>JAHWGI010001376.1:587500-1792500 GCA_029379305.1 Frankliniella fusca
CCCGCCCCGCCCCGCCCCGCCCCACCCCGCCCCGCCCCGCCCCGCCCCGCCCCTCTCGGACGGACTAGACGCCAATCTCCGCAACAAAACCAGGAGTTCCTTGCTTCTTTCCCTCCCTCACTTTTCATTTCTCTCTTCTTACGCTGCAATGCAGTAATCAACCGGAAGACAAGTTTTCCGTCCGGAGGAGACGCGGCAAAGAAATGCATAAACGACTTATCGGAGGGGCTCAAGTCGAGTCAGGCGCGGGGGGCCCCGCGCAGAGGGACCGCGGGGAGGAGGCCGGGCGGGGCGGGGCGGGGCGGGGCGGGGGGTGACTAAGTCGCCAGAGACAAGGGACAATTAACATTACTTACTTATGACATGGTCTCTAATTAGCGCGGCTCACAAGGCGTATACGGTGGCGGCGCCCCGGCGCCCCGGCGGGCTGGGGGTGGAGGTGGTGGTTTTCATCTCTCTCTCTCTCTCTCTCTCTCTCTCTCTCTCTCTCTCTCTCTCTCTCTCTCTCTCTCTCTCTCTCTCTCTCTCTCTCTCTCTCTCTGCCACAACTCCTCTGCCGCTTCTTTTTACATTCATCAGCTCTTTGCGTCGTCGTCGTCGTGTGTTGTACTTTTCCGTGTCTGTGTGTGGTACGGCGAAAGGGAGAGAGAGAGAGACAGCGAGCGAGCGAGAGAGAGAGAGAGAGAGAGAGAGAGAGAGAGAGAGAGAGAGAGAGAGAGAGAGAGAGAGAGAGAGAGACAGCGAGCGAGCGAGAGATCGAGTGAGTGAGTGAGAGTCGTTGCCGTGCTTCATACGGACGAAAGGAAGGGGTTAATTTGACGGAGCTGCGCGCGAGCCGCGTGGCAGGCTGTCGTTACTTTCCGAGCGCGCACACCCACACTCACACACACACACACACTCACTCACTCACTCACTCACTCTCTCACACACACACACGCACACACACGTAAGCAAACCTCAGCGTAAGGGGTTGTTGAGGAGTGCTTCGCGTCGTCGCCAGCAAGGCGATTCCGAACACCGTTTTATCGTGCCCTCTCTCTTGCTCCCTATGGCCATGCCCCGTGAGAGCGACAAGGAAAGAGCGATGAAGCTAGTGTGCGGAATCACCCTACAGCTCCGCTGCCGCCGGTGAGCTTCTACTGACCTCGCCCCGCCCTGCCCCGCCCCGCCCCGCCCCGCGTCCTAGCAAGTTCGCCTCGCGCAAACTTCACCCTGTACAGACGCGACTCGACTCGACCCGACACTGCTGCTACTGTTTCGTAGTAAAGTTGGAGTCGGACTGCGTCGCTGCGCCGCCGGGCCAGGTCGGCCCTGCCGTCGTCTTGTGATCAGCTCTGAACCGAACACCTTGCCGGGGCGGGGCGGGGCGGGGCCCCCCGGCCTTGTAGGGTAGTGCCGCTCGGCCCCTTCCGTCTTGGTGGAGAGGCGAGGCGTTTCTGTCTGGTGCTCTCTCTCTCTCTCGCTCACTCGCTCTTAGAGTCTCATGGAGGGGGCTGCCGCCTCTCTCTCTCTCTCTCTCTCTCTCTCTCTCTCTCTCTCTCTCCCTCTCCCGTTGCGATATGAGACGGCGATGGAGATAGGGCACCACTGGACGCCCTCGTTAACGCCCCCCCCCCGACCCCCCTCCACTCCTTCTTCCCCTCTCGGTCCCCCGCTACTTCTCACCCCCGAATGTCTTACGCCGGGCCAGCACCAGCATCGCGGACAACTTTATAATTACAGCCTTAACACCTCTCACTCGCCCCCTCCCCCCCCCCCCCTCCCCCAACCCTCCCGATGCCCAGACTGACACCATAGCAGCACTTGGCTACCCCTGAGGGTCCTTAGCGCCCCAGCTCCAGCGGCCCGCGCGCTGCATTCTGGAGCCTTCCAGCTCCACTTCATCCGAGCTATCTCTCACTCTCTCTCTTTCTCCCCCTCACCATCTCTCTTCATATTTTCTTCGATTTTTATGGATCGCTCGGCGGCGGCGCGAGTCTCGCGGTCGTCATTGCCGGTAGGAGGGACGATCTGTCAGTCTGTCTGCCTGCCCGCCCGGCTGCCCGCCCAAGTCGAGTCCCGTTCTCCCGTATGAATGTCGCGATACTTGGCACAGGCCAGACGGCTCTGCCCTGCCCAGCCCGCTCCGCACACCATGAGGGTTTCGGGGACGACTGAAGGCGATGCCCTGCGAGAGGGTGGGGGCGGGGCGGGGCGGGGCGGGGGCGGGGTGGGAGTGCCCTGAGACCCACATCGGGTTTTATATGCCACAGGGAAGGGCCTGCTGCAGCGCAGTGGGGCCGAGAAATCACGAGGCGCGCGCGGTCTGCGAAAGTTCAGTCGTGAAGGAGAACTCTACCAAAACTGCTGTTTTTCGCGCAAAAAAATATTTATAATACTGATGATATTAAAGTTAAAGGGACGCGTCTGCGAGGCAGCGCGCGCACGAGTGTCGACGGAAGGGGGCGTGGTTGTTGGGGTGGGGGGTGGGGGTGGGGGGTTGACCCCCGTCCTCGCGCGCGCCTGGCTTCGCCCCCGAGAGGACGGCCCACGTGCGCGCGGTGCGACCGTCTTGTGTCGTGTGTATGTGTGTGAGTGTGTGTGTGTGTGTGTTAAATGCCCTGCACAATACCGTGCCCTGTCAGTGCGCGCGTGCGGGGGCTGTTTAAAGGGCAGCTGTGGCTGGCGGCAGCTGCCTCCTCCTGGGGCCGGTTTGACGGTGCGGGACCTGGGTATGTGTGCACCCCCCCCCCCCTCTCCTCCCCCTCTCGACTCCGTGTCCTGCCCGTCCTGCCCCAGCTGCTCTCCTGGCCGCGGTGTGTGGGTGTGTGGGGGGGGGGGCGTCACGGGCCGAGCAGGGCAGGAGCAGGCCCGGCACGGGCAGGTGTCTGCGGCTATCAGCCCTCCGCCTCGCCCCGCCTCGCCCCGCCCGCTGCTGCTACCTTATGCGTCCGATCAAGAGCAACTGGAGCGGAACGAAGGAGTTGGCAGGCGCAGCCGCAGCCGGCCTCGGGGTGCCTCGGTGGTGTGGTCCTTGAGTCGGGCTGGCCTTCCTTCGCCTCGCCGAGGAGCAGATGAGCGCGCTCCCGCACGACCTCACACGGTATCGGCACCGTGCGAAGCGTGTCGACCATATGTGTATCCCGCTCCGCGGGGCGCTGACACCTGTCAGCACTGCACAGTGTCGGGCGTGACCACACTGTGGTCATGCCAAGCCGTGCTCAATAAAAGCGATATGCAAGTCGGTCGGGTGTGCGCGCTGGGCAGCAGCTCGCACGCGCCCGTTATAGTGCGAATAGCGCCTCGCGAGTGTCGCGGGGCACCGTGTAGACATAGCCACATCGGCAGATCATGTAGGAGGCGCGGCACGCGCGCGCGCCCGCATCGGGCCCTACGCCAGCCCCGCCCCGCCCCGCCCCGCCCCGCCCCGCCCCGCCCCGCCCCGCCCCGCCCCGCCCCGCCCGCGACACGAGTCGACGACCAGCGTCGTGACGGGACGACGGTACCTATGTAGGTCGCCTCCTGTGCCCACCCTCTCGGTGTGATAGGGACTGAGGTGAAACCCGCGCCGGTGGTTGTGACGTCACAGGCCCGCGCCCGGGGCCTTGCCCTGTGCGGCGCCAGGCACCAGGCGCCACGGTACACGACAAGTTTCCGACCACCGCGTTCGCGGGATCTATCTTGTGCTCGACGTCGTCCTCCTCGAGGGAAGCCGTTGTTGTCGACATCTCCGTCTTGGTGGTGGTGGTGGTGGTGGTGGTGGTGGTGGTGGTGGTGGTGGTGCTAGTCGTCCTTGGCCTGCTCCTCGCGTCCCTCTGCCATCCCCAGAATAGGACACCGCCGTAGGTGCGACAAGGACGGAGGTATGAGAGCGATCCTCTGAATCAGACGGCAGGCCTCCCCTATACACGCGCCCCGCCTCGGCCGCGGCCGGGCCGGAAGCCAAGTCACGGCGAGTCAAATGTATGCCGTGACGTACGGTGTGGTAAGAGAGGGGAGGGGAGGAGAGGAGAGGGGGGGCGCTCAAGACCTTTTCTCCCCCTTATTTTCCCCCTTCCTCCACTCGCTATGCTATCCCTTCACAGCAGCCCGGACCGGTCCGGCCCGACCAGGTGTGTGTGTGTGTGAGTGTGTGTGTGTGTCGCGCTGTTGAAGGGTGTGATCCCCTGGCCTGGTCGGCCTACTCCTCCCGCGGTTCCCCGCGCGCGTCTTGGAAGTCGCCTTACAAGACGACCCTCCCTCCTCCGTACCGGTCGTGGTGCATGTGCCGGAGCCCAGACTGAATAGAACCGACGAATGTCAGTGGAGAGCCGTTGAGATCGCGCCCCGCGCTCCCTGCCCTGCCCTGCCCTGCCCCGGGTGGTGTTTCCCAACAGCTGCCTGGCCTGCCCTGTTCTGTACGCACTTTCGCGCCAAAACGAGAATCCTGACATTTCGCGTTCCGTGGGTTTGCTGTTTTTTTCTTTTCTTTTTTTCTTCTTTTTTTTTCCCTGGTGTCACCCGCATGGCAGGACTGGAGATGTGTGTGTTTTTATGTCTCCGTTCAGAGCGGGCGCGAGAAGGATAGGATCTCACTTCTCAGAGAGAGAGAGAGAGAGAGAGAGAGAGAGAGAGAGAGAGAGAGAGAGAGAGAGAGAGAGAGAGAGAGAGAGAGAGAGAGAGAGAGAGAGAGGGCAGGGGCGCATATCTGTCGCCATCGAGTGCAGTGCGCATCGCATCGCCTCTTCCCAGCCACCCAATATCCCTTCTGCTGCACGACTCCCTGCCTTGTAATGACACTCAGAGACCTTCCCCCCGCCCCCTCGGTACATTCACACACACACACATGACTTGTCGCTCGAGCAGCTCACTCTCTGTCTGCCTTGCTGTTGAAGGCGCCAGCAGCGGGTGCCAATGTATCGCGATCGACGAACGCGAACACACCAACACGGCCCCGCCCCGCCCCGCCCCGCCCCGCCCGCCCGGCTGGGGCCCTTCTGCTTTCATTAGCCCCTGCTGCCACGCCAGAGAGATGAGGGAGACAAAGATGATCCGCGGCGGTGAGCTCCGCGCAGCAGGCAGCCAGCAGGACTACAAATTTCGAGGACCTGCCGCCCCGCCCCGCCCCGCCCTGCGCCGCCCGGGGCGCACGCCCGTCGCCGCGCCCCTTGACGCGCGCGCGGGTGTGCGGGCGTGGCGCCCCTCCTCCCCTCCCCGGTGATCCACACCCCGCAGCCCTGCCGTACCTTATTGTTTGGATCCGTGTGTCATTAATTGGCACTCATCGTATCGCGTCGCGATTCCCGCCCCGCCCCATCGTTACCGCGTTATCAGTGTGAGGAGACACAGCAGACGTGCAGCAAGGGGCGGAGCAGGAGCAGGCGGAGCGAGTGGGGTGTATGTCGACTGCAGCCGCACTTCGGTCCAGCGCCTGCCTGTCGATACCTCCTCCTCCTCCTGCTGATGCTGGTTGTGTGGCAGGCACGCCTGAGGTGACAAGCACATTGGCCCTTGAGTCTCCCGGGCGACAGGCGCCCTCGCCCTGCTGCTACGCAGCCCGCTGTTGCTGTTTTATACCGGCAGAGAGGAATAACGGAACGTAATTACCATGGCAATAACTCGGTCCGCATCGCCACCGCAGAGAGAGGTGAATAAAAGCGCTCTGGGAATGAAAACAAGTCCTCTTTCCTTGCGAGGGGAGGAGGCCCTCTGCCCCACCCCCCTCCCCCACCGCGCCCCGCGCCCCTGTCAGTGCGACCGTCGAGCGGATCTTGTCACACAAACTCCTTCATCTTGCAGCGGGCCGCGCCTTTTTGCAGCGAGACGGTCGGATTGCGGACTTATCCCGTCTCCAACTAGGAGCTAATTGACTGAAGGATGATTGGAATGGAATAATCGTCCTGGGGCGGGGGTGGGGGGTGGCAAACGCGCTGCACGTTTGGCTCTGTGGGCTGGCTGGATCGCGCAGATATGCGGATTTTATTTTCGTTCTTGGACCTCCGCAGACGACTAACCCGAGCGATCCTCTCTTCTGTTCGCAGGGAGTTCTACTACATCCAGATGGAGAAGTACGCGCGCCAGGCGGTGAGCGAGGGCATCAAGGCCCCGGACGACCTCCGGGTGCTCGCCGACAGTGAGATCTACAGGGTGCTCAACCTGCACTACAACCGCAACAACCACATCGAGGTGAGTCGATTCGACAGACCATCCCGCAGCCGCGTCCGTTAGGTTGCCTACCCGCGCGGCGCGCTGTCGCCTCAGCACCAACCCGAGCCCGCCCCACCACCTCACCCTCGCTGCTTCTGCTTCCAGGTGCCTCAGAACTTCCGGTACGTCGTCGAGCAGACGCTCAAGGAGTTCTACAAGGCCATCCAGACCGGCAAGGACTCCGAGCCTTCGTGGAAGAAGTCGATCTACAAAGTCATCTCGCGGATGGACGACCCCGTCCCCGAATACTTCAAGTCACCCAACTTCCTCGAGCAGCTCGAATGAAACGAGAACAAGCCTCGTGCTCGCCCTCGCGCGCCGTCCTGCCGGGACTCGTAAAGAGATCCCCGTAGGGCCGCGCACGAGGCCTGGCCGCGGCGACCGCTGAGCCGCCGGACGTCGGGACGCTCCTGGCTCCTGGGCCCGACCCAGGGGAACCCTAGGGAACCCCGACCACCACCCAGGAGCAGCCGGGACGCCCCCTTGGATGTGCGGGCGCTCCCGGTCCGACACTGTGCCGGCTTGGCACGCGGAACCCCTCGCTGCGACCAGGGTAGCACGATGTGCTTGCTCGGATTAGCCCCGGACCTGGCCTCACTAGGTCCGCTCCGTGGTTCGACACGCCGGACCAGACGGGACGTTGTGATATCTTCCATCCTGGCTCGGCCCTGATCGACCCAAGCCACCCAAGCCCCTGCTTGGCAAGGACACTGTCGTCAATCCCAGATGATTACTGTATCATATTTGTTGTTGATCCTGTGAATTGTAAATCGAAAACTCACCCGCCATTGGGCCATTAGGGTCAGACCAAAGAGCAAACGAGATTTAGCTTGACCGTCAGATGGTGGAGTGAATGTTTTTTTATTGTACAGAAAATTATATAGTTTTATTGTTTTTTGTAATTTTTGCGTCATAGAGAAAAGAGTAATATGTTTGTACAAAATATGTAATGCTAAGAGAAATTTATAAAAGATAAATACCAAAGGAGACCCGACACCCAGAACTAGTTTATTTGTTTGTTGGTTACAGTCGGGCTGCACCACGCTAGTCCAGCGAGAGACTGTACTATTCCTTGTTTGCTGATTTTTTAATGAAACTCTATTGAGTTTTGCTTGTTTGTTTCATTATCAAGATTATTATTATTATTGATTATTATTATTGATTATTATTATTATTATTATTATTATTGTGAACTTATCGAAATCACTATTATTATTATCTAATTATTATTGTCATTATTTTTTTTTACAATGACACCTTTGTGTGTGCACCGATAGCACGTTATACTTTTAAGTTGTAAATACCGTTTTGTTTAAAGTCACATGATCTCACAACTACCACTGACTAAAGAGAAAACTGAGAAAGTGGTTAAGTATTAAAGATGGTTATTTTGACAGATCGTGTGGTGAGTTTCCTAGTCAAGCAAACTAAAGCAAATTTTTCGTAAGGTTAAAAAATGTTCATATTTATATCAAAGGGTATTTCCGTTTTACAAAAAATGAATAATATTTTGCCTTCATGTGTTTAACCACGGTGTAAACTAATTTGTGATATATAAAATTTAAATTTTACACTAAGCTTTTGAAAGCTGCTTTCCATTATAACGCATGGCAAAATGCTAAAATTGTTTTTAGGTATTATTACTAAATGAACTTAGGAAAATACAGTTTTCTTATTTTCTTTAAACAAATTGAATGAGTATGATTTGTTTGTCCCTTTCTGCTTTCTGTTGAGGTCAGAGAATAGTGCTCTGCTTTGCACTGTCTCACATGGACCCATGCAAAATAACAAGAAATGTCAGTCACACAGATAGCATCAATAATTAAATGAAAGCTGATTCCTTTTTTATCTTATCTTGAATTGAAAATCTCTCTCAATGTATTGTTTATTTTTCTCAATACATTCACATCTAAAGTCATCCACTGTCTGAAAAATTCTTGCTCTCATAGCTTGATAGACATTCCATTCATTCCTACAAAGGGGAGCTCTTTCCCCCTCCCCTCCCCCTCCATCTCTATCAGTCCCCTTTTTCGGTTTTAAGAGATCAACATATGCCCACTAGCCTATGGCAATTTTGACCTCTCTCTACCTTTTCTGTGTTGACCCATATGCAATCGTACCAGTTATGTAGATAGCCTTGCTGTTTTTATTTTTACATATTTTTACTACAATCTCTTAAAAATGTAGTCCTTGTTTTGTTTATGGTGTTAGATATAGCTCTATTTTATTTGAACCGAACAAAAATAATGATTGACTCAATCTTTATCACTCATTTATCACTGCATTTTTACTTCTTGAATGCTGAAATGCAAATGGACATAAACATGTTTTGTCATCAAATCCTTAAATCGATTTTAAGTAGTCTTACTCAAAAAGAATACTAGCACACCAATTCATTAAACTGACTGAAACTTTGGTACAACTTTTTAAACACATACCTACAACCTATCCCGTTTGGGGCTTTGGTGCCAAGATTTGCTGATAGACAAACACTATCTACGGTATATTCTAATGTAGTATATAGTTAAACTTCAATCAACTGAAGCATTGCAGATTTTGAGTGATAAAAATGAGGCAACATTTTAGATATTTTATGACATTTGTAGTTTGTTCCCATCCATCAATGAGACCCAGACCTCTACTCTCTTGTTACATTTCTTATCCTTGTAAAAGGAAGGGCATTTCGACATCAGTTGGGTTGTTCCACATTGCTACTGGTTTGGCTGTATGAGTTTTCTACAGTTCTGAAAAATTGTGGGAAACACCTTTGTTTCAACAAGAATTTTCATAATTTGACTAGTTATGGGCATCTTTTTTTAGAATAACAACAGCCTCTGACCATTTCTTGTAAGAACTAGTAATATCCACTCTGGACAACAACAAGCTGATGCAAGCGCATTCTAAAATCAAAGTTTGAGACACATTATTGAAGACATTCTACTTACATACAAGTCATAAATCACTTCAACTTTCTATATTTAAGTTATGTATCTGAGTTTTAAAAAGCCAATCGAAAATTACCTAAAGTGCCTTCAAAAATTTGCTGTTTGGGATTCATATTTTTTGATTGGGAAATTCAGATATTATAATTTTGCGCTTCCATCAACTTCAGATAAAAATATCCAAACATAAATCTGTGTCATAAAATAATGTTTTAAGAGATTCACACAAAACATAACTGTGCCGAAATTATTTTCATTGTTTGCAAATATCACCACCAGGTTAAAAATAAAAGGTGATTTCAGTGTTCCTCAATTTTCATACTGTCGTGTGGTATAGCCTTTATCTCTGTTTTGTAGAAAATAATAATAAAAATATGATGATGCAACGAGTGCTAATCACATTCAGAATTCCCAGGCAAATGAAAATATTCTAAACGCATTCAAAATAATCATATATATTGTCTAAATGGAATTTGAATATCGCTAGTACTACCTCCAATAACCATCGCAAGTCTCAGATCTTCGATATCCAGGCCAAAAGCTCAGTTCACGCCCATCCAGGCTGGTGGATAGGGATTCCTATTCGCATCGGCAAAATGCGTGGGAACCGACAGGTACGACTCAAACTGCGCAACATTTTGCTCTTTTCCTTTTTTCTCCGTTATTTTTAGCAACAATCTTGGGTGAAAAGAAGAATACCTTTTTTTCCCTCGAGTTGTATGATGCTTTAAATAGCTTATCCCCTCGATGCATCTTTTTGGCCGTAAAAGAGTGACACGGAAAAGATGATTCTTCTGCGCCGCACGGGGCCCGTCCAGGCCGGTAGATACAGAATCCTTTTCGCATCGGCAAGAAGTGTGCGAACCGACAGCGTAGTGGTTAGCATACCCGTCCCCCGTCCCAAACCAACTACGCTGTCGGGACGCTTTTGTCGACTTCGAATCTCGGTCGATCATCCTTTTTTTTTTTCGACGATTTTCGGATGATTTCACCCTCGGGGGTTGGTCTGGGGGTGCACTAGAGTCCACCTGGACACGATACCGTTCTTGGTTTGGGAGAAATTCGCTTTTTACGCGATGAAAAGTGAATTGTTCAATCGGCGCCTTATGGATAGGCAACCCATTCGACGCCAGCCCGCGCCTGCATGTTTGAGAGAAAATCGTGCGAAACGAGCCGTATTCAACCCGGAGTTCAGAAGAGGCGAGGAGGTAACCTCCTCGAAATCGGCTCCTGGTACCAGAAGATTTTCGGAAGTTATGTGGTGCTTGCAGTGCTGCTGACAGCAGAAGTCTGTGGTCTAGTGGTTAGAGCAACGGGCACCTGCTCAGAGGGTCTCGGGTTCGAATCCAGGCCCCGCAGACGTTTTGCTTTCTTCCTTTTATTTTCTGTTATTTTTAGCAACGGTCTTGGGAGAGAAGAAGAATACCTTTTTTCCCTCGAGTTGGATGATGCTTTAAATAGCTTATCGCCTCCATGCATCTTTTTGGCCGTAAAAGAGTGACACGGAAAAGATAATTCTTCTGCGCTGCGCGGGGCCCTTTCGGGCCGGTAGATAGGGATTCCTATTCGCATCGACAAGATGTGTGCGAACCGACAGCCTAGTGGTTAGCATACCCGTCCCCCGTCCCAAACCAACTAGGCTGTCGGGACGCTTTTGTGGTGTTCGAATCTCGGTCGACCTAATAATTTTTTTTCGACGGTTTTCGAATGATATGACCCTCGGGGGTTGGTTTCTAAGTGCGCTAGAGCTCCCCTGAACAAGCTCCGTCAATTTGGAGGAAAACTTTTTTTGGACCAAAATCCCTAAAAATGGAAAGGCTATAGCCTTTGGAAATTTGACCAAAAATCGAAAGTCTCAGATCACGCTGAAATTCACAGGGAATCCTCTGTGGGCACTGCGAAACATATATTAGTAGCCAGAAGCGCGATACCGTTCTTGGTTAGGGGGAAATTCGGAATCCTATTCGGGAAGTAAAACTCTTCCGCGCCCGCCGGGCCCGTCCAGGCCGGTAGATACAGAATCCTTTTCGCATCGGCAAGAAGTGTGCGAACCGACAGCGTAGTGGTTAGCATGCCCGTCCCCCGTCCCAAACCAACTACGCTGTCGGGACGCTTTTGTCGACTTCGAATCTCGGTCGATCATCCTTTTTTTTTCGACGATTTTCGGATGATTTCACCCTCGGGGGCTGGTCTGGGGGTGCACTAGAGTCCACCTGGACACGATACCGTTCTTGGTTTGGGAGAAATTCGCTTTTTACGCGATGAAAAGTGAATTGTTCAATCGGCGCCTTATGGATAGGCAACCCATTCGACGCCAGCCCGCGCCTGCATGTTTGAGAGAAAATCGTGCGAAACGAGCCGTATTCAACCCGGAGTTCAGAAGAGGCGAGGAGGTAACCTCCTCGAAATCGGCTCCTGGTACCAGAAGATTTTTGGAAGTTATGTGGTGCTTGCAGTGCTGCTGACAGCAGAAGTCTGTGGTCTAGTGGTTAGAGCAACGGGCACCTGCTCAGAGGGTCTCGGGTTCGAATCCAGGCCCCGCAGACGTTTTGCTTTCTTCCTTTTATTTTCTGTTATTTTTAGCAACGGTCTTGGGAGAGAAGAAGAATACCTTTTTTCCCTCGAGTTGGATGATGCTTTAAATAGCTTATCGCCTCCATGCATCTTTTTGGCCGTAAAAGAGTGACACGGAAAAGATAATTCTTCTGCGCTGCGCGGGGCCCTTTCGGGCCGGTAGATAGGGATTCCTATTCGCATCGACAAGATGTGTGCGAACCGACAGCCTAGTGGTTAGCATACCCGTCCCCCGTCCCAAACCAACTAGGCTGTCGGGACGCTTTTGTGGTGTTCGAATCTCGGTCGACCTAATAATTTTTTTTCGACGGTTTTCGAATGATATGACCCTCGGGGGTTGGTTTCTAAGTGCGCTAGAGCTCCCCTGAACAAGCTCCGTCAATTTGGAGGAAAACTTTTTTTGGACCAAAATCCCTAAAAATGGAAAGGCTATAGCCTTTGGAAATTTGACCAAAAATCGAAAGTCTCAGATCACGCTGAAATTCACAGGGAATCCTCTGTGGGCACTGCGAAACATATATTAGTAGCCAGAAGCACGATACCGTTCTTGGTTAGGGGGAAATTCGGAATCCTATTCGGGAAGTAAAACTCTTCCGCGCCCGCCGGGCCCGTCCAGGCCGGTAGATACAGAATCCTTTTCGCATCGGCAAGAAGTGTGCGAACCGACAGCGTAGTGGTTAGCATACCCGTCCCCCGTCCCAAACCAACTACGCTGTCGGGACGCTTTTGTCGACTTCGAATCTCGGTCGATCATCCTTTTTTTTTTTCGACGATTTTCGGATGATTTCACCCTCGGGGGTTGGTCTGGGGGTGCACTAGAGTCCACCTGGACACGATACCGTTCTTGGTTTGGGAGAAATTCGCTTTTTACGCGATGAAAAGTGAATTGTTCAATCGGCGCCTTATGGATAGGCAACCCATTCGACGCCAGCCCGCGCCTGCATGTTTGAGAGAAAATCGTGCGAAACGAGCCGTATTCAACCCGGAGTTCAGAAGAGGCGAGGAGGTAACCTCCTCGAAATCGGCTCCTGGTACCAGAAGATTTTCGGAAGTTATGTGGTGCTTGCAGTGCTGCTGACAGCAGAAGTCTGTGGTCTAGTGGTTAGAGCAACGGGCACCTGCTCAGAGGGTCTCGGGTTCGAATCCAGGCCCCGCAGACGTTTTGCTTTCTTCCTTTTATTTTCTGTTATTTTTAGCAACGGTCTTGGGAGAGAAGAAGAATACCTTTTTTCCCTCGAGTTGGATGATGCTTTAAATAGCTTATCGCCTCCATGCATCTTTTTGGCCGTAAAAGAGTGACACGGAAAAGATAATTCTTCTGCGCTGCGCGGGGCCCTTTCGGGCCGGTAGATAGGGATTCCTATTCGCATCGACAAGATGTGTGCGAACCGACAGCCTAGTGGTTAGCATACCCGTCCCCCGTCCCAAACCAACTAGGCTGTCGGGACGCTTTTGTGGTGTTCGAATCTCGGTCGACCTAATAATTTTTTTTCGACGGTTTTCGAATGATATGACCCTCGGGGGTTGGTTTCTAAGTGCGCTAGAGCTCCCCTGAACAAGCTCCGTCAATTTGGAGGAAAACTTTTTTTGGACCAAAATCCCTAAAAATGGAAAGGCTATAGCCTTTGGAAATTTGACCAAAAATCGAAAGTCTCAGATCACGCTGAAATTCACAGGGAATCCTCTGTGGGCACTGCGAAACATATATTAGTAGCCAGAAGCACGATACCGTTCTTGGTTAGGGGGAAATTCGGAATCCTATTCGGGAAGTAAAACTCTTCCGCGCCCGCCGGGCCCGTCCAGGCCGGTAGATACAGAATCCTTTTCGCATCGGCAAGAAGTGTGCGAACCGACAGCGTAGTGGTTAGCATGCCCGTCCCCCGTCCCAAACCAACTACGCTGTCGGGACGCTTTTGTCGACTTCGAATCTCGGTCGATCATCCTTTTTTTTTTTCGACGATTTTCGGATGATTTCACCCTCGGGGGTTGGTCTGGGGGTGCACTAGAGTCCACCTGGACACGATACCGTTCTTGGTTTGGGAGAAATTCGCTTTTTACGCGATGAAAAGTGAATTGTTCAATCGGCGCCTTATGGATAGGCAACCCATTCGACGCCAGCCCGCGCCTGCATGTTTGAGAGAAAATCGTGCGAAACGAGCCGTATTCAACCCGGAGTTCAGAAGAGGCGAGGAGGTAACCTCCTCGAAATCGGCTCCTGGTACCAGAAGATTTTCGGAAGTTATGTGGTGCTTGCAGTGCTGCTGACAGCAGAAGTCTGTGGTCTAGTGGTTAGAGCAACGGGCACCTGCTCAGAGGGTCTCGGGTTCGAATCCAGGCCCCGCAGACGTTTTGCTTTCTTCCTTTTATTTTCTGTTATTTTTAGCAACGGTCTTGGGAGAGAAGAAGAATACCTTTTTTCCCTCGAGTTGGATGATGCTTTAAATAGCTTATCGCCTCCATGCATCTTTTTGGCCGTAAAAGAGTGACACGGAAAAGATAATTCTTCTGCGCTGCGCGGGGCCCTTTCGGGCCGGTAGATAGGGATTCCTATTCGCATCGACAAGATGTGTGCGAACCGACAGCCTAGTGGTTAGCATACCCGTCCCCCGTCCCAAACCAACTAGGCTGTCGGGACGCTTTTGTGGTGTTCGAATCTCGGTCGACCTAATAATTTTTTTTCGACGGTTTTCGAATGATATGACCCTCGGGGGTTGGTTTCTAAGTGCGCTAGAGCTCCCCTGAACAAGCTCCGTCAATTTGGAGGAAAACTTTTTTTGGACCAAAATCCCTAAAAATGGAAAGGCTATAGCCTTTGGAAATTTGACCAAAAATCGAAAGTCTCAGATCACGCTGAAATTCACAGGGAATCCTCTGTGGGCACTGCGAAACATATATTAGTAGCCAGAAGCACGATACCGTTCTTGGTTAGGGGGAAATTCGGAATCCTATTCGGGAAGTAAAACTCTTCCGCGCCCGCCGGGCCCGTCCAGGCCGGTAGATACAGAATCCTTTTCGCATCGGCAAGAAGTGTGCGAACCGACAGCGTAGTGGTTAGCATACCCGTCCCCCGTCCCAAACCAACTACGCTGTCGGGACGCTTTTGTCGACTTCGAATCTCGGTCGATCATCCTTTTTTTTTTTCGACGATTTTCGGATGATTTCACCCTCGGGGGTTGGTCTGGGGGTGCACTAGAGTCCACCTGGACACGATACCGTTCTTGGTTTGGGAGAAATTCGCTTTTTACGCGATGAAAAGTGAATTGTTCAATCGGCGCCTTATGGATAGGCAACCCATTCGACGCCAGCCCGCGCCTGCATGTTTGAGAGAAAATCGTGCGAAACGAGCCGTATTCAACCCGGAGTTCAGAAGAGGCGAGGAGGTAACCTCCTCGAAATCGGCTCCTGGTACCAGAAGATTTTCGGAAGTTATGTGGTGCTTGCAGTGCTGCTGACAGCAGAAGTCTGTGGTCTAGTGGTTAGAGCAACGGGCACCTGCTCAGAGGGTCTCGGGTTCGAATCCAGGCCCCGCAGACGTTTTGCTTTCTTCCTTTTATTTTCTGTTATTTTTAGCAACGGTCTTGGGAGAGAAGAAGAATACCTTTTTTCCCTCGAGTTGGATGATGCTTTAAATAGCTTATCGCCTCCATGCATCTTTTTGGCCGTAAAAGAGTGACACGGAAAAGATAATTCTTCTGCGCTGCGCGGGGCCCTTTCGGGCCGGTAGATAGGGATTCCTATTCGCATCGACAAGATGTGTGCGAACCGACAGCCTAGTGGTTAGCATACCCGTCCCCCGTCCCAAACCAACTAGGCTGTCGGGACGCTTTTGTGGTGTTCGAATCTCGGTCGACCTAATAATTTTTTTTCGACGGTTTTCGAATGATATGACCCTCGGGGGTTGGTTTCTAAGTGCGCTAGAGCTCCCCTGAACAAGCTCCGTCAATTTGGAGGAAAACTTTTTTTGGACCAAAATCCCTAAAAATGGAAAGGCTATAGCCTTTGGAAATTTGACCAAAAATCGAAAGTCTCAGATCACGCTGAAATTCACAGGGAATCCTCTGTGGGCACTGCGAAACATATATTAGTAGCCAGAAGCACGATACCGTTCTTGGTTAGGGGGAAATTCGGAATCCTATTCGGGAAGTAAAACTCTTCCGCGCCCGCCGGGCCCGTCCAGGCCGGTAGATACAGAATCCTTTTCGCATCGGCAAGAAGTGTGCGAACCGACAGCGTAGTGGTTAGCATGCCCGTCCCCCGTCCCAAACCAACTACGCTGTCGGGACGCTTTTGTCGACTTCGAATCTCGGTCGATCATCCTTTTTTTTTCGACGATTTTCGGATGATTTCACCCTCGGGGGTTGGTCTGGGGGTGCACTAGAGTCCACCTGGACACGATACCGTTCTTGGTTTGGGAGAAATTCGCTTTTTACGCGATGAAAAGTGAATTGTTCAATCGGCGCCTTATGGATAGGCAACCCATTCGACGCCAGCCCGCGCCTGCATGTTTGAGAGAAAATCGTGCGAAACGAGCCGTATTCAACCCGGAGTTCAGAAGAGGCGAGGAGGTAACCTCCTCGAAATCGGCTCCTGGTACCAGAAGATTTTCGGAAGTTATGTGGTGCTTGCAGTGCTGCTGACAGCAGAAGTCTGTGGTCTAGTGGTTAGAGCAACGGGCACCTGCTCAGAGGGTCTCGGGTTCGAATCCAGGCCCCGCAGACGTTTTGCTTTCTTCCTTTTATTTTCTGTTATTTTTAGCAACGGTCTTGGGAGAGAAGAAGAATACCTTTTTTCCCTCGAGTTGGATGATGCTTTAAATAGCTTATCGCCTCCATGCATCTTTTTGGCCGTAAAAGAGTGACACGGAAAAGATAATTCTTCTGCGCTGCGCGGGGCCCTTTCGGGCCGGTAGATAGGGATTCCTATTCGCATCGACAAGATGTGTGCGAACCGACAGCCTAGTGGTTAGCATACCCGTCCCCCGTCCCAAACCAACTAGGCTGTCGGGACGCTTTTGTGGTGTTCGAATCTCGGTCGACCTAATAATTTTTTTTCGACGGTTTTCGAATGATATGACCCTCGGGGGTTGGTTTCTAAGTGCGCTAGAGCTCCCCTGAACAAGCTCCGTCAATTTGGAGGAAAACTTTTTTTGGACCAAAATCCCTAAAAATGGAAAGGCTATAGCCTTTGGAAATTTGACCAAAAATCGAAAGTCTCAGATCACGCTGAAATTCACAGGGAATCCTCTGTGGGCACTGCGAAACATATATTAGTAGCCAGAAGCACGATACCGTTCTTGGTTAGGGGGAAATTCGGAATCCTATTCGGGAAGTAAAACTCTTCCGCGCCCGCCGGGCCCGTCCAGGCCGGTAGATACAGAATCCTTTTCGCATCGGCAAGAAGTGTGCGAACCGACAGCGTAGTGGTTAGCATACCCGTCCCCCGTCCCAAACCAACTACGCTGTCGGGACGCTTTTGTCGACTTCGAATCTCGGTCGATCATCCTTTTTTTTTTTCGACGATTTTCGGATGATTTCACCCTCGGGGGTTGGTCTGGGGGTGCACTAGAGTCCACCTGGACACGATACCGTTCTTGGTTTGGGAGAAATTCGCTTTTTACGCGATGAAAAGTGAATTGTTCAATCGGCGCCTTATGGATAGGCAACCCATTCGACGCCAGCCCGCGCCTGCATGTTTGAGAGAAAATCGTGCGAAACGAGCCGTATTCAACCCGGAGTTCAGAAGAGGCGAGGAGGTAACCTCCTCGAAATCGGCTCCTGGTACCAGAAGATTTTCGGAAGTTATGTGGTGCTTGCAGTGCTGCTGACAGCAGAAGTCTGTGGTCTAGTGGTTAGAGCAACGGGCACCTGCTCAGAGGGTCTCGGGTTCGAATCCAGGCCCCGCAGACGTTTTGCTTTCTTCCTTTTATTTTCTGTTATTTTTAGCAACGGTCTTGGGAGAGAAGAAGAATACCTTTTTTCCCTCGAGTTGGATGATGCTTTAAATAGCTTATCGCCTCCATGCATCTTTTTGGCCGTAAAAGAGTGACACGGAAAAGATAATTCTTCTGCGCTGCGCGGGGCCCTTTCGGGCCGGTAGATAGGGATTCCTATTCGCATCGACAAGATGTGTGCGAACCGACAGCCTAGTGGTTAGCATACCCGTCCCCCGTCCCAAACCAACTAGGCTGTCGGGACGCTTTTGTGGTGTTCGAATCTCGGTCGACCTAATAATTTTTTTTCGACGGTTTTCGAATGATATGACCCTCGGGGGTTGGTTTCTAAGTGCGCTAGAGCTCCCCTGAACAAGCTCCGTCAATTTGGAGGAAAACTTTTTTTGGACCAAAATCCCTAAAAATGGAAAGGCTATAGCCTTTGGAAATTTGACCAAAAATCGAAAGTCTCAGATCACGCTGAAATTCACAGGGAATCCTCTGTGGGCACTGCGAAACATATATTAGTAGCCAGAAGCACGATACCGTTCTTGGTTAGGGGGAAATTCGGAATCCTATTCGGGAAGTAAAACTCTTCCGCGCCCGCCGGGCCCGTCCAGGCCGGTAGATACAGAATCCTTTTCGCATCGGCAAGAAGTGTGCGAACCGACAGCGTAGTGGTTAGCATGCCCGTCCCCCGTCCCAAACCAACTACGCTGTCGGGACGCTTTTGTCGACTTCGAATCTCGGTCGATCATCCTTTTTTTTTCGACGATTTTCGGATGATTTCACCCTCGGGGGTTGGTCTGGGGGTGCACTAGAGTCCACCTGGACACGATACCGTTCTTGGTTTGGGAGAAATTCGCTTTTTACGCGATGAAAAGTGAATTGTTCAATCGGCGCCTTATGGATAGGCAACCCATTCGACGCCAGCCCGCGCCTGCATGTTTGAGAGAAAATCGTGCGAAACGAGCCGTATTCAACCCGGAGTTCAGAAGAGGCGAGGAGGTAACCTCCTCGAAATCGGCTCCTGGTACCAGAAGATTTTCGGAAGTTATGTGGTGCTTGCAGTGCTGCTGACAGCAGAAGTCTGTGGTCTAGTGGTTAGAGCAACGGGCACCTGCTCAGAGGGTCTCGGGTTCGAATCCAGGCCCCGCAGACGTTTTGCTTTCTTCCTTTTATTTTCTGTTATTTTTAGCAACGGTCTTGGGAGAGAAGAAGAATACCTTTTTTCCCTCGAGTTGGATGATGCTTTAAATAGCTTATCGCCTCCATGCATCTTTTTGGCCGTAAAAGAGTGACACGGAAAAGATAATTCTTCTGCGCTGCGCGGGGCCCTTTCGGGCCGGTAGATAGGGATTCCTATTCGCATCGACAAGATGTGTGCGAACCGACAGCCTAGTGGTTAGCATACCCGTCCCCCGTCCCAAACCAACTAGGCTGTCGGGACGCTTTTGTGGTGTTCGAATCTCGGTCGACCTAATAATTTTTTTTCGACGGTTTTCGAATGATATGACCCTCGGGGGTTGGTTTCTAAGTGCGCTAGAGCTCCCCTGAACAAGCTCCGTCAATTTGGAGGAAAACTTTTTTTGGACCAAAATCCCTAAAAATGGAAAGGCTATAGCCTTTGGAAATTTGACCAAAAATCGAAAGTCTCAGATCACGCTGAAATTCACAGGGAATCCTCTGTGGGCACTGCGAAACATATATTAGTAGCCAGAAGCACGATACCGTTCTTGGTTAGGGGGAAATTCGGAATCCTATTCGGGAAGTAAAACTCTTCCGCGCCCGCCGGGCCCGTCCAGGCCGGTAGATACAGAATCCTTTTCGCATCGGCAAGAAGTGTGCGAACCGACAGCGTAGTGGTTAGCATACCCGTCCCCCGTCCCAAACCAACTACGCTGTCGGGACGCTTTTGTCGACTTCGAATCTCGGTCGATCATCCTTTTTTTTTTTCGACGATTTTCGGATGATTTCACCCTCGGGGGTTGGTCTGGGGGTGCACTAGAGTCCACCTGGACACGATACCGTTCTTGGTTTGGGAGAAATTCGCTTTTTACGCGATGAAAAGTGAATTGTTCAATCGGCGCCTTATGGATAGGCAACCCATTCGACGCCAGCCCGCGCCTGCATGTTTGAGAGAAAATCGTGCGAAACGAGCCGTATTCAACCCGGAGTTCAGAAGAGGCGAGGAGGTAACCTCCTCGAAATCGGCTCCTGGTACCAGAAGATTTTCGGAAGTTATGTGGTGCTTGCAGTGCTGCTGACAGCAGAAGTCTGTGGTCTAGTGGTTAGAGCAACGGGCACCTGCTCAGAGGGTCTCGGGTTCGAATCCAGGCCCCGCAGACGTTTTGCTTTCTTCCTTTTATTTTCTGTTATTTTTAGCAACGGTCTTGGGAGAGAAGAAGAATACCTTTTTTCCCTCGAGTTGGATGATGCTTTAAATAGCTTATCGCCTCCATGCATCTTTTTGGCCGTAAAAGAGTGACACGGAAAAGATAATTCTTCTGCGCTGCGCGGGGCCCTTTCGGGCCGGTAGATAGGGATTCCTATTCGCATCGACAAGATGTGTGCGAACCGACAGCCTAGTGGTTAGCATACCCGTCCCCCGTCCCAAACCAACTAGGCTGTCGGGACGCTTTTGTGGTGTTCGAATCTCGGTCGACCTAATAATTTTTTTTCGACGGTTTTCGAATGATATGACCCTCGGGGGTTGGTTTCTAAGTGCGCTAGAGCTCCCCTGAACAAGCTCCGTCAATTTGGAGGAAAACTTTTTTTGGACCAAAATCCCTAAAAATGGAAAGGCTATAGCCTTTGGAAATTTGACCAAAAATCGAAAGTCTCAGATCACGCTGAAATTCACAGGGAATCCTCTGTGGGCACTGCGAAACATATATTAGTAGCCAGAAGCACGATACCGTTCTTGGTTAGGGGGAAATTCGGAATCCTATTCGGGAAGTAAAACTCTTCCGCGCCCGCCGGGCCCGTCCAGGCCGGTAGATACAGAATCCTTTTCGCATCGGCAAGAAGTGTGCGAACCGACAGCGTAGTGGTTAGCATACCCGTCCCCCGTCCCAAACCAACTACGCTGTCGGGACGCTTTTGTCGACTTCGAATCTCGGTCGATCATCCTTTTTTTTTTTCGACGATTTTCGGATGATTTCACCCTCGGGGGTTGGTCTGGGGGTGCACTAGAGTCCACCTGGACACGATACCGTTCTTGGTTTGGGAGAAATTCGCTTTTTACGCGATGAAAAGTGAATTGTTCAATCGGCGCCTTATGGATAGGCAACCCATTCGACGCCAGCCCGCGCCTGCATGTTTGAGAGAAAATCGTGCGAAACGAGCCGTATTCAACCCGGAGTTCAGAAGAGGCGAGGAGGTAACCCTTTTGTGGCAGAGACAGTCTTTGGGATCTTCTTAAAACTTAGCATCTCTTATATACCTCAGCACTGGCAACTGTAAAGAATGTGGAAGGGGCGCACTTGCTTGTTGAGAGGTAGTAGGATAAGTTCCCTTAAATACACCGACAGTTTTAGACCGGTCTCTCCGCCAAGTGGACTCTCCATACGTGCGGTTACCTTTCGCCTAGAAGGCAGGTGCAGAGCAGATACCCGTCTGTTGTACACCGGAGTGTGTACGGGGGAACCTTGCGAACGACTCCCCCGGCCACAACATACTGGTGCTGGCGGGTGTGCGAATCTCGATGCGCTGTCTCGCTTTACTCGAGGCGGGCCGGCTGGGCTGGGCCTGGGCGGCTCCTTACGCCACCAACCGGTACACTTGAGCGTCGTACCGGCGCGGCCCAAGCGCTATCAGCAAGCTCTCAAGGGCCTAACTCATATCAGGCTCATGCCAGCCGTGTCCCCCGCCCGCTCGCGACGCCTATATCGACGCGGCGTGTGCAGTCTGCCCGGTGCAAGCGCGAGCACCCGTCTGGGCGGCGCTCGCTGCGTTCAGGCCTTCCCCGAGCGGACGTATCGCAGTAATTTTCATACCAATATTGGAGTGGAAACTTGGCGCGGTGTTTGACACATACATGGCGACGTACAAGCAGCCCAAGGCCTTCAAAGTAAGACGGTTGCAGTGCCCATTCACGTGGAAAATACCAAAGGAGCGGTCGCGACATGAGCTGACGCGGGAGAAGGACACCCTGGTGCTGGCTCCAAACCCCTGGACCGTTGTGCTGAGTAAACTATTCCTAGCCTATCAGTATGCCATGTGGGATGACATAGAGGAAAGCAAGAGACAACTTGTGGAGTGCTACTTGCCCCTTGTAGCGCTGGAAGTGAAAGGGTTAGTGAGGGATGATATAGATTTGGTCAACGATTACAAAATAGGTTTAAAGCATGTTATCGATTCTTCTTGGGCCTTTGTCAGCTGTAATAAAAAAGGGTTAGATATTGAGCCCTTTCTGGACAGCATAACTCCGCATTCCACAATGAGTGATACGCAGAAAGCTGCAGTATGGGCTATTCGCAGCAAACTTATTCGACATGAAGGTATGGATTTCAATCATATTTACCAATAATTTAATATCAAGTTATTGATTGAAAATAGGAAATCTCTTACTCAGGTAGCCTGAGTTTGACAGCTATTGAAACTGCAATTACCCTAAATCCAAATGAAGGTCAATGGTATTTATACAAGGCCCAACTCCTACACTTGTCAGAGCTTGAAGAAGAAGCATTTAGGGCTCTTCAGGTTGCTTACCTTCATCGTCAGTCAGCTGAAATCACAATTGTATATGCAATAGCTTTCATTGAATATCAGCTCAGAAAAAGGGAAGAAATAAAGCCTGGATTGGAAATTTTGAGGTAAATGGTAGCTGCTAGATCAGCATGAAATGATAATCACAGAATGCTTTCAGCATTTTTTCTCATCAACCAAACTTACCTAATTTTTCATCTTTTTCACCAGAGAGGCAGTAACAAAATGGCCGAAGAGTTCATATGTCTATTTTGAGTGTGGTGTTGCTCTCCATAAATACCAATCCAAACTAGATGATATTGAAGAAGCAGCTTTTCGACTGAGGAACTCTCCAGAGCTTGGTAAAAGCATCATTAGAAAGATTCTGGATTCATAATTATTTTCTTAAAAAGAAAAAAAAAGATAAGTAAGTAAACCTTGATCTCTTAATATCACCAGTGGTGATGTTGTAGTCTAGTCATGATTAAGATTAATGTCATTCATTAAGTAAAGAAAAAGTATTAAAGAAAAATGCACAATTTTTTAAAATTTTATTGTAAGAATATCAGATCAGAAATTACATTAATAGTGATAATCAACAAACAAAAAGAGTGAGGCTCATTCTATACAAAGAGCTCTATTAAGTCATGAAAATTGGTCATAACATTTCTTTACAAGCTGATTTATTTATCATCTGTTCATAAGTTGAGCATCTTAAATATTTTTGGTAGACATTCCATTAAATGCATGATCTAAGAAAATTGTTTACACTTTAAATGTACAAATTTACAGAAACTTACATGGAGTAAAATAAAAAGAACTGCCATAAATAACTCCAGTTTTACATGGAACAAAGTGTCCCAATTTCAAATTAATGCAAGAAAGACTTTGTAGGCCACCAACAACTGAGACAAAGTTGAGTCTCCTTCAAAAACCCTACATTAATTTAAAAAGCACTCAAACCCTAGAAACATACATTTGTACATTAACTGGTAATGATTGGTGAACAATCTCCTTGATACTGTACATCCACCCTAACTGCTGCTGTTTTTTTACATCAAATAAGCATAGCATAGATAACACTGGTAGGTTAAACGAACAAAAGCTGGCATTATTCCCATTCACTGCATACAGAAATTTCTTGTGACCTAGCCTACTTTGAGAAACATACCAAAACTGCCACTAAGTATAGGAATAAATATTAAGACAAATTTTTAACTTCATTGACTTTAATGTCCACATCACAATTTCTAAGGTACATCCCAGTAAGGCACATTGATTAACATTTACCTTAAATTTTCTTTAAAAAAAAAAAAAAAAAATTAAAAAAAAATTTAAAAAAGGAAGAAAAAAAAATGCAAGTATAAAAAGTAAGCAACAAGCAATCAAGAACCAACAACTTGTATTTAAATAAATACATAATTTGACATGATGGAGTGTAAATAATAAATTACAGGGTAAATTTAAAATTAAGACTGACAAACAAGGCAGGAAATAATAGGACAGAACTGTGAAATATGCTAGCACATAACATAAGATTCCATTTTCCTTTCTATTCTGTTCATTTTCAAGATAAATGACTATAAAATTATAAAGTTTCACACATTGGCAACATGTGATGTCATCCTGTCCTAACAATATTTATAGACACTTGCAGCTTTTCATCTAATTTACATTATCAGTCCGCTATCACAGAAAACAATTTCATTGTCCAAGTGGGCTCCCACCGAAATTGAAGGATGTAGGCACTGTTTGTTGGTTAAAAACATAACCTGAAACAAATATTTATCCACTATATTAGTCAAGGCTTCTGTATTTTCCACTTAACTTTGAAAAAAATATTTTTCCACTTACCACCACTTTGTTCTATTCGTTTACTTTCCGCAGCTGCTTTCCGTTGATCGGCCAAAACAAAGACTTCTTGCAGACCCTTTGTCTGTTCCTCAGTCAACTGTCCTGTGAGGGCTTGGTACCAAGCTGGATCAGCCATCTGGAGATCTGAAATTTGCATCACAGATGGACATCAGAAATAATGCTCCAAATGATAAATCAAGAAAAACAGGGGATAAATGAAGTAAATTACTTTGCATGATTTCCTTGAATACAATGTATTCATCAATAGGGCAATTATCTTCATCTAATGGAGTATTATAACTTTCCAATGCTGTTTCTTCATTTGCCTCATAATCTTCATCATCGTCATCATCCTCCGAATCAGCATCCTGTAATCAAGACCATAATACCGATTCCTGTTGATGTGGAAAGATTTCATTTAGAAATCTGAATAAACTTACCTGAAGTTGCGCATTAACTGAAAATGCATTATTATTTGCCTTCTTGCTGACTCTTTCCTGAAGTCTTTCCAAATATTCATTTCCGACTTCATCAATTTCATCTTCATCACTTGAGAGTACCTCTTTAAGAAATTAAGACAAAAATCAGGGGGAGTAAAAAAAACGAGGGGAATGAGAGTAAGAGAAAACAATGTGCTTAGTTTCAGATAACTGTACCTGCTTCAATATCAGATTCTTCCTCATCATCTTCCTCCTCCTCTCCTTCTTGAGCTTTAGCTAAAACAGATAAAGATTAGTTTTAATTTTTCAAACATTACTTGATCTTTGCATCAATATGGAAGTGTGAGAACACTCCAATACCTGCATAAGCTCGTTTGAGACCATCAAACAAAAGGATCATTGATGGCATAATTTGGTTGATACATTCATTCAATACAGGTGGACGATTTTGGCCCATGCTTAGTAATGTACACAGGCCCAGCACACACAGCTTCCGATCATGGAGACTGCAACACAAATTAAATACATTTTTACTTTTTACAAGATTTGGGTTGAAAATATGATGAAATGTACAAGCATACAGTGGGTCATACCCTAAGAAACAGTCAGTGTCATGGATCCATTGCTTAATGAAGTGAGCAGTAATAGATTCGGTTGGAGACATCTGCATTTGTAGTTTTTCCATTGTTTGGAATAAGAGCTCTGGATTGTAGTAAAGAGCTGCAATAACAACTTGAAGACACATGGTTCGTAGTTCTGAAGTTTTCACTTCTCGAACCAATCGACCAAGAACCAATTCCACAAATGATGGAATGCACTGCAATAGAATACAGCAGTAAACAAAAATAGAATACAAACAGCAAAACAATAAAAATTGTTGCTCAAAACTTTATAACTACCTGGTCAATATGGCCCTTGCATTGTAAAATAATGACTTCTAGAAGTTTAGCAGCATGGCATTCTGGATCCTCACCAGAATCACCTGTCAAGACCTGCAGAGAGAAAGAATAGGTAGCAGAAAGGTATGCAAAAAAAAGTAACAATGCTGTTGACAAAACTGTTGAAAGCCACCAGGAGCTTCCCATTTCCTCTTTGAAAGAAAGCACAACTTCTGAGAGTACTTGGGGTAACAAAGTGCAAATAAAGATAAAAGCCATCCTGCCCCACCACCTTGAGTGTTAAAAATACGACCAAAATGAACCTCTGCAATTTATTCCCATGCAAAAATTTCTCACAGAGAAAGAAAGGAAAGGTGACTGAAGATAAAGATAATTTAGAAGACTGGTTAAGTTTCTTCAATTATTGCCAATAAATATAAACTGCTCCAATGCACTGCATACCTCAACAACTGCCTCTTTAATGGAAGGATCTGAGTTTCGATTCAAAATCTGTAAACAATAACACAACTAAATTCTACAAAATCATAGTGTGTGACTTGTCACTTAACTAATGAATTCAAATGCAAGGTGACTAGTAGATTATTCTCCAGCATCTTAAAATAATTTAAGTAAAAAGCATTCTTTTTTTCTTTTTCAACCAATAGCAGTAACACTATGGACAGATGGAAAGTGGCATGCTTTCATTGGAACCAATCCAATAGTTGGGTACTCATGCAAAAGACAGCTTCATTTCAGGAGAAGAAGGGAAACTTTAAGCTAATACATGACAAACTTTAGATTTAAAAACAAATCTGACGATCAATGCATCTGCAAATGTCCAGAACATAACAATTCAACTTACAGCTTTGCACATGTTGAACATTGCAAGAACGTGATTCTCATTAGACAGGAAGGCGGGTGTGTCAACAGTGACATAGTTATGGAGAGCTGGCATCATTTCAGTGAAATAATCAAACCCATCTTTTTGGAAAACCTGTAAACACGAAGAAAAATGATGGAAGAAAAATAAATAAACGCAGATCCCCTACAAGCGTGTTTGAGGGAGCCTCAGTACTCTTGGATATTAAATATTTTGAACAAACCTGATAGATAAGCTCCAAGACTTTCCACATATCGGGAGAAATGTTCTTGCTGGTAAGGTCATACACCAGTGAAAGAGCCTCTTCATAGAACTCTGAAAAACAAAGAGCAATATGATTGATAAAATAATGAATCATGATAACGTCACAGAAAATACTAAAGCTGCATTCATTTTGTAAGATAAAAGGAAGTCGAGGAAAAGAAAGGACAGGAGGAAAGGAATGATGTCTTGCACAGGTCCTGCATAGGGTTTAAATATGTGAATGAATCCCAGAATTGAAGATTTGCAGGTCTACTATTTAAGATCTCTAAATAATTGATCCAAAACAATCAAGAGACAGTTTGGCTCAAACCATTGCAGCAGAAGTCCCCTTTGGTTAAAGATGCTCGCTGCTCACCCATGACAGACTGGGAGAAAATGTGTCCTACAACTTGAAGCACAATAGGCTGAAGCTGAGCTATAATTTCTGGCTGTTCTTCCATGACAGTCAGTAATGCTTCAATGGTATTAAGAAGGCCCATTGCGGTAATAGCCTTTTCATCGGATCCCTCATCAGATTCAAGGACTTGGCTGAAGGTGGCGGCCTATGGCAAACAAACAACTATCAAACATGGACTAAACCTTGATAATGAAATTTTATCACATGACAAACCTTACCAAATGTGTACACATTTCAACAGCAATAGGAGTTAGTTGCTCAGTGTAAGTACAAACGATTTTCTGCATTACACTTGTTAGGTCATCATTCTCAGTTTCCCTTATGATGTTCAGGAGTTCTAATGCTATCCGTTTGATCTATTTAGAAAGAGAAAAAATAGGAAGCTTTTTGTTTCTTTTTTTCTTTGAGGCACTTTGACATAATTTATTAAGAATGGTTAAAAATATTGCGCCTACCTCCGGTTCAATATATTTTGGTGCCTTATCCTGAGCGTTCAGGAACATTTGAAGGGCAATAGCTGCCTCTACTTTGACTGGCAAATCACCATCAGTCAGCAGAGCATTCACAACCAGGCGAATAGCTTCAGCCAGAACTTCTTCCTGCTTAAACTTGACTTCACTAAAATAGTGCAAAACCCAACATGCCTGTAAACAGTAAGGGAAGAATGTAATTAAGAGCCAACACTGGTAGACGTATTTTCACCATGGCTAAAAACTTACTCTTGCTCGTAAGTGGCCGTGGGGGCTTTGGAATTCACGGAACACATATGAATGGATTAAAGCATCCATCTGCTCTTTGAAGAAATTCTTTTTCAACAAAATGTCAGCCATTGTGCCAACCTAGCAGGGAAGAGGGCACAACATAAATTAAGTTCAGTTCTTCCTACTAAAAGCGTAACATGCACACATAAAATAACCGAAGAATATTCTAGAGTAGTTGGAAAGTACCATATGTAGAGCACCATCTTTTTGTCTTGGATCGGCATTGGAGGCAGTCAACACCTGCATAATGAATTCCATAGTTTTCTGTAGCATATCTTTTCTCTTTTTACAACAAGAATGGAGGAGAGTCTGAGCAGCAGTGACAGGTGAAACAAAGTCTTCAAAAATATCTGTGTAAAACAGTGCCAGAAATATCAGTTAGAAAACTGACGAGAAGAGATGATTGTAGAGAGAAAATGAACGTACCAAACTTGACCCTAATGTATTCATATGGATCTGTTTCCCACAATTCTTGGTCAGCTGGCGAATGTGACATAATTGGAAACACTACATCTTGAATGATTGCAAACATGTGGGGTTTCAAGAACTTCCATGCATGTGCATGACTGACTCTAGAGAGAGAGAAAATAAAGTTTCTCAAATTAATACTAAACATAAAATAGAATACTTAGAAAGAATTACAAAATTAAAATATATATACCCCTGGTTGATGTAATTAAGCGTTTGTTGCAAAACTCGTGGCGATACATAGATTTTATGCCTGTATTGGTCCAGGACTTTCAATAGAACTTCAAGAATACCAGCAGAGAAAGTTTTGAGGAACCATTCTGCAAACTCTTTATATTCTTTGGTGACATTTCCAGGGCTCCCATACCTTAGAAAAAGTAAAGTCAGTCACAATATGTGCAACATAAAGCAGCAGAAACAAAAATGCACTTAATTTAAATTTATCTTACCTCTCAAACATACGATAAAGAATATGTAATGCCCACTTCTTGCATTTCCACCAAGGCAAGTCAACTCTATCTTCTTCATCAACTTGGTTGGTAGCTTCAGGCACCGGTCTGTCTGTGACCTCTCGACAAATTTCCATCCATTGAGAAAAAATTTCTCTTGATATTAATTCAAGAGGAAGAGAGTACTGGAAGTAAAAGATACAGACTCAACCAACTGGCACCTTACTATCAAAGATGATGATAAAACACTACTTAACAAACCTGGGTTAAAGCAAAAAATATTTTAAGAATTTGTTTTTGAAGAAGGACAGACTGCTCAGATGGATCCGGCAAAAGCCTGACACAAAGTGAATACATCATGGGGAAAAGAAGTTGCATAGCTTCATTGAGTGGTCCTCTCTCCTCCGGCTTTTTGTATCTAGTTAAAATTACAAAATTAAAATAAATTTTACAATGGAATAACAGATGAAAAGTTACAGTATTAATCACTATAAAAGCTTACTCATAATTTTTCACCAGCTGGTAAAGGCACAAAAGAGCTCCAGGCCAGCCACTTCCATCTGGATTTTGAAGATAGATATTAATCTTGTCAACAATTTCTGTCCATCTTCCAGGGAAGTCATTTTTTACAATGTGACTGACACAGATTGAAAGTTGAACCCTAGAGGAAGACCAAGAGATAACATGAGCAGTCCTTACAATATCGAATACAGAGCATAGTAGAGATGCAAAAGACAAACCTAATGATATCGGGGGCATGGACAACGGCATCAACAATTGCGTCACGGATCATGGCCCTATCCTGTTCATGTAAACTAAAGGGCAGGGGTTGTCCTGGCTCTGCTTCTTTGTCAGCCCAGTTTTGAGTAACCAAATTTTTAAGATAAACAACGCCTAATGGGGTAAAACAAACACAAATGACAATTACAAATACAAATAAACAATGAATGTTGTTTTTAAAGGAAAGTTGATTCACTCACCAGCCTGTCGGACAGGCATGTCAATATCATTCATCATAATAACTTGTAAAAGTGATGGTGAGAAGCCAATTATTTTATGAATCTGGAAGTATAAACATAGGTTATAAAAATAATCTTAAAAGAAACCATACCAAAGACTTTGTCTTATCAGCTAAAAAATTGTGAGACTACCTCCAAAATTATCCAATTTCAAGAGTAGATAGATTTAGTTGTAGAAATAATGGAAGTAAGAAACATATGAAATTCTGAGCCGACATAAAAAATCTTCCAGAATTGAAGATCGGATATCTAACAAAATTGTCTAAATTGTGCGTTGGCAGTAAAGAAGCATCATTCAAAGTAGCAAAAGGATGAGATTGAATTATTCTGAGAACCCTTTCTATAAAAGCCACCATGATTCATAGGAGTGCATTCAATGAAATTCGAGAACATCTGTTGTCAGTGCCCGTAAAAGGTTTTCATACGCAATCTACACCGACCGCAGGGTGACAAAATTGTCGGCGGCAAAAATTGACAATCGCCCCTGACAACATAACCGTTACAACTGATATGCAAATTGCACCGCACAATGCGCGCTGTACCGCGCGCTGGACATGGTTACCGGAAAAATGTGCCATGGAAACATGTGATTCTGAGCACACTTTTTCCGAGCGGACAGATGGCATGCCCTCGCTTTTGGAGCGAGGCTGACCGGGTCGTTCCTTTCAGAGCCAAGAGTCCAACAAAATACGCGTGCAACATCGTCAAAGGGAGCAAAATCAATGCTTTAAATCCCCCCGTGACCGCAACCCGACCCGACCCGACCGCATGTCAGGCCTGGCCGCCTGGCCGCGCCGCCCCGCGCCACACCGAGCCATCGCCTACCTGTTCTAGCTGTTCTTCGGCTTGTCGACGTTGATTCGGGTCTATGGTAGCCCTTAATATGTCAATTAGTTTCCGATGATCCATTTCCGCGACTCTTGCCTCGCCCGGCACAGCTGTTCACGGGAAAAATTAAGATAAACAATAGGCGATTTAACCCAACACTCCCTCCGTCTGTCTCTCGAGAAATTCTAGTCTGTCACGTGACCGACACGCCAATGGCGGGCTTTGAATGCGAGCTGCGCCTTGTAGATATGCACTTTTAAACTGTTTGCAGTGTCAAATTGAGGTAACTCTGGCAACGCTGGAAGTTTTACTGCAAATAACGAGCCCATCATTGAACACAGGGTAAACAAAAACAAAAACCAACAAAAACTGGGGAGGTGCAGAGGTGTGCAAAAGGGGTACTTCACTGAAGGTTAGAAAGCGATTTGTTGTCTTAATGCTTGTTTGATCTATTAAACGAATGAATGAATATGACTGAAAAAATAATTTTTCCTATTTCAAACTCATTTCTATTTCATTCCTTCGTTAAAAATGTTGATTAGTATGAATTTATGTATCTCTAATAACCTCTTCACGCTCAGCTGATGCGATTAAATCTTTTACAGAAAACTGGAGTATATTTTCAAACATGAGAATAACTGAAGTTTTGTATCACAAGATCAACCGGTATCGAGCTTGGAAGCTCAACTGGGTTTTGCACAAAAGGCAAAAAGTTAAAGAAAGTCGAGATTTACTCCATATCAAGAAATTAGAATACCCCACTGTGACTGCGGAAGATTTTCTTGAAAAGGCCCGAGAGGAAGTTGTCCCTTTGGAGTGAGCTTCTATTAAAAGATTTTAATTAAAAATGGTTTCATCTGGAAATAAATCCATTTAAAGTTTTTCTCTCCTTTCCAGAATTGACAGTGAAATTCAGCCGGCTGAGCCACTTCTTCAAACTGTCAAATTTGATTCCAGTCATCCCTTATATCAATCAGATCCATGTTTTTGTTTAGATGACTCTAATGTGCTGCTTGAAGGCCTAGCGCAATCAAAACTTTTGCTGAACACTGTGCAGCTTGAGGAGGGTTTACCAAAACAAATTGAAGACAGTGTTGGCACTCGTGCAATTCCCTTCCAAGATACAAGAGTAAAAAGGTATTGCTTTTATGAATTCCTTCTCTACAATTCATTAGCAAATCGTACATATTTTTCCCTTTGTATTCCAGAGTTTTAATGTCTTCACAAATATTTGACGCCACACAAGTCCTTTTACCAAAAAGGAAAGATCCTGAAAGACCTGCCTGGGATTTTCCTCGTGATTATGGCATAGACGCTAAGCGCAAATTGTCAGTACTATACTAGATGTTTCCTTCCTTGTGTTGCATTATGACATTATTCAGAGATCAATTTCTTTTTCATTCCAGTCATTTAACCATTTCCCAGATGCTTCAGCTCTGTAATGTTTTGGATGGAAAAACATCTCTAGCCCATAGAACTCAACTTCATGATGCTTACTGTTGCACACGCCTTGTTAAAGATGGTATTTTATTGCTTCTCTTCTTTTTATAACCATTTTTATTTCCAGTTTGTTGTGTAATTCTCAATTTTTCAGGGACCCCAGTTCAAATTCGAAACCGAGCAGATATCTTAGTCACTAGCAAAGATCCAATTGCTGCATTAGTATCGAAAAAAGCTGGAAGCTCCATACCACTGCCTGATATTCATCCTCTGCACTTCACTGTTTCAATACCCAAACAGCATTTTTACCACAATGAAAGTATTTTTCGTAAGTACTGGCAATGATAACTTTGCAAACATTCTGATACTTTCTTCTCTACTTTCTTTCAAACCAGATATGACCGCTTTTTTTCTTTCTTTCTAGCACTCTCAAAAACATTTCCGAAACCACATCCCCATACTGCTTTTTTCCATTATGATCCATCAGAAGTTAAAAATTTGTATGAAGAGCCAGTGACAGAATCTCAATTTTTGTCTCGTACTCTTGTCAAAGCATTTGCTGTTGCAGCATCACGTGCCCAACAACTTTATGGCGTAAGTTTTAATGGAATGTGAATTTTGATATGCTCAGTTGTTCATTTTTTTGTTTTTTCCTCTCCGTAGGATGATGTTAAGGAGCTGCCTGAACCACTCACTTTACAAGTAGTCCACACTGATAACAAGAAATTTCATTTTGGGGTGCTACAGTTAAATACACTGGATTTAATTTCACCCCAGGAAAGGAATATATTTTGGATGCTTCCTAGTGCAATTCACTTATTTGAGAAGTGTGGCTATGAAACTGGTAGACCTACTCTTCAGGAATATAACCCTGAAGTGTTCCAAAGGATATTGGCTTTTTATTTCAATGGCATGCCATAGAGTTTAATAAATGATAAATTATACATAACCATAAAAAACGTGTTAATTAAATGCACCCATCCTACTATTTGCTACATGCTCATGCCGCTCATGCCAATGAAAGTGTAGGTTTTATGGGAAATTCACACTTAACTTTCAAGTCTAGATTATACCTCAGTTTAAATACAGCAGGAGCATTTCTGGTGAAACAAACATTTTTAATAAATTCTTTGAAGGCATGGATAACTTGCACTGAGTGGTGGCGTGGTGGTGCAAAAGCAAAACGAGGTAGTAAGCATTAAGAGAAAGAGGTAAAAAGACACCACCCAACTCAGTTTGATCCGGTTTCAACTGGAGAAGAGCCTTGCCTTGTCTGACATCTTTCCTTTGCGTAGCACAGTTGGGGATCTAAGAACATTCCCCTTTTCAACTTGCAATGCCATGCCACACTGAGCACATCAAGAACAGCAAATGCAGTAACACCAACTCAAATTGATATTTCCTGCTTGGACATTTAAAATTGAGTATCTAATAAACTGTTTGAAAGAGACTTCCTCCATTTCTTCCATGATGCATGTATCCACCTGAAAACAATCACTCGAATAGTCTTCAAGGATGTTCACAGAGCTGTGCTGAATCTTGAAAGTATCCGCAAGCAAGTTTTCTTATTGAAACCTTCCCATTTCCTACAGGACACTAATTTTAAATGCTGGGCACTCCTCTAATTTGAAAAGTTTGCGGAGTTGAGAGAATCAAATTTAGAACTTTCTTTATCTCAACTAGCCTGCCTGATCTTCAGGATATGAAGAAGAATGGAAGTGAGGTGGGGAATCTTTCAGTAAATAAAATCATATTGTGGAGATGAGACTTTAATCAGCGAAGTTAAGCATCAGGTCTCTGAGCAACAGGGCGGTGGTTCTTTGACAGGAACTCAGCATACTGGGCGTAAGGAGCCTTAGTCAGTGGCATATCCTTCCACAAATCAGGAGTCAAGTAGGCGTAAGTCTTCGCAATGGCAGCATAGGTGGCCTTAGCTGAAGGGAAAGAAGTGGCATTAGTATGCAGAATCACTAGTATGGCAGCCAATTTCTTTAATAATAAAATGCTTACCAAAGTTGCCAAGAGTACCAGTGGAGCCTCGGGCAGAAGTGTAACAATCTTCAATACCAGCCATCTGGAGAAGCTTCTTAGGGACAGGGGCACCGACAATACCAGTACCACGGGGAGCAGGGATCAAACGCACCTGGACTGAACCACACTTGCCAGTGACCTGAAATGAAAAAAAAAAATTAATGACAAAGTTGATACAGCTAACTTAAGTCAAATGTAAGCTCCATTCGAAGACTGGTGTGGAGATCACAGCAATCACTCCAACTGAGCTACCAGGTGTGACACTCTACTAGATCACCCTAAAACAGGAAGCTCTAACAGACCACCCACCCTGCTTACTCTTCCACAGGTGTAACGCTAGCTAATTCACAGGAGGAAAGAGCCTGCTGACTCCATGTGGAGCGTATTTAAATAACATATGAGATAACATGTATGCTCCAATACTAAGATGAATGTGATGTTCACATACATCAACTCTCAGGGGCTGCTTAGTTTGAAATCCACATGGGACACTCCAGAACAGAGTGCACCAAAGGACAGTCAACAGAGCTTAATCTTCCACAGGTGTAACGCTAGCAAAATCAGTATGAGATGGTGCCTGCTGACTCCATGTGGATTACATTTACTCAAATAGTCGCTATGAGTAACTCACCTTGCAGGGTACTGTATGGGGTTTACCAATCTTATTACCCCAGTAGCCACGTCTGACAGGGACAACAGACAGCTTGGCCAAGATGATGGCACCACGGATGGCAGTGGCGACTTCCTTGGAGCACTTGACTCCAAGACCAATGTGGCCGTTGGAGTCACCAATAGCAACAAAGGCCTTGAAACGGGTACGCTGACCAGCACGAGTTTGCTTCTGGACGGGCATGATCTTAAGAACCTCATCCTTCAGGGACATGCCCATGAAGAAGTCGATGATTTCGCTTTCCTACAACAAGAATGATTTTACAGAACCAATACATGACAGGCAACCACATTTGTTCGGAATTCTTGAAAACATACCTTGATGGGCAGGGAGAAGAGGTAGATCTCTTCAAGAGTGCGGATTTTGCCATCGCGAACAAGACGGCCAAGCTTGGTGACGGGCACCCACTCCTTCTCGGCCTCCTTGCCGCGGCCGCGACCGCGTCCGCGACCACGGCCGCGGGGGCCACCCCGACCGCGGTCACCACCGCGAGACCCAAAACCACCTCTGAAACCTCCACGAGCGGCAGGCGCAGCGTCCGCCATGTTTCTTATTAGAAAGAAAAACAAAGATTAGGCACACGAGAGGACGAGGCCGAGAGGTTAGGACTAACGTTGAGGTGACGCGTGCGATGAGGAAACTCGTTCCGGCTAAGAGTGAGGTGGACTGGATGACATTTGAGAGGCCTAGCTTCGATATCTAAGTGATCTCGTGGTACCAATGAGACAAGTTTGAAATAACTCAACCATAAAATTAAGATCGCAGTGAGACCACACGCTCGCACAAGTGGCGGTTGATGATAATGAAAATATTGATGGATTTAAGGGAGGGAACGCAACTTCGCGACCGCTGATAGAAATACTATGTCTAAGAATAAGATTCATTCAGAGATTTTGACTCGAACTAAGAAAAATTAAGAAATATTGAGAGGAAATACAGAGCGTCGCAACTTACACGTGTGTCTTCGGCACGTACCGGAAGAAACGGGAGACACAACTGAAGCGAGAAAAGAAAAGAGGCCTTCACATTACATCCGCTACGCAGGCGACCTCTAGCGGTGTGTGTGGGTACGGTGACCTGCGAATAATGTCACCTAAGTTAAGTACATGTGTCGCCCGTTTGTTTAGGTTTCGATCCCTAGCAGACTATCAAAGCAGACTATACACTTTTCTCAGAAAATTTTCTGATCAAAGAAAACAAATGTTTTTAGTTTGAGAACATTAATTCAATAAATCTGTAGGGATTTAGGATATCGTGAGTTTTTCGCGTCGGAGACTTGTTGCATTTGTGGTGAGTGAAAGTTTCACACAAGTTACCACATGTTCAATGTGGTTATTCTGATTGTTACTTGAATTTCATGATTGTCGTAATCTCAATGAAAAAATCAATATCTATCTTTGCCAGTAGATGGCCTCTGAAAATCATAGAGATCTAGCAAATGCTATAAAAAATGTTCATCAGACACTGCGTCAGGAGGCAAAGAAAATTGGAGAAGAAGATGCTTGGCGTGAGCATTGTGAAAAGAGAGAGGTCTTAAAGGTAATATATCAAGTTGCTGAATTTTATTTTCTGCAATTGATTCTTTGGCTTTTGTGGGCACAACTATTTTCCATAGTTCATCTTGTTGCTTATGTCAAACTTATTTTTTTCTCTCAGAGCTATTCTCAAGCAATGCGGAAGTTAGCTACAGAACATTGGGATAAAAATTCAGCTGATGAACAAAACAAGAAGGCCATTAGTCGGGTAAAGTGGATTGTTGAGCAATGTGAAGACTATTTCTTTACTGGTAAAAAGTTGAAGGCATTTCAAAAAGAACAAGCTTTATGTTTGAAATATGACTTAAATATTGATATTTTAGCAGAACATGAAGGAATTTCCTGCAAGGCTTCAGATGTAGTAACTGTATTAGATGTGGGCAGTTGCTACAACCCCTTCAAAAATTTCCCTAGATTTAATGTTGTTGCTGTAGATATCGCCCCTGCATCCTCTGATGTGCATGAATGTGATTTTTTAAATGTAGAATTGCGGGAAGGTGAATGTAATCCCTTCAATTCTGATGGTAAAATCACATCTCTTAAAGCTGCATCATATGATGTTGTGATTTTTTCATTGTTATTGGAATATTTTCCTACTTCAAAACAGAGATATATTTGTTGCAGCAAAGCATCTAAGTTACTAGTTCCTGGTGGAATTTTGTGTATTGTTACTCCTGACTCCAAACATGCTACTGCAAATGCTGGAATAATGAAAAAATGGAGATATGCCTTAGCTTCTGAAGGTTTATTACGCATTGAATATGACAAATTACCTCATCTGCACTGTATGGTCTTTCGAAAATGTATACATAGCAGTCTCTCCAGGCAATGGCTCTCCTCAATGATACTGTCAGACACAAAGAACGGGAAATCTGTCTCAGGCTCTCCAGAGCAACTCATGGTGATTCCACAGGATTATCATTCTTATGCAGAAGAAGAAGATGGTTTCTATGTACCTGAGGTTAGAGACAGTGATGAATCCATTGCAACCATTTTTGCAGATTTGCCTACTCTATGACGTAAGTTTTAAGAATATTAACAACCACTGTGATATAAATATAACTTGGATCTGTGAATTTTCAGAGAACTTATCATAGATGTTTCTGCTTAGACATTAAATACATCCTTATTATACATACATAAAAATCGCAATTAATATACACACAGGTTGAGGAAAAGACTGATAGTTTCTATTAACTTTTTTTCTATCATCTTTCTTTTTTCTTGTAAAAGAACATGTAACAGATATTTAATACATCAAAATCTGTTGAGAAATGTATAAATTGTGATTAGCATTTGAATCCTAGACTCACTTCCTTTAAGCCCTCGTAATGAAAAGAAACAGACATAAGTTGCTGAATCGCCCAGTCTTCAACTTTAAACAATTTAGTTACTTGTATAGCACATTATTTTTAAAGCAAGTTTTGGATCACACAAGGAAGTCAAAATAAGGGATAAGCGCAAGACTTCAAGAGCTCTTGCAAAATTACGACCCATCTTTCACCCTCTTTGCTACAAACTAATGAAGGAAAACACAGCCCCAGTGATCTCAATATTTTCTAAAATTATCTGGTAACATTGTGAAGCCTGCAACACACAATCTAATCTAAAAGAGCACTGAACCTAAATGCCTATACACAGGCTGACAATTGGTCCAAAAATCAGGAATTTTAACTATTTTCAAAACAGAATTTCATACCAGTCAAAATCCAAATATTTACAAAGTTTCACTTGTTTCATTTGAGATTCAAAGGAAAGTGCCAACTTCGTTTTGTGGATGCCATCAGTCTCTCAAATTATAATTATCACAAATAAATGAAGTATGAAAATATTTCATCCATGATACTAAATGCAAAGAACCAGAAACCTGATTTTCTCCTCTTACCCTCAATCTATCTATATATATTTTTTAAAAATTTACCTTTTAAAGTTTAGAGGTAACATGTTTACCATTCTATGACTTCATTAAAATGTTACAAATATTCAAATCTTATTGCAGCTTTATCTCAGAAGCCGAATTCAGATTTACACTAGGCCTGACAATAATATTTAGGACTTCCTACTTTTCACATGAATGTGAGTATGGCTTTATTATAAGTGTTCTATACACAGTGAACTTGAAGTGTACTTACATAAATTTTATTGATGTTTCCCATCAATAACCTCTGGTGATATAAACTTCATCTATACTTGTTGCTGTGATAACACTGAAAAGGCAGGGAGATCCAATTAATATGTCCAAGAGTAGATACCTGAGAAATATTTGCAAGAGGGAAAAGTTATAACGCTTTAAATGTTTTTCATCCCATATTCTGAAATTTGAATATGATGAATATTTCCTTAGTTCTAATTTTGTCTCTTTTAGATGAAAATTAGGTGATATGCCCGTTTTTTTTTTTTTTTTTAAAGGAAAAAAAATGGAACTTAGTTTGATTATGCAATTATGCAAAACCTAAGTTCTACATCTATGTGGCAGCAAGTAGAAGGCATTATATTGTGTTTTAATGATGTTCAGATAATCTTCCACAGCCAGAGTACAACTAAATGGAGCAAGGTCCACAATATTAAATCCCTACCATCTTCTTTGCTACCACAGCTAATTCATTTTGGCACAAGTTGGCATTTTCTCCAGATTCACCTGAATCATGGAATGAAAACAATTAAAATCAAGATAGAATAACTGTACAGGTAAAACTGACAACTCATTTAAATTCTTACACATTAACATACAAATTTTTTTTTGTAATGACAAGCAAATAACACTGTGTTTTTCTATGAATTGTTATTTTCTTTATAAAATTAAAGAAAAACAATATTTCATAACTGAACACAGTGGTCTTTTCTGGTGCTAGTCACTACACTACTAATTGTTTGGCACAGACTGCGCAATCATTCAAGATTCTATTTAAGAATCATTGAATTAAAATTGAAAAAATTATAATAAGAGACTAAAACAAATATTTTACACTTCGAAGTAATATTCTAGCTTCTATGTTCCAGGCAGTATGATTCCTTTCTTTATTATTCATAGGGTTTAAAATACTAAAGTGGCTCAAACTCCTCAATTACCGTCTCCAACACTTTGCACACTGTATTTATAAAAGTCATTACATCTGTCAGGGTCCAATCAAATAGAAAAGACATGTATTAGACTCGGTCTCCAGTAAGTGCTGACTCTCAGTTTTCATTTCTCGACATCTCATCGGGACGTGACAGATCAAAATGAGAAAGAAAACCAGCCCAGCAGGGTAAAGTTTACGTCATGAGACCCAAATGTCCTTTCAAATTCATGATATTGTCAAACACATTCAGTGCAGGACATCACTATCCATCCCCGACGATTTAACGTCGGAGGCGTGTGACCACAGAGTGGTCACGAGGCACACAGTGCGTGTGTGAACCGCCGGCAAGACCGCGCTCTTCAAAACGAGCGCTTGCGAGAGTTCTGGCGCGAGCTCGAGTCGGCGCGGCAGCGGCCCTCCCGGACCTCGACCAGCGGCGAGTACTCGCCCCGGAAGACCAGGCCGGTGCCGGAGTCGGTGCTGCGGCCCGAGTCGGCGTGCAGGCGGTGCTGGCGGTGCGGGTGCGCGTGCGGCAGCGGGCCGAGGTAGTGCATGGGGATGCTGGAGTGCTGCGCGCAGTGCCGCGGCGGCAGGTGGCCCAGGCAGTTGCACGAGCAGACCGACACCTGGTCCTGGTCGTGGACGTCCGGGTGCGCGCCGCCGCCCGCGCGCCCGTGCGCGCCCGCCGCCATCCCGACCACGCCGCCGCGCGCGCCCGTCGAGAGCAGCTTCCCGTTGAGCGCCATGATGTCGCCGTCCAGCGTCATGACGTGGTGCGAGGAGCTCGTCAGCTCCTCCTCGTCCCGGCGCACGTCCTCGGCATTGCTGCAGGTCAGGCCAGGGCGTCAGTGACGGCAACAGTGGCAGTGACAGTGTCAGTGACAGCGAGTGTTTGTGACAATTGAAGTGTCAGTGATGGGGGCAGGGACAGTGTAATTGTCAGTGACACTGTTAGTGACTATGGCAGAGGCAATGCCAGTGACAGTGTAAGTGACAGTCACAGTGTCGGGGACAGTGTCAGTGACAGCGAGTGTTTGTGACGATTGAAGTGTCAGTGATGGGGGCAGGGACAGTGTAATTGTCAGTGACACTGTTAGTGACTGTGGCAGAGGCAGTGCCAGTGACAGTGTAAGTGACAGTCACAGTGTCGGGGACAGTGTCAGTGACAGCGAGTGTTTGTGACAATTGAAGTGTCAGTGATGGGGGCAGGGACAGTGACAGTGTAAGTGACAGCGAGTGTTTGTGACGATTGAAGTGTCAGTGATGGGGGCAGGGACAGAGACAGTGTCAGGGACAGTGTCATTGTCAGTGACACTGTTAGTGACTATGGCAGAGGCAGTGCGTGCCAGTGACAGTGTAAGTGACAGTCACAGTGTCGGGGACAGTGTTAGTGACAATGACAGTGTCAGGGACAGGGTCAATGTCAGAGACAGCGTTTGTGACAATGGCAGTGTCAGTGATAAGGACAGTGTCAGTGACAGTGGCAGTGGTGGAACCCATAGGACGCACGTTGCAGACTGGTAGGAGTGTGAATTTTCATACGCACACTTTTCCCTTCAAATGTGTAAGATTCGTGAGAAAATTTCCATTTTACACATTTGTTGAGTCAAGTGAACAAAAATGTGAATTGACACACCGCATGCACGTGTGCGACATGGGCTCACCCTAGTTTCCCGCGTCGCCGTACTCACATGACCATGAAGCGAAGCACGAGGAGGTTGATGCTGGCGGCCACCACCGCCAGCCCGAAGAGGATGAACACCAAGCTGAGAGCGACGTAGCCCGGGTTGTTAATGAGCGCCTGGTCGTTCTGTAGCGCAGATCAGGAAAGTAAATTTACGACACATTTTTTTGCAATTTCAAATTCACAAAAAATATGTGGTAAATTTATGACATGCTACCCTACGTCCATCCGCAAAGATTGTAATTTTACCAGGGCTTTTCTTTTCTTTTCTTTTTTTTGTAACCCGTTTCTAGTGTAAAGTTTTTTTTCTCTTTTTTTTCCGAAAACTCGCACACTTATACAATACAGTAGTCGGGGTGGGTTACCTGCAGGGCGACATAGTCTCCGAAGCCGATGGTGGTGAGGGTGACGAAGCAGTAGTAAAACGAGTCAAAGTACGACCAGCCCTCGTAGCGGGAGAAGACGGCCGCTCCGGTTGTGATGATGGTGGACGACAGCAGCCCCGTGGCGATCAGGAGGTTGATCTCCGTCGCCTCCTGGGTGGCGCAGCTCATCAGCCGCTTGGCCTTGCGGATGATCTGTGGGGCAGATCATCTACTGCATGAACGGGGAGGGGAGGGATGAAAACATCATGGGAACTCCACGTATTACATCCCACCATCGGAGCTCACACAATTAGTATTATTTTTTTTTTTTGCACTCCTCTTAGACATTGCCTAGGTACAGCCCTGCTCGTGCAGACAGTACCTATTTTGCGTAGTCACGTCACGTCTAAATAATTATGTAAAAATTTGTACTTGTTATCAGAATTGAATTTGCGGGATTTATAGAAAGATAAGCCGTCCATGTATGTTTATAATTTTCTGTCTCAGGCACAAAGTTTTACATAGAAATTATGTGTGCATGCAACAACTGGGCAACAACTTTTTTAAAAACTTTTTTCCTTTTTTTTTTTGTTAATTTTTCTCGATTTTTCGGATATTTTGATGTATATTTCTTCTTGATTTTATTGTGATTTTTTTTGAGATTTTGTAAATTATTTTATTTCTTTGGGCCGTACAATGACTTTTCAATGTGACTCCCCCTTCCTCGGGCGGGTGCAGGCGCCTGTGCATAGGCCGACCCGCCGCACACGGCTGGAGTGCGGGTCTGCCTATGCTCGCTCGGGCAGGCGCTCCCCTCCCCGTGAGCTCTCCTAGCTCTCCTTCCTGGAGGGTCACCGGAGAGCTCCACGCCAAAGTCTCGAACGGAGTACTGCCGGGTCAACTCTTTGACTGTTCAAGATCCCATACAGTTTCTATTGGTGCTCGAACGCAAACAGTCAAGAGTCGACGTGGAAGTACCCCGTTTCGAGACTATCGCGGGGCGAGCTCTCCGCTACCCTACCAGTGCAACTCACCACGGACGCGAACTTGTTGAGGCGCTCGCCGATGCTCTGGAACATGACGAGCCACAGCGGGATGCCCACCATGGCGTAGCCCATGCAGAAGGCCTTGCCGCCCACCGTGACGGGCGTCGAGTGGCCGTAGCCGATCATGGCCAGCACGACCGTGGCGAAGTAGAAGGCGCCGGCGAACTTCCACTGCGGCCCGGCGCGGTGCGGCTTGTTCTCGATCACCACCACCTCGAGCACCGTGAAGTCCTCCTGGGACATGTTGTACCGGTCCATCATCTTCTCGCGGAACTCTGGCACATGAGCGAGACGAGAGGAGGGCGACGTTAGATAAGGCAACAGAGGTACGGCGGGCTTCACGAGTTGTAGAAAAATTCAAGATTTGAAGAGAGAAAAAGATACCAGAGAAGTCAAGATTCAACAAAATTCATTTGAAAAATCAAGATTTGGCAAAATGTAAGGCATAGAAAAAATCAAGATATAGAAAAATTCAAGATAAGGAAAAAATCAAGATATAGAAAAATTCAAGATACATAAAATATTCAAGATATAGCAAAATTCAAGATGAGGAAAAATTCAAGATGAGGAAAAAATCAAGATATAGAAAAAATCAATATATAGAAAAATTCAAGATATAGATTTTTATGAATGAATGATGTTTGTACACCACCGAACATGAAACTCATTCTCGTCTCACCTTTTAAGTAGTCCCACCTCCGGCGCTCCGTGTCGGACTCGAGCGCGTCGAACACGGCGGCTCCAATCAGCAGGTAGGTGAAGGTGAAGACGACGAGCGACAGGGTGCGGACGTTCTGGCGCTTCATGGTGTCGGCGGGGGCGGGGGCGGGGCGCCCCTCAGTCCGTCACGGAGGAGGGGGCGGGAGGCAGGAGAGGCGAGCGCGAGAGCAGGAGGAAGGGAAATGGAGAGAGAGAGAGAGAGAGAGAGAGAGAGAGAGAGAGAGAGAGAGAGAGAGAGAGAGAGAGAGAGAGAGAGAAGAGAGAGAGAGAGGGAGAGAGAGAGAGAGAAGAGGGGGGGGGAGAGAAGAGAAAGAAGTGGTGGTCCTGAAAGAACAGACGATTATCCGCATTAAAGACAAATACAAGATTTTTATATTAAAACAAAGGGGAAGTATCGAAGAAAAAGGCGAGAGGCAGCGCAGAATGATCTCGAGGTTCGGAAGCAGCAGCACCCCGCGCCACCTTTGGCTGTCAACATCGACCCCCGGCCGGGCCCGCCCCACAGTCCGCTGCTCCGCTGCACTCGCCCGGCCCCTCACCTCCTGCTCCAGACCCGCCCCCGCCGTCGCGCCCCTACCTCGCCCCCGCCGCCCCCCGCCGCCCCCGCCGCCCCCACCGCCCCCGCCGCCCCCGCCGCCCCCGCGCCGCACCCGGCTTGGGTGCCAGCAACCTCTGGCTCCTCGAGAGTCAAATCCAGCGAGCCAGCCGACTTATTCCGAAGAGCGCTTCACTCGCCTTCCCTGTCTCTCTCGCACTCATGGGCCTCGTCGTGTAGGTGCGAGAGAGACAGAGCGAGGAGAGCGCTCTGCGGAATAATAAGTCGGCAGGAGAGGAGACGCAGTGCTGTTCTGCAGGCTGATTCCGAAGATCGCTCTCGTAGCCGCGTCCTTGTCGCACCAATGGCGGTGCAATTTGTTGGGATGGTAGAGCCGCATGAGTGCGACAAGGACGGATGAGCGAGAGCGATCTTCGGAATCAGACGGCTGTGGAGGCGGAAGCGGCGACCGGCTCGCGTACCCCTCATCGAGATAAGCCCCACCCCGTCACGTTAACGGTGAAATGAGTTCCCATCCCTCTCCGCTCCTGCTACTGCACAAACATGAAGTAAGATAATAAAATGAAAAAAACACTCGAAATGTCCAAGGACAATATTGTAACTGGGCACCGGACTTCTGTGTGCATAACTAGACTAGATACAATTTTGTAACTAATAACACTCAAATTGTTACTGGCTAGTTACAAAATGTGTGCAATTAGTTACAATATTTTAACTGGTCCAGTTATGCACACAGAAGTCCGGTGCCCAGTTACAATATTGTCCTTGGACATTTTGAGTGAAGAAAGGGGGAAAAAAGGAGGGGGAATGCACATGTTTATTTGAAACGCATATGACCACTGCACTTGGAAACCCAAGTGCGTGAATCTCGCACACTTCACGCTTATACTATCACGCTTAACATTTCAAGCATATGAATGGACATAAGCGCACAGACAAGTGAGTGTGCAACATTTACTCTGTAAAAACAAAGATGCTATACCTAGCACCCCTTACAATTGGCGTTACAGCGGCACGATTCCCTCCTAAAGGTGCGATTTTAAGGACTTCTCTTCCCTGTACACAGATATTAGCGAAGGTTAAGAATCGTGCCTTTACAGGGTCGCCCACTGGCCCATGCACCCCCGCCCTTTTTTTTCGGATAGGCAGACCCGCAACAACAAACTTTCTTTTTATTATAAATTTGCTAAAATTGGTAGTAGAAAAAGTAAAATATACGCCATGCTCCGAGGGGAACTCAACTCCTGAAATCATGTGTACACAATCGCTGATATCTTCGAAATCATTGTCAAAAAGTGTTGATCTGTTGCCCCCCAAAATTGATTTGAGTGCGTATTTTGGGCTCATTTAGCTCAAAATACGCTCGTATTTACTTTACGAATTATTTCTTTCAATTATAAGAGGTGTAATCATGTGAAATCATGTTAAATCTTGAAATCATGTGTACAAATTTTGGGTGAGTTGAGGCCCCCTCGCCATGCTCCTTAAGCCTTTAGCTACTCATAGCAACTTCTACTTTTTCTCTACTACCAATAATAGCTAATTTATAATAAAAAGAAAGCTTGTTGTTGCGGGTCTGCCTATTTTATTTATTTTTTTTTTTTAAATGGGCCGGGGTGCGTGGGCCACCCAGTATGAAGCAACGACAGCTGCTAGCACCCCTTTAATGGAGCTGTGAAGCACGCTCGAGTTTCCATTGCAAATATCGCGTTCTGAGTGTAACGAAACTCATAACGCCTGTAGCACCAAGACGACTCGTCAGTCACTGAGGCAAAGATCGAGCTCCGGAATGACACGAAAATGACGGACACCATTGGACACCTTTGGCGTGTACACGCGAAAACTCGCAGGGGAATTACGTGTGTACATGCCAAGGTATTCAGTAAATAGTACGTGCGTACATAGGCATGTACACACTATTTACTGCATACATGGGCATGTACACATTATTTTCCAAACTAGGAAGTATTCAGTAAATAATTAATATTAATACTTGCACACACTTGGTTTTCCCAGAGTGTCGGTGAAAAAGTTCCAATCTGGGGCCGTATTACTAAACAGGTCGGGTGCTGGCTAATCCAGTGTGCACCACATGCTACTACTCACCCAGCGGCGGCGAGCAGCAGAGAGAGGCCCTGGCAAAGGGGTGCGGTGCGAGGCGAGGCGCGGCGGCTGGCGTGCTGGGCGGCGCTGCGGGGCGGGGCGGGGCGGGGCGTGGTGGACAGGCGGCGCCGGCCCGTCCCCTCGCCGCGACACCTCCGCGCCGCTCCTCGGCGCTCGGCTCAGGCTCAGCCGGGGCGCTGGCGTTCACCCCCGACACTCGCCCCCCGTCGTCTGCTGCTGCTCATCTGCATCTTGTCCGGCAGCAGGCTGTGTGGGAAGTGATGGAGGGGGTGGCGCCGCTGGCCGGGGCGGGGCGGGGCGCTCGCCCGCTGACTGATTCAAAAGGGCGCTCTCCTCGCCCTCTGTCTCTGTCGCACTCATGGGGCCCTACCACCCCCAGCATAGGACACCACCATAAGTGCGACGAGGACGGACGCAGGAGAGCGATCTTCGGAATGGGACGGCTGCTGGGCGTCGCGTCGCCTGAGCCGGGCTGGGCCGCTCCGCTCCGCGCGGCTCGCACGCGTGCTGCTGCGAGGCGGGACTGGACTGAGCTCCACCCCCGCTCGGCTCGGCTCCTCTCCGCTGGAGGTCCTCGCGGCGCCCGGCGCGGCCCGGGTGTGGCGGCCTGGGCATGGCGCAGGTCCAGAGGCTGGTTTCGTATCGACCGCGGTCGGGGTGGGGCCCGGCCGGGCTGGGCGGGGCGGGGCGGGAGCGGCCGGGGGCGCCTGTGGGAGCCACGTGGGAGCACGCGCTGCGCGCAGCGGCGCAGGGAGCGGGGCGGGGCGGGGCGGGGCGGGGGCGGGGCGGGGCGGGGCGGGGCGGGGCGGGGCGGGGCGGGGCGGGCGCCCGCGGCCCGGCCGGGACCCGGGCTGCGGCTGAGGCGCCGCGCCCCGCCGTCTATCTCGCTCTGACGCACAGCTCAGGTCCCCACGTCGACAAGGACAGCCGCACTTCGGGCCGTGCCGGGCCCAGCCGTCTGATTCAGAAGATCGCTCGCTCCCGTCCTTGTCGCACTCATGGGGCCCAGCCATCCCAGCATTAGACACCGCCATCGGTGCGACGAGGAAGGGGGCGCGAGAGCGATCGTCGGAATCAGACGGCAGACGCACCCCGGCCCCGGCCTCCCCTCCCAACCTCGATAAGGCGGCCACCCCGAGGGAAGGGCAGGGCCGGCTCGGCTCGGCTCCCGCTCCGCCCCGGATCCGCATCGGATCGGGCACAACACGCCAGGAAGCTCTTTTAGCCCTATTTGTCGCTCCGGGCCCTTCGGTGGGGACGGCATGGTGTCGCTCGATTTATGACTTGAGGCCGGGCCGGGCCGGGCCGGGCCAAAGGGCCGGGCCGGGCCGGGCCGGCCAGGGCAACAGGAAGCCACATTTGTTGGCATCGGCCACCTCCATCCCTCTATCCCCGGGCGCCATGCCATGCGCACGTTCCTCTCTTAACAGTGCATACACTAAACCCTTCTGCATGATTCTCTCATTGTCAAGCACAATTTTATACCAATAGTTATGCACAAAATTTTATGAAGAACTATGAACACAATGTGCATAAATTCTGCACGAACTTGTGCATAAGGGACAGAATTAAGCGTAGTTACGCAGAAAAAATGTGCATGATTATGGTTGCATAAACATTCTGCTGCAAGGCTTACGCGCAACAAAGTGCAAAAAGGTTTAGTGTGCACACCTAACAGTTCTACGCGAGGGGTCCTGGCGCCATACGTGCATAACGGGTAGGCAGATCCGCATTCTTCCACCTGATATGTATTGACTATCAAGGGTCTACCACTTTGAAAAATCGCGTACGAGGATTATAATCAGTCACGATTATGGTGATTATCAATGATTATTTGAGATTATCTTTAACATATTTACTGATTAATGACCAGTAATCACGTAACTTTTGGTCAAATTTGACTCTATTTCTCCATATTTGTCAAAAATTTGTCAATATTTGGAAATTTTACATGATTATGATTATGTGATTATCAATAATCATCTAGAGGGGTGTAAGAGGATTATGGAAGTGGTAGACCCTTGTTGACTATTACAATTACATGACCTATTTCATGATCTGAAAAACAGGTTATGATAGAAACATACATTTTTTAATTACTTAGTTGATTTTATGAAATATATTCTGTTTACAGCTTTCATGTGGAGTCTATAAAACTCCCAGCACTTGTACTACTTGTGACTAGAATGGGTGTAAAAATCAACACTTCACAGCAGTGTGCCTCAAAAAATTAATTAACAAACCTTATCCTTTATGATATTTGCCTACACCAGTTAATGTCTTGCAGCAAATGTCAATCAATGTCAATCATGTATGTCATGTATCACATGAAATTTATGAAAACAGGCATTTAAACATAAACAAAAACATAATAATTAACAAAACTAAACAGGATAAATTGAAATACATACTTGATTTATATACTTGATGTATGTGATTATGTATATATACGTACAGGATATATGACAACATTTATAAGTGGCTCATCTTCTTAAAAAAAAAATCACAGACCAAAATTAATCAGACTCACGCCACCACAAAGAAAACGGCCTGAAACCACAACATAGAAAGAAATAATAATAATAATAACAATAAAAAAAGAAAACAGTGCGCTTGATCTCCTACTGCTACTGAGTCGGGACGGCCGGCTCCGGGTCCGGGCTGGGCGCGATGCCGATAGCGATAGCGGCCCGCTCCAGGTTCTTCCGCAGCTGCTCCTTGACGGCGGCCGCGCCGGCGTCCATCTGGGAGCGTACCACGTCGGCGGCGGTCGTCACCAGGGCCGCCGCCGCCACGGCCTTCATCTTCTGCATGCGAACAGGCCCTCTCCTGGGCCGCGCGAGCTGCTTGGCCTTGGGCTTCTTGGACTGCGGCCGCCAGGAGTGCGGGGGTGGCGGGGGCAGCGGGGGCTCCGGCTCGTGCGCCGGGGTGAGCAGCGTCCTGGTGGCGGGCCTTGCGGGCCTCGCGGGCCTCGCGGGCCGCAGAGGGGGCCGCCAGGGCGCGAGCCAGCCGCCGTGCGGCGCCGGCATCGGCGGCTGCGGGGCCCAGAAGAAGGAAGGCTCCCCGCGGCCCCAGCCCTGGCCCTGCACGGGCTGCGTCTGGATGGTGGAGATGGCCTGCGGGTAGCACTCCTCGGCCGGAGCGGCGCGGCCGTACTCGTACGCAGCCGCGTGCAGCTGCGGTGGTGGCTGCGAGTGGGCGTTAGCCGCAGGAGGGCCTGGTGCGCCCCAGTGGCACGGCGGGGCGGGGGCCGGGCCCAGGGCAGCAGGACTGTGGTCGACGCCGCCTGCCGTCGGGTCCTGGGCGCCGGGGCCGGGGCCGGGGCCCGACATCCTGGTGGACTCCATCTGGACAACGGGGACAGGGCTGCCCGTGTGTGCGGCGGGGTCGTGCTGGACGCGGGACTGGAGCTTGACGCCCTCGAGGAGTGCGCTCTGGAAGGCCGACTGGAGAGCGAGGCTCAGCCTGCCCATGACGGCAGGCGGGATGGTGTCGTCGGGTGGCGTCACCGGGGCCCTCGCCCTCGCGACTGGGTGCACCACTGCTTGGGCGCGGGCGGGACTCGCCCTCTCGACGGCTGGCTGAGACTGGGCGAAGGGAGACGCCCTTCCTCCGGGAGTCAGCCGCCTCGGGGTGGCCGGGGCCGAGCTGTCTGCCCTCGTTCTCGGGCGCCCGGCAGGACTCTTCTGCACGTCCCGGCTCCGGCTGGCCGAGTCGGTCTGCGCGGCGGCGGCGGGGGCGGGCGTCACCCTCTCAATGACGGACCGAACGCGGACGGGAGAGCGGGGACGCGGAGGCGGGGGCCCCGGCCGGCTGTGGTTCCGACTGCGGAGCCGCCCGCCTCGGCTGTTGCTTTTGGTCTCGATGACGGAGCGGACGTGAGGTGTCGTGCCGGACCTTGCCAACGGTTCGAGCAGTACATCCCGAGACGATCTAGCTGCTGAATGAGTGGCGTTCCCCGCAGGACCAGCCGTCCTATGATCCGCCGACGGCGGCGGGAACTTGGTGCCAATCGTGACCCGGAAGCGGACGGGCGGCGTTCGGCTCCGGCTCCTAGGCCTCCGGCAGTCGATGCGCACAGGGCAGTGGACGGTGGAGGGGCGGCTGCGGCTGCGGCTCCTGCTGCGCCGCGCCCGGTGCCGGTCCGTCCCACCATCTTCTTCCTCGAGGCCGTCCTCTTGGTCGCGCCTGCTCGGACTCCGCCGCAGCGCGCGCGGCACCGGCACCCGCAGCTGCATCAGGGGCGGGGGCTGCGGCAGGAGAGAGGGGCTCCGCCGGCTCCGCCCTCGAGCCCGAGGGACCCGAGGGACCCGAGGGACCACGGCGCCCAGCCGCTCGAGCACCGGCAGCCGCCGGCTCAGGTCGGGCTCGGGCGGGGAGGAGCAGGGACGCCGGCTGCGGCTGCGAGGGCTGCGGGTTGGCCGGTGCCAGGCGAAAGGACCGTCAGCATACTCCAGACGACGACGCGGCGGCGCCGGCGGAGAGCGGCTGCGATGACGCCGACGCCTACCTGTCGCGTCCTGGTCCAGGTCCTGGTGGCGGGGGCGCAACGGCGGCGGCGCCCGGGGAGAGCGGCTGCGGCTGCGGCTGCGGCTGCGGCGTCGAGGCGGCCGACGACGCCTGTCCCTGCTGTTGGTCCGCGACGCCCGGCGGCGACGCATCTCGAGGGCCGCCCGGCGAGGGGAGCGGCGCCGACGGTCGCGGCTTCTCGAAGACTGTTGGGTGCACGTTGTGCTCGAGACCTGCGGAGACGCGACGGCGCCCGCGCCCGCGCCCGCACCTCTGCTGTCACCACAATGAACATCGTGGCTGTCACTGTCCCCGGCGGCCTCGCGGTCCTGATCACTACTGCCCATGGCAGCATTGCACAGGCAAGTCTTGGACCGGCAATGGCGGCACCTGGAAAAGTAATGGGAAAAATAAAAAAATGTGAAAAATGTGCCTGAAAGCTTACACTCGAAATCCAAGAGTTCGGATGACACTTCTAGGAGAGTGAATTCTCTCAACGTAAATTTGCGTTGCAACTAACTATTCAGACGTTTGAGAGTGAGTGAATCCCCAACAGGGCATGCAGAAGCCTGAGCCATTCTTGCCATCTCTAAAAGTGTTCGACTAGGCATTCACTCGCCTATAAAGTGTTCGAATAGATACAAATGATTGCGAATACAGAGTTCGACCCTGTCCTTGTCGCTCTCATAGGACAAGTCCATAAGGAGCAACAGAGAGGTTCGGAGTCACCCTGCTGACACCCCAGCCCCAGCCCAGGGCCTGCTCACTCCGAGGATCGGGGGTGTGGTGGGGGTAATGCTCTTGTCTCTCTCGCACCACTTGTCTTCTAATGGGTAAAGAGAGACAGAGATAGCACAAAAAAACGGACACCCCCGATCTCGAAGGGATGGGGCCCTGACCTGACCTACCCCAGACTCAGCAACAGGGCAACCCTCTCTCTCTTTCTTTCTCTCCCCCCTCTCTCTTTCTCTTTCTCTCTCTCTCTCTCTCTCTCTCTCTCTCTCTCTCTCTCTCGCTCTCTCTCTCTCTCTCTCTCTCATCCTCCCTCTGAATCACAATTTATTCGCTGACGGCGCCTTGGAACTTGGATCCTAAGGTTAACGTCAGAGGAAGTTCCATAAAAATTGATTGACGAGCAAAAATTTTGTGAGTACTCACCGAAAACTATCCATTGCTCTTTCAACAGCTTGAGCTTGTTGCGGCGATAGAGCACTGCTGAACAGATACCTGTGGAATGCGTTTGCGGTTAGGTTCCTCGATGATCGGGTTTGGGCGACTCATTTCGCGTATGTGAGTGCATAATTGCTTTCAACTCAGCGAAGGTCGAACGTACAGATTAAACCAGTGCAACAGCTGATTGAAAGGTCACCCGTATGTCACACTCCTGGAAACCATAAACGGTGAAATAAGAACGGAGCAGACGGGACCGGCAACGCTGACTTGATGATGCTCCGTCAACGACCCGTTGGTGGGGTGCGCAGTGGAGTGCATCACGTCGTCTGCTAAGATGCTGTCGGTTGTTGGTTTTCTTGTTGTTTGTAATGGCCCGGTGCAGGTGGCGCTGCTGCCGAGGGGGACGAGGCGGGGAAGTCCTCGGTCTTCCAGGTAACGGTGGGCCTCGACGGGGTAACAGAGGTCTTGCTTTATGAATCGTGACCGGTAGACCAATGGAAATCATTTCTTTTATCATATTATCTGTCTCGGATGTGAGTGACCGACGTGTAGAAAGTGTTCGGAGAGGTGTTGTGGATGATGTAGCGAGTGTTGTGAATTTGCAGGCTCGATGAGCTCCCATCGGAGCCCCCTTCGACCACTGCGCATGCTCCAAGTGTACCCACCCGGCAACCCCCCGCACTCCTCCGCTCTCGCGCCACCCCCCGAAGGCACCAACATCAACCCCCAACCCCTACTCCGCGCCAGGAAAGGCGCACCCCACCGGGGACAGCTGCACCCAGCCCAGGCGAACGGGCGAACTGCACAGTGCACTGCCAGTGCAAATCATGTCGGTCTCTGAGAGAAATCAAATCTTAGATTCTTCTGAGATTGCAGGCGTGCAGAACCCTTCTGATTCCCGGTCAGGTGTAGTAGGGGAGAAGGATGTTGACGTACAGGTAGCGTTCTTGCCGCAGTGTTTATTTGTGTCACTGCCTTGATAGATGTCACCAAGGTTTGTTTTCTCAATTCCAGGCGGACAGCATTGTCTCCCTGCTCCCTGATGAATTACTGTTGTCGATTTTTAAATTTTTGACCCCAGAAGATTTGGTGACAGCTGTGGCAAATGTGTCTTTAAGGTGGAGAAAATTGTCGAGAGAGCCGTGTCTCTGGAGATACAGTTTCATTTACTACTGTTGGCGAAGACCGAATGTGTTTATAGATGTCATGAACAATGTTTTTACTCATATTGAATACCTGCACCTTGGCGGACACAGAGTATTGGAAGATAAAGCTCTCCACACTTTACTTGCAGTAAATGTGACCCATGTGAAGAGACTTGATTTTCTTGGTAGTTGTCGTACTGAGCCAAGCAAGGTAGTAAAAATTCTTTCAAAATTTAGTTTAAATATGGAATCTCTTACACTATGTGTTAATGATGAGCTAGTATCTTATGGAGAGGATGGTTTAACATGCTATGCCTTTGTTCATCCAAATGCAGTTCCAAGACCTGGCCTTTTGTTTACTCTGATTGCTGGAATGAAAAAGTTAAAAACTTTGCGATTGTGTGGAGGATTTAGCACTCATTGGTATTTTGGGGAACTGTTAAAGGAACAAGGTTGCGGCATGATACAAAGTTTAGATTTAAAAGAATTTCAAGAATTTAGACATCGCTTCATATCAAGTAGAAAAACTGACTTTGTACACGATCTTGTTATGAAAAACAAAAATCATTTAAAATCAATTAAGCTATCAGAAACTTGTGCCAGGAATCCAGGTGTAAGAGAATGTTTGAATGAATGTCAAGAGCATTTGGAAGAACTTGCAATTAATGTAGCGCAAATTGACCATTTTTTGCATGAAATGACAAACATAAGTGCATTGCATTTGACAGGACGGTTTCAATTTGACTGGGAGGAAGGAATTTGCAAGGTAACAAATTATTCACATATTACAACAAATTTAGAGGAAATCAATCTTATCCAATTTAACCATATGGACGTGAGTTTCTATGAAATTGGTCAGTCATTTGTACGATTAAGAGTTCTGAGGATTGATGGAAATTTGCTGGATGAAGGGAATATTGCTATTGTAGCAAAATACTCACCATGTCTTAAAAAAATTTGTGTCAGGAACACCAATATAGTTGCTAAAAGACATCTGGTTCTGTTGGAAATGGATGTTCAATCCCTAAAAACCAAAGACTTAGGAGATATTGGTGAACTAACATGTGTAAATTCTACTGGAAAATTGAGGGAAAAATCAATTTGGGGGTTGAAGGTTTTTGGAACTGGGTGTGACTGCAAACAGGCACAAACAAGTATCCAGCAGGAAAAGACTACACTATCACTTAGAGCTAAGGTTATTATGAAGTTAAGTACAACCGAAGCAGGAACAGTTGAGAGGGAAAGAGTTCGATTAATTGACCTTATCATGAGCAACAAACTAAAGGTAGAATTTTACTCAGAAATTGCATGTATTACAAAAATTGATGAAAATGATTTGATTTTTCATTTCAATCAGTAACCATCCAAAAGTGCACAAAGCAACATTTATCACATGAGACTAGAGTGATTTAGATTTAGAAAAAGTAAAAACACTGATAAGACTATTATCAACCAACAACAATCAATCATTTATTTGATCAAGTTAACATAGATCCTTATTTCTACTGTACATTTATAAACAAATTCAGGCAGACATATGGAGCTAAATAGTGATGGATGATGCACAAAGATTTCTTCAAAACCTCTTTTGATTTAAATTACTACCAAAGTAGCTTGAGAGTAAAATAAAGAAATACTGAATCAATCTTTTTGCTGTGACATGATTTAATTTTATCATTATTGTATGGAAAATTCATAGTGCTTTTCTTTATTTCTTTCTACTAGTTATGTGATATGCCACAAATATGAATTAAATGTTTCTGCATTTTAAAAGCCATCTTCTTGCCGCTTGGTTCAATAGTTACCCTATAGGACTGCACTCTCGCAACATACCTTAATAATCTAGGTCTGAGTCAATAAAGACCCACTTAAGGAAAGAAGAACACTCAGTTACATAAAGCAACATTTCACAAATTTTCTGAACCCATAAACACACATACAGCCAACCATTCACACAGTAATCTACTTACATACTTTACAATACTTACAAAACACTCATTCTGCAATTATAAATTCTGACAGGCACAAACTCTAAACTGCAACACATACCAATCTATACAAGATTTGAAATGAAATGTAAAAAGATCAGTCATTGCCTTATGAAATCCTCTATTATGAACAAGAAAGATTTCATATTTCAAAACTTGTGAACATTTAGATTACCCTTACAAGTAACAAAGTTCATTAGCTATCACATCACATGAATTTAAAAACTTTGAGCAGAGAACATAAGCATTCAGAGGTTTCTCTTGTGTCATCCTTCTCATTTTTTGTTTCTTTTTCTTGGATGTCTTTCACTCTCTCTCTTGATAATTTGAGAAGGTGATTTTGAGATTAGGAAGCTGCTCCTTTACACTTAATAGTATTACTTACTTTTCTGATACAACTGTACACACTAGACACCATAAAGTAAAAAGTATAATAAAATAAATAAGCAATATACTAACATTATACTTATTAGATATGTCTGACATCAGCGGATCATATGCCAGACATAAATTTATTTTGCAAAAGTACAACAAAAATAAATTACATGTGTCTTTAAAATTGACTTGATTTTCTAATTGAGTATGTATAATTTAAATTGTGGGACATACATTACTAATAACACTGCCATAGGTTTTTGCGGCACTCAAGCTCAAAACCACATTTCTAGTGTCTCTGACAATAGCAACATTTCTCACACATCCAACGAATTGCTCAGTGGTCTCAATACCTGGTAAACCTTTGGGGTTTGGATGCCCACCAATGAACAACGGATGCCTTGTGTCTGTGGCAGAACTTCGTTGATCCCCAAACACTGGTTCACCAAAGAAATCATTAACTCCCAGCGTAAGAATTTCCTTCGACTTCACAGCTGTAAAATTTAGAAGATGTATTAACCAAATGAAAGAAAGCAGGAGGGAAAATAGAAAAAAAGAGAGAAAAAAGAGAAAAAAACATAAAAACTTGTCTTACCTTGAATTCTAAGCCAATCACCCTTACACACATCTTGTGGCTCAACAGGTTTGTATTCTACCGTAATAGGGCCTTCTCCATTATTCACAGTGAACTTGACTGTTCCATTCACTAATTGCAATATCAAATAGTCCTTATTACCATGTACAGATATCAAAATTCCTGAAGTGTACCTTGGTTTAACTTCTATGGACAAATCTATGTCAAAACCAACTCTGAATTTGTCCACTGTAATTTGAAAAAAAGGAAGCAATAAGAGTACTATAAAATATAATAATTGAGTAGAGAAAAAAAAAAAACTTACAAGCCTTGATGTAACCACTCTCAGGTCCAACAAAGAAACCAGGTTCCACCAGCTCAGAACAAGGTAGAACTCCTTGACTCAAAGTTCTATTTTGGACGAGGAACCTCTTGTTCATTTTAAAGTTTCGTAAACAACCGGTAAAGCCAGGTATGGTCTGAAAGAAGAACATAAAACAACATCAGATACTGACAGCAAATCAGTTCAGGTTTTGAAAATACTTGGGATTTAAGTTTGAAAGTAGAAGACACATACACTGAGAACACTAAGGGTATTGTGGTCTTTCAGAAGGGCAGGTAGTGATTCAGATAAGCTTCCTAAAAGGTATGGGGGCTCAACGTTTAGAGTCCTTGTGCTGCCAGCAGAAGATCCACTAGCAACAAGAACTTCATCAATTGACAAAGTGCCATTCACTCCTTGACGAGAGAATAAGACAGTGTGCCATTGATTGTCATGGTAAGCTTCCTTGCTAACAAGCAAGGCAGCTCCAGAACCACAGTTAAAGCTGTAGTGAACCTGCAAACAAGATAATGTGTTTCATCAAACATCTGAGGAAATTAAAAACTACATGTTTTCATGAGAAGTAAATGCTTGAAGACAGCTCCATACCTTGCCGTTTACTAGATAGAGAGCAATGTGGTCAACAATATTTTTATCTGAGACAAAGAATATGGTGCCATTAGGCTTTTCTGTTTTGAAATCAAATGAGAGGTCATATTTCATTTTTGGTGCCTTGGGAAGGGATGAAAATTCAAATCGACTGAATGGTTTACTCCCTGAAAGATTCAAAAACAATCAAATATCACTCATGGGCCACATGTGATGATTTGAAATTCTCTGAACACATCTAAACCATACCAAAACGAGAACCACTCTCCTCCGTCACATCTGGATCATTTGCTGGCGAAAATGGAAGAACACACTGTCCTGCTGGTGTTGGTGCTGGTGTTGAAGGGGCCAGAGGTGTTGGTGGAGTAGAAGCCGGGGCATATGTTACTGGGGTGTCATCATCACCATCTAATATAAAGTTAATGATTGTAAGAACCTCATCTTCTAAATGATAGACCATTACATTATGTATTCAAGATACCTTGATCATCACCCTCTCTTGTTGCAATAACTTCATCTTCTTCATCTGTAAATTATATAGAAATAGTGTTAAAGAACACACATGATGATGAAGTTCACATTCTTTATAGGATGCTTACGGGATGGAGCAGGGACTGGGTCCGATCCAACCGGACACTTATTGAGACTAACATTACGTCTATCAGTGACCTCTGCAAAATTAATAAGATCCCTTCCAACGGTGGCATCAGCAAGGCAACCGACAAACGGATTGGCTGTGGCACTAGCTCCAGAACGCAGAACATAATTTTTAGGTATGCCACCAAAGAATAGACTTCCGTCCTGGATTTGAAGAGGAGGGCCATTGTTTGGTGTCCTACAGAAAGAAAATAAACTAGTAGTTTCTTTGGATATTTTTGGATCAACTTTTCTGTTTCTATGAGAACTTACTTAAACATTTCAAAGTCATCAATATCCAATTGAAGGCCATTACGGTCTGCAGTAGCAGTAACTACATGCCACTCTCCATCATTATATTTAGTGGGATGAGATGTTACCTCCGCATTCTTAGATCGTAAACCAAGAGTACCATCCACCATGTACAAAGAGAGAGTAGATGTCTGATCCTCATCAGTTATGTAGGCAATGAGGCCAGGGGTGGAAGATGTTTTAAATCGAAGATTCAATTGAATTTCATCATTTGCTTGAACCTTTGACCATCTTAGATATCCTGGGGCTTTCTCACTGAATGATATTTGCCCAACAAACTGTAAAAAGAAATATGATGAATTGGTACAGTGTAACACATAGGAATCAAATGACCATTAAAATAATAAATCATCATTGAAAATTTTCTCCATGCCTTAGGTGGACAACCAGGTGACACTCCAGTGGCTTTTACGTTCTTGCTAAGATCAACAGTACCGCTGTCAATCTGAATATTATCAATACAACCATCAAAGCCTAAGTTAGTAACATCATTGTAGGGGTGTGAATCAGGGTACCCTCCAAAGTACACTTCATTTGTTGGTGTAAGTTCATCAATGGAACCTCCTGATTGAGCCTACAAAAAGTAAAGGAAAAATTATATTTGATCTTGAGATATCCTTATCCTATTTTATGATCTTGACATGTCCAAAGAAAATGTAATACCTTAGCCGATTCTTCTCCATCAATCTTGAGAAGACCAACAGTACCATCACGTGCTGCTTCCACAATATGCCATTTCCCATCATTATATTTAACCCCTTCTGGTGAAAGTATTCTCACTGGTCCATCCCCGAGGTTGAACTGGAAAGTTGGAAAAAAATTGGAACAAATATGGGTTTATTTCCTAAATTGAAAACTCAAAGTTCTGAACGATAGGGACTAAACTCCTTACTTGATAGAGAACACGACCATCACGCAGCTCCACAGAGGAGAACTGTCTATCATTTCCAATCAAGAATAGAAGCCCGAAGCGTGCCTTTGTTTGGAATCTAAATTGGACTGCAGAACGTTCTTTCTGCAAATATGGTTTTCCATCTAAGGCTATATGGCCTGACCCATTGAAACGGTAACCATTGGTTGGTGTAAGATTGACAAGTTGCTTCCTGAAAGAGAAAATATTATTACAAACTCAGTCTCAACTGGCGCATTAATATTCATGGAAAACGAGCCCATGCCTTCAACTATTGTTCTAAAATTTTATTTACCTTGCAGAGGCTCCAGTTAAATTTCGATTGAGGGATCCACTAACAAAACTCCACAGAGAAACAGGTGTATCACCAATTACAAGTTCTTCCATTTCACCATCAAAATAAGATTCTTTGATTTCATCTTGTATTCTGAAATTAAGGAAGCCTCCAACAAAAAGTTTGGAATGCTCAGGGTCTAGATTTAAAATAGAGTTGGTTCCACTGATGATGTCTTCCCTGCTATGCAAAATTTGCTCTCCATTTGACCCTTCTTCCCGTATGGTTAAGCGAGCACTCTTGCCAATCCTGAGAATAGAAAATTAATTAGCAATATAACAAATTTTTGTGTAGTACAAAATCAATCAAAAAAGTTATTGGAGAAACATACCTCTCAATAATTGCCTGATACCATTTTCCATCAGAAACTATTTTATCAACAATGACATGAGTTGGTCCAGATCCAAGATCAATGATTAGAACAGGATATCCATTTTCAATAACTAATGCAAGATAGTCATCCTGAAAAGATAAACAAAGTACAAGACAGTTGCAGATTATCAAACAATGTTTTAAAAATTGACTGGAGTACAAAGTTATCAGCACTTACCGTTTTGGTTCTTCTTGGCTTGACACTCCTCAATTTCCTGTTGGAATCTCTCTCATTACCAAGGTATAGTATGAAACCATTCGGTCTTTCTGTTTTGAAATACACTGAAACTCGGGATGACGTTGTTTGTTGAGACAAACTCTCAGGATTACGCAACTGTAGAGTTGTGTCTTGATAGAATCTCACACCCACTTTGATCCTAAACATTAAAAACATTACGTTTTTACCTCTATGGAAAATTTCTCAACGAAAGCTGAACTGTTGCTCATTTGGTAAAATAAAGACAATGTATATGTTACAGTCAATAGGTGGTGCCTGGTCAAAACTGGTATTAACTGGTAAAAACCCAAATTGACTGGCTGGTCTGGGCAAAATTGGGTTTATTGGGATTATCTTAAATTTGTAGTGTTTTGGCTTTTAACTTGGAAGTCCTGAGAACTAAAAACCAAAACCTGCAGCAGCTGGCGCTATAATTCTAAATTGATAAATCCTGAAAAGTACCGTTTATAGAAGAAGTAAAGGAAGCAAAAACCACAGAAGCAACAACATTTTTTAAGACTACAGACAACTCAAAAAGTATGCAGCAATTGAGATAGATGGTGAGGGCAAACTTGTGGAGCCCGACAAGCGTGGCGCCACCTATTGACTGTAACATATGTATGCAAAATTCACAAATTTTACATGCCTGTTAACATTTTCCCGTGCTTCAGCTACTTTCTGTTTCAGTTCCTCTATTGAATTCCTTGCACCATTAGCACTTGTGTTCAGGGCCTCTTGTCGCCTTGACACATGTTCCACAGCATCGTTAAAAATTTTCACCATTGGAAGGTTTCTCACTGCACAAAGAATTCAATTGCTCAGCCAGGGAGTAGAGAATAAAGAAGAAAAACAATGTTTTCCATGCAAGAAAGATAAAATTGACTTACACTGGTTGTCTGCTTGACTAATAGCATCATGAGAATCTCCAACATCCTTTGGAACTTGTTTGGCCATCTGTGATTGCTCAGGTAGCATAGTCAGAATATCACTGATGCCTGACACAGCATCCTGCACAGATTCTTGAGCTCTAGCTGATTCTTCCCCAGCTTTGTTCACAGGATCAATAAGTGATTGAGTTGGAATATTTGCAAGACCCCTACAGATAGGATGGAATTAAGAATCAATTACAATAATATTGGTAACAAAAATACAAATACATAATTACTCAAAGCAAACAATTACCTCTCAATATCATCAATTCCCTTTTGCCCAGAGCTTGTCAAATCTGTTACAAACATCACATTATTCTTTGCCATTTTTAGTTTAGGCGACAGAGTGCCCTGAGCTTCTTCAAGTTTGCTACGAGCATTTTGCAAAAGTTCTGCGGAACGTTCTTGTGAGCTAGAAGTATTATTACCAAGGCCTGTCAACTGATCAGAGTAAGAAAGATCAAAAGAGATTAGAAATGGTTTAAGATATTTCATTTCCAGTAATGTAAAAACTATTTCTCTAATTCATACCATGTCGGATGCATTTTGTGCAGCTTGATATGCATCTTGAGCTGTCTTCAAAGCTTCCTGAGTAGCATTCACAATATCTACAAAAGCATTAGCCGCAGTAAGGGCATATTGTGATTGGTCTCGAGCAGGAGAAAGCTGTCTCTCTAATTCTGCAGCCTGGAAAAACCGCAAAAGGCAACGGAAGCAAATCAAAATATTAATGTGAGTAAATTTCATAAGTAAAATGCCAAATTTCAATATTCAGCAGAAACCTACCCTATTTGCTAATAGAGCTGCATGCACATCAGCACCTTCGTAAACATCTTCAAGCTCACTTAGTTTCACCCTTTGCTCATTGATGGAATCATTTAAACTATTTTTGATTGCCACTACACGTGTTGCCACTTGTTCTAAAAAGGGAAAGAAATTTTTTTTACAAGCAAAATATAGAATTTGAGAACATAAAATCTTAAATAGAAATTCAATATTTATAATTACCAATATCAGAGAAGTCCTTCTTAGCATCAAGGATCAAAGAAGCGGTTTTGGCAAGTAACTGCTTAGCGTCATCAAGAATGTTCTGAGCAGATTCTGCTAACTGATTGACTGCGTTCACTTTATTCTTCACCTGAGCATTTCTATATTTCAAAGAAAGAAGATACAAATTATGTCATGCTCACGAAGTCATATTCATTGAATCTGATGGAAAGCTCAAGCACTTACTTGTTCTTTTCAGTGAGAATGTTTGTATCAGTTGTAAGTTTTAATGATGAGTCTGAATTATTCTTTAAATTTTCCAATTTATCATTAAATTCATTTAACTGCTTTTGCAATTCAAGCAAAAGACGTGAGTGATTATTAACTGGTTCTGCAAATTTAGCCATATCTTCCTTTATCAGGCCAGCCTTTTCTAAAATTCGATCTGCTTCGGTTTCAGCTTCAGAGAAATCATGATCTTCAATTTCGTTTAGGAGCTTTTCACCTTTACTTATTGAATATTCAATTTGGGTACCTTGAGAGATCCAAAATTAGCAATAATTAGCAACAATAATAATAATACACAAATAACTATTAATATTCTGTAGTGTCCCTTAATGCGAGCTCATAGCTCATGGGACCTAAAAGCTGAGGCAATAACTAAATAAATAAATAAATAGCAATCAAACATAAACTCACACAAGGAAACAACATCTTAACATACCTGTCCCCGCTTCTAAACTAAAAGTAATATTGTTAATGTCTTGAACAGTGGCTTCTGCTTTGTCAGAGGCTACAAGAATAGATTTCTCTAGGTTGAGTAAAGCCTGGTGAACTGCACCACCAGTTGGAGCTGTCTGTTCTGCGGTTTCAAGTTTATAAGCTCCCTATAATTAATTATCACAGATAAAAGTACATTAAAAAAGATTCAAAACTTGGTACATTAAGGAATGGTCATTATGTCAGAGGCATTGAATGCTTTAACTCACATTACGGCTGTGTTGTTCTGCATCTTTAGTGAGTTCCTGAATTGCTTTCGTTATGGGGTCAAAGTCAACACGCTCCAAGTTTTGGACAGTTGGAGACATATCAAATGCTGTATCATTAATGTACTCAAGCCGTTTCTGGGTGAAATGGCTGGCAGCAGCAGACTGTCCGATAATAAGCAGATTACAAGGCTCAGACAAGAAAATAGATTATACAGTTGCCAAGACAGAGTTACATGAGGCTCTTACCTCAAAGTCAGCTCTCTGTGGATCAATTGTTCCTGCTAGCTCGTCAGTAACATTGAGCAGTCCATGCGTACAAGCATCACACTCAAAACAACCTTCATCATGTTTCAAAACCCATCGATACGGACAATGGTCACACTTTTCTCCAATCACACCTGGCAAACATTCACACTGGCCTGTTGCAGCATTACAGCCAACACCAATAGAGTAATCTGAGTTACAGCCACAAGCTGAAAGATATAGAAACAAGGTATGTTGGTACGGCAAGTAATAATATAAACTCTATCAAATTCATAAATTTTAAAAATTTTCGACTTACAGACACATCCTTCAGGACCATAGTTCCAATATCCAGGCTTGCACCTATCACACGTCCTGCCCGTAACCCCAGGTTTGCAACGACACTGTCCAGTCACATCATCACACTGTGTGCTGTCAGATGCAAGACCACAATCACAGGGGGAGCAGCCCTAGATAGGATATTTTTTGAGGAAAAACTTTAAAGAAATAAAAATTACAAATTTAAAAAGAATAATAATAAAAAATTACCTGACAAGTGCCAAAACCGTAATGGTCAGGTGCACATGTATCACATTTTTCTCCAGCCACATTTGGTTTACACTCACAAATTCCAGAGAAGTTGTTACACTGTGCTGTGCCACATGTATCACAAATACAACCTAAAAATAAAAAGTAAAATATGTTTAAAACACTTCTCAAAAGTGTTTTAAATATAATTTTTCTAACGAACGTTTCTATATTTGAGATGTCTTTACTTACTTTGACAATCTTTCCGAACTATAGCATCTCCATAAAATCCTGGTGCACAGTATTGACAGCTTTCTCCAAAGGTATTATTAAGGCAACTCATACACTCCCCAGTTACAGAGTCACAAGAACTTGCATCAGAAGGATCGATATTGTTATTGCAAACACAAGGCTTACAATAATCACCTAGAGAAGCAAGTTACAAACATTCTTTGATAAAACAAAATCATGTATGCGGCCAGTATTAGGTAAAAGCTCCCTACATACCCAGGGTTTCAGGTTTTCCATAGTAACCTGCCGCGCATGACTGACAGGTAGCACCAAAGTATCCCTCCTTACAATCACAGCTGATTTTGTTTCCATCTGGGCTAACTATGCAGCTGGTGGCAAAGCTATTTTAAAAAGAAAATTGAAATAAAGTTTGGGGAAAATGCAATACAATCAAAAATATTGAAGAAGTTCCTGTCATAACTTACTTATTTAATGGGATTGGCAGCGGACATGCACATATGAGACAGTCATGAGGTGTCCCTCCAGTAGCATCACCATGGTAGCCAGAATCACACTCTTCACAGTGGTCACCAATAGTATTGTGTTGACATTCCTATAAACATTAGAAGATAATCACAAAACAATAAATATTTAGGAACTGTAACAGTTAAAAATCTGAAACCAAATTTACCGTGCAAATTCCAGTCACTGGGTCGCAAATATCAGAATGTCCATTGCACTGACAAGGAACACAATAGCCCCCATATGGTCCAGTTTGAGACCTATAGTATCCAGGTGCACAATCTTCACAGGACAAGCCCTTATAACCAGGAGGACAAGTACACTCCTCTACAGCATGGGCCACACCATTGGGGCTGTACTGCTCTTGAGCAGTATCCAAGCTTACATTCAGGAGCCTACAAAGTGGGAAACCAACCAGTTAGTAAGACAAGCACTCCCTTTTATGCTGGGGCAAAGAGGAAATACACACCGGGATGTAACACTTTGTTGCATGTAAGTTGCTCTGATAAAGATTTCATCCAAAGTCTGAAGGGTTTGCATGAGTATCTCCCTTGAGACAGGTAAACCATTGCTTAACACAAAATTGCTTTCAATTATTTGCACACTTCCATTATATTTTGTGGAGGATGCAGGCTGTTCAAGGCTAAAGTGCAGAAGATACTGATTGGTTGCTGACCCATGTAAAATTATGTCTGGTGCTCCAATGGCTGCACCTTTAAGATCACAGACACAACAAGAAAAGGACAAATGCATTAAACATCAAGGATTTTAATGGAAGATGACAATATGATCCCAAGAGGTATACCAAAAAGTCCTGTAGTGTAGAATAAGGTGAAGTTCAGGTTTCCTCCGTATGCGGTCAGAACATTGCCGTAAAAGTTTGGAGGAGCCTTAAAAAAGACAACTTTCTCACGAACTTCTTCATCAGATAGATCTGCTGCGACACCTTCAGCCCCATGTTCTGGGCGAAGACTCAAGGGTGTCACAGTCACTGTAGGTTGATAAGTGATGGCGGACAGTTCCCAACCTTCCATACTTTGAATCTAATAGACACATAATAGACATGAAACTCAAATTCTGCAGAAAAGGTAAATGTATTTTAATAAAGCATATGATACCTGAGTGCGGAAAAGAACAGCACTTGTGCACCGAGTAGTTTTTCCAAAACAGAAACACTTTGTACAGCCCTGGACATTGCTTGCTTGTATGTCAAAAGTCCCATCAACACATACATCACAAGCTTCACCCTGAACATTACTTTTACAGTAGCATTGGGCTGACAACTGAAAAAAAGAAAAAGAAAGAAAAAGAAAAAGAAAAAAAGGACGCAAAATATATTAAATATACATACTATCAATACAAAATTTAGTGCACAAACAGAATGAAAACATACCTGATCGCAAATTTCTTCTTTACTTCCTCTAAGATCACATTCACAAATCTGACATTGGGGAAACAGCCAATACCCCTCCAAACATTTATCACAATGGCGTCCTACAATATTGGGCTTGCATCTACCATAAAAATTTAAAGAGAGACATAAATAAATTTTTAAGTGAGAAAACAAGCAAAATGAACAAAGATATGCATTCTAAGCCCGATTCTGCAAAACTTACACACAGCTCCCATTAAATCTATCACATTGCAAGTTGTTGTCAACAACACCTTGTGGGTGACAATTACAGTCTTCACAGCCAAAGAAGGGATCCAGACCAAAAGTATTTTCCTCACATTCGTCACATTTTTCTCCTTTTGTTTTACGGGAACATTTACATTTCCCTAAAAATGCGCACATTAATTTAAGATTAGTAAACATTTAATAAAAATTGAGATTTTATGAGAGTTAATAGGATTTTTACCAGTTTTCTCTTCACATGTAGCAGTTGGTGGGCAGTCACAGGGTTTGCAATCAGGGAACCCATAGTATCCATTTCTACATTCTGTACACCGCCGGCCAATAACATTAGCTTTGCAAGGGCACTGACCTCCAAACTTTTCACATTCAAAATCAGTTGAGCCAAGATAGTCACAGTTACATTTAAGAGCACCACTGTTGTAGGCTGAAGTCAGTGAAAACACAGCTTCTTTACAGAAGCCTTTAGTTTTAGGGTCAATGTAGAAATGATTCTGTCCACATTGATTTATAAAAACTCCAGTTTGATCCAAGTCATCTTGTTCAAGAATACTGTCAGTGAATTGCTCCGCAGGAATGACCAGAATGTAGTCAATCCACACTCCAAACCGAGTTGGTTGTTTCAAGGTTACAACAAAAGAGTCTGATAGCAAAGTTCGATTACTGCCAGTTATTTGATTTGACTTCATTTGATTTTGCTGTATGACTGAGCGACAACCAGAGTTAGAGGGACAATGACGAATTGGGAGTTTTCCCTCATGATGTTCCCCATTTTGCACAATTGTATTTTGCACAACTGTATCAAGCTCAAAACCTTTTCAGAAAACAAAACCAAAGTGTTAAAGGCCAATTAAGAGGATGTAAAAATAAAAGTACACTTCAAGTTTTATAATGATTAACCTGGATGGTCAGGCTGATAGTAGTGAACAACAAAAACATATTGCCCTGGGCCAGGAACTTTCCCTTCGACATCCACCGAAGGGTTTGCATAATCCAAGTAAATCAATGAGCTGGTATTGTCAGAAATCATTGGCGGTCTTACTGTGGATACATCATCCTCATTTTCTGGTTCAATCTATGTAATTCAGACGAAAACATTTTATGAGCGATAGTAAAGTAAGAGTGGAAGGGACAGTAGTTTTATCTCAAAACAAACCTTTTTGGAATCTGGAGGAGTTGGGAAGTTTGCCCCAACACATTCCCCATCTTTCCTTACACAGAGAGGTTTGGGCTGGATATAATCCAAAGACCAATCCTCAAGTGGGACAGCAACAACACAGTCAATGGCAGCATTTGCTGGTCCTTCAGACTGCAGTACATAATTATAATTTCAAAACATTATCAAAATCTTTTTTCAAAAACTAGAGCAAATTGAAAATAAGGTTTTTAAGGTTTTAACACAAACCTTCAGTGTAAGTTTCACATAGTTCTTGTCAAGTCGGAAAGGAGAGACTATTCGGTAATCGTCAATGACGGCCTGCCTACAAGCTGTGGTGAATGAACATGGGTGAAGAACTGCCCTGCCCAACTGAGGTGCTTGATCATCATCGACCATCAGAACAACGTTGGTGCTGGTATTAACATCAGGAGGAGTCACATAACTTATAACAAGAATGTGTTGTCCAGGTTCTGATACTGTGAGATCAAAGTGAAGCTCTGGTTGTGTCAAAGACAGCATGGCTGGCTTACTAGTGAGACCAACGGCTTGCACATGCTGCAGGTCCAAAGAAACTATAATAAATTTCTGACTGACAAACTTCAAGATACATAAGTGAAGAATAACGTACCTGGTCATTCTCATAAATTTCTCTTATGGGCTGTCTGTTTCCCTGATCATCGATGAGTGCTGTTTCACCTCTTACGATATCACATCCACCCATTTTCGGATAATGGTATTGTTGGCAAACAGTTTCATTGCCAATAGTGCAGGGCTGGGACACTGTCTTTACCAGAATTCCAGCCTCATAGTAGGCAGCTGGTAGCAAAGAGAAGTAATCCTATTCAAGAAGACACTTCATTAACCAGAAAGTTACCAGTTTATGCAAAGTAAAAATTTTTAATGAAATAAAATAAAGACGGAACCCACCAATAAAAGAGGTTGAGCGCCCCTGTACTTGATGGTTATTATCCAGTTTCCAGGATCCATTACAAGTGGGGAGGGAATTTTGTTTGTCCTATCTGCTACTGTTGTAAAAGCAGGTGTGCCATTGGTAGGCATCAGAAGAACTTGAAAAGACTGTTGTGGCTCAATTTGGCTCTCAGGAATAATTTCTATGTGTGCTATTTCTGGTTCAGGTCCAGAAATAATGTAACGGAGAACCATTCGGTACAAAGAAGGCTTTTCTATTTTAACATTATAGTTAATTTCATTCTGTGTAAAATAAAAAGGGAATGAATAACTATCATAATAAAATTCATTGATTTGCAAACATAAGAATTCTTCAAATTAAATAATTACAGAAAAGAATAAGCAGAACAAAACATACTTGCGGCACTGTAAAGATTGCATATCCTTTCCAGGAGTAGTTAGCGAATGCATTTGTTTCCCATCTGTAGCGCACTGTGTCTCCACTTGGCGACAAGCCATCCTCAGCTTCGTATTGCAAATGATGCAAGGTAGGGAAATAATGGTGCAGAATTGGTTCATTACACGTGCGGCCTTGTATTCTTGGGTGGCATATGCACTGTCCAGTTGCCTTGTTACAAACACCATCTACTGATCCGCCAATGTCACAACCACAATCTAAAAAGAAAAACATTTGGAGAGCAAAAAATAAGTTGAAACAAGCACAATTTTTTGATTGTATTAATAATAATAATAACTGTTTTTACTTACCTGAGCAACCAAAAAGGTTGTTATCGGAGAGATTGTAGGATCCATCTTTACATTCCTCACAACGTCGAGATCCCACAGACGGTTTACAAAGACACTGTCCAGACTGAGTGTCACACACATTAATTCCACCCATTACACCAGGAATGTGACAGTCACATTCTGCAATAGACAATAAAGCCTAGGTGAAATATACTTCTACAGGGAGTATGTCTGATGTACTAAAACATCATGACAGAAGAGATTACCTTCACAGCCATCTCGATGATGATATTGTAAATTCCAATATGTCGGCTTGCATTTGTCGCACACACGTCCTTCAACTCTAGCTTTACACTTGCACAACTCTCCCTCTGGTAAAGTACCGCAACCACTGAAAGTGGATATAGTACCATATGGATTGCAATTGCACTCTGAAACCATGAACAAAGTGACATTGCAGTTTTATTCCTGATAAACCGGTTGTGGAAAAAACTCAACAAACACCAAAGTACAAAACTGAAGGTGATTAATACCTTCACAATTAGGGAAATTGTACAGTCCTTCCTTGCATCTATCACAACGGGCTCCTTCAAAATTTTCTTTGCACTGACAATGACCGTTTGCATCACAGCTAACACCAACAGAACCATGAGACTCGCACTTGCATGCTGTTGGAGAGAAGGATGACTATTTCAATTGCTCCATATTTAATATTATTTGAAAACAATGACCTAATTTGTCCTTCATACCTAAGCACTCAGGGAATCGATAAAATCCTGATCTACACTGATCACATGAGCGCCCAGCAAAGTTTGCAAGACATGGGCATTTTCCACTGGCATCACAAATAGAAGAAGAGCTCCCTATTTCACTGCAGTTACAAGGACGACAGTTCGGGTAGCCATGATATCCAGGCTTACAGCGATCACATCTTTCTCCATCATATCCTTCTTTACAGAGGCATTTTCCATTACCCTTGTCACACACCTCTGGAAGAGTTCCACTTGCATCACACCTACAAACTGCAGATTAAACAAAAACAAGACTGTTATATTTCCCCTTTTTTATAGAGAGAAAGTAAGTTCAAGAACTTTGAAATATATTCTTACAGATACAATCAGGGTAACTATGATATCCATCAGCGCACTGATCACATTGTCTCCCACCAAAATTGCTACGGCAAGGACATTTTCCAGTTTCAATTTGGCAAACACTCGATTGAGATCCAACTGGGTTGCAATCACATGCTAGAAGTAAGAGGCTGTTCATTATTCTGATAAATATGCCTAAAATAACATATCTATTCTATATGAGGGAAATTATTATAATTATTAAATTGGTTTAACATACCAGTACAATCGGGATAGCCAAAATATTCTTGGGCACATTCTTTACAAAATCGTCCCCCATACGCTTGTTTACATTGACATTGGCCCCCAACAGCCTCACACATGTTTCCTCTAGTACCATTGATGAAACATTCACATTCTTTACACTCTGGGTAATCAAAATAGCCAGTGTTACAGCTATCACAATAGGGTGCTGTGAAGTTTGCTTTGCATTCACATAGTCCGGTACCCTCAGCACAATTTCCTGTGTAGCGTCTGTCATTACATTGACATGCTAGAAAAAAAGGATGAAAAAAATGTTTGACTAAGGAATAGAATAAATATTGACTGAAAAATTCTTCATCGCTTTACTTACGTTGGCAAACATCAGTTGCATTCAATAGTTTACCATAAGGTCGATAATACCCGGCTTTACAACGATTGCAATTTATCCCCTCTGTGTTGTGTCGACAATTTTGGCAAACTCCTCCTCCTTCATAATTTCCATGAATATCAATTGAGAGATGTTTATCATCCACCTCTTCATCATAGACACATTTGTCTGAATGACCATGACAATTACAAGCTGCAGGAGATAATTTTTTTTTTTTGTTAGAGTGGTTAGAAGAAAAAAAAAACTTAACTTCACAAATGGCTTGCAAACATGCCTACATACGTTCACACTGAAATGGTTCGTAGTGTTGTGACTGTCGCCACCGCTTCTGTTCATATCCAGGACAGCACATTTCGCAATTGGTACCACATGTATGATGCTGACAGCTACACAATAGTTTATACTGATCATTTGGATCAGTGATAGCACAATTCTCAGCATGTCCATTGCATACACAGCGTCCTCCAATACTTATGTCTTTGATAGAGTAGAAATACTGAGAAGAAGAAGACGACAAAACTTACATAAGAATTAAACACAAATGATAAAACAAGAAAGAGAATTTGGAAAAAAAAATTACCCTTCTTGTCACAGTTGGATCCTGTCTAGCTACAGACATGAGGTGTCCAAGTAAATTTTTTGTTCTTAAAAATCGTAATCGAATGTTTGTCGCTCGAGTGAACTCTTGCAGAATTGTTGAATTGAAAAAATCATTTGCTGATGGGCGTTTGTTCAGAAAAGATACAACAATCTGTCAAATAAGTGAAAAGTTACAAGCAAACCAAGAATTATAGCAAAAATGCCAAGAAGTTCTTTCCTTTCTGAACTCACCTCTCCACCCTCTAGAGGCACAATTTTTGAGTATTCCATCTCACAATACACTTGATCATCTCGAGTGATTGGCAATAATGTTTCAGGACCAAATAATGCTTCACATTCACTGTTGATTACAATCAATGAGAGCAGTCAAAGTAAGTTGACATAAGAAGAACAAAGTATAACAATTTAGCAAAACTAATTTACCTCGGGGAGTCCGCAAAATACTGCCACGGTTTATATGTCTTGCCATTGTCCGTTGAACGTTCAAGAACCCACACAGCAGGGCGGGGAGAGTTAGCCATTTTAATAAAAACATAGGCAACGTGGAATGTCTGAAACAAGAATGGGTTAGTCGTTTAAAGTCGCTTGACAGTGGTAAACCCGGTAAACCGAACGTCTTGTTGTTTGTTAGATCGTATTTCAAACATAGACAGACCTCCAAGAGTCAATTGATAGAGCGACTGATGAAATCGCCATAGTGGAAATCACTTTACTTGCTTTACTGTTTCAAAACTCCTCCTTTTTTGCTTCTCTTGAAGCCGAAGCCGGTTTCAGCAACAAGAGACAAGCAGAAGAGGGATGGGAAGGGAGTAATGTTTGTTTACATACGGGCTTCGTGAGGTGGCCGCTAGAGAGCACCCCAGTGCCTCTATCCCTCTATCCCCGAACACCGTCTTATATACTTCGGGGCCGTGCACAAATAATGTCACGCGGCCATTTTCGACCCCCCCCCCCCTCACAAATTGAGACGTACCTTTTGGGACATAGAAGTAAATTAAGGCTTAGTATACAGAAAACTGTATTCCAGTCAATTATCGTCATATTTTTCAGCGGATAAATTAGATTTTACGGAAATTTTAGTAAAGTACGTCCCAAGGGGTCGACCCCCCTCCCCCACGTCTCATCTGGTCACGTCCGGGCAAATCCCTCCTGCCCCCCCCCCCCACGCGTGACGTTGTAATACTTTCCTCTCTGAAGTCTGCCAGCTTCTCCCGCCTGTATTTGCGTACTGTAAAGCGTAACTCTACGAACTCACCTGCCCAAGGTCGATGGTGAGGTTCACCTCGTTGTACTTCATGCCCCTGGACAGGGGCGGACTCTGCCACCACGTTTCAAACCCGTCCACGGCGTACTCGGCTGGATGCCTTTTCTCTGCGTCTGACGCATCGCAGTGGTCACACACCTGCGGGGAAGGACCAGGAAACCATCAGTAGAAAACCCATCACAGCATTTACATTAACATGACGTCCATCATGCATCCCCACCACATGATTATCTCATCCCCTCAGACGGTCATACACAAACTGGATGATTTCATTCGGGCTTACTGCAGGGCGTCGTAACGTAAAGTAACACCAATAGAAACGCGCTGAAACTAAAAATAAAATTTTAACACGTTCTTATTGTTGTGGTTTGTTAAACTATTCAGCATTTGATAATAGAAAACGCATTTCGAAAGTTGGAAACGCTTCGATAACTCTTTAAAAATTGCATTTTTAGTTTTCGTTTTAGTGCGTTACGTTTACATTATGATGCACTGCCTCTATGCCAAATTTGTACGTATTGGGTAAATAATCCAATGACTTGAATGCGAGACGCTTGGGGCATAATACGGGGGTCATTCAAAACAATGCTGTTTAAGGCAAGTCTTGAGTCCAGGGATTCTGGATCCACGGTGATACTTCGAGAGGCTAGCAGACAGCCCAGCTCCAGTCTAGCCCGCTGTTTTACGTTAAAAAAAAATTATTAAAAAAATCCTCGTGGACAGGGCGCTACACCCCCCTCCCCCTCCCATGGACATTCGTGGACTTTTCTGCCCTCCCCCCCCCTCCCCCAAAGTGTCCACGTGGTATATGAACGGCCCCCAATTAGATGCACCGCTCCCCTCCCCTCCCCTCCCCGGTCTATGTTGCGAACACGTGTGTCCAGGTCCAGCATGGTTCCAAAAGTTTATTGTTTCGCGGATCGGGCGGGGCGGGGTGGGGTGGGGTGGACGCGGGTGGAGCGCAACCGGCCTGTCAATGACTGCGAAGGACACACACACACATGGATGTGATGCTGGGCGGCTGGGGGAGGCGGGGCGGGGCGGGGCGGGGCGGGGCGGGGCGGGGCGGGGCGGGGTGGGGCGGGGCGGGGCGGGGGGCAGCGGAGGCGTACCACGGGCAGCAGACTGCCCGCAGGCTCAGGCGAGACCAAAGGACCGCTTACAATTACATACGTAGATACACGGTCGGCAAAGAGGTGGAGAAGAGAAGCGGCCCAGCGCAGCGCTCTTCTCTCTCTCTCTCTCTCTCTCTCTCTCTCTCTCTCTCTCTCTCTCTCTCTCTCTCTCTCTCTCTCTCTCTCTCTCTCTCTCTCTCTCTTTCTCTTTCTCTCTCTCTCTCTCTCTCTCTCTCTCTCTCTCTCTCTCTCTCTCTCTCTCTCTCTCTCTCTCTCTCTCTCTCTCTCTCTCTCTCTCTCTCTCTCTCTCTCGCACCACGGCTAAGCCTGTGAGTGCGAGAGAGACAGGGCGAGGAAAGCGCTCTTCGGAATCAGCCGGCGGCAGCCCAACGCAGCCCAGCAGCCAGCAGCCCCTTGCGGTGGCAAGTCAATGGCGGGCTTATCTCTGCCCATGGCCGCCCCGCCGCCCCGCCCTGCCAACCCCACCCGCGCCCGCCATGGACCCGCCTCTTCATGTTCTCTTGCGCTCTGCGCTATCACAGACCACACCCCGCCCCGCCCCGCCCCGCCCCGCCCCGCCCCGCCCCGCCCCGCCCCGCCCGTCCGAACTCTCAGATGCCGCCACTTCCGACCGGAACAGAGGCAGTGTAACCCCTACTTTTATCCCTGCACGAGAATCGATGAGGTCATTAACTGCTCGGCACCCTATATGCCCAGTGTTTGCCTGAAAAGTAGGTACAACTCAGGTGTGCAATATCACTGGCAAAGCAGAGGTAGGAAAGGGTTTATAATTCCTTACAGACATTGAAATTAGCACTTCTTTCTCTTACACTTTTGATCACCTTAGCTTTAAGCTTAACTTTGTCCCTTAACTTTTCGCTTTGGTCAGAGAAAGCCTCAAGAGACTGTGTAAAATACATTAAAAAATTAAGATCGGAACAGGTGATGCCCCTTCATTGAGACATTGCCTCAAGCTGTACTGTGTTCCGAAAAAGGTAATCTTTGATTCTTCATGATTGCAAAAATGTACTATCGACCTTGGTGTCGACTAATTGTTTCTGATTCCATTTATGTTAAGAAAGAGCTTCTGCTTGCGCCGCATACCCGACATACCATAATAACTGAACAGACCTCGACCACGAGCGCCCAGCGGCCGGCGGCCCGGGTGTAGGCCTTTTAGGCGCCTCTGTTTCTGGCCACAAAGTTGTATCCACAACCGGCCACAGCCAGACAGCCTTTTCTGAACCAACTATACAGAATACTTTCTCGCGTAAAATGAACCGCGCTCAATCCCCGAGCCAGCCACACACTTGAGGGAAGTCTGCGACACACATGGCCGTTATCCACAAACCGCATTGCGGGTTGCCTACCCTCCAGGCCGAAGGGGGAAACAACTCTGACATTTTTTGTACCCATCGTAACTCAGAAAAATTCAGGAAAATTCAGAAAATTTAAAGAAAACTCAATTTAAGCAAAAAATCACAAAAACCCAATAAAAATTCTTAAAAATTCTGAAACATTCACAAAATCTGTACACCAAAATTCAGAGTTGTTTCCCCGTCGCTCCCAGGCCCACCGAGCAGCCACAACTCGCCGCGTTCAATGTGTTATCGGGGATTGAACGCGGTGAGAATAAGCAGCATCCTCTGTAGTTGGTTCGGTATAAGGTAGAGTGTGTCTGCACCGGTTGTGGCCGCAGTTTTGTCGGCTGCGCATAGGGAGGCTCTTGACCTCCTGACCGACGCGGTGCGGGGCGGTACGGTGCCAGCCCTGCGCGCGCGCGCGCGCCCGCTCCTTATCGGCTCAATTGTTTGATGCCATGGAGCCCGAGTGGCTCAGCGTGGAGCTTGCGATGGACCGTGCCCAAACCCTCGCTCCGAAACGCGTTTACGGCTAATTTCGCGCTGTACGTACGTACACTGCAATGCATCCTGCTAGCTCTGTGATATGATATATACGACCCGCGGGTACCCGGGTAACCCGGGTAGGAACCGGGTCGACGGTTTTTTCCGGGTACCCGGGGTACCCGGGTAAACGCGGTGGAACCGCGCCTGCAAGTATAGGCAAAATGGCATACATGCAGGTCAATTTGCCAACCTACAGGCGCGGGTCCGCCGGGTTTATCCGGGTACCCCGGGTACCCGGGAAACCCCCACCGACCCGGGACCCGGTTCCTACCCTGTCGGGTACCCACCCGGGTTACCCGGATACCCGGGTACAAATAAGAGCCCTAATATACGGTGAACTTTCATCGTTTCACGGGGTGGGGCAGGGCGGGGTGAGGTGGGGTGGGGAGGCCCGGCGGGCTGGCTGGTCCATCCTATCGATGACTCGTGAGGTCAGGGCGTTGCGTTGCCTTGCCCAGCCCAGCCCAGCGCGACATCTCATCGCCTTATCGACCAGAGCAACTTTGTAACTCAGCTACGCTCATAGCTACTCTCAGCTACGCTCGGCGCCAGCAGACCGACTCAGAAGAGCGCTTCCCCTCGCACTGTCTCTCTCGCACTAATGGGGTGCTCCGCGCATGTGCGAGAGAGAGAGAGAGAGAGAGAGAGAGAGAGAGAGAGAGAGAGAGAGAGAGAGAGAGAGAGAGAGAAAGCGAGGAGAGCGCTCGTCTGAATCGGTCTGCAGTGCTCCACGCTCACGCCTCATCCCGTCCTCGTCAGCAAAACACCCGCTTCCACTGCGAGCTGTCACCCAAGTGTGGGAATGTGGCACACTTCTGCCTTCAGATCCAGAAGAGCGCTTTCCGCCCTTGTCACACGCATGGGTCTCGGTCATTGGGAGTGAGAGGGCACAACAAAACGATCTTCTGAATATGGGGGCTGGGTGAGAAAATCCTCAACTGGACGCACTTGTTCAACATGTAAAGTATGTATAAGGTGTGCCTTCGAAATTCCCGTACTGGCATGGGAAAGTGGGCGGATAGAAATTCACACAGTTGGGATTTTGAAGGTGGACCATAAACCTATCGAGAAAGTCCAATGTCTTAAAGCAGCCATACACATTTAATTAATTATGATTTGATGAAAATTTTTAAAAACATACTCATGCTTTCTAAGGGAAAATCTTACGGTTCGGGTCCCTTTTAACTAAAATTTCGTCCGCTTTGCTGTAACATAATAAGGCTCAAGGGCCAGTCTCTGAATGCAAAGAGCCTTTTCTGACAGTGTATTTTCGGCATGATTCGCCTGGAGCACTTGCCAGCAGATTGATTCAGAATAGCGCTCTCCTCGCTCTGTCTCTCTCGCACTCATTGGGCGCGCCTCATAGGTGCGAGAGAGACAGAGCGAGGAGAGTGCTCTTCTGAATTAGGGGCGGCCATCTCGAAAAAAAACTTGTGTACAGAAATACCTGTGTATTTCTAGAGATACACTAAAATACAAGGAAATACTCTACAATACACAGAAATACATAGAAATACTCAACAAAAATACGAGAAAAATACCGAAAAATATATTAGAAATACAAGAAATAGAAGGCATAAGTGTACACAGAAATACATGAGTTGGCCGCCCTTTGCTTCTGAATCAGTCTACTGGACGGAGACAGTGCAAGACTGAGGCCCCCCGCCCTCGCGAGTACCCCGGCCGGGAAGGAGACATTCTGTTCCCACGAGATTAGCCGCGATTAGGCGGGTGAATGGGTGGGCCCGGGAGGGGAGGGGGGGGGGGGGGAAGTCGGAGAACCAGTGTCCAACATTGGTCGATATTTGATACGTTCGATAAACAGTTCCCATAGCCAAAACTGAAACGCCAAATGTCGATTCGACTCGACACAATGGATATTTGTCATCAAAATGGGCATCGAATCGATGCCGATCGTCGACATAACATCGTGTCGATGGTGAATTTACATCGATTCTGAGGACATGCATCTGTCGATTCGAGTAAAAAATTTGACATTGAACCCATTTTGATATTTTATTTTCGTACAGTCTAAAAAGGCAATGTGGCACGTAATGTGACAAAATTCTCGTTGGAAAAAAGAAGAAGCCTCTTAAAAGCATTGTACAGCAATTATTTACACTTTAAGCACGCAGAGATTGCTTGTGTGGCATTTACGTAGCGGGTTTCGAAAAGTTGGGATCAAAATCCGCAACATCAACTCTATTGGTTTGCCGACTTAAAAATAAAAAAAGGATCATTTTTTCTTAACGTTATATATTAAAAAAAAAAATTCTAACCGGCAACCAACCACGATTTCCCGCTTCAGATGTGAGATGTGACACGACTCGGCCCTTCCCCTTCCTGCAGTCGAGTGCAGAGGCCGCGACCGGCTTGCAGGCTGATTCCGAAGATCGCTCTCGCGCCTCCGTCCTTGTCGCACTCATGGAACCCCGCCATCCCCCACATTGGGCACCACCATAGATGCGACAAGGACGGAGGCACGAGAGTGCTCTTCGGAATCAGCCTGCAGGCGGCGCTCACATTTCACAGCCTGAGCAAAACTTGACGTCGCGTCGGCTGGACGAGTCGTTCCGGACCGGACACGGGTGTGCAGGGGCACAAGCCCGGTGTTGGCAGTGTTGCCAGAAAAGTTGGCAAAACCCGCCCAACACGCCGCTGTGAGAAGCGGTCGGCATTCACGCCTGCCTAATAGGCAACCGCTACACACTGATGCAGAGGAGTGGCCTAGTAGTCAGGCGTGAATACGACCGCTCGACACAGCTGTGTGTTGTGAGGTTTTTGCCCACTTTTCTGGCAACACTGAAGCCCGGCGGGGCGGGGCGGGGAAGTACTGTTGATTTGGAGTGCTGCTCAGTAATCGCACGTCAGGGTCAGGGCGTGGCGTGCAGTGGCCGTACGCCTGGCGTACGGTGATAGCACACTTATGGCTTGCAGAGACAGCACAGATGTTGCCTCCCGTTTTCCTCATAGAGCCGCTCCCCGCTGGGGCAGTGCCGGGCAGTGCCGGACCGGACCGGGCTGGGTCAGGCTGGGCGGCTCCTTCGCGCTGTGGGTGATAAGCGTGGTGGATAAGGGGAGGGGCCCCATTCCCGCCCTTCCCGCGGCCCCGGCCCCGGCCCCGGCCCCAGGTCCAGCCAGCGGCATGGCCCGCCCGGCCCGGCCAGTGATGCCAGAAAAGTAGGCAATGAGTATAGCGAGGGGCCCTTCACTATAATTTCAAGCGTACACAGATTTTTCTGGTTTGTCGTGATTTTCCTTTAATTTTATTGATATGTTTTTCCTGAATTTTCTGGATTGTTTCTTCTGTTTTCCCCCCTGATTTTTTCTGCCTTTTTACTGATTTTGTTTTTGAGTGTACTGTACACTGATTTCTTTTTGGTGAAGGACCCCTCATGAGTAGCCCAAGCACACTGGAGTGAAGCGGGCTGCGTCGCGTCCACGGCTGCCTAGTGCCTACGAGGCAACGGGCACGCGCCTATGTGCACCTGTTCAGAAGAGCTCTGTCCTCGCTCTGTCTCTCTCGCACCAATTCGGCGCACTCTGAATCACTCTGATGTGCAGACAACTCCGAGGCCGGACCTGGCGAGGGATGGACAGCAGCCACCAACAGTCCTGGCTGATCCAGGCCGCACAAGCAGAGGACTAACCCCCCCCCTCCCGCCCGACCCCACCCCCAAGCCCCTCGACCCCCTCGAGCCACCCCCGAGCCGCCCCCTCGGTCCCATATTTCTCTCTCGCTTGCACTCCCTCCCGACTGCGGGCAGTACCAGTAAGTGGGAGCAAGACAAAGTCCAAGCGTGGCCCCCGCCCCAGTGCAGGGCTGAAGGCTGCAGGGCTGCAGCACCGCGAGCTGGTGCGGGCCCTTCTCACCACGCCGCGCCACGCCACAGTGCAGGGCTGAAGGCTGCAGGGCTGCAGGGTGCGGGCCCCTCTCGCCACGCCGCGCCACGCCACAGTGCAGGGCTGAAGGCTGCAGGGCTGCAGCCCCGCGAGCTGGTGCGGGCCCTTCTCACCACGCCGCGCCACGCCACAGTGCAGGGCTGAAGGCTGCAGGGCTGCAGGGTGCGGGCCCCTCTCGCCACGCCGCGCCACGCCACAGTGCAGGGCTGAAGGCTGCAGGGCTGCAGCCCCGCGAGCTGGTGCGGGCCCTTCTCGCCACGCCGCGCCACGTCACAGGGCCAGGAGGTTATTCTCGTCCAGATGCAGCAACATGGGGAGGGTCGCTAAGCACGATGCCCCCAGCTGTTGCTCAACCCCGCGCCCGGAGCCCCGCGCGTGCACTGGCAAAACAACACCCCCTCCCCTCCCTCGCACCCCCTCCAACCCTCCCTAGGGCAGGCGTGTTCGGGCCGCCGCCTGGAAAACTCTCGCGCGTGGGCGGCCGCAGTTACGGACGGACCCCGTCTCAGAAACACATGTGCGCGACGCACAGCCGGAACGCCCCGGTCGACCATTTTTAGTTTCCTCCCAGTTCGGGGAGCGGCGGCGGCGACCAGAGCAGAGGCACGGCCATGGACATCCGAGGCGTATGGAGGCTGTACTGTAGTAATATCCCCGATGAATGGCGAGTGGTGAGAGTAGAAAGGCACTGTCGTGATGTTCCCGATGAATAGCGGGCCTCGCCACCGCCCCGGGAGGGCAGACTGTCCCGCAATACACGGCTGCGACGCGGTCCCCAACGTCCACCAGCGGGCTGATTCCGAAGATCGCTCTCGTACCTCCGTCCTTGCCGCACCTAGGGGGTGCCTCATGTTGGGGATGGCAGGGTCCCATGAGTGCGACTAGGACGGGGGCGCGAGAACGATCTTCGGAATCAGACGGCCGCCCCCGCCGCGCCAGCCGCGCTAGGGACAGAGTCCCTCGGTCTTCTGATTCCGAAGATCGCTCGCGCCTCCGTACTTGTCGCACTCTAAGGGCCCGTCCCCCGGCCATCCCCAACTTAGGGCGCCGCCGTAGACCCGACAAGGACGGAGGTACGAGAGCGATCTTCTGAATCCGACGGCAGCTTCTTCGGGAAGGCTGCGAATTTCCCGGGCGTTTATGTCTCCGGGACGTTACTCTTTAGTCTGAACATGCCCCACCCCTCCAACTCCGCTGGCAGAGTCGTCCAAGCCTGGTCGCGACCACAACCCGGTGTTTATACAGCGATCTCCGTCCCCGCCCCCCGCTGACCCCCGCACCCACCCCTCACCCAATGTCGCCCCAGTGCACCCCCTGCTTCTTCACCCGCAGATTCACCCCCGAGGATCCACCCCCGATAACGAGCCGTCTGGACCCCGCCCCGCTTCGCCCGGTCTGCACGCGGAGTAGAGCGGAGCAACGCCCCCCCTCCCCCGCTTCCTCTCGACTTCCGGTACCCTTCCCCTCCTCCTTCCGGTACGCTCGCGGCCTCGCCTCCCACGCGCCGGGGTTCTCGCGGGTACCCTCGCGCTCCTCCCCCGCCATATTTCGCCCCAGGCCGCTCCGCTCCGCCGCGCCCCGCCCCGCCCCGCCCCGCCCCGCCCCGCCCCGCCCCGCCCCAACGCGGACCCCGCGCGCCAATCCGCGCGCCCGCGCCCTCCCCGACAAGCACTCCAGCGCCTCGCCTCTCCTCTCTTCGCCTACCTGACCCTGGATGAGGTTGATGTTGGCGTCCCGGTCGGCGTTGGCGCCCACGAGCTTGCAGTAGAGCTCCGGGCCCTGCGAGTCCTCGCCGCAGGTGGCGGTGGCCGTCACGCGCCGCTTCGTGGCCAAGTTGAAGTAGGGCGGCGTGAGGACCTCTGCGTGGACCTCGGCCACCAGCGCGGCCAGCACGGCGAGCGCGAGGACGGCGATCACGGGGCCTCGGCCGGGGCCTCCCCCGCCGCCGCCGCCTCCACCTCCCCGGCACATGTTCCGCCCCTGGCTCGCTGCGTCGGAACGCGACGCGATGGCGGTGAGCGTCGTCGCTGAGCTCCGCACTCTCCTCGCCCGAGTCCGAGTCCGAGTCCGCACTCCCGCACCCGCACCGCACCGCGCACCGCTGCGGAGTGGAGGCCGAGAGCGACCCAACCCCGAACCCCTGAAAGCCTGGCTGGGCTGGGCCTTTGCTGCGTGCCCTGCCCTGCCCCGCCCCGCCCCGCCCCGGCCGGACCTCACCAGAAGCACCAGCACGGCATGGCACTCTGGCCGCCCCGCCCCGCCTCGCCCCGCCCCCTCCCTTGCGCCCGCCTCCCGCCCCGCCCCGCCCCGCCCCGCCCCGCCCCGCCCCGCCCCGCCCCGCCCCGCCCCGCCCCGCCCCGCCCCGCCCCGCGGCATGTGGGGCCCATTCCCTGCTCGGCTCTGCTGCTCTGCTCGCCTCGGCTCCTTCATCTTCAGCTTGCTGTTGTTTTTGCCCCGCCACGTCGCGCCGCGCTGCCGCCCTTTCCGTTATCGTCGTTTTGGATTCTTTTTGTTAAAAGATTGGACGAGCCCATTCCCATCCATCCCATCGAGGTCCGTGACGGGCCGGGCCGGGCGGGGGCCTTCTCAATACATACCGCGCTCTTCATTTAGAGGCCCCTCATGGTCGCTGAATCCTAATTGTGTGAATATCGCACACTTGTAGGGTTGTGAATTTTCCGTTTGCCCACAAGAAGATCCGAGGGAATGAATTTTCTTAAGCATTCCATGCACTTGAAGTGAATACTTCGGAATTCACACTCATACAAGTGTAGTTGGAGAATATGTAGGCAGAGCCATAGGTCATTGTTTAGGAGATAGTTTAAGTTTCAATAGTATGCAAATGAAAGAGCAGTTTTGTTTGGAAAGAAGCTGTAATTACATAACAGTCATTATCTACACTTGAAGGCAACATGGAAACATAAAACGTAAATTACAACTAACACATTCTACATCAACTTCATGGTCACAAGATGCTTAAATAAATACATGAAATGTAGGTTTTCCATTCTTCAAACAAGGAATGCAAACCCTCTTGAAATATGGCAAGTTAAAAACAGTCATGAAGGTAGTTTTAGCATTAGAAAAATGTGAAATGAAGCATAAATGAAAATGATTTCTAACAAGTGGCCACATGTGGTTCATATGTAATAAAAGAGAGCTGAAAGTAACCCACATTTCAATTTTTATAGGAATTGCACACAAATATAACTCTTTTAAAGAGATATGCAGTGATTTGTAATTGATTGTGTGCTTTAAAGAAAGGGGGTTTTAATTCTGGTCCACAAAAGTGTATACTGATTGCAATGAAGTATAAAAGCATCTGACAGGTAATAGGAGGGAAATAATTCCATGAAACTTACAATATCACACTAGCACATAAATAATACAGACAAAATGAGATGGACAGATACAGATTGGTAGGAAGGTTTCTAGACTAATACTGTGTTTGCAATATGATTGCAGAGAAACAATTGGAATGCAAACACTGTAGAATGAAGCTCATACCAATAATGATCAGGAATGATCACACACAGACCAAAAATGTTTGTTGCTCAAATATGAAAATTGCTCCCATTGTTTTAAAACAGTATGCTAGACAGATGACATGTAGAAATAATTGAGCACAGTCAGATATGCAATACTAGTGAAAAGAAAATGATATGGTTCTTGACTAAAATAAAATTCAATGCTTTGTCTACAACTAAAACTGATGAAATTTGGCACCAAATACAGTATTAGATTTTGAGACACTACCTCTTAGGTTACAATAATTGAAAGCCTGAGCATTTAGCTGTAATTTAACATATTCTCCCAATGTAGAAGAGATATATTTTATGAGAAAGTAGCAATACAACATAATAATAATGAAGTATTATCCACTTGTGTATAAAATGAATAGGTATTTATGGATAACTTACACAACACACTGGCTGCAAACTACAAAGAAATGAGATAAAGGTGAGCAGTGGTGAGATAAAACAAAATAGATATGTGCAAGTGAACAAAAATATTTGAAAACAAAATTACACAACATATTCTATATTTCCTGCATTAAAAAATGACTAGATATCATTTGCCTCATGAACAACGTGTTGCTTTGGAAATACCTTCAAACCATGGCATTCAAATGGGGCTGGTCATAATTTTACATGGAAATTACACAACTGTAGTTTTGAAACAGTTATGTATCTTGACGATCAAATCAACATCCAACACATTTTATCGATAAATTTGAAAGCGTTGGTTAAAAAACACAGAAGAGACAATTTTCTGATCACAACTATACACAGAAAGGGCAAAACAAATAAATATGAAGACTGGTAAAGGCAAAATTAGTTTTCAAGAAGCTGGTAGCTGGGATGCCAGAAATTTGGAGTCCTACACCCATTGCATATTTTATAAAGTGGAATTTATAGATAATTTATAGAACCACATGACAAATTTGGGGAGGAAAATCAGTTTTTTCTCTCATACAGTACACACAGTACTGGGTGTTTCAGAGACCACATTACAGTATGGTGGTTTGCCTGACCTAACCATGAGGCGCCTTGGTCTGCAGGGTGGTGGTTGATCTGCAACTCTGATGCACGTTGTATGAAACACCCAGAACATACAGTTGCACACAAAATTATACGTTTTACTGTGATGTTGAACTGATCACAACCAAATTAAGAGATTACTACTCTCCTACATAGTTCTTCCAGACATGGTGACCCCTAAGATCAGCAAAGCAGTCGAGTACAGAGAGCGTAAATTAACGAAAGAAATAGACTATATGACATGTAACCCCTATAATCAGGTATGTACAAATAACATCTAAAAGTTCTACCATAATTATTTAAAAGCACACCAGTCAGTTCAAATCAAAAAAATACCTCAAACTTATTTAGTTCTGAAATGGTTTGGCTACATAAAAACAAGAGCACAACCCAGAATCTTTTTGGCGGTAGTTTTACAGATTTCAATCAATAATTGACACATTGATTACTATGAGGTAAACATTTGCTGAAAATGTAGTGCTCCTGAAAATTTCTTTAGACACCTTGCAACTTATAATAAATGTTTTGTAGATGCTGAAATACATAAAATTGACATAAACTTGGTGGTAAAATATAAATGTCTGAAATTGCCTCAAACCTGCTTTTTCCCTTGTATCCATTCTGTCTTTTTGTCCTTATTTAACAACCAGCATAGAGGCTTTAAAAGAAAGGGTAAAAATAAAGAAAGAAAAAATATGCTGAACTAGGGTATGTCCAAGAGTAAAAAATTTGACTTTCATTTGAAACAATCCCCTGTTCTTCAAATAGACTGAAAATATTGTTGTTGTTTTTGTTTTTTTCAAAATTTAGTCATTAAAACATGATAAGAAAACACAAAGCAAACTTCAATGAGCTGATTGACCAAAATGCATATTGTAACTGTTTGGCTTCTGGCTACATTAAAATAGCAGGCAGCTTGAATAAATCACAAGGCCACTGCTATAAATTGACACTACACAACTCTAAAACACCTCTCTAGTAGTAAAATGAGTATTGCTTCAGTTTGGATCATTTCATACGTAATTACTTTGAATGGAAATTTTGGAACAGTTAGCAAGAAATGTCATTTAGAGTATGATGATAAATCAGTTGTGACAGTGATAGATAGATATTAATAAAACAACTGAAAAGAAATAGTTTTAGTCTTGTCATGTTCCATGAGTGAGTAATTAATATATAAAATTAACTTAAATAAACATGAGATTATTAACTGTCTTACATGCACAGGGCCTGAGGAGAAGTTCAAAACACAAGACGCATTCTTAAAAGTGAAAAAAATAGGTATTTAGGAAGAGAAAGACTGTTATTTGATAAAACAAATATCAGTCTTCTGAGTACGAATGGAGATGACAAGGCATTTCTTCACGTAGAAAAAAGAAACTTATCCTATGTTGTGGAGAAATTCAAAATAAATAGTACCAACAAACATCTGACTTCACATTAGGGCTTATTACAAATTTTATCTCCAAATCAGTGATAAAAGAAAACTAAGATGTGACTTTTTTTGTTACAGATGTGGAAAACCAAAACTGTAACCAATTGGTATTTAAAGAAAAAAAAAATGATTAAAAAACAGCTGGCAAGAAATTGCAGCTTTAACACTTACACTGCACGTAATTTAAATTTTCTGAACTTGTTTAATATCACATTTCACTATTCAAATGACATAAGGTTTGCTGGGAGAGGTTTTTCAGGAGATCCTATAGTTAGCTCTTGCAAATGACGACACCATTTAATGGCAGTGCTCTTGCTACCAGATCGGAACTTATAGACATTTCCTGTAAAACACATTTTAATCATACACATTTTAGTCAAACTGGCCATAAGTTACCATGAGACATCAAAATTGTTGAAGTAAACTAACCTCTCACAGGATCTGCAAGCTGAAAAACATCTGGCTGCACTGGATTATCTCCCAAAGCAACGCACATGCCAGAGACCGCTGTGATCTTACAGGGCTCGTGTTTGAAGTCTGAGCGCTCAGTGCTATTTTGTGAAAAGAAACATAAAGCATTGTCAGGAAAAAGGAAACAAAATGACTAAAAAGTGCATTGATGGTTTGTTGTTTAACATACCCCTTGAATGACTTGGGTGAAAAATAGATGAGAGATGAAGCCCATAACTCAACCCAATAGCGTTGCCATGATGAAACAGCTGGCTTTCTTCCGTCTTTTAGTACTGTTTTACGTCGGAGGCACCCTTGCACTAAACATTCTTCTCCAAGCTCATCAGTTTCTGCAAGTAGTGATGATCTGACAGAAAAAGAGCAGTTGATATATACACACTCAACATTAAAAAGGAGAAGAAAAAAAAATGAAACAAAATAAAGAGCTAACCCAAACATTGTGAGTAGTTTGACTCCATCTTCATCCTTGCGCCGAATTGGTGAGGGTGGGTGAGGCAACTTAGGCGTCCCCTCAACTCCTAGAGAAGGTGAACTAATTTCTTCGAGCACTGAATCATCCAGAAGATGCCGAGGAGTGGAGGGTGCTGGAAGCTGAGACACTAAACTGACATCCCCAGATGGTGTTGTGTGAGAAGCCTTGTGGAAAATACTGCAATCAGATAAAACAAGGTATTGAGTGAATTGATGAAATACACGACTACACTGCTGGGCTTGAAAGAAATTTTCTGAGAATTAAGAGAAGGAACATTAAAATAAAGATATAAACTGCATTAATAGGAGGCAATAAACATTGCTGATACAAGGACATGCTTGGATCTTAACAGAGACCGTGCATGCAAACAGGCAAGCTGAAAAAATGAAGGAATTCAGATAAAGCTCCAAATAATACTTGAAAATATATCAACAGCAATATACATGGGAAGAAAATTAAGAGACATCAAGTAAACAGAAAATTAGATTACTGTTTCTATATTACTTTATATAGGACCCAAAATGAATAACACTTTTGCATACCAAGCACAATTGTCAGTACAAGAAAACATCTGCCACATGCACAAAACAGGAAAGTATAACCAAAATAATAGTATACCCAAGAACAAACTACACCTCTGTAGATTATCTGTTCTTTTGCTGCTAGTATGTAGAGGTGTAAATTCTATTGGATTCAGTTGTTATTGTCAATCACTCTACACAGGTTGACAGCTATGGTGCTGATTTGAAATCTTGGGAATGCAGTGGCTGACTAATTAACAAAATACTTGCAGACAAAATTATCAGCTTACTGTAGTCACACCTACATCACACCAGCTCATATCTCAAAAGAAGAGGTACCCTAGGGTTTTAAAATAAATGAGGAGATGCCAAATAATTACTTGGATCGCGATACTTTCATTTTATGCCTAACAGATAGGATGCAACAAATAAAAAGGGAAGGGCTTTGCTATCACTCACCCTGGAGCCACTATTCCCATTGAGGCCAGAAGAGCAGCTTGCCCTTGTTTATGAAGATTTCGTGGGAGGCTTGTGCTACGAAATCTGACACAACAATATTGATGGTAAACAAAAAGTGCCCACTGACCAGTAACCCTTAACCAAAACACACAGAGAGTTCTGAACACAAAAGCCCAAGATGGGAAGCAAAACAGGTAAGGAATAGAGAGAGAAGTAACTCAACACCAAATTGTTTACATCTAAATCACTCAGGTGAAGATAGTAAACCAGAAAACTTAAAATTAGACCAGCTGAAGAATCCACCTGACATTTAAATTTACGATCAATCATAAATGATGACAGAAGAGAAAACAAGAAACAAAAGACAAACAAACAAAACAACACAGAAACAAACTGAAGATACTTAGTAAATACGTGGGGCAATGAGAATGGTTGATTTATTGAAAGAAACTGGATGGCTTACTCACTTGGTTCCTAAGCTCCGGCATTTTCTATGACCAGGCACAAATTTGCCTGTGGCATTGACGGCTGCATGCAGGCGCAATGACCCTGCACACCCAGGCCCTTTTGCAGGAGACAAATTTAGAGAGGCAACAGTGGCAGCTGCTTCTGTGACAGACTCTTTGGAGCTTGAAGAGGATGGAGCTGGAGAAGGTGGCTCCAATTTTAATGATAATCTGAAGAAGAACAAACATTATTAATTAATGAGCAGCTGGTGATTTATCTTGAAGAAATAAGTGAAAATGCTTACTTGTATTGATCATCTTCCACAAACTTTTGCAGCTCTTCAATGTAGCGAACCGATCGTAAATAGTTCTGCACATGGGGAAGAAGAACTAGATTCCGGTAATCAGATTGTTGGTAATCAGATATGATTCTTAAAATGTTATTCATTTTCAGTCTCCTTTGTTCTGATTCAAGGCCCCCAGAATGTGGGTGTGCCATATCTATATACACTAAATCTGTCAAAAAAAGGCCTGAGAGCAGAGAATATAATTAGTGTATTACTTTTTACACTTAAACAAAAAGGCGCTGCTGGTTAAGTTGATAGTAAAACAAACCTAAGTATGGAATGCAAGGTAATTTGAGGCTATCCATATGCTCACGCAGATTTTGCCAATTATTCTTATCAGAAAAAAGCTCTGCTAATTTGTCAAACAATTGCTTCTCTTTCTTTGAGAGATGAGCCCATGTCTTGTTGAGTCTGAGGAAGTTCAATGCAGATATAATTTAGTTTATTGTTACAAAATGGTATATGCACAAAGGGGAGGGGTCACTTACCTGTACACTGAGGCGCTCTGCAGAGCAGATATGATGGCAAACAGAGAATGTAGATTGTTCAGTTCATGCAGCTTTTTTGCTATTCTAATGAAATGAACAAGGATTTCAGAACGTTGTTTAGGTGTTGGTCCACTGAGGATCTCTTGCACAGTCCAAAAGCTCACCTGACATATTAAGATAAAAGTGAGGAAAACATTCATATGACTGTTTGACAATATATAAGACAATTCCCACTTACATGATTAAATCTCCTAGTAAATGCAACTACATTTGGGGCAATGACAAGCTTGTTCTTTTTATTCCACCCACAACTTATCAGTTCATCTGGTTGGATACCACGGAAAGGGGGGAGGTCAAGTATTGTGAGTTGTGCAGCAAAATCCTCAGGAGAAACACGAAGAGCATCCAGTACCACTTTGTCATAGCCACAAACTGATGCTCCAGATGTGTGCCCGGGAAGACTCTGCGATTTGCTGTGAGGTGAAATGTTACTTCCGGACGGTAGGGAACTGAAATAAAATAATTGAATTTAAAAAGATGTTTCAGACTACTACAATAGGGAGGGATTGTGCAAGACTTACCCATAGTTGTCATAGCACGCTCCTTTGCTGTCTGACAAGTTAGATTGCAAGGACCTTTTCGCATGACCTGCAGAAGGTGTTCTAGAGATACCATGGCGCTGCCTTGCAGAGAGCTTATTACCAGAACTTCCATTATAGGTACTATCATGTCGTGGTAATAGCCCATTAGTTCCATTTGGATTTTCTGAACTTGGGCTATTATTATGGTAAGGAGTTGCAGGCTCTCCGTACTCACTAATAGGTGATTTGTCTTGAAAGAGGCTGCCTCCTGTACCACTGCCACAGTTCTGCAAAAAAAGAAAAAAAAAGAAAAAAAGGAGAAAATTAGAACTAACAAAACAAAAAGTTTTGCTCTCTTTGCTACACTGGATGGGCAGCTTACCCATAAGCAACAACACTTTGAAAAAACATTACACACTAGGTATCGCATGCTGAGACAGAGAGGTCGTTCACTAGGAGAATCAATATACGAGTCACACATGAGTGCCACAGCCGCTTCCAGAGTCAAGGTACCACAACATCAAGTAAAGCATTCACTAGGTGAGCTCTGAGAAACAGGTGTAACTCATCTGTCCGCTATCTGACTGCCTTTGACGGAGGTGATAAGGGGGAGCAGAGTGCAAGGTAGGGCGAGGATGAGGGGCAGGGGAGGGGAGAGGCAGCACCAGCAACGTCCTAACAAGCTGATTGATTACATTACTTCACTATGATTAGGGATGCCTAACCAAGGCCAGTCCACGGGCCACTCCGTCAAAAAGACAGATAAGACTGTTTTCAGCTTATACTCTGGTCTTCCCCATTTCTCTTGACCTACTGCCGACGCAGACCTTCAAAACGTTTCTCCAGTGCCTCACAGGTAATTTTTGATAAGTTGAGAAAAAAGAAATAAGCAAAAAAAAAGTCTACTTTATGCCTGAAAAAGCTAATGGACTTACATCTGATATCCTGAGGGTGGCAAGGCTGTCGCAGGAGACATCTCTCGGCATCTCGGAGTACCGCATCTTGGCCATGGGCTCCTGCGCCTCCGGGCTTAAAGGCGAGCAGTCGTCATCACAGCGAATCAGAACATAACTGCAACAGAAGCAAACGACGCGCACTTTAGAACAAGAGCACAGGGCGATGCAGCGCGCACTCAAAAATAAGAAAAATAAAAATACAGGGGAAAAAACCTCCGGAGGAAATAAAAGAAAGGAAGTTTTCATTTTTTTCGGAATGCTGTTACTGGGCGAACTAAATTAAAATTTAACTCTAAATTTAAATGCTTAGTCCTGTCAGAATGCGGCAGGGGGAGTGGACGGGAAGCTGGCATGAAACGTCAGATGTACCCGCATCAAATTAGCCAGCTGTAACACACTGGAGGGTCATTAGGGAGCTCCCCGCGATAGTCTCGAACGGCTAACTTCCGGGTCGACTCTCAATGGTTCGAGTTTGAGACACATTAGAAACTATATCTATGTATACGGGATTTTGAACTCGAACCAGCGAGAGTTGACCCGGAAGTTGACCGTTCGACACTATCGTGGGGAGCTCCCTAATGACCCTCCTGACTAACTGAATGAACCAATGAATGAATGATTGAACCAGTGAATGAATGAGTCAATGCTTGAACGAACGAATGAACGAACGAACGAACGAACGAACGAATGAATGAATGAATGAATGAATGAACGAACGAATGAATGAATGAATGAATGAACGAACGAATGAATGAATGAGGGAAACAGCAGGTCAGACAGGGTCAGATTGAGCGCGCCCCATGTCAAGGTAGACGCACATTTAGCTCAGCTTTACACGGCTTTGACGCGCGTCCACACCATGTCTAGTGTCTACTAATGCATGACGGCCCCACAAGGCTGACCCCCGTCATTCGCACGGTGGTGGCCCGCGGGGCGGGGCAGGGCGGGGCCACGAGCGACCACGCTGCCACGGCATGGATACTCGTATGGCATCCGAGTGCTAAGCGTTGACCAACGGTCGCACTGCGCAGCGCACCATCACAGCACAACTCTCAGGCCCGGTCGGGTCGGGCCGCAAGCCCCCAGATTCGGAAGATCGATTTGCAGTGCCGTCTCACTCACTCCTAGTGGCCGAGACCAATGCGGGTGACAAGGACGGGGATACGAAAGCCCTCTTCTGAATCTGAAGGCAGCCGAGCCCAGCGCGCCCTGCGCTGCTGCGGCCTCAAGCCTGCCATCTGATTCCGAAGATCGTTCTCGTGCCTCCGCCCTTGTCGCACCTATGGCGGTGTCCTATGTTGGGAATGGCAGCGCCCCATGAGTGCGACGAGGACAGGGAGACGAGCCTGCTGCACCGCGCCACATCGCCTTGGTCAAGCGTGGCTCTCTCTCCCTCCCGGTCCTCCCGGCGGCCCAGCAGGGCTATCACGTTCCGTTTTCGCCAAGGCGCCCGGACCCCGTCTAGACGGTTTAGCCAGGGCTCCGCTCCCCTCCCCCCTTCGTCCCTCCCGTCCGGAAAGCACGGGAGGGACGAAGGGGGGAGGGGAGCGGAGCCCTGGCTAAACCGTCTAGACGGAGTCCGGGCGCCTTGGCGAAAACGGAACGTGATAGCCCTGCTGCCCGGCGCGGCACCCGGCGCGGCACCCGGCGCGGCACCCGGCGCGCGGCCAGAGGAGAGATCGAAAGCGACTTCCTTCCGCTGTGACGTACTTCGACAAGGCAGTGACGAATGATTGCAGCGCCGAACACACACGCGCCCGTGCACACCCACACATACCCCCCCCCCCACCCCCCCCACCCACACACACACACACACACAAACACACTCATGAATGAAACACTGCTCGCTGCTGCTGGGCATGATTAGAAGAGTTTGCGCGCAAAAGCGTTGCATGGCACTTCGTACATTTGCCATATCATGGTTAAATCTCCGCTCACAGTCCCGGCCCATGCAGTAGCGACACAAGACGCGCGTGTCCTTCACTATAAATTCAAGCGTATACCAATTTTTCTGAATTTTCTGTTTTTCGAGACTTTTTACTGCTTGATTTTTACTAATTTTTTTTTCTGATTTCTTTTGGATTTTTTTCCCTTGTTCTTTTTTTTTGCGCTGGTTTAAGGGCGGACACTGATATTTTTGTTTTTGAGCGAAAGACCCCTTTTCGACGCCCGCCGCGCGCACCAACAGCGCGCCAATCGCGAGAGTTGGAATTTTCCGCGCGTTAGGCTGGCTAGAGGCTCTCACAGTCCGGGGCCGAGCGGGGGCGGCGGGGCGGGGCGCGCGAGCTGTGGGACTTGCACTATAAAATTCAGTACACGAATCTTAATACCATGCAGGTGAGCGAAAAATTATTCGTGCAATTGTAGATGAATAAAAAACGGAAGGCATTACTTCGCCAACGGCAACAAGTGTGAAAATGTATCGCACACCATCAATAAGTCTGAGAAAAAAATTTCACTCAACTTCTAGGGCACACTTGCGCATTTCCAACGCAAAGCACGATCTTCCCCAAACATTGCGTCAGTTGGCGATTCGGTGGGAGAAACACGCTCGATTGAACGCTTTCACTGCTTTCGCACCCTTTTCCCTTCACCTCGGCGGGCTGGGGTGGGGAGGGGTGAGGAGGGGAGGGCCCGAGCGGTAGCCGCGAGGCACAGCGCCGCGCATCCACTGGCCACGCCACGCCGCACCGACAGCTATTTCCGAGTGAACTAGAGCTTGAGACAAGGAGACATTGTCCTCGCGCCCGGCCCGGCCCGGCGACCCGACCCGCAGCGCGACACTGCAGCACGCGCAGCAGGCTCAGCAGGCCCGGGAGGCTCAGCACCGATCAGCATGCTTCACGGGCGCAGCGGGCCCAGCAGGCTCAGCATGCTTCACGGGCGCAGCGGGCCCAGCAGGCTCAGCAGGCTTCACAGGCGCAGCGGGCCCAGCAGGCTCAGCAGGCTTCACAGGCGCAGCGGGCCCAGCAGGCACAGCAGGCTTCACAGGCGCAGCGGGCCCAGCAGGCTCAGCAGGCTTCACAGGCGCAGCGGGCACAGCAGGCTTCACAGGCGCAGCGGGCCCAGCAGGCTCAGCAGGCTTCACAGGCGCAGCGGGCCCAGCAGGCCCAGCAGGCTTCACAGGCGCAGCGGGCCCAGCAGGCTCAGCAGGCTTCACAGGCGCAGCGGGCCCAGCAGGCTTCACAGGCGCAGCGGGCCCAGCAGGCTCAGCAGGCTTCACAGGCGCAGCGGGCCCAGCAGGCTCAGCAGGCTTCACAGGCGCAGCGGGTCCAGCAGGCTCAGCAGGCTTCACGGGCGCAGCGGGCCCAGCAGGCTCAGCAGGCTTCACGGGCGCAGCGGGCCCAGCAGGCTCAGCAGGCTTCACAGGCGCAGCAGGCTCAGCCGCGGGGGAAACAACTCAGAAATTTTGTACACCTCGAAATTCAGGAAATTTTTTAAAAAAATCAAATTAATTCACAAAAATTTCGGTAAAATTCAAGCGAAAATTTAAAAAAGATTCGATAAAAATTTACTGAATGTCTACTCCAAAATTCAGACGTGTTTCCCGCGGGCTCAGCAGGCCCAACAGGCGCAGCGGCAAACTGATTCAGGGAGAGCCCAGTCTCTCTCGTACTGATTGGGTGCGCCGCATAGGTGCGAGAGGGACAGAGCGAAGGAGAGCGCTCTTCTGAATCAGTGTACAGGCCCAGCCAGGCCCAGCAGGCGTGCACAGCACAGGCGCTGCACAGCGCGTACATGCCGCTCCCGCATAGCGGGCTGCCTACCCGCCGCTGCGCCGGCGCGTCTGTCCCGCAAGCACACTGATTCCGCGGTGGCGCCATCTTTCTCTCACTCGCTCCCGGTGGCGCAGAGACTCATGAGTGCGACAGGGAGAGAGATAGCGCGAGGCACGCGGATAGGCCGCTGCGGGCGGGGCCCGGGCCCGGGCCGGCAGGTGCAGCGCCTGGGAGGCAGACAGGCCCGGCGCGCACAGCTCAGCTGTACTGAGCGCAAGTACCGGGTGGAGCGGGCGGGTAAGGCGCTTTAGCCGCTTGGGCTCGCATGGGCATGGGTAGGAACACCCGAGGGGTCCATCACTATAAATAGAAGCGTACACCAACTTTTCTGATTTTTTTTTCTGCTTTTGGTGATTTTCCTTTGAATTTAACAGATTTTTTAGAAGGCCCTTTTATTTCTTTTTTCTGATTTTCCTTTCAGATTATTCGTCTATTTATTTTTTTAAGATTGCTTCCTGGTAATTTACTGATTTTATTTTAGGGTGTACTTCAGCCAGCCACTCACCAGCCCCCCCCCCCTTTCCCCTTCCCAACCGCCACTCTATATACCCAGGGTACGCGCTTGGTTTCTGGACTCGAGAGTAAAAGCTAGCTGACACCTTATTGTGTCTTGTACTTTCATGTAAATGTTTTTAAGTAAAGGTAGTAAAGGTATCATCTAAAAAATAAAAATAATAAATAAAAAACGCTTAAAGAGAGTCAGGTTAAAAAGTTTTCACTCCAATTTGGATATGATGGAAAAGTGTCCATTCCCATTTCGGGTGAGCATTTGGATTCGACGATTTGCAGTGATATGCACCACACACTTAATGGGTGTTCAGAGTGACCGCCTCAAACAGGGCTGGCACGCCACCCCACTCCACGCCAAGAGGCTCTTACGACCACTTTCCACTGGACGGACGGACACTTTCCCGGCTCCTGCCGTCTGATACCGAGGATCGCTCTCGCGCCTCCGTCCTTGTCGCACTCATGGGGCCCTGCCATCCCCCACATAGGGCACCGCCATAGGTGCGACAAGGACGGAGGCACGAGAGCGATCTTCGGAATCAGCCTGCTGGCTGGCGGACAGGACGCCTCCGTATGGAGCGCGCCTCGCCCGCCTCCCGCCTCAGGCTCAAAGTCGCCACGAAACGGACAAAACTATTTCCAAGGAATAGAGTTATATAGAGCCCAGTCAGTTTAGTCAGTCATTCAGTCAGTCGGCGCCAGTCTCGCCGCTCATAGCGAGTCAGTCCCGGACAAATTGGGCGGGGAGCTCGATTAACTGGGCGACCTCATTAAAGCCCATGGCTGGGGCGGGGTGCGGCGGGGTGGGGCCGGGCGGGGCGGGGCGGCCCAGGCTGCGACGACAGCCGACATCGAGTTGACGTCCGCGGACACGGCGTGGCGTGGTGTTCCATCAGCATGAGCCCATGGGCGCCATGGGCGCGGGCTCAGGGCCGCTCATGGCCGATCATGGGGATGGACGGGACGGGACGGGACGGGACGGCCACTTGGCCGTTCATGGCCGCGCAAGTGCCTTGTGCGCTGCCCGCCCGCCAACGGTCAAGCTGTTGAAAGCGCCGTCGTCAAAGTTCAGGGTGCTTAAGCGCCGTCAAACTTCACGCTGCTTATGCGCCGTCAAACTTAACGCTGCTTAAGCGCGGCGTAAAACTTCACGATGCTCAAACGCCGTCAAATTTCATGCTGCTCAAACGCCGTCAAACTTCACGATGCTTAAGCGCTGTCGAACTTCATACTGTGCTTAAGCGCTGTCGAACTTCATACTGTGCTTAAGCGCTGTCGAACTTCATGCTGTGCTTAAGCGCTGTCGAACTTCATACTGTGCTTAAGCGCTGTCGAACTGAACGCTGCTTAAGTGCCGTCAAACTTAACGCTGCTTAAGCGCGGCGTCAAACTTCACGCTGCTTAAACGGCGTCAAACTTCAAGCTGCTTAAGCGCGGCGTCAAACTTCAAGCTGCTTAAGCGCCGTCGAACTTCACGCTGCTTAAGCGCTGCCGAACTTCATACTCTGCTTAAGCGCTGTCGAACTTCACACTGCTTAAAGCCACGTGGAACTTCGCGCAGCTCGCTGCTTAAAAGCGTAAGGTTCGGACTTCAGACTTCACGCACACCTGCTTCACAGCACCGCGCGTCGAGGTCGTGAAAGTCTTTTCGTTAAAGCAGCAGCGCGTGCGCCCGGCGGGGGCGGGGCGCACCGCACGCAATGCCCCGCCCCGCCCCGCCCCGCCCCGCCCCGCCGCAGCGACACCCCTCGAGAACACGCGGCAGGCAGGAGCGTCGCGACGCACAAACACGCGGTAGGCGTCGCGTCAGGGCGTCTGACTCACCACACAGGCCGCACCACCACGCTCACACGCGGGTCGGGGCGGCGCCAGAGCCAAGCCGCGCGGAGAGGGTCATCGAACCTGGCGAACCTGACCAGTGGTGATGACGCGACCATAGGGGCGGGACAGCGCCGGGGCAGCGCCGGGGCAGAGCGTGCACTGAATAAAATGTTGGGATGTTTTATTTACTGTACGCTGCTTGTATGGGATATTTCCTATATATGGTATAGTACCTTAAAAATCTTACAAAATGTTTAGGAATTCTACCATACCTCAAAGCGTTTATGGGAAAATCCCGATAAACTATATATAGGAAAACCATGGCGAGGCGTGGCGCCGGGGAGTGGAGGTGAGCGATCAGGCCAGTTCAAATTTGAACCAACTCGAATAAGAAAACTGGTTTCACAATCTACGGACGAACACGAACAATAATTTTTAAGTGTTTAAAGTCGAACCGAACGCACGAACAATTTGACCCAATACTTTAATGATATGAAGAGTTTTACAATAGCTCCCCGGCGCGGAACAGGGAGGGACTACACGCCTCATTTTCTAAGGATGTACTAGCCGTCAGTTACGATGAATTTTGAGCAAGCGTAATAAAGGTATGGACAAACTCACTGTAATACGGATGAAAATTGTCCGTAAAACAGACATTTTGTCGGTAATACAAACACGCATTCCGATCCACGAGGTACGGAGAAAAAATATTAAACCATTTTTGTTAGGAGGCTTATTTAATTATTTTATTTCGGAACAATTTAAACCTATATTGACGTAAATATTTTAAATTCAGACCTTGAAATCTCAGATGTACTCCTGTACTCATGTGTCGACTCCGCAGCAGATATAAGTGATCAACCCCTCGTCCCAGGCTCTGTGTTAATGTGTTGCCTTGTTGCCTAGTAGGTAGGCACTCAGAAAAAAAGATTGCTCCAGCCGTCACGACATGGACAACCATACGAAATATTCTTGAGCCCACACTCAGACGGTTAAATCGATAACAAAAATGGTTAGGCAAGCTGTTTCTGTAGATGCGGCACAACCATGCGGGTTGCTGTAAGTGTCTATTTTTCTGGGCGGGTGGAGATGTAGCCCCTATCACTCTGCTGTATTTGAGCTACTTATTGCCTACTCTTCTGGCAACCACTGACATCAGACTTGATTTTTTCCCTCCTTTCGCACTGGAAATCCAAGTGTACGAATGTCACACCTGCAGATGAGCGAATGTATGTCGCACACTTGCAGGTAAGCAAACGACCATTCGTACACTTATAGGTGTGCGAATGACCTTTCACACACTTGTAGATGTGTAAATGACTATTCATACACTTGCAGGTGAGCGAATATGGCCATTCGTACACTTATTGCTGAAACCCATGGAGAGGCCGGGCTTTCTAGGTGTGCGAATGGTTTTTCGATCACCTGCAAGTGTGCGACAGACATTCACACACCTGTAGGTGTGTGACATTCGTACACTTGGATTTCCAGAGGGGTGGGGGTGGAATAGTCTTGACCATGGCGAGTAGGGCAGGGGGCAGGGCGCACCGTACAATCACCCAGAGTGCAGTCGAATGGGGAGGGGACCCCCAGTCTTGCAGCGGTAGTAAAACCCTCACGGCAAAAAGGGCACAAAGAAGGGGAGGGGGGGGGAGGCTTCGAGACGGGGAGGGTTGGACTTAAAGGTCGCAGGGCGGGGCGGGGCGGGGTGGCGGTGGCGGAGCGCCAGGCGGCGCCAGACCGGCGAGCTTGTTGCGCAACGCACTCGCAGGGGGTGGGGCGGGGCGGGGCGGGGAGAGGGCGAGAACTATGTGGAAGCCCCGCAAGGAAACGAGAAGGGAGGAAAGGTGCTCGGCCCAAACTCATATCGCGTCGCCGCCCTGCTCCGCGGGCTGGGCTCTAGGTCCAGTCACTGATTCCGCACGGGACTTTCGTATCTCCATATCCTTGTCGCACTCGAAAGGTCCTTCACTCCAATAATAATAATAATAATAATAATAATAATAATAATAATAATAATAATAATAATAATAATAATAATAATAATAATAATAATAATAATAATAATAATAATAATAATAATAATAATAATAATAATAATAATAATAATAGAAGTGCACCACATAGCAAAATCAGTCAAAAAAAAAAATCAGGAAAAAAAAATTAAGGAAAGACCCGAAAACAACAAACAGGAAAAATCAAAGAAAATCAAGGAAAATTACGAAAAAAAAAAAACAAAACAGAAAGATCGGTGTACGCTAGTATTTATAGTTAAGGACCCCTCGGTCGCAGTCATGAAACACCGCCCTGTAGGTGGGAGAGAGAGAGAGGACCGTGCCAAACCGATATGTGTGGAATCAGTCTTCTCTCAGGCAGCCTGGACAGGCAGAGCACGCCGCCCGGGCCGGACGGGGTTTCGACAATTCCAGCACTCCCCTGTCGTCGTGTACACTGTGAAACCAAGCCGCAAGTGTGCAAATGCTAAACACTAGTGAGTGTGCAACACCAGGTGTAACATGTGCAGGTAGTGTTCAACCCAGAAGTGAGCAATCGCGAGTGTTTAACTCGCTAATTTTACACTTGTAAGTGTTCAACTCGACAGTTAGACACTTGAAAGTGTTCAACAAGAAAAGTGTTGTCCAGCGCAGTTGAGCACTTGCAAGCGCACAACTGCCGTGTGGAACACTAACAAGTGCACAGCCGTTGGGTTGAGCAGTTGCAATCACACGGCTCTATGGAGTTGAACACTTTCACGTGATAAACATGCAGTTGCACACTCACAAGTGTTGAACAGTTGCACGCACTTGGTTTAACAGTGTACTGATTTTTTTTTTATCCGCGGACGCTTTTATTTTATTATGAGCTGTTCCGTATTTTTTTCTGGCCCTCGACAACAGCGAGTATGATGGGCGTACATTTTCACCTCCCGTATGGCATGTTGTTGTTGTTGTTGTTGTTGAAGTAGTATAGTACTACCGCGCCTCCATTCAAAAAGCAGCGCGAGGCTGCGTTCGTCCCGGCCGGGGCCGAATACACTCCCCCCCCCCTCAACCGTCCACCTACCCCCCCCCCCCCCCCCCCGTGCAGCGGGGGTGTGGCGGGGGGCAGCGCAGGGCAGCAGACCGCTGGCTATTTGCGTACCCCCGGGGAGCGCCAAGCGTCCGCCAGGCCGGGCGGCCGGGCCCGACCCGACCGACCGTGGGGGTGGCGGCGGCGGCGGCGGCGGAGGGGTTGTGGGGCGGGGTGGGGCGGGGCGGGGAGGGGTGGGGTGGGGCGGGATGGAACGCCCACTCACTGGGTCGGACGCGCCCACCACAACACAACACCGCAGCCGCCCTCACGCCGCCCACACATCGCGTCTGGGTGCTCGTCCTGCCTATCAGCCCCGCCCCACCCCGCCCCCCCCCCGCCCCCCCCCCGCCCCCGCCCCGCCCCGCCCCGCCCGCTGTCAGGGGGGATGACCTTCAGGGTGCGCCCGCACCGCCCCGCGGCGCCAGGGCGCCAGCCGAGGAGGAGTCAGTGAGGAGCAGAATGAAAGCACTCACTCGAGCCCCTGAGGGGTAGGCCGCCCGCCCGCACCACTCCTGGCCGGGTGGCCTATCCTCCGGGGAGGGGAGCTCTGCCCGATATCCAACATTTAACCTATTAATGCTCTGCGGAACCACACAGGCCACTGCAAATTCAAGGTTATGACATTAATTCGAATCAAATGTCTTGAGAGTAAAAATAGGAATCCCCGAATCAAGTTCCACAAATCATCTCTCAAATAGAGTGAGATTTTTGAAACTTTTTCTCTAAACGAGCAGGGAGGGAGGAAGCCAAATCTCATCCTAGAAGTGGGAGGAGCGCGAGAATCCGCGCTTCAAGTATTCACAGTAACTAATGTAAAAATCGCATTCCAAACAGCATATTTTCGCATGATTTCCCCCGCTTTCTTTTCCCTCTACAGGATAACGCTTTCTTCGCGCGCGTGCCTCCAACCACTTTGGCGGGGGCGCGTTTCCGACGTAAAATTCGCAGCCTCGGCAGGAAATGCCGCGAACAACAAAGCGACCGTTCGGTTACCCATTCACTTCACCGCCACGCCACGCCACGCCACGCCACGCCACCAGCGGTAGCTCGGCGCCCTGCTGCAGTGCCTGCGCGGCCTGTGCGCGCGTTACCAGGCCGTGACTCCGGATCAGATCAGGAGCGTAACGCTAGTCACGTCACAGCAATGACAAGTATGGGCGCGCCACGCTGAGGTAAAACAAAAACAAGGACGAAGAGGGGGGGGGGTGCACTGTTAAAAATAGTGTTAAATTTGCGACATTTCCGAGAGCAGCACTGTCGTTTTAAAACAACACATTCTAGTAACGATTTTTGTCGTTTCTGCATGACCATGACGAATTGATTTTAAAATGAATATAAAATCGTAAATTTACGACTTCAATCCAAAATTTATGACCGATCGTAAATTTCTGCCGCAGGATGTCAAACAGTTAAAACTTAATTCATAATTCTACGACTTCAGCAGTAAATTTACAACTTCAGTCGTACAGCTACAACACAGATTGTAAATAAACGCGAGGGGACGACAACTTTGGGAATCATGTGTACACAAGCCTGGGAGTCATCATCATAAAAATTAAGGGAAATCAATGAAAACCACTACAACAAAGCAGGAAACGCCTGGAATCGGTTAAGACCAGGTTTTCCACGTTACAGTCCGTCATAGATTTGTGACATTAAAGGTACGGCATTGCCGTCTTTTCTTAGGACGGGCGTTGCCGGAAAACAATTAGCGATTGATACCGTCACTTCGGCCGTCATTATTTTCTGCAGTGTATACACTGAAGTCAAAAGTGGTCAACTGACACGCACTTTTATCACAGTGAAAAATATTCGCATAGCTTTATTCATTCTAAAATTACAATAAGGCAATACGCGGCAATACGTTGTTCCGCGGGGAGTTCCGGCCGTTCTGACTGGTCCAGTCCCTCTAGATCCACTTCTACTTTCATCCGAACGGCTGAGTGGACGGACGTCTCTGCGGCAGCGGTGTGGCAGGGTGCCGGCGCCCCGCCCCGCCCCGCCCCGCCCCGCCCCACGCGAAAGGCGGAACACGCAGGAGCTAACCAGCTGCTACTACTGCTGCCGCCACTCATCAGCGAGTGAGGCTGTGCGTGTCCCCGCGGGTCGCGCCGCTGACACCCCGCTAACGCCCCGCTGGCCGCTAACGCCCCAACGACACGCGTCAGGCGGCAGTGTTGGCACCTGCAGCAGCAGCAGCCGCCGCTGGACGGAACGGACGGAGAAAGTGGTCTGGGAGCGTCGCCACGCCCCGCCACGCCACGCCCCGCCACGCCCCGCCCCGCCCCACCCCGCCCCACCCCGCTGTGTAATAGCTGCTCACCGTGGCGGTGCGTGGCGATGCAAATAACGCCCGCACTGTGCCCGGCACTCACATGCGCGCACGAGCAACTTTGTAGTTCTTAACATCCGCCGACCATACTGCCAATATATATTTGTACATTCGCGATTTATTTTTCAAATTTGCGAAACACATTCTTACAGCTCGATAGCGCTTATAATTTTACGATTTGTAATTGTAATTTGACAAATCCACTTCTCGATTTTTTTTTCCCACAAACCTGCAAACGAAGTGGCGCACTTGACAAGAAAAAAAAATTAAGGTTTAAATATTTTGGGAATATTATATGAATGTTATTTATGAATTCATGAAAGTAAATTTAATGGAATGTGATAATTTCTGCTTTAATCAGTGATTTATTTTAACGAAAGGTTTCGAATAACATCCAAATTGATCTATTGATTAGGAATTCTGCTGCATGAAAACGTAGTTATTTGCTAAAAAGAAAATGTATTCAATATAGTTCTGAGTGTAGTGACTGTTCGTCCCGCACCGCATTTGCACTTGGAACCCAAGTGTGTGAATGTCGCTCACTTGCAGGTGCGTGAAATTTCGTTCGTGCTCTTGGCCTTTTCAAACGAATGAAATTCCTTGCGGAATTCACAGCACGCTTGTTCAAGTTCCGTCAAGTGCACACTTTAAAGTTCTCACAAAGAAAATTCTTGTATTTACAAAGAATTCTGTGCAACCGTAATACAAAGCCAAATTTTCTTCGTGATACAAAGAAAAAAAATCTTTGTAATAAAAAGAAAATTTTTCTTAATTTTTCTGTATTTTACGACGATTGCACAGAATCCTTATTTGTATTATAAGAAAAAAATCTTTTTAGACGATTTAGAGTGCACGAGAGGAAACCAACAATAAGTGTGCGCCATTCACACACTTGTGTTTCCAATGTGGAGGACCCTGCAGCACAGTCACTGAACTACGGCAAGGCGCAGGGTAGGCAGGCACGCGGGACTCATCTTGGCAAGAAGCACCGGCGGCTGAGGCGGGCGGGGCGGGGCGGGGCCGTACGGCCAGGACAGAGTTAGCCGAGACAGTGTGACACACCCCTGTGTGCGTAAGGTGGGGCGCAAGTCACGAGCCGGCCGAGCCAGGCGGGACTGTGGGAGTAGCCTAAATAAACAAGTACAATAATACCGCAACATACGCACAGAGAATTTATAGGAGCCTTTTCTTCATACACGTGAGGCCCGCAAGCACATGCATGCGACCAAAACCCCACTCAAAATCTTTTACAAAGAATTTTTTCGTATGATACAGAGAATTCTGTGCCACTGTAATATACAGAAAATTTCCTTGTACTACAATTTTTTCTTTGTATTACTATTATTTTTCTTTGAATTACTTCCAGGAAAATTTGGCTCTGTATTACGGTTGCGCAAAATTCTTTGAAATGCAAGAATTTTCTTTTTAAGACTTTAAGAGTGTGGTCACACCAATTGACGTGACGCTCGTCACATTTTGTGTTTCCAGTGCACAACAGTCTGTAGGGTTCTTACCCACTCCAGCCGTCAGGCACCGCATGTCCCTTCACTGGAAAAACAAAGGTGCTATCTAATGCCTTTTAAAGGCGTTAGTGAAATAGTGCCTTTAGAAAGGCACTAAGTGCCTTTCGAAAGGCACTATCGCCTCCTAAAGGTGCTATTTTTGGCCCTAATCGTGCCTTTACAAAGGCATTAGTGCAGTAACACCCCAAAAAGGGTGCTATATAGCACCTTTGTTTTTCCAGTGTTTGCATTGGAAACCCAAGTGTGTGAATGTCACACACTTCTAGGAGTGCGAATGCCCTTTCGTGCACTTTGAGGCCAAAAGTGTGTGAATTCACACCTTTACGCCCTCAAGTGTACGAATGGGCATTCGCACACATCCAAGTGAGCGACATTCGCACACTTGTGTTTCTAGAGAGGGTACTCTCCAAATCTAAGTGTGCAGTAGTTTGCCACTTTAAACTGCAAAGCTAAAGTTCTGCAGTTGTAAGTGCAGAACTTTTTTGTTCTGAGGTTTTAAGTGCAGAACTCTTTAGTTCTACACTTGCAAGTGCAGAACTCTATAGTTCTGCACTAAAAACTGGATAGAGAGTTCTGCAGTTGCAAGTGCAGAACTAAAGAGTTCTACAATTACAAGTGCCGAACTAAAGAGTTCTGTAGTTATAACTGTAGAACAAAAAAGTTCTGCAGTTATAACTGCAGAACTTTAGTTTTGCAGTTTAGAGTGGCAAACTACTACGCACTATGATTTGCAGAGTAGCCGCGAAATCTTTTGGCTTAGGTAGAAAGGAAAACACCATAAGCTTTGCTGGATGAGGAGAGCACCATAGTCAATTGGGCGCAGCGCAACTAGGGTACCGACTCCTCAGAGCCGTCCGTCACGTATCGGGGTGGGGTCCGTCCGTAAGCGCGGGGCGGGGCGGTCGAGGGGGAATCCACCCGTGTATTAGTCGGGTCACTTGTTCATCTCTATTAACAATCGTGCTGGCCGTGAGAGACATGTAATGGCTGCATTTGTCGTACAGCGGACTTAAATACCAAATATACACTGTAAAGATCATGCTACAGGTATAAATTTTAAGCAAAAGCCCTCGAATGGCTTCGTAATAGCCATATGTAATAGAGGTAATAGGTATTAGTCGGGCCGCACATTTTGGGAGTGGCTGCCCCCTCGGGGGCGGTCCGCGTCATGGGTCACTGGGCTCGGGGTCGGGGTCGCGAGGCGAGCACGAGCACCTCTGTGACGGGCGGGCCCCGCGCACATGTGTCGCGTCTTGTCCGAGCCGGGCCGGGCCGGGACACGCTCCACTGCGGACGCTAACAAGACCGTCCCGTCCAGGCCACATATGCATATACACATTGTCTTGAGCGTGGCTCAGGCTTTGCGATATGTTAGGTGCGTGCCTCGAGGAGCCTATCCCTGCAGCGGCCGGACGGTATGAGACCCGAAAAAAGAAAACAGAAAAAAAAAGAAGAAAAAAGACTCGGTAGATCAGGGCTTGAACCATTGAATGAAGTGCTGTGCTGAAGACGATGACCCATAGTGAAGGCCACGTGTCCCCCCCACTACCTTATCGTTCGAGAATACGCCCGTATCCCATCTGGTGTCTCCTTGGAGAAACCTCGAGGAGACAACTCCCTCTGCGCTCCGCCGCCGCCCCTTCGGACACTCACGTTCGCTCGCGAAATCCCCAGCAATGACTACGTCAGAGAAATGACACGCTACTGTCGCAAAGTCGTAAGAGTGTAGATTTCCACTGGTGTACCTGTCCGTTTAAATTGTGCGAAATTCATAGAAAACTTCACACCATTACGTGTTCAAGTGTACGAATAGGAAATCACACGCTTGCAAGTGTACGCAGCAGTCACAAACTTAAGTTTCAAAACCAATAATTACATTTACGAAATTTCATCAGAATTTTCATAACCCGGTTTGCAAAATTAATAATGCTTCTTATAAATAATAAACTCTTATTACTTTTAAGAACACGTGAAAATGTTATTAAATTTAAGAGATATTTTGCTTTTAAATTTCATAATATTTTTTACAGTGTTGGTATTTCGCAGGATATCGTGAGTTTATAAGAAAAGTAAATTGGAAAGGATTTCACTGGAAAAACAAAGGTGCTATATAGCACCCTTTTTGGGGTGCTATTGAATTTTTTTGGGTGTTACTGCACTAATGCCTTTGTAAAGGCACTATTTCACTAACGCTTTTAAAAGGCATTAGATAGCATCTTTGTTTTTCCAGTGTTAGAAACTTTTGTCCCCTTTTCTTTACGTTTTGCTTCAGGCGTATTCCGATGCGTGGGGCAGCACGCGGTTGCCTTTCGTCCCCTGGGAGGGATATAAGGTTGGACAAGGGACGGGGACGGACGAGACAATTCCCACGACATTTTCCCGCCGCAGCGGAGCAGCGGCCGCAGCCCGCAACAGGGCATCTTGTCGCCGAGCAGAGGAAGAGGCGGGAGGAGGAAGAGGAAGGGAAGGCTGCACCGGAAGTTATATACGACTCCAGAAAAGCAGTATCGTTCCGCTATTGCGGAGAAAGAAAGGCAAAACACTTACGCCGAAAAAAAAAATAAAGCATCGTGACGTATAGACTGATAGCGGCTTCTGAGCGACCGTGGTAAAAAGTAAGATTTGGTATATAGTCAGAAAGTCGCTGTCGCTGCAGCAACAAATCCCAGGTGGATTTGCGTCGTCCTGCAGATGACGAATTAGCTCTTGGAGCTGATGTATGATCACAACAAACTTTTCCATTCAGCAGGGATGCTAGCGCCACAATGGTTACAAAAAAGTGAGAAAAGTGAGAATTTCAGCGCAAAAAGTGACAAAAAGTGACTAAATAAAGGGTTAAAATATGCCTTTACGTCGTGGAAATGAGTGGTTTGGGGTATATATTTTTAAGTTTTAAGCCGCATTCCACCGATGTGAACTGCTCGCCCAAATCAGCGTATCGGAAAACCGGCAATGTAATCGTTAGTTGATGTTAGTACACCAATTTAAAGTTTTCTAAATCCTAGCTGATCCCACTTCTTATAAAACCAGTCTAGGCTGGTCAACTTCACTGTATGGCAAAAGATCCCAATTTCACCAGAAAACGTTCCTTTCTCCAGACACTGTTCCTGTCGACTCCACTGCGTTAGTGGATGTTAGTAGACACACTTTTAACAAGTGTATTAGACTTAAACCTCCCAAGGGATAAGGGTCACGCCGGTTAAGCGCAGGGGTGGTATATTCGCGGTAAATTCAAACCGATTAGAGGTTTAATTCCTCATAGTGGCAGGGGCACGTCGGAAAGGGGGGTGGGGCGATGTTTGACAAATTGCCTACCTTCAGGGGTAAATAAATTTATATATTTTTATTTTTTTTTGGGGGGGGGGCTATTGCTGTGTTTGTTTTCCCCAGACACCCCGTAGATTTTCCAGCCGATTGTCAGTTTCTAGAACCGAAAACTGACTTAGGAGTAGCTTTAGTAGTTATTCCACTGTTAAAAATGTTTGAAATTTCATTACGCAATCAACATTAATTTTAATAAAGTTGTCATGAAATTTAATGACACTCTTAATTTAAGAACAATGTTATTAACTTTAACGGCAATTTCATTACACGTCATTGAAATTTCATTACACGCCCATTTTCATAACCCATGTTATGAAATTTTCATTACATGTTTATTAAACAAATGGGGAACGCTCTCCCCCCAGCGGCGGCATGATACCACGTTACAGCTCGGCTCCTCTCAGGTAGTCCTCGTGGCCGAGTGGTCTGAGGCGAAGGGTTCCAACCCAACGGTTCGGGTTCAACTCCCGGTAAGGTACGGTAAACTTGTAAGGATACCGTCCTAAAAGTCCGTTAGTGCGTTGAGGAGTCAAATATGAAAGAGTTAAAGTCAAAGAAATTTCTTTTTAAAAGTTGCAATTATTTTAATGATATGTGTTATGAAATTTCATTACAAAATTGTAATGAAGATTTAATAACATTGTAATGAAATTGTAATGAAAATAGCTTCATATAAATGTTATTAAAATGTAATGAAATTTTTTTAACAGTGTCTTTTTTAAAAGATTGAGGATTTGACTAACAACTGCTGCATTACAGCATGTCACGTTGGGTGCTTCGAGCGATCTGTTCGATGATAAGCACGGTCTACAATAGACCTCGATTGTGCCCATCCGCGAGCGAAGCGAGCGCGGAAAAAAACACGGGACTTTATTTTTCACAAGTCCTCCTATGACAACAAAAAGCACCTAGGGCGCAACGGCCTCACCTGTACGTGCTTAATGCTTTACCGCAGATCGCGAAAGAAGCGAGCGGAAAAAAAAATCTGATTCGTGGAGGCAAAGAAATTTCATCCTTAATACTGAAGAAGGCGACAGGTCGGAGTTCCCCTGCAAATTTGGACTTTTTTCTGTTGTTGTCCGTGGTTTTCCTCATATTTTTATAATTTTCCTATGAACTCTGACGGTATGTTTCGGAGCAGAAAGGTAAACCACCTGTGCAAGCATAGGGTCAAACATAATAGTCTCTGGAAGATTTTCCGGAATTTCTCTGACCACCCTGAAATTTGGCTGCCAAACAGGCGCCCGATGCAAATTTTCGAAATGGACAAAACACGAGGGATTTTCAAGCCCGGGGCAGCTAAAATAGTGATAATAGTGACTTTTACTGTAGAAAAGTAAACAAAGTCACTATATTTTTTCAAAAGTGACAAATAGTGACAATAGTGACTCGCTAGCATCCCTGATTCAGCAGCTGAGAGTCTGCTCGTCAAGGTATCTGCTAAAAATGGAGCCAATAATATTGCAGATCAAAACAACTCATTCGGTTTAAGTTCGTGTTGTTGCATCCCATACCAGAGAACAGTGAACTTTCGCCTCGGAGGGCGAATTGACACACCGTAAGCTCACGACTGGCAGCAACAAAGAGACAACCCACTACGATAGTAATTAACCCAGAGCTGATGTTTTTTTTTTTTTAACCAAGAGTCGAAATTTTCACTACCAGTGTAAAGCGCGCAGGCGCGGCAGCGATACGAGATACAGAGGGGAAATGCCACTAAAAGCACTGCGGTCGACTCCCAGGCTGGACAGTTATGCCCATACCGTTATCAGCACACACACACACACACACACACACACACACACGTGTGCGCCGGGGGACCACAATAACAATACCAGAGGGAAGACACGCGGTCGGCACTTGGGTCGCACGTTGAGGAAAAAAAAAACCGCTCCACTCACAAGGTATCAAAGTTAATTTAAGAAATACTGAACAGAGAACAAAACCGTCCCGACTACACGCGAAAAATCGTCGAGAAAACGCAGAAAAGTCATCAATTTTTAAACCCGGAACGATAGATAGTTTTAAGTCCTGGGGACTAAAGGTTTGGGAATCAGTGCAGAATCTTACTTTTATTTTTGACATAATAAGAAGTAAAATTTAGGCCGTAAACAAATTTAAAAACAAATGTGCTTTCCCCCGCTTTCTGAGATAATCATCTAGAGTGTTAGAGAAAGAGATAATAATTGACACGCACATTACGATGGAAAGACGCGTCAAAGTTATTTTTTTCCCCAGGCCTAAAACTTGTCTCCGCTTCGTAAACGGTAATCACGGGATTAACCTCAACTCGCCTGCAAGGCATAACACGTACTGGAACTGGAAACCGAAAAGTGTGAATGCCACACACCTCTTGGTGTGTTAATTTTCACTAAGTGCACGCATAAATAACCTCTTCGTGTGTTAATTTTCACTAAGTGCATGCGTAAATATTCACACGCCCACAAGTGTGTGACAAGCGCACACTTGGGGAGGGTGTGTGATTATAAGCGGCGCAAACTGTTCATTTTTCTAGGTGCGATAGAGTGGGCCGCATACGAGCGCATATGGGGTGCAAGAGAGCAACGGACAGAGAACACAAGACAGCACGAAATACTAATTTATGTAAGTGGGAGTGAGCAGGTGCGGGCGGCGGAAGGGCGGGCTACTGGGCCGGTACCTACCTGCCGGGTGGGTACCGGGCACCAGCAGGCGGGCAGCGGCCGTGTAACGCACGGCGAGAGACGAGAATGGGGTAGTATCAACAGGTCAGAGGAGGGATAGGGGGAGGGGGAGGCGCTGAGTTGGGTGTATGGGCACCGCCCTCTCCTCACACAAAACATTCACGTTATAAACAGAGTTTTACACGTGCGCGTGCCGTTCCTAAAAGCATAGTAATTTGAGACGGCTTCAACTACAAGGGTTGTCAAAACTTTTTTTTTAAGGATGCATAATGGATGCACAAACGAAATATGCACGATTCTGTGTCAGTCACATCAAACGGCTGAATGATAAACAGTCAATCGGGTGTCACCCAGTGTCCACTGTGAAAAATATTCGTAAGGGTCACGGGAAAATTTTCCATGATAGTTGACGTAGATTTTCAACTTTCAGCTCTATTGTTACGATGATGTTTTTAACACTATGTGTCGACATGTGTCACCATGTGTCGTTTTCTTTGACAAGCAAGAATTTGCTGTCGTAAATTTACGACCGCGCTCGTATATTTACAACTGTGTCGTGATGACAAGTTACCAAAAATGTTGTAAATTTACGCATACATATTATCTTTTCACAGTGCCCCGTTTTCTGTGTATGCGACCGGTGACCTGTCCCGTCAGCAGCACAATAAGTGTGCTGGGCGCTGATGGAAATCCACGCACCTACAAGTATGCGATATTCGCACACCAAGCGCGCGCGCGCGCGCGCGCGCGCGCACACACACACACACACACACACACCTGGGCGCGCGGTGTAGCCGGCTCCACAGGACGCAGGGCGCCAGCGTGGATGACAGGCACAAACACATAAACGCGAGGCAGACACGAACACACGCCGCGCAAAACGCACAGTGAAACTCGCGCCAAAATATATAGAGAAAGAGAGTGCGAGAGAGAGCGGGGCGGGAGAGGCCAGTCGTGTTCGGCACGACCTGCTTCGACCAGGACTCGACGCTCACTGGCTGGCGCGCGGGCCCGCGGGCCGGCGCGCTGCTGGTGGTCGTGGTGGTGGTGGTGGTGGAGGTGAGGCCAGACCGGCGGGGCGAGGCGGGGCGGGGTAGGAGGCGGCGGTGGCACGGGGGCCGGGCGCGCGGGGGGAAGTGCCGGGTCGGGCACCACCGGGCACTAAGCATACCAAGAGTACAGCGGGCTGCATCTCCTCCTTGCCCCTGACTGCACCCTACTACTACAGGCACAGCAGGGCAGGCGATGCAGACCGCTCTACTTCAAATGTGACAGATATTGATATTGCTTTTGTGAAAGCCCACAGCTCCATACTTGCACGCCCGTCAGATGTCTTAGGGTTCTCACATTTTCGCTTCTGGTATAATTTCATAAAAAATGGTATGAAACCTCATGACCATAATGAAATTTCGGTTTCGTCATAAAATTTCATCACTGTTCTGACATTTCCTTCCAAATATGTACTGAAATTTCAAAACATTTTTAACAGTATTAGATGATCGAAGAAAGAAAAGATGATCGCAGAGGGAAAAGATGATCGCAAGGGAATAAGATAATAGCACGGGTATAAAATGATAGCAGGTGGATAAGACGATCGCAGGGAAATGAGATGATGGCAGGGGGATAAAATGAACGCAGGGCGATAAGATGATCGCAATAAGGGAATAAGATGACAGCAGAGAGATATAAGATGATCACAGGGGGATAAGATGATCGCAGGTAAATAAGATGGTCGCAGAGGGAAAAGATGACCGCAGAATAAGATGATAACAGGAGGATATGATTATACTCTGATAATAAAAGAGTGTACAATGTACACTGATTAATCAGTGTACATGGATGCTTGCTGATTTATCAGTGTACATTGGAATGCTTGCTGATTAATCAGTGTACATGCCATGTACACTGATATATCAGTGTACATTGATGTACACGTTTTGGCCTTTTGCTTCTCATTATTCCCCAGCACAAAATTGATTCAAAATAGGTTACATTTCCAAATGCCGCATTAAAAGAGCTTTAAAACGAGCTACCATGTGATGGGGTTCGTAGCAAAGGAATTCTGTACAGATGGGTTGAAGTAGAAATAAACCAAAACGTGAGCACGTGCTCACGTGAGCATCCATCAAAACCCATTAGACCGTTGTTACATGAAATGAACCCTATGATGTGGTACCTCGTTTTAAAGCTCTTTTAACAAGGAATATGGAAATGTTACCCATTTTGAATCAATTTTGTGCTGGGGAATAATGAGAAGCAAAAGGACACATCAATGTACACTGATATGTCAGTGTACATGGCATGCACACTGATTAATCAGCAAGCATTCCAATGTACACTGATAAATCAGCAAGCATCCATGTACACTGATTAATCAGTGTACATTGTACACTCTTTTATTTTCAGAGTATCGCAGGGAGATAACATGATCGCAGAGGGATAAGATGATCGCAGAGGGATAAAAAAAATCACACGGGGATAAGATGAGCGCAAGGGGATAGGATGATCGCAGGAGGATAAGATGACCGCAAAGGGAAAATATCATCGCAGAGGGATAAGATGTTCGCAGGGAGATATGATTATCGCAGAGGAATAAGATGATAGCAGGGAGATAAGATGATCACAAAGGGATAAGATGATCACAAGGGGATAAACCGCAGATGAATATAATGATCGTATTGGGGTTACGATTATCGCAAGGAGGTAAGATAATCTCAGTGATTGATGAACGCAGAATGATAAGATAATCGCAGAATGATAAGATAATCGCAGCACTGGAATAACAAAGGTGCTATCTAATGCCTTTCAAAGGCGTTAGTGAAATAGTGCCCTTAGAAAGGCGCTATCGCCTCCCAAAGGTGCTATTTTTGGCCCTATTCGTGCCTTTACAAAGGCATTAGTGCAGTATCACCCCATAAAATTCAATAGCACCCCAAAAAGGGTGCTACAAAGCACCTTTGTTTTTCCAGTGAGGGGGATTAGATGATCGCACGGGAATATGATAAGCGCAAGGGGATAAGATGAGCGCAGGGGGATAAGATGATCGCAGTGGCGTAAGATGATTTCAAAGGGATAAGATGATCGCAGGGGGAGAAGACGACCTTAAGGGGATAAGATTATCGCAAAGGGATAAGACTATCGCAGGGGCATAAGAAGATCGCAAGGGGTGGAAGACGATCGCAATGGGATAAGATGATCGCAGTGGCGTAAGATGATTGCAAAGGGATAAAATGATCGCAGGGGGATAAGATGACCTTAAGGAGATAATATGATCGCAAAGGGATAAGATGATCGTTCGGGGATAAGACGAGCTCACGGGGATCAGATGATCGCAGGAGGATAACATCCTCGCAGAAGAATAAGACGATAGCAGGGAGATAATATGATCGCAAAAGGGTAAGATTATCACACGGGAATAAGATGATTGCAGAGGGATAAGATGATCGTACGAGGATAAGATCATCGCAGTAGGATAAGATGGGCGCAACGGAACGAGATAATCGCAGGGTTATAAGATGATAGCAGAAGAATGAGATGATTGCAGGGCAAGGGGTTGATTATCGCAGGGGGGGGGGTAAGATGAGCGCACGGGAATAAGATGAGCGCAGAGGCATAAGATGATCAGACGGGGATAAGATGGTCGCAGGAGGATAAGATTTTCACAGTATGATAAGATGATCTTAGGGGGATAAGATGACCTTAAGGGGGATAAGATGGTCGCATTATGATCGCAGGAAGATGATTTCTGCGGACGGTTCTCTGGCATTTTCTATTTCCTTTCCATGACTGGTGAGACCAAATATTAGAGATTTTTCATGACTTGTATTTTTTAAAAATTCTCGATAAATTTACAGTTTTAAAATTTTCGGAGTATCGTTTAATATATTTCCTACTTAGTGTCCCTGTCACCCGAAGTTTTTATGACTGTTTTTGTAATTTCTATCACTTAATTTCCCTGCCTTTCCATTACAACTTTTTTTAATGACTTTCCGTTATCAGGTTTTCTAGTCTTGTGGAAACCGTATGGAAAGGCATGTCACCTGGTGCAGTTCCGGTGGCTCATTTTCGGATTCGGGACATTAACGTAAAGGCTGATCTACAATGGGTCGGGAGTATGAAGTAAGGAGTGGAGTAAGAAAACTAACTTCGAGGAGTAAGGAGTAGGATTGAAATGAATCCAATCCTACTCCGTACTCCCTACTCCAGATAGGTATGGTGTAAACATCTAACCGAGTCTTTTTGATTAGAGGGCAAGAACATTGATAATTTGATAGTTTTGTACACTACTCCTTACTCCTCTTACTCCCTACTCCCAGTTCACTGTAGACCAGCCGTAACAGTCGCACGGCGCACTTACCTGCGCCTGGTATACTGGTATATTCTCATCTCATCGCTGGTATCACCAGACTTTCTCCGCTCGAAAAATAGATGGCCTGGCGTATAAAATAAGCTCGCGGCAAAAATAAAACCTCCCTCGCAATTTCGCCCAGTCACAGCAGACAGCCCCCTATCCCCTCCTCCTCCTCCACCCCCGGCTGGGCGGGGCCGGCTCGGCTTGGCGACGCCTGCCTCAATTGAGATGTGCGCTGGCGTCAATAGGTCAAGAGCCCGTCTGCTTCGAACGGACGATAAATTATTCAGCATGATGGGAAGACAGGGAGCCGAGGCAACGGAGCGTGAACTGAACAGGCCAGATCGGAACGTTCAGTTCAAATCACCGTAGGGAACACATTGACAATAACTCAAATGACTCGCCCAATAAGTTGAGACAGGAATGCGGTGCGGTACTGCAGTTGTGACAACGCGTAGCACATTATGTTTTAAATAAAATTATAAGTCGTGTAAGTTCTATGACAATCGGTTTATACTTTTTAAGTTTACAAAGAAAACAAACCATTCTAAACACTCAATACGAAAATAGCATGATGACATCGCGAAACTTGCTATTATAGCCGACGGATCCTTTAGTTAAAAATAAAAAAAATAAAACCGTAGGAAAAAAACAGTTAAAAAAATAAAAATAAAGAAAAAAATCAGAAAAAATCAGAGGAAAAAAAATCAGAACAAAAAAACTATTAAAAAAAAAAACCTATACGCTTGACTTAGTAGTGAAGGGCCCCTCGTTAGTAGCTCCTGTCGTTGAAGAAGAAGAAGAAGAAGAAGAAGAAGAAGAAGAAGAAGAAGAAGAAGAAGAAGTAGTTTATCGTCCGCTTCAAAACATGTGAGTAGTGCGGACATGAGGGAGAACTTTTCACTTTTATGATGGGCGCGTAAGCCGCGCCCAGCCCGGCCCCGCCCCGCAACCCCGCTCATCTCGGTGCGAGTAAAGCACAGAGCAGGGACAACGCACGGCCTCACCTCATCGCCTCGCCTGCAGGCCTATGGCGCCTATGGCTGTCTGTTGGCCTTGCCGGGCCCGGGGGACCGAATCTATTTCCGATCCCCGTCTATTACGCAGCTCGGTAATAGCCTTAGGCGAGAGAGAGACGGAGTGAGCCGAGCCGCATGTTGTGCAGCGCATAGTACAGTTTACAGTTTCCGTTGACCGATCCGCCCCAAGCTTCAGACGCTTGACTTCCCTCAATCTGGCAGCTGCAGTAGCGCGGCGGAGCAGCCACCTACCCCCACCCCCTCACCATTTCCTCCCCCACCCCCTCCTTATTTCCTCCCCACCCCCTCACCATTTCCACCCCCACTCCCGCAAGGAGTGTTGTGCCAAGGGCGTATCGTCGCGGGGCCTACAACCGGAATTCAACAACATTTTCGCGGGAATTCCCTCTCATTTCCCAGCAACTCAACTCCTAGCGCCGCACCGGTTTCGTTCTCGAAGAGCGCCCGCACAGACCCAGTTAGTTCCCTTTGCTACGGCAACAATTTGTAAAGTTCATAGGGAACATTGTACAATGCATCACTATCACGCCGTAAAAGATAAAATGAGCGAGTGGTACATTTTTTTAAAGTGATGTTTGAGCCGATTTTGTCTCTAATATGATTAAAATAAGTCGCCTCGGAGTTAGGGATATGGGAGGGTGACGGGTTATGTTTCACTATGGAAACTCCATTTCCAGCGAATGCCGCACGCTTATGTATTACATGTGTGAATGCCCATTCGTACCCTTGACACTTGACCCTTCGGCTGTGTGAAATCTCCACAGAAATTCCACAAGCACCTTTTCTTCCGTAAGAGTAAGAATCGAAATTCACAAACCTACATTTGTCCCAGATTAACGCTCTTAATTTTATTCTGTCGTTTTCTTTCTTTTTCCCTTCTTTTTTCCCTCCATTTCTTTCTCGTCGGCTCGTCAGTGTTGCTTGTGGCGCTGTGCGCACACGCTGGTGACGATGCTCATGGAGAGCTCCGTGACGTGGCGAGGCGCGCCAGTGACGCCTTTCAGTTCATTTCATTTGCATCCCGTTTGGCTCGGCGTGTTCGCGCCCGCGTATTTCCCGGCGACTCCCTCCGTCTGCTGACCGCGGGCGCCGAGTAGGGCGCGCTCATATCATTGCGTATTAATCGAGAGTTATTACCAAACGCAAGTGCGTGCATGTCACACGCCTCTAGGTGTATGAGTTTCTATTCGCACACCTGTACAGAGAGTGCTGAAAGTCCTTGGGGGGGTATTTTCTTTTTCAAGCACGTGCGAAATGAGGAATGGCACATAGAAGAAGTGAGCGATATTTATTTAAGGTAGGACCCCTGTGAAATGGCCAACACCCTCAAGGGGTGAGATGAAAAATTAACCAATGATATTTCCTTCATCAGTATGTTTGGAAACTTAAAAAATAATAATATTGGAGCCTTACGTGGGCAACACAACATGTTTTTAGTTTTACGTTGTTAATTTGTAGATCCATGGGGAAAATGTTCCATGCGTCACAAATTTTGCTGTAAAATTTTTGGTCAATTTTTTTTTGGATCAGAAGGTCCTACTTTACAACTTCAAGGTCTCATATTGTGTATAGACCTCTCTGATAATCATTTTGAATTTTACATTTTTCTATATTTTTACAAGCTAAAATTATCACTATATATACCCACAGGTTAGCAGTTCTACTTCATTTAAAAATAGAATGAGACCTTGGAAGTGTAGACTAACATCAAAGTAACACTTGCTCTGCGTGGAATCACTGTGGCTACAAAACTATGACGCATGGAACATTTTGAAGCTCCCAAACAAGTGTTTTGAGATACACCGGTTTAAAGTTTTTCACCCATTTTTCTTCTATTCCAATGTGATTTTTTCAGTGCACAAGCGGCAACTCTATTCAAAATCTTAACTTTTCCATAAAGATACCAGAATGAATTTAAAAAAAAAATTAAAGTAGCCTCAACATGAGGATAATAATTTTATTCAGAATTAAATTTATTATTTTTGGAGAGTTTGCACGCTGCTCTTCAAACTCCTTTAATTTCAAAAGTATTGAAGATACAGCAAAAACCAAAAAATCCTCTGCAAGAGGAAGCTTCAAAGTACACTTTTAGCTCAAAAAAAAAATAATTCGATTTTTTTTTATTTTAGGCCATTTTTTTCACAGGGGTCCTACCTTAAATGGCACCCGGGTTTCCAGTGATGCGTTCCGTTTGGGGAGTGGGGTTGGGGCGGGTGTTGGGGAGGGTGTGGGGCAGGGAGGGTGTGGTAGGATCGGATGTCATGGGGCTGGGGTGCGGGGCTTAGCTAGGATTTTCCCAGTCCGTACTTTGGTACGGGATTTTTGACAGTGCGCGGGGCGGTTCGTCACCAACTTACAACGGGCCAAGAGGCACACAGGGCCACTGTGTTGCTTACGGCCGGCCCGGCCTCGACAGACTACTTATGACCACTGTGCAAGAGAAGGAACGAAGGGAAGTGTCTTAGAAGTTTTCGTGCACGAGAAGATATGACGAATCCATAACTCAAAGCTCCTAAACTGACTCACAATTGTTGCTTCTATATGCGACCTTTGACTTGAAGGCGCACCGCGAGAGAGGCAGTGACCCTCTCAGAGCAGAAGCGGCAGCCTGCTGATGCAACTGTGTCCTGCATTGCCAAAGTCTTCGGGGCGCTACGGGCCAGGACGAAAGAGTGAGTGAGACAGCAGAGGACTGAGGAGGATGAGGAGGATGAGAACAGTGGCTGTGGGGCGGGCCGGCCACGCGGCGTCACAACAAAACACAGCGCAGATCAGTTCTGCTGAGCTCTGTGATCAGCTTTGCTCAGCTCTGCTCGGCTCTGCTCCGCTCGCACAGAAACGAAATTAGTTGTCAGAAATAATGAATAAGGTAACTTTGGGATAGACAGGAAATTCGCTACGGCAGCTACGTTGGTTGCCACAGTCAAGAGTTAGTTACTACAGCGAAGCTGTCGCTGAATGAGCCAGCCGGTTTGTTCTGACAACTACTAGGGTGTTTCGCTGGCAGAACAGACCGGTTCGCTCCTGCAGCAAAAGCTTTGCTGTGGCAACTAACTCTTGACTGTAGCAACCAACTATATTGGCTGCCACAGTGAATATGGGATAAATTATCCCCAAATTAGCTAATTTGTTAGTTCTGAGGACTAATTCTTTTTTTTTTTTCGTGCTGTCCTGATCCTCCTGGCGCGACCCTGGCTCTGCCGTGTCCTGCCCTGCCCTGCACTCGGGGTGTCGGCTTACACACGGCCTGCGCTGCGGCCCGCCAGAGGCGCGAGGCCGGGCCGGGCCCGCCGGGCTGGGCCGGTCAGGGGTGGCTCAGAACATTGAACCAGAGACCGCAAGGCGCGCATAAGTCTCGAGGCAGAGTCCGTCACTCTCTATTACAGGCAGCCACGAGTTCACGCACGTGGTGCATACACAACCCTGACCTGGAACCCAAGGGTACGATTGCAGGTGACTAATTTTTCTCAGAAGAATTCAGGTGTGCTAAAAGTCATTAGCATTGGTAGGTGCCTGAGTTTCCCCATTCGTATGCCTGAATTTTTCGTGTAACAAAGAAAACAAATATCGCTCACTTGTTACTTTCAGTAATCACGCACACCTGAAGGTGAGCAGATGCACATAGCATTTACAACTTATGACCAGTTGAAAGTTCACATAGGCGTGTGCACTTCAAGAGAGATTTTAAAAAATAAAAATACAAATCACTATCTGCTAGATAGCTACATGTCTGCCCTAGGATCTCCTAGCGCACAAAAATTTGCGACACATATACACTGTTAAAAATTCTGTACCCAAACTACAGGAGAGGTACGGAAGCACCGTTTTATTCCACCACAGTACGTTCCGTACCTTGAAAGTACAGTGAGTACTGTAGACCGGCCTGACCAACTACGGAAGGTTCTGTACCCATTGTGCCGTAAAAGTTTGAGGCGTGTCAAAATATTGTCGTCGGTTGTATGGACAAAACAGTCACTGGAAGTACGGAGACTCCTGTACTCATCAGGAACGGACGTTCCGTAGCATCATAAAACAGCGCAGACCTGGTAAAAAATTGACAGGACAATATTGTGGAAATTACTGTAGAAATTTTTAACAGAGTAGGCAGTTTCCTTTTCCTTATTTTTTTTCTGTATTGGCGCGGCGGAAACGAAAAATGTCAATTGCTGCTAGGGTCTCTGTCTCCGGGGTGGGGTGGGGTGGTCGCGCGTGTGAGCAAGCCTCGTGCTCGCGACACGAGCGACACTATCGCGCGCGTGACACACGTGCCGCCAGACACGCGCCCCCTCCCCCGCCCCGCCAGCGCGACGCGGACAGCGCGGGCCGGGCCGGGGCACGTCGCGTCGGGACGGGCGGGGCGAGTACGTTGGGCTGCCTACCTGGCGGGCGCCCCCCGCACACGTTTGGTCCGCGTCCGAGCCGCAATAAGACGCACCTGTAGACAAAACACAGCATGAGGGGGCCGTACGGACGCCTTGGTGCGCAGTCTGCTGCACAGAGAGAGAAAAAGAAGAAGAAAACACCTGAGGTTAGGGGCCATCCATATACTACGTGACCGGTTTAGGGGTTCGGTCTTACACTACGGTCAGTCACGGGGGGGAGTCAGCGCTGGTCACGTAGTATCGTAGTATTCGTCAGAATGCCTGCTACACGCAGCAAAATACAAATAACTAACGCCCCGTCGTCTGCTATGGCGACCGACGCCTGACTGGCGCACAGTGCGGCGAAATCGCAAAAAGGCGATCAAAATTCATTGCAGCCAAACTACTGAGGTAAACTCAGTCAGATTTGAACCTTGAGAGTTTTCGAGGTCGCTGAATTCAAATTTGGCATGTTTTTCAAAGTAGGGGGGGCGGAACCAGGTGAAAAAGGGGGGTAAAATTTAGAAAACATGGTAAACGACTTGAAATTTCGAGTACAGGGGTTTTCGAGGTCTCCGAATCCAAATTTGTCACAGTTTTTAAAGTAGGGGGGGCGGAACCAGGTGAAAAAGGGGGGGTAAAATTTAGAAAACATGGTAAACGACTTGAAATTTCGGGTACAGGGGTTTTCGAGGTCTCCGAATTCAAATTTGTCACAGTTTTTAAAGTAGGGGGGGGGGCGGAACCAGGTGAAAAAGGGGGGTAAGACGAGTGCAAATATGTGAACAAACAAGTGGAATTGTATCCAGGGATATTTGACCTTTCGGATTTAGTTGCCGCCATAGCATTAAAATATCATAACGTTTAAAGATAGGCGCTGACATTTTTACCTAATGAAAAAGCGAAATAAATATTAAAGGAATGTAGTGCGATCGTGCGTGCGTGTGTGTGTGTGTGTGTGTGTGTGTGTGCGTGCGTGCGATTGTCCATGTGTGTGTGAGAGAGAGTGCGATTGTCCATGTGTGTGTGTGTGAGAGAGTGCGATTGTCCATGTGTGTGTGAGAGAGAGTGCTATTGTGCATGTGTGTGTGTGAGAGAGAGCGATTGTACATGTGTGTGTGAGAGAGAGTGCGATTGTCCATGTGTGTGTGAGAGAGAGTGCTATTGTGCATGTGTGTGTGTGAGAGAGAGCGATTGTACATGTGTGTGTGAGAGAGAGTGCGATTGTCCATGTGTGTGTGTGAGAGAGTGCGATTGTGCATGTGTGTTTGTGAGAGAGTGCGATTGTGCATGTGTGTGTGAGAGAGAGTGCGATTGTCCATGTGTGTGTGTGAGAGAGTGCGATTGTGCATGTGTGTGTGTGAGAGAGCGATTGTGCATGTGTGTGTGAGAGAGTGCGATTGTGCATGGGTGTGTGTGAGAGAGAGCGATTGTGCATGTGTGTTTGTGAGAGAGTGCGATTGTGCATGTGTGTGTGTGAGAGAGTGCGATTGTCCATGTGTGTGTGAGAGAGAGTGCTATTGTGCATGTGTGTGTGAGAGAGAGCGATTGTGCATGTGTGTGTGTGAGAGAGAGTGCGATTGTGCATGTGTGGGTGTAAGTGTGATCCGTGGTACCAGTGGTACTCCCCCTGCTCGAATCGGCGGCGCGGCGGCGCGGTGCCGAGGCGGAGCATGCGCAGTCCGGCCGACCGAGCCGAGCCGGCCGACTGCAGCGCCTCCGCGCCGGAGCGGCGGCCGGCCCGTGAGCTGACATGACTTTATATTATTGCTCATTTCTGCGAAATAGTCAAAAACCGCCATCCGATCTCTTCAGAATCTTGTAGTACAGGGTCCAAGCTTTCGATCGGTGTGAAGAACAACTCGTAAATATTCGTAAATCGTTTTGTAGGTCTATTACAAAACTACGAATACGTTTCGTTTTTCTGCAATGACATGCCCTGATGAAAAACGAATTTATTCATAAACTATTTGCCGCAGGGAAATGGCACAAATGCCATTCGATAGAGGACACTTGAAGCTATCAGAGGCTAAAAGAGTTTTTCAACAACAACCCCCATCGAGCGAAACGAATACGTTTAAAAACATGTATCTCTCATGCTCAATGGCCGCCATGATGTGCGGCTCTCCAAAACCAAAAGTTTGGCGGCTTATTCCGGCTTATCAGCGTGAGGTCAGGCACTAGTTTTTTCGGAAATGAGTGTCCCAAACATTCAACTACTCAAATCAACAGGCGATATGAGTCCAGTTCAGACTTCAAAATTTGAATTTTGATCGCCTTTTTGCGATTTCGCCGCACTGTGTGGCGTGGCATGGCGCCGGCACGGCTTCCCCGCATTCGCCCAGACGGCTGGCTGACAAAATAAATGCCAAGGAAATTCTGTCATTATCATGTCTAGTTCGTGTATACATGCCGCATATTTCACCTGTCGAAACATAGAGAGTCGTTCCCAAAGTCGTGCACGTTTTTTTAACGCTAAAATTAGAAGAAAAAAATTTACTACGTGACCATTGGGGTTGGGCGCCGTACCACGGATGGTCACGGAGGGGGAGGGGGGGGGGTCAGAAATGGCCCAAAATGGGTCACGTAGTATATGGATGGCCCCTTAATCTACTGTATCAAGTGTTCAACCCTTCAACACTTTTAAGTGTTCAAATACTATTTAAGTGTTCAACAGAGTTGTTGTGCACTTTCAAGTATTCAACTCAGAAGTTGTGCACTTAAAAGTGTTCAACTCCCCAGTTGCACACTTCCCCGGTACAGTGCGTCTAAGCTAAGGAAGTGTGTAACTGGGGAGTTGAACACATTCAAGTGCACAACCTCTGAGTTTAACACTTGTAAGTGCACAACAACTCTGTTGAACACTTATATATGTTTAAATGGTATTTGAACACTTCAAAGTGTTGAAGGGTTGAACACTTCGATTATCAGTGTGTACGCTTGCCTATGGTAACTCGTGTATTTGTCTGGTGTGGTGTGTCTTAATAATGTTTATCTCGTTGCCTGTGCCCTGTTTGGTGTATTTTTGTGGAGGGAGACGTTAATTCTGTTTTCCTTATGAACTGCCCGCAGACAGATCAACAAAGTTTCTGGCGGGATGATCCAAAATCACGTTGGTGTCAATCTCTGGTTTATGATCAAGCTCTGTCGCGTGGTTCTCTTATCTTTTCATGTTTCTACGCGTGCGGCCACCCGAGAGCTTATTCAGCATTTTGAGAGAATATACCCGTGCAACAATTTCCGCTCGGATTTCATAGTGTCATAGCCTCAACCATACAACTTTCTGTTTGCACTCTCATTTCCTTACGGACTCGCTTACGGACAATTTTGAGGAAGACTGATATGGATCACGAATTCTCCATAATACGAATGTAATCCTCCGCTAAATGGATGATTTCATCCGTATTACAAACATATCTTAATCCATAAGGTACACTGTAAATGACTATGGACATTTTCGTAACTAGCACCGAACGATTCTGCACATGACTAACTAGTTACAATTTTCACCTCTTATTTGTGTGCAGTTAGTTACAAAATGTGTGGAGTTCGTAACAATTGTAACTATTGGCACACAATATTGTATCTTGTCTAGTGACGTACAAAATCGTTCATAGTTAGTTACAAAAAATGTCCATTGACATTTAGAGTGTATGGACGAAATATTTTTATTCCTCCACAACTTGCGATTTTGCTGTTTGTAATACGGATCAAATTATCCATAATACGGACGATTTTCCAGTGAAGTTAGATAAGTAGGTAAATTATCGTACGTGTACACCTGTGTGCGGCAGACGGGTATCTCCGCCTGCCTACTAGGCTAAATGTATTCTCATGTGTGGAGAGTTTCCTAGTAGGCAGGCAGAGATACCCGTCTGCCGCACACAGGTGTATGCGTACGATAATTTGCCAACTTATCTAAACATCACTGCGATATCCTCCGTATTACGAGAATTTGCGATCCATATTACGCTTGCGAAAAATAATTCTTTCCAACTCACGGATAGCAAATCCGTAAGCAAATGAGAGTATGTGAAGTAACCCATGACTTTGCATATTCTTCTTCAATATTTCAAAAGTGCTTTTATTCATTTATTTACAAAAAATCTTGACAAGATCCCGTCTAATCTCTCGCCCTAACTCCCGCACCCGCACCCAGCCCCTTCCCCATGCCGCCTCCCACTCCCAATCTCTCTATAAAAACTGAGATAAGCTTTCGCGATCGTGGCGCGGTCCGGTCCAGCTGACGCGTGCTCTATCTTCGCGAAGTGTCCCACACAGTGATTCGGTACACAGAGATTTTATTATTATTATTTTTTTCAAAGAAGTGGCCTTTAGAATGCATCACGCAGGTTCTCACAAAGCTAAAGATACCACTGAAGATATACACACTAACACGTATCGTTAGAGCTACACTGTTGGGCGAATAACTGAAATTACACTAGGAACCCACGTGTGTGAATATCGCAAAATTGATGGTGTGTGAATTTCCATTATTCATACATGCAGTCGTCTCTTCAAGTGTCTTAAATTCTTATCACTTCACTACGTGTTCAAATAGATTTTTGCACATTTCAACCAAATTAATCAGTTTTTCAGTTCAACGAGGAAAAAAAAATTGTGGTAGTGGTTTACATTGTTTTTCTAGAGTATGAAGTATGAACTCAAAATAGGTTGGTCAGCGAGTTACGTAACACAATCGCAATCACAATTAGATCACACTTTAATCTGTTCACTTTTATCAGCACACATGATGATGAGCTCATAAGCGCACGATACCTGCCGAGCGCCAAGAATACGTGGAACGGACTAACTATAAAGCAGATAAAAACGATCTGGACCATGACGATGCAAAACGTCCTAACGCCCTGACGCAATGCTACGAAATTCTGGTGAACGTGAAAATGAGCGACGCAGAAGTCAGACGTTTAACTCATTTCAATCCATTTTATTTTGTTAATTTTATTTTTATGGTGGTGGGAAACTAATTGTGTTTTAAAAGAAATTTTGAAAGGATGCCTGCGCAAAATTCCTTAACTAGAATTATTCGGGGTTTTGACCGCGGCTCTAGCTCTCTCTCTCTCTCTCTCTCTCTCTCTCTCTCTCTCTCTCTCTCTCTCTCTCTCTCTCTCTCTCTCTCTCTCTCTCTCTCTAAACATATACACTGGTAAAACTAAGGCGTAACTGTATGCTTGAATGAAGCACACAGTTACGCTTGAAGACGTTACGCTTGAAATCAAGCGTACGAAAAAAATTCTCCCATACATTTAGATAGGACGAATTAGAGCAGAAAGACCCATTACGCTTGATTTCAAGCGTAATCTCAGTACGCTTGAAAACGGGGCGTAAGGCTACGCCTTAGTTTTACCAGTGTATATAGCCGAAACAAATGTCTCGAATTTTTTGCTATAGCTAAAAAAAAAAAACGCGCGGTGAGGGAAAACGAGGAAGTAGCTGCAGCAAGTCGGCAAGCACTACAGCAAACAGCAAAGTAAACGATCGTGGAAAAACGCAGACTCACGACGGAACACGTTCTAGTATGACACAGTCGTTCCTCGTTTTTGAATCGCCGGTCGGGACTGGCTGCCGTAGACCAGAGGTTCTGGTAGCCAGCGTGAGCCCCAGCCCCGACCCGACCGGCCAGCCTGTTCGAACGCTTTCTGTTCAAAACATCGTAAATGCACCCTCAGAAACTTAATTTTGGATCGCGGGCACAGTTATGGGACAAAAACTTTTGTTTTAGTTAATTTATTAGAGTTTTGAAATGCCTTTTGAATAAGTTACACCGGTAAAACTAAGGCGTAACCCCGTAACGCCTTACGATCTTTTTCAAACGTTCTGAGATTATACGCTTGAAATAAAACGTAATGGGTCAATCCACTCCAATTTGTCCTATCTAAATGTAGGCGAGAATTTATGTCCTACGCCTTACTACAAGCGTTACCTCTTCAGCGTAACTGTACGCCTTTTTCGAGCGTTCACACTGGTAAAACTACGGCGTATAGCCTTACGCCCGTTTTCAAGCGTACTTAGACTACGGTTGAAATCAAACGTAACAGGTCTATCCGCTCCTTCGCAAGGATCTATCAGTGAGCTCTGCTCCACTATCGGCAGGGAATTCCCACGATACTTTTCGAGACTGTTTCGATTCAATCACTGTAAAGCGTATGGCCGTTTTTTTTTTTTTTTAATAATCGTAATTTTGGTAAAATCTTTTTGACTACCGAAAGATAAAGCCCATATCAATGCTAAAATTTTGACCCTTTCTGAGGAATGCCGAATTTTGGCCACCCGGTTCGGCGTCCGGCCTCTTCCAGCAAGAATGCCAAACAATTGCATTAAAAAGGCCCCAAACTGTAAAATTAATTTAAAACTGATGGCATCAGTTTATGTACACTCTCAGATTCTTACTAGACCTATTTCTCTCTGTCATGAAGAATTAGCTTGTATATAGGTTACAGAGAAAAATGTGGGTAATCAAATAATAAAAAAGGTTGGCATTATAGTTGCACAAACCGCTTAGTAAGCCGAGTAGAAATTCGTCAACACGGTAAAAACGATGTCTGATTTTTTGAGGAAAAAGAAAAAACTTTGAGAACCTCGGATGCTTTGAGGGAATCTCCTTAGATTTTGAGGAAGTCTCCTCAAAATTTTTGAAGATTTCCCTTATTTTTGGAGGAGCCTTCCTCAAAATCTGAGGGGTTTCCCTCAAATTACGGAAGTTCCTCAAAGTTTCCCCTTTTTCCTAAAAAAAAAAATCAGACATTGTTTTTACCGTGAACAGACCGATATAAATTTATCCACAGAGGACTGAGGGTGTAACGTGTCAAAAAAATCTTCTCACTCTTTCTCTCTTCATAAACGCATCCTCATCCATGCTCGCGACAGACGAGGGGGACGAGAGACGAGATCCAAGAGAAACGTCCATCATTCTCGGATCGAATCAGAGGGCATCACATATCGCTGCAGCAGGGCCGGGCGCCCTGCCCTGCCCTGCGGCGGCTAACTTTCCTATTCCTCTCACTTTCCTTCACAGTCGATAGTCCGCCCATCGTGATGAGCACCTCTCTCTCTCTCTCTCTCTTGCTCCTCCTTATGGATTCGACCCATGAGTGCGACAAGGACAGAGAGACGAAACGCGGATGAAACCGACTTTCGGAAAACGACGGCAGGCCGGGCGCCGCAGAGGGAGCGTTGAGCGGGCAGAGGCAGTGGCGACCGCTTCGGGGCGAGGGGGCCCAGTGACTGGGGCAGTGACTAAGAATCCACACTCCTCTCGTCATCTCCGCATAAAAGGGCGCGGACAAGAAATTACGGACGAGCAAGCCTTAGCGGCGTACAACACAACATGATACAGGACGGATATGTGGTGCGGCGTGAGTTGCTTTCCTCGGGGGCACGTTGCCGTGCCGGCATGGCTGTCCTAGAGCCCTATATGGGGCTCTAGACTGTCCCGTTCAGAGGAGAGCCGAGCCCGCAGCCCGCAGCGCCTATCGACGGCAAGAGCGGAAGGAGGGGTACCAAATAATTCGCCCAAGAAAGTTTTCTACACGAGAGAAGCCCGACACATCTCCAGTCCAGCCACAACCGGGCATTCCGGTCATTTTCACTCTTGTTAAAAAAGAAAAAAAAAATCTCCTTGCAATTCAGTGTGTCCACAGCTCAGCTGCCGTTAATTCATTCTCATTGGAACCAATTAAACGCTGCTCCTCCTCTTTCCTGGAAGACTAGGGGGGAAAGACTACAGGCACGATTTAAGGGGGCGGGGGGAAATCACCACCCTGTCGTCACTAGATAGCCGCCTGGAAAGTAGGCAAATAGCGTGACAAAACCCCTGTGTGTTCCGGGTGCTTCTTTGAATACTCTGGAAACGCAAGTGTGTACTTGAATTCAGTATTTCCTGCATACCTACATGTATTCAGGAAATAATGTGTACTTAGTCAAGTATGCAGGAAATAATGTGTACCTGGTCAGGTATGCAGGAAATCCTGTGTACTTGACCAGGTACACACCAAAACCTCCATACATTTATGGGGGAGATTGGGGAGATTTAGTGTGGGGCGACGGTCACAAGAGCGTGTACCTGGTCAAGAACACAGGATCTCCTGCATACCTGACCAGGTACACATTATTTCCTGCATACTTGACTAAGTACACATTATTTCCTGAATACATGTAGGTATGCAGGAAATACTGAATTCAAGTACACACTTGCGTTTCCAGAGTACGTAACAGTGTTGCGGTATTGCATACTCGACAGCGCTGCAGGGGCCATGGCGCCTTACGGGTGAATTGAGTAGGCAAACTCGCAACACTGTTACGCATTCAAAGAAACACCCAGTACATAGGCAACTTGGGGCACACCGCTCCGCGGCCCCCCTCTTCCAGTCGGACCTTGAACCCCTTGAACCGCCTGCCAGGTCGCGCTAACTTCTGTCAAAAAGTAATTTAAGGATAGTGTCAGGAAAATTTAAAAAAAGACCGGGTGGCCGATTACGGCAGAGTGGGTTGCCTTCATACAGGGATTTCGTAGTGTAAAATGCTCTCAAAGTCGTGTTGTTTGTTGATGTATTTGGTCTTGTTTGTAAGACAAATAAGCGACTTCGTAAGCTAGACAAACTCTATTAGCCAGACTACATTCAGCTTCCCAGTTTCATACCGAGCGGCGCGTGCGCGCGTGCGCAGCGCGCAGCGTGACTCACCCTGCAGGCGCGCTGGCGCGCCAAAGCCCTTTTGGAACGCAGCCCTGAACAGCCAGAACAGAACAGCGTTCGGCTGCTCTGCTGTCTGCTCCGCTCCTGCCCGGCCGTGCGTGGCTCTGGTCTGCATCATGCCCCCACTCTTCCTGCACCCTGAGCTTTACCCGCCACGGTTCCGTTCGGTTTCTTATTCAAAAGCCAAGTAATTTAACCGCCCGACATAAATTTTATATATACAGTATGTGCATCAGAAGAAATGTATTTTTGTTTCCTTGTTTTACGTTGTTTATTTTTCTTTTCTTTTCCTTAGTGAATTTTGAAGGAGACTCAAAGCAAACTGTTACTTGTTGACACAGGAATGTGATATTCCCCGATTGGTATTCCATTTGAAGAATGGTCCACGGAAAAGGGACTAAACTGGAACAGTGAAGCACTTAACTTGCATGAAGGGTCAAGTGGTCCTTCACAAAAAGTTTTCCAAAGTGGAATTGAGACTGCAATATTAATATTTCCTCCTTGACATTGTCAGTAAAATGACTAGATAAGCACTGATAAGGCAGTTAACAGTCAAGTAAAGTGTGCAGTTAAAAATAATAAATATATAGGCAATATCAGATGAAGCTAACAATTCACAGTTCACTGGATACCTCCATCAAACCCCAATCATTACACCTATTACACATTTGACAAGACCACACTGTCAAGCACAGATTACGTTTATTTCTTCATTATTAATAGAGAACCAGAAAGCTTCAAAGAAAATAATTTGTTAAGTGTTGGCTAAAACAGCCTCCATGTCGTTATTCAGCCTTCAGAAAGAGCGCTAATTTTAAGAAAAAGCAAATAAGATACAACTGACAGTAACCTCCAATAGTTAGTTGCTAACAGTCCTCACAAAAACAGTACTACGGAACATATTCCAATGAATTTGAGTCAAAGCTAAGATGTGCTATACCAAACCAAACAAAGAGTAAAGATTTTGTGGTTGAGATAATAACCAGTTAACAGAGAACTGACATTTTCCTTAACCCCCAAACCTTGTTTACATTAAACAAGTGGACATGAGATTGAAGTTCAGATGGGGCGAAGTAGCAAAGTACGAACAGAAGTAAATAAGAATGTAAATACCTGGTTTCACGAGCGTCTGGGTGGTGGACTCTTCCAAAGTCTGGAAATCCACGGACGCAAAGTGTCGAGCCAGGCCCCTCCTTCAATCCTCTTGACTGTGCTGGAGAATGCGATGAAGTACAAACAATACCCGGAGACGGACACGACGATCACGGACAGCCCATGGAGACTAACTCAAGCAGTTAGTTGTAACAAGAGCCGAAACTGCTCAGGTAAAGATACACGACTAACATAAATTTGCCTACAACCTTATCACACACTCTGGAAAACAATTCAACAAAACACCCCTTTCCTTTCCCCCGCTTCCTCCCTCCCGTTGCCCCTTCCTCACCTCCTCCCAAAATTTCATTTCTCTCGAGCCTCTCGAGCCTTCTATCGTTTGTCCGAGTATCGATACAAATTGCGATGTTTAGACTACGCGGGATACTTTTGAACTACTGCAACTGGAGAGCGCGAATGTAGAAGTAAATTTCATCATACCCATGTAAAATAGTCATCATCAGTGAAGTGAATGAGGTTTTTTTTCTTTTTTTTTTATACTTTTCCACCCACTGCCCGCGCTATAATATCGAGCAGGGAAGCACCACTAGCACCACCCTCATCATTACTTCGTTGAAACTGAGATTTGAATTACAAAACGTACCCGCACTATACAGCTGGTGAAGGAATATCATCAATTTGTTAATATGCTATTGCTAATGTACTTTTCAGCATGTAGGTCTCACTTCGTTTGAAAGAGTCATGCATGACTCGAGAAAACCCTATGGTGCACAGTTAAGAAACGGGAATCGACTTTACTTTTGTGGCACACCATGAAGCATATGCAAGTTGCAGATAGGAGAAACTTAAAAGAATACTTCAACTCCCTGAGTGGCAGCGGAAATACGAGAGGAAAAGTGAAGTGGGTGTGAGAGAGATAGCGAGGCTGAAGCTATGAGGAACGATGTATAGATGCCGAAAAAGTGGTGAGTGGTGGGGGCGCGTGACTCGCCTTGCTGCTTACGGTCCGTATATACCAACCTGAGCAGTCAGACACATTCCTCATCCTTGGCTCCTGCTGAGCTCTGCATGCGACGGCACAGCTCATGCAGAGCTTGTGCAATCCAATCCCTTAAAATCAGCGGAACTTTCAAAGCTTCCTCAGTGTCCCGCCTGTAGGGACACCGCAGGAAGGCAAGCACAGCGCGGAAACGAGTACGATATAAGTACGCTCGTCTGTCTTTAGGGACCAATTGCTGTTCTAGTATTGTAAGTGTTGTCATGGGCTTGCTGTCAGAAGGCAGTCCTCTGAGCTGGGAAGAGACGAAGGATCTTGCTGACCATGTCCGCCGACATGGCATTAAACAGTTTATAAACCTATACCACCGTTTGAAAACTCGAACAGGAGATGTCTTGAAATGGGGAGACGAGGTAAGTTAACCTACCGAATCTTTCGTGACTTTTGGGTGGAAATTCTAAGCTTGGCATGCTGTACCTTGACTCTAATATATTTTGATTTGAGAGCTTATGCTATGTGGAGTGTAAGTTTTAAAAGTTCAACTGGATTCCATGCGAAACAGGAGCTGTCATGCTGTTACTCCGTGGAGTTGTCAGGTCTTCATGAGAGCTATTAGACTTCCACATTAAGTAAATTTTGTTTTTCATTTCTACCAGGTTGAATACATCATTGTAAAATTTGATCATGACAAAAAAACTGCGAAAGCAAGCCTACGTGCCACCGACATTCTTCCCGTGTTGAATGAAAAAGAACACAATGATCCAGAGTAAGGACATTGTCAAGTTATTAGCCTTTTGAAGCAAACTTTTGTGTGGCCTATTTGGTTTTAAACTTTGATGAAAACTTTCAGAAACGTCAAGTCTTTGTGGCGACCAGAATATGGTGCATATATGATTGAGGGCACTCCTGGAAAACCATATGGAGGTCTTCTTGCTCATTATAATGTAGTTGAGGCCAACATGAGACTACGAAGAGAAGAAGTGCAGCAGCTCCTTCAACCGGGAGAGGCTTTAATGTCCTTAACAAGCTTTCCGAGGTGATCCATTCATTTGTTCTCAAAAAGTTACTGTCTTTTGTATTTATCTGTACTTGTTACCTTTATTTATAATTCAAAGATATTTTACGTTTCCCTGTTTTACAACGAGATTTTATGTGTTATCACAGGTTGGGCTGTACCAACTTCACGGATCCACCAAGTACAGTCACACCAGCAGAGGGCACAACCAGGTCTTTGTTTTTCCCAGATGACTGTATTTATCCAGGGCACCCGAGGTTTAAAACACTAACGCGCAATATTCGCCTTCGACGAGGTGAAAAAGTAGCAATTAATTTGCCTAGTAAGTATTTGCTGTACTCTCCTTGAAAAGCAAGACAAGTTCAGATTTAAAAGTAATATTTCTTTTAATGTTTCCAGTTTTTAAGGATTCTAAAACTCCGTCTCCATATGTTGAGGAATTCCCTCAAGCTCCTGCAGGACAACCTGATGCAACATCTGCAGCACTCCCAGACCATGTTTATATGGATGCTATGGGTTTTGGAATGGGCTGTTGCTGTCTTCAGTTAACTTTTCAAGTATGTTGTAATAGGAATTTTACTCCTTCAACTATTTAAGTAGCAAAGACTCAACTTTTTTTTAGAGAAAACATTTGCTTTTAATGTATTGTATTTCTATTTTAGGCGTGTAACATTGATGAGGCCCGTACACTTTATGACCAGCTGACACCTCTGTGTCCTATTATGGTAAATTGAACTAAGAGAATATCTATCTATCAAATTATGAGCCACTGCTGATTCATTCTTAAGTCACTGTTGTGAAGTAACTTTCTTTCCTCTCTTTTTCTTCCTAGCTTGCCCTTACTGCTGCATCTCCAATTCATCGTGGTCATTTGACAGATGTAGATTGTAGATGGAATGTCATTTCTGGATCTGTAGATTGCAGAACAAAAGAGGAGCGAGGTCTAGAACCTCTGAAGAACAATAAGTTTGTCATTCCTAAATCAAGATATGATTCCATTGACTCTTATCTTTCTGAGCAGGGTGAAAAGTATGTGGCACATATGAGCTTTCCTTTTCAAGTGTAATTATGATTGTAATATATAATTAAATTAATTTTGTTCTTAGATACAACGACGTACCATTGATTTACGATGAAGCTATATATGATGAGTTGCGCAAAAATGACATTGATCATTTACTTGCTCAGCATATAGCGCATCTGTTTATAAGAGACTCAGTTTCCTTGTTTAGTGAAAAGGTTCACCAGAATGATGAAGAAGATACCGATCATTTTGAGGTAAGTTGTAAATCAGTGTGGATGTTACAGTCAAAGCCTGCTAGTTGGCAAATTCGCGGTTTCACCAGTCAAAGCTATAATTTACCTGTGCTCTCTCGTAACTGCCCAAATTTGTTCAGATTGACCATAAAATTAATAATAATAAAATGGGCTTTTACCATGACCAAAACAGTAAATGTCCAACTAAAACAGTGAATGCTGATCCAAATGTAGTATAGTGGCAAAAATATAACAAAATCTCCCAACCAAATAATTATTTTCATGGAGTAGACTTGAAAAATAAGTTTTGTTTTCCAATTGTTTTTTCTGCATTTCTTATTTGGTACCACAAGAAATAAATAAAGCAGGGGTCAAAGTTTCTGCAGTTCTTGTTATTTATTCTTATTATTTCGTGTGAAATGGAAAGAGTAGGCAGACAAAACTAATTTTGCAAATCCACTCAATAAAAATTATGATTTGGGTGGGAGACTAAATTTCATTTTTGCCACTAAGAAAATGGAAATTCTTATTAGGTTTGGCATTTACCATTGAGGTACAGCACTTCCCGGTTTAGTTCGGCACATATAGACATGGTAAAAGTTCATTTCATCAATACATATAGGTGAAACTGAACAAAATCAGGCAATTACTGGACTACATAGGTAAATCCTAGCTTTGACCGGTCAAACCCTGAGCTTACCGATTATCGAAAACATGGACACTTATTTCTAATACATTCTTAGATAGTCACAACTGTTCAGATTCAAAGAAAAAGCTCTTATCATTTTCAGAACATTCAGTCAACAAATTGGCAAACAATGAGGTTCAAACCACCCCCTCCTAATTCTTCTATTGGTTGGAGAGTTGAATTCAGGCCATGTGAGGTTCAGATTACTGATTTTGAAAATGCAGCTATTGTATGTTTTGTTGTTCTGCTAACCCGGGTAATCTTATCGTACCGTATAAACTTGATTATACCAATTAGCAAGGTACGAAAGACTATTTATTTATTTTCTGTTGATTTGTTGTATCTCACTTACATTAGTGAATTATGAATGTTTGTTTCATCTTCATAGGTTGATGAAAATATGAAAAATGCCCAAAAAAAGGATGCAGTTAAGACACAGAAATTTTGGTTTCGTAAGGATATTACAACTTTTAGCTCTCCTCCTGCATGTACAGCTTGCTGCCAGTCAAGTCCTGATGCTAAAACAGATTCTTTGGATTGCTACACATTAATGACTGTAGATGAAATCATCAATGGAAAGGTATTTATTTAACTTAAAATTTCCTGCTCTGTAGTGCTTTGCAATGATTTCAGGTTCATTAATGACTTCATTTTTCCATCTGCATTCCAGGCAGGGGAGTTCCCAGGACTGATTCCACTAATCAATAGCTACTTGAGCGGAATGGATGTGGATGCAGATACTCATTGTTCAATTCAACAGTATCTGAAACTCATTCAGAGACGAGCATCTGGTCAATTGCTTACACTTGCAGGTTGGATGAGAGGATTTGTTCGCAACCATGAGGACTACAAGTAAGTGTAAACAAATAATGCTGTTTCTGAAATTTTGTCTATTTACATCTAATACTTGCTAAATCTCAATTTTTTTTCAAGGCAAGATTCATTAGTATCTGATCTAATTAATTATGATCTTCTCATGGAACTAAATGCTATCCAGTCTGGTGAAAAAGCTTGTCCAGAACTTCTTGGACGCTCTCTGCAGTCACGCACTCAAGAATCAATTCCAACAGCTGTGCGAAAGGCAGCAGGCGAGTACACATGAATGCTTATGGGTACTTTCTTGGCAGGTTAGGTTGTTGAAACTGAATGAATGAAATATCACAACTAATCAATCAGCTTAAGATTTTGGTGCTATGCTGCAAGGTAAAGGGACAATTTCGATTTGTGATGTGTGTATAGAAGTGTTGCTTTTTCATTGAATGCCTAGGGATTAATAATTTGTATTAAACGTGTTATGAGAGTGTCAGTTTTCTTGCACTGTAAATTTTTTAGGATTTTATTGTGATGTCAGAAAGACATTCTTTCTCATGTGTGGTTTTGTTGGCACAATAGTGATGTTTTCACATGTTGACAGTACCTCTGTACATGTATTTATTTTTGTTTTTACAGAATATTGTATTTCACAAAGAGACATATCTCAGTCAAAACTATTTCATTTTTATCTCTCTGCAACTTTTACATTGGATGTTTGTAAGAATTTACAACCTTTGAATTCTTTTTAAATAAAATAAAGTCTCAGACTGCTTGTATTGTTACAGCAGATGGGAAGGCTTTGAATTTCATTGTAAAACTTAACTGCCAGTTTTTTTCCTTGTTGGAGTCAACAAGTACGTAATGGAAATCATATAATATGTGATCCTTGTTTCCTGCTGGGAGGTATAAATTATTGCATTTCTCTTTCTTACAATAGAGAGGATCTTTATGAACAAAACATATATGAACAGATGAAATGCATTCCAGGCCATTAGTGAATGGTGAAATAATATAGACTTAAAAACAGTGTATCAAATGAAATTCCTAATATTTTGCATAACTGCATTCAATATTCTGTTCCGTCCAAGTAGGCAACGATAGCAAGCTGGTGTAGGTAAAATTCAGAAAATGGGCTATCTTGTCAAGTTTTGTTTTGCTTGAACCGGCAATTTTGTTTTAAGGCTTCATGTAAGAGGGTATTGTGCAAAGTATCCTTTATGTCACAGATGCTCGTTGAAACTTGAAATGTTACTGGTATGATTTGTGTTGGTTGCATCAAAGATTTATGGTATTTATGGTACAATGTGCTCCCCTTTACCAAAACTCTATCGTTTAAAAAAAAAATCTGGAATCATTGTTGCTTCTACAGGGTATTATTTTGAAGTATAGTATCAACCTATTTTGAAGTATTGCTACGGAAAGAAATGAAACTCAGAACTTGCCTGCATGATTTGGATGGATTAGTTGTCAGCTTCTCACTAAGACCGGTTGTACCTCAATAGATGCCATTGTTTCCTTTTTATTGTTTACGTAACACCTGCAGAAATGTTATTAGCTTAGCTGTTACATTTGTTGCAAGTATATAGTATAGGGACCAAATTTTAACTCCTTGTTAGTTGTTTAGATTACCTTCATTTTTTATTTCCGGATTTCTTTAACTAAAATTTTGCCCCTAAAATGTAATGCTCAAAATTAGATTGGCCTCTTTTTTCTGATATACATTGTCCATTAAGTTCTTGAGAGTTCTTGATCAGTCACCACCACCACCACCCTCCTATATTGTATCAGTTTTGAGATTGCTAACCCATTACTGTAATTGAATTTTACTTATTTTTCGAAGAGGGAAAGGAATTTGCTTTTAAAGCTTTTATTGGGGTGGAGGTTGCCTTAACATTCCATATATTATGTTAACTTTTGCGAATATTTTATGGAATTGCCTGACCCTTTTGTTTCCTTTTGAGTTTGAGATATTTTGGAATATTTGAGCATATTGTTGATCTTGTAGAATTTATAATTAGTTATTACTCTTCAATTTTATATTGTTGAACTCATAAATTGTATTGCAGCTGTACTATTTTAGATGCATTTATCATGTGTATGGAAAATAAAACTTAAGAACTGTGAAATCTGCATGCATACCTAGGTTATTACCCACTTAACTTCAATAATGCAGAGTTACCAGTTCATCTCTCTTTACAAGAAATGAGTTGAGAGTTGACATGAAATTTTTCTTTTCAGGGTGGGAATCTGACACAGAACTACAGAAGCAGTTTTTCAAAAATTGGTGAATTTATATTTGTAACCTTAGTTGAGAATGTCCCAACGACATCAGTTACCTAATATTTTAAAAGCTCAAATATACAAGCACTGATTAAAAATGTTTGAAATTATTGCCAAATTATACTTTTAAATACAAATTGATAAAACAATAGTTTGTTTCTATTCATAACAGCACTTCAACAAGTAAATATAATACAGTGGTAATGGCTGAGACCAATTTAGATAGCTTACATCTGTTCTCACGGAATTAAAAATAAACCACCCCTCTAACCAGTTACATGCAAATCAACTTATTTCACTACTATTACATAGACACTAATTTTTTAAAAATGTGACTCTCTTTCATGAGTTAGTGAATTTAGGTTATAAACAAACTATGGCAAAATCCCATTCCTGTATCCGACAGCTGCACATCAGAAGCATATAAGAAACATAGAAATTCACATTTAAAAACGGCACCATTTACATTGCACAATTGAGTTTCAAATAGAATTGGACGAGGAAGACTAGAACTGTCACAATATTTGTGTGAGTGGCTCACACAAATGCTGAGTGCTGGGCTGCCCCAAACATTCCAGTACATGAATGCGTCAAACTGAATAATTATTATTGGAGTAAAAATTGCTAGGTTTGAAAATAGGCCAAATTAATCACACATTTGCTACTACAAACAGAATGGTCAAGCTAAAGATGGAATATCGGTGCCTTTGATAATTTTGAGACAGCTCAGCTCCAGATTGTAGTACTTAGGCCACTTGAAAACAAAAAGTAAAAAAATGTTCACTGTTTTTTCCCACGGTTTAAAAATGAACAGACAAATAAAATAACTAGATAAGGTAATCATCAATAGAAATATTCTCAGAGTAAAAGCTATTAAAATCTTGAAAGCATTTCTGTCACAGGGGCAAGAAAGACTGCCCGACAGCCAGTAGGGGGAAAATAGTGGTGAAAATATGGCATTGACAAATTGGGACTTGGGGGACATCCAGCCCGGTAAAATTACAAGTATAGACCTTGCTTCAGTTAGGAGCTGGATCTGAATACTCAAGCAGAAAAGAATTGACAACTTTACTATCATCATGATGGTAGCCAAGAACTGAGTAACCTCCATCAGAGAGAAAGTTTCTTTCCCGCCTTGGACTGGGCCTTAACTTCTTAATAAAACAATGCTTAGAGCCAGAACAGACTTCTGGAACACTCGCCATCTGATCTGTTGTAAGCAGAACAGTTGAAAATGATTACTATACAAGTCCTTCAAACAAGTTACATAACAAAACTGGAGAATAGAAGCAGCAAGGGAGAACTACATTTGACCTGAGTAAGGAAAAACAAATGAGAAACACAGTTGACATTCACACAAATCTGCTTGAGTTCAAATGCAAAACCTGAATGCAAAAAAAAGAAAGATAATGGTGATTAAGATCATGAAAAGTGCAAAATACAAAGTAAATTTGCACAAAAATTGTTACATAGTCATATGTATCATTTGATAAATACCTATTTACACAAGTACATCAGTAACATGATGTGAAACAGTGCATAAAATGTAAAATAATACATGCAAAATGTCACATACATAGTCTACCAGCATAGCACACTCTCAGTTCACTTCTCAGCAACAACAGACAAGAGCCTGCACAGCTCACACTGGTATTTGAAGGGAAAATATCGTAAATTAAAGTTAAGACATTTAGCCAAAACTGGGAAGGAAAACTGGGATTTGGGTAACTGTTGAATAACATTTGAGTTCAATTCTATCTGTACCTTTCACTCCATAACAAGTTGACACATAAATTAACCACAAATGCTGGCACTCAGATAAAGAATTTCAGAACAGCGAAAAAGATTGAACACTGGGACAAGAATGTCCTCCACATGGAACTTGAGTCAAACAATACAACAGAAGAAAGAAATCTGACACATAGATGTGGTGTGTTTAAAGCTTGAAGACAAAAAAATAAAGACATGTCTTGATTCATCACTTAAAACAAAAAATCAATACCAGAATAAGTATGCAACATAATTTGCTTCTTTGATTACACCATTCAGAGGGTAAACTTCAATACGAGCTGGAACAGTGTTCAAAGCAAATACTGGAAGGCAAACCTTGAAAATCAAGTCTTGAAGCATTAAACTTGGAAACAAGATAATTAGAAAATTATTACGTGCTTCTAAAATTCATTTGATAGATTTTTTTAGAAAGGAATTTATGATGTGAGCACACAAAATTGAGAAGAATTAGAACGACTAAAAGTTCATTTGACTCAAATGTTGATCAAGTTCATCAAGACCTTATGTTTGAAGCAAATCCAGCACATCAACACATTTGCTGTTTCTCCCTCCAGAGAAGAAGAAGAAAAAAAGAAGAAGAAAAAAAAAGATTCTACTTACAATTTATGCTTTCTTTGAGAGAGTTAAAGAGGAAAGCACATGTTTGAAAACAGGCTACTTCAAGTATTACGGGTACAATGAATAGCCAATCATTTGGTAGATCCCAATTCATTACAGGTTCCACAATAATCCTTACAGGAAAATTAACAGGTACACACATATCAACATCAATGCCTTGCATTGATGAAAATCAACACAACTTACATGCAAAACTCACTCATACAGAAAAATATACAAACTTACTATAAGACTTATTACATACATTTGTGTAAAAAAACACAAGGCACCAAGACTATTGACAGTCTTTTAAAAGTGTCTATAAAAAAGCAGACAATATTTGAAGGCTTCACGCTGAAAGCATTCAAAATTTGCTTAATGGCTACACATTTTGGCAGTTTAGATGCTTGTAGAAAATGTGATGTTATGTTTTCAGCTGCCAACCACATCAAAAAATTGTATAAATAATGTTTTCCATATTGTCACAAAAACATACAGAAACAACAATACGATACACCAATAACTTCATATATAAAAAATATCTCTTGGATTGGCAAAGCTTTTGTACCTTGGCTATCTTTTCAAAAGAGGAAATCAAAGACCTCAGTGAGACCTTCTGAGGGTTCTAGACTGAAGTTAAAATCTGTAAGAGGTGGTTCCAGAGATAAAAATGGTTCACTGCTGGTTAAAGCTGAATCAGCATCTATAACAAAATAGTCATCAAATTAGTGGTCCAAAACGTCACACTAAGTCAATTTACACCATGACATGACAAAACATAATTCTAGGACACTGAAGTGATGAACACAGAAGAATGCAGGCAGACAGCTAGCAGATGAGAGCAGCATCAGGTTAAGCTGAATTCCATGGTGCTACGTACTCAAAAAGCGCAGCAAACATACAATTCAGCTAAACCGGAAGCGCATGCGAGCAAGCGCAGTCTTCAAAGAGGTTAGTTTGCTTTCCAAGTTGGCAAGTGATAATCTATCTGTCCAGGCATTACGCTGAGGAATATCACAAAAATATTTGAAGATATTAGGGATTAATAACCACATATACATGCAACATGCCTCTTTCTAAACCCTAATTTAATTACAGGATTGCAAATATATGCTTGACAGAGCAAAGAAACTCAGAAAGTTAACGATGAAGCACCTATTTCTGCATGATGCATGTGACGAGCTTTAATTCGGAATCCAACTGGCACAATAGGAAGAAGAGCACAAGCGAAATTATGAGCTTTCTTCAGCCACAAAGATGTTTCCTAACATTTCACATTGAGATATTGATACATTTTCTGGCTAAGCTCCATTGTCTTCAGCTGTATCTTAAATTTAAACCTCAAGCCTGAAGAGCCAGCAAAGGCCTAGGGGTCAGGGCAGAGCTGAAAGCGATCCCCTTACGGTGAAGACAACAAGGTCATGCAAAATAAATATAATTTTGATGTAAAATTTCTTTTTATTAATAAAAAAAAATAATGTTGAAGGTTGAAATTGATTAATTAAGGGTATTGTATGAGTTAGAAAGTAAAGGAAATGTTATATTTGAGAAAAGTGGAAAGTTGGTAGTGCGACTCATCGCTACATATGTATGGTGAAGGAAACAAAAAATGGTCAGCACAGAATATACCTAAAAATGTGGTACTGAACAAAATACTGTATTCATATTCACAGCTTCAGCTCTCCCTCCACCTCCTCATTTGATTGGAGCTGGGAAAGCTGGGCCCAGGTGCCTGACAAGATCTTCACATGATGCAGCGAAATATCATGAAACTCAGAGCCTATTGGAACACCAGCTCAGCATGAACTGATAACATTAACTAGTAAATATAAAAACTCACAACTAACATGAAAGCAGATATGTAATTACACTGAATAACTAGGATAAAAAAATAAAATAGTCTTTTGAAACTTAAAGATGAAATGACATTTGGAAGTGTGTTTTATAGCCGTAGACTGAGAGTTAAGTCAGTAGAATGTAAAATAGAAGAGGTTTCATTTGAAACATTTGGCCTCATGTAGCTGAGAGGGGACATGCAAGACGATAGATAAATCATGCCATGTGTAAAATAGAACAGAACATACCTGTTATACTGTTATTGTGCTGGTCTTCAGTCTGCAGTTGGTATCTGCCCCCCATTGGACCAAAATCATCCGATTCGCTGATTAACGCATTACGAAGTCTATGAGACTCATTGTAGCCTGGGAAAAAAGTTAGAGTAGATTAAAGACAAAATAGACTCAACAATTACCTAAATATACAGAAGGATGAAGTATCTAATCTAAATGACCAACCTTCACTATGGCCTTCATCTTGAGACAGAGGCTCATTGTTGACAGAGGTAGGTTCACTCTTCATTTCAGTCTTCAACATCCCTAGAGCTCCTAGGTCTACAGGGGTGTCAGGAATGACAGAAACCACATCACTTGAATCTAGAGTAGGACAAGACTGATTAGGAACCATCTGTTGATTCGGCACATCTATGTAATGTTCACCGACAGGAACTGCAAAATTTATTCAGGATTATTAGCATTAACAGAGCATCAGATACTGAAATATAAAAAAATGAAGGGGGGTACTAACGATCATCCAGCTGAGATGGATTCGGTTTAACATCATGATCATTAGATCCAACATCATCTGGACACAGAAACACCTCAATTTCTCCATTAGTACTTTTCATGTACATTTGAAGACCACCATTCTGAAAAGGAAATTGGAACCCATGATACAATTTTAAAATTTTTATTGGGATAAGGAAAAAGTGTAAAACAGCAGCAAGATACTTACTCCACTAGGATGAGGAACCTCTAACTTGGCTTCTGGAGGCGCTTTGATAGCCATGACTGTCTCATTCGCATAGCATGGTATACTTCTTAAGTCTTGGTATGTAATGTATGCATAACGTTTATCCTCACTCATCTGACGCAAATCTTGTTCTAAAATAAAAGATAAACACCACATCACACAAAAATACGAATGAATCTCTCACAAATGCTCTGTCGTAGGACACAATACAAACCAGCTTTTGTAATGAGTTCATCCAACTCATTTTCTTTAGCTGTTAGATTGTATACATCAGCCCTCAAACGAGATTGAGAATCACCAGTGTTTGGCATCTGCCCACCCCTAAAAGCAGTGTTGAAACGATTTTATACATAAAGAAGTCAGTTACCAGTTTAAAATGTCAGGAAATATCAACAGTGTGTGTGGAAATTTATGACTTACCTCCACTGAATGTTATTCTTAGATCTCTTTTCCAGGATTCCGATTCCTTCCAACACATTGGTAATATCATATATTCTTCTCTTTTGTACATCCAATTTCTCTGAGGCCACATTAAGGTCAACAATACCATGAGGACTATTTTCCAATAGTCCAACAAACTTCTTGGTAAGGAGTCCCAAAGAGGTGTCATACCGTGTTCTCTCCACAGTTTTGTCTGGAAATTTAAAAAAGATATATGTATATTGAAATAGATAAAAAAAGAACACGCCAAGTAAATTAAGTACACTGATATTTACTTTTTCCTTTGGTTGCCGCACTGCTGTAGGAGCTGTTGTTGGAAATACTTCGCATTCTCTTTGTGACTTTAGGCGTCTTGAACTCATCTTCACTCCGAGGCTCCAGGTTTAACCGGCGTTTGACCGCCTACAGAGAGATAGGTAACAATAGATATGTCGGGCGGAATCGACACTAGCCAGCGACATCTATTCGGTCGAGGTCCGACTGATTCGACAGTATCCAGCTGGCAGGTCCCAGGTGGATATTATTCAAGCTTAAGTCCTTAGATAATGCCCGAATCTCCGACGGGAAGAATAGCGGGGAAACAATGAGATTTTTTAGATCCCTTCCATTGCGGGCGGGCTTGCCTATCGTTGCTTACCACGGCGCATTAGAGCGCCGAGAGAGTAAGCAAGCTGCGGAACAGCGAATGGTATGCAATCGTGAACGGAATAACGTGGACATATAGAAACAGGGACGCCAGCTTGTACAAGTAGATGTTATCCTGCGTTATCCCGTTCAATGCTCACGTTATTCCGCCTTCGTTTAAGATGCCATAACATCCGATGTTTTGCAGCGCAGCATCTCTCCTGATATACCCCACTCAGACCACAAATACCCATGCTTCACCATTCCCTCCCCTGACCAGATTCGGACATTATCCCAGTCGGGCCTGGATATTGACCGACATGTCGTCATTACCCGCTGCCCGCTGGTTAATGTCGATTCAGCCGGACATAATCCGGGTAATGTGACATTATCCAACTTCCGGACATTACCGGCAACATATGCATACCTGTTGGCGAGGCGGAATAGCAACAGGCTGACGAATTATCTGATCTTGAGGAGTTTGACCGTATTCGTGGTCAACGAGATGCTGGAAAGGTGATGATGGAGTGATTGCAGTAGTGTGTTCTCCAATAGTTGAGTCCAAAGGAAAAGAGAAACCTGCCAAGAATACAGTTATTTATTCTTCAAATTCGGAACCATATTTGTACCAATCCCACTCAGAACATGCAATACTTTGGACACATAGCACATATAAGGACAGGATGGGAGAAGGAGATGCCTATTACAAAGAGTAACATAATTAAAAAATATATTTAATTTCATACGAGTTTCCCTGTCTTACAATACCGAGATGCAAACTGAGAAAAGAAATAAGGAAAGCAAAAAATGAGCCTTTGAAAACTGAAACTAATGAGAAATAAATTTTTAACTTAACTAAAAAAAAATTGATTTAATAATTGACACATTTAAACATGGATTTCAAGACTTACAATTGAATGTAAAAATAATTCACAGTATACCTGTGTTGCAACTGTCTGAAGTATACAGATAAAGAGAGGAATGAAAAATACGCCACACAGAAGCAGAGAAAGCGTTCACACAGACACTAACCTAGCTTGGCTGTGGCCATGTCTGGCGTTGCCATCTTCACCACTGACTCATCGTTCAGATGAACTGTCCTTCTGCCTCGTGGCATAGTGAACAGTGAGGTACACCAAGTGCTGCCACAGCATACAAAGAACACATCATTTTAGAGATAGCAGACACTCATTGTGGCCTCTTAGTATGCATAAGATGACAATGGTTTCAACATTCAATAATACAATTCTTTGACGTCTACAAAAATGCCTGCAATGTGACCGCAGCATGTTTGAACTGCACAGGTTGATGTCACCCACTAATGTTGAGAGTTCCAGCAATTATAATTTCAAATAAAAAGTTGCCTTTAATTTTGAATACTTCTATGATTAATTTCAGCTCTTAAAGAAAAGACAGGTACGAGGTATGAGTTGAGAGGCTGAAATTGTGTTGAAGAGCAATATTTATACCTCAGCCAAAACAATCACGTGCAGAACCATTCATGACATCATACAACAAATTCCTACACTTAACCCATATACCTGATTTCAGATTCGAAAAAAAAATGATATTATGCACCTAATGAACCACAACTAGATCTACCATAAAGTAAGAAAGCTAATGAAATAAACCAAGAGCATCCACAAAGCACTACTTTTCATCGCCAACCAGCTATCAAAATGTTTTTGAAGAAAAAATAAAAAATTCAAAGAAAATGGAAAAAGAAGGAAAAGAAGGGCTAGAAAAAACCGAAACTTCATTCAAGAACTAAATTCCTAATTTTTAAAGTCGTGAGAAATAAATTGAAAACAACGGCCGAGACCCCACGGTCCTGATGCACTTGCATGGAAAGTAAGGCTATGCGGTCTCACAACAAACTGTTAACAATTCTAGCCTTTACACCAGATAGTGAAGAGATCAAACTTTTTTCGTTGTTGACATAATAACAGGAGAACGAGACCAGCGGACTAGACTAAACCTCAGCGAAATAAGTCAAGTAGGAAATACGTGGTTCGCGATGGCGAGTACGTTTCTACTATTGAGAGACTACCGGCACTCTAGCTTCTCGCAAAAGAGCTCCTTTTCACGGGTGCATTTCGAAAACAAGGGTGCGGCACAAAGACTTACAGCAGGTACTAAGCACGAAGCACTGGCTCCCAAAAGAAGCGAAAAAATTGCACCCGAAGCATGGCCAGAATCGACGCTTGAGCTACCTTCAAGCTGGCCATTTAACTGCGGGCAAGAGCTTACGTCTGGACTCTGCTGACTACCGGAAAAAATTGCCTGACCTAGGTTGTGTAAAGTTGAGAGAGAAAATCGTTTATTTATTGAAGAAACTAAAATAGCACGGGTGGGACAAGCAAAACGACGGCAGAACTGGAGAAAATTTGATATCAGCATGCTTCCGACATCCCAAAAGCCGACAGAAGCCCACCTTTAATACATACCGGCATTTAAGTTGATCAAGAGAGAAATCTACCGCTGTGCTTTATCGAATGTGGGATCAGCCCTCAGTTCTATTTCATTAGTTTCTAAAACTATAGTTATCATGGGGCAAATAAAGTGCCCGTAACCACCATCATCCACAACATTCCTCAAGAACCTTCTTCTGAGCGATCACTCAACCTTACCTGAAGTTTTTGAGCCGAAGTCTTCAATATAGCGGACGAAAGTTGGCGTTAGCGAGCATAAAATCCTACATGGTAAATATAACAGAATGAAGTAATGCTACAAAATGCAGTCTTTTGTTTCAAGCTTGGCTTGCAAGCGAGCTCCGTTACAACGAGATAGCATCCGCCTGTATCCGCCACGGATGGCTGGGAGCAGTGCGATGGCGCGAAAATACCTTTCCCGCACAACGTGTGGAAATGGGTGGCCCCAGAACGAGCACACCGTAGCCAACGGGGCGTAATCAACAGGTACAGGACCCGCTGTTGTTTCAGAGTTTGAAAACTTATGTCCTTAAGTCTCTACGCAATCTTCTGAAGTGCCTCCATAGTTTTAGTACCCGGTGGTTAGACTAAATATTGATGATCGAGAATTCTGTGCTTGAGATAGGGCCACCTCGGGACAAGGGGCCGCCGGTGGTGAACATCTGTCCACTAGATGGCAGCGCCTGTGACGTATACAAAGTCATGTGTTTGGGTGCTCTGTCAACACAAACTTTATTCACACTCACACTTCCGGTTGCAGAGACTGACTTCTTTCGCCCGCCAAATTTCGTTCAATTCAAAAGACGATTCAGACACCAGAGCAAGTTCGAAGATGGAAAAGTCTTAAGTGTCACAAAGGCTTTGCCCGGAAACAACTATAAATACCATTTTTCAGTCCACTTCTCAACGGGTTTGAACGCAAACCATCCTTAAAATATTGATCTAACAAAGATTCAAGGAGAGAAAGAGTTCGTTCATCAATTAAATAATTATTTCCAATAAGTCCTATTACAAATAAATACACCCTGACATTTTATATAAATTAATAATTTTCGTAATTCTGATAGCATTACCACAAAGGCGCAAATAACATTGTATTAAAAGAAGAGGGCTGCGCGTGTTGCGGGTTTGCCTACCTATTCTCCTTCCCCTAAGGAACCCTAAGGGTGGCCTTGGCCTTGCTATGGACCAGCCCCGGTACAGTACGGTACTCGTCCAGTGTCAATGCAGTTGGATGTACACTGGACGGATACTGGATGTACACCAGAGTGGTCCATTGTAAGGCCACCCAGGTGTCATTTGGAATATCATTGTGAGAAAGACGAACTGGTATAGCTGCTCTAACAAAATTTGAAGGACAACATAGAAATGAATTAAAAGTCATGGTGGTGCAGTAATGTTATCATGGCCATAGTTTCTGAGATAAACTTTGAAACTAATTTTCTGTCAACTATTCTGAATTATATTGTTTAAGTTACAGCCAGTTTTTGTGTATGAGGTTGGTTTGATGCGACTCCTTGATCCCTTGGATTGTTTCAGAATGCATTATGATAAACTGATATGGATGCATTTATTTTTTTCTTTGCAGAACAGAATGTGAGTTTTTCTCAACCTCTATACCTGCTTCTGGCCATACAGTTGTGTTCTCGAAAGGGTCCCCACTTACATTCCAGCATAAGACCAAGTGTTTTTAACTCAATTAAATATGGGGATTTTCAAATCGGAATTGAAATCTACCAAACTTTTCTGATGTGTTTTTACATACATACGTACATACATAGGTTGTATCAAATTAAAGGTGAATCCACAATACTGCACTCATGCGCTTATGTGGCTCATAAGTTCCTCGCATTCAACTATATGTTTTTGGTGAAAGTGAAAATTTAATATATTTCGAAGAGGCCATTTCACCAAATAAGTTCCCTAGTTTGCCTTCTTACACTCCACATTCAGAAATGAGAGGAAATCATGAGCGCATGAGCTATTAGCTATGAGCAGTATTGCGGATTCACCTTAAGGAAATTTACTCTTCATAATTCACACTTCACAGATGAGGGTAGGAAGGGGGCTTACAGCCTCCCACACTCTCGAAAAGAGGTGGAAACACCATCCATACAGCAAATTTCATTAGTTTTCAGGCCCCAACCGAACAATACCTAGTTTTGGTGCCCCCTCCTCCTCATATGTGAAGTTTGAATTATGTAAAGTAAATTTCCTTAACTTGAAACAACCATTACATGTGAAAATGTGAAATATCTATTGTCTAGTTTGCCGTACTTATGCCCTGCCACATATTTCAATCTTCATAAGCTGCACTGACCCCCAGCACTCCCGTCATTAAGTATGTAATTGTGTACACATATATTTCTCATAAGCGCAAATCTTAGCAGTAAATGAAAGCCGCCCCTCTAAAATGTTAAGTTGACATTCGTATCAGCCGATAACCCTACACATATGCTACCTACTCCTAAGTTAATCGTTGGTAATGATCACGAGCTTTAGTCGGGAAGAATAAAGTGATAGTGATCCTGTGCCTAAGGGCTGGCTAGTGTAGCAGGTAAGAGAAATATATTGGTCCACATCACAGGAGCCGAGAATCAGTTTTTTCTTTTGATCAGCACGTGGTTACCGGCTCTCGCTGCCTCCCGAAAACTCCCAAAAGATAACTGCATTGATTAAATGTTACGGTCGCTTCTTTGCTGATAGATGATGGTGATGGGATTTTCTGACGAGCCCGTAAAACCGGCACATCTTTACCCCATTTACAGACCTGAGTGGCAACCCGCATAGCAGGGGGTGGGGGTGGGTGACGCTTGGCGCGAGCCGGAGCGCCAGAGCTGCAGCAAATGCGAATGGTGCGAGCAGAAGACAGGTACCGTGCGGTCTAAGGTCTACCGCGTCCGCGTCGTGCTGGATCTGGAGATCTGGAGGCTGCAACTCCGGAACGAATGGAACCAAAAAGGACAAAACAAATAGTCAACCAAGCCTGCAGAAGTGGATGAGCCAGGTGTTCCGCTAGGTGTGTATAAAAAGCCCTTTTCTTTTTTTAAATCAATTAAGTCATTTTTCTAAGTTTGGATCGGTGAACACTCCTTTCATCTCAACCGGGCCTAAAATCAGGTTTGGGCTGGGCCATATGAGTGTGTTTAGTTATGCCAGTGTTATGCAGCTGATGTGACTGGTTGCTATAGCAGATTGTTGATGCTTTTCAAAACTTAACAAGCAGATAAGTTCAGCAGCGAGACTGTGTGGCTGGTGTCTCATCAAAAATGACATGTTTTAAACTACGTTAAGCGTCAAGAATACAATAATTGATCATTGAAGGGAGCCAGGACACAGTAGCAGAATTCAACAACCCGAAGAAACAAAAAAAAATAAAATCAGATATTCATGTGTATTATTCTATATATATTATTATATTTATTATATATATTATAATATTAATGAAAAATAGTTGTGTTTCCTCAAAAATTTGTAAGTTGGATCCTGAAGCGTCTATTTGCTCTAAACCTGTATCTTTCTCTATTATGATCAGTTGATATTCCAATGTGCCAGCTAACTATTGCCTTAGTGATATTTTGTTCTGTATGTATCAATATCTCTTCATATTTGGTAATGTAAGTCTTAATCTCATCCTGATCTAGTCCTGATCTCCAGCTTAGAAAAGCTTTTGTAGCAGGTTGGGGGTGGGGGGAGCTAATAGGAAGTAAGAGTGAAGAACAAAAGTAACTGGGCAGGATAGGAGCCTGTTGTGGTCAAGCGGGTGGTGTCAGCTAATAAACTCAGTACCAATAGCCATTATTGACTCAATTGTCTACTATTATGAAGATTTAACAATTTGCTGAAATTTACCCAACAGAAAGCTACCTTTTAATTTTTATATGTACCACTCTCTCTTCCATGCCTACAATAACCTTGTTACAAGGTGGAAGGGAATGTAAAACTCCTCTCACCCATTCTGTGATAAAGTTTGGGTGACTAAAGCACAAAATATTCTTTTGACATTGTATTTGTTTTGTTATCCTCACTTTTATCAGATTTTGAAATAGCATCTAGTTTGAAAGATGCATGAACAAGAGCAAGACACATCTATTGAATCAAAAACTGATCAAGGAAGTGATGAGAGCATAAGTGAGGGTCATCCAGCCCTCCAATATGATAGCAGTCTATTAGAGGCGAAATCATATAAAAAATGTGAGCCTGCAGAGAATACTGGATCTGAGAAACATGTTGAAAACCAATCTGGTGCTCCAATATTGCTGTCAGCAGCTACAGCTTCTGAGGTTGATCCTGAGAATATCTTACGAAGCCCTCCTAAACTAGTACCTGCTGTTGTTGCAACCAAAAGGTAATAAACAAATAAAAAATGATAGCTGTGCCGCAAGCACACTTTTGTTTTCTTTGCATATTTTTCCTTTATTTCAGCGGGTTAAGGTTTTATGTTTAATTTACAGGAAAAGTGATGAAACTATGGGTAAATCTATTAAACCTTTAACAGGCAGCATGAAAAATACACCTGCTAGTTTGTCAATAATTGATGCTCCTACATCCACCTTAAACAAATCAACAAGATCTACAAGGTCATCTATTGACCCATCTTTTGCTGCGAAACAGAGAAGTTTTCTAAATAAAGTGCATAATGCCCTCTCATCTGTACCCTTGGACGACACAAGTTGCGAAAGTGACCAGGAAGTGGCTGCTGATGAAGATGCTCAGAGTGATATGTCATATGTGCCTGGTCTGGAGAGTGTTCTGCCAAAACGATTAAGTGGACTTCAGAACAGTGGCAGCAAACGGCGCCGTGAAGATAGTCCTGCTTTAAAGGGAAAGATTTCAGTAGTTTCGAGTGTCGACCATTCCGTGAGCCCAGCGGTACTGAAAGATACTGTTGAGCCTGTAATGAAGAAGAGGGTTTTAGCCCATGATGGCGAGGATGTAAGTGTGTTTTTTCAGTACCAATTATTTTGACCCAAGTCTATTGGCATCCTGACAATTTGTGATGAATGTATAAAAACAGATAAACTGAACCTATTTCAGAAATTGGTTGATATATTTTGCTGGATTTGTCATCGAGAGGACCCTGATATGGGCTGTGCAACATGTCCTCGAGCATATCATGAAAGTTGTCTTCGTCGCCCTTTGTCAAACAATACTGAATCAGAATGGATGTGCCCAGAGTGTGTTACAATTCTAAAAGCGGAAAACCAAGAGACAAGGTTGGTGCAATTCCTTACTGTACAAATAATTATTTACTTTTCTCTAAGTGACTTGTATGTTTATCTGTTTCTCTTTAGGTCAAAAGCACTTAAAATGCTAACACTCGATCAACTTTGCAAGTTGCTTCTGTTTGCTGTTGAGAGAATGAAATACTGTAGTGGTGTAAGTGATTACTTTTACTCTACCCTTTGCTCTTTTTACTTTCTCTCAGATTGAAATCTTAAAAGTTTCTGTAATAAAAACATCTTTTATGTTGTAAAGGCAAATGTATTTGAGAGCCAAGTGGATTCTGAGGAATTTCCCACTTACCACGATTACATTGTGAATCCAATGTACTTAGCTCTTTTGGAGAAAAACATAAAGAAAAAGATGTATGGTTCTACTGAAGCATTTGTGGCAGATGCATCCTGGATTGTTCATAATTGCATTGTTTTTAATTCAAGTAAGTCTGATGCAAGCAAATATTTTGGTGAATAATTATGTATTTTCTGTCTCTTTTATAAATTTTAAAAATGGAAATTGCAGTCAATTCCAAGCTTACCTCTATAGCCAAAAACATCTTAAGAGTGTGCAAGCAAGAAATGGCGGAGATTGAAAATTGTCCTGATTGCTACAACTATGCGTACACAGCTGATGAAAATTGGTTCATTCAAGTTTGTGTATGTTGTTTTGTTTTTATTTTATGCGAGAACTTCTATGGTTATGAGAAAGTAAACTATCTTTTTCTTGTTTACAATTTTTTTTTCCCCCAGCAAAAGCCACATGTTCTTGTGTGGGCAAAATTAAAGGGGTTTCCATACTGGCCTGCTAAGGCAATGCGCTACAACTCAGATGCCATAGATGTGAGGTTTTTTGGTGCTCATGATAGGTAAGACTAAAATTTCCTGTAATTTAAAAATCTTGACACTAATACGATTTGCTGCTCACCTAAATAATTTCTTATTCTAGAGCGTGGATCCCAGCAAGAGATTGTTATCTGTACAGTCAAGAAAATCCCAACCCTAATGCGCCAACTAAAACTCAGCCTACCCAAGCATCTTTAAAGAAAAGAAATCCAAAGAACAATCTAGACATATGCATTGAGGTTGGTTTTAATTTTGCCACTGATAATATATTCCCTGGTTTAGTTTATGATAGTATTGTTATGTGATGTGTGATGTTTATGAACAGTATTGTGTTTATGTTACTTAAACTTCAAACTTTTGTATGCCTTTCAGGAATTAGAGTCACATATTCAGCTGTTGAAGGAGAGATTTTCTACATTTCAGTATGCTCCCCCCAAAACACCAGTTAATCCTAAGAATCTGGAAAGTCATTTAAAATTCATGTTACCTGAAGTAAGTAATATTCCCCCATCAATATGTGTATATCCTATAATAACTTAGTGCCTTAAAATTGTGTCCATCAGATTATTAATCTGAATTATACTTATTTTCCAGTATAAACAAAACGAAACAAAACCAGCCACACCTTCAAAATCATCTCAACTAAAACGTAATAGTATTGAAAATCTTAAGACGGATGCCTTGTCTATTGAACCCATAATAAAACGCATGAAGGCTGATAGTTCTTCTCGACAAGTATGTATAGGTTTATTCATGTATATTTTCTTTTATCTGCAATTCCAAGGTTCTTTAATCCCTTTTTTCTTTCTAAATTTCCAGAAACCATTTAAGTATTTGGAAGATAAAGATCAAGTACTAGATAGTGGGAAGGCTGCTGTCAAACAAGAACGTAATGAAAGTAAAATTGTATTCTCCAAGCCCAAAACTGAAGCAGGAGTTAAAATTAAATCAAACACGACCATTGATTCTCTGGTCAGCAAATGTCCAGAGAACACTAATTCGTCTCGTGAAATATGTAGAAATAACTCAAAACCTGCTTCTACCCGCACATTGTCTGGTGAGAGCCAAATGCAAACTACTTCTTTGAGCCCGAAGGATATAAGCATAGCTGAACTACGATTAAAGAAAAAGGATGCTCGTAAAATAGGGCTTGTGGATAGACTCCAGGAAAAAATTGCCCTTTGGGTGGCTAGGGAAACTACGTCAGATGGAAAAAATGACCATACTGAGCCAGAACTTTCTACCCAAGAACAAGCCAATGGAGAAGAAAAAGCTCATGAGACAAGTAGATCTATTTCCCCCTCAGAAAATCTAGATGAGGAAAAGAAAGAAACTGGAGAAACATTGACTTCAACTGAAATCAGCATACCAAATTCTAAAGGAGAACTAAATTGTGCAAAAATAGATGTTTTAGGTGCCACCAAGCCAGTTTCCCAAAGTTCAGTTAGTAACTTTTTACAGTCATTTCATTTGAACAAAAATCAGCCAAAAGTAATGCTAAGGAAACTTGTCATGCAATCTAAACCAGAAGATGACTCAAGCTTAGACACAGAAAAAAAAAATTTCAAGACTGAAAATCTATCTGATGGAGAAGTGGGTGAAACTGCCCGTAATAATGATAGTCATTGCACGAACACGACTGGAAAGAGAGTTATTGTTTCTGAGCTAACACTTGTTAATGATGATTATGGTAATGATAATGAGAAGACTAAGACAGTAACATGTAACTCCTCTGTGGCCTCCCCAGAACCCAAGTTGAGATCTCAACATGATGATCCTGTGACTTCTACCACCTCAAACATTGTTAAAAGTTCTCCTATTACTAATGAAGTTTCAAAGCAGTCCAGTGCAAAATTAATTTCTGAAGTCAAATCAGATCATGCTAAATCTGGAACTTCGGATGAAGCACAACCTAAAACTGACACTCTCAAAGCTGTTATTTGCAAGGAAGAACCAGAATCTGATCCTGAGTCTACACCTGAAATAAAATCAGCAACCCCAGAAAATAATCCTGTTGATGGTCCTGAAAAGGTCGAGAATCCTCTTAGGAAAACCCAGACATTCAAACTGAAAAGAAAATCCTCTCCTTCTCGTAAGACAGCAAGAAAATCTGTTACAGCTTCAACGCCGCGTGTGGCTATTGAGGCCAAAAGAACTGAAAATAATTCTGATTTTGTCAAGAAGCTTAAGATTGCCTCCTCAAAGCTATCCTCTGATCAAAAACCTGCTCTTTCTGATTCTGAGGAAACTGCAAATATTGTGTCTCTTGACACAGAAAATTCAAATAATGACACTGACTCACAGTTAAGTGCATTGAAGGCCCTGTTATCTAAAAATGTCACAGTTTGTTTAGAGAACTCTTCAAAAAAAGATGGTAACGAGGTTGTGTTAAATACTGAGAAAGTGAAAGCACTTTCAGATAGCACTGGTTCGTCTCATGTGGTCTCACTGAGTTTACCGAATTCCAAGGTATTAATTAATTACCCTTCTCTAGTATGTTTCTTGCTGTTATTATCACTTATTAATTATATTTTAATTTGTGATTAAACCAGGCAAAAACAATTGTGATTCAGTCGGGAAATACCAAAGCGCTGCAAGAAAGTCCCCCCAAAATCATAACAAGTTTTAGTACAACGTCACATGCTCAACGTTTAGCACATGGCGCCACAAGTATACTGAAAGTGGTAAAATCTTCATCCCCTGGGGAGTTAAAATCTTCATCCATACTTAATGATGGCGAACAGGTATTTAACATATGATACGTTTAATCAGATCCATTTTACTTTATACAATCATGTTGCAACTAATGTTTGTATTTTTATATCTTTTAGCCTTCTAAACACCCGGCACCACGCACGTATGTTGTGAAGGGAAATATTGCCTTATCAAGAGCTCAAAGTACAAATTCATCACCTGTGAAGTCAACATTTGTGACAGTTTCACAATCTTCAACTGGTGCACCACTTGTGCGAAGACTTTTACCCAAAGCTATTCCTTTAGCACCTCCTCTGTCTACTACTTCCAGTGGGACGAGTTCCATCTCAGTGTCCAATAAGGCAGACTCTGCTTCTCCACCTGAAAATGTGGCTAAAGTCACACAAAGAATAAGTGTGAGATCTTTATCAACTACTGTGACATCTACCACTGCATCACCAAAACCAGTTCCACCTTTAGAACAATCAACCCAGGCCCAGGAAGAGAGAAGCATTTTGAGAAAGTCGCTCCATGAACCTCTGTCTGAGAACTCTGCCAAATCTTCAGCCAACCTAAGAGAAATGCCACCACTCTCAATAGCATCAGTTTGCAGCTTACAACCTTCTATTCAAACCCTCTCTGGGTTAACTGCAGTTGTTCAAACATCATCCAGTTCCAAGAAAAGTGTTCCAAAGATGTCTGCAGGAATAGGCCCATTATCAAGCGAGTTACAATCTCAAGCTGGCAAGGTAAGAAAATCAGAATTAACACTGTAAATAAATGATTTTTTTTTTTTTTGTCTTAAAATTTTTAATTTTTCTTCCTCTGTTATATATATTTTTTTAGATGACTGATGTTTTTATGAGTTGTCTGAAAGATTGTCTAAGTGATTTGGGGAATAAGGGAAGTCTTGAAGCTCAAATCCGTTGTCTCCAACTTGATATCGAACATATGCAGTGGCAACATCAGCAAGAAATAGAGGAACTTCGACATAATACTGGTTTGTTATCTGAATTTTTTTTATGGTGGGGATAAAACTATTTAGTATCATCTTTGATATGGTGTTCCTATTCTCAGAGGTAACTATAACTGAGGTAAAGGATCGAATGAAAATGGAATCTCAAATAGCAGTAAACACAGCATTAGCTAATGCTAGGAAGGAAAAGGAGGCTGCCGTTGAGGCTACCAAAGAAAAGCAGTGGTGTGCGTTTTGCAAGAAAGAAGCTATGTTCTATTGCTGTTGGAATACATCATATTGTGACTATCGCTGTCAGGTATGTTGTAATGTATCTCCTGATTTCCACATCAATTTTTTTGCTTACGAGTAACTCTTCTACATTTAAGCAAACAAAAATTATTGCAGCAAAACCACTGGCCATCACACAGTCTCAGCTGTACCCAGAATACTTCATCAGTTGATGCAGAACGCCACTCAAGCTTTGAAAATGGACAGGTACTTGTGTTCTTTTTTTCTTTGTCTCAGACCATTTTTAGACCTTTTTTTATAGAAAATTGTTTCAAATTAATTCTGTGAGGGATAAAATCAGAAGGGGTTCTTCTTCACTCTCTTGTCTGTAAAGCTATGGTTACTTGGAGTAGCTTGTAATACTTTTCATCTCTTACTCGGTGCTACTTTGTCTCACTCAGCCTACAAGGAGAATTATCATCAGACGTAAGGAGGTGCTTTCACCTCCACTTTTGAAGAAGGTACTACGTGTTTTCTACATGTTTGCCTGTACTTGTGTTGCTTTTGCATCTAAACTGAAGTTTGAAATCTGCTTGCTGATTGTTCTACATCTATGTTGTTTGAAGTTAATATTTTTATTTGTTATTTGTGCTGTCTTTATAGAGCATTGCGCCCAAAACGTGGCAACACCGCAAGTCGCATTTTTTCTTTGAGATTTGAAGTCTTAAGAGTGACTGTCAATAACATTATGCATTGCCACTCTTTTACAAACTTGGGAAATTTACAATGTCCAAGTGTTGGACTTTTTTTGAAAACATACTCCAGCTATATTTTTATCCTACGACTTGCGCTGTTGCCAATTTAATGGCGAAAAGGTCTATTGCGGGTAGAAACAAGAATTACTTGCATATTGAGTGTATCATGTAAACTGATTTAAATTTTATTTTTTCAGTGCTGAAATGCTTGGAGGTGATTTTCAAGACTCTGATAACCAGAATATTCAATGCAAGATGTTTCTGCTATTTTTGATGTGCATTTTAATGTGCATTTTAACTCAAAACATAAAATTCATCATTCATATTTAGAACAAATATTATCATGAATGTATTGTATAAATTTTTTAGTCTGTGATAATAACAATATAATTTCTTTCTTTAAAAATATTATTCTTATTGATATGTTCAAAATTATACTAAATTTAGTAAAGCTGATTTTTTTTCCTTTTTTTTCTTTTCTTGGAAGACTTGTATACTATTAGAAAAAAAAGCTTTGTCTTTTGATGAGAAAAGACCATTAATGATTTTGACCTGTTTGTTTTATTTATTAGCCCTATCAAGACTGAGCTTTTCTGGAATGATTTGTGTAACTGTTTTACTGTTGGTGCATTTATGTACTTAAATTTAGTCTCTAATTTAATTTAGTTTCTAATCTAATTTTCTTTCTTATTTAATGTAGTTTCTAATGTCAAAGAAATTGAAACTTTTTGTGTGCTGTCCTGTAATTGTAGTGCAAACTGAAATGATTTTTTTCTTCTTTTTTTTTTTCTTTCTGTTCCCATTACTTTACTTTTTTTTTTTTTTTTTTTTTTTTTGGTCGCAAATAATTTCTGTCATAGTTCTTTAGTACATAAGTCATTTCACTTATCTGAACTATTGTTGTATATGATATGACTGACTTATTCACCATGTTTAACTCTTAATGTTCCTGAGGTGACCATGTACCACATGTTAATGCCTGACAAACTTTCTTATGTCTTCTCATCTTGTAATATTTATTACTCCATACTTTGTATCTTGTCATACTGTAGAAATAAATTTCACAACTTTATACATTTCAGCCACCAGTGAACCTCGGTTGTCCCTTGAAAGTCAGAAATTGGATGGTATTTAAAATGCATTGCACTGCAAGAGCTGCAGAAGTTTTGGTGAAGGTGGTGGCAGAAGATGGTACTTGATTTGTGGGAGCAGGCCACCAAAGGGGCCCACACATTGGATGGTGGTAGTGGCGGCTCACCCTCACCCTAGGGTTATATCCAGCGACATACAACCTACAACCTAACCGAGGTCCCTGATTGGTCAATTCGCCCGAAACAAATGACGATTTGGCCAATGAGGGACCTCCATTAGATTGTAGGTTGTATCCTGGATATAACCTAGCTCATAGGCCACCATCACCAACCAGAGGGCGCGCCGGTGGCCTACACGCCCGGCGGTGCCAGGGTGCCACCAAAATGGAGAAGCCGCCAGCCAGCCACATGCTACCCGGTGAAGCAAAATGCGAAGCGAAGCTGTTCAGCCATTCTCCGCGGCATTTCTAGAGTGTCATACCATCGCACGCCTCGCTATTTTCTCTTTCTTTTTGCATGCCTGGGCGGGGCGGCGCTTCCCCGCAGTTGGCGGCACTGTAGGGTGATTCCGCATACTGGTTTCGTCGTCCCTGTCGCACCCACGGCAGGATGCCAGCAGACGCAAGAGAGAAGAGACTACTGAAGGCTGTTCGGAGTCACCCTCCAGCCCAGCGCTCCTTCGACTGGCGGCCGCGCGGGACGGGGGGCGCTGGCGCTGCATCGCGAGGCCAGGCCCACGACGGAACCAGACGGAACACAGAACGGATCGGTTTTGTTTTGGTCCCTTTCGTTCGACCCCAGCTCGGCTCGCTCGGCTCGGCTTGGCTCCGCGCTGTTCGGCTCTGCTCGGCTCGACTCGGCAGTCGCCTCCCGAGCTCGCGCCTGGCCCGAGCCCCGAGCGTCCCGCTGCAGTCCAGTCTCCGCCGCCCCGACCCGACCCGACTACTCGCGAGAGCCGCCGCCCGCGCCTGAGCCGCCCGCGCCCCGACACGACCCGATCCGGGAATCCGGGAGTGTTTTGGGGATCCGCGCCCTCCGCCTCCGCTCGCCCGACGCCCGGCCGCCAGGATGCGAGTGTTATGCGTCGCCGTGCTGCTCACGGCCCTGGTGTTCGCCGCTGCCGCCAAGCAGCGGGTCCGGAAATTTGACGGAGACTTTGAGTTCGCCGAGGAGGTAAGCTAGCACGACCCGGAGCTGCTGGAGGCGCTGCTCGCTCGCCTAGCGGTGCGGCCGGCTGGACCGGGCCCGGGCCGGAGCCGGAGCCTCCCCGCAGCCTCCGCCGCTGGAGCTCTGGCCGCTGGGCCGCTGCGGCCCGGCTCGGCTCGGCAGGGCTCGGCTCGGCTCGGCTCGGCTCTCCAGCTGACATGAGGAATGCCCCTGGGGGGTATGCAACCGGGCCGGCGAGCAGCCTACGCAGGTGGGGCCGGGGCCCCACCGCCGCCGGGCCCGCGGTGGTGTGTGCTGCTGGCTGCGTGTGAGTTTCGCTCTCACGCTCTCTCTCTCCCTCTCTCTCCTCCACCGCGTGCCGCGCGCGCGAGGCGCGAGCTCGCTCACTCTCCGCGGTACAGTCTCGTTTAAAAGACTCGAGTCCGCTGCTGCAGCAGCCTGCCGACTTATTCCGAAGAGCGCCCTCCTCTCTCTCTCTGTCCCTCGCGCACCTACACGGCGAGCCCCGCCGAGAGTGCGAGTGAGACAGGGCGAGGAAGGCGCTCCTTCGGCTGCTCCGCGCCTGGCGGCCCCTCCCGTGGGCGACCCTGACCCGCGGCGGGGCGGGGCGGGGCGACTATAGAAGCGCCTCGCGACCTCTCGCGCACCCACAAGTTGCAGTCGGGGACAATGAATGCAGGGGCTTTAATCGCAAATCTAGACAACAGTTACGGTTACTAAACCGAAACGCAGCTTAACAGCCGTCAGCGCCGCCCACCGGCACCACCTCGGTGTCCAGCATTCTGATTCCTCCGTCCTTGTCGCACTCATGATGCTCATGAGGCACTGCAAATGGGTGAGAGAGAGAGAGAGAGAGAGAGAGAGAGAGAGAGAGAGAGAGAGAGGATCCCCCATTGACCGATGTGCGGAATCAGCCTACTGGACCGCGGGGTCCTCATGCAGGGGTGGTTCCGCTCTACGGTTTCGTTTCTCTGCCGCGACTGATTCAGAACACCGCTCTCGTTTCTCGGTCCTTGTGGTCCTTGTCGCACCTTTGGCGGCGCCCCATGTCGGGGGCGGCAGGGCCCCATGACGCAGCGACAAGGACGGAGCCGCGAGAGCGATGTTCGGAATCAGACGGCTGTCTCATTGCGCTCACGGGCCATGGTCGTAAGGGGCAAGAGAGAGGACACTTGTGAACGCTGTTCGGAAGCACCCTGTTGTCCTCCTGCAAGTCCTGCCGCCCGGCCCCAGCAGGGCGCGGCGGTCAGTCCGTGAAAGACTGCATTCCTGTCGTGTCCCTGCCTGCCATGCCATGCCTGCTGCCCGGTCCGGTGGCTGTGGCTGCCGCCTTTTTCTTGTGATTAATGTTGTACCCCCTGTCCATGCCTGCCCTCCTCGAGGCGGGGGGGGGGGGGGTAAAATATCCACCAGGAGCCCCCCTCCCCCTTTACTCACTCACAAACAAGGGGCTTTGAAGAAAGGATACATAGGTGTGTAAGCGCCGGGGCGGGTCTGGGGGGGCTGGACAGGTGTTTCTTATGTTAAGGGACGGGGGGGGGGGGGGGGAGCTGTGGCGTATCGGAGAGCCTGCAGGCCAGACAGTCGTGCCACTCAGGTGCAGTGCTAATGACGAAGCATCGACCGCTGCGTGGGGGAGGGGGGTGCGGCTCTGCAGGTCCTCCACCCGAGGGGTCCTTCACTATTAATTCAAGCGCACATCGATTTTTCTTGAGTTTTTCATATTATTTTCTTGATTTTTATTCTGATTTTTCTGATTTTTACTGATTTTGTCGGGGATATGCACTGTTTTTCTTTCCGCCTCCACCGCATTGCGCTGCTGCTGAGCGATGCACTCAGCCGTCCGATTCCAAAGATCGCTCTCGTACCTCCGTCCTTGTCACACCTACCTATGGCCGTGCCTTATTTCAGGGCTGGCTTTGCCTCATGAGAGCGACAATAAGGAAGGAAGGTGGCGAGAGAGCGATCTTCGGAATCAGACGGCTGCTGGATGCGACGACCATGCGCGGATCCAGCGACAGGCCTTTTGCATGGCTCCTTGGTAGCCGCCTGAAAGGTAGGCAAAAAGTACTACTTTGCCCCTGTAAGTAGGCAAAAAGTACTACTTTGCCCCCCCCAAAGGCTGGCTCTGGATCCGCCACTGGCGACGACCCTTCCGCCGGAAAGAGGCGCCGCATCGTTGCGATGTCGACAGAGAATTGCGCGGGAGCAGGGAGGGGGACAAGTGCGCTCTCTATACATACAAACTGTGAATTTGGGGCGCTGAAAAATGGGAAGCGGGGCGGCGCGGGGCGGCGCGGGGCGGCGCGGGGCGGCGCGGGGCGGCGCGGGGCGGCGCGGGGCGGCGCGGGGCCACCTATCACCCCCCTGTCCGGCACATCGCATACACGCATTACGCATAGCCTCAACAGCCGTCTGAGTCGGAAGATGATTTCTCTCGTACCTCCGTCCTTGTCGCACCGATATGGCGAGTGGCGGGGTGCCCTACGTTGGGTTTTGGGTATGGAAGGCCCGCCCCATAAGTGCGCGACAAGGCCGGAGGCGCGGGCGCGAGAGCGATCGTATTCGGAATCAGACGCCTGCGCTTGGTGGTGGTGGTCGATATGAGGCCAGCCGACTGATTCCGCATATCGTTTCTCTTTTATACCTTCTGTATAGCTCCGTCCTTGCCTTGTCGATCCCGTGGGACAACCCCCTTGCGCGCTGCAGGCGCGTATTAAAGGGGGGCGAGATGTGGCCTCTCTAGATAGCCGCCTGAAAGGTAGGCAAATTGTGCTACAACACCCCTGTATGTAGGCAACCTGAAGTGCACCGCCCCGCTGTCCGGCCGGACCTTAATACGCCCCTGGCGCGCTGTGCGAAGTCATTTCTACAGACTGTGTTGCGATGGTAAATATGGAATAGACTCCAGGAACTACATTGTCTACCTTTTAGCAACCCCAGATTTTAATTTAATAAACATTTGTCATAAACATTCGTCTTAAATAGGTAAAACATTTTAGTGCAATATGCAGGTGTTTGGAAGCTCAGCAATCAAGCCGGAGGCTTGCCTGGCTAGTACCTCTCATGGCCATCATAGGGTACCGCTGCAGGTGCAACAAGGACGGAGGGAGGAGAGCGACCTTCTGAATCAGTCGGCTGTGCGGCCGACGCGATGACATGTCCGAGTCCGCGCGCCGTGCGGTGCGGTATTCCCCGCAGCAGACCAGACCGCAGAGTCCACACGTGTGGGCCTTTCGCCCCGCCCCGCTCGAGGGGAGGGGGGGGGGGAATCAATTCAAGAAATCGTTGTGCGGCCCTCAAATAATCATTTAAAAATCGGAAAAAAAATCAAAAAATCAAAATGAAATCAGGACGAAAGATTCAGAAAAAAAACACTGGTCAAAATAATAACGGTCTCTACCACGGAAAAATGCCGTAATTTTGGATTACGAACACTCCGTGCCTTATCCCCATCAGATTCAATGTTAAAAAATGGGGGGTGCGGTGAGATGTACGGAAAAGTTACCGTTAATTTATTTTTTTTTCGGTGGTTTCCGTTTTTGGTACGGAATCAGTAACGGCGTTCCGTACTTTGGTTCCACATCTTGCCCATAAGAACAGCCAGGTTCTTCCTGAAAGTTCGGCAAGGTACGGAACGAAGTACGGAAAAAAACGTACTTTCATCGAGAAAACTCATTTTTCGAGAGGGTACGGTCTCCGTAGTTGGCTCCGTACCAGAGGCTGTTTTTTTTACAGTGAATAGAATAATCGAGAACAAATAAACAATGATCTGGAAGAAAATGAAAAACTTCAGAAATACGATGAAATAGATCAAAATTTGTCAAATAAGACATTTTTTGTAAAATCGAAAAAAAAAAATCATTGTACACATTTTGTGGGAGTGATCCCACCTCGGCCCCGCGCCGCCGATGACTTGATGACCTGGCCCGGCCAGGCCGGTACTTCATGTCTTCATCCGGTGCAACACCACCGCCCTGCCCTGCCCTGCCCTGCCCTGCCCTGCCCTGCCCTGCCCTGCCCCGGCAGCGCGACGGGGGGCCACGCCCACACTATCTCGTGATCAGTGAGGAAATGATAAAGGGAAAGAAATGGTCGATGGAATAATGCAGCATTAGGGCGTGGCGGCGTGGCCAGGCGCAGAGCGGAGAGGTTCGGAGAGGAGTTCGGCGCCGCAGAAAAGGCTGGAGAAGGGGTGAGGCTCACTTCGAAAAATCGTTAAAATTAAAGATAAATTTAAAAAAATGGATAAAATTCAAGAAGAAAGATTTAGAAAAATCCGAACAACCTAGAGCGACTGAGTCAAAAACTGAAATAAAAATCGAAGTAAGTCAGAAATAGGGGGATGCCCCAGAAAATACACGCACATCTGATCCAAATTATTCTGTCAATTGCATGATTAAATAGGATTTTTAGTAAATTGCGGTGACTGATTTCGATTTATTCCAAATTATTGGAAATTAACTTGCAACTGCGCAAAATAATCACAATTATTTTAATTAATTTTTTTAAAAATTCAGAAGCAAATTTTGCTCTGCAATGGAAAGGGTGGCGTGAAAACATGGAAAATTTTTGCGGCAGTAAACCTCCCGAAGGAGGTTGCGGTTCCCGCCAGGCACAGGGCTTTAACCCCCTGTGGCAGCCAACTGCTTCGGTGTTCCATGGGAACCGGCGCTTTGCTGACTGCGATCCCATCGCGCAATTCGACAGATTTGATCCCCGTACCACCATTGGCCTACCCCTAGAGGTACGAGCGGTGTCAAGAGCGTTAGACTTCCTGATCCCAGTTTCAGAGGCCTTACCTCAGAGGGGTACGCGGGATTCGAACCCACAACCCCGAGTGCCGACACATAGCCAGAACAGGAAGCGACCCAACGCCCAGAGCCACCGAGCCAACGGCGGTGAGACGTGTTTAACATCTATTTGACCTGCCATCCAGCTGCGGCCAAAGGGAATGTCAAGCGCGAAAAACACTTTCCCGAGTGGGAGTCGAACTTCGCACCCCTCGGTTCGGTGTTGCGCGCTCTACCAACTGAGCCACGACGCCACGATGACTGTACAGTGGGACGGGTTCGAGTTGTATTTGCCCTGTCCTCCTGGCTGGAGGCTGCAGGAAACGAGGCAAATACGGCTCGAACCCCCGTCGCACTGTACAGTCATCGTGGCGTCGTGGCTCAGTTGGTAGAGCGCGCAACACCGAACTGAGTGGTCCGAAATTCGACTCCCGCTCGGGAATGTGTTTTTCGCGCTTGACGTTCCCTTTGGCCGCAGCTGGATGGCAGGTCAAATAGATGTTAAACACGTCTCACCGCCGTTGGCTCGGTGGCTCTGGGCGTTGGGTCGCTTCCTGTTCTGGCTACGTGTCGGCACTCGGGGTTGTGGGTTCGAATCCCGCGTACCCCTCTGAGGTAAGGCCTCTGAAACTGGGATCAGGAAGTCTAACGCTCTTGACACCGCTCGTACCTCTAGGGGTAGGCCAATGGTGGTACGGGGATCAAATCTGTCGAATTGCGCGATAGGATCGCAGTCAGCAAAGCGCCGGTTCCCATGGAACACCGAAGCAGTTGGCTGCCACAGGGGGTTAAAGCCCTGTGCCCGGCGGGAACCGCAACCTCCTTCGGGAGGTTTACTGCCGCAAAAATTTTCTATGTTTTCACGCCACCCTTTCAATTGTAAAACAAAATTTGTTTCTGAAAATTTTTAAAAATGAATTGAAATAATTGTGATTATTTTGCATTATTGCAAGTTAATTTCCAATAAATTGGAATAAATAGAAATCAGTCACCGTAATTTACTAAAAATCCTATTTACTCATGTAATTGAGAGAATAATTTGGATCAGATGTGCGTGTATTTCCTGAGGTCATCCCAGAAATAGAGGGGAAAAGATAAAAAAATATCAAAAAAGAAAGTTTCCTTGCGAAATCAAAAGAAAAGTTTAAAAAAATCGCAATCAAGGTTGGAATTGAAAGCAGATGAAACTGCAAGAGACATTGTTATGGGATGCTCTTTGTGTGACAATTTGGGTGTTTGAAGGTATGAATGGTAAAGTAACATGACATAGTAGTTGTTTATTTTTTCACTCCTCCTCAGTTAGGTGTCATGTGTTATATTCAGTAAGGAATTCGGCCCAGCCTGGGCTGGGGGCATGGGCGCGCCCGCGCTGTCGTGAGTGTACTTTTTGACCACTGTTGTCTCACTACCACTGCTACTGCCACCACCACTGGCAGAGGAATGCAGCAGCAACAGGTGGTGGGCACGACACGAAACCAAATTTCGCGCCCCGCGCCTGTACCACTAATAATCTGCATTATGCTTCTCGACTCGTTCAACACGACAGTACAAGCAGGATGACACGTTTATTTAAATGGTTATTAGAATACTGTATAAAATGTATCATCTGCTAAAAATTGAACGTCCAAAAAAAAAAAAAAATCGAACGTCAACACATTTTGTGAGAGTGATCTCCATCTCCCCCTCGAGGTGGGTGGTTGGGGCGGCAATGGGGTCTCGCAGCTCGGGCCTCGAGGCCTCGCGCTTCTCTGATGGAGCGGATTGGACTTTACATTAACGAAGTCAAGGAACGCTGAGCCGGGCCGAGCCGGGCCGGGCCGGAGCGGCAGCCGTCCGTAGAGTCAAGGAGACGAGACGAGAGGAGAAGGAGGGAAATCACATTTGTGTTTGGCTCAGGCGCGGCGGGCCGGTCGGGCCGGGCCGGGCGGAGGACAAAGGAAGAGGCCGCCGGGGGCCGGGGCCGGGGGCGCATGGGAGGAGGAGCAGGCCGTGTGCTTGCTATTGATTACGTCACCGCGCCCTGCCCTGCGCTGCCCTGCGCTGCGCCGCGCCGCTGCGCCTCCGCTGTCGTGCCCTTTCAGATCCTATCGACCCTCTTCCTTCCCTTCCCTTTGCGCTGCTCACGGTGGAGGGAGAAAAGGTGGCGGCACTACGGGCCCGGCCGTGGTTCCAGAATCTCGACAGGTTGGGGGATTAACGCCGAAGTCGGGGCGATCTAACGTGCCGGTCCGGAGTAGCTGCGGTCGGGGCGTCCCCACAGGCAGGTAGGCAGCCCCGACTTAGCTTCAGCCGGACCGACCGTAGGCTCGGCGGGAGTGTGCGAGGGAGAAGGGTCACTGTGCGAGAGAGACAGGTATCTTTTGGTGCGGCACGGCACGGCACGGGCAGGCCGCGCGCAGCCGGTGGGACGGGCGGGGAATTCTGACGTTTTGAACTCATGTACTCATGTGGCCAGCGCGGCGGGAGGATGTGTGGGTGTTTGTCACGGTGTATGGTGCACTATCAGCAATCTTTCGAAGGTCAGGGACTCAGGGGCATTTTATTTTGAAAAGATTGAAAAATTGAAATTAAAAGTTTAAACGAGCCCTTTTGGCCATATCCGAATCTATTCACCCCAGTCTTGCCAGTGTTGATTTCTTACCTTGTTTTGGCAAGTAAACAGGGGCGTAATTAGGGGGGGGGGCGATGGGGGCGATCGCCCCCCCCTCGGGTCCCCGAAGGGGACCCAAATTTCCGATTTTCGGCTGTCATACGGGGCGCACTGAGCCGCAGTGGTGGCCCTGTGTGCGGCCCCCGCCCCCGCCCGCCCCCGGTCAAGCCCCTCGCCCCTTTTTTGCACAACGGAATACTAGACATTAAAGTAGAATTCGAGTTTTGCCCCTGAAGTTAGGCAACCCGCGATGCATCGCCCCCCCCCCCTCACACATGCCCTAATTACGTCCCTGCAAGTAAAGAGCGGGATACCGGTCTTAGTGTACCCTGTCGTACATCCCTGTACAGCACACTTCCGTCCCATGTCGAGTGTGGACTGGAGAGTGTAGACGGTTGACAGAGAGGTCCGCCAGGCCCGCAAACCACGGCAACCTCCATTCATTGTTTATCGCACAGTGCTCAAAACACCCCCGTGCTCCGAGGACCGCACGGGCCGAGGGCCGCACCTGCTACATGAGTTCAAAACGTCAGAATTCCCCGCCCGTCCCACCGGCTGCGCGCGGCCTGCCCGTGCCGTGCCGTGCCGCACCAAAAGATACCTGTCTCTCTCGCACAGTGACCCTTCTCCCTCGCACACTCCCGCCGAGCCTACGGTCGGTCCGGCTGAAGCTAAGTCGGGGCTGCCTACCTGCCTGTGGGGACGCCCCGACCGCAGCTACTCCGGACCGGCACGTTAGATCGCCCCGACTTCGGCGTTAATCCCCCAACCTGTCGAGATTCTGGAACCACGGGTCCCTATGCTGGGGCTACCTGAGTGCCGCCACCTTTTCTCCCTCCACCGTGGCGCTGCTGCTGCTGGCGACCAGAGCCAGCGCGGCAGCCGCAGCCGTGTGACGAGTTCCTAACCGCGCAGAAGTCCTTTAGAGCGCTCGCTCTCCTCGCGCTGTCTCTCTCGCACCTATGCGGCGAAGCCCACGAGAGCGAGTGAGACGAGACGCAGGGCGAGGAAAGCACGCTTCGGAATAAGTCGGCGACAGAGCGCGCATATAGCCGCTTCGCCCAGCAGTCCGTCGCTCCGTCTACGTCGCGGTACCGGGTTGACTTCGGTGGTGCTGGGGGTATAGTCGGAGTCGTATAGGAAAATTTTAAAAAAAAAAAAAAAAAAAGTGATTTGAGCGACGACGCGGCCACCCTACCTCCCCATCCATGCCCTGCCTGTCTCCTTGATGCTTGATCCATTTCCGATCAATCCACTGGATTTGCACCCCCCCCCCCCTCTACCCCATTGCGTCCAGCACCCTTCCCGTACCCGCGCACTCCTCGGAGCGGCCGCTTTGTTTTCCGCTCGCAGTTTGCGACGCCCCCCCCCCAACCCCCTGTGCGCTATGTCGCTCGCTTTGATCGGAAAATGATTGGCGTTGAGTCGTTTCCGCCGCCCCTTCCCGTCCCTCCCATCCCCCCATCCCCTCGCCCGTTGATGAATCTTGATCTGGAGTCAAGTCTTCCCGCGGCGCCGCCACGCCCCGCCCCGCCCGCCGCCCCGCCCCGCTCCGCGCGCCGCGACTTAAGAACACCACTTTATTGAAATATTCTCCCCCGCGCCGCGTCCCTTGTTCTGCGCTCCGCTCCGCACCCTGCCCGCCCCGCGCTCCTTATCCTAACTCGGCCCGCGGGGGAGAAACTTTTTCTTCGCCTCGGGGTGGGGTGGGGTGGGGTGGGGTGGGGTGGGGTGGGGTGGGGTGGGGTGGGGTGGGGTGGGGTGGGGTGGACAGAATCCGCGAGGTTTGGACCGGGCCGCCACCGCTCTGCTCGACTGGGCCGAGACGAAAGAAGACGTCGGCGACAAAAATTAGCATGATGGTCTCGTCTGAGTTTGCGCGGGGCAGGGCGGCCGTTGCCGGTGGGTCCTGTCTTATATAAAGGCGTGGACAACGCGGAGGAGACTGCCGTCGCGTCGCGGATTCCGAAAGTCGGTTTCGTCTGCCTTTCGTCTCTCTGTCCTTGTCGCACTCATGGGGCGAATCCAGAAGGAGCAAGAGAGAGGACACTTCTTCTACTAACCGCTTTCCGGAATCTGACTGCTGATAGGCGACCGAATACCCGCATACATCACGGAACTCGAAGGGCTGCCGGTTTGTTTGTGTGTGTGTGGGGGGGGGGAGGGGGGAAGAGAGAGAGAGAGAGAGAGAGAGAGAGAGAGAGAGAGAGAGAGAGAGAGAGGGAGAGAGAGAGCGAGCGTGTTTGTGTGTGAGTGGGCGGGGCGTGCGTGTGGCGCAGCGCGGGGGTGGGTGAGGTCGGCCTTACCATAGCGTCGTGGACAGGGCGCGCCCCGTCCCGTCCCACCCCCACCCCATCTGAAGGAGTGGCGTGGCGCTCTGCAACAATGGGGCATCGTTGGGGTGGGCCGGGCCGGGGCCGGGGAGGCCCCAAGGTCCTCTCGCTCCCCGCCTCGCCTAGGCCCCTGCCTGCCTGCCTGCCTGGCTGGCGCCCCCGGCCGGGGCGGAGCGGGGCCGCGCCCAGCGCTACGTTATCGATTGGTGATGACTTTTACCCCGGCGGGGCCCCGGGGTTCCTCTCAGTTGCCCCGCCGCGCCCCGTGTCCTCGTCCTCATACTGCCGCTGGCGACCGATTCCGAAGATGATCGCTTTCATAACTCTGTCCTCGTCGCACTCATGGAGCAATACCACGGCCAGCATAGGGTACCGATGTAGGTGCAAACAAGGACGGAGGGACGAAAGCGATCTTCTGAAACAGACGGCTGGGCGGGGCGGGGCGGGGCGGGGCGGGTGCTAGGGGAGGAAGGCGTGCCCGGTGCCCGTGCCCCTTCCGGTGTCGCAGAATCATATCTATTGTGTATCCCCCTACCCCTCACCCTCCTCTCGGTATCAGCCCTTGGTTTTGAGTATTTCACAAAACACGTGATAGAATGCGCAGGTTCCTGTAACCGCTCCTGCTCGTCAGGCGTATCGTTACCCCTTAGGTAGGCAACATAAAATTGCCAAAGGCGCACCCGGCACAGCAGTGTACGAGCACGCATCAACCCTATTTGGCAAAGCTAAATTTCAAATTAAAATTTTAAATGCTCCTCCCTGTCTGAAAACGGCAGTGGAGGCCGACGGGAACGCGGAGGCGCCAGGCGCCAGGCGCCAGGCGTGGGACGGACAGGCTAGCCAACCACCAATGCACTAAAAAATGTTTTTTGATATTTAACTTCCAGCCTTGGCGTCCCGCAGGCCAAGATAGGCGCACTTTTAGCTCAGCTTTACACGGTCTTAACGTCCGTCTACCTTAGTGCTACTATGTTGTGTGTGTCGTTTTGTCGCTTAGCTCGGCGCTCGTGGATAGGGGGATACGTGCACCCTTACAGGGCTGGGAGGCACCCCCTTCCTACAACCACTCGGTTACGCCGGAGCTGCCTGTACCAGGCCGGGCCGGGATGTTTCGCACCCCCGGCCAGCAGCTTGCTGTGCGCAGGCCGTACCGTACCCCACCGTACCCCACCCCACTATACCCCACCCTACCACACACCGCCTCCCCAACCGGCGTGGCTCGGCGCGACGGCGCGACGCTCACTGCCGTGCGGTGCTGTTATTTATGGCGCGTTATCGTGTGCGGGCGACGGGGGGGGGCGGCGGTGGAGGAGCTGCGCGATTCACCGGTGTCAGCCGTCGCTGTACGGGCGCGAGGTGTCTTGACGGCGGCGCGGGTCGAGCTGCTGTAGAGCCTTTTGCTCTAAAGCAGAGTGGGGGAGGAATTGAAGAGGCGGTCGAGTTTGAATTTGACGTGCGACCGTGGGGGATAGGGCAAATGCGACGCGAACCCGTCGCTTTAGACAGTCATCGAGGCGTCGTGGCTCACTTGGTAGAGCGCGCAACGCTGAACCGAGTGGTCCGAAGTTCGACTCCCACTCGGGAAAGTGTTTTTCGCGCTTGGCATTTCCTTTGGCAGCTGCTCCAGGGCAGGTCAAGTAGAAATGAAACACGTCTCACCTCCGTTGGCTCGGTGGCTCTGGGCGTTGGGTCGCTTCCCGTTCTGGCTATGTGTCGGCACTCGGGGTTGTGGGTTCGAATCCCGCGTATCCCTCTGAGGTAAGGCCTCTGAAACTGGGATCAGGAAGTCTAACGCCCTTGACACCGCTCGTACCTCTAGGGGTAGGCCAATGGTGGTACGGGGATCAAATCTGTCGAATTGCGCGATAGGATCGCAGTCAGCAAAGCGCCGGTTCCCATGGAACACCGAAGCAGTTGGCTGCGACAGGGGGTAAAAGCCCTGTGCCTGGCGGGAACCGCAACCTCCTTCGGGAGGTTTACTGCCGCAAAAATTTTCTATGTTTTTACGCACAGAAAAATAAAATAATCGATTAAATATTTCAAAAAATATTCCAACATATTTGCGATATTCCCAAAATATTCCCAAAAAATATTACAGATATTCCAAAAATATTCCAGATATTCCTAGTGGAATATATTCCATGTACACAAAAATTTCAAGTGGTCGACCCCTCGGGATTGTCCTTGTTCGAGGCGGGTGAGATGGTCGAGCTTTTGGGGAGGAAGTGAGTGTCCCTCACCCCACCCTGCGGCCCCGCCCCGGAGACAAGGTGAAAGGCGAGGAGGAGAGGGACCTATACCGCTGAGGCGACCTTACCAAAAAAAATATATATAAAAAAAAAGTGCCGCGCGTTCATCTCTGCCGGCGAAAATAAGCTGTCGACACGGTGGCGCCGTCTCACCCCGTCCCGTCCCGTCGCCCCCGTACCGACCTGGCGGGGCCCCAGGTGGCGCGCAGGTGGGGTACGCCCCGTCCCCCCGCGCCCCCCGCGTGATGTGCTGGAAAGATAGTGTGGCGTACGGAAGGGGGCGAGGTTTGGGGGCCCCGACGTGGTGTGAACCACCATGGTGCACCTCGACATGACACAGCAGGGGAGCTGTCCGCAACTACGTCCGTGCCAACACCACAGCCCCCCCTATTCGGCCCCTCTGCCTGTGCAACGTGGACGGCCTGCGTTCGCACCCCAGCCCCTAACTCCCCCTCCCCCCTCGGCCCTCTCTGCGAAAACTATCTTTGTAGATTTACGATATATTTTGTAAATAACGATTTACGAAAAATGTTAGAGTAAATTTACGACTGACCATTCCTTCTCGAAATTGCGAATTTCAAGTCGGCATGTAGTGCTCGTAATTTTACAATTTGTATTTGTAAATTTACGACGACACTGTGGAAAACTTTACCGTAAACCCACGACTGTTTTTTTAATGGTGGCTCCGGCACACGTAAACCGCCGCCACTCTACTGGGCGGGCGTGGGATGCACGCTTCAGCCTGCACTCTCCGATCCTCACAAAGAAAATTCTTGTATTTCAAAAGAATTCTGTGCAACCGTGATACAAAGCCAAACTTTCTTTGTAATTCAAAGAAAAACCTTTGTGACACAAAAATAATCTTATGTGGTACAAGAAGAAATGTTTGTAATACAAGGAAATTTCCTGTATAATACGGTTGCACAGTGCACAGATTTCGTTGTATTAGTGTGGTGGTGGCGGGCCCGGACCTGGGTGGCCGGGCGCGGCAGGCGCGGCCGCATCCGAACCTGTCGCGGAGCTAGGGTTTTCCCTCTTGAGGAAGGCACCTCTGAAATTTGGCGAACAAATTTTGTGATTCTTTCTTAATTATGATAAAAAAATTTCCTTCGTTGAGCTTTCTGAAATTTCATGATTTTTTCAGAAATTTGCGGCTTCTTTGTGTACTTTTCTGAATTATAAGAATTTCAAAAATTTTACAGTTGCGTCCCACTTGATCTCGCCCAGTCCGTTACGCGGTCCGGGTTCTCTCGGAGCATGCCAGCCGCCCGCCGGCTACCGAGCCGCCTCGTTATTCAGCCAATGGAAACGCGGGGGTTGGCGGGGTGGGGCTGGGGGGGGGGGGCGTATTGTCCAATATGCACACGTCTCCCCCGCCCCGCCCCGCCCCGCGCGCCACGGCGCCACCCCTTTGCCTCGGCGGCTTCCGGAACACCGCAGGCTGCACAGGCTGATTCCGGAGATCGCTCTTGCGCGCCACGTCCTTGTCGCACTCATGAGGCCCTGCCATACCCAACGTAGGGCACCGCCATGGGTGCGACAAGGACGGAGATACGAGCGCGTTCTTCGGAATCGGACGGGAGCAGCAGCTGCAGTCGGTCCCTCACCCCCCGAGGCCCCCTCGAGCTGTTGAAAGTTGCTCAAGCTTTTTCTCCCCTTTTAAGTTGGACCGATAAACCAATACCGAGACGGTCTGTCTTGCCGCGCCCGCGCGCCACGGGCTGTCGGCTGCAGAGGCGCCCCTGCTTCACGCCCGCGCACCGTTTCGCCCCGCCCCGCCCCGCCCCACCTCGCCCCGCCCCGCGCCCCGCGAGCGAGGTTGAAATTGGCGTATACATCGCCAGTGGCCGCGCAGATGCGGTCGGAATGCTATCACTTGATATGCTGTGGGTTGCCTTTGATGACTTTGCGCGTCGGGTCAGGGCAGAGCGGCGGGCGGCGCGTGGGAGAGTGGTGCCCGCCGTAAAGAACACGACTCGGGAGGGGCGGGGCGGGGCCAGGTGAGGTGGGGTCGGGCAGGGCGAGGCACAGCAGGAGCAGGGTGGGGCGAGAGGTGAGGCGAGGCGGGCAAATGTTGACCGAGTAAACACGCATGAGAGAAACGTAATTTGGTGGTTTGAATGAAAAGGTTTTTGGTGCGGGTCGGTTGTGGTTGTGGTCGTGACGGAGACCGGTGGGGGTAGTAGGGTCATACGGTTGGAGGCTTTTGCCCCGCCCCGCCCCGCCGCACTCCTTTTCCTCCCCGTCCTGGCGCGCCGCGCACTTGTAAACGCGAAATGTCAGGACCGAAATAAGCGGCTGAGATGAGACGCGGGAAGGGAAGGGACTTCTGCCGGGCGCGCGAAGAGGAGACTGCCCCTCGCCTCCTGCCCCCCAGAACACTGCCCTCAAGGATAACGGCCATCTCGAAAAAATCGTGTATACTCAAAAATTCACGTGTATTTTTAAGGAAATGCAAGAAATTCAAGAAAAATACAAGGAAGTATAATGAGAAGAATAAGTAATTCATCAAAATACTTATCAAAAATGCAAGAAAAATACTGAAAAATACAGCAGAAATATAAGAATTACAAAGTAAGTGTATACAGAAATACATTAGTTACGCTGTTCGGGATCACCCGGCTGGTCCACGGGCGGGAGATACCACGAGCGCGACGCGACGCGCCCCGGACAATGAGAGCGATTCCGGTGCACGCACTCCCCGCTCTCTCTCTCTTTCACTCACTCTCTCTCGCTTTCAATGTTCTAGGGCACTCTGGCTCTCTCGCACTCACGGAGTGGGCCTGTGGCCTACGAGTTCGCGCACCGGAATCGCTCTGCAAGCCGGCAGCGACGGCGGCGACCCGACGTTAACTTGGTATTGGCAACTTGCTGCCGTTGAGACCGTTTTGCTGTTTCTTCTTTTCTCCATACGTGGTCTTAGCTCCCGCTCCTCTGCTCCCGCTCCCTCTGCTCCTACCCCCCTTACTCCTGCTCCCCTCGCTCCCGCTCCCCTTGCTCCCACTCCCTCCACTCCCTCTCTCTCTTTCTCTCCCCCCCTCTCTCTCTCTCTCTCTCTCTCTCTCTCTCTCTCTCTCTCTCTCTCTGCTCCTTCTCCCTCTGCTCCCGCTCTCTCAGCTCCCGCCTCGGCGCGCGGACTCTCCTCCGCTCCGCTAGTAGCTGTCGCGTTCTAGTTTATTGATCGGCCCCGCCCGGGACACCACCACCCCATCCCGCTGCCGCCGCCACTGCGCCCCGCCCCGCCCCGCCCCGCCCCGCCCCGCCCCGCCCCACCCCACCCCACCCCACCCCAACCTGCTCCGCCCACCCCACCTTGCCTCGCCCCTCTTCGCTCTCCTCCTCTCCGCCCGCGGGCCGGCGGCGGGGCGCGGCGGGGCGCGGCGGGGTGGGGTGGTGGGGCGGGGCGGGGCGGGGCCCCACCCGGCCCAGGCCCCCGGCCCCAGCGCGGCGTTGGGGGGCGGAGCCGCGGCCAGCCGTGGCGGGCCTGTGGCCACCACAAGGATGCCAGCGCGCTGAGGGCTGCTCTCTGAGGGACCAGCGCCGCATGGTCCGGAGGAATGGGGAGGGGGGGGGGATGAGAGTACCGCCACCGGGAAGGGTGGACGCAGAGGTGCACGGTTGCGGTGCACCGGTGCTGCTATACTGCGTCATGGAGGTCCAGAGGTCCTACACTGGCACTACTGTGTAAGGTCCTTCAGAACTCAGGCGAGATGGTATGATATGATATGGTGATGGAACCCGCGCCCACTGCCTACCCCTTGGCCGACCCTGCAGCCCGCCCCCGGCCCGCCCCCGGCCCGCCCCCGAGCCGCCCTCTCGCACCGGTGCATCCCCCGGGGGGCGGTAATAAGGGGAGGTGGGGCTTTATTATCCTACCGGGGCCGTTCAGCAGATTTGTGCTCCATTTTATGAACAACCTGGGACGGATCCAGCAGCGGAAGGCGCATCATCCTGCTCACCGCCCCCGCGCTCCTGCCCCCACTCCTCAGCCCCCCCCCCCCTTTCCCGCCCCAGCTCACCGCCCTCGGTCTCGGTCACCAAGTTTTCAGCTTTTTTGGAGAAATATAAACTACAGTATATGGACACGTATACATACATCACTGACTTTAAAAAATAAATAAAAATAAACGCTCATCCGATCCCTCTGGCTGACCATACCATTCGGTCCGGGCAGTGCCGGGCAGTCCGGGCCGGGTGGGGGGCCGGACTCACCCTCACAGTGCAGTGTAACGAGGCGCCGCGCTCCGCGCCACCTGGCTAACAACCTTGTTCGTGACGCTGATGGATGAGATGTGCCACCATGTTTTTCGCCACCCGTGGGAATCATTGGATTTGGATCGGGATCAAGCTCTGTATCTCTCTCATGCACTCTCAACTTGCATAACTTATCCACGTGGATCCGCATTTTTTTTTTCTAGAGTGACATACGTTGAGTGCGGCCCGAGCCTGCCTGTACTCTCTTGCCCGAGGGGGCATGCACTTGCGTACTTGCGTATTAGTCGGGTCACTCTATCCGTAATAAAGGCGTAATAGAATGCAGGGTTCACACCGGTCAGGGAAATTAGGGAAGTCAGGGAAAAGTCGGGGAAAATGAAAACGTACTGGAAATCAGGGAAAAGTCAGGGAAATTCGATCGAGGTCAGGGAAAAATCCGAAAATTAGGCGAAAGAATTTTTAAAAAATTTTCATTTGCAATATTTGCCTTAATTACTCACCTTTTGCTTGTCCTACTGGTTTATCGTGCGCCCCCAAAAGTCAGGGGAAAACGCGATTTCTCCGTCTAGAAGTCAGGGAAAAGTCAGGGAAAATGAAAATTGGGGTCCGTTGTGAACCTTGGGATGCGTAATAGATGCGTTATGTCCAAAAATCTCCCTATTTTACTTACTTTTGGGTCGTTATCGGTCGTTATTGGCTGTTTTTGCCGGTTTTTGCCTATGACTTTTGCTAAATCTGTAAATTTTCGCAGCGTACTACAGCGTAATAGACGTAGTAGTCGGGTCACAGATTTTGAGGGTGAATGCCCTCGGAATGCCCCCTCGCTCTTGCCTCGCCTCTGTGCTCTCACCCTCACCCTCACCTCCGCGTGGATTTTGTCATAATTTTAGTTTAGTGAAACATTTTCAATTTTAGGAGGGACGGGCAGTGTTGCTAAGTAGGCAAATTTCCCTCGAATACACCAGTGTGTGACAGACGGGTATCTCCGCCTGCCGATTGCCTAGTAGGCTGGCGGAGCTACCCGTCTGCCACACACTGATGTATTCGAGGGAAATTTGCCTACTTTTTTGGCAACACTGGGGGGGAGGGGACAGTTTTTTTTAAAAAAAAAAAAAAAAAAAAAAAAAGAAAATATTGCTTTCTACGTATTTTTTCTGATGAGCTTACCTACCGTGAGTACCTGACTCCAACATGCGCATGGGAAGCGCAAAGGGGCGGTTGGGGCGGCACTAAGAAGACTGTAGAGGGAGCGGGGCGGGGTGAGGCGGGGCGGGGTGGGGCGCGGCAGTGTCGAGTCGCCGCGGAGGGGGCTCGGGTTTCGCGCAAAGTGTGTGCGGTGCGGTGCGGATAGGAAGTGGAGGTGGGGGAGGGGGGGTGGAGTGCATGGGGGAGGGGGAGAGGGCTCTTGGCGCCACCGGGGCGAGGGAAGGGAGGCGGGGTGTGCGTGAGGTGCGTGTGGCGCGCTCGGGGCTTCTTCTCTCCGGTGTGCGTGGCCATCATCATCACCGTCATGACCAGCTTGAGGAGCACGCCGCTTCCCTCCCCCTCACGACTTGGCTTGCACACTCATCTTAATTTTCTCCCCGCCTCGTTCCGCCTCGCCCCGCCTCGCCCCGCCACGCCGGGGAGCGGGTCGCTTGTTCAAACACGCGGCCCTCGAGATGGGCGCCTTTAGGCAAAAGTGGAGCAGACTGCCACTGGGGCGGGGCGGAGCGGGTCCGCCTGGAGGACTTCCCTCCACAAGCTCGTGTCTCCCAGAAGCGGCCCCTCCCCGCCACGCCACGCCACGCCCCGCACCCCGCAGGACCTGCGGAGGGATGATTCGACTGCCTACGCGCGTTACCCGTTACTCGCCGCGCAACTCTTTGCTGGGGGGGAGGGGGGGGGGCGCTTTCCTCCCATCTCTCTCGTCTCTCTTTTCCTTTCCAGTTCTCGTTGTCCTTCTCTCACTTCCTTTCTCACTCCCTCACTCCCTTCCTCTTTCCCTCTCGCTTCTCCCATTTCCCCTCGACCAGTGAGCAGTGACGGCACTGCGAATGCGAGTAGTTGAACGGATTGCTGTGCGAATCGAGGTTTTTGGGTTCGAATCGAATTTCGTCAATTCCTTCGAATCGCACCTAATCCGACCGAATAATTTCGAATAGAATCTTCCTTATTTCGCGCGGGAAATAATTTAAAAAATAGAATCGAATCCAATTTTGATCCCCTACAAATTAGATTTACCCCCCCAAAAATATTAAGCTTTAAAATAAAGTGTAGTAGGTCCCTCACATCTTTGCAAAGGCGCGCTCGCACCCTCTTCTTGTTGAAAGACATTTTCTTAAACTTTATGATTCGGTGGCGAATCTGAGCTGATTCGAAATTTCGAACCTTCGATGCCGAATCATAACCTATTCGGAACCGAATCGAATCGAATCTGCCTGGATTCGAATCGATTCGATTTCGAACCATTCGCACAGCACTAGTTGAACGGTACGGCTCCTCGCACGTGTGAGGGTATGAGGGGCTTCTCGTGTCCCGTCCTGTCGTGGACTATCTCTCACTCTCACCCCCTCTAGCTCACGCTCCCTCCTCCCCTCCGGCCCTGTCAACATTTCAATAACTCTTCGCTGAGACGTGTGCGCGCGCCGAGGCCGTATCGGGGCATATGTAGGTAGGTTGTGCACTCACTCACTCACTCACTCACCCACCCACTCACTCACTCACTCACTCACTCACTCACTCACTCACTCACTCAGAGGGTGGCTGCGGTGACCCGTGCTTTAACGGGACTCATTACAATTCTGCGTGCCCAGGCTGCTAGAGGGGTACGCACACACAGCTGCAGTGGCGCCCAAACGGTTTGGGGACGGTGGTGCCCGCCATCCCACCTCCCCCCCTTTAAGGTCGACAATACCCCTGTTTGAATAAAAAAGTACCAATTCTAAGAAAAATACGCTAACCCTTTTCTTTTTCTTCTCCTCTCTCCTCCTTTTCTTTTCTTTCCTCTTTTTCTCCTTTTTTCCTCCTCCCTCTTACCCCCCTTTAATCACTCCCACACCCCCCCCTTTTTGATTCACGGTGGTGCCAGGGCACCACCGTAAACCCCGTTTGGGCGCCACTGCACAGCTGCAGGCAGCTGGCTCCCCATCCCATCTCATCGCTCCTACACAGGAAAGAATTTACTTCGCATTTGAGCAAAAAGAAATAGCTTCTGTACTAACTTTTTAGCTGTTTAGGCGCAGCAGCTAATTTTAAAGCTACGGCACTTATTTTCTAGCTACCATGATATTTATTTTTCCGCTGTGTTAAGTTTTTAGCCGTAGTGAAAGCCCAATTGGTCTGAGAGAAACCGGTATCTCTCTCGCGCTGAATAGGTTTAGATAGAACATTCATACAAGATGTCGGCCCGCTTGCAGTTCATCCGCCCTACCTTTTTTCCTCCGGGGGTTCGCGGGTCGTGCCTGGCGGGGTGGGGCGAGGCGGGGCGGAGCGGGGCGGGGCGGGGCAGGCGTGGAAGTAGTTTGGCGAGTGTCGTTAGGGAGTCGGGAGCGCAGCGAAACGTCTCGCGGAGGTGAGGTTGGGGCGGGGCCGGCGGGGCCGGCGGGGCCGGCGGGGCCGGCGGGGCGGGAGGACCCAGCATGATAAAGTGCGGCTCGCCGGGGAGGAAGTTGGTGCGTTGGCTGCTCCACCCCGCTCCCACCCCGCCCCGCCCCGCCCCACCCCGCTCGCGGGTTCAAACGCCACCAGGGCGGTGTGGGGCGCCTTTATTTTCCTCACCTGACCCCCTCTCCACCCCCCCCTCTTCGGTCCCCTTCTTGGATCCTCTTCCCCGGACTACCATCAGCATCAACTACCTCAGCCGCCTGTGCAGGATCTCCCTCCCTCCCTCCCTCCCTCCCTCCCTCCCTCCCTCCCTCCCTCCCTCCCTCCCTCCCTCCCTCCCTCCCTCCCTCCCTCCCTCCTCTCTCTCTCTTTCTCTCCCTCCCCCCCCGCCCCTCCCTCCCAGAGGGTGCCGTCCCTGGGCCCAAGTTTCGGGAGCAAGTTGGTACCAATTATTTATCCTTGCCTTTGCCGGTGCTCTCCCCCCGCCCTTGCCGCCGCGGGCACAGTCTCCTTCAGGGTTGCTGGATGAAGGCCTAAAAGTCTTAGCCCCCGAGGTGGGCGTCGGCCCGGGCTTTGGGGCGAGAGGTCGGACTTTCGAGCTTCTCCGGTAGCCGTCTGAGTCAGAGGATCGTTCTCGCGTCCTTGTCGCACTCATGAGGGCCTGTCATCCCAACACAGGACACCGCCTTAGGTGTGACGAGGACGGAGGCGCGAGAGCGGCTGGCGCTGCTCTGCTGACGGCCCGGCGCTGTCTCACGCTGAAATCAGTTAAAAAAATAAGAAAGAAATATAAGGAAAGTTCAGAAAAAAATTAGAAAAAAAAAATAAAATCAAGGAATATGGGAAAATCGGTGTACGCTTTACAGTGAAGGACGGAGGACCCCTCGTCCTCATGGCTCCCTCCCATAAGTCCGACCTCTGCTTGCGATGTCTCCGGCTGCCAGCCCAGCCCCAGCACGTCGTTGTTGAAGGCCGTCCTGGTCGTCAAGCAGCTGCACTGATTGTCTCGAGAGGTGGGCGTCCTCCGGGCCTCCGGGTGCGTAACGACGCCCGGAGCTCGTCGGGGACCCCTGTCACGTGGCCGCTCTGGCGGTCCGGCCCTGGTGGTGCAGCCCAATGGGGCCGTCCCCGGACGCACGCGGGGACCAATGGGGCACCGCAAACGATGGCGACGTGGACCATTAGCCAATCACGGTGGGTGTCTGACCGGCACCCAGGAGCAGGAGCAGTCCAAGCAGAAGACCGTCCTGGAGCAGCAGAGGGGTGCAGGCGGCGCAGGACGGAGCACGCCGAGCCGAGCCGAGCCGAGCACATCTCCAAAGCAAACATCAACAGACCCGTTGGATCCGCCCGAGGGGTCCTTCTCTGAAAAAAAAAGTCAGTGCACACCCTTAAACAAAAGCAGTAAAAAAAAGAAAAAACAAAGAAAATCTGAAAAAAGAAGAAGAAAAAAGGAAAATCACGAAAAATCTGAAAAATCGGTGCACGCTTGAATTTTTAGTGAAGGACCCCTGGATCCGAGGGGGAATGCACATTGGAAAATCTTGTACAGACTACTCGGTATTACACGGTATTACAGCTGTATTACGCAGAACATTTGATCAATAAAGAGCATATTTTTGTGTTTTTCGGTATTACATTACGGATATTACCACGTAATACATGGATCAGGTGTACAGTGTATTACGGAAGTGAATTCCCCCTCGCCTGGATCCGCCTCCTGGCCTGTCGCCTGTCGCGCTACCGTCGACTTACTTCGAGAAACGCCCTCCTCACTCTGTCTCCCTCGCACCTACACGGCGAAGCCTATGAGTGCGAGAGAGACAGGGCGAGGAACGGAAAAGCGCTCCTCGAGGGGCCCACAACTCTGGAATTCAGGTGTACAAGGCCACCGAAATCTTTGGAAATCATATTGAAATCTCATTGAAATCAGTGAAATCTTTGAAATCTGTTGAATTCTCTTGAATTCACACGAATTACGCGTAATCTACAGCCTCCAGCCAGGAGGACAGGGCAAATACAACTCGAACCCGTCGCACTGTACAGTCATCGTGGCGTCGTGGCTCAATTGGTAGAGCGCGCAACACCGAACTGAGTGGTCCGAAGTTCGACTCCCACTCGGGAAAGTGTTTTTCCCGCTTGACATTCCCTTTGGCCGCTGTTGGATGGCAGGTCAAATAGAAGTTAAACACGTCTCACCGCCGTTGGCTCGGTGGCTCTGGGCGTTGGGTCGCTTCCCGTTCTGGCTATGTGTCGGCACTCGGGGTTGTGGGTTCGAATCCCGCGTACCCCTCTGAGGTAAGGCCTCTGAAACTGGGATCAGGAAGTCTAACGCTCTTGACACCGCTCGTACCTCTAGGGGTAGGCCAATGGTGGTACGGGGATCAAATCTGTCGAATTGCGCGATAGGATCGCAGTCAGCAAAGCGCCGGTTCCCATGGAACACCGAAGCAGTTGGCTGCCACAGGGGGTAAAAGCCCTGTGCCTGGCGGGAACCGCAACCTCCTTCGGGAGGTTTACTGCCGCAAAAATTTTCCATGTTTTCACGCCACCCTTTCCATTGCAGAGCAAAATTTGTTTCGGCGCTCCTCGGAATGAGTCGGCTGCTGCTGCTTCCGCATGGGCCTGCGCTGCGCTGCACTGATCAACCAAGTGTTCAACCCTTCAACACTTTTAAGTGTTCAAATACCATTTAAACAAATAAAAGTGTTCAACAGAGTTGTTGTTCACCTAAAAGTGTTCAACTCAGAAGTTGTGCACTTGTAAGTGTTCAACTCTCCAGTAGCACACTTCCCCGATACAGTGCGTCCAAGCTAAGAAAGTGTAAAACTGGGGAGTTGCACACTTTTAAGTGCACAACTTCTGAATTGAACACTTGTCAGTGTACAACAACTCTGTTGAACACATTTCTATGTTTAAATGGTATTTGAACACTTTAAAGTGTTGAAGGGTTGAACACTTGGATTATCAGTGTGCGCGGCGTGCAGGAGTGTGTTCCGTTCGGGTCCGGCGGGTGCAGCGAGCGGCAGCGGGTCGCAGCTTCTACTGATAGGATTAGTGTTTTGGAAAATATGCGTAATACGAAGGGTGCTTGGCCTCGTCCTCGGCTTGGTAAGTCCCTCTCAAAGGACCCTGGGAACAGTCCTGACCACTGTGAAAACTATGTTCGTAGATTTACGATTTATTTTGTAAATTACGACTTACGAAAAATGATGTAAATTTTTGCTTGTAATTGAATTTCAAGTCGATTAAGATTGCTTGTAATTTTACGATAAGTGATCGTAATTTTACAACTTCACTTCGTGGAAAATTTTCCCGTAAGTAAACCTACGGCAATTTTTCACAGTGACTCGTTGGACCGGTCCGGTACAATACTCGGCCCCTGCCCGAAACCTACCCCCCCCCCCCAATCCCCCGCCTCCCAGCTCTGCTCCACCCCGCTCTATTGAAAACTCAGGCAAGTCTAGTCGGTTTGTCTGCGCTACCGAATAAGAAGTTGCAGGGTTTTACGGTAGGGGTGTAGCTAAACTCGAAAAGTCACGTTATTTCGTGTTTTCCCCCCGTTCTGTTTTCCCCTACTTTTGTTTTGATTCTTTCTATACCGCTTCCCTCTCCCCTTCCTCCCCCGTCTTTCCCCCCGCGGTAAAGGTTTTCTTCTGCTCCCGTTCTCTCCGTGTTGCGTTTCTGGGCCGAATGCTAATGCTTTTCCGAAACGTGACGGAGTCAAGGAGCCGGAGTGAAAAGAGTTAAGGGGGGGGGGCGATTCCATTCCTCATACAAGGATTTCCACTGCGCAGAACCAACAGAATGAACAAGGCACAAACAAACTGCTCTTTTCTCTGCAGTTACCGAATCTATAACTATGACGCGCAATTTTACACTAGGAACACAAGTGAGCTAATGTCATACACTTGGATATGTGCGAATGCCATTCGTACACTTCCGGGCGTAAATGTGTGAATTTTCCTTGGAAACTCACACACTTTGGCCTCCAAGTGCACGAATGGGCATTCGCACACCTAGAAGTGCGTGACATTCAAACACTTGGGTTTCCAATGTACAGCTGCTGTATGCGGTTTTCATAATAATGCGTGAACGATTTTGTTTTCCCTGCCGTGCCGTTATTGTTTTCGTCCGCGACATTGACGTAGTATATAAGCTCATCTCACACTATTCTGTCGGATCTGCAGGTTCTGTACCATTGCAGCCAGTCACCGCTATGCGGTGTCAGCACTTCTCCATAGGCTCCAGCCCATCTGTACCAGGCCACTGCGAAAAATATGTTCGGAGATTTAGATTTATTTTGTAAATTACGACTTACAAAAAATGTTGTAAATTTACGACAGCCAATTCTTGCTTGTAATTGCACTGATAAACCAAGTGTTCAGTCCTTCAACACCTTTAAGTGTTCAAATACCATTTAAACAAATAAAAGTGTTCAACGGAGTTGTTGTGCACTTAATAGTGTTCAACTCAGAAGTTGGACACTTGTAAGTGTACAACAACTCTGTTGAACACATTTATATGTTTAAATGGTTTTTGAACAGTTAAAAGTGTTGAAGGGTTGAACACTTGGATTATCAGTGTGAATTTCAAGTCGATAGGTACTGCTTGTAATTTTACGATAAGTGATGGTAATTTTTCAACTCCACTTCGTGGAAAATTTTTCCGTATACGTACGACAAATTTTCACAGTGGCCCAGTCCCAGTGCCTGGCTGCTTGCCTCGAACCCGTCCACTCCCCTCGCCCCGCCCCACCACGCCCCGCCCCGCCACGCCCCGCCCCACCTCGCCCCGCCACGCCAGTGGAGGTGCGAGAACTCGCAGGGGTGTCTCCTCGGGGCGGGGCGTGACTCTCATTTGAATTTCGGCGCGCCTGGCGACGACAGTGCGACTGTGGTGTGTGCTGTGCGCGGGGCTGCGGGGTGCGGTGCAGGGCGGGGTGGAGGCGTTCCAGGGGGCGGGGCGGGGTGGGGCGGGACGTCTTAGTGAAGCTGGAGGTGGGGAGGTCATTCCCGACACTACCCCGCCTGCTCGACCTGGTCTGTGCGGGGCGGGGGAGGATAATGCTCCGAGCGCGAGAGCTAAGGGGTAGGGGGAACAGCAAGGGCCCTCTTCCAGCCCCCAGCTACCCCCTCTCTCCCGTCTCTCCCTCTTCTAACCCCCTTTACTCCCCCTTCCTTCTCTCCTTACAATTTCACCTCACCTCAATCAGTTCTCTGCAACGTAGTTTTACATTCGCACTGTACGGTTTTGTCACATACTTTGCTTCTCATTTTGTTCCCGGCGGAGAGACCACCAAAGCGTTGCTACGTCCATGCCCACTTTCTCAATCTCTCTCTCTCTCTCTCTCTCTCTCTCTCTCTCTCTCTCTCTCTCTCTCTCTCTCTCTCTCTCTCTCTCTCTCTCTCTCTCTCTCTCTCCCTCCCTCTCTCTCTCTCCCTCTCTCCCTCCTATCCTTCTATTTCCCTCCCTCCGCATGCAAAAAAATAATTCGCGTCTGCGCAAAAGAAATTAGCAGATGTACTGATTTTTTAGCTGTATAGGCGCAACTAATTTTTGAGCTATCGTGCTTCTTTTCTACCCTGCTATCAATTTTTCCGCTGTCTGAAAATTTTTAGCCGTAATAATGCTACTTTTCCACATCTAATTTCAGGTGAGCGATTTTGTTTTCGTGCGTCACATTCTTTGCTTCTTTGTGCGTGTAGCCAATCTGTGCTATACATAGGTGAAAGGAGGCGGATGCACTTAAACTTTAGTATTTTTGTAGGCCATTTCTTCCTCTGTTCACTACGAAACCTCTGTGCATCACTCGAACGAACATCGAGAAGGAGAGACCGCCTTGATTCTGGTTTTTTACTATCTGCTGGCTGTGGCATACCGTTCCGTCCGGAGAAACCCGATACAGTAGCGGCTGCGTGCGTGGGGGACCTGAACTAAACTGCACTGCAAAAGACAGGCAACACTGTCAAGGTTTTCCCGCCGAGGTATATTGCAGACTTCGGGCATGGATTACACTTCAACCCTTTGCGGTTGCCCGAGGGGTCCATTACCCCAATTACCGAAAACAATCAGTGAACACCCAAACACAAAATCAGTTTTAAAAAAAATCAGTCTAGAAGAAAAATCAGAAAAAAAAATCAGAACACAATTATCAAAACTCAAGAAAATCCAAGAAAAATCGATTGGTGTACCGACAAGGAGAGGAAATGATGGCCCCTGTGGTTATTTATTAAGATTGGCGGTTTTAGCTCCGGGAATTCCTTAAAAAACGCTTTCGTAATGATTGGCAATTCCTGTTCTCACAGTCCCTGTGTCCGCGCATAATCGCGGTTGCTTCTGTAACTTTTTTTTCTGGATGTGCCGATATGACCATCTCGCACTCCGCTGCGTCAAAGCAGTTTGGCACAAGGACCTCTTTTGCTTCCATCCGCATCGGGAATGTTGGGGGCGGGGCGGGGCGGGGCGGGGCGCGGTGAGGCCGGGCTGGGAGGGTGTAGCGCAGAGAGTGGAGCCAAGGGGCCACTGCTCTGTCCAACACGACCCTGTATAAGCTGATCGCCAACGGCCTCATGGCGCTAGTGCGGGGCGGGGCAGGGGCGGAGGCAAGGGGCAACGCGAGCAGCTAACTGCGTCTCCCGCCCGGCGCAGCAGCAGCAGCACCAGCTCGGCGCAGCCGTCTGAGTCCGCGAAGATCGTTCTCGTGCCTCTTTCCTTATCGCACTTATAGTGATCTGCCATCCCCGACATGGGGCACCGCCATAGGTGCGACAAGGAAGAAGGTACGAGAGCGATCTTCTGAATCAGACGGCAGGGCGCAGCCCGCAGCAATACGCTGAACAAGCTGCTTCTAGACCTGGACAGGCCCCGCCCGGCCTGCCCGGAGAATGTCTTCGCTAAGCGTATCGACGGCGGGGCGGGGCGGGGCGGGGCGGGGCGGGGCGGGGCGGGGCGGGGCGGGGCGGGGCGGGGCGGGGCGGGGTGGCGCGGCGCGGCGTCTCCGTCTCCCCTCTCCTGCACTCTGGCGATCAATGACGCGCAAAGACCCACTCGAGTCTAGACCACCGCTCCCTCATTGAGAGGCATATAGCAGTTATTTATAGAGAAGAAGGTAATTTGTAGAAATTAGTTTATTTCTTGTCCCTCATGGCAAGGCCTCATTTGGGTTTGCTGGACTTGCTCTGCGCCGAGGGGTATCAATTCGGAAAATCACTGTACGGCAGTTGAAAAATTATCAACGAAATCAAAATAAAATTAAGAAAAAATACAGAAAAGTCCGAAAATTTGAGAACAAATGAACAAAAACTGAGAAAAAAAGAGAAAAAAAGGTAGTTATTGGAGGAGACAGATCAAAATTTTTCAAAAAGTGACAGAAATATTTCACGAAAAATCAGAAGAAAAATCAAAAGAATTGGAAAGAAAAAAAAATCAAGATTGCTGAAAAAAAAATTCACTGTACACATGTTGTATGAGTGATACCACCCTCGCACTGCACTGCTCCGGCCTGGCCCGGCACCGGCACCGGCTATCTAGTACGCTTGACGCGCACGCGCACCTGCCTGACTTATTCCGAAAAGCGCTCTCCGTCCTGTCTCTCTCGTACTCGTGGGCTTCGCCGTACAGGTGCGAGAGAGACAGAGCGAGAGGAGCGCCTTAATAAGTCAGCAGTCTGCCGGCCGGACAGCGGGGGACAGGGCGCAGGCACAGGCCGACTGACAGCGTGGCCGGCACTGCCCACTCAGCTGTGGGAAAAAAAAGTAAAAAAAAATCTAACAACTTTTTCTGTGCCCCTCTAACCGTGTGACAGGTCTGGGGTCGTGTCCGTATCCCAGCAGCATATCGTCCTAACGGACCATGAATTACCCTCCTCCTCCTCCCCAACTCCAGTGGACTCAAAGCGACCCCAGCCCGGGGCCATCCGGGGTAGGGAGGGGGGAGGGGGGGGCGGAGCTGCTGTGGGCGCCGCTGCAGCGCAGAGTTTCAAGTGTTTCGTTTAATTTACAAGATTGGGTGGGAGCAGGAGAGACTCGCCGATGGCGGCCCCGGCGCCCCAAAAAAGACCAGCAGCACGAGAAGTAGGAGAGGAAGTCCGACTCACGCCGGACTCGGATAAAAAAAGACCAAAAAAAAAGGGGGCTGGAGGAATGAAAAAAGTGGCTGAAGCGGGTGAGCGAGCGCAGCTCGGGGTGGCTCGGTGCGGGGCGCGGCGCGGCAAGGGGTCTGTTCCGGTCCGGACGAGAAAGAGATGGAGGCGAGGGTAGCATTCACTAACCGAGTCAGTGAGAGTGAGGTGGAGATATACAGGCAGGCGCGGTCCACTTATTCCCATCTGCCTCTGGCCAGAGGGAGAGGGACTCCCGGCCGGGCCCCGGGCCCGGGCAGCAGAAATAATAAAGCAGGCCAAAGCGAGCGGAACAACCAGACTTGAAGCGGACGCTGGCTGGGTATTCATTTCTGCATTTCTCCGCGCCCGCCGGGGCCGCTAATTTTGTAACCCTCCTGGATCTCGACTCCATCCATAACTTCATCTCTGTATCTCTCGCTTCTCTTTTGCTTTGGTCATTGGGGTTGGTGGAAAAAAAAGCTAGTTTGCTGCAGCGGATATTTAGGATAGATTAGGTTGCATTTGATTAGAGAAGCAAAGAATACAGACGATCCTTTCCTATTTTATCCTAACCCAAAAATCTAATCCAATCTATCCTTGCCTCACTCAACGTACACTAAATTTCCGTTTGACTGCTGCTGCTTCTGGCGAACCCGGCCTCCCCTCCCATCCGCAAAACCGAAGAAAGACAAGACAGCCGTGTAGCTATAGGGATGCGAGGTCGAAATACAGGACAGTTTCAAAATTAGCTTACGGGAAAATTTTCCACAAAGTCTAGTAAAATTACGAATACAAATTGTAAAAGTACAAGTACTACCTACCTATCGACTAGAAATTCTTTTACGAGAGGGAATGGTCTGTCGTAAATTTACATCATTTTTCGTAAATCGTTATTTACAAAATATATAGTAAATCTACAAAGATATTTTTCACAGAGAGTGGTCACTCACAAACTCACGTGGAATAAAACGCCGGCCTCGTACGCAACATGCACGCTTGTGTGCTGAGGTGTTGCCTAAGTGGGCGGGTGCAGCCGCGGCCCGCTTCACTGCAGTACGACTGCGTCCTGACCTGACCAGCACCATAGCGCCCCCGTGCGGGACGGTACGGTCATCTCCGGTGTACAGCACCCTCAATGATGATGATGGCGACTGGGTCCAAATCCGTACCAAAGTGGCGCGCTGGGCCGCCGGCGGGCCGGGGGAAATAATGAATTAATAATAAATGAATGGACGCCGCCGTGACTCCCGCCCGTACTCTCTCTCTCTCTCTCTCTCTCTCTCTCTCTCTCTCTCTCTCTCTCTCTCTCTCTCTCTCTCTCTCTCTCTCTCTCTCTCTCTCTCTCTCTCTCTCTCTCTCTCTCTCTCTACCTCTCTCTCTCTACCTCTCTCTCTCTACCTCTCTCTCTCTACCTCTCTCTCTCTACCTCTCTCTCTCTACCTCTCTCTCTCTACCTCTCTCTCTCTCTCCCTCCCCCTCTCTCTCTCTCTCTCTCTCTCTCTCTCTCTCTCTCTCTCTCTCTCTCTCTCTCCCTCTCCCTCTCCCTCGCCCTCGCCCTCGCCCTCTCCCTCTCTCTCCAACTCTCTCTCTCACGCACACACTCAGGCCGCCCTCGGGCCCAGTGCAATTATCTGGAACGCCCGGGCCTGATCTGCGGCCGGCGCGGCGCGGATCCCCCGGTCAAGCACGTGGCCCCGGGGGCCCTGCGGCCGTCGAGTGGAGAATGGAGCCGGCCGATTCCGAAGATCGCTCTCGCGCCTCCGTCCTTGTCGCATACTCATAGGACCCGGCACCCTGCCATCCCCTACATAGGGCGCAGTGCCATAGGTGCGACAAGGACGGAGGCACGAGAGCGATCTTCGGAATCAGACGGCTGGTCAACGGTGGTAGTCCTCTGCGGAGGGGATATCATTTGAAGGTGTTGAGCGCAATGTTGAAAATTTTTAAGTGCCTGGTTAAAGAGCCACAGTATTTTATATGAGGCATCAAGTGTTCAAGCGATATGCACCCAGAAAAGTTTGTTATCTTGATTTCTCTAGGGGCTTAAATTTTTGAGAACAATTGTGCTTGATGTCAGCCAAAATACCTGTTATAAGCACTGTGAAAAGTTTACGAAGCAGTGCTTCGTAACCTACAAAGAAAACGCGCCCTCCGTAATTACAAAGAAAATGCTTCGTAATTACGAAGCATGCCCGGCAATTCTTTACAATTACGAAGCATTGCTTCGTAATTACGAATAAATTTCGCTTTGTAATACAAAGGCCCCGTTTTCTTCGTATTACGAAGCACTGCTTCGTGGACTTTTAACAGTGAGAACAAACTTACTGGTAAAATCAAGGCGTAACTGTACGCTTGAAATGAAGCGTACGAAAGAAATACTCCCATACATTTAGATAGGACGAATAGGAGCGGATCGACCTGTCACGCTTGATTTCAGGCGTGATCTCAGTACGCTTGAAAACGGGGCGCAAGGCGATACCCCTTATTTTGCCTGTTTTTATCCTAATATCAAGTATTTTTGCTACCAACAAGAACAAATATATTCAAAAATTTAAGTCCACACTGAAAACAACAACACATTTTTCTAGGTGTGTTGGCCAGCAGAATGTGTCCAGCTAAAGTAAGAGTAAGAGTTGAATTCTTTGGCATTTAACACAAAAGTTGGCGCTTCTGTCCACAATTAAATACATGGTGTGTGTGTAACTTCACATAAAGAGTGTTGAACCCTGGGCTCAACACAAGAAAGCGTGTGTCAGCTGAACACTTTTGATATCATTGCTACTTGTGGTCTCATATGATGCGGCTTTCATCACAAGCGCGGGGGACATGTCCTGGCGCAGCGCGGCGCGCGGTGCACCGGCCCGGGCCCAGCAGTAGCAGCAGCAGCAGCATGGCCTGCAGAATCACATACCGCGCGGTCCTGGGCGGGGCAGGGCGGGGCGGGGTGGTACTACCCTTACCCACACCACTCGACATTGCCAACGGCATGCTCGCAATGTGTGACGGGCTTCGCCTTCTCTCTCTCTCTCTCTCTCTCTCTCCTCTCTCTCTCTCTCTCTCTCTCTCTCTCTCTCTCTCTCTGCTCTCTCTCTCTCTCTCTCTCTCTCTCTCTCTCTCTCTCTCTCTCTCTCTCTCTCTCTCTCTCCCTCTCTCTGACTCTCTCTCCTCTCTCTCCTCTCTCTCTCTCTCTCTCTCTCTCTCTCTCTCTCTCTCTCTCTCTCTCCCTCTCTCTGACTCTCTCTCCTCTCTCTCTCTCTCTCTCTCTCTCTCTCTCTCTCTCTCTCTCTCTCCCTCTCTCTCCTCTCTCTCTCTTTCTCTTTCTCCCTCTCTCTCCTCTCTATCTCTCTTTCTCCCTCTCTCTCCTCTCTCTCTTTCTCCCTCTTTCTCTCTCTCTCTCTCTCTCTCTCTCTCTCCCTCTCCCCCTTCCCCTCCCTCCCTCCCTCTCCCTCCTCTCTCTCTCTCTCCCTCCCTCCCTCCTGTCTGTCTCTCTCTCTCTCTCTCCCTCTCCCTCTCTCCCTCTCTCCCTCTCTCCCTCTCTCTCTCCCGCTCGCACGCTGGACGTTCAAATAAATAATTCTCCGCCCGTCTCGTCTCGCCGCGTCCTCTCCTCTCGCGGTACTGGCCGGGCTGGCCGGGCTGGCCTGGCGGTGAGGCGAGAATGCTTTGGCTTCGACCGTGCTGCGCTGCTGCGCTCCGCGTCGCGCCGCCGCTCTGCCGCTCTTTGTACGGCGAGCCACAGGCCTGCCCTGCCCTGCCCTGCCAGCCACACACTGCAGCTCGGACGGGTTATTTTATTTATTGCGTACCTTTTGGCAAGAAATGCGCTCGCGTCGGAACAGTGTGCAACCGCATGCAGCTTGTCACCGCGTCAGACGGCCCGGCCCGGCCCGTACAAAGATTTCTGTGGGCAACCGCGGTATATACAGGAAATTTCCTGTACAGTATTACAAAATATTTTCCGAGGGGTCGATTACTCGGCTTCGTATATAACGAACACAGGAGTTCGGAGTACACGGAGAACAGGTGGAGTTCGCGAAGTAAGTTCGGTTGGAGAACAGTCGGAGTACGCGTTCTAAAGCCGGAGTACCTCGGAGTAGTACATCCGGAGTTCATCGGAGAACACACCTTATTTTACCCGGAGAACGCAAGTTGGCGACCCTTCGATATATTCCTTGAATTACAAAAAAAAAAAAAAAAAAAAAAAAAAAAAAAAAATCTTTATATCACAAAGATTTTTTGTCGTATTTCAAATAAAATTTGGCTTATGGCTCTGGGACATGCAGGAATTGACTTTGGCTTTGGGACATCATATGGGAATAAAATCGCGATGCGTGACGGAAACATCGACGGAGATCGGCCGGTCTTTAGCGACATCACGCAGTCTTTTTTCATGGAGTGCAGGAATGGCTCCCCGCGGGAGAGCCGCGCGCCTCACGGCACTGAGGGCTGAGGGGCGGAGAGGAGACCCCTGGCTGGTCTGTCCTGTCGCCACAGGGCTGCGGGCAGCGCCGTGCCGGGCCGGGCGGACATAAACCACGGATGAAATGGTTCGGACGAGCGGAGAGCCCCTACCCTCGACCACTACATCTTGCCCGGGCCCTGCCCTCCCCCCCCCCCCCCTTCCGCCTCTTCTCCGCTCCGCCCGGGTTCAATCTACTCGCTAAACTCTTTCGGCTAGTATTTTCATCGCCCTTATTTCCATCGCTGGCCGGAGCAGCCCCTTCCTAATTCTCCAATCCTGCATTTAAAAGGAATAAAAATGCCCCATCAGGTGCCCTGTTCAAATTAAACTCCCTCTCTCCCCTCCCCTCTCCACCTTGCTGCGTCGGCACTTCCCCGCCGCCGTGCATCCCACGGTAACTTTACCGCGCTCCTCCCCAAGATACGCGTTTTTCCACCTGGCCGGGCGGGCGGCTAGCGGCGCGTAAGCACGGCAACACCCGGCGGGGTAAGGGGTGGAAGTCTGTAAGGGGGCGGGGGGAGAGAGAGAGAAGAGAGGGAGAGAGAGAGAGAGAGAGAGAGAGAGAGAGAGAGAAGAGAGAGAGGGCGCAACCCTCCGCCCCTGCGTTCGTTCCGCCCTTTTCAATTTGCCACCGGTAATTATTCCGATTGCATCGCAGGGAAACGAAAGCCGCGCGGCTCAGCTCGGCGGAGGCGCTGGGCGTGCCTCCGTCTTACACCTCTGCGGCAACCCCACCTGCCTTAGGCAACCGGCGCGCACCTGTGCTCAGGTGTTGCCGAGAGCCGAGGGGTCCTTCACTATAAATTCAAGCGCGTACACCGTCTTTTTCTGATCTCTATGTGGTTTTTCGCGAGTTTTCCGATTTTTACTGATTTTTTGTCTTTTTTTTTTTCTGGATTTCCCCTCTGATTTTTTTCTGCATGATTTTTTTCTTCCGATGCTCCACTGACTATGCCCTAATAAAAAAGGAAGTCCCTCTGAGGTCCCTAATTCCAAATCCCTCCAGAGTCCCTAATTCCAAATCCCCAAAATGTATCCAGATGGTGCATTCTAGGGACTTGGGATTTCGGAATCCCTGTCCACGGAATCCCTTCAGAATTCCCTCGAAAGTACCTCCTATGCCACTCTCCAATCTCATCTGAAAGGGCTACAGAGCACTGTTAAAAATAATCGTAAATTTACGACATTTTTGAGAACAATAACGTCGTTTTTAAACGACATTTTTAAGTTACGACATGTGTCGTTCGTGAACGACGAAGTGATCGCTAAATTTTATACCGAAACAGTTCTTCTTCAAACGAATGAAGTCGTAAATTTACGACTTTGATTCTTAATGTACGATTGATCGTAACTTCCTTGCGCAGGATGTCACACAGATACCACTTCATTTGTAAATTTACAGCTTCGGTCGTAAATGTGCGACTTCAGTCGTAATTGAACGATTGTAAACGTACAGTTACGACACAAATCATAAGTTAGCGACTAAAATCGTCACATTTTACGAACTTTTTAGGCCTTTAATGCTAGAAAAGTTTCCGACAATATCGTAGAGGGATGATATTTAAGTCGTTAGGTTACGACCAAATCGTTCCAAAACGATTGCAGTCGCTATAAAAATTAGCGACTTATTTGTCGTTAATTTACGACAAAATTTCTAACAGTGAGCGCCTATCTGTCTCATTCAAAATTCAGTATGATATCATATGTTCATATATGTATTCATAGAGTATCTACGGCCCCTCTGATGTCGTATGACGCGCTAAAAATGACCTAAAATGCGTTTTTCTACATGTTCTGTGAACCATGGAAAAATATGGATCGACAGAGGAAGGACTTCATAGAGATTCCTCTCGAAAAGGACTTCGGAGGGATTTCAAAAACCGCAAAATCCCCTTTTAGTCCCCTCAAAATTCGAGGGACTACTTTGGACCTGTTTAGTCACAAAGTGGGGACTTCTTTTTCTATTAGGGTGTTAACACTAACTTTGTTGTTGTTGTTGTTGTTATTATTATTATTAGTGATCGTGCCCACCTATTATTTCTTAACTTGTTCTCTTTTACTCTTTGTTCCGTTGTCCTTTCCTTTGAGTAACGGGATGGGGCCGGGGCGCGCTCTCATAGACTCGGGCTGCCTCACGTGGACTGTACCACTTGGGTGGCTCCGCGGCACCGTCCTCTGCAGAGAGAGAGAGAGAGAGAGAGAGAGAGAGAGAGAGAGAGAGAGAGAGAGAGAGAGAGAGAGAGAGAGAGAGAGCACCCGGCGCTCTCGTGGAACTGACGGGTGCCCAGTTTTGGAAGCGGCTGTTCCATCTTGTCCTTCTCGGTCTGCACCGGCATGAGGGCACCGTACCACACTCAAACCACGTCGGTTCCCTCCTCTCTCTCTCTCTCTCTCTCTCTCTCTCTCTCTCTCTCTCTCTCTCTCTCTCTCTCTCTCTCTCTCTCTCTCTCTCTCTCTCTCCTCCTCCTCTTTCCCTTCTCTCTCCTTTTCTGACCATACCCGACTCGACAGATCACCCGAGGCGCCCCACGCGCGTTCCATGAGCGAGAGAGAGAGGGGGGGGGGGGGGGGGGTGTGTGTGTGTGTGTGTGTGTGTGTGTGTGTGTGTGTGTGTGTGGAGGGGGGGGCAGACTGGGCGACCTCAGCCCGAGCTGGCCGCTGGAGGCGGGGCGAGGAGATGTTGAAGGTGGGGGGGGGGGGGGGTGTCTATACTCCAGCCGCTTTGCTCCAGCGACTGCAGGCAGCGCTGCAGGCCTGCCCTCTGATTCCGAAGCTCGCTCTAGTACCTCCGTCCTTGTCGCACTCATGGAGCCCTGCCACCCTCGACATAGGGCGCCGCCACAGGTGCGACAAGGACGGAGACACGAGAGAGATCTTCGGAATGAGACGGCTGCTGGGCCCCGGGAGGAGACGGGAGGTGAGAGTGAGAGACGCGTTGGCTGTGCGGCGGCCCTCTTTCATGTGGCTGCTGGAGGCTGCTGGAGGCTCCAGAGCTCACGCTTGCGATGGTAATAGGTAGGGAGGGGGAAGCCCACCGCCCGCTGAGGAGGATTCTTATACGGCACCGGCTTCTCGCCGCCACCGCCGCCTCTAAATAGTGATTATCGCACCTGGAGCGTCGCGCTGGAGCCGGAGGCTGCGCTGCAGGCTCAATGCCTACACCGGAAACAGCGGCAGCGGCACGACGTGTGTGAATGTCACGCACATTTGTTGTGATATCAAAATGCGTATGAGTTTCCATCTGACCTCCACCTGTCGCATCAAGTGTAAAAAAAAATTATGTATAAAGAAATATAGTGACTTTGACTATTTTTATTCCGTAATAATTCAAGTGTGTACGAAAGTTAAGTCACACACTGACATGCGCACCTTTGCGACATGGGTTTCCAGAGAGTACCGCTATTACAGGCACCTCGCGCGCGCCCAGCTCAGCTCAGCCCAGCCCCGTCACGCACCTTGGCGGCTGTTTTACGACAGCGCTCTCCTCTCCTGGAGCCGAGCCGAGCTGAGCCGGCGGGCGCTGCTGGTGCAGTGCTGGAGCGGCCTGGAGCGGCCTGGAGCGGCCTGGAGCCATACTGGAGTGTCGTGGCCATAAACGACAGCTCTGCGTGCGCGCGCGCGCGTGTGTGTGGGTGGGTGTCCGCTGCTCCGAGTTCCCTTGACTCATACTCGTCTTACTCTCTAACATACTCGTGAAAAACCACCCGAAAGGGTCACAATTCGTGCATATGAATGAATTTATGCAGATCTTTGTGCAATGCAGTACACAATCACGCACGATTTTTATTCCACGGCTATCACACCGATCAGGGAGGAAGGGGATATGTCAGGGAAAACAAAAAGGATCTGAAAATCATGGAAATGTTAGGGAAATTTGCGGAAAGTCAGGATAATATCCAGAGATGTGACTCGATGTGCAATAATAGGAAGGCCTTTTCAATTTTCTTGTTGCCCGTACGTCCTCCTCTTCAAAAAGTTCATGAAGAAGACTTTTTTTTTTTAAAATCTGGAAATCATGGAAAAGTCAGGAAAAATGGAAACTAAGATCTGGTGTGAACCCTGTATTCATAAATCTGCATGTTTGTCTGGTTGTATTTGATATTTCCAGTTAACGTGCGTATTGGATGAAGAAACGTTTTGGTTTGCACCATTGTTACGTTACGGTGAGGATCCCGCCTCTCTGTTCTCGGGCCGCTGGCGACACTCTCAAACACTTTGGATAAGTGCCGGCGCCTTGTCCTATCAGCATCGCATATTCCTCACTTTAACCTCCTCCGACGTTTAACAATAATAATTTTTAAAAAAAACTTCTCCCCCCCCCCCTCGGTTTGCGGCAAACGGCCGTAATTTTAATTGTATATACCGGAACGACTTCCATTCTGAATAAGTTGGGGCTGGCGGCGCCTCGGCCCGCGCAACGCTACGGCCCCTTCCCTCTTCTTCTTCTTCTTCTTCTTCTTCTTCTTCTTCTTCTTCTTCTTCTTCTTCTTCTTCTTCTTCTTCTTCTTCTTCTTCTCCCTCTTGTTCGTCTTCGCCATAACTCTGCCGCGCCGCCTCGTGAGAGCCTCCTAATAGCCGCACGGGGCTCGGCCTGCAGCGCGCCCTCTCTCCCCTCGTGGAGCCCCCCGCGGGCCCCGGGGGACACCTCGCCTCGCGGGAGCTGCTAGTCTGCCGACCCCACCCCACCCCACCCCACCCCGCCGCACCCGGCATCTCCGTTGGTGCAATTCGCACCTGATAATTTGCCGCACCCCTGGGCCGCCCGCCCTCCCCGGCCCTTCCTTTAGGCGGGACACAGGCCCATTGCGCGACTATAGGGGTAATGGGGGCTTCAGCATGGTGCGTTTCCCCGAGGCCTGTGGCAGTTATTTCAGGGTCTCAACCGTTCAACGCTCGGCCTGCCATGCTGACATATATGACGGCCGCGGCTAGAACGTGGCTCACAAAGTCGTGGGGAAAACAACTCCAAAATCGGGTGTGTGTTGTGAATTTTTGTGAATTTTAATTGAATTTTTGTAGTTTTTGTGAATTTTGCTGATTTTTTTTGAGTGGGGGAGGGGGCGGAGATTTCTCTATTTTTTTTTTTGTTTTTGTTTTTTGAATTACGAGATGTACGAAAGTATTCAAGTTGTTTCCCCCTCGTATAAAGGAGTGCGCTATCACGCTGAATGATTCTAATTCATTTTTTCTCTATTTTCTTTCAGGTGAGTGATGGCACCGTCGCGTAGTGTTCACCTGAGCCTTGGCTGAGCGCGGGCAGTGGCCCGGTGCGAGAGGTGATGTACTCATGAGTGTACGTGAGTACAGGAGGAGTCCATCGATCTCAAGCGGCATAAAGTTACCTCTTTTTCAATAGGTGTCAACAGTTGTGATGTTAAATAACATTCTTGGACACGACTTTTAACAAGTATGACTAAAATTCTAACATTTTGCCTGAAAATTGTCGTGCGGCGAGTGCGGATGAGAACGCATGTGTGCAGGAGTAGTCGACCCCTCCGCGCCTGAGTACGGTGTAAATTTAATATTACTGATAATTGTCAATTTTTCTGACTTCTCTTTTCTGAATTTTCCTGAATTTTTCTGGATTACGAGATGTACGAAAGTTTCAGAGTTGTTTCCCCCTCGGTGCGGTGGCTCCATACCCTGTTTTCGTGAACATTGGTCCCATCCTCGTCAGTTAGTATGAAAATTTTTGAAAATTTCACGCACGCGTTGCCGAACTACGGAATCGCCGATAGTGAAATAAGCGGTGGTTTCCCCAGAGTCCCGACATGGTTCCACCGTAATAATATTTTACAGTACAGTTCTTATAGCAGCACGAAACGTTCAGGGTTTGCTGCGTGAGGTTTTGGCCTTCTTGATGGTCGGGATGGACGTGGAACAGCCACCCGCAGTGTCGGCTCTGCAGCGGGCCTCGACCCCGAGTTCGCAATCGGGTGAGAATGAGCCTCCCCCGACATTTTTTGCCTCTCTTCCTCTCACCTGACGTAGACCTGAGGGAGAGAGACAGAACACTGCAAACCCTGGAATCCAATTTCTCACCCAAAATGGGAGAGGACACTTTTCCATGCTAAATTGGAGTGAGAATTTTTAACCTCACTCTTTTCGAGCGAGATGTTTTTTTAACCTCGCTCTATTTGAGTAAGGATTTTTTAACCTCACTTAATCTGAGCACGAATTCTCACTTTATTAGGGCGAGGTCTCAAAATTCTTTCTCATAAAGAGCGAGGAAAAAAATTATTACTCTCCAGAGAGTAATAAAATTGCCCTCAAATTCTCACTCGTATGGGGGCGAGAATTATGACTCGTAGATTTTCAGTGAAGATGTCGGCTGAGGCTCTTTCTCGCCCTATCGCGAACACGACCTCGTCCTTCTTCCCCGCGCGCCTCGCCCGCCGCTGGGTAGGCACGCCGCTCGGTGCGCCCGCTTAACGGGTTGCCTACCCGCCGATGCTAGGCGCTCTCCGCTGCTGAGCTGAGCGCTGAGCTGCTGCGCTCCGAGGACGTCTCTCTCTCGCGCGCGCGCTCCCTCTCCCCCCCCTCTCTCTCTCTCTCCTCTCTCGCTCCCTCTCCCTCTCTACCTCCCACCCCACTCCCTCCAGCAGTGCGCAGCGCCCGGCCGAGAACCCCAGCAGGGAACATAACTCAATCCGATGACTCCCATACACTCCGCCAAGCGCGAGGTCACAGCCAGGGCTCCTCCTCCTCGTCCTCCTCATCTCCCTCCTCGTCCCCTTACACCTCGTCCTTCTCCTCCTCCCCCTTCTCCTCCTCCCCCTTCTCCCCCTCCTCCCCCCTTCTTCCCTTTCCTCCATACCTTGGCATGTCGCTTTGAGATTCGCTCGGTCCCTTCTATTTCTCGCCCACTGCCTCTCGTCCTGGGACAACATCTTGACCTCAGGGGGAAAGTGGTGAGAGAAAGGGGGGGGGGGGAATCTCTTGGCACTGCTGACCGAAAGTATAAGGGATGTGGATTGTGTGTGTGTGTGTGTGTGAGAGAGAGAGAGAGAGAGAGAGAGAGAGAGAGAGAGAGAGAGAGAGAGAGAGAGAGGGAGAGAGGGAGAGGGAGGGAGGGAGGGAGGGAGGGAGGGAGGGAGGGGGTTGGGGGGTGAGGAGAAGGTGGCGCAGGAGCGCTTCCAAACTATTGGGAGAGACGACCGGCAGCCCATAGCCAGCTGCCAAGTATTGAGGGGCGCATGAAAGGCCGTGTCGTGGTGAGGCGTTGCGAGGCGGGAAAGAAAGTGGCTGCTCAGGTCGGAAACGTGGTACATTTCTTAATTCTAAGGAAGGTTTGGTGGCACCGAGGGGTCGAAAATCAGTGTGCACCCTAAAACAAAATCAGTAAAAAAAAATATTTAAAAAAAAACGGGAAACCTGAAAAATTGGAAAAATCAGTGTACCCTTGAATTTATACTGTAGGACGGCGCGGAGGGAGTACAGAGATGACGATTTCCCCGCCGCGGTCTAATTGGGGGATTTATAGTCGGGCACCCGGCCCCACCCCACCCCAACCGTCCCCGCCACACCCCCGCTGTTCCATCCCTGAGGCGTCTAATGCATATCCTTGCATTGTCATCCGCGCACAACGGAAATGGAGAGAGAGAGAGGGCAAGACGCGCGTGTAGGCCTTATCTCTATCCGTCTCTCCCCCTCTTTATCTCTCCCCCCCCCCTCTCCCTCCCCCTGCCCAATCACTCTGCAGCTATGCCTCCCCTCCCGGCCTGCCTCACTGAATAACGGGATTGAGAGGCCATTCGTCCCAAGGTCGTCTGTTTCGCAGCTTCGCTTTTGTTTTGATGGCCGCCAGGCGGAAGGGGAGGGGCGTATCGGCCCAGCGGGCTGCCGCGCCTCACTGAGCCTTTGTTCCTTCGTCTCCTTCATGACGCCTCCGTGGTGGGGCGAGGCGGGGCGGGGCGGGGCGGGGCGCCATGTACTGTAAAAAAAAACAACGTCATTCTTACGGTGAAATAACGGCATATGGTTTTTACAGCATACGGTGTGGTACAGCAGAATTAACAGCGCCATACCGTAAAATGATTTGATTTTACAGTACGGCTGCGAAAGGTGCGCGGCCTTATGTAGTAAAGTACGGCGTGAAATAACGGTATGATACTGTAAACTTACTGTACCTGATACAGTGAAATATATTGGTTTCAAACTGTCAAATAATTGACGAATTGACGGTGCAAAACCGTTGCAAAACCGTGGTTTTTTTCTTACGGAGTGTGATGCGACGCCGCACGCAGTGCGCTGTCCTCTGCTGAACTAGGGAACGCCACTAGAAAAAACTACCCTGTAAACTATTTTTTTGGGAGGTCGTCGGGTCCTTATCCGTATTTCCTGGGAAAGAAAAAGAACGTTATACTCCTTCATTTTCTTTTTAATCGTTTTTTTTTCTCTTTCCTTATTCCTTAAAACCGAACTATTCGGTTTACGTAGTTTGTTTCCTTCCTCGACGTTTTTTTCTCGTATTGGTTTTTTACCCCATTTTTTTTTTGTTTCTTCTCTCCGTTTTTCCTCGGTTAAGGTTATGATGTTCTATAACTAGTGGCGGTGCGCGGCAGAGCGTGGAGGGCGGGAGAGGTTGTGTTACGGGAGAAGCAGGTCGACACGCACGAACGAGTGTGTCCGTCCGACCTCTACGCGCACGGAGGAATACTCCCTAAGCTCCCACACCCCGCCGCACCCCACCGCACCCCACCGCACCCCACCGCACCCCGCCGCACCCCGCCGCACCCCGCCGCACCCCAGCGAGCCTCGGGCGTCCACTAACGAAGGACTTGAGGCGTACGTGAACAACATCGCCAAGTGCAGAGATTGACCCCATTTCTCCCGCGTCGGCGCGCTTCGGAACGGGTCGGGGGGGCTCAGTGCTGCAGTGCGAGAGAGAGAGAAGCAAGAGAAAGAGAGTGCGAAGAGAGAAAGAGCGAGAGAGAGAGTAGAATGAAGAGAGCGAGTGACGGAGAAGAAACATGGCCGCGCGATAGCCCTACGGTTTCATGGGAATAGGGGCCCGACGCAGGCCGGCCCAGTGTGAAGAAAAAAAAATTGAAGACATGGAGGAAAATTTTCCATGAATTCCAGAACGAAGTATCGACTTGGAATAAATCGACGAGCAAACTGCGGCTGTCGTCAATTTACAACCATAAATTTTAGATTGTAGATAAAAACTCGCATGAAAAGAAATGGTAAAGCCGAGGGGCCCACAACTCTGGAATTCAGGTGTACAAGGCCACCGAAATCTTTGGAAATCATAAAGAAATCTCATTGAAATCAGTGAAATCTTTGAATTCAGTTAAATTCTCTTGAATTCACACGAATTCCGTTGAAATCACTTAAAATCTGTTGAAATCACTTTGAATTCACATGAAATCAGATTGAATTCACATGAAATCACATTTAAAAAGCGTCTCGGGAAACTCACTCAAATCGGAGTGGGGAGAGGAGGGGGGGCGATGTGCACTAACAGCTGTTCGGCGAATTCGAGATATTTTAAGATTTTTAGATACTTTCATAACAGATTGAGATTCCTATTTATTCTTAAAGCTTAGTGCCATTTCAATAAAAGTACTCAATGTATAAACAATTTCTTTTTGTTTAAATTTTTGCCATTGGAGGTATAAATAATAGTCCTACGCAAATCCACTTAAACAAATCTGGATTATGGGGGAATATTAAATTATTAACTAGAGCAATAAAACATAGTGAAAGTGCCAGACGACTAAGATTCTTTAAAATACCTCCTTGTGAAGGCACAGTTGAAGTGAAATTCTCAAAATCGTGCAAAAAATACGGGGATTCCCCAGAAAATACACGCACAGCTGATCCAAATTATTCTCTCATGATAAAATAGGATTTTTCCTAAGTTATTGTGAATTATTTCGATTTATTCCAAATTATTGGAAATTAACTTGCAACTGCGCAAAATAATCACAATTATTTCAATTAATTTTTTTACAAATTCAGAAGCAAATTTTGCTCTGCAATTGAAAGGGTGGCGTGAAAACATGGAAAATTTTTGCGGCAGTAAACCTCCCGAAGGAGGTTGCGGTTCCCGCCAGGCACAGGGCTTTTACCCCCTGTGGCAGCCAACTGCTTCGGTGTTCCATGGGAACCGGCGCTTTGCTGACTGCGATCCTATCGCGCAATTCGACAGATTTGATCCCCGTACCACCATTGGCCTACCCCTAGAGGTACGAGCGGTGTCAAGAGCGTTAGACTTCCTGATCCCAGTTTCAGAGGCCTTACCTCAGAGGGGTACGCGGGATTCGAACCCACAACCCCGAGTGCCGACACGTAGCCAGAACAGGAAGCGACCCAACGCCCAGAGCCACCGAGCCAACGGCGGTGAGACGTGTTTAATTTCTACTTGGCCTGCCCTGGAGCAGCTGCCAAAGGAAATGCCAAGCGCGAAAAACACATTCCCGAGTGGGAGTCGAACTTCGGACCCCTCGGTTCGGTGTTGCGCGCTCTACCAACTGAGCCACGACGCCACGATGACTGTACAGTGCGACGGGTTCGAGCCGTATTTGCCGCGTATCCTGCAGCCTCCAGCCAGGAGGACAGGGCAAATACAACTCGAACCCGTCGCACTGTACAGTCATCGGGGCGTCGTGGCTCAGTTGGTAGAGCGCGCAACACCGAACTGAGTGGTCCGAAGTTCGACTCCCACTCGGGAAAGTGTTTTTCGAGCTTGACATTCCCTTTGGCCGCAGCTGGATGGCAGGTCAAATAGAAGTTAAACACGTCTCACCGCCGTTGGCTCGGTGGCTCTGGGCGTTGGGTCGCTTCCTGTTCTGGCTACGTGTCGGCACTCGGGGTTGTGGGTTCGAATCCCGCGTACCCCTCTGAGGTAAGGCCTCTGAAACTGGGATCAGGAAGTCTAACGCTCTTGACACCGCTCGTACCTCTAGGGGTAGGCCAATGGTGGTACGGGGATCAAATCTGTCGAATTGCGCGATAGGATCGCAGTCAGCAAAGCGCCGGTTCCCATGGAACACCGAAGCAGTTGGCTGCCACAGGGGGTTAAAGCCCTGTGCCTGGCGGGAACCGCAACCTCCTTCGGGAGGTTTACTGCCGCAAAAATTTTCCATGTTTTCACGCCATCCTTTCCATTGCAGAGCAAAATTTGCTTCTGAATTTTTAAAAAAATTAATTGAAATAATTGTGATTATTTTGCGCAGTTGCAAGTTAATTTCCAATAATTTGGAATAAATCGAAATAATTCACAATAATTTAGTAAAAATCCTATTTAATCATGTAATTGAGAGAATAATTTGGATCAGCTGTGCGTGTATTTTCTGAGGTCGTCCCAAAAATACTTGAATTCGTTGGAAATCTCACGAAATCAATGGAAATCATATGAATTCGGTAGACATTTAACTGAAATCAATGAAAATCACTTGAAATCATGTGAAATCTCGCGAAATCAGTGAATTCACTTGAAATCTTTGAAATCCGTTGAAATCACCTGAAATCATGTGAAATCTTTGAAATCCGGAAATCAGGTGTACAAAATTTTTCGGAGTTGTGGGCCCCTCGGGTAAAGCTAAGAAGATATTTTTCTCTGTGGCTTTGGGGTGGCGCGTCCCAGCCCGAGTAATGTGGCAGATTTAAAACTCGCTCACGAAAGGCCAAAGACGCGGACGGCACGAAACTTTTTTGTCGCAGCCGCGAGGGCGCGGGGCGGCGCGGGGCGGGGCGGGCAGGTCATGGAGGCCTCCGCCGAGGTAGTCAACCCGCGCCGGCGCGCCGCGCTGCTTTTTATTCCTTTTGAACCCGGCCCAGGCGCGCGCAGCACAAGTTCCGCGAGCCCATTTGTTTCTCCGTCTCTACCGAGCAGAGTGAAACGGCCCGGCCTGTAGAAGGGTCCAGAGCTAGCGGCGTGCGTGCGAAGAGGGGAGGGGAGGGGGTGGGGTGGTTGTCTCACCCATGGCCTGCGCGGACCGTCGCATCCCCGCCCCGCCGCGCCACGTCCAGCCCTACTCGCTGCTTCAATCATAATCCTCTCTCTCTCTCTCTCTCTCTCTCTCTCTCTCTCTCTCTCTCTCTCTCTCTGTTTCCCTCTCCCTCTATCCTTTGGTTGGCAACAACTTTCCTCGTTAGGCGTGTCTCTCCCCAGACGAAACTGCCAACAGAATTATCACGTTGAGAAGACGTTGGGAACACGTTGGAGACCTGTACGGGCCGCTTTACGTGTCCTCAACGTAAAGAAAACGCGTCTCCAACAGAAAAAACATGTACGGGAGCTGTTCGCCGTACAGCTCCTCAACGTAAAAGTATCAGTCGGCGCTTACAGTTCTCCAACATAGCTCCAACGTAAAAGAACATGTTGGAGACCTGTATCTGAAGCGCGTCCCCAACGTGAAGGCACGGCGCAGCCGCTGCGGAAACTTTGCAGCTCCCCAACGTAAAAGAACATGTTGGAGACCTGTATCTGAAGCGCGTCCCCAACGTGAAGGCACGGCGCAGCCGCTGCGGAAACTTTGCAGCTCCCCAACGTAAAAGAACATGTTGGAGACCTGTATCGGATACGCGTCTCCAACGTGAAGGCACCGCGCAGCCGGCGCGGGAAATATGCAGCTCTCCAACGTAAAAGAACATGTTGGAGACCTGTATCCGGAGCGCGTCCCCAACGTGAAGGCACGGGCAGCCGCTGCGGAAACTTTGCAGCTCCCCAACGTAAAAGAACATGTTGGAGACCTGTATCGGATACGCGTCTCCAACGTGAAGGTACCGCGCAGCAGCCGGTGCGGGAAATATGCAGCTCTCCAACGTAAAAGAACATGTTGGAGACCCGTATCGGATACGCGTCTCCAACATGAAGGCACCGCGCAGCCAGTGTGGAAACTGTGCAGTTTCGTAACATGAAAGAAGAGTGTACGGGGTTAAAGGTGGCACTCAAATAATATTTGTGTTCACACGAATTATTGCTCGGCATAGCCTGCGGCCTAAAACTTATTTGACGCTTAATGTTAAGTGCGATGCGAGAATTACTGGTGCTGTTTTATGTCATTTGAATCAGTACGTTATCAGCAACATGATAGTCTCGACAATTGTTAAAATTATTAATTTATTTGATCGGGTTCGTAAAATCTCGTCAACTGCCTTGAAGTCGCTAGTCGCCTGTCATACCCTCGTCAATCCCGCCCGCCCGGTCCACCCGGCTTCGGGTTTGCAGGTCAGACTATTGTCTTTCCGGTTGGGTCGTGTCAATGACTCGTCCTCCCGCAGCGCGCGCCTGCCGCCCCGCCGGGGCGGAGCCCCCAGCACTGCACCGCTCGAAGAAGGAGGGTGCGGGGGGAGTGGAAAGAGGGGCAGCTGGCCCGGGGAGGACACCAGGCAGCATTGGAATGTGATGCGGCGGAGACCATCTCGCCCGCATATGGCTCTTTAGCTCAGTAGGTTCCGACCGAAGCGTGAGCGCTGAGTTGGCATGGCTGTGGGTTCGAATCCCGGCACTGTCAGCAAAACGCGTGTCTCGCGGCCAGTAGGACTCAACGGCTAAACACAGGGCCTTGGAAGGAGGAAAGGGGGAGTTGAGAGGGGGAGGTGGGAGGTAGGAGAGAGGGGGAGGTAGGAGAGAGGAGGAGAGTGAGAGAGAGAAAAAGTTTTATTTTTTAAATTTTAGTAATGTGGGAGAGAGAGAAAGGGAGGGAGAGAGAGAGAGAGAGAGAGAGAGAGAGAGAGAGAGAGAGAGAGAGAGAGAGAGAGAGAGAGGGAGAGAGAGAGAGAGAGAGAGAGAGCGACGCAGAGCGCGTACACTTCCCCAACGTCTTCTGTGCGGTTCCCCAACGCATACTATACGGCTCGCTACGCGGAGCGATGCAGAGCCCGTGCGCTTCCCCAACATGTTCTCAACGTCTTCTGGGCGGTTCCCCAACGCATTTTTTCCCTGCAGCCGTACGGGTCCCCAACCGATTCTGTACTGTTTCTCAACAGTTCCCCAACGTAAACTATGTCCGCATTTGCGTGTTCTCAACAAAATCAAGACGTTGGAGACCTGTACGGCGTGCAGATCCCCAACATGATTTTTCACGTTGGAGAACCGTATATCTTCTGCACAGAAAACCGTCTGGGTCTTCCCTACGCTGCTGTCCGCGGCAGTCGTTAGCCGTGCCGTGCCCTTGCCCTCTGTACTGCCCTTGTACTGCGCGTGGCGCCCTCCTGTTCCTGTTCGTCCAGTGCGGCGCGCACGGCGAGGCAGGGCATGGCAGGTTGACAGAAGGGTTATTGATTCCACTCGCGCGCTGGAGAAACTCGCTGCTCCTGCTCCAGTCTGCGCGCGCACTGGAGGGACCCGTGTCCGTTGTGCCATGCGAGCGGGGGAAGGGGGGGGGGGGGCACTCATAATAATACCGAGCATAAGACAAAATGCAACGAAATAAATTAGAACAAAATTATTCTTTTTGACTTTTCTTTTGATTTTTAAAGGGAGTCACTCTTTGATAAATTATGGTCTTTTATCCCCATTCCTGGTTTTTGTTTTTCAGTTCGAATCTTATCTTTCGGCGTATTGTTCATTTTACTTGATTTTTCTCATTTTTCTGTATCTTTCTTCTTGATTTTTTTAAATTTTATTCTATAAATAATTTTTTGGAAGCTGTACAATGATTTTTTAAACTGACGCCGTCCCCTCCTCTACAGTACCAAGCCCCCCCCCCCCCTCCCGGTACGGTGGGGTTGGGGGTGGGGAAAGGCTGGGTCCAGCGAACGCTCCAGCGAACGCTCCAGCCGGCTGATTCCGAAGAACGCTCTCGTGCCTCCGTCCTTGTCGCACCTATGGCGTTGCCCAATGTGGGGGATGGCAGGGCCCCATGAGTGCGACAAGGACGGAGGCGCGAGAGCGATCTTCAGAATCAGACGGCAGCCAGCGCACCCTCAGGGAGCCTCTGCTCTCTGGAGAGAAAAAGGGGGGTGGGGGGCGGGGGGAGACGGCCTTGCGGCTCGCAGAACAGCGGCCAATCACAGTGTCCTCTCCTCGGCGACAAGGCAGATCTCTGAGCGCTTTGCCGCGCCGCCGGAGCGTTGGCGCTGCGCTGCAGGCTGGTTCCGAAGATCGCTCTCGCGCCGCCGTCCTTGTCGCACTCATAGGGCCTCGTATTGCCACGCCACCCCCAAACATTGGGCACTGCCATTAGAGCGACGATGACGGAGGTACGGGAGCGATCTTCGGAATCAGCAGAGGGCTCTGGGAGCGCTGGAGCGCGCTGCTCGCGAGTTGCTATCACCCGACGCATCTCGCTCCTCGGCCTGGCGAGGCGGACTGTTCTGAATCATTATCGTGCCCTGCTCTGCTTAGTGAATGAGGCCGCGTTTCACAACTCCCGCCCTGGGCCAAGCTCTGTAGGCTGTGTATATAGAGAGTGACTATCCGGCTCTGGAGAGTGGCTGTATAGCATGCGCCACACAGACTGGCTCTAGCTGGCGTTTAGAGAGTTGCTCTTAAACGCCTCGTTGCGCGTGCGCGTGGCTCTCGCTCGAGGGGGTTAAAAATTCTGAATTATGGTGTACACATTTTGTAAGTTTTGTGAATTTTCGTGAATTTTTATTGATTTTTTATTGAATTTTTATAAAGTTTGACCTTATTTTTTTATGAACTATAGTCAATTTTCCTGAATCGTTCTAAATGTTTCTGATTTTTTTCTGAATTTTCCTGAATTACCAGGTGTACAAAAATTTCAGATAATTGTTTCTCCCTCGCACGCCTGCCAGTGACTCTAGCATGTGCTAGGAGAGAGTGGCTGGTGGCTGTAAGGAGGCCCCAGCGAGTGGCTCGGAGTGGCTCTAGCAGGTCCAGCGGGTGGCTCTAGCCGGGTGCTGTGGCGCTACAGCAGGCGGGGCAGCCTGTAAGTCAGGAAGGGCCGGCAGGCGCGGACGATAAGTTTCAGGGCCCTCTTAGAACCCCCTTCCCTCCTCCGATCTCTGGGACTGCGGCCCCTCCCCGCACACCACGCACACCCACCCCTCCCCTAGTGCAGAGGTCCGCATGGCCGCACCTTCCCCCCTCTCTCTCTCTCTCTCTCTTCCCTCCCTCCCTCTCTCTTTCTCCTCTCTCTCCCTTTCTCTCCTCCCTATCCCTATCTCTTTCTCCTCTCTTTCCCCCCCCTCTCTCTCTCTCTCTCTCTCTCTCTCTCTCTCTCTCTCTCTCTCTCTCTCTCCTATCTTTCTCTCTCCGCTCTCTCTTTCTCTCTCCCACTCTCCCCCTCTCCACCCACACATACATTTTTCTCTCCCTGTCCCCGGCCGGGCGGGGGCGTCCCTGGCTGTTATGGCCTACTGGACTCAATGTGCCGTGCACATTGGAGTGTGCGGCCGCGCACGCGCGCTACAGTCGGACGGTGTTACGCTCGGCTGCGCCCGCCACACTGGCGGCTGTAGGGGGTGCAGCTCAGCTTAGCCCAGCCTCGCTGTAGATAAAGGAGGGGCTGATGTTGACTCAAGTGATTGCTTGCCAGCAGTAATGCTATACGGCTGCGCGTGCTGGGGGGCCTAGCAACAGCAACACACTCCGCCCAGCAGTTCACGCAGTCTGCCGTCTCATTCCGAAGATCGCTCTCGCGCCTCCGTCCTTGTCGCACGAACGAACCGGAAAAAAAAACACACACACACACACAAAAAAAAAAAAAACAGAACATCCATCCAACTTTATGACGAACTATATCACAGCGCGCCGTGGAAACCTGTGACGCTTGAAAGATTTCATTGCCAAAAAGATTATATATATTTTTTTTCCTAATTTGTAAGATAGCGTTGTGATTTGTGAAGGGCTAAGAGTTTTTATGCGCAGCGTCCAGCCGGCCGTGCCGTGCTGAGCCGCCACTGTGGAAATCATTTGTGTTCCTGACAATGCGCGCCGGCTGCTGTGCCTCCTGAGCCTGCCTGGGCGCCGGCGGGCTCCGGCCCCTCCCCAGCGGGGTGCCCAGCCGAGCCCCAGCACTCTAAACTTTTATTTTCCCTGCAACAATGTGTGTGTGTGAGAGAGAGTGTGTCTGTGTGTGTGTGTGTGTGCGAGGGAGAAGAACAAGAGAGTCGAGAAAGGGTTGGCCCAGGCGGGAGGCGGGTGGGCCCGACGCACTGTGTAAGAGCGTCCAGCCTTCTGGGGGAGTGGAGCGTTAGGGAGCAAAGGGCTGGAACCCCCTGGACTTTGAGTTGGCTATCGCCCCGCCCCGCCCCGCCCCGCCACTGTGAGAGCTGGTCCAGCCGTGTCCGCGAGGCCACACGAGCCTCACGTGGCTGAATGGCGCTCAACCTGAAGAACGCCCCTCGGAACGCCCTGCCCCACCCCGCCACGCCCTGCGCCCAAGAGACAGTGCCATCAAACGGCTCAAGCACGGGGCTCGGTGTGGAAGAGGGGAGGACTGTAACCCACCTGCTTTGTCCTTCCCTGCCGCACTGCGGGTTTGCAACTTGAAGACTTCTTAAGGAAAAATGTCGACTATGAATCATTTTACAAAGTGCATCGTTTTGACGTGTCCAAACGAAGACATTGTTATATTAAACGAAAATTTCATAAGACATGGAAGTAAGTACTTGTACTGCTACGATGTCGTTTGCATTTTGGTTTACTTTTCGTGATCAAACTTGTGTGGAACTACAGCCACACATTGGGACAGAAATTTGAAGCCTGTACCAAAAGTATGCAATGCTTTTATTTTCTCTCTCAAAAATCGAAATTTTCTTGTATAATGAAGGAACATCGCGTTTCAATTTTATTCTTCGCGGGCAAATTCACTATGCGGAGATACTGGGAGCTTCTGATCACGTCGCCTCTCGCCTCGAGTCACCCCATCGGGCGCGGCGAGAGGGCGCGCGGCACATGCTGCGGACCGGGGTGCTTTACGTATGCAGGGCGGGGCGGGGCGGGGCGAGGCGGGGCGTGGCGGGGTGGGGTATGGCTTACGCGCGCTTACGCGGCCTATCCCTGTCCTGACGCCCTGCCCAACGCAGCGCCTGCTGGCACGCATGGCCAATGGCGTCCCCACCCCCACAGCACCCCGCAGGGACGTGGAGAGCGCGCCCGCAGCACCCCGCCCCGCCCCGCCCCGCCCCGCCCCGCCCCATCCCACCCCGCCTCTCGAAACCCGCGTCGGCCGATATTGGGCGACCGCACAAGTCCGCGCGCGGAGCAGGACATGTGGCCGATGATGGTGGAGGGGAGCAGGGAGGGGAGCAGGGGGGGGGGAGGGGGAACATCAGGGGGAGTTGAACGCTCTTTAAATGCGGTCGGGGGGTGGCAGTGGGGCGGGGCGGGGCGGAGCGGGGGCGCTCCCCCGACATGGAGGCCCTGCCTGTCGTGTCCGTCCCGTCGGCTGCAGGCCCGCCCCGGAGGATGGACGCCCCTTCTGTTGGGGGCGGCGGGGGCCCCCCCGGGTGGGGTGGGGGTGGATGGGAGACCGGTCCAGCCAGCATGCCGCTAACGCGGCGAGCTTCCACCGCGCCGGGGCGCTAATGGGGCCGTGCCGGCCAGGGCCGTGCACTAAACGTAGTGGAAGGGGAAGAGGAAATGCCATGGTGCGCCGCCGCGCCGCCGCGGCTCACGGCCGGGTGCCGTGGTGCCGGGGGCCGGGCCGGGCCGGGCCGAGCCGGGACGAGCCAAACGGGGGCCAGCAATTTCACCCTCGGTTTGAGTTGTGATGGGAGGGATGGAGGCGGCGCCAGGGGCCCGGCCCGGCCAGGCGCCAGGCCAGCGTCCTGACCCGGGGGCGCGGCCGAGGGATCCTTCACTATAAATTCAAGCGTACACCAACTTTTATAATTTTCCTGTCGTGATTTGTTTTGATTTCATTATTTTTTTATTTTTTTTTTTTTTGGTTAGCTGATTTTTCTTGATTTTTTCCTTAATGTTTTAAATGATTTTTTAAGGGTGTATACACTGATTTATTTGAGTGAAGAACCCCTCGGCGCGGGCCGGGCGCGGGCCGGGCGGGCGAGGTCGCGGAGCCACGCCTAGGCCCCGCTGATGGCGGACCTCCCAGCCCAGCCCCAGCTCGGCGGCCAGCCCGCCCGCGGCCCGCCCTCGCTGAGAGTCCTAAATCTGTTTTAGAAACGCGCGGTCGCGATAAATGTCGCAATGTCCCGTAGAATTTTCCATACCGGCGAAGTGTTTCTTTGCTTACAGCTTTTAAAAGTATTAAAGCTAGAAGGGAATAATTGTAATAGGGAGCCGATTGTGGCTGTAACAGAGAACTACAGTTCGGATCGCTTACTATACGCCTCTCCCACCAACGGTTTCGAAGCTATCAGCGAAAAACATTCTCCGTTCGCATGAAGCGTGCGGCCAGTGTGGCACACTCCGCGTTTCTCTGCTACTCTCTAGGACTCTCTTGCCCCCGCTAGCCGGCCAGTGCTGCAGGTCCCACCGTCCGACTATGACGAAAAGGGGGAAAGTATTATCGCTCGCCAATTCCCCCCCACTGTGAAAAATATCCTTGTAAATTTACGACATTTTTTGTAATTTTAATTTACAAAATATGTCGTAAATTTACGACAGCCCATTCTTGCCCGTCGGTCAATTCCAAGTCGATAGGGAGTGCTTGTAAATTTACAATTTCAAATTGTAATTTTACGACTTATCATGGAAAATTTTCCCGTAACCCTTACGAGTATTTTTCACAGTGCCCCCCCCCCCCCTTCGAACAATTCTTTCTCCCCTGCGAATAATTCTTTCCCCCTTGCGAATAATTTTCCCCCTCTTGCGAATAATTCTTTCCCCCTTGCGAATAATCCCCCCCCCCTCTCCTGCGAATAATTCTTTCCCCGCTCCCTCCGACAGTGCTTATTCCTTCCCACCTCTGCGTAGGTACAGGGGACGTAGAGCAATCCATGTGAGTGTGGCGGGGCGGGGCGGGGCGGCGGCAGAGCCGGGCAGAGCTCCCCGTCCATCATGTGCATTGCGCTTCCAAGCTCCATTTCCTTGACTGCCCTCTGCGCCGCTCGGACGGTGATTGTACGCGGTGGGGCTCTCTCTATGTACGCCACCCCTCCCCCCCCCCGCCCCGCCCACGCGCGCACAATGGGCGCTGTGGTTTGGGCTGAATGGCGGAGGAAAAGGCGAGGACTTTTCCCACCTGCTTTTGGAAATACGGCGACTCCTCTTGGGAGTAAGTACCCTTTTCTCTCCCTCTCTCCGCTTTAAGTACCCTTTTTTCTCTGTCTCCGGGGCGGGCCGGGTGCTGCCGCCCACCCAGGCCGGACACTCGCCAATATCCGGACCCGGTGGAGAGGGGGAGGGTAGCAGGGGTCTTAACGGCCAGCCCCTCCCCCACCACCACGCGGAGCGCTAAGCTCTCCATTTCCTGCCCCTATCCTTTCCCTCCTGCTCCTCCTCCTCGCTGCTCCCAAACCCCTACCCCTCCGCGACCAGCACCATGCTACCGCCCAGATAATGCTGGGGGCTGCTCTGTTCACTTGCGAGTTTGGACGGTGAAACTATAGTGTCTCTCTCTATCTCTCTCTGTCTGTTTCTCTCTCTCTCTCTCTCTCTCTCTCTCTCTCTCTCTCTCTCTCTCTCTCTCTCTCTCTCTCTCTCTCTCTCTCTCTCCCTCCCTCCCTCCCTCCCTCCCTCCCTCCCTCCCTCTCCCTCTTCCTCGCCCCCCCCCCTCTCCAACGCAGTGGTACCCTGGTGATAAGCGCACCCAGCCTCCATGGCCCGCTGCTTCCACCCCCGCCCCCGCCCCCTCTTCCCTGGTGCTTGCCGTAAGCCGGCTCCATGATCGGGTTTGGCTGGAGAGAGAGAGAGAGAGAGAGAGAGAGAGAGAGAGAGAGAGAGAGAGAGAGAGAGAGAGAGAGAGAGAGAGAGAGAGAGAAGAGGGGGACGGCAGGCTTTCAATCCAATGCGAATAAGACGCCTCACACCCAATACCTTGGGCCTATGCGCCACTCCTTGTCCCTCTGACTCTCTCGCTCTCTCTCTCTCGCTCTCCAACGCTTCCTCTCGCTCACTCACTCTCTCACTCTCTTGCTTGCCGGCTCTCTAACTTTGCTCTAATCGTTTTCACGGCTCGCGAAGACCCATGAGAGGCCATTGGAATGATTAACGCAGCCACTCGCTCTATCGGCGGAGCCCACCCACCCTCTCACTGACGCGATGCTTTTGTACGGCCCTTGCCGCTCCCGGCGCCCGGGCCCCGGGCCGAGTTACACAATCCACACCCTCCGTTGTTCGTGACAGGTCGTTTCAGTAAGGCGCGCTGCCCACGCGGCCCGGCACCCTAAGACTGAAAGTGTAATGACGCCTCTCTCTGCCGCGGCGGTCCGCTCTCCTCGAACGCCCTATTTGGATGCTCCGCCCGAGGGGTACTTCACTCAAAAAAATCAGTTGACACCCTAAAACAAAATCAGTAAAAATCTGAAAACAATCTGAAAATATTCAGAAAAAAATTATAAAAAAAATCTGAAAAAAATCACAAAAAACTAGAAAAATCTGAAAAATCGGTACACGCCGTAATTTCTAGAGGAGGACTAAAAAATCGGTGCACGCCGTAATTTCTAGAGGAATTAGAAAAATTTTAAAAAACAAAATCAGCAAAATTCATCAATATTTAGAGAATTTTAGAACAACAAGATCTGGCAAATACTCCCAAAAATTCCGAAAAATTAAGAAAATTTGTACACCAAAATTCTGGGGGTTATCTCCTCGCCGCCCTAGGCGCGGCCCGGTGCGGCCCGCGACTCCGCTGCCGGCGCAGTCGCGCCTCTTTGCTCACGGGCCATTTTGAATTCCACGCGCCCAGGAACTCAGCTGACCGGAAAAGCGTTCCTGCCGCCGGAAGGAAGCGCAAGGACCTCGAGCGGGTCGGGTCGGGTGGGTAATGCCCTTTGAGGACGACAGCAGTCGGATCGGGCCCGGTACGGCCCCGCCCCGCCCCGCCCCGCCCCGCCCCGCCCAAACCGCCCAACCCGCCGACCGGAATGGCATTTGGGGCCCTTTCTTCTCTGCCATCCCCTCGGGCCGGCTCGGCTCGGCAGGTGTGAATAGCTTTGGGGAGGGAAGAGAGCCACGAGGAACTTGTCCTGGAGCAGCACGTGGCCTCGCGTCTCGTCCCCGGTCCTCCTTTTCCTGCCCTGTTCATGTAACAAGTGTCCGCCTCGCCAGGTCTCTTGCGCGAGCGCGAAAGGTTATGTACTGGTTTTATTTTTATAGACGCTACTGTTCTAAGAAAAATTAGATAAGTGTTGGAGATATCTTGACTGCACCCTCAGACAAACCCTCACACCTTTTTTTATGGTTTCTTAGCATTTATATACTTTTTACGACACACTGAATTCATTTGATCGACTTTTGATTCCAAGCAGATTATACATTTTAGACATTTCAGCATTTTAACTACATTTCCATGTCATCAAGCTTCTACTGTCGTGTTCAACGAGAGGAGAGGCATAAAGCTAAAAGGGGGGGCGAAATTTCTGAGTTTCTGGGTCGTGTCTCAACAACCCAACAATATACATGGCCGTGCAGTAAATTCCTACGTTTTTACGCAGCAGGATTACTGACAAATTCGTTAGTTAGTCTAAATAGTTTTGTTTTTGTTCGAGTTTTGTAAGTAGTGTTATTGTTAAAATGAGAAATGGTCAGTAACGTTAAAAAAGGAATTTGTGCTTACATTTGATGAAAAAAAGTTGTCAGTAGCTTATTAAGGTGTTTAAACGCAGCAGGAATACTGACAATAAAGGGGTCCGAAAAATCAGTAATGGGCTGAGAGTGTGGCTGAGTGCTGATTGTAACTAAAGTTTTAAAGATTTTCGAGTGTAAGTTTGCCACTGCTTTCTCCCCCCCCCCCTCCAGTATGCCCCGGCGTGCGGGCTGAATGCCTGGCAAGGTGGGGGTGGGGGGTGGGAGGTGGGGGTCCACTCCACTCCACCCTATACCGGCCCCAACAGGACAGGGGACGTCATGTAATTACACGGCACCAGGACAGGCTCCGCCGGGGCGGGCCGGGCCCCGCGTGTGACGACAATAACGGGCAGACAGACGGACTGCGGGGAGGAGAGGAGGAGGGGGGAAACACTCCCTGCGGACGGGGTGGATCGGAGGGAGAGAGACAGAGAAAATGGCAGTTTCGTCGCGGATAAAACACGAATAATTTCCGTGAATGGCGCGTCGCGGGCTTGTTCCCACCCACCCCTGGCTCTTCAGCCGTACTCTCATGGCTCTGTTCTCTCTTTCTCTCTCTTTCTCCCTCCCCCTGTTTCTTTCTTTCTCCCCCTCCCTGTCTCCCTTCCCTCAGTATCTTTTTTTCCTTTTTCTCTTCCTCTCTCTTGGGCGTGTCTCACCTATCTTATGCGGCCGGGCCCCGGGCCGGGGCGGGGCGGCCCGGGTCTTCCCTCTTCACTATCGCCCCGGCCCGCCCCGGCCCGCCCCGCCCAATGGAGGCGCCACCGCCTTCCTAATGCCTATGCCAATGAGCGGAGGGGGAGGGCGTGGCGTGGAGGGCATGATCAGAGAGAAAACACAAGGCACCGCGCCCGGCTCGGCCACGGGGCGTTAATAGGTGCTTGTCAGCACAGCCCCACGCCCCGCCCCGCCCACGCCAAGCCACGCCACGGCAAACATTTGCTCCTGTAGGCCGGCACATAAACGCCATGGCGGGACTTTTCATTTCGTCCCTAATTTTTTTTTCCAAGTGATTCATCCTTTTTCAACACTTTTTTCCCCCTCGGTCCCACACCCCTACCCCTTCATCTTTATTCGGAGGCTCGGCACGATTACACCCCTACACCCCTGTAGGCGGCCCTAATCACTGTGTCGAAACCACTCGGGTCTAATTCCAAAGAGCACGTTTCATCGGCCGCGTTTCATGCTCGAGCTAGATGGCTGCCCTCCCCCCCCCCTCTCTCTCTCTCTCTCTCTCTCTCTCTCTCTCTCTCTCTCTCTCTCTCTCTCTACCCCTCTCTCTCGCTCGCACGCTCTCCATGCCCGCCGGGCCCGCCGTCTTCTGAAACCTTCTTGCAAAAAACAAAATTAAAAAAATATATTTTTTTAAAGGCTATGTTGCTTATATTTCTATTTCGCCCCGCGCTCTCCATCTTCCTCCGACCGGCTCATTAGCGTGAGGTCTTTGTCGTTGTACTTATTTAAGGCAGAGGAGGGTGAGCGAGTGACGGTGTATCAGTGTATCAGTCGGAGGTGTGACAGTGATCACGATTTTCCTCCCCAAATGAGTGATTGTTGCACACCCGCAGCTGCGTGTCCTAGTCCTCCTAAATTCCCATCCAATGCAAATGAGGTCAGGCACCGAGGTGGGGATCACTAACAACACGTGCCCAATGATTCGTTTGACTTTTGACTACTTTGATTAATTTTGATTTATTTGATTTTTTGTTTTGATTTTTCAGTGAAAATTTATGTCTCTGTTTGATAAATTTTGACCTTTCTTTCAAGTTTATGATTTTTTTCAACTTTATTTCAATTTTCTGAAATTTCTTCTTAATTTTTGATTTTAATTTTTTTAACGATTTTTTGGGGGAACGTACAATGATTTTTCAAAAGTGACTCCTCCCTCGTCAGCCACCCGGTGGAAAAACGACCGCACAAGTGTTTATACACACGCACAAGTGTGTGACATTCGCGCTCTCTTGGGTTTCCAGTGTGTGTCTCTTCTTAATGCCGAACGGGTGGGTAGCGCCAAGGCGTACCGTACCGACGGGTTCAGGCCCCACATGTTGTATTCTCTGGCCGCTCTCCAAGAGAGCGAAGGGGGAGGCGACCCCGACACCATGTGCCGCCAGGGCGCTGCTGCAATCATATTCATCCAGGGAAGGGAGGGGGGGGGGGCAAAGTTGAACAAACTTTTGATGCTCTTGTGCGCGCGGGGCGGCGCCCTCTGTTGTGTCTTCGCGTGTCTTTGCTTTTGACCATCCATCTAGCCCGCGCTCCACCCCGCCCTACCCCCCCCCTCTCTCTCTCTCTCTCTCTCTCTCTCTCTCTCTCTCTCTCTCTCTCTCTCTTTCTTTCTCTCTCCCTCTCGTCATCTCCTTCTCTCCCTCTCTCCTTCTCCCTCTCTCTCTCTCTCCTTCTCCCTCTCTCTCTCTCTCTCTCTCTCTCTCTCTCTCTCTCTCTCTCTCTCTCTCTCTCTCTCTCTCCCTCTCCCTTCCCATAGGAAAGAAAGGCAGGAAGACAAACAGTCTACCCAGCCGAGATACATGGCGAGGGCGGGGCGCGGGTGGGGGGAGTTTTGTTTCCTGTCGTCGCTTGGAACGGAATCGCTTACATTACCCGGGCTCTGGCCAGTCAGGCGGTGATTAACACGGCGGAAGGAGCTGCGCGCCTTTGTCATTCATTACGAGCGCGCCGAACTTGAGGGATGGTCTGCCGGGCAGGGCAGGGCCAGCCGACCGTGCCTTATAAAGCCCCTGCCGCGAAACCCTTGGTACACACCCACACCCTCTTCTTCCTCAAAGTTAGTTTGAGTGAATTATTTACCTGCTTTCACTGTGAAAACTATCTTTGTAGATTTACGATGCATATATTTTGAAAGCTAAGATTTACGAAAACGGTTGTAAATTTTACGACAACCCATTCTTGCTCGTAATTGCATTTCAGGTTACCACGTCGTATCGTAGAAAATTTTCCCGTAAACGTATACGACTATTTTTCAGAGAGTTTCTACTCACGTCTATCAAAACTCGTTATTTCTTATGCGTGCGCTGAAACTACTTGTTCTCAACGGCCGCATGTCAATCTTTGTACTGTGTGCACTGCCCGGAGAAAACGACGACTTGGTCTCCAAGCAGTTTTCGGAAAGACCAAGCGGATCTTATGGAAAAAATACCCAGGGTTTCCAGGGCTGCTTGAAAACCAAGACGAATTTTTTTCACGTGTAGGTGGAGGGGCTGGATACCAGGAGCGGCGCGGTCTGCGCCTGCGTTTTAGAGATATTGCACCTGCTTGCTGGCCCGGCAGGGGTTCGGGCGCATAAGGAAAAATAGTAGGACGGCGCCAACCCGCTATCTCTCTCTTTCACTTCCCTCTCTCACTCCATCGTTCACTTCTCTCTCACTTCCTCACTCAATCGCCTTCTCTCACTCGATCACTCACTCTCTTCTTCTCTTCCCTCTCTCTCTCCTTTTGCTTTCCCCTTTTTGCCCCTTCAGCCTAGCCTTATCGCTAGAGGAAACACTGCTCAACCGCAAATAAAAAAACAAAAAATTGAAAATAGCTGCTGTAAGGAAAAGGCAAGCTGAATAATTTTATTTATTTATTTATTTTTTAAAAAGGAAATCGCTTGGCAACCACTTTGTTTTTTTCTAGCGCTGTGCAAATTGAAAAATGTTTCACTAAAGCGTGGGAGCGGGTGGGTCACCAGTAATACAATTGAGAGAGAGGTTTGGCGGAGGGGTTGCAGGAGGGTGGCTTTGATGTCGCACTGGTCGAGCTCGCCCCACTCAACCCCTAAACTGAAGCACTTTTTATGTCCAAATGGCGGACTGATACGGCGCCTCTCAGGTACGGGCAAATGCTATACTTTCAAATTAGGTACCCTGTCAAAACCTTTCGAACAAACGTCGCAAAGAAGTTGGAAGCTTTGGATTGCAAAGAAAAAGATCGCATTACAAACGAAATAGTTAGCAACGCATATAGTTTGTAAGTTGCCAAGAAATACTGAGCTGTTGAGAAGCACCCAAAGCCAAATTCTTTGCAACTATAAGAACTATTTAGTTTTCAATGCGAACCTTTCCTTTGCAAGAGGTGTCAACAGTGTGAATCAATACGTAGCAGTGCGCGCCCTCCTTGGAAAAACTACTTGCTTCCGATTGTAAGGATTCGGAACACTCGACTCGTGAGAGTTTGTCCCATGAAATGCATAGAATCGGAACAAGTTAGCTCAAATGTCATCTCCTCTGGATCTGGTTACGAGGGGACGGCCGAGGGGACGGCCCCTTCGCCTCACCATATCCGGACCTTCGTTGTCATATTGTTTTGCAGCCGTTTTGGGCCCTTGTTGTGAAGGTGGTTTTGCATCCCTGCCTCCGCCCAAACACCCAACCTGCCCCTCTTTCCTCTCTCTCTCTCTCTCTCTCTCTCTCTCTCTCTCTCTCTCTCTCTCTCTCTCTCTCTCTCTCTCTCTCTCTCTCTCTCTCTCGTCGCCCTTCATATGCATGCAAATATCCCGGGGGTGGGGACGGTGCAGCCCTTACTCCGATGGTGTGGTCTGCGACCGACTGAGTGGGCGGGGAAGCGCACGATGAATCGAAAGTGGGCAGAGAGAGAGAGAGAGAGAGAGAGAGAGAGAGAGAGAGAGAGAGAGAGAGAGAGGGAGGGAGGGGAGGAGGGAGCGAGAAAGAGGGGGACAAGTAATAAGTGTATGGAGATAATAGTTTAGGAAGCATATCAGGCCCACTGAAATCCGTTTTGTGATACTTTTACTCAATTTTTGCGATAACTGGTGTTTTGCGATTCCCACGCTAATGCGCATGATAACCCCCAAAAAATGTGATAGAAGTATCATATTATTGTGATAAAATCATCTCAAAAACTGTAATAAAATAATTTCTGTGATGAATTTATCACAATAATGTTATACTTTTATCACATTTTTGGGGGTTATCATGCTCTGTAGCGTGGGAATCGCAAAACACGAGTTATCGCATGGGTTTGTGTTAAAAGTATCGCAAAACCAGCCTCAGTGCCGGTGTACTATAGTTGTCAGATTAAATTGAACATGGGAATCAAGTGTCCCGTCCCTCGGGCTCCATATTCTCGGTGCCAACCCCTCCCCCACCCCCACCCCCACCCGCGAGGCCCGGGGTCCGGGGGCGCCCCTTTATTCGTTCCTGCTCTGCGCGTGCGACCCCGCACATGAGCATGGGTATTCCATCATCATTTCTACGGGTCGAGCTTCACTGCGATCACCAGCACACGAGGGTGGAGCATCAGCAGCTCACTGCTCACCAGCGGGGGAATATCACCCGATATCATCACTGTGATGGCAGATCGTGATGCGTGTCCCTGGGTTTGTTCACCCCAAGCCACATCTCTCTCTCTCTCTCTCTCTCTCTCTCTCTCTCTCTCTCTCTCTCTCTCTCTCTCTCTCTCTCTCTCTCTCTCTCTCTCTCTCACAACTCACTCACACACACACACACACACACACACACACACACACACACACACACCCGCTCCCCACCCTTTCTCTCGCAAATTTGACGGACGTGGCGTCCCGCTAATAATTGACAGGTTGCACTCAACGAGAGAGTGAGATGGATTGAGTGTGTAAGTAAAGAGGGGGGGAGAGAAGAAGAAGAAGAGAGAGAGAGAGAGAGAGAGAGAGAGAGAGAGAGAGAGAGAGAGAGAGAGAGAGAGAGAGAGAGAGATTCTGTGTGTGTTCGCGCGCCTGTTTTCTTTCTTGTAACGAAGCGCTCTTTCAGGGGTATGGCGGAAGGAACTGGAGGATGAAGGGTCCCGCCCGGCCAAGCGGGGCTGGTGGGTTGTGGGTCAAGCAAGGGGAACACTCCCACACACGCCCTCCCACACACACCCACACATCAGTGCAGACTATGATTGATAGTGTGCCCTCAGCACCACTACTGAGGCCCCCGTCTTGCCGCGGCACTAAATGGACGAGAAGGTTTATGCGCTTTACTTTTTTTTTTCCTCGCTGGCTCCGCTTATGTTTTTTCTTGAAAAAAGAAAAAAAAATTGTTCTTTTTGGGCCCGGATATATGACCGCTGTGGTCTATCTCCTTGAACATTTTTTTTTCGCACTTCAGCAACATTCTGCTCTCTTGAAAGCGTTAGCAGCAGCTATCACTGCGGAAAATAGTTAGGTTCCCGGGTAAATTTTTTTGTGGAGCAGTTGTACAATTACAGTTTTAAGTCGACTTATCGACATGAAATTCAATTGAAGGCAAGAATAGGCTGTCGTAAAATTGTTATGTATTTAGTAAATTGTAATTCACAAAATATTCCATAGTGATGCGCGGCGTGTTACACTGGGCGGAATTGTCATTGTGTTCCGCCTGGTCTTCGCTTGGTCGCGGGCCGGGCTATGCGCACAGGCTGTGCGCGCCGCACCCGCTGCGGGAATCTGAATACTGCTGTTGATCGCATCTTGATCGTCAATAGCAATGTGAATCCGTTTGGCGGCAGGCCCACCGCCCCGCCCCGCCCCGCCCCGCCGCGTTGGACCGAGTCCAGCTCGCGTCCCGGGGGACGGGGGAGCAGCCCGACCTGCAGGCTCATTCCGAAGATCGCTCTCGCGCCTCCGTCCTTGTCGCACTGATGGGTCCTTGCCACCCCCAACATTGCGCACTGCCATGAGTGCGACGAGGACGGAGGCGCGAGAAGAGCGATCTTCGGAATGAGCCTGCAATCGCACTCATTGCGGAAGCCGGGTTTTGGGAGGCGGAGAGGGGGAGATAAACAGAGATAGACAGAGATAGACACAGGGAGAAAGGGGGGGGGTGGCGATAAGGAGGTCTCGTTGGGCCATTGGCTTTCATAGAGGGGGAGCCCTTTTGATATATGTAGACCGTGAGATTTGAATATAATCGCGAGGTCTTTGCCGTGCCGAAGCGTGTTGTCAGCTGTCAGTCGCAGCCAGGCGAGGCGGGGCGGGGCGGGGTGTGAGAACCCTCACACTCACTCACTCTACACATGTAGAAAACGTGTTCTCGATTTTTCGTGGACTCGATTCAGTTGAGAAAAATGTGCTTGTTTTGAGAACATTGGGATTTCACCTAGAAAAATTCGTCTCCCAACAACCTTTTTTCTCGAATAAATGAGGTACATGAAAAATCCGTAGGGTTTTCGTAAAGTGCGTGCGTTTGTCTTTAGTATCTATGAACTTGTAACACCGCGCGGGCGACTGGGCGGGCGGGGTGCGGGGTAGGGCGCGGGCGCGGGGCGTGGTGGGGCGGGGCGAGGCGCGTGGTGGGGCGCCTCAGCTCTGTGCCGCATGCGGCTTCAAAGGGCCTAGGCTCCCTTGCCGCGCCCACTCCGCTCCGACTTTGATTCCAGGTGAACGCACTGCTTCGTTGAGCCAGTGCTTGCTTATTCGGTGGCAGGGGCAGGGCGGGGCGGGGCGGGGCGGGGCGCGGCGCGGCGCGGCGGGGCGGGGCGCGGCAGGGCGGGTTGACAGGCTGATGAGGACCAGCAGGAATGAGAACGAGCTATACCTCCTCCCGGCCCCGGACGCGTAGGCTTCCCGCCTTGCGTCTCTTGCTGGCTCAGCTGAATTGTTATTCTCGCCTGAGGAGGATAGGTAAGGAGGGAGAGAGAGACAGAGACAGAGAGAGAGAGAGAGAGAGAGAGAGAGAGAGAGAGAGAGAGAGAGGGAGAGAGAGAGAGAGAGAGAGAGAGAAAGGGAGGGAAAGAGCGAGGAGGGCGCTCTTCGCAGAACAAGTCGGCAGAGCAGCCAGAGCCCCTGTGAGGCAGGCCGTCCCGTCGAACTGGGCTGTCTGCCGGGCCTGCCTACCCTGCGGGCGCCTGACGGTACGTCAGCCAGCAGCAAGCGGCAGCAAGCAAGCTCGCTGCGCTGTCGTGTTCTTGTTTCACCTCCCTCTCTCCCTCCTCACAGGGCGTCAACAAAGTTCTGAGGTCACGGAGTAACGCTTCAACTCCCCCTTGGGGCTGCTCGCCCCGCATCCAGCTGCCTCCAGCCGAGGGGGAATCAACTCTGAATATTTTTACACCTCGTAATTTAGAAAAAATCAAAGAAATCAGAAAAGCTCTAAATTAACTCAGAAAACTTCAGGAAAACAACATAATTTACAACAAATATTTAAAAAAAAAAATCCCAAAGTTCAATGAAAATTAACAAAAAATCACAATTTGTTCGCCAAAATTCAGAGTACTTTCCTCCGCGCCTCAAGCCCAAGTGTTTTCAGCTCCGGCGCTCGTCCATATTTTGTAGGCAAATGGAGCTGGCCTCTTGTGTGCGTCATGTCTGTCTGCCGCAACGGAAGTGTGGCGCGGTGAGAGGGGGGGGGGTGCAGGTTTGGGTGGGTGGCGCGGCTGCGGCGACGGCAAAGAATCGTAAAACTGGTCTGCGGGTCGAGTCGGTCAGTGGGTCGGGGCGGGGCGGGGCGGGGCGGGGCGGGGCGGGGCGGGGCGGGGCGGGGCCCCCGGTGGCAGTGCAGTCACGTGGCTCGATGGGTCGCAAGCGCACGCCACCACCCCGCCTCACCCCGCCCCCGGCGCTCGCCCGGCTGACCGCCTAAAGTATTAATAGCCAAGGTCAGCTGTTGTTGTCGCTGTTTGGGGTCGGGGTGGTCGCAAGCTAGTCCATGGTCGGTAGGGCACTTTCCTACCTTAGAGCAGCTCCGCGACTTCTTATCCAAAGCATCCCAATCCATTTTTCTCCTAAACAACCTTCACGCTACTCGGAGCAAAATAACACTGAAAAATATGATCGTAGATTTACGATTTATATTGTAAATTACGACTTACGAAAAGTGTTGCAAATTTACCACAGCCCATTTTTGCTTGTAAGGGGCCGTTCATATACCACGTGGACACTTTGGGGGGAGGGGGGGGAGACCAGAAAAGTCCACGAATGTCCATGGGAGGGGGAGGGGGAATGTAGCGCCCTGTCCACGAGGATTTTTTTATTCCTTTTTTTTACGTAAAACAGCGGGCTAGACTGGAGCTGGGCTGTCTGCTAGCCTCTCCAAGTGTCGCCAACTCTTCTTTAATGCCGAAATATTTGAAAATAATTTCACGACACTTCAAGAAATTTGTAGCGCGAGTCAAAAACAGCGAAAAAGGTGAAATTCCATTTTCCTCGTGGACAGGGGAGGGGGAGGGGGGGAATCGGATCATTTTCCACGGTTGTCCACAAGGAGGGGGGAGGGGGGCAAAAAGTGACTAAAAAGTGTCCACGTGGTATATGAACGGCCCCTAATTGAATTTCAAGTCGATTGGTACTGCTTGTAATTTTATGATAAGTGATCGTAATTTTACAACTCCACTTCGTGGAAAATTTCCCCTTAAACCTACGACAATTTTTCACAGTGAAGTTGCGGTTTACTTTTTTTTTCTTGTGTTTTCTCACTCCCCATTGCACACGAGCAGGGCGCGGAGCATCGTGGGGAGTTAAAGCCCTATAGCCGCAGACGCCACACTTCGCATGGTTTGGGGCGCCCAGCCCAAAATGCGACGGTATTGCGGTCGTATCTTCTCAGCGGAGAGAGAGAGAGAGAGAGAGAGAGAGAGAGAGAGAGAGAGAGAGAGAGAGCGAAAGAAAGAGAGAGAGAGAGAGGGGGGGGGGAGTGGATACCATCGTGAATCCTCTCGCTCGTCTTTCTCACTCACACTACATACTCTGGCTGTAAATTTCTCGCAGCTCAGCCAGCACCATATCCCCCACTCACGCCCGACCCTGCCGCTCCCTTTGAATCAAAACAAAAGAATATATATATGTATAGGGTGTCGTGGGATTTGAACCTCACGGAGGCTGGGCATCAGATGGGGGCTGGGGAGTGCGGGGCTGGTCCAGGAGATGAGAGCCGCCTCGTGCCCGGTGCGCCGGCCGGCCGGGGCTGGAGCTGGAGCTGGAGATGTCGGTCATGGTCGGGCGTCTGATTCCGAGGATGGCTCTCGCGCCTCCGCGTCCTTGTCGCTCTCATGAGTGGTATGCCATCCCCAACATGGGGCACCGCCATAGGTGCGACAAGGACCTAGTGGGTGCGAGAGAGCGAGGGCCGAGCGGACCGGAGAGGAGAGGAGAGGCTGCTGGTGTTCCCAGCTCCTCGGATTACAAGTCTCGGCCCGAGATATTGGCCCCCTTTTCCTTCCGCCTTCACTCGGCCTCCGCGCTCATGCCTCCCTCCGCTCTAGCGGGGGGCGCTGCTGGCGCTGCTGGGCTGGGCGCCGTGCCACCGATATGATCTGGTGTCGGAGGGAGAGAGAGAGAGAGAGAATGAGAGAGAGAGAGAGAGAGAGAGAGAGAGAGAGAGAGAGAGAGAGAGAGAGGGGGGGGGATGAAACTGCTTCCAGGCCGGGGGGAGGAATGAGTTTCTGGTATTTCGGGACAAATCATGAGTACAAAGGGCTCTGCATGCGGCTCGCCCGCCAAGTGGTGGGTGGGTCTCCTTTTTATATTTTCGTGTTCACAGTACTCGGAAAAAGAATTCTTTTTTTTAAAAAAAGGTGAACTAATTTTTTAGCTGTACAGACGCAGTTAATTTTTAAGCTACGGTGCTTTTTTTCTAGCATCCCTGCTATTTATTTTTCCGCTGTTTCAATAAGTTATTAGTCGTAGTGCTTAATTTACTCATCAAATTTCAGTTGAGCTATTTGGTTTCAATTTTATTTTTTGGCTTGTGTGCTGGGCTGGGCAGGGCCGATAGGGCGGGGTGGGGCAGCCGTGCAACCTGTTTTCCATGTTCACCAGTCCTAATTCGCGTTTGATGGAAGGCCCTGTAGGCTGTAGGCGTTCGCCAGCGCACCACGGACACACTCGCCGTGTCCCGCCGGAACAGATACAACCCAAACGCTGTGAATGTAAAAACATATTTTTTTAAAAAAAACAAGAGGCTAAATAACTTTCCCTCGAGATTTTTTACGACTTTTTATGAGAACTAATTGAGGTGCAAAAATTCTGACCATTTTCTGTTTGTGTCTCTCTCTCAGGATGAGGGGTCCAAGACGGGCGAGAAGAAGCGCTGGATCCTGGACCCGGAGAGCCCGCTGTGCCGGCCGCTCCGCTGCAAGGCGTACAAGGAGCTGTGCCTGCTGGAGGACCTCAGCACGGCCGTGTGCGTCGGCAAGAAGGAGCTGCGGCGGAACGGGTCAGTATCAACGTGTTCAAGACATTTAAGTTGTACACTGCGGTAAAACAAATGGTTAAGTTCTATATGCATCACCTGCTCCTAAAGTACCCGGGTGTTTCTTTCAGTGCGTAACAGTGTTGCACCTAGTAAACGTCAATTGATGTCTATAGTTGGTCTAACTTTACACCAGCAGGTGTATAGTTTTTGAATATTTGGAACTAAACACCAATTGATGTATATGAACTGAACATATTTGTTTTTCCAGAGTAGAATTTAGTGTGCACGGATCCCGGCACGGATCATTGCACTGGTGGCTCAAGATTAAAAATAAAACAAGAAGTATGACGTTAGATACTTTTGGGTCTACACTGTAAGAGAATGCAACTGTGAATGTCTACGGTCTGCTTTGTAAAAAGTGTTGCCAAGATTGGACCGTCATTATTTGTTACGGTCTAGGCCTAACGTCCAAACCGATACGGTGTTGCTGTACTTCAAAATAGGATGCGCAGCACGCACCATAGACAAAGTGTGACCGCTCACTGTATTTCTTATAGTGTACGAAGAAAAGTCAAAACGTTTCACGCAAAAAAAGAATCACCTGCTGAGCTATTTTTCCAGCTCTGGAGCTAAGTTTTTAGATCGTGCCTAACTAAACATTCCTGTGCTAAAAGCAATTGCTAGGGAGCTTGAGATTGAGTCCACTTAAGCGGATAGCTCCGTTCCGATTTTTTTTTTCCGTGCTCTCTCTCTCTCTCTCTCTCTCTCTCTCTCTCTCTCTCTCTCTCTCTCTCTCTCTCTCTCTCTCTCTCTCTCACACACACACACACACACACACACACACACACACACACACATATATATATATATATATATATATATATATATATATATATATATATATATATATATATATATATATATATATATATATATATATATATGGGGGTGGGGGGATATTTTTATTTCTCCAAATATTTTCAAAAGATCGCGCGAGTTTGCGTGAATCATATTTTGATTTTCAGCGAACGCAATGGAATGTTTGCTAGTAGCAGCTAGGTCGGGTAGCGGCAGCGGCGGGGCGCATGACGAGGGGTGTGGAGGAGTTTCGACCCAGGCCCGCGAAACCTTTGCCCGCCCCGCCCCTCCTCCCCGCCCCGCACCCCGCACTCCACATCACTCTGTGCGTCCACAACAAAGAGCACGCAGCCAGCGGGCTGATTCCGAAGATCGTTTCTCGTACCTCCGTCCTTGTCGCACCTATGGCGGTGTCCCATGTTGGGGATGGTGGGGCCCCATGAGTGCGACAAGGACGGAGGCACGAGAGCGATCTTCGGAATCAGCCCGCAGCTACCTTTGGGCTCGCCACTGTGCCGCACCACCCTTCCCTCCCTCTCCCGTCTCCTGTGCCGTGCGTTCACTAGAAAAAGTCTAATGAGGCATGTGTCACGTTTCTTGATGCACTCTCGAAAAAAGTGGGTGTACACTGATTTTTTTGAGTGAAGGAAGGACCCCCCCCCCCTCTTTCCCCCGGCCCCTCTTACGTCTACAAGGAGCCGAGTGCTTCTGCTTCACGAAACGTTTTCCGCCAAAGAGAGTGTAATACGGAAAGTGTGTTTTTCGTGTCTGTATCTGGGTATTTCTGTGTGTACGTACGCGGTGTGCTGGCCGCCCCGTATGGCTTGGCCCCTCTGCAGTCCCCTGCCTCATAAAGCACGGGCCGCCCTTCGCTCAAACCGCGTCTTCGGATGTCGTCAAGGACCTCGGGGGTGGGTGGCGGGGGCTGTTCTCAGAAGGGGAGGGGGAGGCGGGTGGGGGGTGCGGGTTGAGGAGAAGGCAGCAGGGTGATGCAAGAGGGTTAGGCTAGGCTCCTCTCATGGGCTAGGAGAGATGAATTACTCTTCTCTCAACCGTGTTGCGGCTGCGGCCTAGGGGGCGGAAAGGCTTGGAAGCCGCACACTCACACACGGAGAGAGACGCGCGGGGAGTGTGACAGCATGGAGATTGCATGGGTGTGTGCGTATGAGAGAGAGAGAGAGAGAGAGAGAGAGAGAGAGAGAGAGAGAGAGAGAGAGAGAGAGAGGCGGGAAGAGAGCTGCCGACTCAGTACCAGCCAGCAGAGCTCGGGTAATTATGTTTCCAGGTCGGTCGTAAAATATGCCTCGCCGCCGCCGCCGCCGCCCCACGCAGTGCTGCGCCACGCAAATGGGCCACTTCGTTCCGTGCGGTCTGCCCGGTGCCCGACCCTGCCCCACCCCACCCCATCCCGCCCCACCCCACCCCGCCCCACCCCGCCCCGGAGACAGCTTGGAGGTTTGGAGGTGCGCAGCAGCGCAGGCAGACAGCTTCTGACCAGCTGACGGGCTGGGGCTGTGGCCAACCTCGTGCACTGCGCGCTCTCAGCCGGACTGTCGTCTCTTTAGCACTCTCTCTCTCTCTCTCTCTCTCTCTCTCTCTCTCTCTCTCTCTCTCTCTCTCTCTCTCTCTCTCTCTCTCTCTCTCTCCCTCCCCCAACTCACCCCGCGGCACACGGGCACACCGATGGATGGTCAGATTAACGGTACAGGGAAATAATTGCTTTTCCATTTTTGATTTCTTAGTCTGCTGCAGCCCGACTCTGCTGCCACGCTCTACGCGCTGACCCCCCCCCCCCCCCCCTACCCCAACCCCCGACGGCTACGCTGGTCGCTGGAAAACAACGCTGCTCCCGTCCGTGTCGGCTTTGTAGGTCGAGGCCGTCGCAGGGTGGGCGAGCTGCGAATGCTATGTTGAAACGGGGGACGCCCGATAGGTGGGCAACGTGTAGAGACACGGCTGTGCGCCGGGCATGCCCTCTCGCACCGCTAGCAGCAGAGGGTTGTGGTGCCGAGGGGTCCTTCACTTTTGTTTCAAGCAGCGTACACCGATTTTTCTGATTAAAAAAAAAATCACCGTCACCCATACGGAAATATACCTGTTTATTTAGATTACGGTTTCTCCGTACATTCGGTTCCGTACCCTCTTTCCATAAGAGCCCATGTAAATAAAAATATGTGGGTACGGTGTCAAGGTTACCGCTAATTTTGTGTCCGGCGGTTTGCGTTTTGGGTACGGACTGCTAACGGCGTTCCGTACCCCTTTCCCCATGCAAGCCCATGTAAAAATGGTAGGTACGGTGGCCAGGTACGGTAAATTTCCGTATTCCCTTCCCGAAAAATGGGGTACTTACGGAACGCCGTGACAAGCTCCGTATCCAAGACTGAATTTTTACAGTGTATATAGTTTTTAGCGATTTTCCCTGAATTTTACTGAATTTTTACTAATTTGCGTTCTCTGTGTTCCCAGGGACGTGGTGATCCCCAGGTCGAGGCTCCCGTCGTCCACCGCCTCGCCGTCCGGCTCAGCGTCGTCCGAGGACGAGTTCTACGACAGCGAGGATGATGAGGAGGAGGATGACACCAGCGAGTCCATCACGTGAGTTTTTCTTGTTTTCTTTTCTACCCTCTATTTTTTTCCCCGGCCACCTCTGGCGGTTTCGTGTCAGCGGTACTGCCTATGACCGGGGGAAAGGGGGGGGGGGGGTAACTATGAAAATTTTGTAGACCTCGTAATTCAGAAAAAAAATACAAAATTAACAAATATTTACAAAAATTGTAAAATTTATGAAAATTTATGATTTTTTAAACTAAGATTTTGTCAATATTCAAGTAAAAATTCACAAATATTTAGGAAAATTTAGAAAAATTCTGGAAAATGTGTACACCAAGATTCCGAGTTGTTTCCCCCTCGCGGCATCCATGTGGTGACCGATGGGGTCGTCCGCTGACGTCAGCCCGATCCTGGAGCGGGGAACTATCCTGACGTCATCGCGGAGGTGCTGCGGGCCCGGCTGCGCCCGGCTGCGGGCGTCGTGAGCAGGTTAATGGCTGCGGCAGGGGCGCCGGCACGTCCCCACCCCGCGAGGCTAGGCGAGGGGAAGGCCCAGCCCGAATCGACCGCATTCTCTGTCGTTATCGCCCTCTGATTTATTCAGTTATCAGGCCTCCGGTCTCCGATAACCCTATAACCTTTTTTATTTTCGGTACACGGGTAAAACAATTGTATAGTTCCATAATCAAGTGGTGTTTAGTTCCTAATGTTCAAAAACTATACACCTGCTGATGTATCGTTGGACCAGAGAGACATCATTTGACGTTTAATAAGTTCAACTAAACACACCACCTGGTACGTAGTTTTTTTGAATATTTGGAACTTAACACCAATTGATCTAGAACTAAACATTTGTTTTACAAGTGTATTTCCATTTTTACCATCATCATCATCCATTTCTTTTTTACTGTGGACGCCTGCTGGTCAGCATTGCTGTTGCGCTTAATGTTAAGAGCGTCCAGGCCGCCTCTCTCTCGATTCGTGGAATATTTAAGGGAGGCTCTTTTTATTATCTTTTCTTTCACTTCTTTGGAAGAGGATGGGGCGGTCGGCGTGGGCCTCGGCTCGGCTCGGCTCGGCTCGCTCCCACCGCGTACTTTCTACTTCCGGAGATACATGCATAATTATAAGTTTTCAAGAGGGCCGACGGCAGAGACGGGTGCGGCGTGGCGGCGCGTCGCGAGTTCGAGAACTCCCAGCTGTCATCTGGCGCCATCCGTACCGCTCCCTCCGCACCCCTCCCTCCCTCCTTCTCCCCATCTATCTCTCCCTTCCCCTTCCTCTAACTTAAAAAAACACTTTACCGCGTAATTCGTCGGAGGAGGCGGCTGGTCGGTCGCGGTGCTGCGCGCTATAAGGCCCTGCGGGCTGACCCGAGGAGGAGGGGGGCGGGTACTTCACCATAAATTCAAGCGTACACCGATTTTCTGATTTTCCTAGTTTTTCGTTATTTCCCTTGATTTGTACTTATTTTTTCTTGATTTTTTTTCTTGATTTTTATTTTTTTTCCTTTTTCTTTTTTTTTTACTAATTTTGTTGTAGGGTGTATGCCTTTTTTTTCCCCCTGAAAGACCCCCAGGCGCCCCTAGGGCTGACTACCGCACCACGGCGCGCCGCGCCGAGCCTCACAATCGGTCGTCCTTGATGTCATGGCTCTGGTTCCTGCCCCGCCCCGCCCCGCCGGGTAACGGACCATTGGCGGGGACTGGTGCAGCGCGGCGCCCCACCCCGTGACGACTCCTCCTCGACATCAACGTGGTCGTCAACGTCCTCCCCCACACCCGGCCCCTCCTCGCACCTCGGCTTTGCTCCGGGCCACCTCCCCGCTGTGTTTCCGTGGCTGTGTCGCTGGGGTACGCCAGTGCCATAATTGCCAGGACATGTCAAGAAAATCAGAAACAAAAAAGTCTCTGTCAGGGAAATGTCAGGTCAGGCTATTGAAAGACAGTTGGCTTCATGACCGATTGGTACCCCGCCGGCCGTGCGAGAGTTTCAGTCCGAATCTGCGCGTCCCTCAAGTGTGCGGTATATATGGCCCCAGAGAGTCACGCCAGGGAGAGAGGGACTCAGTTTTGTCAGAATATTGCCAAGAAAATGGCAGGAAAATCAAACATTAGAAATTCGTCGCAAACTTGGTCGAGTACGGTCGAGTAGACGTGGAGGCGGTGCTGTCGACATCTCCCCGCTGGCCCGCTGGCCCGGCGAGGTCAGGCTGCTTGGTCCATGGTCCTGCTGGCAGCTGGCAGCCGTGTCCAATGGGGAAGTTTGGCCCTTTATAGAGTGGAGAGGTTCCAGAGGTTCAAATTTTGTGAATTTTTGTGAATGTGTATTGAATTTTTCTATTATCATTTTTCCTGAATTTTCCTGAAATTTTCTGAATTTTTCTGAATCACGAGGAGTACAAAAATTTTTGAGTTGTTTCCCCCTCGGGTTCCAGTGCAGCGCAGGTGCGGCTCAGCCTCTCGCCCGACGCCCCGCCGTCCAAGTGACTGGAGAGAGAAAAGTATGACAGATTTCGCGTAGCGGTTCTTTCTCAAGATTTATTTATTTTTTCCTTTCTCGTTTCCGACTATTGGCCTGGGCTCGGGCTGTATGCTGACGGGAACGGCTGCCGCTGCTGCTGCTGCTGCCAACCGCCCAGCACTCCCACCTTCATAAGCTCGCAGACCGTACAAGAAAAAGAAAAAAGGAAGAAAGGGAACTTCTTATTCCTTTCTCCATCGTTTTCCCCACCCCTACCCCCGATATCTCTCGTACCGGGAATTTCTGGTAATAACGTGGCGCCCTCCCGATCGGATCGCCCTGCCCCGCCCCGCCCGACCCAACCCAGCCCGCCCCGCCCCGCCCCGCCCCGCCCCCAGCCCTGTTCTGGATCGGAATCGCACAATCCGTGTCGTTTCTTCCCAGCGCGTTTCACTCTTACAAGGAGAGATGGCGCGGCGCTATATGGAATGCTGGTTGGGTGATAAAGGGAGGAGGAGCGGGGGGAGGAGGGGTGCGGGCGCGGAGGGAGAGGAAGAAAGAAAGGGTGCGAGAAAGAAAAAAAAAGAAATAAAAAACTAGTGCCGCCTGAAAAAAAAAGGAAAAAAACTTTTGCCATCAGAGAGGCGGGCGCGCAGCACTCACTTGACTTTTCCGCTCGGGTCCACGCTGAGCCTGTGCCGCCGGCCGCCTGCAGGCCTCAAGGACCGGATCGAAATTCGACACGCAACTTTTTGAGCTTGTTTCCGCTTCCTCCTCTCTGTCCCTTCCCCCCTACCTCCCCGCTGGAGGCTGCCCACTTGGCTGTTGCGTGGCCACCGTAAATATTCAAGAGCAGCGCGCGCGTGCCGGCCCGGGGGCTTCCAGTAACCGACCATTACTCTGGAGTGCTACGCCGCGCCACGCCCCAGCGCATGCCAAAACTGTCGAAAAGAAATTAGTTTGTTGCAGGGAGTGATGTGGAGCGCATGGGATTGGGGCAGAGGACGGCTGTCGTGAAGAGGTGAGGAACAGCAGGCTGATTCCGAAGATCGCTCTCGTCTCTCCGTCCTTGTCGCACCTATGGCGGTGCCCTATGTTGGGGGTGGTAGTGCCCCATGAGTGCGACAAGGAAGGAGGCGCGAGAGCCATCTTCGGAATCAGCCTGCTGGTGTCTCAGGGTATTATATGGGAGCAAGGCTTCCTTCTTCTAAAAGCGAGCAACAGTGCTAAAGTGCCTTTTTGCAGTTACTCAATTTCACTCCTACACTCACGCACGCATGCACACACACACTCGTACGGACGAACTACGGGCGCGGGTCCTCGAGGGAGAAATAGGACACTGGTGCACAAGTGGTTTTTCTTTGCAGACATAAAAAAAAATCCCAGTCTAAAAGCGCAAAAGAAGAAAAGAAGCAAAAAAAAAGAGGAAGGGAGAGGAAAAGTAAAACAAAGAGAGTGCAAAGGAAAATTGAAACACGCCCCTCACAAGTTTGATTGAGGCGGCTGGGCCGCGTCTCTCTTCGGTCGCGAAGCGGACCTCTGCCCGCTCATGGGGATTTTTGGGGGGGGGGGGGGGGAGGCTGCCCGATTTGCATCTGTTATGAGCCTTGTTTGTGACTGCAGTAAATTACTTTGTGGTTTTTGCTCCGCTGATGCTCCCCCGGGCCCCGGGCCCCCTGGGGGGGCTGGCCCCTACTCTACCCCCAACCAGCTTCCTTTCTGCCCTGCTACATGCCCCGGTGTTTGTGTTCTCTCTCTCTCTCTCTCTCTCTCTCTCTCTCTCTCTCTCTCTCTCTCTCTCTCTCTCTCTCTCTTTCTTTCTTTCTTTTTCTATGTCTCCTCACCTTGTTGGAAGTAAGCGGAACTGTACAACCGTTTGATTGAATTAACTTGCAGCCTGCTAAGCGCTCTTTGATCTCAAAAACTGTGATGCGGTATATTTTTTTCCTCAACGCCATACTCATACCCAACACCGCGGCCAGTCGGAGTACTTGATTTGCGGCGGCCCTAGACCCTCCCTCTCCCTGCTGCTAGAGTGAGCGATACTTGGACTCTACCGCGAGATCTACAGCCAGCCCGAGCCCTACCTTCACCCCTCCCCCCCCCCTTTTCCCTCTCTCGCCCATTCCACTTCCCCGCCCCCCTGCACAGACTAGATTGATGATTCTTTCCCTGGAAAAGGCAGCATGATTGAACATCCAACCCCTACATGTAGAGGAGGGTTGCACCCCCACAACTCCCTCCATGATGTGACCCCACCGCACGGCTTTGGCGTCCAAGGCTAAAGTGGGGCGGGGCGGGGCGGGGCGGGGTGGGGCGGGGCGGAGTTGCATTTTTTTTTCTGTCCTGCATCCTCTCCTCCCTCGAAGCCTCCCGCATGGCGTAGTCGAGAGGGAAACAACTCGGAAATTTTTGTACACCTTGTTATTCAGGAAAATGCAGAGCAATTCAGAAGAAGAAGAAAAATCACAAATATTTTGAAAAACATTAGGAAAATATTCAAAAATTCACAAAAATACACGAAATGTGCACACCAAAATTCATAGCTGTTTCTCACTCGAGCGCAGTGCTGTTGTGGTAGCCGCTAATCTCTCGCGGCCGGGGGCGGGGTGGGGTGCGGCGGGGTGCGGCGTGGTGCGGCGGGGTAGGGCGTAGTTTCCCCCGGGCCTGACCCCGTAAGCCTCGCCCCTGTGCCTGTGCCTGTGTGCCTGGAGAGAGCTCGGCTGCTGCTGGGGCCCCCTTGCAAGGATGCTGTTAGCACGTTAGCAGTGCCTGGATTGCCGGGGGGAATTTACTGCTCTGGCGTTCTGCCTGCTCGCCCGGCCGGTGCGCCCTGCCCCGCCCCGCCCCTCCTCGCCCCGCCTCGCCCCGCCCCGCCGCGCCACCCGCCAACTCCTGAAACGGCACCCTCCCGCCAGGCAGGGCAGGGCAGGGCAGGGCAGGGCAGGGCAGGGCAGGGCAGGGCAGGGCAGGCCTCTGCTCCCGCTCCACCTGTATACCCTGCTCCGCTCAAGTTCGCCCGCAGCGGCGCAGCAGCATCCCGTGGTCCATCTCCCTCGCCTCTCCCCACCCCCATGCTTAGCATCCCCCCCTGCCCTGGCTGTTTCGCCGGCCTCCACCACGAGCTCCCTTCGCCGCGGGAGGGCCAACCCTCCCCTGCCTCTGCGCCATGGTGACGATGACCTCGTCTGCTCTCAAGGCCTCCTCCCCCTCGGCCTCCTTCCTCAGGGCCTCCTCCACCGTTGACCTCCTCCCCCACGGCCTCTTCCACCACGGCGTCCTCCACCACGGCGTCCTCCACCACGACGGCCACCTCCACCACGGCCTCCTCGCCCACGGCCTCCTCCTCCACAGCCTCCTATACCTGCATGTCTTCCTTCCCCGCGCGGCCTCCACCCCCTCTCCGCCCGGCCTCCACCATTCCTCCATCTCGTCTGCACCGCCGCTGCCACCTCGCTTCCTGATTGCGGAAGGTTGTACGAAGTGTAAGCTCGGCTAATCTCGGGTCGTCCGGTCCCGACCCTGGCCGGCGCGGCGCAGGCTTAGAGGCCGAGGCGGGCCGAGGCCGGGGCTGAGCTATGGGTTTAATGTCCTGCCGCTGAACCTATCGGGCATCTGCTGCGCGAGGCGGGTGAGGCTCTCACTGCTGCAGTACATGCAGTATCCGCACCAAAACAATGTATCCTTCCTTCTTTTTCCCAGGGCTTGAAATTATGGTTTTCCTCGAAAACAGAGTCGTGTGGCTGTGACGAACAAAATTGTTCGCAATTGCGATCAAATTTCTTCACAAGCTTTCGAAGCAGCCAAATCTTTCGCAATGCCCACAAATCCTTCGCAAGGATTTATCACTGCGATGTGCAATGAAATGATGCATTACCGCGAAGTCGGGATGGAGTTCGAACTCCGTCCCTAAGGATCCTTAGGGAGAGGGGAGAGGGCGCCCTGTGCTCCCATTCCTGTCCATGTCCGTCCTCCCGCTGTAGGGTGATTCGCCGCCCAGTGCTTTCATCTCTCCGTCCTCGTCGCACTCATGCACTGCCACAAAGGAGCAAGCGAGAGGACACTACAAAACTCTGTTCGCTGCTGCATGGGCGGGCTGCGCGGCTGTGTTGCAGGAATGCCTTCCATTGCCTGCGAACATTCCTTTATTCCCTCTTCTGCGCCCTCCTCTCCTCCCCTCTCCTCCCCTCTCTTCTCTTCTCCTCTCTTCTCTTCTCTTCTCTTCTCTTCTCTTCTCTTCTCTTCTCTTCTCTTCTCTTCTCTTCTCTTCTCTTCTCTTCTCTTCTCTTCTCTTCTCTTCTCTTCTCTTCTCCTCTCCCGCCGCCGAGCAAATCAAATAGCATCAACAGTCATGTAACGCATTATGAAAAGGGAAGGGCCACGGCGCACGCCTACACTGGAAAAACAAAGGTGCTATATAGCACCCTTTTTGGGGTGCTATTGAATTTTTTGGGGTGTTACTGCACTAATGCCTTTGTCAAGGCACGAATAGGACCAAAAATAGCACCTTTGGGAGGCGATAGCGCCTTTCTAAAGGCACTATTTCACTAACGCCTTTAAAAGGCATTAGGTAGCACCTTTGTTTTTCCAGTGTACAATGCAGTTTCGTGTCTCTTTTTTAGAAACGGAAAAAAGTAAAATTTTACTTTTATTCGCTGACTTGTAGGTAAGCGAATAAATTTCGCTCACTTGTAGATGACCGAAAAAAAAATTTCACACACTTGCAGGTATTCAAATTGATGTTGCGCTAACACTTATTCGCACACCTGTATAAATAAGCGAATTTTTATACTCACGCACTTACAAGTGAGCGAATGAATATTTTTTACCCACCTTTTAAGTGAGCGCATAAATTCACTCATCTGTAAGTGAGTGACATGCGCACACTTGGATTTCCAGTGTGGTTTTGCCTGCACGGAGACTGGGAAACGAGCGTGCGCAGACGCTCGTATGCGTCCGAAAACGACAGGTGAGAGTGAGACGTCCGAATTAGAACAGAGCTCCCTCTCACTCTCACCTGTCGTTTTCGGACGCGTACGCTCGTTTCCCTGCTGTGGCGGATGGGCGCTGCGCTGCGAGCGCCGCTCTGGGTAGGCAATGCAGTGCGCCCTGCGACACCCGTGCGCGGCGGGTGTGCCTACCCCGCAGGGGCTCCCGCCTGGGCCGGGCCGCCACCAGATCCAAAGCGCGCTTAGTAAAAGAATAATAATAATTCGCGTCTGAAGCCAAAAAAAAAAAATAAAATTCAGAAGTACTAGTTTTTTTTGCTAAATAGTCGCAACTGTAGTTTTTAAGCTACACTGCTCTTTATTTTCAGCTGTTTCAAGTTTATAGCCGTAGTGCTAATTTTTCACATCTAATTTCAGCTAAGCGATTTATTCTTCCGTGGGCGCCTGCCCGCAGAGTTTTTTCTTACTGACAGGTCCCGCGCGAGGCTTCCAAGGCGAGAATATGATGAAAATGCAATTTCAATATGTGCGATTGGATTTCTTTCTTTCGCGGTGTGCGGCGCTGTGCGCTGCACCAAACAAAAAGGGGGGCACCCCCTCGTGTATTAGCCGGGTCACCGTCGTTCGACCGTGAGAGAAAAGTATTACGCTGTATTTGTCATACAACGGACTTTAGTTTTTAGAATGCAATGAAAAGGTCATGCCACAGCTGTTAAATCAAAATTATCATAAGTGTCTCGGTCGTGTAACAGTGGTAATATAGGTATTAGTTGGGCCATATATTTTGTGAGTGGATGCCCCCTCGTGAAGGATCTATTATTGTTGTTGTTGTTGTTGTTGTTGTTGTTGTTGTTGTTTTAATAATTTGTGTTTTCTTGTCGGCAGGAACTGCTCGCCGTGCCCCGTCGTGCGGCCTACGTTCCTGTGCGGCGCCGACAACCGGACGTACTCGTCACTGTGCCGCCTGGACTACCACAACTGCATCCATGGCACGGCGGTGGGCGTGGCCTGCAAGGGCTTCTGCCCCTGCAAAGGTAAGCAATCCCAATACACCTTATGGTCAGTGTAAAAAAATAGACAAATAGAAAATTTGTAACATTTTTTCGCAATTTTGTAATTTGTATAGAAAATTTGGAAACCTATTTGTACTCGTTCACTGTTAAAGCTGTGGCCGTTTTTATCGCAGGAGTTTAGGCATTCTTCTTGAATGACAAAACTCGGCCATTTTAATGACTTTTTTTTTAAAATAAATAAATAAAAATAGCCTCTGTATCGAAACAATTTTAGTCACTTTTATTGCCGAAGTTCAGCCTCCTTCTGCAAGCATATGCCAGATAATGGCATTGAATAGGGTCAAAACGAGAGGCGTTCTTTGGAGTGAGGCCATACACTGGTTTTACAGTGTTTAAGAATGAAAAGTCCTTACCAAGTGTCGTTGGAATTTAGTAATTTTACAACTTGTAACTTTATTATATTTCCCATGCAATGTGTTCGCGTAACCCCTACGAACATTTCTCACTCTGATGATCTACGTACCTGCGCACCAGGCAACCTCCCCTCACCAGGGAGGGACTCACTCGCCTGGTAGGCAGAGGCAGGAGCCAGAGATACCGTCCGCTTCACTCAGTAGCATTCGTCGGATATGTTTTGCCTGCTGTCATCGCAACAACACCGCGGTTCACGTGCGACAGAAAGACCAGCGGCTGAACTCAGCTTTCAGTCGGGTTGTGCTTTAGAGGGTGCGGGGCTGTTTGGCCCGAAAATATTTGCTTTTTGCTAACGAGGAGAAGGAGCCGCGGTAGCGGGGGAGAGGGGCGCGGCGGGCACTCTAGCCCAGACGTGAAGGGGCGGGTCCCCCGGGGAGGGGGGGGGGGGGGCGGACCTGCGCGCAGGGCTGCCACGTGCTGCCCTACCCTGCCCTGCTACACACAAAAAAATAATTCGCGTCCGAGCAAAAATATAAGCAGATGTACTAATTTTTTTAGCTGTTAGGCGCAGCTAATTTTTAAGCTACGATGCCAATTTTCTTGCTATCCCGCTATTTATCTTTCCGTGGGTTTAAATGTTTAGCCGTATAGTTCTAATTTTTCAAATCTAATTTTAGCTGAGCGATTTTTTTTTAATTTTGCGTGACGCAACGCGCAGGCCTCTGCCTGGCCCTGCCCTGCACGATAGAGCAGGGAAACGGGCGAGCGCAGAAGCTCGTATGCGTCCGAAAACGGCAGGTGCACTGTTAAAAGAATTGGTATTAAAATTCACATCGATGGATATGACGCAATTTTCCTATCCACGATGTGAAATTTCACATCACTACGAATATGACTTTTCACATCCTAGTGATGTGAAAATTCACATCCACGTTTTGAAATTTCACATCAGTAACTATGTGAAATTTAATATTGCAAATTGCGCATTAGAAAATGAATTTTCCAGCTTTCTTGTTATTGCTTACGCTCGTTTCCTCCCTTGACCGCTCACTTGGCCTCACTTTCAACCCTTTAAGTACATTTTACGAGACATTACCTTACCGTTGAAATACCTTACCAGAGAGGGAGTTGAACCTCGGACCTTTGCACTGGCAACTAGTCGCGCTAACCACCAGACTACTAGAACGCGGTGGAGAGATTGCTGTAGCTTACGCGGGTCATCCCACGGCCGCACAGGCCAAGCTCTGCCGAGCCATTCCCGGAAGAGCGCGGGCGTCACCGGGCCGGCGGTGGGTGTGACAAGCCTAGGGGAGCGTCAGGGCTTTCCCACTAGTTGTTTCAAGGGAGGGTTGTCATTGGGCTCCCCAGACAGTAAAATTCTAACTGAGGATTTTAATCAAAGGTATTTCTCGCTCCGGTCGTGAATATAATCAAGGAAAAATTTGAATAAGAACTAATCTTCAACAGGACGGTAGCCCCGGGGACAAAACAGCGAAGTGATAATTTACAACGGCGGCGAGGGACATAAATATTATTATATATGAATTTTCACAACGGATGTGAAATTTAACACACAAATGTAGATTTTCAAATCCTGATTTGACGATGTGAAAATTCAAATCAGTTTGTGAAGGTGTCACATCAAATGTGATGTGAATTTTCATAACCGATATGAATTTTCACAACGGATGTGAAATTCAACACACAAATGTAGATTTTCAAATCCTGATTTGACGATGTGAAAATTCACATCACTTTGTGAAGGTGTCACATCAAATGTGATGTGAATTTTCACATTATTTTTAACAGTGTGAGAGTGAGACGTTCGAACAACAATTTCGCTTCCTCTCACTCTCACCTCTCGTTTTCGGACGCATACAAGCCCTCTGCGCTCGCTCGTTTCCCTGCTCTACTGCGCGAGCGGGGAGAACCCTCAACGGAAAACTTTGTACATAGACTGCTCGCGGCATTACACCGCACACCGGTATTATGTACCCAAAATTCAATCTCTGTACGGCGTTTTTTTCTTTCTTTTTTTTTTCAGTATTACTACCCTGTAATGTAGAGATCAGGTGTTCTGTGTATTTCGGATGTGAATTCCCATCGGCTCTGCCAGGCTCGCCATAACCCGCCCTCCTTTCGTGTTAGTATTAGATCGGGCTCAGTATTTATGTTTCCTGTTTGAAGACTCGAATCCGATCCGATGGAAACCTCCAGGTTATTCCTCGCATGACGACGCACTCGTGTTCATTTATTTCTCCAAAGAAAACAACTTTCCGACGAGAATCATAAATTCACTGATTTTACCTTGTGAACAGCTGTGGCTTCTTCGTATAATTTCGAACGATTTTCTTTGTATTGCGAACATTATCAACAACATTATCCTTCGCAATTGCCAACGGATTTCTTTAAGCTTATACGAAGAAGCCAGGTCCTTCTCAATGCGAATAAATCCTTGTCAAGGATTTTATCAGTGAGTCAAGCCATAAGTTTACTATGTGGATAATGTAATCTGTTCGCAGAAAAGGAGCTGTCCCTGGGGAAGAAGGAGCGCATGCAGGAGCGCATCTCGCAGATGGTCAACAAGTACAAGGCCTCGGTGGATCCCTGGAAAAAAAGGTAAGTGGCAAAGTGGCAGGTAAGGAGCAGGTATAAGAGGCAAACTTGCCACTTCCCTGCCCCCTTATGAAGTGGCAAATAAGTGGATTATATCGCTTCAAGGGGCATATGTAAGGGGCACTGAAGAGACACTTAAGTGGTAAGCAAGTGGCTAGCAAGATGATGCATCACTTGATTGACCAAAGTGGGGTTGATGGTAAGAACGGCAGACAAGTTCTCGGTCAGTCTTACTTCGCAAAAATTACGACCGATTCTCCTTCTTGTCGCTGCAAGGTGGTTGGTACTCTGGTACCATTCCAATGCCACCTAAAATATTAGCTTTTTTTTAATCCCTAAGAATCACTCTACAATCTCTCCGTTGCCTCCCTCAAGGAGGAATCATAATAACACCTTTAAAGCCACTTCAATGCCTCTTAAATGCCACCTGGGACCTGGGCACCTTGACCCTTTGTACCACTACTTACATGCCCCTTAACTACCAGGGAGAAGCAGCAGCAGCAGGCAGAGACATCACTGCCGCCCGCGGCCCCGGTCCCGGCCCAGGACGGCGTCAAGAAGAACAGCGCCAAGAAGAGCATGCCCTTCTCCAAGCTGGACAGCAAGTACACCTTCACGCCCGAGGACTTCAAATACGAGAACAAGCACTACAAGTACATCAAGTACACCAAGTACAATAAGGTTCGTGCTCATCTCTGCTGGCTACTCCGACCAATATTTTTTTTTTTCAAACGGTATCTTTTCGACAGCTTTCAGTATGCTGTTCTTCAGACTTCTAAACGCGCAGAAAAAAAAATACGACACAGCAATTTACACTCTAATTTGTCTACAGTTTTTTTTTTGGTTTCTGTTTCTTCTGTCTTTACTTCTTCGTCGTGGTTTTTTTTTCTTTTTTTCTATTTATGTGATGAACTTTTGCACCAATTTTCGTCCAAATCGAAGAGGTCATCCCGGGTCATCCCTTATGGACTGCTTTTCTTATATAAATTTACTCGCAGCGAGAATCGAGTAGAGCCGAGGAATAGTTGCTTTTCGGTAACCTAACCAGTCCCTTGGAGGGGGAGGGGGTACCGACACAGCCCTTTGGAGAGAGCCTCTTGTTGGCAGATACGCCTGTTTCATACCCCTCCCCCTCCCCCCTCTCTTTCTCCTTCTCTCCCGCCCTCTTCTACTCTCTCTGCTGAGACTCATGTTCCTGCAACCTCTTTTCCACACCATCTTATTCTTCTGCTATTCCCGTTCTGTATCGGAGAAGAAGGGAGAGGCTTTGGCGGAGGGGGATTGTTTTCCGAGAGAGAGAGAGGGAGGAGGTTTTTGAGAGAGTTGCGTCTCCCGTAATGGATTTATAATGCACCGGTCCAGCACAGCAGCCAGTTCGGGCGCGTAGCAGCATTAGCGTGACTTATGAGCCAAGTGACACACGCACGCCCCCAGACACGTGTGTGTGTGTGTGTGTGTGTGTGTGTGTGAGAGAGAGAGAGAGAGAGAGAGAGAGAGAGAGAGAGAGAGAGAGAGAGAGAGAGAGAGAGAGGCTGATAGCGGGCCTCGACCGTGAGTGCGTGAGTGGGAAGGAAAAAAACATGAAGCACGACTCTCTCCAACCCGCTCGCTGAGCTGCTGCTCCAAACTACCCCTGAGCTCTGGATGGATGGATGGATGGGTGGATGGGTGGATGGATGGATGGATGGATGGATGGATGGATGGATGGACGGATGGATGGATGGATGGATGGATGGGTGGGTGGATTAATGGGTGGATTGATGGGTGGATTGATGAAAGGATTGACTGATGAAAGGATTGATTGACAGATGGATGGATGGATGGATGGATGGATGGATGGATGGATGGATGGATGGATGGATGGATGGATGGATGGATGGATGGATGCGGGATCCGAGTGAAATATGGAGTGAGAGGGAGATAGAGGTATAAGGGCTGTGGGCTACTTCTACTTAGTAATGCTTCTGGGAAGCCTCATGCGTGTCGTGGTGGCTGGCCTGCCCTCCTCCCCCCCCTCTCCCCCCTCCCCCGGGGGGGGGAGAGGGGTAGGGACTTCCGTTCCCGCCCCTTTGCTGCCGCGCTTTGGTTTGCAAAGGCTTCTAGTGCCACAATTGTTTCGCGACGAGTTCCGGGCGCACACACACACGTCTGGCCTGCCCCGGGTAAGAGCAGAGCAGGATCACGTGCGGGGGGGGGTGGGGTGCTGTGGGGGCGGGGGGCAGGTTCCGAGGCGGGCACCCCTAAGGCTTGCGGCTAATGCGGCTGCACTAAGCTGCTTCAACAACTTGACGAGTGGAGCCGACGGGCAGGCTGCCTCAGTACGGGGTCGCGAGCAGGTTTAAAGTTGAGTGTTCGCTTCCCTGTTCGCTGTGGGCTCAGAGGAGAGTAGTGACAGGGTGAGAGAGGGAGAGAGAGAGAGAGAGAGAGAGAGAGAGAGAGAGAGAGAGAGAGAGAGAGAGAGAGAGAGAGAGAGAGAGAGAGGGAGGGAGGTGGGGGGCTCTCTTCTCGAAGTTGTGGGCCGGGATTGGCAATGGGGGCGGTGCGCTGTGCACTGCTCCAGGACGTCGCCTCGGCTCACGTTCAGGACAACTTATGGCCCGCGGGGCGGGACGGGGCGGGGCGGGGCGGGGTGTGGCGGGGAAACACGCCGCAAGTTTTGAAGCCTCTCGGCCTCGGCCGAGCCGAGCCGCGGCGGGTGGAAGTGCGGCTGGTCTCGTCGCCGTACCGAACCCTCTGCTACAGCCTCGGCCTCGGCCCCGGCGCCTGTGCTTGCAGGGCGAGGACAAGGACAAGCAGCGCGTGTTCAACGAGGTGCTGGAGGGCAAGCCCAGCACCGGCTCCGGCCCCTCCGGCCCCGGGGTGGAGGAGCGGCCCGTGACGGCCGGCATCGGCGCGGAGTGCAGCCCCTCGCAGCTGCAGAGCATGGGCGACCGCATGCTGGACTGGTTCTCGGTGGTCATGGCGGACGCGGCCACGCGCCGCCGGCCGCGCCAGCGGTCCTCGTCCAAAGGTGAGCTGCGCTGCGGAGCGATTCCGGTGCACGCCCGCTCCGTCTCTCTCGCTCTCACGAGGTACGCCGTATGGGTGCGAGAGAGACGGAGTGAGGAGGGCGTGCACCAAAACCCCTCTGCTGAGCTCAACCCGCGGGAGGCATAAATACAGTTCATTGATAACAATAATTACAAGTGTTTTTCGTAACTTCACTGGAATAATTTTGTTTTTCGGATCTTTTTGAAACTTTTTTACTTTTCAAATTGAACTCAAGTTTTTCAGTATTTTCTTACTTTTGTGTTGTTTTTGTTTCTTTTTTTTTCAATCATCTCTTGTATTATTTCCATTTTTTTTGTGTAAATATTTCTAAAAATCTTCTTTAATTTTTGTTACAGCTAATTTCCCCGGCGCCTGCCAGACCGAGGTGCGCTGGATGTTCGGCCACCTGGATCGCGACGCGGACCAGCGGCTGTCCCTGCACGAGCTGTACGGCCTGGAGCACGACCAGAGCGAGAAGTGCATGAAGCCGTTCCTCGACTCCTGCGACACGGACCTGTACGTACGCGCCTCAGGCTCACATCCTCGACCAGTTAATTCCTCTCCTCGTCTCAGTTTCCGTCGCTTATTTTGTTTTTTCAATTTACTTTGTTTTCATTCTCAGGGATGTTTTCGTGAGCCCCGACGAGTGGTGCCGCTGCTTTGAGAAGACGGAGCGGCCGTGCGAGGCCGTCAAGCGAGGCATGTCACCCAAGGCGCTCCGAGGTACGTCCGAGTGTGTGACGGGGAGGTGACGGAATGACGAGGCGGTGACGGTGACGGTGTGACGGGGCCGAAGGGAAAACAACTCTGAAATTTTTGTACACCTATCGTCGTTCAAGAAAATTCAGTAAAACTCACGAAAATTTAGAAAAAATCAGGTAAATTCAGGAAAATTCACAATAGTTCACTAAAATTTACAAACTCTGGTGAAAAGTCAAGAAAAATTCTCAAAAAATCAACAATACAAATGCACGAAAATTCACAAAAAATCACAAAATTTGAACACCGAAATTCAGAGTTGTTTCCCCCTTGGACGGGGTGGTGACAGTGTGACGACGGGGTCGTCCTCTCCGGTAACGGTCGCCCTTCCTGTTTGCAGAGGTGTACGTTCCGGACTGCGACAAGGACGGCTTCTTCCGCCCCGTGCAGTGCGGCCCCACCGGCAACGTCTGCTGGTGCGTCGACAAGCACGGCGTTGCCGTCGCAGGCACTCGCATCTTCGGCAAGCCATCGTGTGACGGTGAGTTCTCCGGCGCAATGTGAAGTGAAGGCCGCACCGAAAAAGCAACCACCCGCCAGGGCCGAGGGCGTTTTTAAAATCAATTTTCGATCACCCTGCTGCTCATCAAGTTCCCCCCCTCTCTATTTTCAGCCTCTTGTTCCCCGCCGAACAAATAATGTATTGGGGTGCCTTTTCAATCAAACTAGTAGTGTCTTAAAGCTGAGGAGGCATCTTTTGAGGAGGGGAACCCGACGCACACGGTGATCTCAACTTGACTTTGGAACACCCTACGACACGGGGAGGGCGACTCTCACCCTCTTGGACCTCCAGTCCTCCAGTCCAGTAGTGCGTTTTTGTTGGCTCTTCGTACCGCGCAATGATCCCAATCTCTCATCCTCTCTTCCTCAGAGGTCCTCAACAAGCCCAACAAAGCCCAGGCCCAGGCCCAGGACAGCAACCAGCTCCACGAGGACAGCGATGATGATGAGGACGACGATGACGACTCTGACGTGGAAGGCAGCGCGGACCAGCCCCTAGACTTCTAGGTCAGTGTAGGTCAGTGCATGCTCGGAGAGGGAGGGGGTGGTGGTGGTGGTAGTGGTGGGTGCCAGCCGAGGGGCCCTCCACTCAAAAATATCAGTGTACCGTACACCCTACAACATAATCAGTAAAAAATAAAATAAAAAAAAGATCGGAAAAACTAAAGAAAAATCGCGAAAAAAAAGAAAACTACATTGGTGTGCGCTTGAATTTCTAGTGAAGGACCCCTCGGCACGAGCGCACTGTCGCCCGCCCGGCCGAGCACAGGCACCATGTCGCCGTCAGCATGATGAAGTTCGTCTCGACGCTCGATGAGTCGTAGTGACGCAGTTCTGCTCGTTTTGTTCCCTGCTCGCTTGAGTACATGGCTTCTAGCTGTGGTATTCTGTGCCTCGGGCAGGTCGCGCCACGCCGATAGGCAACCAGCACACACGCCTTCATAGGGTACTCCGGGGCTCGGCCAGAAGAACAAAAATCTTCGAGCACGGAGTAGTGCGGCGCTGGGTAGGGGCACACCCCTCTCCTCTCAGCCCCGTCCCACCCTCCCCCGTACCCGAAGATTTTTGTTCCTCTACTTCCGGCTTGTCCGAGCCCGGGAGTACCCTATAAGCTACAGTTTCCTACCTACCGGAAGTGGCCTTCCCCTCCCCTCTCCCCTTTCTAATAATTAAGCGTCTAAAAGCGTCTAAAAATTAAGGCCATTACTGCTCTGCCTTGCGGTACGACCACGACGACGGCGCCTAGTGTTACCTTTGGACCGGGTGTCCCAGAGAACACACGGCAGTGTTGCGGGATTGCATACTCGCCAGAGCTGCAGGGGCTATGGCGCCTTACGGCCGGAATGGGTAGGCAGACCCGCAACGCTGCCGTGTGTTCTCTGGAACACCCGATATACGTTTTTGCCAACGCGTTTTCTGTTTCGCGCAGAGCGTCTGCCGCGCGATCTGACCGCGGAAAGTGTTGCCGAGGTACTGGAGCGCGTACCCGGTACCTGGGTGTGGAACCGGACCGGTTCCGTAGCAGCCGTCCGAATCAAACCGAGCGCCGGGATCATGCCCGCCCCTGCCCCTGCCCCTGCCACGCTACGCTACGCTATGCCACGCCCTGCCCTGACCCGCCCCGTCCACATCCGAGATGATGGAAGTCCGAAGCGCGGTGGAGGCTGCGGGGCGGGGCGGGGCGGGGCGGGGGCGGGGCGGGGGCGGGGTCGAGGATAGGCCTGCCGCCCTGGGGGCGCCCGCCCCCTGGGAGCGGCACGGCACCCACTCAACAATTCACCACTCCATACTTTAACTGTACTTGTTACGTGCTTGTGTTACGCACTGGTGAAGCCAGACTATCATAGCAGCAGTGTGTTGATGACCCTTTTCTCGTACTATGTATTTCCTGCGTTTAGATTATTTATCTTTTTTTCCCCGTATCGTTGGGAGCATCAATACGCGTGAAAAACATAATAAATCCATTCTGCTCATCTAGCAATCTAAGCCTTTGTATCTATTTCTACCACGCAGTGTAACTATTAGTTGAAACGTAATGTGTTTGATCTTAGAGTAATTTTAGGCTGTGCCGATGTGTCCACAGTCTTTTGTGTTGTTAGATATGATGAGTGAGTCCATTTTATTTCCATGTTTAATTTTTAGTGACACTTTTGTGAGATGCATGGTCTTTGCATGATTGGTACGCAAAGACTTTGAAAAATTTTAGGTGTTATGAGTTCATTTATTTAAAAGCATGCATCTATGGCAGTGCAGCAAGAAGAGTGAATGCATTCAAGTCTTTTGAGCAAAAGGAGCTGCAAAAATGGGGAGTTAATTATTAAAAGAATGTTGTAGGATATCTGTTACATTCCATTCTTAAAAAATCTGTGTAAATTTTCAACACTCATTTGCTTGATGCTTGGTGGGCTGGATGCCTTTCCCATGTACTTATGTACCTCTAGTGTCCTATTACTTACCATAACGCTAGCATGCTCTTGTCTCACTTATCGTACGTCATCTGTAATATTTTTGTATTTCAACTTCATTCCCTTGTGCTTCGGACAGTTCTACCAAATTAGGACACTGTTATTTTTTAAATGTTCTGTATAATATGTTTATTAATATTTGTTGTGTGATTTAGATGTTTTAATACTCTTATTTTGTTAATTTCTCTCATTCTTATTGTACAATGTCATAGACAACGACATTCATCGAACAATTGTTTGTGATTACAGTGTATGTATTTATCTGTCCATCTCTCCTCAAACTGCCCTGGGAGTCTTACTATGTGAGTGTCACAGCTATGTATGATATTTGACAGGTTTATACCATTTATTTTAGTGGGTGTATTGTTAGTTGGCTTCCTTCCGGAACAACACTACATTAAGTAGTAGCCAACAAATTCTTTTACGCCTTCTGAGCCCAAGTAGAGCATAGGAACTACTGTACACAATTTAAAATATTTCCTTACCAGGCAAACCTTGAGTTTAATTCAGCTAACGAATTCAAAAGAAGAAAGGCAGTCCAATTTAAACCTCCATATTGATAAATAACAAGCACAAATTTTTAGTGTACTTTGTTTAACCAGTGCCATTTGTATGTGATTGTAAAATAAATTTGGGGGAATGCAATATTCAATGTTGCAGATAAAGAACATGTTTCATGGCAATAGCCACACAAAATGAAACTGAATACATAATAAAAAAAAATGAATGTCACAATATTTTTCATTTTGCATGTACCTCATGGAACCAAGGAAATAACACATCAGGAGACAGGACATGAGGAAGGAACAAGCCAAAGTTTCCTAAAAATATTTTAATGAATACATTCTTTTAAAAAAATAGGTCACTTGCAATTTTTTACTTGATAACAGATATTATATAGAATCTGGAAAGGTCCAATATCTCATTGCAGTGTTCAATAGTTTACAACTGCTCGGATCCTGGACAAAGAAACAAACAGTTAAGAAAACTATCATAAGTAAAAATAAACATTTCTTTATTAAAAAGCTTACCCCTGGCCTGAGTGCAACACTTCAAAGGCTTCATTGATCTTGTCAAAGGGGAAATTGTGGGTAATAAATTCATCCAGCATAAGTTTTTTGTTCATGTAATCATCAACCAGCTTTGGAACACTGTCACGGCTCTTCCACCCTATAAAAATTAGATGAAAATACATTAGTAAATAAACAAAGACTGCCTCTTAAAATGTTAAAAGAAAGAACTTCAGGTTTACCTCCAAAGGCAGTGCCCTTCCACACACGTCCAGTTACAAGCTGGAAAGGACGTGTAGAAATTTCTTGTCCAGCAGCGGCAACACCAACAATTACTGAAACTCCCCAGCCTTTGTGGCAAGACTCAAGAGCATCTCTCTGAATAAGAAAAGTAAAGAGGAATTTAAGTACGTAGGGTGAGGGTAAATTATTCCATGTTGTGCAGCACAGTAATTTAAGAGTAGATGTCATACCATGGTTTTAACATTTCCAACACATTCAAAAGTGTAGTCTGCTCCACCATCCAGCAGGTCAATTAGCTCCTCCGGAACAGACCGAGATAATGTTTTTGGGTTGATGAAGGAAGTGCATCCAAACTTCTTTGCTGCGGATAAAAATTTACAGTTTAAAGAAATGTGTTTAGAAATAATTAAGAATTATACTAGTATAAAAAAATGTTGAAATGAAACATACCAACTTCAAACTTTTCTGGGTTTAGATCAACACCAATGATGTTCTTGGCACCAGCAACCTTGCAGCCAAGGGCAACAGCAAGGCCAACAGCTCCAAGTCCCCATATCACACAGTTTGATCCAGGTTCCACACCAGCAGTGTTGAGAGCAGCACCGTAGCCAGTGGGAACTCCGCATCCCAGTAGACACACCTTGTCTAAGGGTGCTTCAGGACTTATCTATGGCCATTACAAAGGTAATAAATATGAAAAACTGTAGGAGAGGGGAAGCATTGTATCACGCTGAAAATTGATTCCACTCACCTTAGCAACTGAAATCTCTGCAAGAACGGTGTACTCACTGAAGGTGGAGCAGCCCATGAAATGATACAAAGTTTTACCGTTGCAAGTAAACCTAGAAGTGCCATCAGGCATGACTCCCTTGCCCTGTGCAAGAAGCAATAATGATAAATACATGAATAAATTTCAGAAATACGAGAATAAATTTAGAGTGGTGCATGGATGGTTATAACAAACCTGAGTTAAACGAATTTTGCTGCAGAGATTGGTTTTCTTAGAATTACAGAATTTGCAGTCTCTGCATTGAGGAATGTACAGAGGAATGACATGGTCACCTAAAAAAAAAAAAAGGGAGGAAATTACTGAGAGAAAAATAAAGACATGGGCCCTAGTGAAGTGACATGAAGCTGTGTGTGATTACCTGGCTTCACAGAGGTGACACCCTCACCAATGCTTTCCACTATTCCGCCACCCTCATGACCCAGGACACAGGGGAAGAGGCCCTCTGGGTCATGGCCATCCAAGGTGTAAGCATCAGTGTGACAAATTGCTGTAGATGTAATTTTGATACGGACCTAGAAGAGTAAATATATGTAAGAGTTTGATGAGTAAAAAATTAGAATGTTTATGAAAATTTCCTTGAAAAATGGAATATTTGGTGAAAATACAGACCTCACCAGCTTTGGGTGGAGCAACTTCAATGGTCTCCAATTTCAAGGGTTGCTTTTCTGCCCAAGCAACAGCAGCACGGCATTTGATCACCTGAAAGAGAAGTTTTGAAGGTAAAATTTCTAGAGAATGATTCTGAAAGATGAATGAAATTACGAAATGGGAAAAAGAACCTTCAGAAACTTTCACTCAAGAGATAAGACAGATGAAAGCAATGATTAAGCTTGTTTGTTGCAACGGGTCAAGTTCATGTGTGTGGGCGAGGGTGCAAGTGATATTGAGTCCGAGAGAGAAAGGTCAACTTTCTATACCATCCACGCATGGCGCTCGGATAGTCCAACAAACCTTTTCCATCAATATACGACGAAAAATGCAAAGCCTACTTTCCATCCACACACATTATACTCACACACCATTGGTTGCCATTGACGAAACTTCCTACAATATGAATGAATGAGGAGAGTGCCGGCTTTCTAACCTCTCCTTCGATACCTTTTATCGGCAGGGGAATAAAACGATGTTTAAATATTGTTATCGTACCTTTCCTTCGAACTGAGACATGACTGCCGACAGTGTTCAACTTCTGAGGTAAATGAAGAGCAGTGTAGGCTGACGGATGGTGTCCACGCCAGGAGGTCCTGTAGTTTGTGCAAGTTCAGCCGCTCGTCGTCAGACCGTCACACCGCGACTGAGCTTCATCAGCGCAGCGGGCAGCGGGTGCGAGGCGAGGAGCAGCGAAGAGCCGACCCAGCTGTTGAGTGGGAGTAAAAAACGACCCTGAGCGATGAGATGGAGGGGGGAAAGTCGCGAGTCCACGCGAGCCTGACGCGAGCCTTATGTCACTAGGGGTCATGCCACGCGGTTCACGATTTAATTTTATTTCAATGAGTTATTCGGGGAATGAAATTACGGCGCACCGAGGCGCGTTCCGGTGAATGGCGAAGGCAGCCGAAGCTCTAGTTTGTTCGGGGAAGGGTATGCGAGGTGTCACCCTCATCTCATATCTCATTTAACATGCTGTCTCTCAAATCTGGGTAACTGTATTACCTCGTAAATTTTGGGACAGCGAAATTATTTAGCTCTGCCAGGCATTCCCTCGCACGACAGAGCTTTATTTCCGGCTTTCTGGGAGTTCCCTCGGAAGACTTGCCTCCGCTCAATCCCGTCAAGACTATTACGTATTCATCTTTAATTCGCGGAGCCAGCAAATTTATCATCATACAAAACCCTCATTGGGAATTTTCGAATTAAGGAATTTTTAGCCCAACCCACAATGTTGAGATAAGTCAACCCCGTGCGTCGCGTGTGACTCAAATCGATTGGAGAGGATATCGACCTCCTTGCGGCTTACATAACTACGGTTTACTTATGAGCCAATTTCACCAATTGGCCACCACATGGCCACAGATCCTCTCTCTCCTATTTGGAAGGAGCGTGTCAGCTCCGCGGGAACCATACCACCTGACATGAGCAGATTCCAAAATAAATTGGAAGACGATTTTGTGAGGTGTCAGCTACATTTAGGGGAAAATTTGAATACTGATGAATAAACTCCAGAATTTTTCAAAATTGGTTGTACTTTATTTTCTAAGCAAGAAAATCTTGATCACAGCATACTGCTAGGAGGTGCAAATGGAATTGATATGTGGTGAGCCAGACATTCTCATTTCAGAGACACATAGTGCCATTTATCCACTGTAAAAGACAAGAAACAGATTACATACTTTGAAATTTTTAAGTGGTAATTTAAAAGAAAACCAATATAGTACAAGGCCTGATGGAAGAATGATAGGGGAAGTTGGCACCTTGAACATGGGAAAAAGTCTTGGGATAAAATACTTTGGTATCACATGGCAAAGGCAAGGGAATAGTGGGAAACCATAAGAAAACAATGCCTTAGAGCTTGAAGACTTTCTTAGTGTGGGTAATGTAGTGCCATTTATCAAGCTCTGCAATTAGAACCATCAGTATAAGGCTGTAAATATGGGTGGGAACAATAATAATAGTGGAAAATAATGTACCAATAGGCTCAATGGGGAGCGCAGGTCCTGGCTGGGGGCTCTTGTCAACAACATCCTGGGCATCACCTCTCTGGATGACAAATGGACTGTCAGCAACAGTAACATTGGCACTGGAAAAAACAAAACACCTGTTAATTCCTCTGACTTTGCAAAACTTCATGGCTTGTAACTTAAAAGCCATTACCCACCAGGAAATGCCACCAGCTTCAGCTTCCTTTTTCACGAGCTGCTGCCAGAACTTGTGAACTTCATCAATAACTTTGTGGGCAAATTCTCTGTTCTTTGCCTCGCCATTGAAAGCAAATTTATTTTCGGTTTTGCCATCAGGAATCTTGTAGATCTTGAACCACTCTAGAGTAGCTTTCAAGAGGCCAGGTTTGAGTTTTTCAACATCACTCACATCTGAAAGAACATTTAATAAAAGCAACTACTTTGGACTGAATATTTGGCATAAACTTCAGGATCACAAAAGCCTTACCATTAAGAAGAGGAGCATCTGGGTCATTCACATCAATGGCAATGATTTTCCAATCAGTTTCGCCTGAAACATAAATTTAAAGTTACACTGTGGTTAACACAATTTGTTGGAAGAATTTTGTCCCAAAACATTGTACCTTCATCAATAAGAGCCACTGTTCCCAGTACTTTAACTTGCATGACTTCTCCCCTTTTGGCAACCTGGAGAAAAATAAAAATTAAAAATTATGAACCCAGGAAGAATTAATGTTAACAAGCAGATTCTTACCCTGTAACCAATTTCGATAACATCAATAGGATCATTATCTCCTTTACAACCTGTAGAATCATCAAGATGCTCTGGATTTTCCCAAGTCTAAAACACAGGCACTAAGTTATATTTTCGTTAAATGTAAAACAATAATGTTAATAATAAATAATGCTTTGGCCCAAACCTGGGGAATGGCTCCATAGTTCCAGATATATCCATGATGAGGGAAACAGTTAGCAACAAAACGCAACTTTCCCTTTTTGACATCCTGCTTGATAGGGTTCATAATTTCCTTCAAGTTAATCTGGGAAAAAAAAATGGAACAACTTAGCATACAAGCATAATCAGACAGTTGCATGCGCAATTCGAAAGACAATTTATTGCCTGACCTCCATCTTGGCATTGGTCCACCGTGGTACTTCGACCAGCATATTAAATACTTTGTTGGCAGCATCAGCAAAGATTGGAATGTCATGGAGTGGTGAGATTGGGCCATTCTCGTCACCTGTAGAAAGTAAATTGGTGACTTTCAATAAAACGTCTCTGCGCCTGCATTCTCGACAATAGTTTCAAGGTAACATCTCTGATACTCTCAAGTCAGTGCTGTCATCAGTTGGATGCAGTTTAAACATAACTACATACGTTCTAAAAGTAAACTTTATGAAACTTAACCTATGCTTTCATCAAGGTTTTCATAAACTAATATAGTGAAAGCAAGACAGTGTCAGGGCAGTGTTGGAGGGCAACCCGAACTTCTAGCCGCGTATGAATAATTGCGTCGTTACGAAGACAACGCAATCCATAAGGACCAGGCACGGGCGCGGGGCGAGGTGGTGAACCGGCATAGAGCACCCGAACAAGTACACTGTGATTTACAAAGGAGACGTGAAAACTATCTGCATGTCCCGATCATCTGACGAACTCACTGATGTAAATTCGGTAGTCCAAGCTGTTGGGCTGGCCCCTCTCGATCGTGGTGTACGGCATGTTGAACAGAGCTGTGGACGACGAGAATGAACGCACAAGTTTCCTAGCCAACGAGCTTCGGGCCAATCTCTCCAACATCTGAGCTGACGTGCGCGGGGCCGGGGCGCCGCAGACCGCACAAGTACAAGTAGGCAGTGGCGTGGAGTAGCGGCGGCGGAGCGTCAGGAGGGGCGGGGAGATTTCAGAGCCTGATTGCCGTTGATTTTCATGCGGAAAAATAAATGCCAGAAGGGCTCGATGACAGGACAGGCGATCCTTTTCCAGACCACTAACGTTTTAGCACTGAGGTGATGGCATTGGACTCGTTGTACCCATTAAATCGGGTTGTGAAAGACCTTTGGACTCTGGTACCTTCAGTAAGCAGGCAGATATTCGGAAATTTTATCCGTTCGCGGCGCTTGGCTTCAGTGGTCGTCGCTTGATTAGACTGGATTCGTCACGGGCTTCGACGACGCCGTCATAGTTCTCATTAACACCTCTCCGTTATCTAGCTTAAAATTCCCTCGTCAACCTAGCCTCTCTTCCCATTCTCAGAATGGTGTATCTTTCCTTGTTGCTCTCCATACCCCGCTTAAAAGTGCGAGCGAGAGAGAGATGCTACCCATTTCTTCGGGATAGCCGCATGTTACGTTCGACCCATTGAATGGAATTCGATCTGTCGATTTTCCCCCCTCCCCTTGCCGCCCCACCAACTTTAGCCGCATTCACTTCTTTCATAATTTCAAAATCAAACAACAAAACGTATATGACTTTCACTTATTACGATTCGTTTTGACCCGAAGCTCTCCCTTAACCTGGAAAGTCGAAATATCAATGGACTGCAACATTTAAGAAGTTGGGCGTAAATTGCGTGAAACTCTCGGCAACAGTGACCTTGTTTACATTTTTGTGTTGATCTGCCCGTGGGTCGACTTTAGGGCACATACGTTTATTATAGATTACTTCATGGAATGTGACGACAGAGAACAATATTTGTGACGAAGCAAGAACATCTTGTTTTGAAGGTATGGCTTCGAAAAGTGGGCTAGATTTTGTGTCTAACAAGGTCCTAAATACCTTTTTCCACCTGAAGAAAATCAGGTGGGGCAGTGTCACCTGCCTTCTGTTGAGAACTCATAACCTAAAACCATTTAGAAACAGGTTTAAATCTAATGTCTTTTTCCAGTTTCCGGAGGTTATGAGTTGTGGAAGTTTCCATTCACAACGATTTTTTCATATTTGTCTGAATTTTCTCTGATATGTGGTGCTCAATACTAAATACCCTTGAGCCCATGCAGTATGCAAAATTTTTGTAGAATACCATCAACTTTGAAGAATGTTTTTTGTTTAATGTGCTATGATGTGTTATTTTGATTTCTTCAGGCTATCCATCAAATGATGGGGGGATGCGTGTGCAAAGATGAAGACACAACCCCTCTGCCAAACAGTAGTAGCAATGGTCTCATTGATGACCATTACCGACCTATTTCTCAATGTGGTTTCAAGTCGGCTTCAACAGCCTTTCATATGGATACAGTGGACGAATTAGTTCTAGAGACTTTAAATGTAATAGATACATATGTTGAAACGTAAGTAGATGCGTGATGAAATCTACCAAATTAAGTCAGTGAGGTACTGCTCAGTAATTTTACATCGTTGGGTGTTTATACAAAATAGGGATCAAGAGCCACCAACATCAATTTTGACATTGCATGCTATTGCGGATCAAGAGGATGGGTGGATACAAGTTGTTACATCGATGATCCGAGTAATTCCAATTCACCACCCTTTGGGTCCTGCAGTAATAACAATATTATTTGATGATTGCCCTTTGCCAACAAAGGTACATGCAATTCATTTTATTTAACCTTTGGGTTGTAGTAGATATAACTATCTCATTTTATTTTAATCCCTATTTTGATTCTAGGAATGTGTTATGAAATTGTCAAACATTTTAAATCTTTCAATGCAAGTATACTCTCAAGGTTCACCTCAACATAGGAACACCTGTGTGTTGCTTGGTCTTCTGGCAGAAAAGTTGTCTGGTCCAAGCAGTATAGCTATTTTAACAGACACGACCTTAAACTACCTTATAAAAAACTTGGTGGGTTTTCAATCATGTTCTTCTTGCCTTGATGTGAAATTGAAGTATCATCCACTATGGGACAAATGTTATTACATTTCAGGACCCAACTGCTGAACCACCTGTTATATTGTTCTCCCTCATTGCTCTAGAGAAATTTGCTCAAACCAGTGAGTAGAATATTGTTTCCCTATTTTTCCTTGCGACTGCAAAGAAACGCTTATTTTAACTTCTGATCATTTCCATAATTTACAGCGGAAAATAAAGTGACTATTAATAAACAGCTTGAGTCAATGGAATATCATCCAATTTTGCAGTTGGAAAAATGGGTAGATTCACAATGTTTTGTCAAACGGCAAGTTGGTTTCTGTGCCCAGTGGTGTCTGGACAACATTTGTAAGTATTTCTTTTTCAAATTTCTTTTAGTTTACTTTTTTTGTTGTGAACTAAGTCCTGATTATTTTCTACCTCATCCTAGTCATTGTGAAAGATAGAGTATTTTCATACCAATGTGTTAATGTGGAAGGAATAAATGTTATGCTCAACACAAAGGATGTGAGTGAGTACCTGAAAATATCACCAGATGGATTGGAAGTAAGTCTCAGCTCTCCTTGTGGATTGATTTTAACATGTTTTTCTTAATTTTGTATTGACTTAAAAATATTAATGATTTGCAGGCCAGATGTGATGCTTACTCTTTTGAAAGTGTTAGGTGCACATTCCAAGTGGATAGTGGGGTTTGGTTCTATGAAACATTGATAATTACACCTGGTGTTATGCAGATTGGATGGGCCACAAAAGACAGTTCATTTCTGAATCACGTATGTGAAACTCATGACCTTATAATCATATACTCTTAAAAATGAAACTGTTGAAGAGTTGGTTGTTTTTCTTATAGGAGGGTTACGGCATTGGTGATGATGAACATTCGTTATCTTATGATGGATGTAGGCGGCTCGTGTGGTACAAGGCTCACAGTCAGAAACAGAATCGCGATGTTTGGAAACCTGGTGACATCCTTGGTTCATTACTTGACCTTGAAAAGCAAGAAATTATATTTTATCTCAATGGTGAACCTCTTCCACCTTGCACTGAAGTCTTTAAAACTGACAGGTATAGTCTTGAGATAGGAAAAAATCAACAGACAAAGTATGTTTGAGAATCTATCTGAATGCTCTTTTTTCTTTATTCCAGTAAAGGGTTTTTTGCTGCTGCAAGTTTTATGTCCTATCAGCAATGCCGATTTAATTTTGGTTCAGTGCCATTCCACTACCCTCCAACTGATAGAGAATTCAAAAGTTTTAATAATTGTGCTCAATTGAGCCCCGAGGATAAAGTAATTCTGCCAAGGTACATCAAATTAATTCTCCTTTTCTATTCCTCTCTTCTTTTTTGCACAACTTGCACTGTTTCTCCTCAGTGTTTTTATTATCTATTATCATAGCATTCATTCTAATAATTTCTCATTTCAGACACATATTTTTACAACAGCTCAGTAAGCTTAGTGTACGGGAAGACTCTTGCACTCTTTGTTTTGACAAGAAGGCATCTGTAAGACTCCTTCCTTGTCATCATAGGTAAATAACATTTAGGTTTATAAAAGTAACAAAATTATGTCATTGACACACATACCTTTCCATACTTCTTTCTGTTATTTTCTCATTGATTTCTCTCTCCCAGGGGATTTTGCTCGAGATGTGCTGATCAACTACGTGAGTGTCCAATGTGCAGAGCACCAATTGTATCAAAAGTTGACATGCCATAAACTTATTTATCTGTGGACTGTACTGTGTAATGAGTGAACTCAATTTCTAAAGCACATACGCTTGAATGACAATAAGTCATGATCCTTATCCATGATTTAATAGTCACATGGTCTTTTTATTGCCGAAGCATTATTTTGGATAAACTCTGTATTCCAAATGCCCTCCAAATGGCATGAAGTTACTGTATTTAGACATGTCTAATGAAATCAAGGTTTCTCAAATTTATGTATATATATATATTTTTTTTGTGCTATCTGTCGTAAAAATTTGTGCATTTCTGGCAATGAATCCTAACTGAGGTTCATACGGCACCACTTTCTTGACACATAAGGCTGCTATTATAGTTTTTCCAGCTTGGAACCAGGAGAATTTATTGTATTTATTTTTATTTTGTTTTTAAAAGACGAATTACATGTGTTTTGGTTAAAATGAGCCTTACACATGTCCTTTTATTATCTAGTGTCTTGACTGCAGCAATGTAAAGATCAATTTGACAACATATTTCCTTTAAATTCTATTGACGGATCAAAGCACCTTTTTTGGATGAGGCCATCATAAATTTTTTATACACTACTGGTTCTGCTCTTTGCCTATATCTTGCCTCCTATGTGAGCGTTTGTGTTAATTATGTGAATAATTATGAAGTTATTGTCCTGTGTATTCTTGAAGACTGTGATCGGTAAAGTAGGCCAGAATAGAATTATGTTTGACTTTGTTCACAAAATGTTTGACTGCTGTGTATTTCATTTTATCCATGACAAAAATTTAGCTGTTTTATGAAGAAATTATCTGGGTTAGACAAGTAAACCTTTTATGTTTAAAGCTGAATGTTACTAATTGGGTGTGGAGAAATCATAATTGTTGCACATGCATCATAAATTGCAATAGTATTGGGTTGCCACACTGAAATGTTTTCTCATTATTAATCCAAAATTTAGAAATGCTTCAGCTAACAGTAATGTTAACAATTTCAATGCCAAGCAATTCAAATTTTAAGTATAATTGTTGGTACAAGTTTTGCTGTTTTGGGATTCTAAATTTTTTCTCAATTTGTGTAGATATAAATTTTACCTCACTACATATACTGGTAGAGAACTGATTTTTCTCGTTCGTTACACATTTTTGACAATCTAATTCGATATTTTTAAATTTTGGCTGCAGTAGTGATCGTCTTTTGAATCATGGTAAATTCTAGAACCCGCATAATAGTATTTTTTACATTTTTCTGGTAGTGTTTTTACTGGAATAACTCAGCCAACTGAAGAGCAATCAGGGTTGTTAAGTGAATTTGATGTTCAGTGTTACTTGAAGATGGTGACCAGTATTTGCAGTCTTCAGTTTTTGTACTATCTCAGAAACTTCCAAACATTTACAACAAATGTTTTCGTCAACTTGATGGCAGTAGTGTATTTCTATTTCTTCTCAAGTTCAAGCAAAACTTAGATAGGACTTGGTTGTGTCTACCTCTAGCATTTAATTTTAGAAGTTTAAGAGATCTCTGATCTTCCGGCTAGCTGCAAATCTTATTTTACAGCCGTGCTAGCACATCCAATAAAATTGTATCAGTTGTGTGCAGTTTATTTTTGTTTTCAAGTAAAATTTTGGAAACATTTTCACAGCCTGGCAGCAGTTGTCAAGTTTTGCTCTTCAAAAGTAGTATGCTGTCTCAAGTCTTGCTAAACCTTCTAAACTACCTCAGTATTTAATATCTCTTATTTCCAGGCAATTATTTTGGAATTTTGTTTTCTTTGTATGCCGTTCTTACTGTAGTCTGTTTTTCACAGGGAAGTAATGAAGTAAAATGTTGATTTTTCTTATAATGTAACTTGCTGTTTTTATATCACTCAAGTGTCAGTGCCTTTTGATATAATTCCTAACTGTCATTGGGATTTCTGAACTATTTACAAATTTATATGTAATTGTTGAGCTGGCGAGGACATCTTATTACATTTCTTTTTCTTCTGTATTAGCATTTCAAACTCATTGCAATAAAATTTGGCCTTTAAGTTTCAATTAAAAAGTCATAATAAAATCTGATTGGATTACAAAACTTGCTGGACCTTGCCTTGATGATGAGAAGAGTTGAAGAAAAATGTATCAAATATTTTAAGTGTCTTCCTTTTGTAAAAAGAAGAAAACTTCTTGATTGCCCGTCAGCAATAATCTGATCATGGCTGTAAGACTTTCAACTCAAGCATTTAACCTGGCTCTGTCAAAATTTCGAACACCTTACACTTAGACTGCCAACAGCTTTAATATCTTGCGTGTTAAAAAATGGCGAAGAATTGTTTTCATACTGCATTTGTGTTGGTCATGCCTCTTTCTTTAATATCAATATTGCTTTGTGGTGTGATTACAGTGTCTCTAGCGAGGGCTAGTCACAAGATTTATCATTCTAATGTTAAAAGTTAAGACATCATTTTTTTATCATTGGTTTATGAGTCACATGGTAAGTTTCATGCTGAAGTATTTAATTTAGTTAAGAAAGCCATTATTTTTGAGGGTGCGCTGTTTGAATGTAAGTAAATTTGTGATGTTGTGTGTCGGTTTTAAATGGAAGTACATGATGCCATATTTAATTTTAATTAGTGGAATGATCAGTCAACATCTGTTGAGAACGTGCACAGTTTTCACTAATGTTGCAAGTATTTTATAGTTGTGATAGGATTGTGCACCTATGACTTTTTTGACTCTATCAAAGCTCAGTTAGTCTTTTAGAGTGTCTTCCTCCTTCCAACCGCCAACAGCACTTCTGTGGTTCTATAGTCACTGAATTTAAGGAAATCTTTTCATTTATGTGTACATTTGTCAAGTTCTTGTTTGCTATGTGTAAATTTGTTAAATGTTGTGTACTATATACATATTTTTATTGAAATAAAAAATTAAGAAGTTCTTTATACTTCTGACTTTTTAATACTTTTGAGATTTTTGTATATTTTGCCGCACTCCCAATTTTTTTTTAGTCATTTTCAATTAAATAAAAAATGTATGATTTTTTCCTTTTTCTTTTCTTTTTCCGAATACATACTTTTCAACCTCGTACTTTGGTAACAGGTGCCAGTTGAGTGGCCGCGCGGCCGCGCTGTCGCATGCCAACCTCATCACAAGAAAATCTTGGTTTCCGAACCACCGATTATTTCAAAATGGCCCAACTTCACGGGCTTTATTCGGCTAGCCGTATGATGAATTATGACTAAGAAAGGGAAAAACTCATTTCTCAATTCATTTTTTCGTAGTTCCACGACTGCGACGAAATAGTTTTGTTTTGGGGGAATTTTTAGTATCAAATACAGCAGGAGGGACCGAGGTATGACAGGAACAAATTTAAAGACAAGCATTTATTCTCCAAGATTCCATGTTGAATGCACTTTTGCATGTATGGCGATTTATTTTCCAATGGTCTGAATGATAGCAGTCAATCGAGAGAGGGAAATTTTCCGTCAAGACGGAGTTTGTTTTACTTTCCATCATGGCGGGTAAGTGGTATATCTGATGGTAGTGGGCCAGATCCGAAAATCTTATTTCATTTCACCGAAAGCTTAGGAAGCAAGTAATCCAGTATCTCGCATTCACTATTCGCTTTATTACAGAAATGGTGAATAGAGAGGTCGGGGAGGACGCGGATGGAGGTAAGTGTAATTTTTACGGAGGTTTCTTTTAGAATTCTTAACGTCGCACGTCGTTTTGTCTTGGGTCTCAGTCGTCAGAATTTGCTCGTCGACAATGACATTTTACGTGGAAGATTCTTAAACCGTTCCGTGTCTGAGCACACTTTTTGCGGGAAAATGACTCTACATTCTGTATTTCTTTTTGTAACATTTTGCTGAATCCCACTTAGTCTTCTACACGAAGTCTTATTTATTTATTTCGGTAAATAACCCTAACCTGCAAATGTGGCGATGGTGCAGTACTGTTGGGGGCAGCTCATATCTACTATGTGATATCTGTTCATAAAGTGAAAACTATTTCTGTTAAACTAATTTTCAATTCATTCCCGGTTTTTGGAGACAAATTATCGTATATCGGAATGGTTTCATTTGAGATTATGTTTGACAAACCTGTCATGACCATTGTTTTCTTTGTGCATACTTTTCATGTGATTTAGTACCTGTGGCAGTTCAATTGCCAGGAAACATATTGTTTGGTTGTTTGAAATTTCTTCAATGAGAACAAGGCACTCCTTTACTATATTACGTTTTCTCTGATTCAACATTGTCAGGTTCTTGAGAATTGGTCATTGGAGTATTGTTTACCTCATTATCCCGGCTTATTCTGATTTAACCAGTTTAAAATAACTATGGAAGATCCACATTGTCTGAGCTTTGTTTCTGTCCCTTGGTTTGAAATCCGTGTTTTGTATACTGCATTGGAGTTACATATTTTTATATTTATGTGTGCACCAAGTCGTATTCGTGTCATTTGGAACAGCGATTATATCTGTTCTGTCTCTTATTTTCAGTGGACAGGGATGAACCGTCGCACAGTGTGGTATTGGAAAACACGGATGAGCAGGATCAAGAAAACGTACTTACCGAGATGGATGCATTAGGAGCTGTGGCTGTTAGTGCAAGTAAGTTATAAGCCCAGAGTAATATTTAAGGAAAAATGTCTCATTTATCTCTGTTGACCATTTAAACCAACCATTTATTCTTGTTGGCTTATCTTTTAAGTCAGTGGCAGTTGTCATGGTTTTTATCCTTGTAATTTAAAAGGGAGAACAAAAAACTCATCGGAGATTATGTTATGAACAAGTGCCTAGGGTCTAGGGGCACCATCTTCCTAATGAGTTTAAGTGCTAGAGCCTCCGTTGGGTGTTTGGAGAGAGGGGAGGTGGGTGGAGCAAAGCAAGAACTACTCCTCCACACTGTGTAGCGGCTCCCAGCTCTCATCCTGGAATCCATTCGCGGATATTGGCGAGGACCAGTGTCATTCAGGTTCATTGCAGTCCTTTCTATCCACCCCCCCATCCCCACCCCTAACCCCATTTAAAATTTTGCGTCCGACACGCAAGCTCCGGGGCCGCTCCGAATTATTGCTAACATGTTAGTATTCCTTTCGCCCCCCCCCCCCCTTTTCCCTTTCCCCGTGTGGTTCACTGAACGGGACGGGCCGTAGCCGAGGCGGGCGGGGCTGCTGCAGTGCGCCGTAAATGTGTTGTCGCGCCGGAAGTGCCAAGGGTGGGGCATTTCCTGGGCATCCGATCCAGTGCTGCCGCCGGGCTACGCCGGGCTAGTGGCAGGGCACGGCCGGGCCCGGCGGGCCTCAGGCCCCTCAGGCCGCAGGCCGCAGGCTCGGGCTCCACACATGTTGTTCACAACGGCCATGGGTTCATTCCATGCCGTGCATGCGTAGGGCCTCCTGATCTCGAAGGGGAGGGGGGGGGGGCGGAGGCTGCCGTCTGATTCCGAAGATCGCTCTCGCGCCTCCGTCCTTGTCGCACTCATGGGGTCCTGACACCTCCCCACATAGGGCACCGCCATATGTGCGACAAGGACGGAGGGACGAGAGCGATCTTCGGAATCAGCCTGCTGGCGACGTTGCGTCGCATTGGGGTGGGGCGGACCGGACCGGGTCGGGCCGGAGTAGAGGGAGGACCAAGTTACACTTGTCTGACTGTCACCGCCGCCTCGCCGCCGTCTGATTCAGAAGATCGCTCACGTCCCTACGTCCTTGTCGCACCTACAGCGGTGCCCCATGCTGGCCATGGTTGTGCTCCATGTGTGCGACGAGGACCGAGGCATGAAAGCGATCTTCGGAATCGGTCGGCAGTCCTGTCCGACTCGACTTGTTTCGGAGTCCTTGCCTTGTTGTCTCCTGACCTCTGCTCTCTGCTCCCGTACCTCTTGCGGGTCCTGATGGGGTTAGTTATGTGACGCGATCGTTGACCCGCCTTGCCAACGCCCTGAGGTCGACGTCAACCCCCCGCCGAAATAAGATGTAGAAAGAAAACGGGTCTGGTTTTGCGACGTGATTCTTAGGCCACTTTGAAGAGGGAGAGGAAACTTCCGGCGGAAATTTCCCTGGAATCAGAGCGCAAATCCCTCAGAGAATGGGGTCACTCTTTTCGTGTTTGAAGGTAGGCCTATGCATGTGCTGTGCATGTGAATTGCAGCCCGTAGCCCATGAAGATTTTTCATTGTAGTCCTAGGATTCCAGTTCAATCCCAAAATTTTCCACAAAGTGACCAGAATCACCGCAAAAAAAAAGAAAGGGTCCTCGTCTCGGCCCCTGTGTGTGCTGGCCGGGCGGGGCGAGGCGGGGCGGGACGGGGCGGGGCGGGGCGAATGCCGTGGGAGGAGAGAGAGAACCGTCAGTCTGAACTGCTCGGCCCGGGCCGGCCCAACGGGTCCCGCCACCGCACCGCCCACGCAGTGGTCCTGTACCGCTTCATGACGTCATGACCGCTCGCTTGGTTTCCGTCCGGGCCGGGCCGGCTTTGGAGGGAACTCTATATTTTTCGGAGGAGCTCTGAGGTTTTTGCGGCTCCTCAGGCTCCCGGTCGGGCGCTCCAACCCAACCTTGTGCGCCTCAGGGGCGGGCAGCGGGCAGGTTGTTTTGATCCGTCTGGAGACGCTGGAGAGGGGAAGATTGGTGTGTGGGGGCAGTGGGTACTCTGGCCCCCTCTCAGGTGGTTGTTTTGGGTGTCGTCGTACAGCGGTCTGCCTACACCGCAGGCGCTCCCCACCCGAGGAGGAAACAACTCTTCATAAGAAATCACAAAAATTTAGAAAAAATCCGGAAAATTCGTGAAAATTGACGAAAATTTTGGAAATAAAAAAACCACATCTTTTCAGAAAAAGTCAGAGTTGTTTGCCCCTCGTCCCCACCCCTGGCCGGCTAAAGCTCCGACTTCTTTTCTCGCCGGACTTCTCTCCCCCCCCCCCCTCCCCCCGGGTCCAGTCTGGTCCGGCCCGTCCGGGCGGCAACAAACCTTTTACTGACTGAAACTCCCCCCCTCCTCCCCTCACCCCCTCCAGCGGATTCAGCCCGCCGCGCCGACCCGACTCGCTATACGGCCGTAACGCGCGCAGATAACGCCGTACGGCACCGCGCCCTTTCGTGACGCAAATTAGTCTGCGTTACGGGACGTAACGTCGTGGCGGGCCGAAATTTGTGGAGCGGAGACGACCGTTGTGTGGCGAGCTGTTTTGGAGAAATAATGATGAAAAGAAGCGGCCCGGAAACGCAATAGGACTGTTCGGTGCGGGAAGCATTGGTAGAAGTTGAATCTGACGGAAGTATGACAGGTGTCGGAAAATAATCCCTTGGTCGCTTTTGAAAGTATGCAACCCGCCCCCACCTTTACACCCGGATCGCGTGGCACACCCGCAAGTTGGAAGTTACCCCCCGCGAGCCCACTGTGAGAAATCCTTGTACCGGTACGGGAAAATTTTCCATGAGAGGTCTTGTACAATTACGATTCATATTGTAAACTTTTTATAACTATGCGTATTAACTCAGAATCGATTGTTGAGCAAACAAAGTCGTAACGTGTAAAGTCGTACATGTACGAGATATGTTGTACATAGTGAATTACAAAATATTTTGTACATCTACGGAAATATTTTTCACAGTGCCGGAAGTTACCCCCCGCGAGCAGCGTGATCCCTCGCGGATCTGACCGCGGGGCGCGCTGACCCCGCGACCGCTATGCAGGAGGGTGGTTCCGAACAGCGTCTCTCTCTCTCTCTCTCTCTCTCGCTTCTAATGACCTCACCTCGCCCCGTAGGCGCGATAAGGATAGAGAGCCGTAACCAACGTGCGGAATCACTCTGCAGGTGCTGCGCGGGCCTGCGGGGAGCGGGGGCGCCTTGCGGGATGCGACGGGGCGGTCAATCAGACAAAATGGTGTACGATGAATTTTTTAAAAATCTGTTTTTGCTTATTTTTGGTGGATTGTTTTGATTTTCTAATTTGATTTTTCTTTCGATTTTTCAAGAGAATAATGAAAATTTATGTAACTTATTTGATAAAGTTTGATTTGTTTTCGTATTTTCTCTAACTTTATTTTATACGTGTTTTCAGTTTTTTGTTTAAATGTCCTGGATTTTTCGGATCTTTCTATAACTTTCTCCTTAATTTGATTTTGATTTTTTTCTTTGATTTTTAAAATGATTTTTTGGGGACCGTGCAATGATTTTTGATGTGAACCGCCCCTCGGCCATTGAGCCATAGATGCACGGATGCTGGCCGCATTACTTCGCCGTGTTGGGGCTTGGCTATTCTCATCAGTGATGTGAGATAAAGTAGGGAAAAGATCGTACGCATACACCTGTGTGTGGCAGACGGGTATCTCCGCCTGCCTACCAGGCAAAATGTATTCTCATGTGTGGAGAGTTTGCCTATATAGTAGGCAGGCGGAGATACCCGTCTGCCACACACAGGTGTATGCGTACGATCTTTTGCCTACTTATCTAACATCACTGTACTCATTGCCTATTTTTCTGGCTACGCTGCTACTGCGGCCTGCCTGCTTCCAGGCACGCGAGTGGTTTTGGTACCGTATCAAGGTTTGCATGGTTGGTCAGTAGTGCGAGAGCGGGTTGGGCGGGAGAGCGTAGGATTTTGAAGGTGGGGATCATTGCCCCCTCTCCCAAGCTCTCTGGTACGACAAGAACCGCGAACATCTTTACCTCCATTCCCCTCTCTTTCCCTCTCCTTTCTTCGCCGTATCCTCCTCTCCTCACCGCCCGTCCCCTTCCTGGCCTGTCCAAGGTCCCGCGCAACGCCACGCCGCAGGCAGGCAAGACACGATGGGGCGTGCGTTGCCCCGGCCGCACCGGCGAGCGAGCTGCACGGAACTGCGCAGTGCGCAGAAAACAAGTGCCGGCCGTGGAGGACTCCGTAGCGGCCCGGGTACCAACCTCGCGGGTACATGCCAACCTCGCGGGTACATGCCAACCTCGGGGGTACATGCCAACCTCGCGGGTACATGCCAACCTCGGGGGTACATGCCAACCTCGGGGGTACATGCCAACCTCGCGGGTACATGCCAAACTCGGGGGTACATGTTTACCTCGGGGGTACATGTTTACCTCGGGGGTACATGCCAACCTCGGGGGTACATGCCAAACTCGGGGGTACATACCATCCTCGGGGGTACATGCCAACCTCGGGGGTACATGCCAACCTCGGGGGTACATGCCATCCTCGGGGGTTCATGCCATCCTCGGGGGTACATGCCAAACTCGGGGGTACATGTTTACCTCGGGGGTACATGTTTACCTCGGGGGTACATGCCAATCTCGGGGGTACATGCCATCCTCGGGGGTACATGCCAACCTCGGGGGTACATGCCAACCTCGCGGGTACATGCCAACCTCGGGGGTACATGCCAACCTCGGGGGTACATGCCAACCTCGGGGGTACATGCCATCCTCGGGGGTACATGCCATCCTCGGGGGTACATGCCATCCTCGGGGGTACATGCCATCCTCGGGGGTACATGCCAATGCCAATATCGGGGGTACATGCCAATCTCGGGGGTACATGCCAACCTCGCAGGTACATACCCACCTCGCGGGTACATGCCAATGCCAATATCGGGGGTACATGCCAATCTCGGGGGTACATGTCAATCTCGGGGGTACATGCCAACCTCACAGGCACAGGCACATGCTAACCTCAGGGGATTCGCAGTGGGCAGTGGTTACGCCAACTGGATGCCTGCAGTCGCTCCTCTCCCTCTGCCTTTGCGCTATGCGCTGGTCGTTACGCCTCTTAGTTTCGGGGATGCAGCCCATGAAATCAGTCGGTTGCTGCTTCCTTTCTACCCTTTTGTGAAAATGGTACATAGCTGAACTGACAATGCGACTTACTAAATCGAAACTCTAAGTTCGACCCCAATTTTTGTGTGGGTTACGCCTCGCCCTTCAGCATCCCCATGTTCTCACCATCGGCTCCCCGCCTCCCACCTTGCCTGTCCCTCTACCCCTTTCCCCTTCATCATCGTCCCACACACCTCGGGCTTGCCTGACTTGAACAAAAGAGCAGCCGCAAATATCACGTGATGTTTTTCCCCTCCTGTTTTTGAGTGGAATATCACACAGCAGACTCGTTCTCGATGGCCGGGGGTAAGGGGGTGGGGGTAGGGGGGAGTCTTAGGCCCCTAGCGGTCTAAGCGCGCGTTTTTGACCGTGTTGAGTGCGGTGACTACCGGGCCGGTGGGGCCTGTACGCGGCGCCTGCACGCGTGCCGACGAATAAGGAATCGGGCGGCGCCTGTCGCGTTATCAGTTATTCATTTTTGCGATGAGATGTTGCGACGCCGCGACGCCTCGACCCCCCGGGGCCCCGACGGTGTCCATCTCGAGGGGGAATCAACTGGTTACAATTTTTGTGATTTTTTTTTGTGAAGTTTTGATTGAGTTTTACTTACAAATCTGTGAATTTTAGTGAAGTTTCCTGATTTGCTCCGACTTTTCCATTTTCATGAATTTCTCTGAATTTTCCGGAATTTTCCCAAATTTCTCCAATTTCTTTCAATCTTTTTTTTGAAATTTTCTTAATTTTTCCTCAATTTTTCTGAATTACGAGTTGTGCAAAAATTTCAGAGTTGTTTCCCCCTCGGTCCATGTGCGGCAGATCAAGCAATAAGATATTAGTAGGAATCTGTGCAAGGCGAGTAGCGGGGTGCAGTGCTCACACTAAACTGCATTTTTATACACCTCAGAGAAAAAAATATACACAAATTCAAGGAAACTTTGAAGCAAGCTCAGATTATGACTTCAAATTTTGCTTAAGTACATAAGGACGGAGAGTTTCACGGTGAATTTCGATCTTGCTGGCGTAGATGAGAGCGTGCGAAACCTCGCTGGGGGGGAGGAGGGGGGAGGCACTGGGTCACGACTTGGATAATTGCTGCACTTTCTCTACTCATGCAGAGTTGAATGGGCGTTCTGGCGGCGAAGCTCGGCGTGGAGAATGGGAGAATGCCTCGGTCCCGCCCCGCCCCGCCGCTAGGTCGTAAAAGGATGAGTGGAGGGAAATAGAATTCGCATTCTCTTTGCCGGCGTGCATCGCATGAGCAGAGCAGGCGGGACCTGCCTTGTTATATTTTTTATTTCGGTTGCTTTTGTTGTCGTAAGTTATCTTGTCGTAAATAATTTGCGAGTCGAGGTCGCTGCGCTGGACTCAGGCCTTGTCCTGCTCACTGTTGTCTTCCGCACGTTTATCATATCGGACGGTTCTCTTCGTTTCGACTTTTTGGCGCGTAGCGGAGTCTTTTCGTGGATCTGCGACTGGACTGGACCAGTTTGAAAAGACAGATGAGGCCGTGGGGACAACAACTCTGAAAGTTTTGTACACCTCGTAATTCAGAAAAATTCAGAATTATTCACAATAATAGGAAATAACCAATTTACAAAAAGGAAAATTCACTAAAATTTATGTAAATTTTAAGTAAAAATTCACAAATTTAAAAATTAATGAAAATTCACAAAAATTACTAAATGTGTACACCAAAATTGAGAGTTGTTTCCCCCTCGAATGAGGCACAGTGCAGCCGTGTTTCTCAAAACGTCGTATCTGTGGCTCTCCGTTGCACTCCGCACCGTCGTTATGGTCGCCTCCCATCGCCGCGGCTCTCTTTGCGGAATGTCGCATGCTGGGAGTGTTGGGATCGGGTCGGGCGGGCGGGGCGCCGGTGAGGCTTGCATTCCGGAAGTGCATCGCGGCGCAAGGGCAGGCCGACCCGCGCGACCACGCTGCTCTGGCCCCGTTTTGAAATAAGCGATGTCCATTTCCCGCCTTCCCCCTTGAACATCTTTCAAATCAAAGTCGATATATTTTTTTTTGAGGGGGGGGTTACCGGCTAAGCGACCTGTTGGGCCCCGGCGAACGCCGTTGAACTGAACCCCACGAGCGCTCGCGCAGGCTGGCTGGCGGTGCTGCGGCTGGTTGCGCCGCGCCGCGCTGCTGCCCGAGAGGGTATCGATCCCGGGAGGAGGGGGGCGCGTCGCGCACCCGTCCGGTGCTGCCCCCTGGCGGCCACCGTCGAAAGCAAGTGCGTGGTGGGGAGCGCGGCGGCGGGGCGGGGCGGGGCGGTGCCGATGCGGTGCGTAGCGTGGATGCGAGTACCGGCCTCCTTGTGGCGGCGGCGGCTCCACCACCGCCCCGTACCCGCCGTGCCCGCCCCAGGCCCCTGGCCGAGCGTGAGCGTGAGAGCGAGAGCGTGCTTGTGGAGCTCGCTCGGCCCCGCCCCGCCCCGCCCCGCCCCGCCACTCTGAAGCCCTTACGGCCGGAGCCCCGGTGCATCCTGGGAGCTGCCCTCCGTATGAATGGGGCGGGGCGCGGCGGCGGACGGCATGCAGGGGCTTCTCGTACAGCTTGCTCTTACATCGTGGAAATCCCGAAAACGTCTACATTTGCTGGCGTCCAATTTTCTCCTCATCCACTCCCTGTTGTTTGTTTCCTCATTCCCTTCCTTTCACCCCCTCTCACTCCACCACCACCCCCTAGTCCCTTCCCTCTTCGCCCGTGTCGGCGATGGGTTCACGACGGCAAGGTTTTGGTCCGCAGCGACGTTTCTGTCCGTTTGGTATCCGAATTGGGTTGGGCCATCGCTGGACGCCTCCTCTACCTCCTCCTCCTCGTCCTCCTCATTCCTCACGCTCCTGATTCTCCTTTGCCGCGCCTTCTTCTCCTGTCGCTGTTCTCCCGTCTTTCTCTCCGACTTGTGGCGCGCTTGGCACGGCTCTCGCTGCCATGGGCCGCCAACGCCATGAGCAGGGAGGCGTCATACAGGCGCAGCAAGAGCAGCAGGCGCAGCAGCGGAGCGGCAGCACCGGCACCGGGTCGCGTGCTCAGCAGTAGCCAGCTGGTGCACCAGGAGCAGCAGGAGCAGGCGCACATCTGCTCAGCAGCGGAGCGACAGCACCCGTACCCAGCCGTGCTCAGCAGCCTGCCAGGTGGCGCAGCAAGAGCAGCAGGCGCAGCAGCGGAGTGGCAGCACCGGCACCGGGCCGTGCTCAGCAGCAGCCAGGTGGTGCAGCAGGAGCAGCAGGCGCACCTCTGCTCAGCAGCGGAGCGACAGCACCCGTACCCAGCCGTGCTCAGCAGCCTGCTAGGTGGCGCAGCAAGAGCAGCAGGCGCAGCAGCGGAGTGGCAGCACCGGCACCGGGCCGTGCTCAGCAGCAGCCAGGTGGTGCACCAGGAGCAGAAGGAGCAGGCGCACATCTGCTCAGCAGCGGAGCGACAGCACCCGTACCCAGCCGTGCTCAGCAGCAGCCAGGTGGTGCAGCAGGAGCAGCAGGCGCACCTCTGCTCAGCAGCGCAGCGGCAGGGCAGCACACGCACCGGGCCGTGCTCAGCAGCAGCCAGGTGGTGCAGCAGGAGCAGCAGGCGCACCTCTGCTCAGCAGCGCAGCGGCAGGGCAGCACCCGCACCGGGCCGTGCTCAGCAGCAGCCAGGCGGCGCAGCACAGCGCAGCCAGACAAGCGAGGCGTTCGTTGCTCCCTGTTCCCCTTCCTCTCCTCCCCCTCCTCTTCTCTCCCTCTCTTTCTCCACCTACTTGCTTCTTCTGTACTCCCTTGGCGCTCTTTCTCTCTCTTTCTGTTCCTCTCTTCCCCTCCTCCCTCCCTGTTCTCCCCTTGTGTCTGTCTGCCTGCCCCCTCCCTCCCTCCCTCCCTCCCTCCCTCCCTCCCTCCCTCCCTCCCTCGGTCCGTCTGGCCCGGCTCAACACGAATGCAGCTGCACTCGGTGCGCCTGGCTTACGCGCCGGCCCCCGCCACGCCCTGTCACAGCCCTGCGCGCCACGCGGCGCCACGCCCTGGGGCACGCCCGGCACGCCCTGCCGACTGATTCAGAAGATCGCTCTCGTAACCCCGTCCTTGTCGCACTCATTGCGGTACCCCATGTTGGGGGTGGCATGGCCCTATAAGTGCGAGAGGACAGAGGTACGAGTGCGATCTTCTGAATCAGTCGGCTGGTCACAGGCGGGGCGGGGCGGGGCGGGGCCGGAAGAAGAACTCGGAGCAGGCGCGGTGAATTTTGGGTCGAGTTTGAGCGATTTGTCGTCATGGCACTGGCGGAGGGCTCGGCCGTCATTGGCAGCGGGATGGGGTGGTTTTTTGCTCACCATTTGCTTCTGTCTTTCCTGGCGGGCGCGGCACGCGGCGGGGAGACGCCTCCACGCGGGCGGGGCTGGTGGATTCCATGACAGAAGAACATGCCCTGAGACAAGTAGTTTCAGAATTGGACCATAATTTTTTTGTTTACTCTTCTAGGCAAATTATAAACAAAAATAATTTTTTCAGATTTTTTGGGACTATTTTGGGGTCGCCAAAGCATGGTTTTACGACAAAATTACAAACACTGGCCTCTAGCTCAAAAGACGCGGAAATGGATTTGGCTCAAAAAATTATTTTTACTACCCTTTATTAATATACTAAACAATGGCAAAGTATCATGAGGGTCATATTTTTTAAAGGCGATAAAAAAAATCATTTGTGTTGAATTTTGGTGGTTTTTGCCCATTTTGCTGATATTAAGATTTACATAAATGAGAGTTCTGAATGTCAGTTATTTAATTTCCAATATGAAATGATAACGTAGAACCCAAGCGTCCAAATCTGACACCCAATAACAGAACCAGCCAGAGCTGTTAATCAGCAAAATGGGCAAAGTTACCGCGTGAATCAGGTTGGATCATCGTAGCCACGAGTGTTGTAAATGACAAGGACAGAGCTATACACAAGAAATAGAAGAACGATTTGCGGAATCAGTCGGCTGCCTGTGAGAGCTGACGGCGATCACTCATACATTTTTTCCCCCTTTTTTTTTGGGGGGGGGGTATTTTGATTTTTCTCTTTACTTTTGAAAAATGTTTCTTTTGATCTTTCGAGGAAAACTTTTGTCACTTTTTGATAAATTTTGATAACTTGTTTCGATCATTCTTAGTTTTTTGCTCATTTGTTCTCGTTTTTTTCGGATTTTTGTGTATCTTTCTTCTTGATTTTATTTTATTTTCATTTTAGTTTTTCGAAATTTTAAATTGTTTTATTCAAGGGGGAGGGGGGGTGGCTATGCAATGGTTTTCCGAAGTGATCCCCCTCCCCTCGGGGCCGGACGAGGCTGAGGCAAGGGGTCGTCAACTCTGATATTCCTTCGTACACGAAACTGATATTACCCCGATATTACTTCAGTATTACCCATATTACTTTCATATTATTACATCAATATTACCCATATTTTTGCCAAAATTACATCAATATTACCCATAGCACGTACAATATTACCCTATTATTGCAATAGTACCCCAATATTATCCTGATATTACTGATAGAACCAATATTCCTCCGTACACGGCTAAAGGCAGTTGACGCCGACCCCTCGGGCTGAGGTTGAGCGTTTTGGCGTGAGCCAGCCGCCCCTGCTGCGGCGCGCCCTCGCCCCGTCCCGCGTGTCATTTGATTTTGGGGTTAGACCTCCTCGGCGGCGGGGTCGGGTCAGATGGCGTGGAGTAGGGATACGTACCTCCCCGCCCCGCCCCGCCCCGCCCCGCGGCGCCGGGGGGCCCTGGCCCTCCAGTCTTAGACGCGCAGGCGCGGCGCGGGGGAGCAGCGGGGGTCGATAATCATAAGGGTATTCGCCCCGGGCGGAGCCGCGCTGGCCGCGCCGTGCCGAGCCGGGCTGCGGGCGCGGTAGGGCAGGCCAGGATGGGGCTCCGCCAGGGTGCGCAAGCCGCGCGGGTAGGGAGGGAGTCCTCATACCCCACCCCCACCCCCACTCCTACCCCTAGCGCTACCCCCACCCTGCTTTACCCCTTCTGTCTCGATGCTTCTCCCCGGGTCCCCGCGGGGAAGAGGGGGGAGGCCCCGTTCCCCCTGCGGGCTGCAGGGGGGGGGGGGGGTGCGACTTTCACTCTCGCGCGGTGCCGTCTCCCGTCCTCTCCTGCGCGACCCCCCCCCCCCCCCCCTCTCTTTTCCTCTCCCGGCGATGTGGCGTGGGGGCTGCGGGCAAAGGGGGTGGTTTCCCTAGTTGTGGGGGTTGGGCGCAGTTGGGCGCCATACCGCGTGCGACTTTGCTCGCTCGCCCAGACTTCGCTGGATGTTTAGGGGGAGCGCTGCGGGGGCTGGTGTTAAAGTTCCTCGCCGCGAGGGTAGGGATGGGGCAAGAGGGGTGGGGGAAGTCACTTCGAAAAATCTTTGTACGGCCCCCAAAAATCATTTAAAATCAATTTTTTTTAAAAATCAAAATAAATTGAAGAAAAATGATCGGAAATATCTGGAAAATTTAGGAAAAAATGATCATAAAAACCAAAGAAAATGGATTTAAATTCAGAAATGGGGGTGAAATATCTAAATTTATCCAAATAACAGAAATTTTCCTTAAAAAATCAAAAGAAAATGAAAACGAAAAAAAAAATCATTGAACACAGTTTGTATGAGTGATATCCCTCCCCGGGATGGAGGAGGTGGTGCGCACTTCTCCCCGCACCCGTGGTGCATGCGCGACGTCGCATATATATATATATATATATATATACCGGGTGTCCCAGAGAACACACGGCAGTGTTGCGGGTCTGCCTACCCACTTCGGCCGTAAGGCGCCATAGCCCCAGCAGCTCTGGCGAGTATGCAATCCCGCAACACTGCCGTGTGTTCTCTGGGACACCCGGTACGTATGTCGAGTGCTGATTATAACGTTAAACTTGTGCCTAATGAGGGAAGCTAATGAGCACACCAGAGACAGAAGGAAAAGAAAAGGAAGGATAAAGCAGGGGCTACTTCATGGTTTCCACAAGTTTGGAAAACTGGAAAAGCCTAGAGTATTGTTTTGTCGGATAAATTGATTTGACGGGCCTGGAGAAACAGTTTCTTTACACGGCCACAACAGCAGTACACAGCAGATATAGGCAGTATTTTTTTTTTTTTTTTAAGTAGAAAGTGTTTGCTATGGTTTTTTTTTTCACTTTCCCTGTTTTGCGTTTTTCGTTCATTTCCCTATTTTGTTGCAGTGTCAGACGATGGTGCGGGGGACCCCGATGCGGCCGCCGCCCAGGGGTACGACTCGTACGACTTCCTCCCGCCCCTGCAGCGGCTGGAGAAGTACGCGCTCACGCCGCAGCTCTACAAAAGGTAGGCGCCGAACTTCCCCATCAGTGTAACCCTTCAAAGTTACATAGACTGTCATTTGATACCCCTCGCTGTGCTGCCGCTCTCCACATTAAGCTCTTGTACTGGTTTTCTTTTGTCGTGAGATTGCACGCTTTCACTTGTATCCGCCGCGCTTCTCTGATGCCGCTATAGAGACCTCTCATGACGGCCCTATATTACAAACGTCTCCGTGGGACTATCTATAAATTGGTGGTAATTCTTTCTCATTTTTTGCTCTGCTGGCTCGCAGCGCGCGTGTGCGCCGCTGTGCCAGGAGGGGGACAACCCCCCCCCCCCCCACCTCCCCATAGCGGGTCCCATACGTAACGCATTATCATGTTGGCATGGGAGACTCAACTTGAAACTGGAAATGGACTCGTTTGCTACGCCGCTGCTAACACGTGCTCGTGAAGAAAGAGACCGGTGGCCCAGGCCGGGGCAGGCGGGGCACCCAACCCCCATTTCCTTTTTCTCCCTCTCGCCCCCCCTCTCCCTTCCGCTCGTTTCCTCGGCGGCGGGGCTCTCTCTTCCCGCCAGATGCATCCCCTGCCGACTCATTCCGAAGAGCGCGCTCTCTCCTGCTCGCTCCGTCTCTCTCGCACCTGTACGTCGAAGCCCCTTAGTGTGAGAGAGACGGGGCGAGCAGGAGAGCGCTCTGTGCTGTTCCCGCGCTGAGCCCCCAGTGGGTGGGGAGAGACCATCGCAGGGCTGGCTCGTGCCGCCTCCACCCGCCACGTGTGCGTGTGCCTTCGCGCCATCCTCTGCGCGCTCGTGTGCGTGCGTGCGCGCGCGCGTGTGTGTGTGTGTGTGTGTGTGTGTGTGTGTTTAGGAGCCGCCGCTGGGCCTGGGCTGGGTCGCCACGCCACGCCACCCCGCCATGCAGCAGCAGTAGACGCCAGGTGGTGACTCGTGCCCTCAAACCCTAAACTCCTCCCCTCATCTCCCGAGTCCGGCAGGCGGGAGCGCGGAGCGAAGCGCGCGCCACTCTTGCCGAGCCGAGCTGTGGGTGCCTCTCGCAATAGCCTCACCTGCCCCCATCCCCTCCCTCCCCCCTCCCCCTCCCCCTCTCCCGTCCCCTCCCATCCCTTCCTCTTACCCCCAACCCCCTCGCCATATCTGAGGCCGCTGCCCTGCTGTCCATCCCTCTGCCTGGATACCCCTACCCATCCCGCAGGCTGGTTCCGCACATCGGTCAATGGGAGGTAGACGCGGTCCTCTCTCTCTCTCTCTCTCTCTCTCTCTCTCTCTCTCTCTCTCTCTCTCTCTCTCTCCCTCTCTCCCTCCCCCCCACCTAATGGCAGTGACTCATGAGTGCGACAAGGACGGAGGTACGAAAGTCCCATGCCGAATCCCCGTCTCAAACAGTTGACTGATTTAGCAGAGCGCTTTGGGGGTAACTTGCCCCTGTTGCATGAGTGTGACGAAGACAGCGGACTGCCACCGTCTCTGTCCCACTCGTGAGTATGGATGCTTTCGACTCCACCCAAACCCCCCTTCAACGCTCTGCGCTGCGCTGCGCTCTATCCATTTTTGATAAGCGGTGCTTTTTTTCAGAAGCTTTGAATTTTTCTGTTTTTGGGCACCCTTCCCGCCGGTGCCCTGCCGTCTGGTTCTGAAGATCGCTCTTCTGCCTCCGTCCTCGTCGCACTCATGGGGCGCTGCCCTCCCTAACATGAGGCGCCGCTATAGGTGCGACAAGGAAGGAGGTACGCGGGCGATGAGACGGCTGGAGGCTGCAGACTGTCCGCTCAGCGGTGTCAGGCCGGGACTGAAGTGAGATCGCACACCGCTATGCTCACCCCCAGTCCTGCAGGGCGAACAGAGTTTCATAGTGCCCTCTCTCTTGCTCCCTGCGACAAGGACAGAGAGACGGAATCACCCAGCTGTCTCGGCAGCCTGTGTCTAGCGCGCCCGTTTCCGAATGACAATTATTGCAGTCCTAGATGAACGGCGCATTGTGGGAGCGCCTCGCTCCTTTTATTCTAATTCTCCCGTTTTATCAAGTCAAGTTTGCGGCTCACGAGCGAGCGAGCGGGCGCCCTACCCGATACAGGAGGAAGGGTTGTAACGGGCTGTATCGGACGCGCACTGCACCGTAAAATGCTTGCGAACTAAATTCTTCGCAATGACGTTGCGAAGAATTTACGTTATTTATATTGCGGAGAATTTGTTTGCATTGCAAAGCACTACTTTGCAAGCTAATAGTAAACCTTGTGAACAAATGCTTTACAACGCGAAGAAATAGTTCGCAAGCTTGCAAAGAATTAGTTCATAATGCAATGCTTGAGAATTCTTTGCAAGTTGCAAAGAATTTAGTTTACAATGCGAACCCGTTCTTCGCAAGCATTTTGCAGTGTGCACTCTCTGTTAATCAACGTGTGAGACTGTCTCACACCTTTTCGTGGGAGACCGAAATGTCTCATACCATTTAGCTCGATTTTTGCGGTGACTGAAAAATGTTTGTATTTTTACCAAGGTTATTCTTCGTTGAAAGAGCTTTGAAACGAGCCGCCATGTGATGAGTCTGAAAGCATTTTCTTTCTGACCTCAGTAGTAATTGAAAAAATGAACATTGGGAGGTACTTCCGGCTGCAATCAGCCTGATACCCCCATCACATGGCAGCTCGTTTGAAAGCTCTTTCAACGAAGAATAATTTTACGGTAATTTTACGGTAGCTATGCTATGCTGCTCAATCATCATCTTCTGAGTCGAATTATTGTTAACGCGCAAAAGTTTGTGCAAGATGGTAAAAACCGGCGGTAGCTATGTGTATCTCTCTCTCTCTCTACCTGGCTCGCTCGCTCTCTCGCTCTCTCTGGTTCCCTCTCTCGTTCTCTCTCTGTCTCGTTCCCTCTCTCGCTGATCACGGGGTTTCATACGCCCATTTCGCTTCGGAGAGTCCTTTGGTGTCACAAAGGAACTCGGTGGGCCTAAGTGCGTTACTTCGCCTCGGGGAGGGGAGAGGAAGGTGCTCGGTGGAGAGGAGCTCTCTGCCAGGCCTGCTGCCAGCCTTACCCTCTTCCCTTCCCTTCACTTCCCTTCTCTTCTCAGACACCCCTTGGGGGCGGGGCGGGGCGGGACTGTCTGCGGACCAAGGCAGCCAACGGCCGCATTTCGGTCGCGAGAAAACCGGCAAGACGCACCACCCTTTTTCTTCTTGAATGGGCGCTTCAATTGGAATGCGATTGAAAGAATAGAGAACGCCGCCTCCTGCCCGCCCCGCCCCGCCCGTCCAACCCCTCCGGTTCGCTGGTTGCCTTGCGCTCTTTCTCTCATTTCTCCCCTTTGCTTATGCGCGCCCCGAAAAGAGTGAGTGAGCTCGAGGGAATAAATGTATAAAAAAGTGGAGGGCGCGCCGCGCAGAACCGCGTACTCTTCTTCACTTTCATTTTATTTCCATTATTTGCTCCCCCTGCTCGTCTCTGCCTGGCCTGACCTGACCTGACCTTCTCGCCCTTATCCGCTCGACTCGCCCCGAGAGGTGCGGGGTCCCGGCGAGACGCTCCGTCGAGACGCTCCGACGAGACGCTCCGACGAGACGCTCCGACTAGACGCTCCGACGAGACGCTCCGACGAGACGCTCCGACGAGACGCTCCGACGAGACGCTCCGACGAGACGCTCCGACGAGACGCTCCGACGAGACGCTCCGACGAGACGCTCCGACGAGACGCTCCGACGAGACGCTCCGACGAGACGCTCCGACGAGACGCTCCGACCAGACGTTCCGACCAGACGCTCCGACCAGACGCTCCGACCAGACGCTCCGACCAGACGCTCCGACCAGACGCTCCGACGAACCGCTCCGACCAGACGCTCCGACCAGACGCTCCGACGAACCGCTCCGACCAGACGCTCCGATGAGGTGCTCCGATGAGGCGCTCCGATGAGGCGCTCCGATGAGACTCTCCGATTCGACGCTCCGACGAGACTCTCCGACGAGTCGCTTCGACGAGACGATCCGACGAGAGTTACCATGCGCTTGTTTGGGGTGGAACCACGGGTAAAGCAAAGCGATGACCTTCCCACTCACACAACCTGGAACGGGTTTTATGCTCCAGGCCGGACTCCTGCGTCTCCGATATACCGTGGCATGGCGTATTAGACTGTGTGCTCTTGTACAAAATTTACCAAAAGTGAATTACGTACCTCCTCGCCTTGGCCGTGGCGTGGACGACGGAGCGGGTGCCCGGCCCGGCCCGGCCCGGGGTGCGTCACCCCTTTGCCGCAACCGCGGTCGCGGTGCGGCTGTTTATGACGCGACGGTTCTGCGAATAGTTACCTGTCACGCTGCGCGCCGCTCTGCCTATAGCGTTATACGGCCGCCGCTGCATTGTCCTGCTCACACTGCGCACTGGTGTGCCTTTTTATTCGACGGACGGACGGACTTAAAGTCAGTCTGTCCGTCAGACATTCAGTCCGTCGGACGGATGGATCGACGGAATTTGTTCCGTGAGGTGACGATAAAAGTCAGTTGCGCGTCGCGGTGCCGTGCGACGCGAGTCCACTCAGCAACTACAGGGTTGCCACAACTCTGGAAAACCTTGAAAACCTGGATAACTCACGGAATTTGAAATCTAAGGCGAAATGCGTAAACACTTAAGGAAAAAAAATTTACAGATTTGACTTAGCGTATAATTTTGCATAATTTTAACAAAAAAAAATTGCTATTTGCGTTCTAAAAGCTAGAAGTTTATCGGAAATAAGTCAGTTTTTGCCACCTTGTTGATGAGATTTCCGCTCACTTCTCTCGCTTTTCCGTAAGCAATCGAGATGCAAAACTTTTAAGTCGCGGAAATTTCATAAAAATGGAGAGGGGCCTGCAAATCAGGGAAAACTTAGGGAAAATTAAAATTCAAAATCTCTCTGGCAACCCTGAACTAATGGCAGTAAATAAAAATGACTGGACACAACGCGTGGCCGCGGCGGCGGCTGTGCTCTATGGCTACTGCGCTGGGCAGCGTGACCGGTGTGACGTGATGCCCCGCCCCGCCCCACCGGACTATCTGTGACGTGGATGTGACGTGGCGCGGTGACGCACGCGCCTATCACTACTGCGGGGCGGGGCGGGGCGGGGCGGGGCAATGCCCGTGGAGCGAGAGGTGTATGACTTACCTGTACGGATCGATGCGGGTGCGCTGCGCCGTACCGGACCTCGCCCTCCCCGCCTGGCGGGGCGGGGCGGGGCGGAGAGGGAAGGCCGTCTGCTTGCAGCTATTTACTTTCATTTGTTTTTTGTTTGTTTTTGTTTTAGATATTTTTGATTTTTAAATGTTCATGAAGGGATGTATCCTCTCGAGTTCGGAAATAGGCGCGTAGCCTTGTGTGTATTGTGTCTGCAGGGGGACTTGTGGCTGACTGGCAGGCTGTCTGCGTAAGCTTTGCGTTCAACAGAATATGAATCAGAATCAATTTTTAAGTTGGAATTTCTTTGCTTTGACATATTGGCTGATTGCATAAACTTAAAGCATCCGCCTCCAATTCCGAACTGGATTGAAACTTTTTTTCTCTCTTCCTTTTCCTTTTACATTTGAATTTGCCTGGGAATCATTTGAAGGGGGAGGCTTTGCTGTCGTGAGTGAGTGGTAGAGGACGTGGTTGATAGGGTGCATGTTTGTTTTATCTGTGGTTCGTTTCTTTTGATATAGATGTATGATTTTTTGTTTTGATTCTTCCTGGGGAGAGAGGGTAAGGCGTAAGGCCCTAATGAACTCGCGGCTCGCGTCTATACCCCCTGCTCCCCCATCCCCGTGCACTTTCAACTCTGTTGGGTGCGACGGGCGGGGCGGGGCAGGGGTACCGCACCCCCCACCACATCCCTCCTCACTCTACCCCGCCCCACCCCACCCCACCCCACCCCACCCCACCCCACCCCACCCCACCCCACCCCACCCCACCCCACCCCACCCCACCCCACCCCACCCCACCCCACCCCGGCGGGCCGCCGGCGCCCCTCCCTGCAGGGGGGCTCCTCAGACAAACCTTCCAAATTTAGAGCACGCTTGCTTATTTTGGGCCGCGTCTGCGTGTCTGGTGTGGCGCGGCGAGGCGTGGCGGGCCCGGTGGCGTAGCTGCGGGGGTCGTGTACTGCGGGTCCAGCTTGTCAGAGAGGAAAGCAGGCGGTCGCTTCTTAGCGTTGAAAAAAAAAAAAAAAAAAAAAAAAAAAAAGGAATGCAATTTAAATTTACATCGGCATTTTCCCGCACCGAGGAAAGAAAAATACGCGTAGCTGTGTATGTATATGTAAATAACAATTTGAGCTTTTTTAGCTAAAATTTTAGCAGTAATGCTGAACACTTTGCTCTTTATAGCCAAATGTTTTGTGGCACAGCTAACTTGTAAGGTGTAAAGCCCAAAATGTTAGCTGTGCGTATTTAGCTAATTTCTTTAGCCGCATTCGCAAGTTGTTTTTTTTTACATTGTGTAACGCGGCACACGCCCGACAAGTTTGATTATTACCATAATTGTTGTATTTTATTTACAGTATTATTATTATTACTTTTTTTTTGCACTCGCTGCTGTTGGATTTGCCTCTCTCTTTTTTCCCCCTTTTATTTCCCTCATCAAGATTCTCAAAAGAAAAAGATACGTACTTCATTTGTTCCCTCGTGCGCCCCGAGTACCCCTCCGCCCCCCCTTCCCCCGTCTCTGGGGGTGGGTGTTTGAGGTACCTCTTCCTCTCATGCAGACTTCCTCTTGCCTCAGCTCTCCCCCCTGCAATCCCGCGCCCCGTCCAAGCTGACGTGAGGTACGCGTCCCCGGGACTGCTGCAGCAACGGTGCACGCGCTCGGGAACTCAAAAGTAAAAAGCAAAGAGAGGGAAAAGCCGTTAAAATATTAACGAGCCCATCGGCCCTAACCTGAAGTGTGTGTGTGTGTGTTGCCTTTCCCGTCGTTCAGTACTTCACGCCCTGCTCTTAAAAAATGCTGTCGTGCTCGACGGGTCCCCGCTGGTGTGTGGCTGCGCTGCGGTGGGTAGGCAACCCCAGCGGCGACCTGGAAATATGTGAAAATGTACACTAAAAAGTCCTATCTCTTACCTATCTCATCTCATCTCGGGGAGGGGAGGCGGATGTCTGAATATGTATCCGACTGGGAGACAGACTTCCTCCGTTTTGTTCTTCTCTCACGCGCGCTCAGCAGCGCCTATGTTTATTTTTATCTCATTTCCTTCCCCATCCCCAGCACCCCCTCTCGTTTTAACAAACTTTCTCCTTTTGCTGGTCGCTCCAATAGTCGTCGCCTTGCCTTTATCCCCTATGTGTCTTGTGTGTTCCAGGGACCGGTGAGTTTCGGAATGTCTCCCTGCCCGCGTGGGGCGGAGCGCACTCCACAACGGTACGTCCTGCTTACGCCCCGAGTGCGAGAGAGACAGGTGGAGAGAGAGAGAGACAGACAGACAGCTGTCAGACTTGCACTTGCATGCCTCTCGGCTTCCGTCTCGATAGCCTGCCGCGAGAGAAGCGCATCATGTCTTGTCCCGTCGTCCACATATCGTCTAGGGCGCTTGAGAGACGTCCGCCCTTCCCCAGCCCCGTTTGATGCCACCACCCCCCCCCCCCGCCCCTCAGCACAGCACAACCCCTTCTCTCTGGTCCTCTAGAGAGGCTCTTCTTCCCCACTCTTCGCTCCCCCCCCCCCCCCCCAAATAAATGACCCACTATAGTCGCGGCTTCTATTAACGGGATTAGCATTGCAATGAGCATCGGCCCTGGTGGCGACGTGGCAGCAGCGCTGCGCCGGGGCTTACGGCCCGCCCCGCCCCGCCCCGCCCCGCCCCGCCCCGCCCCGCCCCGCCCCGCCCCGCCCCGCCCCGCCAGCCAGCCAGCCATCTGCCGTGTGGCCGTGGTCAAGCTTCTCCTCCCCCCTGTGCAGCTGCACTGCAGCAGTCCCGTGACCCTTGTGGAAACAGCAGTGACCAGCCGGCCGAGGGAGACGGGGGAATCATCTCCGAAATGTTTGTACTCCTCAAAATTCTGGAAAATTTAGAAAAGTTCATAGGAAAATTCTCCAAAAAAAAAACCTAACTAAAATTTGGGTAAAATTCAAGCAAAAAATTTTCTTAATTTCAATTAAAATGTACGGAAGCTCACAGAAAGTCACAAAATTTCTACACTAAAATTCAGAGTTGTTTCCCGCTCGGCCGTCACACCAAACTTCGGTGCGGTGCATTATTGTGGTGTGTGGTGTGTGTTTCTGTAAATAGACCTTTTTATTAATATTATTATTATTATTATTATTTTTAAACATTGATTTGAAATTTTGGTTTCTCTCAAGTCAAGTTGTGAGGGGGCGCGGCTCTGCCCTACCCTACCCCACCGCACCCCGCTCCGCACTGTCGATAACGCTTCAATTTGTTTGGTGTGTGCATGGGCCGCCGTGCCGCGGGCCGGGCCGGGCCGTGCTGGGCTGGGCCGTTATTTGTCCCGCCCGCTCTGGTCTGCGCGGCGCGGCGCTATCGCCACGGCTGCGCTCTGCCCGCCCCGCCCCGCCCCGCCCGTTACTGACCTTGCCACTATTGGCGTGAGGCCGGTGCGGGCGGGGCGGGGCGGGGCGTGACGACGCCGCACGTTCAATCATTCACTCGACGAATACAGGGCGCGCTGCAGGCACCTCACCTCTCACCGCCGCGTCCTGTGAACTTTGCAAAGCATCGAAACCACAAATTCATATGCTTTTCTCCCCTCCGTTTTTCTGTCCCTCGTTCACTTTGTTTGTCCCCTATCTACTTTTTCGTTCACCGTTCAAAATAGTTGAGGGTTCATGGGGAAAATTTCCACGAATTTCTCCGAATGAACTTGAAATGCAATGTCGGTTGTCGAAAATTTACAACACACTTCGTTAATTCGAAAATAAGTCAGTTTTTGCTTCCTTGTTCAAAAGATTTCCGCTCGCTTCGCTCGCGTTTCATTGCATGAAGCAATCGAGATGCAATACTTTAAAGTCAGGGAAATGTCATAAAAAAGGGGCCTAAAAACTCAGCGAAAATTAAAATTTTAAAATTTGTGGCAACCCTGGAGTTGGTTAGCCCTAGTCCAGTACCGTAACTGCTCCCCCAATTTGCCCAGTAGTGACTGGTGGTGACTCAACAGTTTGGACGTGTTGGCGCTGAGCCTATTGGCTGCGACGATGCGGGCCGGAGCCGGCAGCTGGGCTGGACTACGTACTGGGGTGCAGCCGGGCGGGGCGTGGCGGGGCGGGGAGGGGCGGGCAGGTGGCGCACCAGGTGGGTCGTGGAGGCCCTACTCGCCCCACCCCACCCCGCCCCACCTCGACTCGGCACCCTCCCCTACACGTGCCCGCCCGCCCCGCCCCGCCCCGCCCCACCACACCCTCAAGACTTTTTACTCACGCTCAGTGAGCAACAACCCAGTGCAGCTGCTTTGCTGGTCGCAGCCCATCCCGCCCCCTGTGCCGGACAGACCCTCTCTGACCGAGCGAGATGTTCCCGTAGGGTTGTCCATCACACGGCGCGAGGGGAGGGGGAAACTACTGTGAAATTTTTGTTCACCTCAAAAGTCAGGAAAATTTAGAAATATACGAAAAAATTCAGATAATCAGGAAAATTTAATTCAATCAAAAATCCTGAAAAATTCAATTTAAAAATTCGCAAAAATACGGGAACCTTTTTTTAAAGTCACAAAATGTGTGCGCCAAATTTCAGAGTCTTGAGCGACGTCCCGCTGCCCGCCCCCTCTTTCCCCTTGGGCACGAGTCATAGGAGGTACGTTGTCCAATGCCGATGACATATTGTGCCTTTTTGACATTGAGATTGGTCGACGAGATGTCATGAGCCGGCGCTGCCCTCCCGAGCTGAGGTGTCTGACACCTGCTCGGAGAAAAAGATTAGCTGATTCAGCAATAAATCTCATTAAAAATATAGCATCTACCACTTCTTTTGCTGCCGTTGCAGCTATATTGTAGCTGGAGCAAAGAACTTAGCTATCACAGCTGCGAGGTAGCTGCGACATCAATATTTGTTGTTGTTGAAGCAAAAAAATTGTTGTAGGAGCTACATCAGCAAATATTTGCTCTCCGTGTGCAACCAGGCAGGCCACACACAGTCAGCCCGTGAAAACGCCTGCTCCATAGGCAATCACATACACTGGCGTGTTGCGGTCGTGTCTACCTACGCGTGGACGTTAGAACCGCACGAGGGGCGGCCAACTCGAAAAAACCTTGTACACAGAAAATACCTGTGTATTTCTAGAAATACACTTTAATACAAGGAAATACTCTTAATACACAGAAATACATAGAAATACTCAACAAAAATACGAGAAAAATACCGAAAAATCTATTAGAAATACAAGAAATACAAGGCAAGTGTACTCAGAAATACATGAGTTGGAACCGCACTAATAACATTCTTAGGTCGAATTTCTCTGTAGTGATCCTTGCGGCTCTGTGGCTTACGTGGACTTATACTGAGGGGGAAAGAGGTCTGAAATTTTTGGACACCTCGTAAATCAGGAAAAGTCGGAGGAATTCTGAAAAAGTTTAGAAAAATTAAGGAAAATCCACAAAAAAGTCGCACAATATTGGAAAAATTCCAGGAAATACAAAATAAATCAATTGAAAAATTCACGAAAATTCACAAAAAAATAAACCAAATTTATGCACCAAAATTCAGATGTTTCCCCCTCGACCTCGACTTTTACCGTTAGCCTCCCGGGCGTGCTCGCGTGCCGTCGGCTTCAGTGTAGCTCACTGCGGAATTCACCCTCAGCTTTTCAGGCGTCACTCACGCTCTATTGTGGCTCGGCGTCACCCGCGCAGGTTTGTCTCTCGCAAAAATCAATCTGAGATGTGGAAAATGAAAACAGCTGAAAGATCGTGGAGTGGATCATAATCTTGCGAGGTTCAAGGTTGGGGTCAATGTCCTGGTACACCTGCGACCTTGCGCGCGGCGCGGCGCGGGGCGGCGAGCGGCCTGCATATCGGTGCGTTGCGAGGCGTGGCTCGGCCCGCCCCACCCCACCCCACCCCACCCCACCCCACCCCACCCCCTGACCCTTGAGATGCGCGCCCCACCTCGCCGCCCGCCTGCCGGCCTGTGTATAGGCGTGGCGGCCATTGTCCTTCCGGTCTGCTACGCCGGGCCACGTTGGGCCTTCCAAGTGTGTAAGCATTGCGGCGCTCCGCCCAACCCTTGCTCCTCCCGTATGTGCGAGCATTTAGTCAGTGCTCTATATTTCGGAAAATAAATTTCGGACAAATATTACTCTTAGGCCATGGTGCGACAGGTAAATCTGGTAGTCTTTTTCCTTAATTTTCCTGATTTTTCTTAATTTTTCTAAGCTCATCTGATGTACAAAAATTTCAGAGTTGTTTCCCCCTCGGCCAACCCTGTTATGTGAAGTTGGCGAAACAGACTGCGTACGAGGGTCTGGTCTCGGAGGTGGGGCCCGGGCCCCTGCCCTGCTGCGGTCCGTGCGGAAGGGCGCATGGGCCGGAAGTGGCGCGGCGGGGGTAGGGGGGGGGGTCTACTCCGGTGAGGGGGCGTCTATTTTTAAACGCTCACGGAAAAAGAGACCAGGGTTGGGGGAGGGGGGGGGGGGCAATGGAAGGATGTGGGGGAGAGCTCCGTCGCCTCCGATTTCTTGTGACGTTTGTCATCGGACGATACAGCTCCATTTATGAAGGCCCACTGACCCCTTCGGACTGTGATTGTGATGGTCATTACTGCCATGTCCGGCGAGGGGCGGGGCGGGGCGGGGCGGGGCGGGCTGGGGAGAGAGACAGGCGCCCTCCTTCACCCTGCACAGGTAGGCAACATGCTCACGCTTGCTTGCGGTGCAAGGTTGGAAGGTGCTTCTGGCCCAGAGTCTAAATATCTTCTCGCTCACTGTAAATTTATTCTGAATGCTTAAAGTTACGGTCGGAATCATAAACTTACGGAAAGGCTGTTTGTGTTCGTTTAGAACAAAAATTGCCTTATTTTTCAACTTATATAATTCGTAACTTTACATTTCTCATGAATTGTCGTCCATAGATGTGTGTCGTTCTTCCCAGACGCATCATTGCACTTGGAGTGAGAGTGAAACAGGTCATTATGCCTCCCCGTGTCTCAGGGGCTGCTGCCGCGACGCGCTCGTGCCTCCACTTCCGGTTTAGCACGTTGAGGAATTTTCAGATTATTTTTAAATTTGCCGCAGCAGGGGAGGAAGGGGCTTTGGCGGCGGCGGCGGATTTGTCGCTCGTATATAGGGTGGGCTACTGTGTTCTGTCGCCTGCCCGTTCATTCGAAGGAAGAACTACCATTCCACGGGAAAGAAACGTAGACTGCGGTCGTATGAATGGTTTGCTCATTACTTTTTGATCGAATTTCTATCCTTATGATAATAAAGTATTGAAATGTTGTTCCTTTGGGCTGCAAGGGGGACACCGGCCCGCCCCGCCCCGCCCCGCGCGGCAGCGCATCGTTGTACTACGACAGCGGCCGGATGAATGGCCCCGTGTGTAGTTGCGTCACATCCGGGCCCCAGCCCTGGGTAACGCCGAGGCGGAGGCGGCGCGGGCGATCGGGCGGACAGGGCCGGCAGACGGACAGACAGACATGTGTGGCCATAGGGCGTTGGCGGAGAAGGGCAGGGCAGGGCAGGGCAGGGCAGGGCGGAGTTGGAATCCTGGCGCGGCTCGCGGCACGCCGCTGCGGCTCCGCTGCCCTACGATCGATGTGGTGCGCACCGGCGTCTAGGCCGGCGGCGGAGCGTGGCCGGCGTGGCCCGGCCGCCAGGACTATGACGACGTCTGGGTTGTCACCATGGAGGTGCTGATGCACGCCGTCCGTCCTACGCGTGGCGTGGCGGAGCGGCTGCGACGCCCCGGCACACCAGACTTTCTAGGCGGCTATAGTGTGCAGCTCTCTGCCGCGCCGCGCCGGGCCCTGACGAGCCGCGCGCCGCGCGCCATCATGGAGCTCGTCCCGCTGCTGACGGGCAGGGTCGGGGGACGGGGACGGCGGCCTCACCAGCGCAGCGCCGAGCCACGTCCCTCCCCGCCGAGCCGTGCTGAGCCGGGCCGGGCCGGGCCGGGCGGGGCCGGGCGGGGCCGCCGCGCCCAACGACCGTCCCGCCCGGGCTTTGCCCTCCTCGCACCGCCCCTGCCCTCCTCCCCCCCTCTCACCCCGAGTCTTTCATATCTCCCGGCTCTGAGAACAAAACACGAACGGTTCCCGCGCTACGTTGTACGGGGCGCGGCCGGCGGGGTGGGGGCGGGGGGCGGGGGTATGGGTTCGGGGCTGGAGAGTGGCGCGGCCCGTCCCGTGCTGGTCCGGCTCGGCACGGCGCGGTCCTGCGCACCGCCCGGCCCGCGCTCGCGCTACTTCGCCTGACGGGCGAGCTTTAGCCCCTGTGCGCTCTCGGTGCGCGGCGGTGTGCACGCCGCCGTCCCGTCCCGTGTCGTCCTGGCCCGGTGTGCCCCGCCCCGGCCCACCCGGGGCCTCCCCCGCGGCGACCCCCCGCGCGTGTACGAGCAGTGCGGCAGTGTGCTCCAGTGTGGTGGTGTCTGTGTGGTGCTCTGTGTGGTGTGGTGGTGATGCTGTGGTGCCAGTGGAGGACCGAGATGATGGTGATGATGTTGTTGGTGACGGTGGTGGGGGGGAAGGCCACCGGCGCTGCCCCCTCCGCCGTTGGAGCCGTCTGGGGGTTCGCGGCACTCGGGACGCCGAGGATGCAGGTTAGTGAGAATGGGTTGGTGTGGTGGTACCGGCACCGGCAGCCGATCCGGTGCCTTTCGGGTGTAGCACGTGGGGTCAGGCGAGCGCCACGCCCCGCCGCGCCCCGCGGGCTGGTGGTCGATGACCTGCCCCGCCCCGCCCCGCCCCGCCCCGCGCGCGCTGTGAGGCGGGCCGGGCGCCGCTGCCTCTGTACCGACCGCCGCGCAACTGTATGGCGTGGACGGAGCATGGGTTGTGAAAGTTAGCCGCCTTGCTTGGATGGCAGCTCGCCGCTCGCCTCGACCCGGGCCTGCCACGACTTATTCCGAGGTGCGCCTTCCTCGCCGTGTCTCTCTCGCACTCATGGGTTTCACCGTATAGGCGCGAGAGAGACGGAGCGAGGTGAACGCTCCGCTCGCGGTGTCTGGGCCCGGCCCGGCGCGCCGCGCCCCCCTTGCGGGCCCCAGGCCCCACTGGCGCGAGCGTCAGCCCCCTCTCGACCGGATACCACTGTTTACCCGTCATCATCAAGCAAATAATACGTTCCAAGACTTTATCTCTGGCCATTGATAAGCTTGAGCGAGCGGCAGTTTCGGCGGCTCTGCCTGCCGAGGAGCCCGTGCTCGTGGTGTGATCCTGTGTCTCCGTCCTCCCACCGCCTGCACCCTTTCTTCCGCCCCGACGGGGTAGCGCTATGTACCCGTTTCGTTGCCGGGATGGTTGCGGGGCAGGGCGGGGCGGGGCGGGGCGTCGCGCTGCCGCCGGTCGGAATGCGCCCGAGGTGGGGTTATCTCTCTCTCTACCTCGGCGGCCACGCCTCGCCACGCCCCGACGCCGCGCGCCGGCCTGCCGGCTGATTCTGAAGATCGCTCTCGCGCCTCCGTTCTTGTCGCACTCATGGGGTCCTGACACCCCCGACGTAAGGGCACCGCCATGGGTGCGACAAGGACGGAGGGACAAGGGCCGATGTTCGGAATCAGCCTGCAGTCCCGAGCCACGCCGCGGGCGCGTCGCGGCGCCGACGCCTCGTGCTCTTGAAATAGCTGGCGCCTTCGGGGTGACTGACTTACTGACTCCCCCTCCGCGTCTCTACCATGTCGCTAAAAAACCCCTTCCTGCCTTTCTTTTCCTACTTGAGCTTGGCCGCGGCTGCGTGTGGGTTTGCGACCCGCGGGGGATGATGGGTCGGACGGCAGGGTAGGGGTCGGTCCCGGGCGGCCGGGGCGCGAGCGAGGGGGTTCAGGGGCAGCTGCGGGGGGCGGGGCGCGCCCGGGCCCGCCGGCTAGAAGCACTTTCAGAAATATGTGCGCGTGTGTGGGTGGCAGAGGGTGGGGGTTGAGGTCGCCGCCGTGCTAACGGCCAGACCGTCTGACCTGCCCCATTTCATTCGTGAGAGAGAGAGAGAGAGAGAGAGAGAGAGAGAGAGAGAGAGAGAGAGAGAGAGAGAGAGAGAGAGAGAGAGAGAGAGATGGTCGTATTGGGTCGTTCGTCGAGTGTGCGAGAAGGAGAGGCAAGAGGATTGGAGGAGGGTGGGGGACAAGGAAGGCGGCGCATTGGCGCGACTGCCGGGCCGGGGCTGGCCGGCGGGGGCGGGGGACGGGGGACCCCCTAGGCTGGGCAGCCGTCTGATTCCGAAGATCGCTCTCGACCCCCCGTCCTTGTTGCACCTTTGGCTGTGACCTATGTCGGAGATGGCAGGGCCTCATGAGTGTGACAAGGACGGAGGCGCGGGAGCGATCTTCGGAATCAGATTGTTGGCCACCTCGCCGTTCGCCGTCCCGCGGAATCTTGGCTCTGCTCCGGTAGCGACAGCTCCTTGCCGTAGTTATTCGAAATTTCTATCTCCTGGTGGAGCCAAGCATTACAGAAGCTCGCGCCGTCCGTCGGTTTGGAGTGGAATTAAACCCCTCGCGCCGCTGAGCCTGAAACAAGTGCACGCCCTCTTGTGCGTTCAGGGGCACGCTCCGCCCCGCCCCCGTTTCGGCAATCTCGGTTTTCTCTCACTGATCTGTCGTGTCGTCGATCTCAACCCCCCACCCGCGTCCACTTTCTTCTCCTCCAGGAGACGCGGCAAAGGAAGATATGGAAGGGGGCGGGAGTGAGCGGAGGAGTGAGGACGAGGAAGAGGAGAGAGAGAGAGAGAGAGAGAGAGAGAGAGAGAGAGAGAGAGAGAGAGAGACGGAAAGACAGACAGACAGACATAGGGGGAGGTAATTTCTCCTAACGGGTGTCTCTTTGGTAGGTCAAGAGCTCGGGCAAGGCCGCGAGCGCTGCAAGCCCTGACCCGACCCGGTGCTTTTGCGCTCCCAACGGAGACCCCGATGCACACTGGTTTTGTCGCTCTATCCTAGTCGCACTCATGGAGCATGGCCATGCTGGTCCACGTCCGTGGCCTGTCCTCTGTCTCTCTCGCGGTCAGGTTGCCCCCAGGGCAGGTCCCCTCGCCTCGCAGCGGCGCGCCAGGCCGGGCCGGATACTGTACAGAGTTTTACGATAGGGTCCGATAAAGTTCTGAGCTCGGCGGCACCGGCGACGGCGGCCATGACTTCGGGAAAACACATACGTGTGTGTGAGTGAGGGGGTGGGGGTAGAGTGAGTGAGAGAGAGAGAGAGAGAGAGAGAGAGAGAGAGAGAGAGAGAGAGAGAGAGAGAGACGTGGGTGGGTTTTCCTATCTGGTTACTTCTTTTTTTTTTTTTGTACGAGCCGTCGCCGGCGTCGCGTCGGCCGCTTCATAGGGCAGAGAGGAGACTTGTCTGTCGCCTCATTATCATCAATGGGGCCCTATGCTCCGAGCCCTCTTCCCCCCACCCTCCTCCCCACGGGCCCTCTCCCTCTCTTTTTGAGCTCGCTCTACCTCTCTCCTCGGTCTCTCTTTCTCCTTCTCTCACACGGCCGCTGCTGCTGAGTCGAGGCGGCCCAGCAGGACGGGCGGCGCGCCTCCCCTCGCACCCCCTCCCCTCCCCAGGTCAACCCCCTACCCACCCCTACCCCTACCACCAGCCCCAGCCTAGCCCAGCACCGCCCAGCACGGCCCCGCTGAGGAAACTTGGCAACAATGCGTCTGCCTTGCCTTCCTTGCCTTTCGTTCCGTTTCGGCCCGGCACGTCATATACGTGCGTGTGTGTGGATGTGTGTATGTATGCATATGTGTGTGTGTGTGTTTGGGTGAGAGACGCGTCTCTCTCTCTCTCTCTCTCTCTCTCTCTCTCTCTCTCTCTGTCTTTCTCCATCTCTCTCTCTTTCTCCTCCTCTCTCTTACTCTTTTCCTCTCTTTCTGCCCCTCTCTCTCTCTCTCTCTCTCTCTCTCTCTCTCTCCCCCTGCGTACGTATGTGAGACATTTCTCAGGCGTTTTGTCACGGCTTTTCTCCTCCGAAAGCAGCCGACATTTTATGACTGTGCTCCACCCCGCCGGTCCAGACTTCTCCGAGGGGAATGACCGCCGCCTGGCGCGGCGACCCACCACACGCGCGCATGGATTTTGCTTAGGGGGGGGGGGTGCACCCCTCGGCGGGTAGGGGTAGGCCCCTGGTGGTGGTGCCCACGTGGGACTTGATGTCGCCCAGGTCCGGCATCCAGTCGGCAGCGCCACTTCCTGTACTTACCTGGCCGCTTGACGGCGACGCGGTGCCCGGCCCGCCACGGCCCGCTTGGCAGGTCGTTCACTTGAGCCTTTCGAGTGGTGTGTGTGTGTGCATGAGAGAGAGATAGAGTGCGTGTACGTGTGTGTGTGTGTGTGTCAGTGTGCGCGCGCGCTTGTGTTTGGAGCCGCTGGTGTGAGCGTTGCCGGCGAGGTCCCCCTCCCCCCCCCCCTCCTCCTCCCCCTTCCTCCTCACAACTCTTGGAATGCGGGCCCGCGGGCGGGCTGGCGCTGGCAGGCAGTCCAGCCCAAGCAGGCAACCAGCCAGTCAGGCAGTCAGCGAGCCAGCCGAGCTAGCAGAGCTAGATATCTTCGCAGCCTCTGCCCGGCTATGCGTCCACTCCTACCTCCGCGTAGAACCTTTATCTATCTCCCGGGAAGCCCTTCGTTGTGAACTTCAGGCTGCGTTTGGGGGGGGGGGGGCGGAGAGGGGGCGGACCATTCCATTCAGGAATCGCGACGCGTTCCTCGTCCGCCGCCCGCCCCGCTCCGCCCCAGGAGTGAGAGGACAGTTTTTTGGGTAATCAGCCTATATGTCCCCGAGCTTGCGTCCCTGTTGCGACTTGCTCGAAGAAATCGAAGAAATATTTGCAGTCACGGGAATGTCGGCCGAGGGAAAGGGTTGAGCCTCCAGCACGGCCACGGCCGGGCCCAGCTCTCCCCGGAGACAGAACAGGACGCGCGCCAGAGCCGTGCCAGCCTGTGACACTGCCGGGCTCATGAGAATGCTGGGGCGTGCCTACGTGCGTGAGGAAACGTTAACGCTCACGAGGATACTGCGTGGTCACGGACGCCCACGATTTTCACGTAGCCAAGATTGTTTTTTTTTGGGGGGGGGGTGGGGATGGGGGAGATCACGACACTTGTCTCCAACGGCGCGCGGAGAGAATATTTTTCTGACTTTTTAAAAGAAAATAGGGTTCAGGTGGGGAAAAGGCAAACGTATTTAATCGTGTCAACATTGTTGGGGGACTGGAATGGGGTTGGTGGTTGGTAACCGTGGTGGCGGTAGCGGGCACACCTTACCTTGGCCTTGCCCGCCCGACCACATTCCTTACGGCACCTTGAGCCTCCCCCCCCCCTTTCTCTCCCCCTAGGCGCTCCACTAGATTGAAAGAACCGTAGGGAGGCGACCTGAAGCTGGTGTAGCCGCCCCGCCCCATCCAACCGCCCTATGCAAGCCAGCAGCCAGCCTTTGGCCTGGTGTGGCTCGTAGTAATGTACTTGTTCTCCGAAATGTGAGCCTCTCATGTGGGTGGGCTGAGAGGAGGGGGAACCTCTCCTTCTCTCTGCCAGCAGAGCTCATCTCAGCATCTCCGACATGCTCCTCTGACCCTCATCTCCCTGGAACTTCTTGCTCCTCAGAGCCTCTCCTCTCCTGGAGCTTCTTGCTCCTCAGAGCCTCTCCTCTCCTGGAACTTCTTGCTCCTCAGAGCCCCACCGCTCCTGGAGCTTCTTGCTCCTCCGAGCCTCTCCTCCTAGAGCTTCCCGCTCCCCAGAGCCTCTCCTCTCCTGGAGCTTCTTGCTCCTCAGAGCCTCTCCTCCTAGAGCTTCCCGCTCCCCAGAGCCTCCCCTCTCCTGGAGCTTCTTACTCCTCTGAGCCTCTCCTCTCCTAGAGCTTCTTGCTCCTCAGAACCCCGCCGCTCCAGGAGCTTCTTGCTCATCAGAGCCTCTCCTCTCGCTGGAGCTTCTTGCTCCTCAGCCTCTCCATTCCAGGAGCTTCTTCCTCCTCAGAGCCCCTCGTCTCCTGGCGCGAGACTCGCAGATCGCCTGTTTGGTCTGTGTGACCTCCCTTTCCCTCTCTCTGTCTCTCTCTCTCTCTCTGCTTTCACCGGCGAGTTCCCACGCTTGGAATTGGCGTGCCTGTCCCACCTTGCCCCACCGCATCCCGCCGCCGCACCCCGGCCCTTGCAGAGCCCGCGAGGGCCCTGGCCTGTGCCAAACGGTGGCATCCACCCCCCTCCCCCCCTCCCCCCACCCCTCTTCCCAGTCCGCGGAGCGGACGGGACTTGCCCTGCCTCGGACTACTTTGCCGAGGCACCTGTCTCGGCTGCGGCACCGGCGGCCCGGCTTGCGCTCCGCTCCGCGCCACGCCGCATTCCGATCGTGCCTCTGGCGCGGCGTGGCGCGGAGTGGGGGAAGGCGCAACGCAAGCAAGCCCGCGCTCACTCCGCCCCGGCGGGTAGGCAACCCCCTCACACGCATGCGCGCCCGGCAGTATCACCAGCGCGCCTCAGCCCCTGGCTCTGAACCGTTTCAGTCCAATATTCAGCATTCCCGCTGCCTTCTTTTTGTAAATGGAAACTGTTTGTGGTGGTGGGGAGGGGGGGGGGGGCGTGGGACGAGCGGTGGTGGGTGGGTACGGGGTATGTATATGGTTTCCCGCCCTTCTTTCTTCTCTAACATCGACGTCCCTGCCGGTAGGCCTTGTCCTGCGCTGTTCGGGCGCGCTCTCTCACACACACACTCACACACACATCGCCCCCTTTTCTCGGAAGTGATAGTCTCTCTCTCGCGCGCTCCTGGCCGCCGCTCCGTTTCTCTCTAGCGTCTCTGTCGGTACAATGGTTCTTTCCTCTCTTCTCTCCGCACATAAATCTGTCCACCTCAGGTTCTCCTCCACCTTGTGACTGCGTGCCGCCTGATACCGCCGCTTCCCCCTCCTCTCCTCCTCCTCTCCTCTTTCTCTCGTCCCCCTCTCCTCCCCCTCTCCTCTCCTCTTCTCCCCCTCCTCTCCTCTTCTCCCCCTCCTCTCCTCCTCTTCTCCTCCTCCTCTCCTTCTCCTCTTCTCCTCCTCTTCTCCTCTTCCTCTCCTCTTCTTCCTCTCCTCTTCTTCTCCTCCTCCTCCACTGCATGTGGCCGACAGAATGCCGCTGCTGTCCGTGTCCTCTCCTCTGTCGTCTGATTGCGAAGATCGGTCTCGCGCCATCCCCAACATAGGGCACCCCCATAGGTGCGACAAGGACAGAGGCGATCCTCTAAATCGGATGGCTGCCCCCCCCCCTCCCGCCCTCTCTCTCTCTCTCTCTCTCTCTCTCTCTCTCTCTCTCTCTCGCTCCGCCATCGCTGCAGGTGCAGAGAGAACACAATTGCGTGGCGCCTCCTCCGCACGGCTGCACGCTGCCTTCACGTCTCCCTGGAATCTGTTCGCGCCAAGTCACTTGAAAAGTCGAGAAGGTGGAACCGTCCCTCTCTCCGCTCCCTCCGAATGGCTCCACCTGCAATCACCTTTGTAATGTTGAAGTAAGTCCGATATGGGACCGCCGCGGGGCCGGCACGCGTTCACGACCTGGTCGGGGCACCTAGAAAAATCATTGTACGGCTCGAAATCAGTCATTCAAAAAATTAAGAAACAACTAAAAATTAAATTCAAATCAAATAGAAAAATACCAAAAGTTCCGAAAAATTGACAAAAGGAAATATCAATTTATCAAAACGCGACATGATTTTTCCTTGAAAAATAAAAATAAATTTTTCTCTGAAAAATCATTAGAAAAATCAAAATAAAAGAAAACGACGTCAAAAAAATTAAATCAAACATTCTGTATGAGTGCCCCCCCCCCCTCCCCCTCCTCGGTACTGACCCTCCTATACTACACCACAAGGCTCCTGCGCCCTAGCCCTAGAAGGCTTGAGGCTCTACGGCCTGCCCCGTCGCGCCCAGCCTCGGGCCTGGAATGCGCCCGCCGCTGCGGCTCGCCACGGCCCGGCCGACGTCGACGTGTTTGTGTTCAACTCGCGCGGGAAGGAGCTCTGGAGGCTGCAGGCGGGAGATTGAGGGGAGGGGGGAGGGGCGTAGGGACGCTACGAGCCTCCGCCACCGCCCCCCCCCCCCCCAACCGCCAGGGCCCTACGAGCAGCCCCAGGGTACTACCACCTCCCCCCCCCCCTCTCTCTCTCTCTCTCTCTCTCTCTCTCTCTCTCTCTCTCTCTCTCTCTCTCTCTCTCTTTCCGCCTCCTCCCTCCCTTCTCCAGGTCGACGACACACATACTACCTGGATGTAAACAAAGCTGGGGTCCTGGGGTCCGCGCTGGAGCGGCCTGCAGTGGCCTGGAGGGGTCCTGGATATGAACGGCCCGGGCCTGCCGGCTCAGCCCTGGCCCCGGCCTGGAGCGGCTGCTGGCAGAATGGGGAGGAGAGGGGAGGCGAGGACCCGCCTGACTGCATTCCAGGTATTTGAGGCCTCTGCTCTGCTCGGGTCGGCCGCGGCTCTCTCTGGGCTCTGGGCCCTGTGGCTGCGCCCTGTGCTGCGCGCCTGTGTTGTCTGTGCCGCCCAACCCCACGGGGTATGTGTGCTACAGCCGACTGATTCAGAAGATCGCTCTCTTCCCCCAGTCCTTGTCGCACTCATGGCGGTGCCCCATGTTGGGGTTGGCATGGCCTCACGAGTGCGAGAGAGTGAGAGAGGGAACGCTGCTAAGCCTGCAGGGGGGAGGGGGGGGGGGGGTTGACGCTAACGAGGCTCTGGTTTGATTTCTCCACGCCGATCGCGCTAAAGCACTTCGCTTTGTTTATGTGACCGAACTGGCGAGGGGTCCTTCACTCAAAAAAGTCTGTGTAGTGTGTACACTTCAACACAAAATCCGTAAAAAAATCAGGAAAAAACAAGGGAAAGTCAAGTAAAACCAGCCATATTAAGAAAAACCAGTATGAAACAGAAGAAAATGGGAAAAATCTAAAAAAAAATCACGAAGAACTAGAAAATTTTAAGGACCTCTCGGCCAGCGCCTGTCAGGCGGCGACTGATTTTGTCTGAGGAGCGGGTGCGCTGGCCCGCGGCTGGGTCTGTCGGTTACCATGACGATGATGATGATGATGAAGAGGAGGTGGAGGAGGAAGAAGAAGAAGAAGAAGAAGAAGAAGAAGAAGGAGGAGGGGAAGGGCGGGTATGTGGCAAACGTACCCGGACCTACTCCAGGGCGTCCAACGGGTCGGGTGTGAGGAGGGGAGGGGAGGGGAAGGGACAGGAGGTCACAAACGAGCGGGAAGCGCGTAGCGAGCGTAGCGGGCCCGTCTTGTCCTAGTCCCTACCTCTCAGGAAGTTGCGTACCCTCACAGGCAGCGGGTGGGTGGTGGTGGTGGGAGAGTGGCGCGGACCTCCTGCGTAGTAAGCGGAGAGAGAGAGAGAGAGTCCCGGGGGGACAGCACCCGCTGCCCGCGCGCACCCAGCGTGAATGGCTGCCGTCTGATTCCTGAAGATCACTTTCGCGCTTCATCCTTGTCTCGCTCGCACTCATGGGTCCATATATGCTGTCCCTGACATAGAGCACCGCCGTAGGTGCGACAAGGGCGTAGGTGCGAGAGCGATCTTTCGGAATCAGGCGGCTGGCTGCTTTTCCCAGGTCGGGCGTAGGTCAATTGTGACCAAGCAGTATACAGTACAGTACAGGGGACTGGAGACAGGTCACACACTCCCGACCCGACCCCGGCCCGCCGTGGCGTCTGTCTGTCTGTCTGTCGCCCGGTGCTTGCTGAGCACTGAGCGGCTTCCGGTGAGGCCTTGTAGGCGTGCTCTCTCTCACACACGCATCCTGGCCCGGCCCGCCCCGACCGCACTGCTCTAGGAGGAGACACATGTGGTGGAGTCTCCCGGTCCCATGCACGCTCTGCAGAATGGGGACTGCGGCAAGCCTGCAGCGAGTGGCCCCTGCTGCGGGTGATTCCGCGAACGGCGTTTAGCAGTGTCCTCTTTCTCTCGCTCCGCACAGCCGTCGTGGTGCGTTTGGAGTGTGACAAGGATAGAGAGGGGGAAGTTACCTCAAAGAATCATTATACGGCCCCAAAAAATCATTGAAAAAAAATTAAGGAAGATAAATGAAAATCCGAAAAATTCGAGTGCAAGTAAACACAAAATTGAAATAAGGGAAAAGAGAGCAGAAATAGGGGGAACTGGTAAAAATTTATCAAAAAGTTACAGAAATTTCCGTTGAAAAATCAACATCAAAATTCAAGAGAATGAAATCAGTCAAATCAAATGTCCAAAAATTATTGTTCACATTTTGTATGAGTGATCCCCCCCTTACCCCCGACTGTGTGGTCTACTGCAGCGTGTTGTGCAGCGGGCCTGCAATGACCCTGCAGTCGTCCTGCAGTGTGGGCCTGCAGCGGGCGAGGCCTGCAATGGTCCTGCAGTCGTCCTGCAGTGTGGACCTGCAGTCGTCCTGCAGTCGTCCTGCAGTCTGTGGGCCTGCAGCGGGAGGGGCCTGCAATGGTCCTGCAGTCGTCCTGCAGTGTGGGCCTGCAGCGGGCGAGGCCTGCAGTCGTCCTGCCGTGTGGGCCTGCAGCGGGCGAGGCCTGCAATGGTCCTGCAGTGTGGGCCTGCAGCGGGCGAGGCCTGCAATGGTCCTGCAGTCGTCCTGCAGTGTGGGCCTGCAGCGGGCGAGGCCTGCAGTCGTCCTGCAGTGTGGGCCTGCAGCGGGCGAGGCCTGCAATGGTCCTGCAGTCGTCCTGCAGTCGTCCTGCAGTGTGGGCCCGCAGCGGGCGAGGCCTGCGAGGCGGCACTGGCGGTGTGACCCCCTCCGCTCCGCCCCGTCGCGCCAGGCTGCGCCGCTGCGCGCTGCGCCGGGGAGAGGCGGGGCGGGGCGAGGCGAGGCGAGCCACTCATGAATGGGCCGGCCAGCGGCGCGCGGCGTGGCGGGGGGCGGCGCAACGTAGCGCGGCGTAGTGAACGGCTGGGCTGGGGCCGGCTGGGGCCCCCGCCCGCCTCTGCTCGGCGTAGTCACGTGGCGCGACCCGGCCCGCCGCTCCCTTACCCACCGCCGGTGGAATTCCCTCTGGCTGACGGGTCGGGTCGGGCCGGGCTGTTTTCGGCAGCGTCTTGCTCTTCGGCAGAGGGGTGCACATACGTGTACGTACGTCCGTCTTCCCTCGCTCAGGCGTCTAGCCGCCGTTAGCGGCCCGGTCTGTGTCCCGGTCCGGCCGCGTGATCTGATCTCTCCGCCACCACCACCTGCCACGCCACGCCCTGGCCGCTACGCCTTGCCGCTCGCTGTACAGTAGGCCCGGCCCGGCCCGGACCGGCCATGTTAGCGGAATGGCGCGAGGCGAGCGGAGCTGACGCTGCCGTGGCACGAAGCCTTTGGGGCCTCTGGGAGGGGCTCAGCCTGGTCTCTCGTGACTCACGGTCGGAAGGACCTGACTCATGGCGTGCTCGCTCGCTCTCTCTCTCCCTTCCTCCCTCCCTCCCTCCCGCTCTCACCCTCCACAGAAGTCGATGACTCATGAAGGGGAGGTTTTAACTGGATAAATTTCACCTGGGCGTCTCGTAGGACTACGCTGATGGCTGGGTAAAGCTGTCGCGCGGAGTGACTCGTTTGCCTGGCCGCGACGTATCCGTACCGTATCGTACCTTACCGCCTCTGTACTTACGGGCCACTCCTGGAATGCGTTTGTGCGCTCGGCGGTGCCGCTGCCACGCCACGCCACGCCGCGCCGGGAGGGTAGAGAGGGCACTGCTCCGAGTAGAGAGAGGGGCCGCCGGGCGGGCTCGGCCCCCTCAGGTAGCCCCTCTGCACCGCCACGCCGCGCCCCGCACCGCCCGGACCAGCCGACTGATTCCGCACATCGTTCTCCTCTTCTATACCTTCTCGTATAGCTCCGTCCTTGTCGCACTCATGGGACGGACAACCCCCACAGTCTACACCAGGAGCAGGGCAGGGCGCAGGACTTGTTGTCGGCCCCGGCGGCGGGCCGGGGGCTGGGCGGCCCCTGCTCTGCTCTGCTCCTTACTCAGTCGTTCGGAGTTTATATGGTGAAAACAAGTTTTTGAGTTTCTGGCGGTGCGGGGTCGGGTCGGGCCGGCCGGGCCGCCGGGCCGGGCATGCCGTACGGCGGCGGTCGAGAAGCAGGCCGCCCTGTCATTTGCAGACGCCTTTCCAGGAAAAGCTTTCATCCCAGCGCTGGCGGCGGGCTGGGGCGGGCTGGGGCGGATGCGTGGAGGGTAGGGCTGTGCTGTGCGATATCTCCATGTTTCGATGTCGACGTTCGATCTCGGAGTGTCAATATTCTGCCAGTTGAAAAACACCGAGGTCATACTCTGAATTTTCTTGTACAAATTTTGTAAATTTTTATTGAATTTTTGCTTGAATTTTACTAAAATTTTTGGTAACTGTCCTGAACTTTAAAAAGAAAATCTCGATTTTTTTCTGAATTTGGAAGTGTTCAAAAAAATTTCGAGTTGTTTCCCACTCGGGTTATTCGATATTACGACACATCAGCAATTTCTAATCACAATGTACAGTACCTCGATATGGTTTCAACATTGGGGTATCTCCCTTTGGGACTCTTTCAGTGAGGGTGAAGATCCCAAAGCAAAGCTCCCAATATTGTCGAGACTCGATTCATAGAGCCTGTGCCTATGTTCGGAATTTGTGATCGATATTGCATCGCAAAATCGAAATCCGAATATTGAACAGCCCTACTGGAGGGCTCGACGCTGACCGTGTATGGCTGAGAAGGGTTGCCCCTGGGGGGGTGATCTCGCACGGTGGACTCATCGCTATTTCCTTGTGGCACTAATGGAACACGGCCAAGGGCGCGGCCAATAGGAGCAAGAGAGGACACGGCAATACTGTGTTCGGAATCACCTCGCTGGTTCGCCTCGGTCCCGGTGCGGGGCGAGGCGTGGAGCCTTCCAAACGCCGGGCCGGGCTGTTGTAGGGCTGTTGGCGGGCACGCTTGTCAATGGGCCGGCCGGTCTGCAGTCGCTCATTCGCAGAAGACAAGCCGAAGACGGCGAGCCGGATTAGTGCTACTGTGGCTAGTGTAGTGTTGCGTAGGTGTGATTGTCTCCCTGTCAGATAAAACAATCACAAAATTGTAAGCAAAAATTCACCAAATATTCATATAAATTCACGAATATTCACAAAATTTGCTCACTAAAATTTTGAGTTGTCGCCAAATTAAAATGTTCAGATAAATGTTTTGGGCAACCATTATCGAATCGGTCGCCGCGGACTGCAGACGGGTTCCAGCCAGCTGCGGCCGGCGGTGGCAGCAGCCTGAGAGAGCTGAGGGTGGCTCGCCATTTTGGCGGGAAAAACGTATCCTCCGTGTTTTTGTGGCGGCGTTTCGTGACGTCTGCGCCCGGCCGGGTTCGTCCCGCCACCCGCCGCAGCTTGTTGGGGAAGGGGGTGAGAAGGGGGGGGGGAGACCCTAGACGTCCACCTTCCCCCTGCACATTGCACGCACTCCTTCCCTCCCCGCCGGGGCCGGGCCGTGGCGAGCCCGTCCTGCGCGCACAGCGCGGGGAGAGCCGACCGGGCCGACCGGGCCGACCCGAGGAGGATCGAGGAGCAGGCGAGCACGGGCGAGGCGGACGGACGTTGGCGGGCGGGCGAGGGGTCGGCCCCGACCCGGCCCGGGGCGGGCGCGGCTCACCACGGCCCGGTGCCGGCCCGGCCCGGCTCGACTCGGCGCGGCGCGAGGTTGGCGCTGGCGTTGCTCGGCACGGCTCCGCTCGTCTCCGCATGGCATGGCTCGGCGCGGACCGGTCCGCCATAGCGCCCGGCTCGGCTCGGCTCCGCTCGGCTCGGCTCGGCACTGCTCGGCGCAGTCAGTTCTCCTTGTGAGCAGGCCTCTGCCGTACGCGTCCTCGTGCCGCGTGCCGCGGTTCTGCGCCGCACCGCGCCGCGTTCTGTTCCGGCCTCAGAGCCGTCCGTACCGACCGTTTTCGTCCCGTCGCGTCGCGTCCCGTCTCTCTCCGCCGCAGAGAGGCTAGCGAGCGCGCTCTCGCTCTCTCTCTCTCTCCCCTTGGATTTCAGTGATGTGTGTGTGTGTTTGCGCCGGAGTGCTCCGGGTCTGGGCGGCGGCGATGCAGCCGTGTGGCGAGGAGGTGAGTGTCTCCGGCACGTGGGTGGCGTGGTGGTGGACCGCCAGGCCCGGTCCTGTCCGGCCCGGTTCGAGCTGTACCCGGCGGGGCGGCCATGGCGGCCGGGGCGTGGCGTGGCGTGGCAGGCGGCGGGGCGCAGCGGAGTCAGTGTGTGTGTGTGTGTGTGTGTGTGTGTGTGTTGGACCGGCGCGGCCGGGCCGGGCCGGGCCGGCACCCTACCCTCCACGCCCTAGCAATGGCGGCGCGCCGCACGGCCCGCCCCGCCCCGCCCAGCTCTCATCCCCGAGCGTGAGTGGGCGTGGATGCGGGTGCAGGAGCGTGGCGGTGGCGGTGGAACGCCTGGCGTACGCTCCCCTTTGCCCGCCCCGCCTCCACCACAGACCTGCATGAGGAACGCCCTGCCCTCCCGATCGGGGCCCCCCTGTCCTGCCCGCCCAGCGCGGCCGCCATGGCGGCAAAAGCGGCATCCGGCGGCTCTGGCGGTGGTGGCAGCAAGGTCCCGGCGACCCTGCCCGGCCCTGCCCTGTGCGTGGGGCAGGCGGAGATAGCCGCGCCCAAGGAGTGGGGGGGCCGGGGCGCCATGACCTACCACATGCTGCAGCTGCCGGTATGAATGCAGCTGGTCGCAGCTAACAGCTTCGGGGTCAGGCGTACTCGGCTCGGAGAGGAGGCTGCCATTTTGGTTGCCTACCTCCCAGGCTGTCGCTGCGCACCTTCCCCGCCTGACTGCTGATTCGGAAGGGTGCTCCCCTCGCCCTGTCTCTCTCGCACCTTCACGGTGCACCCTTATGAGTGCGAGAGAGCTAGGGCGAGAAGAGCGCCCTTCTGAATCAGTCTACTGCTCCTCCCCACCCCTTTCCATGTCTTCCGGCGTATGAGCCCCGCCCCGCCGGGCCCACGTGGCCATGCCTGCTTGGCGTTTACACTACCACCCTGCGTCATTGAATTGGCGCCTCATTCATTTTTATCAATTCATATGACCATCGATTCATTCATTCATTCATTCATTTGGCAGACGGTTTCTTTCACTCGTTCATTTAAAGTGACGTGCTATCTGGTGCCTGCCCCTAAGGCTGTATTTCATCAGCCTCCGGCGGCCACGAGGGTCGTTGAGTCCAGTGCCGCGCAATGCGGTCGTTGACCTGAGACCGCCCCCCCCCCCCCCCCCAAGCCTATTACTGTTATGTTTTGCCGTTTGCAGGTGTACTTAATTCAATTCTAATAAACGTTATCGTTTCTTTTTTTGCAGGAACATGGTGGGGAGGCTGTTCCTGGAGACCCTGAAATCCGTCTCCGACAACCCCCATGATGTGGCTAACGTCCTTTGGATCTTGTACAGCATGTCTGAAAATAAAGGTGTGTATGTTATTCTGCTACAAATTTTCTCAAGGTGGCCACTTTTTGTTTCTCTGGCCCCGATCGTGATCCCAATCGAACTCTGCATCACTCCCCGTTTCTTTGTATCAAAGATCGACTGCAGGCGGGTGGAGAATAGCAGAATAAGTCTTCCACCAGCTCCAAGTCGACCTGCACGACCCCGGCCCGGCACTCTCCCCACCCCCTCACACGTGCACTTGTGACCCCCAGATGCGTAATTCAAAATGCCTATTGGCACGCATCGGTAGGCCGGCCTGGTGCCTTGGGTGGTCCTCCCCCTCCCCAACACCCTTCAACCTGTTTCCTCGAGGGGGAAACAACCATAATTTTTATTTACAGCTCGTAATTCATAAAAATTAAAATAAAATAATTCATTAAAAATTTAAATTAAAAAAACTGGAAGAAAATTTGGAAAATTCTGGAAAATTCACAATAATTTAGGTAAAATTCTGGTGTAATTTCTATAAAACTTATATTTAACCTCTATTAAAATTCACGAAAATTCTCAATGTGCACACCAAGATCCTGAGATTTCTCTCCTCTTGTGTTCCCTTCCCTATCTGGGTGTTTATGACTGTGGTGTGGTGCGCACTGAGACCGGGCCCGGGTATGAGGCTACGCCTCCGTAGCGTGCCGTGCCCTTGGAGACCGGGGCGGGGCTGGGCGAGGGATGCTCGGTAGTGGAGGGCTGGCTAGCTTGCCCCCGCCCCTAGCGCGGTGCCGCTCTCTCACTCGCACCGTCAGACCAGATTCTCTCACTCGCTCTCATTCCGCACCTCACCCCCGTCCATTCCTCTCCCCTCTTCTCAATAGTCTTATTGATCTTGTGGGTCGGGTCCGCGACCACCCCACCGCGCCGCGCCCCGCCGCGCCGCACCCCTAGCGCGGGCTAGCTGCTGCCTGGCCACGCCACGAGGAGGCTAGACTACCCGAACAGGCTGCGTGGCGTTGCGTGGCCGGGCGTGTCGGGCCGGGCTGGGCCGGCAGAGCGCGCTGCGAGTGCCGTCGCTCTCCGGTCCGGTCGAGCTCGTAGGACCGCCGTAACCAACGTCGCGATTCTACCAAGTTACGCGGTTTCTCCCGTTTCACCCCCGCGTCTCAATGGAACGCGTTTGCCCCACCCTCCCCCTCGTGAACCGGCTGCGTAGTGCCCCCTCCCCCCCCCCCCCTCGGCCACTCCCGCCCTAGCGGGGACCGAGGCAGGAGGGGAGCTTTGAACCGATGCCGCCTAGAGCAGCGCAGCGGCTGTGCGCAATGCGGAGGCGGCCGACCCGACCGCCCCGCTAGGCCCCGCTAGGCCCCGCCCATGGCGACGCATGCGGTGCCATGTACAGGATGTTGCACATGTCGGGGCCACTTTACCGTTCATCGACTGATCTTGGCCGTGGGTGTGGTTCGTAAAGGATTGCCTCACTGGGGGGCGTTTCACCCTCCCCCATCACGCGGGCCGGTTCACGTCCCGTTTCGAATGAAGACTTTTTTTGGTTTTGGGAACATAAATTTTGTGTTGTTTCAGACCCGGCCATCCGCGTCGAACTGATGGACCACATACCCCACATAGCAATGCTGTGCCATTCTGAGAGGGATAAGCTCTTGTATGTTGTGGACCATCTCTTGCCCCTAGTGGCCAAACTGCTGACTGACCCGGATGACCAGGTGAGATTTTAGTTTGCCTAGCATTTTATCGTAGATGCCCTAAATCAGTCAATTTTTCTAATTTTTCTTTTTCCCTTAGGTGCGCAAAGCAGCTCAGGTTACATTACTAGTATTGATGGATCAGTCTCTGGTTGGACAGTCTGCTGTGGAAGATGTTGTGTGCCCTGTTGTCCATGCACTTTCTAAAGCAGATCAGCACCCAGGAAAAGCTGTCCAGGTGAGAGTTACATTCCATTCATCAAATCTACCAATGTTATTGCTTGTGGTGGTCTAAATGCTGTGCATGATCAGCATTTTTTCACGTTGTTATCAAGTCCGTGACCTTGAAGACAACTGCAGTTGGGTGACTTGAAAGACATGGGTAGTGAGATGTTTGCTGCTGTACATCTCACTACCTTGTCTTTCATGTTGCTCGGACTGCATGTTCCCAAGGAGTTTTCTTCATTCATGAACACTTTGGGTCCGACATTCGCATCAAAGCTGGTTTGTCATAGATAATGTTATGAAAAGCTATCACAGCCAGCTTTGATGAGCTATGTCTGACCTCATAGCATCATTCAGCAAACACCTGTTACTGGATCTTCAGCTGCTCAGAAGAGGCTGGAGCCATCAATACGGCTGTGAGAGCGTGAATTTGATACCGTATCACAGCCACTTTGATGAGCTCTGGCTTCTTTGCCGCCCTGCAATCTTCAGTGTCATTATGTTGCATGCATTTCTTCAATGGTCTGTTTTGGCTGTCTTATTTTTTGGGGGTCTTGCCTGGGATAAGTTTTCATTTATTTCTGTTACTCCTCCCCCCCCCCCCTTTTTTTCTTTTTTTTTGGTTTTTTTTCTCCTTTTTTTCCCCCCCCTTAATTGTAACAGTCTAAGTGAAGCTTGAGCCCCACCCGTCAAAGTGGCTGTGACTTATGTGTTTCTCTTTCATATCACAGCCATTTTTGACGAGTTGGGTTTCAAGTGTGAAGCGTCGTTGGATACTCCTGAAGTCGATCTGGAAAGAAGACACTGAAGCTCTGTGCTCTGCTCACAAAGTGGCTGTCATGTGTACATTTAATATCATATCACAGCCAGCTTTGATGAGCGGAGCATTTTGCTATAACAACTTTGTGAAGAGGATGATTCCAAGCTCATCTTGCTTTGTTGTCCACATCAAAGTGGCTGTTGTGTGTTGCTTAAATCATATCACAGCCAGCTTTGATGAGCGCAAAAGAGCAGTTTTCTTCAAATTCGTCTGTGTCATTCATATGATTTCAGCCATACCTGTATCTCATATCCAAACAATGCATTTTGTGCCGGATGCCAAAATTGAGTCAAGGTTGACATGACATTATTCTTACACATGTTATTTGTTTGTTACAGTTAATGAGCAAAATGGCTCCATTTCTTGGACGTGAGGCTACTGAAAGATTATTTCTTACAAGATTTTGTGAGTTATGCCGTAATAGTGATATATCCGTCCGGAAAATGTGTGCTGCTTATTTTGGCGAATTTTGTGCTGTTGTTGGTCAACCTACAACTGAGGAAACCTTAGTAAGTCTTCCAACACTTACCTCTGTGTTTTGCTTTGATTTGTTTAATCTTCTAATTTTGAATTCTCTTTATTCTACAGCTTTGTAGGTTTGTTAAACTCTGCCAGGATGATGTTCCAGGAGTGAGGAAGGCCTGTGCTGAAGTTATTATGTCTGTTTCTTGTGCTTGCACCCTTCAAAGGCGCAAAACAGTTCTAGCCCCTATGTTTGTCACATTACTGTGGGATCCAACACGGTGGGTTAGATCATCAGCATTCAAAACTCTAGGCCCCTTTATATCAACATTTGCTGTTCCTAGTGTTGCTGATCTTGTGTACAATGAAAACGGAGAGCTAGTACTTGTCAATCGTGAGGGCTGTGAATTCAGGTAAATATACAAGTCCCTTTCTTTTAGTATTGTGCTCTTCTTTTAAATTTTTGGTTCATTGCTTCTGTTATTAATTTAAATTTTCCTTCATCAGGTTAAACAGAAATGCTGACAAGGGGGAAGCAGATGTGGAAGAGGGATGGGAGGCTGTTGATGAATCATCAAGACCAAAGGACTCAAGATCAAGGAGTTTGAGTTTGAGTTCGAGGATTTATGAGAAAGGGCAAAAGTATGGTATGAAAAAAAAACAGGAGCAAAGGTCTCACTTACTTTCCCCCATCACTACAACTGATCAAGATTTTTGGGACTGTTTGGATAGTAGTAAGGAGGATGACAAAGATGTCAATGATACTGAGGCCACTACTGATCCTTCCAGTTACGAAACAAACAGCGATCTTCAGAATGAAAACAATGAAGATTCAAGTGATGTCACTACTTCCAGTTTGATGAACCCTCTTCCTAATGGTGATGTCACAGTTCAAAAGGAAAATGATAGTCAAGGCACTGATGACAGTAGTCAGTCCAACCATACATCTGTGCTCTGTAAGACTTCTACACTGCAAGATGCAGGACTCTTCAGTGACTTACGGAATGCCCTTGACATGGAGTATTCACGAAGTGAGAGCAGCTCAGACTGTGTCACATTAGAAACAGACCTAGATGATTACTGGCATAGTCAAGGTGAGTGCCTTTATGTTTTTTTCTATTCTGTCACTCTCCAAACTTTGATAACCTCTAGTAATTCATTTCATCCATGCAGCTGATGAGGCAAGTGAGAATTCTATAGAGAAAGATCTCAGCAGTTTTTCATCTACACCAGCAACAACACCATCAGAGGAATGGGATTACAATAGCTTTCAGTATTGGAGGGTGCCTATTCCTGAAGTCCCGAATATGGAAGAATTAGCTGATACAGATCTTAGCAATCTATCAATGGATTGTCCTAGTGACACTACTTTAAAAGAATGTGATATTAAGTCTGATGGTGATCTTGGAAATGGTAAAAATTGATTTCATAACTTTAAGTTTTGTAAAGGAATCCTCATCACAATAACTATATTTTTTCTGTTTTATTTCCGTGGCAGATTTAGTTCAGAAAGTTACTAGTGATGAGAGTCAGTCTGAAAGTGCTACTTCAAGGTCTGCCCAACACCAAGATATTGTCCCACAAGAATTAGTAGAATTGTTTGTTTCAATGACAAACCCACCTCATGCTCACATGACTGACGTTGAGATTGCTCTGCACTGTGCATTCAGCTTACCAGCTGTTGCTCTTACGCTTGGTCGCGAAAATTGGGGCTTTCTTCGTAGGACCTATGAGGCTCTTGCTGCTGACATGCAATGGAAAGTGAGGAGAACAGTGGCATGTAGTATTCATGAATTGGCAGAAATTTTAGGTGAAGAGTTGACAGCTAAAGACCTAGTACCCATTTATACTGGACTCATCAAGGACCTGGATGAAGTTAGAATTGGAGCTCTGAAGCACCTTGCTGACTTTGTTAGGGTTTGTATAAGTACAATTCTGCTGAGTTTATATTGCATTGACAATCGATCAATTGTTTATTAAAAGAAATTTTGCGTTTTCAGTTGCTGCCTTCAGTTGAAAGAAAATCCTTCCTGAACCAGTTTGAAATGTTCCTGGTCACAGACAATGAATGGAATTGGCGTTTTCGGGAAGAATTAGCCCAACAGCTTTTGCGAATTATCTCCCTGTATACACCAGAGGAATCATGCAACCATTTGGTACCTGTAGCTATAGCACTTCTCAAAGATAAAGTTGCAGCAGTTAGATCATCAGCTCTAGTTCTGGTAAGCAGAAGTTTGTCGAAACTTTTTATTTACCTTAGAACTTTTTGCTAACCCACATCTTTTCTACAGGTTAGTCAATTGATCAATCATGTCACTTCAGAAGGTCCTCTACTCCGAAAACTCCTACCACAATTGGCCCAGGAGTTTGCCAATAGCACAAGATGGGAAAGACGGCAGGCTTTTGCATTATTGTGCTCACACCTTGTATCAGGTCGTATTTTGGGTGGCGACCAATTTGCCAGAGAAGTATTGCCTTACTTGTTGGATTTGAGCTACGACCGCGTCCCTAATGTTCGTCTTGCTGTGGCTAAAACTGTGGCCTCTGACATTATGGCTCACCGTAAGTAGTGCATCAATTATGCAAAACGAAAAAAAAATGTTGAAAATTCAACTTATTTATTTTTAAATTGCTAATGTCTTTTTATTCCATTCTTATCCAGAATTTTTTAGCAGTGCACAATCACCGCATCAAGAAGTTCTGATGCAAGTTTTGAAGAGACTTATCAATGACAAGGATAGAGATGTTCGTTTCTTTGCTGATATGCGACGAAGTTCCAGTTTTACACATCTGCGGTGTCGTAGTAATGTCAGTCAATTACAGCAAATGCCAAGTTGCTGAACATGCATAATGCCAGGAAACATAAATTTTAATGAACTTAATTGTAATGAGTCTTTTTAATCATGATGTTTATCCCCAAATTTTTATCATGATTTTGTAACTAGAATATGAAAATTATCAAGTGATGTTATCTATAATAAATCAATTGTTAAATATTGTATTTTTTATGTATTTCATACAACTCCTTTCTCTTTTATTCATAAATTAGACAATATTTTAATTAACAGTAATACAGGTGGAGGCCATTAATTTACTTTCTATGAACGATTAGAAGTCCGCTGCTTGGATTCTTCCTGAGTGGTTTCCTTTTCTGAAGTTGTCTTTTGCTGTTCAGCCTCCAGCTCCTTTATTAAGGCATCAAGTCTTTCATGTTCAATATTCAATGGCTTGTCATAGCCCAAAACTCTGATGAGATGCTCCTTATCAAACAAGTTTAACTCGAGCATCATTGGGACACCCTTCACTTCCATTGTAGTGAACATTCCTCCATTGTCAGGAATTTTTCCATCTCCCGCGCGAAATGGAATCTGTCAAGAAATTGTGAGTTAGAGCAAATACTTCATTCATCTGATAAAAAAAACAGATTAAATTTACCTTTCTTTCTTGAAACAGAAACGTAGTACAGTGAGCATAATACGTGTCATTTTCTTCATTATAAGATACATGGTTGACATATTTCTTTACCAGTTGATGGAGTAGAAATGGTGTGATGAATGTGAAAAAGCCTGCTATGCTACAGGTTACTATTAAAACTGGAAGACTAGTTACTTGATTGTACAACATAGGCTGGACAGCAAGCCCTATTATTGTTGTAGAAAAGGAAAAGAGTTTGGTCCTCCGTATTTGAGTCTCCATTCTACCCTGATAAACAATAATAGGTTTTCTGTTTTCTTGTCCATGTTCATGAGATTTGACGAAACAATGTGAAGATGTGTGAATCTGTAAACAAAAGAAAAGCAATTGATGTTGAACAACAATTGAGAGAGGGAGATATGCTTTACAGCCCAGATCCAGATGCAACTGTCCGGTTCTCAGAGACCTACGGTCGGCCCGGGGGAGAATAAATCAACAAGACTTGATCAATAACTGCGAGTGCATGCAGTAAAAAAGTAAACAAACAATTTAGTAACTCAAGGTGGGACTAAAGCTACGGTTGGAAGAAATTCAGTAAGTAACCAAAACACAGTTTCACTTCCAAGGACGAAAGAGCGAACTATAGTGTGAATAAGGTACATCGAAAAAAAGAGATAATTGAAGAGAAGCCGTTAAATTGTAGAATAAATCTTGTAAAGCAAAGGCTACTCGATCAAAACTAAATTACCTTGTGAGATGAGGTTAAGTTTGGTAAACATCTTAAAAGACAGTTCGGACTACTAATACTAGGGATTGGGCCAGCTGATATAAGTCGACAGCTCAGAAGACGCAACATTTTAGAGTTTTACCAAACTAAAGCAATACGAATTGCGTTAACAAACTCAAACAGTGAGTGAGCGAAAGAAAATGACCCAATAGCAGAACACGGGCGCGCAGCGCAGAGAAGGAGGAGAAAACAAGAAATGCGCATCAACCTTGGGTACCAGTAAGTTTCTCATCTTAAAAACAACTTCCGGTGCCATTTCGCGGCTCTCAATTCGATTGAGCCCGCGCTGTTTTCGAGAAATTGGGTGAGCGTGACCAGTGACCAGACCATAGCCGAACCAAAGGTACAGCGTGAGTCCGAAGCCTTTGTTTTTTCTGCAATTTCAGCCAGCAAATATTGTTGCTAGAAAAAAAAAAGAGAAAAAAACACAGTCGGACTTTGATTTCGCAAACTGCCTTGCCAATCGACGTCATGCCGACGTCGTAGGCGGACTGACTGACTGGGGACAGAAGGGCGATTCCGCAGAGTGATTTTGTCTCTCTACCCCTGTTGCAAGTCGCACTCATGGGAGCACGGTCATAAGGAGCGAGAGGGCAGTGCTAAACGCGAATCACCCAGCAGGGCTCAGCAGGGTGCGCAAACTAGCTTACCTACGATAGCAGAACGCACCGTACTACTAAGGCTTCGTTGCTTAAATTTAAGTTGAAGGTTGAGTAAGAGAGGCTCAGCCAATCAGCAGCACAGGCCAACCAGGAGTTAAGGGGTTTAGTGTGGGCGATCTAAAAGTTGAGGGCAAGCAGGTCACGGCGGGGGAGAGGGGGATCGCAAATATCGGTCACGTAGTATGGGTAGCCCACGACCCAGGGGTCCTCACAGAGGGGTGTCCGCATCGAGGAGATGCTCGAGATCGCGTCTCCGATGCGCGACCCGTGGAACATGCTATCATCTGTTTCAGAAGATCGCTCTGGTACCTCCCTCCTTATTGCACCTAAGGCGCGGTGCCCTATGATGGGGGTGGCAGAGCCTCATGAGTGCGAGAAGGACGGACGGAGGCGCCAGAGCGATTCGCCAGGAGCCGGTGCAGCGGATGCTGCGCCCCGTAGGCTGCGCCGGGGTCGGGAGGGAGCGCGTCGACCTCGTCGTCACCGATAGCTGGTGGCGCTGGCACACCACATTACCTCAGCTCGGGTCCGCCGCCGAGAGTGTACACCCCGAGGAGTAATTCGCTTTAAATTCATGCGTACACCAATTGTTCTGATTTTTTTTAAATTTTCGTGATTTTTCTTCATTATTTTTTTTTTATTCTTGATTTTTCTTCGATGTTTTACTGATTTTGTCTCATGTTTTGTCTTAGGGTGTGCACTGTCCTTTTGTGTGTGTGTGTGTGTGTGTGTGTGTGTGTGTGTGTGTGTGTGTGTGTGTGTTGCGAATGAAGGCCCCCTCGGTGGTACACCCTGCGCCCTGCGTTCCCATCATCTTTTTCTCTCCAATCATTTTCTAATCACTACCCAGTCAAATAATTTTCGACAGCCATAGAGTGGTTAAGAGAAGACATTTCCGCACGGTACTCTCGCCGACGCTGCAGGTGCCCCGCAGTCTTGTACCTCTCTCGCCAACGAGAGAGAACTACCTCTCCTTGATGTCCGTAGAGAGAATGCTCCCGGGATCATCGCTGCCGACTTATTCCGACGAGCGCCTCCCTCGCCCTGTCTCTCTCGCACTCATGGGCTTCGCCGGCCGGATAGGTGAGGAAGAGACAGGGCGAGAAGAGGGATCTTCGGAATAAGCCGGCTGCCGCCCAACGTCGTGGAGGTGGGTGCTAGAGGTGTGCGAATCGGGGTTTTTGTGTTCGAATCGAATCGAATCTCAAAAATTTCTTTCGAATCGAATCGAATCGAATCCTACAAATTTCTTTCGAATCGAATCGAATCGAATCGGCTCCATTTCGAGTCCGAATCGAATCGGGGGAAAAATCCTTTTGTTTTACCTAATAACAACAATTAGCTTTACGCTGCTCTATAAATACAGTAACAATTGCGTATTTAGTCATGGTAAAAGCTAGAACTAAGTCTGCCTGGGACCGACGGCTTCCGTGTGCCCTACTTGGACCCCGAAGCGATTCGTCTTCGAACTTACCCGATTCGAAATTTCGAATTATTCGACATCGAATCAGTCAAATTCGAATTCGGTCGAATTCGAATCTGGCCGATTCGATTCGATTCGATATCGAACGATTCGCACACCCCTAGTGGGTGCCCGCCTCCACCTCCAGCCGGTGCGCGCCACGCCCTACCCCAGGTGAGCGAGCTGACATAAACTGACATTAGGTGACACGACATGAAGTGACATAGTGTATCTCTGGCACGATTCCTTCTTTTTCCTTTCTTGTTTGCGCACCACCTTCCCTTCCCGCACACTTTCCCAGTAGGGTGACGATGTCAAAAAGTTATCGGTGCGAGAAGTCTTGAGCACGCGTGAGCGTTTCACGTGAGGTGAACGTTCACGTGAGATGCAAAACGAGATGGAACTAGACAAACCCAAATATTTTTTGAAAGGAGAGAGTGCGGAGATTGTAATTCTGCAAAAATATTGGCCATTTTGCTTAGCATAAGGCGCCACTCGAGGGGGAAAGAAGTCTCGAAAATGGTGTACGAGTGATTACGCGATTACGCCCGTTATTACACATGTTTACTCCTTATTTTCTGTTATTTTGGTTATTTTACTGGATAACATACATAATAATACAATATAATACAATATAATACATAATAATACATAAATAATCGATAATAACTCTTAATAAAAGGTTATTACGCGTAGATTACAAGTGATTACGCATTGATTACGGGTCAGGGTGTACGAGTGATTACGCGAGTGCTTTCCCCCTCGGCGCCACTCATCTCTCACGAGAGCGCTCACCTCACGTCACCTCACGTGAGCGCTCACGCGTACTTAACTTTACACGCTCCTGGTGACACCACCAGGAGACATACAGGTGACACCTGACACCTGACACCACAACAAATTAAAGAGGGTCTACCAATGACGTGTTTTTACTGCCATATGGGCTTCTCAGCGATAAATGAGCACTCGGGCAGATTACATTGATGAGCAAGAAGGCGAGAGAGTGGCAGGAGAAAGCGTCATCGTATTCACACTGAGAGAAATGTTTAGTGTCATAGTCTAAACTTTCGTTTAGTGCGCGCCGGGAGCGCCACAACTAAGCCTCGTTAGTGACCACCTGTAACAGCAAGGTGCTCACCAGGAAAGTTGTTTAGATCCGCGATCCAAACGTGGTCAGTCGTGGGCTGTAACATTTTTGGGGACGGTCTCTAAATTTCGATTAATGGAGATGATTCCTAACGTTTAGTCAGAGAGCAAGACGATGGTGGAGAACTGAGAAGAAAAGTTCGGCCCGAACGGGACTCGATCCACGGTCCGTACAATCCTAAGGCTGTGCCTCTACCGACTGAGCCATCGGCGTCGCGTCGCTTCCAACTGCTTGTAGTTCGAAATGTTGCCACCGCTGGCGCCGCGACGCGACGCATGTGTGTGACCGGAACAATGATGCGCTTCATTTCCGAAATTAATAAGCGGTGCCGATGGCTCAGTCGGTAGAGGCACTGACTGACGACTGTCCGGTCTATGGTTCGAGTCCTGTTCGGGTCCAACTTTTCTTCTTGTGTTAGAGCGTTTGGACGTATGGCGCAGCAACCTGGATTTAACTCAGGACTCTGGCCACATTTAGATGCATCGGAAAACAACTTTATCCCTACAACACACATATTTAGATCCTGTAGCTAAACGACGGAGATTAAACCGTTTTAGACGCCTGAACCAAAGTGTTTAGTGCGCTCTGAGATCACTAAATTTTTTAGTGCTGTGGTCTAAAATTTTAGTCCCTGCAACTAATCATTTCTCTCAGTGCAGCAGTCGGGTCAGCATTTAGGATTTCTCCGGTGCTGTGGAGCCTCCCTAGCCGATGGTCGTAGGGTCGAAGGTCCCGTTCGGCCATGCGCATTAGAGGGTAGCGTAGAAAATGGATTTTAGATATTGAAGTGGTGGTAATGCGGAAAAGTTGTCTTTTTGGATGTATAATCCAGCGCAATTTTTTAGTTTTCGATCGGACAATATTTTCCGATCGCGCAACGCGTTCAAAATTATGCATTAGCTCTTATGGGAAAAAAAGATAAAGTGAAAATCGATAATTTAGGCTTAGTATCTGATGTTTTTTGAAAATCTGTTTTCAGAAATGTAATCTACGCCACGAAAGGTAGCCAGTGATGTATCACACTTGATATTGCAACCCATGGTTTAGACGGTGTAAGATGCAAAATTTCATGACTTTTGTGCAATTTGATGTGATTTTGGCCTAAATTGGCAACTGGCCGGGACTGAACCCTTCACTATAATATCAAATGTGATACATTACTAGATGCCTTTTTTGGCGTACATTGCATTTCTGAAAACAGATTTTCAAAAAACATCAGATTCAAAGCCTAAATTATCGATTTTCACTTTTTTGTGGTTTTCGCCGTTTTTTTTCCCATAAGAGCTAATGCATAATTTTGAACGCGTTGCGCGATCGGAAAATATTGTCCGATCGAAAAATAAAAAATCGCACTGGATTATACATCCAAAAAGACAACTTTTCCGCATTACCACCACTTCAATATCTAAAATCCATTTTCTACGCTACCCTCTAATGCGCATAGCCGAACGGGACCCTCGACCCTACGACCATCGGCTAGGGAGGCTCCACCGCACCGGAGAAATCCTAAATGCTGACCCGACTGCTGAATACGATGACGCTTTCTCCTTCCACTCTCTCGCCTTCTTGCTCATCAATGTAATCTGCCCGAGTGCTCATTTATCGCTGAGAAGCCCATGGCAGTAAAAACACGTCATTGGTAGACCCTCTTTAATTTTTTGTGGTGTCACCCGTCGTCGTCCTGTAATCCGCACCTGGACCGCGAGAGCAACTTGTTGAACCCCACGTGAACATGTCGTGGACACGCCAGACACAACGCTAACGCGAATCTCGGCGTGCTCAAGACTTCTCGCACCGACAACTTTTTGACATCGTCACCCTACTGGGAAAGTGTTCGGGAAGGGAAGGTGGTGCGCAAACAAGAAAGGAAAAAGAAGGAATCGTGCCAGAGATACACTATGTCACTTCATGTCGTGTCACCTAATGTCAGTTTATGTCAGCTCGCTCACCTGGGGTAGGGCGTGGCGCGCCCCGGCTGGAGGTGGAGGCGGGCATCGACCTCCACGACGTTGGGCGGCAGCCGGCTTATAGTGTGTTTCGATTGGAAAAGGGAGAAGAATAGCGGATAGAACAAAAGCGTCCTGATTGGCTGAGCGCTTCGCGCCACTCGAGCGCGCTCGTGGTGGTGGGGGGTAGTGGTGGGAGGCTCAGCCAATGAGGACGCTTTTTGTTCTATCCACTATTCTTCTCCCTTTTCAAATCGAAACACACTATTCCGAAGATCCCTCTTCTCGCCCTGTCTCTTCCTCACCTATCCGGCCGGCGAAGCCCATGAGTGCGAGAGAGACAGGGCGAGGGAGGTGCTCGTCGGAATAAGTCGGCAGCGATGATTCCGGGAGCATTCTCTCTACGGACATCAAGGAGAGGTAGTTCTCTCTCCATGTTTTAGATGCAAATCCATTAGAGGTCAAATTACGGTTATTTTTGTAGAGGTGTATTCGTTAGATGCATCCATTGATTTTTCTTAGAAGCAAAACTCTGGTGGGTCTTAGAAACATTTTCACTTCTTGCTGTATTTGCAGTTTTACATGTGAAACACAGTAGGAGAGGTTTTACTCCTAAAACTTTTTAGAGGTAAATTCCCAACTCTGTGTTTTACTCCTAACCGTAGAGGTAAATCTTGTAGAGGTATTTTCGCAGCAGTATTATTAGAGGTATATTGCCGTAGAGGTAAATTTACCTCTAATCAAAATTAGAGGTGTTTCCAGTAGAGGGATCAGGCCACCCCCGGCCCCCTAGGTTTTAACACTAACTCGAGAATGAGAAAGACTTTAATAATTTTCAGTCAAAACGTTATCAAACCAAAGCGTGAATTTCATCTGCCTCACATTTTCCACATAAAATGTCATCACACGCTGGGCCAGCAATCAACAACACTGCCGCAAGCAATCACCATAAACCCAAAGATGGGAGCTGAATTGACAATTATAAAAAAAAAAATCGATTTTATAAAAATCTGGTAGGCACGAAGTTTATTAACTTTTTGGCATAATTTGAGACTTTCGTGGATGGTCTAGGTAAATAAGAATATAAAATCTACTTTTTTTGTTAAGTAAAAAAAAAATGTTTTACCTCAGTGTTTGATCAGTGTCACTAGTACAGCGGGTTAGGTGCCAAATTTCAGCTATCTAGCTCTAACTACTAAGAAATTAGTTTGTCAGTAAAATTTGTCCGATTAGCTTGATTTTTGAACTGTAGGCTCGGAATGCAATGGTTATTCGAAAAGTACGTTAACAATTTTACCCTAACACGTCCTTCAAAATTTTAGTCTTTGAGACTTTGAGCTACTGTGCATAAGTTGAATCAACAGGTCCCCCCCCCCCCCCCCCAGCCGCGGTTCTCCCCTGCGCGCCGAGGCGTTGAGCCTCTCAAACAATACCGAGCTACCCAGCCGGCTCGGCACAGGGTGCTCGGCTCACAATCTCTCTAGAAACTAAGGATGCAAACTAAAATTGCTCAAAAACGTATAGACAAATTAACACCAAATACACCTTAAAAATTTTTTAATTTTTCAAACTATTTTTCAGTTTTCTTACGTAAAAATCGTATAGAAACAATCGTCTACTTCCATAAAGGGCCATTGTCGAGGAGGAATAAGAAACTTTCCGGCGAAAGCAAAAGGCTCCCCTAACGGGGGCCTAAAAATTGCGCTGGATTATACATCCAAAAAGACAACTTTTCCGCATTACCGCCATTTCAATATCTAAAATCCTTTTTCTACGCTACCCTCTAATGCGCATGCGCCCGCTTGCGACAGCGCAGCCCTGGCGCAGCCCTGGCGCAGCCCCTGGCCGCAGACCAAGGAGTACATTTGACCAGGTCACCTATCCGACCGATATAAACCCTTTTTATAGCTCATGATCGATTAAAAGTACTATCGCACCATCATGCTGGATATGGATGGGAATGGCAGGGATAGGCCATAGGGACAGGCCATCGATACTCGAGTGGACTCGGAACGTGTGGTTTCTATGAAAAGTTTTGCTAATCACCGATAGTGGCCTCGGCACGCAGCGGCGAGGGCGTGGAAGCGGCAGCGCGCTCAACCAACTACTCTGCCTTGGCCTTCAGTGTGGCCTGGGGGACCGCACCTCCCACCCTTCCGCCACCAGACATGGCTCCGACGCTCTGCATTTGTAGCTTTCCCGACCCGGCTCCTCAGTCACAACATCACCGCGTGCTGAAACGGTTGGATCGGGCCGAATAGCACCATGGTGCACTTCACGACCGCGACGGTGATCGCGCTCCTGGCGGTGCTGTGCGGGGCGGAGGGCGCGCGCATCCTCGCCGTGTTCGCCATGAAGGGCAAGAGCCACACGATGGTGAACGAGCCGCTGGTGAGGGCGCTGGCGGCGCGCGGGCACGCCGTCGACGTGTTCGGCCACTACGTCCCGGAGGACGCGAACAAGACCAACGTAACGTACCACGCGCTCACCAAGTCGGGCTCGCTCGCGCCCGGCCTTGACATTGCGCGCTTCGAGAGCATCTGGCTGAAGCCCATCGTCAGCCCCGTCAGGCTCCTGCAGATGGGCCAGGACGACTGCGCCGCTCTGTTCAGCGACCCCGCCATCCGGGACCTGATCCAGTCCAACCGGACGTACGACCTGTTCATCACCGAGCTGTTCAACACGGACTGCTACCTCGGCTTCGGACACCGGTTCCAGGTGCGGCGCGTTTCCCATCCCGGGGGGTAGGAAGGGGCGTGCCACTCATGCGGTATGGGGTTGCCTTAACAGGAACAGGCGCTCTACCCCAGTGTGGTCAGCGGTCATTCTCTTGTCCTAGGGGTTGACAATTCTTAAACCCACGTTCAAACAATACAAACAAACAAAAATGCAGAGAAAGGTTCAGAAAAAATAGCTGAGTTAGCACTCTCAATGTAGAGTGTTGTCTCCTTTTACCCATTTTTATCTGGATACGCACCTGAGGACCCAATCCCGGCGGAGTAAGTAATTTTCTGTCTTGCTGGTGGCGCTCTGCAGGTCCCCGTGGTGGCGCTCAGCACCAGCCCCATCCTGCCCTGGGGCAACGCGCGCTTCGGCAACCCGGACAACCCGGCGCACATCCCCTGCATGCACTCGGGCTGGACGGACGTGATGTCGCTGCCGGAGCGGCTCGTCAACGCCGCCATCGTCTACGTCTCCGTGCTGAGCCAGCGCCTGGTGTACGAGGCGCGCGACCAGCGCTGGGTGGACCAGGCGTTCGGGCCCGGCACGCCCGCCGTGCGCGACCTGGCGCGCGACACCAGCCTGCTCCTCACCAACACCTTCCACGCCCTCAGCCTGCCCAGGCCGCTCGCCACCAACGTCGTGGAGGTCGGCGGCATCCACATCACCGCGCCGCAGCCGCTGCCAAAGGTAAGCGTAAGCATGCGTAAGCATGCGTAAGCCCTCCCCTGATCGTCTTGAGGTGCCCCACCACAACAAGTCACCACGACCGAGGGGTCCTTCAATTAAATAATTAAAAAAAAAATGGTGTACACCCTATAACAAAATCAGAAAAAATCTGGAAAAATCTGGAAAAATACGAACAAAATATCAAGAAAAAATCAAGAGAAATTGCAAGTTGCCACTTGCTGACGTATTTCCATCGACGGGGAGCTTATCCTGGTGGAGGCTTGCCACACCGATCACGGCGTACGTCAGGAACCGATCAACTTTCGCAATCGCTCGTGTCTATTGGAGCACATTTTCCACGTATTGATTTCCACAATTTATCATCAAACGCGCCGCGCTCCTTCGCTCCTCCGTCGCTAGCCGGCCGGTCAGCGGCCAGAGGCCAGGGCCAAACCCCCCGCCCCTCGGCCCGCTGCGTTTTGTCGAATGTTTGACAGCGTATGACGCGCTACACCCACATGAAGTTGGGTCAAAAGACAACCAATCCTTATCCGCACCACTCACAACCGTTCGCAAATTCTATCGATCTCTGAAAGCGGGTCGGCTGCTAATTTATACGCCAAAGTTTTATAGCTCAGGGTTGTTAGACGTACGATAATTGTCGTACACGTACGATTATCGAGGGTCCCGTACGACGCAAAATTTTGAAATTTGGGCCAAGTACGATATTTTTGACGACTTGGCTCCCACAAGCGTTGTACAGCGTACGATAATTTTGGGTAGGTTGGTACGATCTTCTCCCCCCACCCATCTAATGGCGCCCCCACAATGGCCGTTACCGAGGCGGAACGCCTGCAACAAACTGGATAGGCCAGCCCGCCAAGCACTCGTGTGAAATTGGCGGCCTATCCGCAGAGCACAAGCGCAGGGGGCGAAGCAGGAATTAAATTCCTGGTACCCAAAATTTCGTACCGTCACCTCCCGATGAGTTGATTGTGGGGGCAACTTAACATCCCTGTTATAGCTATTCATCCTCTTCTGCTTTTACTTTTCAAAAAATGCCCTTCACCCCTTGCTATGCCTTTCTCATTGCATAGATGCATGCAACTTTGATAGTGCCACAGAAAAATATGGGCAGGACAGCTATCTTACTGAACCTGTGCTTAGCTGCTCACAATAATCCGCTTCAAAAGCTACTCAGTGGCGGAAAATATCATCCTATGAAAGGGGCTGAAAGTTGCGAAATATCGCCGAGAAGAATAATTTGTAGATAATGCAAAATTATGATTAAAAAAAAATTCTCATTATAATCGCTTTTTCTTGTTTTTTCCTTTCTTTTCGATTGTGTCCCACCGTGCGGCTCAAGTGGCGGCATAGCCGATATCCGGTGCACGCCGCGGGTCCGTGCGCCCCTCTCCCCCACGCGATGTCCGCTGATACGAGCGAGCAGCGAGCCATCTGCACGCTCAAAACCGCCAGAGCGTCTGTCATCGCGGTCCATGCCAAACGCCCCCCCCCCCCCCTTACTCTCTCCGTCTTGCATCGTATGGACCTCAAGCTACCCGACCCCACCAAGGACCAAGGCGCCCACTTTCGTCCACTCACTATTGCGATGAAAGTAGATAATAAAACTTCCGACGAATACGCCTGTTTAAAGCAGACGGGTTAATCTCCACCTGACACCTACGCAGAACGTAGACTCGTGAGTGGAGAGTTTGCCTACCAGGCTGGCGGAGATACCAGGCCTCTTCGCGACACTGCGCCCACGGCGGGCCGGAGCCGGAGTCAGGTGCTCGGGCCCTGTCGCTACGTGGGCTTCTTGCTGACAGTAGTTGGGATCCAGTAACTGGCTCCGTGTCTTTACCTGCATCATCCTCGTCTAGCTATGCTCGGTGGAGGTGCAATTTGCACGAAACGCTCGCCTATATCGCCGCGCCGCCGCGCTGGCGCGCACGTGTAGGTTGGGTGGCCTACCCTCACGGCGGCGACCAGCCGCACCTCGCGCCGGTGCGGTGTGTGGCGGGTGGCGGCTGTGGGCTGAGAAGTCACCGCCTCATTAACCGCTAATCACAGCCCGTCCCCCCTCACACTACACCCCCCACCCCCACCCCTACTGTTTCCCCCGTGCGAGTTCAACCTCGATCTGCTTGTCTATCTACCGACTTCTCATTCTGACGGCGGTGCCCTCAACTGCCGCCTCCCGACCGAAATGCCACCCACTACTCGCATTCCAACCCCGAGCGAAGGGTGTCTCCTCGACGTGGGAGATCGGTTTATTTCACAGACCACCCTCGAAGAAGTTGCTGTTTCGTTTGCACATGGCGCCGCTCTGAGCGGACCGTGACCGGGTGGTCAGGCCAGGTCCCGGCTGGCACACGAGCTTATCACCGTACGCCCCGGCCGGCCGGGCCCCGGGCCGGGCACGTACGGGTCGCCTCGCCTCGCTTCGCCTCGCTGCTGGGGTCTATCCCATCCCTATCCCGTTCGGCTCAACGCCCCCCACCCACCCCCTCCTCCTCCTCCTCCTCCTTCCTACCCCGGACCTTTCCCGCGACCTTTGTCACCCTTGCCGTTTCACCACACTTATTCTATTCGCCCGGCCCGAACCCGGCCCGGCCGCTACCGGCGTCGTGGACGTGTACACCCCGCCGACGACGACCACTCTGCCCGCCCCGCACCGCCCTCGCCGCCCGCCCCGCGCCGCGCCAGCACCGCTCGGGCTCGGGCCCACTGATTCGCGGGTGGCAGTGTTGTGGACCCTGCCTGGTCGCCATAGCGCATACCCGCGACCATAGTGCGCCTGGCACGGCACGGCGCGACCTGACGCGACAGTTCGCTCGGCTCTCCGAGGGCCTGCTGCCTGCTCGAGTGCCCGCTCCCCGCAAGCCCCGCCCCGCCCCGCCCCGCCCCGCTCAGGAGGCCTCTACGCGAGGCCTTGCGCCCGCCAGTCCACGTCGGGCTCGTATCGCCCCAGCACCCTCTGCCCTTCGCACCTCGCCATGAAGGCCGTGTTCGCGCTGCTGCTGCTGCTGGCCGCGACCGCGGCGGACGCCGCGCGCATCCTGGCCGTCTTCCCGCACTCGGGCAAGACGCACTTCCTGGTGTTCGAGCCGCTGCTCAAGGCGCTCGCGGCCCGCGGCCACGAGCTGGTGGTCGTCAGCCACTTCCCGCAGCGCCGGCTGCCGTCCGCGAACTGGACGGACATCAGCCTGGAGGGCACGCAGGTCAACCTGGCCGGCGTCATCAACCTGGAGGACGGCGTCGGCTTCCACCCGCTCACCGTCAGCTTCTTCGACTACTGGTTCATCACGCAGTTCGGCCACTACTCGTGCGACACCATCTTCGAGCACCCGCCGCTCAAGGACCTCGTCGACAACGACCGGCGTGGCTTTGACCTCATCATCAACGAGAACTTCAACACCAACTGCTTCCTGGGGCTGGTGCACCGCTTCCGTCCCGCGCCCTACGTGTCCTTCAGCTCGTGCGCGCCCTTCAGCTGGGACTACCACCGCGTCGGCAGCCCTTTCCACAGCGCCGTCATGCCCAACACGTTCCTCTGGTTCTCCGACGAGATGTCGTTCGCGGAGCGCGTGGTCAACACGGCCTTCTCCATGGCGATCCGCGCGCACCTGGCGCTCGTCTGGGACCGCGAGGCGCAGCGCGTCGTCGAGAAGCACCTGGGCCCCGGCGTGCCGCGGCTCGCCGACCTGGCCTACAACATGTCCCTCATGCTCTCCAACACGAACGCAGCGCTGAACCGGGCCAAGCCGCTCGTCCCCGGCGTCGTGGAGGTCGGCGGCATCCACATTGGCGAGACAAAGCCGCTGCCGCAGGTCAGTATCGCCAATGTTGGCTCGGCGCAGCCCCTAAGCCGGGGCGGGGGCGGATCCCTTCGAGGGATCCTTCACTCAAAAAAAGAAAAAGAAAGAAGAAAAAAATCAGTGCACACCCTAAAACAAAGTCAGTTAAAAATCATAAAAGAATTTTTTAAAAAATCAGAAAAAATCAAGGGAAAAAATTGAAAAAATAAAATAAAAAATAAGTATAAATCAAGGGGGGGGGGGGGGCAAATCGGTGTGCGCTTGAATTTCTTGTGGAGGGCCCCTCGGAGGTCCCTCCTACGACACGCGTGTCACCCCGCCCCGCCTCGCGACGCGTCCACGCCTCTGCAGCCGCAGCCAGGGCCGCACCCCCTACCCTTCTGTGCGGCAAAGGAGGGGGACTTTATTTAGGCCCCACGGGTGTACTCTGTACAGGTCATCAGTACGTTACTTCTGGCACCGATGCACATCTGAAGGACGGGGTGCGACGGATAAGGACAGCGTTCGACCTCGGTTGTCGGTCTTATCGAGTGTCATGGTTTTTGGTGATAATGTTCCAAGAGGGGGTAGAGTGCTGTGTCGCGACAGGGCCGCGTAAAACCACCTGCTGCGCGTTTGCCGAACCGTCGTTATGTGCGTGGTCGTGTATCTTTTCTTTTTTGGGGGTTAAATTATCCAGTTTTTATCATTATTGTGCGATGACTTTGCAAAAGAGTGGTCCCTCACTTCCCCTCCGTCATTCCCCCTCGCGCCTACTACGCTGCTCCCACACACTCCCCCATTGCTTCCCTCCCTTTCTCTCGGTTCGATAAGACTTACGGTGACCGATACCCTGCCCCCCTCCCTGCTTGCAGACAGCGCAGCCGCCGTCCGCTGCTTAGGGGCGTCTCGGTGATACTAGTATGTCGTTTCTCAACTTCGCTGATAAACGACATTTTTACGACCGGATTCACGAAATCGTTATGTCACGGTTGCTTGTGCGTATACTGGGATGCCTCGGTGGGTCTCACATCGAGCGTATCCTCTCCTATTTTATCGAGCGAGATGGGCATCACCCCCCCCCCCCCCCCTCCTGAATTCGCCGACCACGAGCGATGATGAAGGCGTTCACTTGAGACACGTTTATCTGGACTGATTGGCCCTGTGTCAAGCCTGTGACGGGTGCGCGCACTCCCCTCCGCCCCAACACCACCCCACACCAACCCCCATCACCCCGCCCGACCCCGCCCTACCCCGCCCCACGTACGTCTCTGCGATGCATTGCGAAAGCTGTTCGCGGTGATCAGAATAATGCAAATGTCACTGCTGTGCCGCACAGCCCCGCGGGCCCGCCCGCGGGCAGCTAGCCACGGCGCGTGGCAAGACGCGGGGTGCCCCCCCCCCCCCCCACTCTATAGCACCCCAACAGCCTGTCTAACACCTCTCTAGCACGGTAATAGTGTAACAAAAACTGCAGTTTCTATGAAACGCTTTTCGTCCGGCGGCGTGTACATAACATAGGGGCAAGGCGGCGCTCCGCTCTTGAGCCGCGAACCGGGAGAGCGTCGACGTCCACGTCGTCGCCGCCGAGAGCAAGCGAGTGGGAGTGAGAGAGACGTTTGCTCCGGGCCATAGCTCCCTCTCCCTCTTGATGCCTGCCCGTTGCCCGGGGCAGGACTCTTGCTCCGCTCCGCTCTGCTCCTTTACCACCTTGGTGAGGGCGGCGGGGGCCCCGCCCCGCCTGCCCCGCCCTGCCCCGCCCCGCCCCGCCGTGGTGGGGCGAATGGATTACGCGGGGCTTCGGGACGCTGAGGGTGAGGGACGCCGCGGGCCGCGGGGGCGCTGCGGGGGGTGGGGAGGGCGGTGAAGGGGTTGGCCTGGGCCCGTGCCAGCTCAGCCCCCCCGGCCCCGGCACGGCGCGTCGCCGGCCGGCACGGCCCGGGCCCGGGCGCTCAGAGCTGCGCGCAGCGCACAGAGGCAGTCGAGGGCCTGACTGAGGTCGGGTCAAGCATGTCGCGGACGGGGACGGGGACGCGCGCGCTGCCGGGGCTCGTCCTGCTGCTGGGCCTGCTCGGCCTGCTGGGGGCCGGCGGCGCTGCGGTGGACGGGGCGCGCATCCTGGCCGTGCTGCCGCACGCGGGCCGCAGCCATCACCAGGTGTTCGAGCCCCTGCTGCTGGAGCTGCACCGCCGCGGCCACCGCCTCACCGTGCTCAGCCACTTCCCGCGGCAGCAGGCGCCGCGCTACCACCGCGACCTGGACCTGCGCGGCACCATGCCCGTCCTGGACTCGGTGCTGCCGCTCGCCGCGCTCCAGTCGCTCAACCCGTTCACCGACTTCATGACCATCGCCGGCATCGGGCACGACTCGTGCGAGCCGACCCTGTCGCTGCCCGCGGTGCGCGCGCTGCTCGCGTCCAACGAGACCTTCGACCTGGTCATCGACGAGGCGTTCAACACGGACTGCTTCCTGGGGTTCTCGCACCGCTTCCGCCCCGCCCCGCTCGTCACCCTCAGCTCGAGCGTGCTCATGCCGTGGGCCGGCGCGCGCGTCGGCAACCCGCTCAACCCCGCGCTGCAGCCCAACCTGTTCCTGTGGTTCACGGACGTCATGGTCCTGTGGGAGCGCGCGCTCAACGCCGCCTTCACGGCCCTGCTGCACGCCGTCAAGGCGGCGCACTGGGACCGCCTGGCGCAGCGCGTCGCCGAGCGCCACTTCGGGCCGGGGCTGCCGCCGCTGCGCGCGCTCGCCAGGAACGCGTCGCTGCTGCTCGTCAACGCGCACTTCAGCCTCAACCCCCCGCTGGCCGAGGTGCCCGGCATCGTGGAGGTCGGCGGCCTGCACATCCCGGACTACGCCAAACCCCTGCCCAAGGTCAATGTCAGCGCCCACCCCGTGACGTCGCTGGAACCAACCCCCCCACCATACCCTCACGTCAGCTCGTTCGGGCTCTTGTTCACTTCTGTTTTGTTTGACGAGGTGACCTTGTCGCCTCTCGCACCTAGGAACTGCCGTCATTTCACGACTGGGTGATTTTACCGCCAATATTTCCCATTTTTTTTTAACCGCCTTTGTGGACGAACTCCTGCTTCGGTCTACTGCTCTACTTTGTGCGCTTTTCGTTTTATGCAACACGCGGCGGCGCGGGGCGGCGCGGGGCGGGGCGAACAGCGCCGGGCTCGCGACGGCCGCGCGACGCCTAGACAGACTGTACAGCCTCTCTAGCGACGTCGAGTGCTTGGTCCTGTGTCATACTTGGCGAGGAGAGCATACAGTTGTGCCGGCGGGGCTCTCCTCTCCTCTCAGAGGAGAGGCACTCGGCAATCAGCTGATGCAGCCCCCTCCATCCCTCCCTCCCCTCTGGCGCTGTTACAGCACAGGCGGTCCAGCCGAGTCTTTCACTATTCCCTTTCCCTCTTCCCAAATCTTCCTGGCGACCATTTTCCTTCGCCCCTTACCTTCAACCATTCAAAGTATATTTTCCAACAGTAAAATTTAAACCCCGTGTTATACTTCTTTTATGGCTCTGGCCACACATCGAAATAGCTTTACCCACCGTGGCTACATGCCCATTACTCGTCGGGTGGGTTGCGTGGCGTGGCGTGGTGCCGCCACTGTTGCGGGTACCGGCCTACATTGCGCAAACCTCGGCGTAGGATTCCGACGGGTCGGGTACTGGAGTCGGGCCGGGCCGGGCCGGGCTGGGCTGGGCCCCTGGAATGTATTTTAGGGTACATACCTGTCTGACAACCTGCATAGGCCACCGGATCCACTCCGGAGTACATTTTGTACCGACAGTTCGCGAAATACGTTTTGGGGAAAAGAAATGTATGGAATAAATAACTCTGGCCGCCTGACACCTCATTTTCCTTATTTTTTCCGCAGGACTTGGAGCAGTTCGTGGCTGGCGCCAAGGACGGCGTGATCCTGTTCTCGCTGGGCTCCATGATCCGCGCCTCCTCCCTGCCCAAGGAGAGTGCGGCCGCCCTTCTGCGAGGCTTCGGCGGCCTCAAGCAGCGCGTCGTCTGGAAGTGGGAGGACGAGGCACCCGGCCCCGTGCCCAAGAACGTGCGGCTCTCCAAGTGGCTTCCGCAGTTTGACGTGCTCTGTAAGTTCGACTTCGGGAAACGATTCGGAAAACAAATATTAAAGAAAATATATTGTGATTTTGTTGGTTTTTCTCGCAGGCCACAACAACACCCGCCTGTTCATTGGTCACGGCGGTCTGCTCAGCACATCGGAGGCCGCGCACTGCGGCGTCCCCCTCCTCGGCATCGCCATGTACGGCGACCAGCGCACCAACCTGGCTGCCGTCGCCAAGGCGGGCGCGGGCCGCAGCCTGCCCTACAGCACCCTCAAGAACGCCGACCTCTTCATCAAGAACGTCAGGGAGCTGCTCGAGGACCCCAGGTGAGTCCGGCGCGCCTGTCGGGTAGGCGACCCCCCGCGCTCAGGCGTCTGATTCCGAAGATCGCTCTCGCCGAGGGGGGGGGGGGGGGGGGGGGTCACTTCGAAAAATCATTGTACAGCCCCCAAAAAATCATTTAAAAAATAAAAAAAAATCAAAATAAAATTAAGTAGAAAGTTGCATAAAATCCGAAAAATCGAGAACAAATGAACCCAAAACTGAGAAAAATGGGAACAAAACAAGAAAAAACACATTTTTTAAAAAAAGTAAACAAATTATTTCTTTTTTATCTCGGGAAAAATCAAAAGAAAAATCAAAATCAAAAAAATCAACAAAAAAAAATCAACAAAAAATCATTGTACAAGTTTAATATGAGTGATCCCCCCCCCCTCGGCTCTCGCGCCTCCGTCCTTTTCGCACTCTTGGTGCCTCGCCATCAACAGCATAGGGCACCGCCACGAGTGTGACAAGGACGGAAGGAAGAGGGCGATCTTACAAATCAGACGGCAGCCGCGCAGCTCGACCGGCCTAACCCTATACCTCTCCGTGTCCACGCAGCTACCAGCAGAGCGCCAAGGCGCTGTCCGAGCGCTTCCGGGACCGGCCCATGTCCCCCCTGGACACGGCCGTGTACTGGACCGAGTACGTGATCCGGCACCAGGGCGCCCCGCACCTGCGCGGCGCGGCGCGCAACCTGGCCTGGTACCAGGAGGCCCTGCTGGACGTGTTCGGGGTGCTGCTGCTGAGCCTGGCCGCCGCCCTGTACGTCGTGTGGACGCTGGCGCGCAGCCTGCTGCGCCTCGTGCTGCGCGTCGGCTGCTCGCTCTCCGGCGCCTGCGACGCCAAGCCCGGCGCCAACAAGAAGAAGCAGCAGTAGACTGTGCAACGACTGCGCTCCGACGATCCGCCCGACCTCGGCGAAAATCCGGTCGCAGCAGAACTAATTTCGTGCCCGCGGTTTTCGACAGGGTATGGTGGGTCGGTGGCTTCTGCTTAGGGGGCTCCCCCCCCCCCTCCTCTCCTCTCCCCTCCCACGAGGAGAAAACTGTGAAGCTGTGAAGCGCCAGCAGGGGCGTTCCAAAGCTATTAGTCTGTGTTCAATGCTCACCCCCGAGTGCGTATGTGTGTGTGAGCGTGTGTGTTTGTGTGCGTGAAATGTGAAGGGCAGCTGTAATGTGCCACTCATCCGGGGAAAATTATGACGTTTCTTTTTATTTTTAATTTATTTGGTTATGAAGCCGATTTTAATTTTAAAATAGGTTGACTTCTGTTGGTCTAACTATGGCCTTACGGCGATGTAATACTTTTAGTCTCCCTTCCATCTTTCGAAGGGGTTATCTGTGATATTAAGTCTGCAATGGGGCTGTCCTCGAAGACCGCGTGCAAAAGAAAATTCTGTACAATTGTTGTAGCTGTTTTTCTTCTTCTATGTTAAGATTTCATCATCTTCCACGAAGTGCAAAACTTTCCGCCGTTGGTCTTGGGTACACAAAAATTAAAATAAAATATAATCACAAAAAAATTATCTCTTTATTTATTCTACAGTGTCTGATTCCAATCCACAGCTCTGCACTCTGCAGCCCTTACCCCCAACTATAACGAAGAATTAGACAAAACCAACCCCCCTCCCCCTCCCTCCCCCCTTTCTGTTGTCTCCGGGAAAGGGGTACTTACCAAAACAAGTAAAGAAGGGGATGCGACGGCGGGTGTTCAAGGAAGGTGTCCCGCATCTTCCGTCCAGAGAGGGAAGTACCTTTCCCTTGCCCCCTCCCCCTTTTTTGATTAGCGTCAAGCAATAGGAAATAGGGGAGACTTTGGCGAAACAAATAAGTTTCGTGCTTCTCGGCTGCATTAAACAATCATTTGCATCTGCACTGCATGTGCATTTGCAGTCCAGTGTAGTCACTTCAAACTATGCGCGCGAACATCTTCAGCCTGCATCTCCCCCCTCCTCCCTCCTTCTCCTCCTCCTCTACAAACAGCCGCCAACCTACGAAACTTCTCGTGGAATCGTCCAACTTGATTGACACTTTCTGCTACGCGTTCGTGAAATGTAAAACTAAGATTGCTTTCTATACTGGGAAGAATGTTGCTTCTTTATTTTTGAATCCGAAAACCATCTAAATCTTCGGAAGATATTTATTATTAGAAAATCAAAGGAAGAAAAACGTTTGGTTGGTTTCCTGATAGTTGTCTGCTCCTGCTGTTTTTATGGCGTAACGAGCGACGTAACCTTTATTTTGTTTGGTGCAACTTTTCGACAGTCTTTCGTGATTTTTGAAAGTAGTGATGCGTTACATATGTAATATGTTAATAAAAACGCCCTAGTGAAGATAAACACTAGCAATTTATTTAAAAGAGTAATTTGTGTTATACTTTAAAAATAATGCTCCGCATCGGTCCGTCTTGTCGACCTGTCGTCCGTCAGGTTCTGCGGACAGACTTTCATCATTGTCAAAGAGAATTCAACCATTTCTCTAGATTTTCATCCAACGACAAAGTTTCCCTTCGTAATCTTTCTTCGCCAAATTATCTTAAGGTATTCTCGAATAATTTGCTCCTGATGTCAATCTTAGTTGTTGCCTAAAATTACCCAATCATGCAAGGGATTGCTATTCAAACGTTATTATGTGTTGTTTTGTTTCAGCTCAAACATATTTTAAGGCGAGAGTATAGAGCTATATGCTCCATGCTCCATAGGTCAGGTCTCTCTAACTCAAATGAAGCATTCATAAAAGTTTTATCATCAAATGTTAGCCGTGGATTCCATACATCTCCCTCCTCGTTTGGTAAAGATGGCAGTAATGAGCAAGGCGATAAAAAAAATCAAGACAAAAATAATGAGAAGAATCAGAATCAGCTACAGCTTGCTGTTAAAGTTATGACACTCATTACTGTATTCTTGGCATTTGCATCCATTTTTGTCCCTAATAATCAAATAGAAACACGGGTTGGTATTCTTTTTTATGTAGTCCTCCCAGAATTATTGTAAAGTCTGTAAAAACTAATTTCGTTCTCTGGACATATTTAGCAGGTATCCTGGCAAGAATTTGTCCACCAAATGTTGGCAAAAGGGGAGGTACAGCAGATTATTGTCTTACCTATTTCAAATTTTGGAATTGCCAATATAATTCTTCATGAAAATGCCATCTTAAATGGAAAACCAGTAAGTAGCACGCTTATCCTAGATCTTAACTGTGGGGATATTATTTCATCAAAATGTGTTTTATTTTTATTTTTTTGTTTTATCTAATTTAGGTACGGAACCGAGTATTTAAAATGGAGATTCCTGATATTGAACGATTTGAGGAGAAATTGAGGGAAACTGAACGACAGCTAGGTATTAGTGCAGGAAATGGAGTTCCTGTAGTTTTTGATAGACACAGAGATGTGTGGCCATCCTTAGCAGTCACTCTTCTCATAGGCTTTTTGCTTTTGAATGTGGTAGCAGCATTCAAAGTTTTGAAAAAAGGACAGATGCCTTGGGTAAGAATCAAAATGAGACCTCAATCACTATACTCAAACATTCTTTTTATTAAAATTTTTGTACCATTTTTTCCTAAGGCTGGTTTCACAAAGGCTAAGTTCACACTTTTAGACCCAAAGACAAAAGGAGAAGGACGAGGGGTAAAGTTTGCTGACATTGCAGGATTACAAGAAGCAAAACAAGAAGTTATGGAATTTGTTGACTATTTGAAAAAGCCTGAGCATTATCGCAGGCTTGGTGCAAAGGTACCTAAATTGCGTACACAACAACATGATTGACATTTTTGAAATTTAAAATAAGCATGGAAATATTAAGTAAATTTGAATCCTTAGGTTCCCAAAGGAAGTTTACTTCTGGGTCCACCTGGCTGTGGTAAAACTCTTTTAGCAAAGGCTGTTGCAACAGAGGCCGATGTACCTTTCCTATCGATGAATGGTTCAGAATTTATTGAGGTTGTTGGGGGTCTAGGTGCTTCCCGTGTTAGGTAAGTAACTCATCAGGCCTCTTCTTCTTATCTTTGGTGCTTGCATCCTTGTCTATTTTAAGTACCAAATGTATATTTTTTTTGGATAGGGATTTATTTAAAGAAGCTCGCAAGCTTGCTCCTTGTATTGTGTACATAGATGAAATTGATGCAATAGGTGGCAAGCGTGGACCTGATTCTGATTTTGGAGGTGGTGAAAAAATTCAAACCCTTCTTCAACTTTTAATTGAAATGGATGGTATGGCTAACAATGAAGGTGTAATCATGTTGGCTTCAACTAACCGAGCAGATGTACTTGATGAGGTACTATGGATCTTACTGTTGTAACTTTTTTTAAACTTTTTAAATTTTTTAGTTACTTAATCCTCTGTTACTTTGTCATTCCAGGCTCTTTTGAGACCAGGGCGATTTGACCGCCATATACTCATAGGACAACCCACTTTCCAAGAAAGGAAAGAAATATTTGAAGTATATCTGAATAAACTTAAACTAGACCAGCCAGCGTCATACTACTCAGGCCGCCTTGCACAATTAACACCAGCATACAGTGGTTAGTTTGAAGTCATATATTGACTTTAGGGCAACTCTTGTTCTCAATGTGTTCATCAATTAACTGTATTTCTTAAACAAGTTTTTAAAACTAATTTTCCTAACAAATTCTTTAGGTGCTGACATTGCAAACATATGTAATGAGGCTGCTCTTCATGCTGCTGGTTTGGATCTCAAGAAAATATCTGCATCTGATTTGGAATATGCTGTGAACCGTGTAAAGTTTGGCCGTGAAAAGAAACAACGCACAATATGTGATGATGAAAGGAAGCAAGTTGCATATTATCATGCAGGCCGCACCATTGTTGGGTGGATGCTCAAACATACAGATGCATTAATGAAAGTGTCAATTATTCAGTACACGTCAGGAATAGGCAGCATGCAACATTTTCGTCCTTCAAGTTTTTTGACATTCAAGGAAGAGGTATTGTTTCTCTTACATGGTTTGAGGTTTTCTAACCACACAAAGTGGAGTAGTAAATAAAGTGTGTTACATATTTTCAGCTTTGTGACCGCATGACCATGTATCTTGGAGGTAAAGCAGCTGAATTGATGGTTTTCAAACAAAACTCTACTCAAGCTGATAAAGATCTGAAAAAAGTTTCAAAAGTTGCCTACAGTATGATAACTGATTATGGAATGAATGATGTTGTTGGAGAGGTTTCATTTCCTTCAACTGAAGAGCGAGGAAACAGATTTTACAGCCGCAAACTTCATGGTGTGATTGACTTTGAAGCCCGTAAAATAATTAACCAGTCATTTTCTGCCGCTGAGCAAATATTGAAGGAAAATGCGGATAAGCTGGAAAAGGTAATGTTATCCCGAAATACAGTTGTTCTGTCTGTTCTGCAGTAGCATTACTGGTATAGTATGATCTTTTCCCATGTATTTCATGTTTCATGTTGCTCTCCAGGTTGCCGCAGAACTAATTAAGAAAGAAACCCTATCATATGATGACATTTGTCAGTTGATTGGACCCCCTCCTCATGGGCATAAAACATTAGTTGATGTTATTGAGTTTGGACCCGGACCCAACCCACCAGCTGACACTTCATCACCAAGACCAGCTGAAGACAGTAATGCAAAAACCTTGAGTGACGTTCCTAAAGAAACTGTTCCATTGAAGTAAAGTGCAGTGTGTCAAGTGCTGTTATCTAAGGAAATATATAAATGTATCTGTATTTTCTCTTGAATATTACAGATTTAACTTTCAAACTAAGCTTTCTCATAATTGTTTTCAATCCTCATAATTTTTTTTTTCCTTTTCTAAATTTATTAATTACAAGAGCAGATTTAGATAAAAAAAATTTGGCAGGATTAGGAAAAAAAATTCACAATATTGTCAGACCATAAAGGAAATATTGTTTCTTGCTGCTTCCTAAGATTTTGTGTAAATTTCTCACAGAAAAGCAAACATTTTTTGGAATGGTTTAAAAGGATCTCAAAACACAACTCAGAGGTGCTACCATCAGTTAAAGTGCTGAGGAACATTCTGTACAGAGATGCAATCATCTTCAAATTTCTTCATTCCAAATGGTCTGTAGTCACCCATTTCTTGTTGAGCTGGTGGAGGATCAGTGCACGGGTCGCAACATGCTACATCTAGACACTCCTTTGTTTCAGCCTTTAGATTGAGTTTGGTTCTATCTTCAATCTCTTCTCTCAAGTAACCTTGTTGGACCATGTAATTGCGTACATTGTTGATTGTACTCTCTGGAAACTTGTCTGGGTTTGCTTGCATGTAGCGATACACAGCTAGATCTGCACCAGTTATCAGGAATCGGTGTTCAAAAACAGTGATCATAGCCCCTGAAATTACACGGCAGTATTTTAACCAAAAACCATCATACAAATATAAGAACTGCATCACCCACTAAAAGCTATCCTACCAATATAGAAATCTGCAGGGGTATAGAATTCCGGATCATCCCGATCAGTATTAGGCTTCGCAATGTGGGTTGGGCGCAGGAAACGGGTGAAGGTGTACCCTGAATTTCTTTGAGGTGGCTCCATAATTTCTAACTCTCCATTTGATAAGTAATAAATCAATACAAATGATCGTTGCTCATCCTCTGGATGTACTTTGTCCAGGACAGCTGTGTATCTTAGTTTCTGGAACACACAAAATATCAGAGTTGTATGTGGCACAACTTACCATGCTGAAGACTTGAATACTATTGCTTAACATGCTTTTGAATTCATACCTTATTTGCATTGTGGAGCATACGAATCACATCTTTCTTGGGTGCCTTGGGAATTACACGAAGGACATTTTGAATTGTGTCCTCTGTTGTCCCAATCCCTGTGTGAGGTGGATGAGGATGTTGAGGAAGTGTAGGAGTGGGAAAAGTAACTTGTATTTTAGGTTTTTGTTCAATATTCAAGCATTCCCTGTAGTAATTGCGTGTGAAGGGATCACAGTCATATATAAAAAGCCTGTATGAAAAAAATGCAATATGAAATCAAACAAAATTTAAAAAATTAGTGGTTCTTTCAATGCATAGACTTAGCTTAAGTATAATGACTGAGCTAACCTTCTGGCAAAGAGAAATACTGTGTCTCCCACCAAAAAATCTTTTGGGCTATAGAATTCCTCTACTTCTTCCTCTGTCAGCTCTCGATATATTGATGGGTATGTTACTGTAAGGAAATATCCATTTTAAGTGACCTGTATCCCAGACCTTTTTTATTAGTTTGGTATGACATACTTACATGGGACTTCTTTCCAATTTTTTGGAACCTTAGTTTTGTGCAAAAGAAGCGGGAAAGGATCTCTACCATCATTTTTCTTATGCACCTCCCCAACTTCAACACAATCATCAGCAAGATAATAACGTATTATTAATTCTCTTTTCTCTCCCAGCTCAGAATCGTCCTCCCAGATAGCATAGAACCTGGAACATCAACATTTCCATGTTTAGGTCTTTCCAAATTCAAAGGGCTTAGGATCAAAATTAAAAAGGAAATACCTCAGAATTTTTCCATCATATTCAAGAAAGCGTCTAAGTTTATCATCTACAGTAGGTGTTTTCATTGTAGTGAGAGGCAACTTTTCTGAACGCTTTTTGATATATGGGTCCTCTGGCATTTCCTCTGGTGGGCCCATATCTATACCATTACTTTGCATAAATTCCTATTAAAAAATAGGGGAAAAAATCAAGAATGTTTTTTTTTTTCTTTTTCTAAATGTCAACAATGGCAGTCTGGACTTACTCTAGTAAATATATCTGAGTCAACTATGTGATAGACTGTGGAGTAGAAAGAAACATCAATTCCAACATCAAAGTCTTTCCAATGGTAATATTGGCCTCCAATATCTTTTGGTATCTTGCTCCGCCTTACAAGCTTCCCTTGTGCAAAGCCTGCATTCTATTGCAATAGAACTTTTGAATATGGGTTCAAAATATGATTAAACTGCATCATGTACTGAGATTATGGAACAACTTACATTAACAGATGGCTCTATGACGGATATTGTATCATCCTCGAGGAAGTAAACTATGTTTACTTTTCTCACCCGATAGTGCTCATCAGGGGATTCATGAATAGACTGTTTAAAATAGGCTCGGAAACAGAGACTTTTACCACGGTATTGAGCATAGTGGGGTAGAAATTGCTTAAATGGATAATTTTGAACTCGTCCATATGTAAGTGAAGGATCATATCTACCAAAATATTTCAAAATTTACAAATTAGTGGAGATAACAATAAATGTGCATACTCATACATAATATGAAATATTTACCTGACAGAAGGTGTAGCACTGAAGTGGCCAATCGAGTCAACATCTTTTGGGTATTTTCCAGGTCCCACAATATTGGGATTAGTTTTTGGTATCCTGTACCCATTGATAAAATCAAATGCGTGTGAAATGTGATGTTTTGTTTTCTGTAAACAATAAATAAAAATAAAATAAAAACAGCTATGAGACTCAACATACAGCCAACTGTGTAAAGTAGTACACACTAACATAATTAACTCAGAGTTTTTTTTTTTTTTTAACTGTTTTTTTCAGGAATTTTCAAGTAAGCTCTAAATAGCTCTACTTACAGTGGGATCCCGAAAACTGTAACCCGGTAAGAGCGGGAGGCCTTCCATCCCACCGAGCACCGGAACTACTGCCAGTCAATGTTACCGAAAAACTATCTACAGTGAAGTATTGAAGTGCGAATCAGATCACGTGTTGCTATGGTAACTGTTTACAAGGCAAGTATGGGTGTGCGAGATAGGAAAATGTTACTTACTTGCCTCGCAGCCAGTCATTCCCTACGCCCCGCTGCACCAAGCTGCGCCGCGCCGGGGCTCACGGAGCGATAAGTTGCCTAGCTGCACGGCGCATGCAAACTTCTATGAAGTAAGCAATGCGCATGCAGAGCCAGGCTCAATCCTAGTCCATGACTCCACATTGTATAAACAAGTCTTCGATATTAATAAGAGATAAAAGAAAACGGTTAAGAAATACTGCTCCAAAGTGACGGGGCCTGTGCAGGAAAAGTCTCCTAAGTATCCGCTCCCGATCAATCCTGGAGGAGGCGTGCTGGTTCAACCGCCCGAAAACCGAAAACGGAGACGTTAATATTATATATATATATATATATATATATATATATATATATATATATATATATATATATATATATATATATATATATATATATATATATATATATATATATATATCCGTCGAGATTCAAACCCAAAAGCGTTCCGACAGCCTAGATGGTTTGAGACAGGGGACAGGGACGGTAACCAACTAAGCCACCAGGCTATCGGTGTCGGTTCGCTCACATCACATCTTGCAGATTCGAATAGGAATCCCTCTCTACCGGCCAAGACAAGCCTGGCGCGGTGGCAGAGACGACTTTCGATCCCACTTCGTTCTTGCCGCTTGCCCGAAAATATGGCGGAGAGATGGTGATAGCGATTCGCATGCATGGCTGCTGTGTAATGTGCGTCCCGTCAGCCGAAATGATCAATATGGCACGTTTCCCCTGTCCCGAATCATCTCTACCCGTCACTTTTAAGCAAATTATTTTTTCCATCCAAATCACTAAAAATGCAAAGGCTATAGCCTTTGGAAATTTGACCAAAAATCGATAGTCTCCGATCACGCTGAAATCCACAGGAAATCCTCTATAGGCACTGCGAAACATATATTAGTAGCCAGAAGCACGGTACCGTTCTTGGTTAGGGGGAAATTCGGAATCCTATTCGGGAAGTAAAACTCTTCCGCGCCCTCCGGGCCCGTCCAGCAGGCCGGTAGATACAGAATCCTTTTCGCATCGGCAAGAAGTGTGCGAACCGACAGCGTAGTGGTTAGCATGCCCGTCCCCCGTCCCAAACCAACTACGCTGTCGGGACGCTTTTGTCGAGTTCGAATCTCGGTCGATCATCCTTTTTTTTCGACGATTTTCGGATGATTTCACCCTCGGGGGTTGGTCTGGGGGTGCACTAGAGTCCACCTGGACACGATACCGTTCTTGGTTTGGGAGAAATTCGCTTTTTACGCGATGAAAAGTGAATTGTTCAATCGGCGCCTTATGGATAGGCAACCCATTCGACGCCAGCCCGCGCCTGCACGTTTGAGAGAAAATCGTGCGAAACGAGCCGTATTCAACCCGGAGTTCAGAAGAGGCGAGGAGGTAACCTCCTCGAAATCGGCTCCTGGTACCAGAAGATTTTCGGAAGTTATGTGGTGCTTGCAGTGCTGCTGACAGCAGAAGTCTGTGGTCTAGTGGTTAGAGCAACGGGCACCTGCTCAGACGGTTTCGGTTTCGAATCCAGGCCCCGCAGACGTTTTGCTTTCTTCCTTATATTTTCTGTTATTTTTAGCAACGGTCTTGGGAGAGAAGAAGAATACCTTTTTTCCCTCGAGTTGGATGATGCTTTAAATAGCTTATCGCCTCCATGCATCTTTTTGGCCGTAAAAGAGTGACACGGAAAAGATAATTCTTCTGCGCTGCGCGGGGCCCTTTCGGGTCGGTAGATAGGGATTCCTATTCGCATCGACAAGATGTGTGCGAACCGACAGCCTAGTGGTTAGCATACCCGTCCCCCGTCCCAAACCAACTAGGCTGTCGGGACGCTTTTATCGTGTTCGAATCTCGGTCGACCTAATAATTTTTTTTCGACGGTTTTCGAATGATATCACCCTCGGGGGTTGGTTTCTAAGTGCGCTAGAGCTCCCCTGAACAAGCTCCGTCAATTTGGAGGAAAACTTTTTTTGGACCAAAATCCCTAAAAATGGAAAGGCTATAGCCTTTGGAAATTTGACCAAAAATCGAAAGTCTCAGATCACGCTGAAATTCACAGGGAATCCTCTGTGGGCACTGCGAAACATATATTAGTAGCCAGAAGCACGATACCGTTCTTGGTTAGGGGGAAATTCGGAATCCTATTCGGGAAGTAAAACTCTTCCGCGCCCTCCGGGCCCGTCCAGCAGGCCGGTAGATACAGAATCCTTTTCGCATCGGCAAGAAGTGTGCGAACCGACAGCGTAGTGGTTAGCATGCCCGTCCCCCGTCCCAAACCAACTACGCTGTCGGGACGCTTTTGTCGAGTTCGAATCTCGGTCGATCATCCTTTTTTTTCGACGATTTTCGGATGATTTCACCCTCGGGGGTTGGTCTGGGGGTGCACTAGAGTCCACCTGGACACGATACCGTTCTTGGTTTGGGAGAAATTCGCTTTTTACGCGATGAAAAGTGAATTGTTCAATCGGCGCCTTATGGATAGGCAACCCATTCGACGCCAGCCCGCGCCTGCACGTTTGAGAGAAAATCGTGCGAAACGAGCCGTATTCAACCCGGAGTTCAGAAGAGGCGAGGAGGTAACCTCCTCGAAATCGGCTCCTGGTACCAGAAGATTTTCGGAAGTTATGTGGTGCTTGCAGTGCTGCTGACAGCAGAAGTCTGTGGTCTAGTGGTTAGAGCAACGGGCACCTGCTCAGACGGTTTCGGTTTCGAATCCAGGCCCCGCAGACGTTTTGCTTTCTTCCTTATATTTTCTGTTATTTTTAGCAACGGTCTTGGGAGAGAAGAAGAATATCTTTTTTCCCTCGAGTTGGATGATGCTTTAAATAGCTTATCGCCTCCATGCATCTTTTTGGCCGTAAAAGAGTGACACGGAAAAGATAATTCTTCTGCGCTGCGCGGGGCCCTTTCGGGTCGGTAGATAGGGATTCCTATTCGCATCGACAAGATGTGTGCGAACCGACAGCCTAGTGGTTAGCATACCCGTCCCCCGTCCCAAACCAACTAGGCTGTCGGGACGCTTTTATCGTGTTCGAATCTCGGTCGACCTAATAATTTTTTTTCGACGGTTTTCGAATGATATCACCCTCGGGGGTTGGTTTCTAAGTGCGCTAGAGCTCCCCTGAACAAGCTCCGTCAATTTGGAGGAAAACTTTTTTTGGACCAAAATCCCTAAAAATGGAAAGGCTATAGCCTTTGGAAATTTGACCAAAAATCGAAAGTCTCAGATCACGCTGAAATTCACAGGGAATCCTCTGTGGGCACTGCGAAACATATATTAGTAGCCAGAAGCACGATACCGTTCTTGGTTAGGGGGAAATTCGGAATCCTATTCGGGAAGTAAAACTCTTCCGCGCCCTCCGGGCCCGTCCAGCAGGCCGGTAGATACAGAATCCTTTTCGCATCGGCAAGAAGTGTGCGAACCGACAGCGTAGTGGTTAGCATGCCCGTCCCCCGTCCCAAACCAACTACGCTGTCGGGACGCTTTTGTCGAGTTCGAATCTCGGTCGATCATCCTTTTTTTCCGACGATTTTCGGATGATTTCACCCTCGGGGGTTGGTCTGGGGGTGCACTAGAGTCCACCTGGACACGATACCGTTCTTGGTTTGGGAGAAATTCGCTTTTTACGCGATGAAAAGTGAATTGTTCAATCGGCGCCTTATGGATAGGCAACCCATTCGACGCCAGCCCGCGCCTGCATGTTTGAGAGAAAATCGTGCGAAACGAGCCGTATTCAGCCCGGAGTTCAGAAGAGGCGAGGAGATAACCTCCTCGAAATCGGCTCCTGGTACCAGAAGATTTTCGGAAGTTATGTGGTGCTTGCAGTGCTGCTGACAGCAGAAGTCTGTGGTCTAGTGGTTAGAGCAACGGGCACCTGCTCAGAGAGTCTCGGGTTCGAATCCAGGCCCCGCAGACGTTTTGCTTTCTTCCTTATATTTTCTGTTATTTTTAGCAACGGTCTTGGGAGAGAAGAAGAATATCTTTTTTCCCTCGAGTTGGATGATGCTTTAAATAGCTTATCGCCTCCATGCATCTTTTTGGCCGTAAAAGAGTGACACGGAAAAGATAATTCTTCTGCGCTGCGCGGGGCCCTTTCGGGTCGGTAGATAGGGATTCCTATTCGCATCGACAAGATGTGTGCGAACCGACAGCCTAGTGGTTAGCATACCCGTCCCCCGTCCCAAACCAACTAGGCTGTCGGGACGCTTTTATCGTGTTCGAATCTCGGTCGACCTAATAATTTTTTTTCGACGGTTTTCGAATGATATCGCCCTTGGGGGTTGGTTTCTAAGTGCGCTAGAGCTCCCCTGAACAAGCTCCGTCAATTTGGAGGAAAACTTTTTTTGGACCAAAATCCCTAAAAATGGAAAGGCTATAGCCTTTGGAAATTTGACCAAAAATCGAAAGTCTCAGATCACGCTGAAATTCACAGGGAATCCTCTGAGGGCACTGCGAAACATATATTAGTAGCCAGAAGCACGATACCGTTCTTGGTTAGGGGGAAATTCGGAATCCTATTCGGGAAGTAAAACTCTTCCGCGCCCTCCGGGCCCGTCCAGCAGGCCGGTAGATACAGAATCCTTTTCGCATCGGCAAGAAGTGTGCGAACCGACAGCGTAGTGGTTAGCATGCCCGTCCCCCGTCCCAAACCAACTACGCTGTCGGGACGCTTTTGTCGAGTTCGAATCTCGGTCGATCATCCTTTTTTTTCGACGATTTTCGGATGATTTCACCCTCGGGGGTTGGTCTGGGGGTGCACTAGAGTCCACCTGGACACGATACCGTTCTTGGTTTGGGAGAAATTCGCTTTTTACGCGATGAAAAGTGAATTGTTCAATCGGCGCCTTATGGATAGGCAACCCATTCGACGCCAGCCCGCGCCTGCATGTTTGAGAGAAAATCGTGCGAAACGAGCCGTATTCAGCCCGGAGTTCAGAAGAGGCGAGGAGGTAACCTCCTCGAAATCGGCTCCTGGTACCAGAAGATTTTCGGAAGTTATGTGGTGCTTGCAGTGCTGCTGACAGCAGAAGTCTGTGGTCTAGTGGTTAGAGCAACGGTCACCTGCTCAGAGGGTCTCGGGTTCGAATCCAGGCCCCGCAGACGTTTTGCTTTCTTCCTTATATTTTCTGTTATTTTTAGCAACGGTCTTGGGAGAGAAGAAGAATACCTTTTTTCCCTCGAGTTGGATGATGCTTTAAATAGCTTATCGCCTCCATGCATCTTTTTGGCCGTAAAAGAGTGACACGGAAAAGATAATTCTTCTGCGCTGCGCGGGGCCCTTTCGGGTCGGTAGATAGGGATTCCTATTCGCATCGACAAGATGTGTGCGAACCGACAGCCTAGTGGTTAGCATACCCGTCCCCCGTCCCAAACCAACTAGGCTGTCGGGACGCTTTTATCGTGTTCGAATCTCGGTCGACCTAATAATTTTTTTTCGACGGTTTTCGAATGATATCGCCCTCGGGGGTTGGTTTCTAAGTGCGCTAGAGCTCCCCTGAACAAGCTCCGTCAATTTGGAGGAAAACTTTTTTTGGACCAAAATCCCTAAAAATGGAAAGGCTATAGCCTTTGGAAATTTGACCAAAAATCGAAAGTCTCAGATCACGCTGAAATTCACAGGGAATCCTCTGTGGGCACTGCGAAACATATATTAGTAGCCAGAAGCACGATACCGTTCTTGGTTAGGGGGAAATTCGGAATCCTATTCGGGAAGTAAAACTCTTCCGCGCCCTCCGGGCCCGTCCAGCAGGCCGGTAGATACAGAATCCTTTTCGCATCGGCAAGAAGTGTGCGAACCGACAGCGTAGTGGTTAGCATGCCCGTCCCCCGTCCCAAACCAACTACGCTGTCGGGACGCTTTTGTCGAGTTCGAATCTCGGTCGATCATCCTTTTTTTTCGACGATTTTCGGATGATTTCACCCTCGGGGGTTGGTCTGGGGGTGCACTAGAGTCCACCTGGACACGATACCGTTCTTGGTTTGGGAGAAATTCGCTTTTTACGCGATGAAAAGTGAATTGTTCAATCGGCGCCTTATGGATAGGCAACCCATTCGACGCCAGCCCACGCCTGCATGTTTGAGAGAAAATCGTGCGAAACGAGCCGTATTCAACCCGGAGTTCAGAAGAGGCGAGGAGGTAACCTCCTCGAAATCGGCTCCTGGTACCAGAAGATTTTCGGAAGTTATGTGGTGCTTGAAGTGCTGCTGACAGCAGAAGTCTGTGGTCTAGTGGATAGAGCAGCGGGCACCTGCGGAGGCGGTCTCGGGTTCGAACCCGAGCGCCGCAGACATTTTTCTCTTTTCCTTTTTTCTCTGTTATTTTTAGCAACGGTCTTGGGAGAGAAGACGAATACCTTTTTTCCCTCGAGTTGAATGATGCTTTAAATAGCTTATCCCCTCGATGCATCTTTTTGGCCGTAAAAGAGTGACACGAAAAAGATAATTCTTCTTCGCCGCGCGGGGCCCGTCCAGGCCGGTAGGTAGGGATTCCTTTTCGCATCGGCAAGATGTGTGCGAACCGACAGCCTAGTGGTTAGCATGCCCGTCCCCCGTCCCAAACCAACCAGGCTGTCGGGACGCTTTTATCGTGTTCGAATCTCGGTCGACCGCAATTTTTTTTTTCGCCGATTTTCGGATGATTTCACCCTCGGCGGTTGGTCGGGGGGTTCACTAGAGTCCGCTTGCCCAACCCCCGTCAGTTTTAAGCAAATTTTTTTTTCCATCAAAATCACTAAAAATGCAAAGGCTATAATAGCCTTTGGAAATTTGACCGAAAATCGACAGTCTCAGATCACGCTGAAATCCACAGGGAATCCTCTGTAAGCACTGCGAGACATATATCAGTAGCTAGAAGCACGATACCGTTCTTGGTTAGTGAGAAATTTGGAATCCTATTCGGAAAGGAAAACGTAGAAAAAATGCAAAAACGGGTGGAAAATTGGAATTTTATTTTCTTTTTTAGTCGTTTTTAATTCCATTTCGTTACTTTACGACGCCCTGCTGGGAATGCGAATGGCAACCCGCGCACTTAACGGCTAATTTTAGCATCTGAGGCATGGACCGAGGGGTTCTCCACTAAAAATTCAAGCGTTTATCGTTTTTTTCTGAGATGTCTGTGTTCAGTGATTTTCCTTGATTTTTACTGATATTTCCTTGACTTTTTCTGACGTTGCCGAGAGCCGGGCTCCGGCTCCGCGTCAGGGACGGGCGCGGGTTGTAGTGCCTCTAACGCGGGTGTGTTGCATACGTTCTAAAGCCCTAAGCTCGCGTGCGGTCTGGCGCATCGCTGGCGTCATGGTCCTAGAACGGAGGCGTGTAGGAGAGAGAGAGAGAGAGAGAGAGAGAGAGAGAGAGAGAGAGAGAGAGAGAGAGAGAGAGAGAGAGGGGGAGAGAGAGAGAGAGAGAGAGAGAGAGAGAGAGAGAGAGAGAGAGAGAGAGAGAGAGAGAGAGAGAGAGAGAGAGAGAGAGAGAGCGCGGAATAAAACGCAATGGCGACTTGGAGGCGGGCGGCGGGCCGTGCGGCTGCAAGCTCTGCCAGCTACGTACCGCGGCGCCCCTCCTCCTGTAGACTGAGTCCTGAGTCAGAAGAGCGCCCTCCTCGATCTGTCTCTTTTGCACTTGTAAGCAGCACCCAATGAGAGCGAAAGAGACGGGGCGAGGAGAGCGCTGTTCTGAATCAGTCTGCAGGCGCGGCGCGCGGGGAGGGGCGTCCTTCCTCATGCCCTCCCCCCTCCCCCTCCTTCCCTCCGGTCTCGCTCCAGGACCCCGCGCACCTGAGCAGGACACCTGGCCGCGGCGAGGCGCGCCGCCGCGCCGGCCTCCTCGGCCCGAGCGAGCCGAGCTGAGCCGAGCCGCGAGCCGAGCCGAGCCACAGTCGGTGGGTCCCAAAGCACACGCAAGGACCTCTCTCTGACGGCGCGAGCGCGCCAGTGTTTCCTGCCGACGTCGTCGTCTTCCTTTCTCCATCGACCTGCGATCGGATTCTGTTCAGCCTCAAGATGGGTGAGTGCTTGCTCGTGCCGCGGGGAGGGAAGGACAGATGGCTGCTGCGGGGACGCGGTGGGGCCGAGTGCCACAGGTGGCGGACACTGGCACTCCTCTCGGCGCAGATGGTCGGCCCGAACCTTGACTGTGTGTGTGTGTGTGCGCGCGCGCGCGCGTGAGAGAGAGAGAGAGAGAGAGAGAGAGAGAGAGAGAGAGAGAGAGAGAGAGAGAGAGAGAGAGAGAGAGAGAGAGAGGGAGTAAGAAGTGCTCACTGGTGGGCGTGAGTGTCGTCTCCATGTGGGTGGGTGTGAGTGAGTGAGTGAGTGAGTGAGTGAGTGAGTGAGTGAGTGAGTGAGTGAGTGAGTGAGTGAGTGAGTGAGTGAGTGAGTGAGTGAGTGAGTGAGTGAGTGAGTGAGTGAGTGAGTGAGTGAGTGAGTGAGTGAGTGAGTGAGTGAGTGAGTGAGTGAGTGAGTGAGGACGAGAGCGATAAAGGGAGGGAGGAAGGGAGGATGGGATGGGACCGCTTCGTCAAGGAAGGAATCACAACTCACAACCTTGTTTCTACGCCCACATGTAGTCTCTGCTCAGTGAGGGAGAGAGAGGGGTGAAAAGGGGGGGGGGAGGTGCAGTGTCGCAACCAATGACCCTCTGGCGAAACAACCGGAGCCGAGACGGGTCATTGCCATTTGCTCAAGTTGGCACAAGAGAAACAAAGGTATTTTTTTTTTTTTTGCTGTTCTTTTGTGACCCCTCTTACAGTTTTACTGTCACATTTAATGGCAGCATTTTTAGAAAAACGTCACCAGACCTATGCCTGTGCGGCGAAGCGAAGTCGGTTCTTAATTTCAGCTGAGGCAATTATGCCTCAGTGTAGCCAGAAGGAGGGTGAATAGACAAATTTGTCTGGTGAGCTCAGGAACGGTCGGCGATAGCCGGCAATACAATGGTTGTGAATGCCGAATTCCTGTGATCACAAGCACAATGATATTGTTGTCCCAATCATCAGTTTTGGTTGTCCTTACAGAACAGGCTGCTACACAACAGTTATTTTTTACGTAGTTTTCCTTTTCTGTCTTTTCTCTGAATGTGACGTGCCGCCCAGCGTGTGGTGGTGGCTCTTGCATGTCGGTCTGGTTCCAGTCCGCGGGGCGGGGAGGTGCGATGCAGCACAAAAGCGACGCGATCTCGCGATCTGCGAGTCGCCAGCGAATTCCGCGCGCCGGAGATTTCCCCCGACTGAACCGACTGAACGGCGGCGGCGGCGGGCCAGGCAGAGGCAGGTCGAGCTGAAGCCGCGCGTGGGAGCGGAACTGCGCGAATACAGAAGGGAAACTCTCCTCACGGGCTACGGAGGGGGCGGGAGGGGGTTGTCTGCCGACTTATTCCGAAGAGCGCTCTCCTCGCTCTGTCTCTCTCGCGCCCATACGACGAAGCCCACGAGTGCGAGAGAGACGGGGAGAGGAGAGCGCTCTTCGGAATAAGTCGGCAGGAGAGAGACCGAGACGCACGCGGTAGTCAGGACAGGACTCGGGGCCGTGGACCGTGGAGGCGGGAGCAGTGCAGGTGCGTGTCGCGAGTACACCCACGTCAGATTCAGAAGAGCGCTTTCGTATATCCGTCCTTGTCACACGCATGGGTCTCGGCCACTAGGAGTGAGTGAGAGGACAAAACGAACTTCTGTTTCGGGGCAGTCCCCGCTCCGGGTAACAACAGGACAAGGAGCAGCAGAGCGAGAGAGACAGAGCGAGGAGGGCGTACCTCATGAGTGCGAGAGAAACAGAGCGAGGAGGGTGTGCACCGGAATCGCTCTGTAAGGGTAGGCCAGGCCCGCCCCGTCAGGACACTACGGGAGGGTAACATGTAACCGAGTCGCACGACGAGGTGGCGAAATGATCTGCGCGGGAACGGGAGAAAATATTGAGATCAGCTGCGCGCAACGCACAGCACTCTGTGCGAGAGAGAGGGTGAGAGTGAGTGAGAGAGTGAGTGAGAGAGAGAGAGTGAGAGAGAGAGAGAGAGAGAGAGAGAGAGAGAGAGAGAGAGAGAGAGAGAGAGAGAGAGAGAGAGAGAGAGAGAGAGAGAGAGAAGTGGGAAAGGCTTCGAACCCATAGAGTAATCGGACCGCAGGCTGGCAGCTCGGCCCACAGTGAAAGAGGAGAGGAGAGAGGAAAGCGGGGCGGTCGCCATGCTCGGCTGGGCCTGCAGGCCGCCTGCTGGCTGGGTATCGTTCTGTAATCTCTCGCTCCTTGCGGGCCTGCCCTATGAGTGCGACAAGGGCAGAGAGACGAAGTGGCCGTGCGGAATCGCCCTGCTGCTGCGGGAGGCCGCGGACTACTGGCGATACTGCACCACACCGCAGGGCGCAGGCCGCAGGAGCCGCAGGAGCCGCAGGAGCCGCACCGCCCTGCTGCAGGGAAGCCCACCGCGACCGCAAAGCAGAAGACGGCCGGGGCCGGGCCGGGCCTGCCCTGCCGGCCTGCCAGGGTGAGCTGGACCTGGACGGCTCGGACGCGCACAGGACCGCGCCGCGCGCCGCGCTGTCAGGATTATGATGCTTCGTCCGTCACGGAACTAGAGAATCTGATCAGAATAGGGTTTTCATCCTGTCACGGCAACCTGAGGGCCTCGACAGGGACAGGGACAGGGCCGGGCAGTTAGGGTGATGCCGAACAAACGCCAGTAGTGTCTTCTCTCTTGCTCCTTCGAGCCGTGTCCGGCCGTGCGCCATGATTGCGACAAGGACAGAGATGCCAAGTCCCTGTGCGGAATCACCCTACAGGAGGGCCGGGGCCGGTCAGGCTGAGCCCCTCCCCGCGCGGGTAGGCAACCCTCCCGCACCTCCGCATGCGGTGCAGTATACCCCTGGAGCGTACGGCGGCGTGCGCTGCCCTCTGATTCCGAAGGTCGCTCTCGTGCCTCCGTCCTTGTTGCACCTGTGGCGGCGCCCTATGTCAGGGGTGGCAACCCCCCAATGAGTGCGACAAGACAATCTTCGGAGTCAGACGGATAGCTGCGGGTCAAAGTCACGCTCCGGAGTGGCTAATGACGTCCTTTTTCGGTGACGACCTCACGCCCACACGTCGCAAAGAAAAGGCGTGCGTGCTTTGCAGGTGCGGCAGGAGGAAAGAGCAAGTTGGAAGGGATAGGCTCAGCCCGAGGGGTCCTTCACGATAAATCCAAGCGCCCTCCCATTTTTCTAATTTTCTTTTTTTTCCCCTTGATGTTTTTCTTGATGTTAACTTTTTGTTTGCCTATTTTTTTTTAATTTTTTCAATTTTTTTCGTGATTTTCTATGTATTTTTCCCGATTTTTTTCTTTCTGACTTTTCCCGTTTTTTCCCTGTTTTATTATTATTTTTTTTTTTAGGGTGTACTTGTACGTACACTGACTTTTTTTTGAGTAAAGGACCCCTAGGCCTCGGCCTCGGCCCGGTGGCCGTCCGGTCCGGTCCGGTCCGCGAGCCGGAGGGGGAAGGTGACGTCACGTGTGACGGTACACCGTGAGCTCATCATGCTGCGCGGCGGCGAGGTGAGAGTGAGCAGGGCAGCCCTGCGGGGCCCCGGGGGACGACTCGAAAACTACCCGGTCCTCAAGTCACACTCACACTGAACGAACATTTCCTATTGGATTAACCGGATCTCCTCCGCTCGTGTGGGAGGGTGAGGGTGTGGTGGGCGTAGTGTACTGTACTGTGGACGCCGAGGAGGACGAGGAGGGCGAGCTCATGTACGGACAAGCGAACACTATAGCGTTCCTACCTCGTGCCCATTTGATTAATATGCTTGCAGACAACCATCATGGGTCATTTTGTGACTCGGTTCTCTCAAGTCAAGTGAAGGTGTTATGGCGCCCCCACAATGGCCATTACCGAGGCGGAGCGCCTGCGACAAACCGGATAGGCCAACCCGCCAAGCACTCGAGTAAAGGTGGCGGCCTACCCGGAGAGCTCAAGCTCAGGGGGAAGCAGGAATTAAATTCTTGGTACCCAAAATTTCGTCCCGTCACCTCCCGATGAGTTCATTGTGGGGACACCTTTATGCTGGTCGGAGCCGTGCGCCTGCTGCGCATTATGGGCTATGCCTATACGCGTTCGCGTTACGTAGGATGCGACCGGAGCCGACCATCTCGCCGAGAGGGTTTTTATACGCATGGTAAAATCAGAGGGGATGGAGGTATCTTTTTTTCCCCTCTCTCTTTTTAACTCCCTGCGCAATCCGTTCCGTTCCAGTCTACTCGCACGCCCGCGGGCCGCCGCTCGCTGGCAGTGCCGTTATTATACCCGCAGCCACTTCATTAAGGCCGTCTGGGCTGTACAGCCCCCCCCCCCTCAACTTACCGCTCTAAATATTGCATGACAAGGACAGCGGAGCGTTCGAAAAAATCGATTGAATCGCCGGTAAAATTACAGACGAGCGTTAAAGATCAAACACCTAAATTTATAGCAGCTGGGATGTACGTTGTAAAGAAATGTTTCTATTTATGTTCCAGAGATCTCGAGGACATCGGCCTCGGTGTGCATCCTTCTGGTAAGCAGGGCCGGGCAGGGCGCACTGGCTGCCGTGATGAACCCGAGGGTGAAACAACTCTGAATTTTGGTGTTAAAATTTTGTGAATCTACATTGAATTTTTGAGATTTTTTTTACTTGAATTTTACCTAAAGTTTTGTGAATTTTTGTGAATGTTTCTGAATTTCTCTGGATTTTTTTCTGAATTTTACTGAATTTTTCTGAATTTAACTGAATTACGAGCTGTTTTCCCCTCGGGCAGGACCCACTATTTGCAGTGATGAACCCATAGCGCGTCCCCCTCACCTCTACAATTCTCTTACTCGATCTGTGGTTCCAGATGGCCGTGGCTGCGTGTCTCGCGAAGGACCACGTCAAGTCCAAGGACATGATGAAGAAGTCCATCGTGTTCGACAAGAACACCCCCGACGTCTTCTATTGCCCTCAGTCCAAGCCCACGGGTAAAACGTCTACACAGTTAGTGAGGAGTGAGTGAGTGAGTGAGTGAGTGAGTGAGTGAGTGAGTGAGTGAGTGAGTGAGTGAGTGAGTGAGTGAGTGAGTGAGTGAGTGAGTATGAGTGAGTGAGTGAGTGAGTGAGCGAGCGAGTGCGTGAGTGAGTGAGTGAGTGAGTGAGCGAGCGAGTGAGTGAGTGAGTGAGTGAGTGAGTGAGTGAGTGAGTGAGTGAGTGAGTGAGTGAGTGAGCGATCGAGTGAGTAAGTAAGTGAGTGAGTGAGTAAGTGCGAGAGAGAGAGTAAGAGAGGGAGAGAGAGAGAGTAAGAGAGGGAGAGGGAGAGGGAGAGAGAGAGAGAGAGAGAGAGAGAGAGAGAGAGAGAGAGAGAGAGAGAGAGAGAGAGAGAGAGAGACGGGTGCTGGTATTTGAACCCTCCGCCCTTTGTCCACCGCAGGCTTCGACAAGATGATCGTCCGGGCGCGACCGCTCAAGAAGCTTTGCGAGCACGACGGTAACCCCCTCCCGGAGGACTACAAGAGCGACTGCTACAACGACGTGGACGAGACGAGCTACGCATGCAAGGAGAAGTACAGGATCATGGTACGTGTGCGGCGGCGGGTGAAGGAGCTGCAAACACCCCCACCCTCCTACCCCTGGCAGAGGCAGAGACATATAGACGCGTAGAGGAGGAGGCGTAGCGATGACCTCATGGGCGCGGGAAACGTGGTCAGCGATAGCGGCTGTCTGTAGCGGTAGACTGACTGACCCCTATTTGCGAATTTTCGATTTTCAAAAAAGTTCCACTCGGATTCGAAAAAAAATATTGTCAATCGGGAGTGTGGGCGATTGAGATCGACTCCCCACCACCCTCCTCAAGGGGCCTACGACATCTGGGTACAGCTGTAGAAAAACACGATCTTCAACATTAAAATTTTAGACAAATACAAATGTCCACATTCGTACGAACTGTAATAGAGAGATTTTGCGACCCGTTGAACAAAAGAAATTGTCTGTTTCGTCGTAGTATCTGTAATGGTTTTTGAGATGTAACTTAGAGCGTACAGCTTTCAAGACTTGTCTCCCCTGAGAAAATGAACTTGACCAAAATTTTAACTTTAAAAATCGGACTTCTACAGCTCCGTCTAGATGGCTGAAAGGTTCTCGAAAGGGGAGAGGGGGAGGGGGGTAATTTCAACCCCAGACCTCCGATCTCACATGAGGTGTTTCACAGCCCCACTGAGAAGGAATCCAAGCGGAAAGTTTTTTTTTAAAAAAGTAAATTGTCAAAATAACTGACAGTCCACGCACTGGAAACCCAAGTGTGCGAATGTCGCACACTTGTAGGTGTGCGAGAATTCATTCGTACACTTGGCCACTTAAACGTGTGAATTTTCCTAGGATATTCACACGTTTGAGTGGCCAAGTGTACGAATGAATCGTCGCACACCTACAGGTGTGCGACATTCGTACACTTGGATTTCCAGAGCGGTAGCGTAGTGCCCAGCAGAGTAGAGCAGACTAACAACATCAAGGTCTCCATCGCCGCAGAACGGAGACCGCTGACGTTGTCGGTAGGAGACACGGGGGTCTGCATTCGCGAATCACACCACTCGCTAAATGTCTAACCACATTGACAGGCTGTATGCTGAGCGAAGGTTGTGGTCGCAAAAACGCTCTATTACATGTTGCTGCTCACGATACGTTATATGGTATTAATCTGACGACACGCCAATGCCTTAACTAATGACTATTCTCTTGCAGCAAAGACACTGACAGGCACCGCGCCCTGCCCCCTGCCCTGCTCCAGTCGCGCGGGGTATGGTTTAACCCTAACTACACGGACCTCCTCACCCCCACCATCCGATCCGGACGCTTACACCGCCAAGTCGATAACGCAATTTTGAACTGACCCAAATAAGCCAACGACAACACGCCCTGTTTCAGCGCGCGGCTACGCAGAGCTAACACGCCCGAATGGTTTATCTTGCAGAAGCGGTTGGTGAAGCCCAAGCCTACTGACGCCGAAAGCACCACGCTCCCTGAGGTCCCCGACCTCCCGGCTGAGATCCTCTAACTTAAATCCTCCACGGTAACCACATCTATCCACTCGCGATCCTTCTATCCGCCTCTTCCTTCTCTCTCGCACTTTCCCTTTCTTCCCCCTGCTTCACGTGGGTCCTCCGGAGCGCGGGGCAAGCAGCCGTCGGATTCCGAGAGTCGGTTCCATCCGCGTTGCGTCTATCTGTCTTTGTCGCACTCATGGGGCGAGGCCTTAAGGAGCAAGAGAGAGGACACTACCAACTGCTTTCCGGAATCAGACGGCAGAACCACCAGCTCCCCTCTCCATCTGTCTCTGTCTGTACTTCCCTTCGCGCCCTGTTTCGTTTTGCTTGCAGCGCTCAATGCAACCAAAATAACGAGTTCTTGTTTTATTGCATTATGCTCGTATCAAATACAATTTGGCCTTAACTGTCTCAGCCTGCGCCCAAATTGTCTCTTTCTCCATGAAGTCAGCCCACTATAGCAGCTTATTGCTAGTTAGTAGCTTGACTCCATGCTTTCTCAATCTCAGCCCAAACAGTTAGTTCTCAATCGAAGAACGTTATTTTCCCCATTCGCGTGCAATGGACACGATACAAACACATTTCGATCACATGTCAAAAGCAAAAATAAAAATCCAGTTCTATGTCATGTTTGAGTAAAGAACTCACGTTGTTTGGTGTAGCGTGCGTCCTTTGCATTATTACGTCTCGAGCTGTACTTACGAGGGAAGTCCCGCTCTCTCTCCCAACCACCACGTTGTCCCCGGTCTCTACTGTGCTGCTTGCTGAGTGTGTCTATTGTAGTGGTCAAGTCACGATTGTGTTTAGCAGTGCTTCTTGATAAACCTGTCCGTCGGTTTGCAGCATGCTGCGCGCAGCCGCATCTCTTTGGTTCCTTTATGTGTCCATGCTTCAATAATGTGTTATTTGAGGGACCCGTACTCTTAAACTCATGGAAAAGCTTAAAATAATTGAGGGCATTGAACTTGCTGTTGAAGAGTGAGCTTTGCATTCTTTCTCTCTCTCTCTTTTTTTTTAGAAATTCATGAACGCTTTTGCTAACGAGGACACCAGTGGCTCAGAAAAGAAGGGTCGAAAGCCGGTAAGAGGATAGACCTTACATGAAATGGCCATGTATATTCTGTAAATATATCATCTAAAGAGATTTTAAACCTTCCACCTGTCCTCCTCAAATGTAGTTTGTACCACCGAAATTTGACCGAGACTCTGGGTAAATAACCATCTACAATCCCATCTCGGAACCAAACCCAAGGTCGTTCAGGGTAGTTCACATCTCTTCCCTATTTATAACCTACTACACTTATTTTGATAAAGTCTCCAAAACAGAGTGGTTTGTGGTAAAACTCATCTTAGATGAATGTCTATCTTCTACCCTTATCAGATGTATGTGTGAACAGCTTTTTTTAGTGGGATTGCCTTGGCACTCTTATAAATCTTTTGTTATGAAGTGTTTCTAGTTTAAGGCAACAAACTAACATTATTTCCTTCTAACTGCTGCCTAATTATTTGCATGGGTTATGGTTTTTTCAAAAATGACTTACTTGCAGATTTGGTAAGTTTACAAAACTAAAAAAAAATAGATTGATAAAATAAAAATAAAGCCTAGTTGAATGCTGGCTGGCTTTTAGAATATCCAGAGATAATCTTCGCAACCTATTTTCAAGTTGTATTTCCTTTTTGTTAATGTAAAAATATCATTAAGATCTGATTGGTGATTATGTCTTTTAATAATGTTATTGTCGCTGTACAGATGCGGATGCACCCTCCAGGCGCAGACAATGTAGAGCGCCGCCACCCTTTTGAACGCAGCAATGACAAGGTTGTCAAAGTAAAATCAACTTCTCGGAGCAAGAGTCGTCGAACCAAAAACCAGAACTAAATGTTTCCTTGGAGACTGCAGAAAAATCATTCAAAGTTTGAGTCAAGCGATGAAAATACTCGAACTCTGACCTCAGACTTGAACTTGAACCGAATTTGTGAAGAAAGCAAGTTTGACGATTTCTGCAGGTGGCCAATAATACGCATGCCCAGAATATATAAGAAATTTTAGTCAAAGCTCAGGCTTAGCCATCTGCAGAGCAAGTCACTTGCACCTCAGAAGGTGTGCTTGACTGTAAGAACATCTATTGGTGACTTGTTTCGACTTCAACTGAGGCATTTGATAGGGTAACTAACAAGGCGTTAAATCAATACTATCTATCTATTATTTTTGTACATAACATAGCAAAACTTAAAACCATGATTTTAAATAAACATATTTGAAAATTTTATGGAAACGAAAAGAGGAGATGTCTATACAAAAGAGGTAACATGAAACAATATAATTGAGTTCAAGCACTTCACTAGTACAGCCAGAAACATTTGAAGCAACTAGCGATTGATCCACCACACAGTAAATGAAATATACATGGGAGGCAATAAATAACATTAAGTCACAGACCCTAGCTTGAAGAAACCTACCTCTTCACAGATATTGAAGCATAATCACTTAAAAGGTGAGGGTACAACTGTGAGATGATGAACTCCAGACAACCGAACGGTGTAGACCTTGCAGAGACCATAGAATAAAACAATTGAAGTTTCCCACACTGAGGTCAAAGATGTCATTGAATTAAAGAATGGAGATGAGGTGGTTCCTCTGCCACCTATCTAGTAAAAAAATAATACAAATATCTAGTCTAGATACTTGAGTCTTGCCCTAGGGTGGAAAACAAATGGTTTCCTTAAGATCTAGTTTCTACTGAAAAAAGTTAATAGAAAAGAGATCTATAGCTAAGCATTCCATGACAAATACATATAACATATTCATTTCTTTATTCTTGAAATTCATTTTTCTTAAGGAGGACAATATACAGGAAGGAGATGACAGCTAGTAGCAGCTGTCAGCTACTGCTGCCACTTGATACAATATTAGTACAACCAGCCTACTTGATGTCCATCACTAATTCCAAATACACATTGCATTAACATAAAATTGTTTCTTAAAAAAAAAAAAATTAAAAAAAGACTGCTTACATATAGATGCCTTCGGTTAAAACAGCAATATTTAGAGATCTCAGTGATGCTTTGTACAATATAAACGGTTCTTTTTCTTTACATTGTCCTAATGGGACAATTACCAACAATTGTTAATATTGCACAGTATTGTTTATACAATTGAATAAATACATTCGCCACAAATTTGAAAGCACACACATTGCAAACCACTTATTAATTGCCCTCTGCACACCAAGCTCATGAGCAATCTAAAATTAATACAACTAAGGAAATAAAGCAGTTTGTTATCTGAGAAGATTTGTAGACAAAGATATGGTATGAAATCCAATGTCTTAACTATCTACGACAGTCAACTGCCTCAATTTACATAATAACAAACGAACAAACAGAAAAAGGAACTGTTGGTCTTACCGATAAATAAGGCTTGGCCAAAGTACATTACGTCAAAATGAAATTATACAAAAGAACTCTTGCAAAAACACACACAAACAAGGAAGACTAGGTTTAGAAGCTGATAATACACCAGTAATCCTATTATTGCAGTACCATAGTGAGTTCAGGCCACATGAATTTAAAATGTGGATAATGAAGCTCAGGATTTACCTACCTGATTCAAAAACAGTTCAATACATTCACTAAGATTACTTTTCACTATAAATATTAGTCACTTTAATCAGGGCTCAAAAAAACATAATTCTCAGAAAGTTTGATGAATACCTGACATGATAACAAGACACATTATCAGGGGTAGATTGTCAAAAAAATGTAAGTTAGCCAGATTAAATAAACAAGAATGAATGCCTGTAAAATTTAAGGGGCAACATTAATCAACCAAAGTGAATACTACTGATCGTAGGAATTCTGACATATTTCAGAGAGGGGAAAAAAAAAAGAAGTTAGGTGGAAACATTCTTTCAAATTAAAGGTTGTTAATGCATTTTATTTATTATTATTTTTTACTTTTTTCTAAATTGCAAGTTTGCTTGTCTTTAGTTAAGATAATGATTATTGAATTTAACAATGTCATTTATCAATTGCATCTGATAGTGGTTGAAAGCTAAAGAAAAAATAGTGTGCAGCTCAAACAAACAAAGAAAAGGGGGAAAAAAAAAGCTGAAATGAATAGTGCTAAATCTACGATGTAATGATGACTGCATGCTCCAAGAAATCATTCAGAAGACACTCCATTCAACCAGTAAGAAAGTCAGTAAAATAAATTATTTGGTGCTACGGCACACAACACAATCAAAATTAACTAAACCATAGGTTTTTTTTTTCAAAAAAAAAAAAAAAAAAAAAAAAAAAAAGAAAATCTTATAGATATATACGTGGAAAAATAATAAAGATAAGATAAAAATCGGTTATAGCGTGGTGTGATCACTGCAGTAATATCTAAGGCAAGATCTGGGAGAATTAGGTAAACATATCTCTCTGTGAGAAAAATCACTATTCAGGACGAAACTTCACAAAACTTGGAATTCACAGTTCAGAATAAGTGGTCAACAATGCCCCAAAATTGCAGCTTAATAACTTAGATAACTAAGATCTTACAAATATTCAATATTTGTCACAAATTCAAGTTTCTTACCATTCCAATGAGAAGAATTTTTCTAACCATCTAAAAAGATGTAAGACATCAGTTCACTCAAATTGAAAGTTTCAGTTGAAATTCCAAGGACCAGCAAATTACGCCCACTTTTGCCCCTATGCCACCAAATAAGTCCCATGGTTACATACTAATCACATTATAATTATGATATCACAGTCCACTGTGACAATAGCATTGAATGTATGATGTAAGCTGCAAACCAGATTAACAATTTCTGCACAGTTAGCACCCATATCTACAAATGTATATAATGTCTTTCAGTATATCAAGCACACTTCTGGCAGTGTACAGAGGGCAAACATTTAAGTTTCAGTTTGCAGAAGTATGGCGTACCATAACTATGGCTAACAGTGGAAATTTTGTTTGTTTGCTAAGCATCAAACAGTAACCTAATATAGCTTCTAGACCTGAACCTGCAACAGGAGACCAGAAATATTGAGAGACAAGTACAATATGATGGATAGGAAATTGATAGAATTGCAATACTTACTTCACATTTGTATAATTGTTCCATAACTTGCTGTTCAGGTTGTGGAGGCTGCTCTGCAGGATTAGGTTGTGCACCATTAGAAGCATTGGTTGTGTTATTAGAACTGTTTGGTGCAGTGCGACCATATTTCTCATGAATAGCTCTGTGCCTCTTTAGAGCAAAGCGATCTGAGAAGGCAACGTCACAGATATCACAACGGTGTGGCTTCTCACCCGTGTGGACCTGACAGATTAAGAATAAATTTAGTAAGTGAAAGAGGCAAAGACAGGGAATAATTAACAGAAAATGATAGAGAATTCGTTTGTACCTTGTTATGGTTTTTGAGATGGGTTGCTTGATTGAAAGAAGAGCCACAAACTTCACATCTATATGGTTTTTCTCCTGTGTGAATGCGCCTGTGATTCCACAAGGTTGAATGACGTGCGAATACCTTGTCGCAAACCTCACACTGATATGGTCGTTCCCCACTGTGAATTCTTTCATGATTTTTAAGATGAGGGCTCTGAGAGAACTGCATCCCACACACACTACACTTGTACGGCTTCTCTCCTGGAAAAAACAAAGAATTTGAATATTAAAATCTTCATCTAAGAAAAGAGTTCCTGACATAGAACTGAGGATGGATGCATGATTATCTATGGCGGCTTTCATTAAACTTGAGAAAAAGGTTTAAAGCAATCAGGTACAGTTTTGATCAATATTCTGGAAACCCTACTTGCACAAGCAATGTTTTCATTTCTTTTAATTGTTTTCATGGTAGCAAGAGGACTTGGCACAAGACATTCCTTTTTTCTTTCCTTTTTTTTTTTCCTTTTTAAAGTATGCAAAGTTAAAAAGATGGAAAGAAAATAAAACCTTAACGCAAGAATAATGAAACAAGAAGTGCTACAATACTGAAAAAATTAAACACATTTAAAACTAAGCCAATAAATATTGACAGCCATAAGAGGAATCTCTGCTTTCCCTCCTCAGCCTCAGCCAGCTCCTCACCTCAAAATTTTTCTTATGGTTATGGGACACTGACTCTTTTGTGTACTACAGTCATAGAAAAGATTCAAATTTCATCAGGATAATTCTTATGATTCTAAAGATTTTAATAAATTATTATTATTTTTTTTAAATATGTTAATGACTTTCTGGAATTTTATGAAGAAGTTTTCATATAAAAGCAAGGAACTTGAGCAAATGAATGGATCTGGAGACTCCCAACAAAAACGACCAAACACTAGGGTGACCAGGTGTAATTCCAAATGAATGTCTGTTCGCTGAAGCCCATATTGCACCAAAGGGAATGTGCAAGAAATAAGAATTGCCAAATTAAGCAAAATTTAACTCAGAGAAAATGAAACAAAACATGGCTGACAAGCCTGTCACAAAAGCTGCTTAAGATTCATCTAAAATTTATATTTCTGATTAACACTTTATAAACCTAACTGGATAACTTGAAACAGAGCTTTCTTTTTCTGGTCATGATATTCAAGGAACACATCAAAGCAATTATAAATTTCTCAAGACCCAAGCAGGATAAGACCCAAGCAAAGCCATCAAATAAGACACATTGATTGAACCTGCATGGGAAATGGACTCCAGAGTAAAGAAGCATAACTATTTTCTATCTAGGGTGTTCGAAAGTGAATCCTTGCCTGTATGAACCCTCCCATGATTCTTGAGGTAGGCGGCTTTGGCGAAGGCCAGGCCACAGATTTCACATTTAAATGGCTTGTCACCAGAATGTAAGCGTTTGTGGCTCCACAGAGATGAGTAGCGACTGAAGGTGCCGTCACACACGTTACAGTGGAATGGCTTGTCCACCGCTTGGCTGCAGGCAGGGAGAAACAGAGGCACACAATGAGAAAAATGCAAAATTCACCTGTATGAAGGCGCCTGTGACTCCACAATGAAGAATAACGGGCGAAGGCAGCACCACATGTGTCACACACATGTCGCCTTGGTTTATCACTCGGCATTCTATTAACAAACTCAAGTAATGAGAATTTTCTCCACTAGAGCACAGAGAATAAACAGCAAACAGCGAGTAGAAAGAGGGTAATCACATTTAACAGTGTCAGTAAGACTGCTGGAAAATGTAACACGTAAAGGGTATTATTATCATGCATAAGCCTTTTTCTTTTCTTTCATTCTTCCCAATATTTTGATGAAGTGCATATTTAAGACTGCCCAAAGAAATCAACACAATACTACTCATTATACGGGTAAAAATGAAAATTTGGCGGAGAGAAGTAGAGTTAATAATATTTTTAACAGAACCTGAGAGTGATAGAATATGTTCCCAATTGATGGATGGATACATCATTTAAAAGATGAGAAGTATAGTTAAAAAAAAAAAAGGCAACCATTAAATTAGAAAGAGAAAAAAAACAAACAAATAACCCAGTAACTATTTGAATCTTTCAACTCAGATAATCGAACTTACCTCCTAGTCCCACCAACAAATATTATGCCAGAACCATTACACTTCTGACACTTTGTAACAGTTGCCATTCCTCTACGCTTCACAGGATGGTGTCCAGGTTTGACTGTGGTCTCTGCGCCATCTGTACTGGTGGTTTCAGTTGTCCCATTACCCGCAAAATTTGAGTGGTTTGCCTCCTGGCAATTGCCACATTTCACAAATTTTCCTTTTTTCTTGCCACCATGTTGATCACACGGAATTTCAACACCACAGGAAGTACAACACTTCGGAGTTGGGTGAGCTTTATGCATTCTAAAAAAGATATTTTTTTGAAGTTATTATTATTACAGATGGGAAATCTATTCAGACAGATAATGATAAAAAAAATAGAAACTTACTGAGATTTGTGGGCTTTAAGTTCACCAGGCATACTGAAAACTGCTCCACAAATATCACAAGTATGTTGTCTGTCTGGAGTTGCATTGGTTTGAGCAACAACTTGGGCTTGAGCTTGAACATTCCCTGGTGCAGCAGCTGTGGCTGGGGTGGCGTTTGCATTGGCAGTGTGAATACGCTTGTGATGATTAAGTAAAGTTAGATGGCCAAACACAAGTCCACAAACGTCACATTTGAAAGTGGCAGTTGAGGCAGCAGCTGCCAAAGACATTTGATTAACAAGAGCATAGTTGTACCTGTAAGAAAAAACAAAGTTTTGATTAAATATTCAAATATTTTGCAGGAAATATATTCTTAGAATAAAAAGCATACCCAAATGGCTGGGCTACATCAAACCGGTAGCAAGTTTTATCATCGCCTTGTCCTTTCTGGATCATATTGACATTGTAACAGAAGGGAAAATCAACTGCATTGCCTTTATCTCCTTCCTTAGCTTTATCAGCTTGATACATTTGGGGTGCACCACTGGCTTGTTGCTGCTGTTGTTGCTGTTGCTGCTGCTGCTGCTGCTGTTGCTGCTGCTGTTGCATACTTGGATCAAACATTTTGAGATTGGTTTTGCAGGCAAATGCCTGCTACAAAAAAGTGGAGCAGATGTATTTGTATGTTGAGCCGGCACTTTACTCCTAATGTACTAATCACATCAGTTCTGGAAAAAGACGGAAAAAATGGAAAATATTAAGATAAATTATACAAATTAACTTTTAAAATTCAGTATTAGCTCAAGACACAGGAAGTACATTTCAGGGTTTTAACATTTTACAGAGTGGGATTTTTGAGAAATTTTTCAAAGGCTCAATAGACCTAATTAAAAAAATTTTCACAGAACCCTCCTTAATTATATCTTTTACCTTGACTTCCCATGATTAGGAAAGGTTCCCAGACTTGTGGGAACCGTGCAGATCTAACTAACATTTAAGAACAACATTCAGTTTGATTTAAAAGTAGCAATATTTACCAGATATCAGAAGACTTTACAGCATGCTGCAGAAAATTTCCACCATTAACTGGAAACAAGGAAAATCAGAAAAGGCAATTAAGCAGAGAGTAATTTTATAAATTGTTTGTAGTGGAAGACTAAACAGCATATACTGTTAGCCAAAGCACAAAGAATATGAGTAGATCGCAATACCCGAGGATGAAACAAGGTCAAAATGAGTGTCTATCATTCACTGAAATGAAATAAAAAACAGGCTTTTCTTGATGGTTTAAGGTTCACGTTATGTGGAAAAAAAAATACATAAAAAATTTGTTAGATGATAGTTGTCAGCAAAGTGTGTTTTTAAGTTAATTAAACAATTGATATGACGAGATAAATAACCAGATTAATATTTTTAAAATAAGAAATGCGTACGCTTCGAAAACAGTTTAGTTTAATCAAGGCGTAAAATTCAGAAAAATGAGACAATTGGTTCGCCGAAAGATTTTCCTAACCTACGCCTGCAAACACGACAGGCTGCCCCTTTGGCTTGCAAAGCTTCGTATGAAGGTGGGGGTATGCTGTTAAAGCAGAACCCGATTTCACATTTTCCTTATGATTCGGCTGCCTTACTCCGCCAAATTCTCGATCCTGAGCATGAAGTAACGTAGAGAACAGGTGAACGGCATCAGTTTTGACATTACAGAGCCAGGAAACGAGTTTATTGTGTCACCAAACAATGCGTTAAGCCCAGGGTCAAGCCGAATGGAAAGAGAGGGACCAAACTACTCTCCTATTACGACGCTATTGCACGGTGCAGATTAACTTTGGAACCCAATTTAACAAATGGAACACTGTTTAAAAACTAAAAGTACTCCACTTTCTATAAAAAAATCAACTCTACCTTCAATAAACAAGGAGCAGAAGAGTTTCCACATACGCCTATCTCGCTCTACCGCAGCGTCCGCCATTCCGCCATTGAAAACACGGTGCATTCTTCTCTCTCTTCAACGTCGCCAAAGCATTAGGGTTGCCAACCTAGCATCGGCAACTACGTTCGCGTCATGTCTCGAGCTACCCGTTTTCTATATTTTACGCAAAGTGAAAATTTCAAAAAATGATTCAAATGTACCGTCAAAAGAAATTCTAATGATCCAGCTGCGATATAATACGTTTTTCCATGGCTCTAATATGTTCGGGATTTCACTGACAGCGATCCAGTGTCACAAACTGTTTCCGCATCCGAAAGACCGTTAGTTTCCGGCATTCGCGTGGCGGGAGGCGGAACGTGGTATTAGAAAATCAAATTTGTGAAATTCTGAAATTTATTTATTTTAAAAATCTCCTTACAAAAAACTACGTTAAACCACCAATCATGCGGTTCAATTTAGGAATTTAGGAATAGTTTCCAATTAGCTGCAAACCGTGCAACAGATGCAAGTTACAGACTTTCACCTGGCCCACTTTTGAAGTGACAGGCACTTTGACAAAACAAGTAATCAACAACTAATGAACAATTCACACTCAATAAAAAGAAAGTTATTTGAGGGAATTGTTTCTGCAATCAAACTGCTTGCAGCTTTTGACTGATGTTGGGCATATGCATTACATACCTGGACCACCAACAACCCTAGCCCTTGGCCAAACCCAATGTGCAAAATATAAAAATATTTAAAAAGTTTATGCTTGAGTGCATGCCATTTGCTTAGTAATAAAGAGGTAAAGTTGTTGGAATACTATCATAATCTAGCACCATTTGGTTTGCTACTATTACATAGTAGTTAGAAACAGGATTACATAATGAGTATTCAGTTCTTGTGACCTTATACCATTTAGGGACTTTTTTTAAGTCGCCAGTATAATAAAGTAAAGTTTCCATTTCCAGAAAAAAAAAGAGAAAAAAATATGGAACAGATATTTTATTTAAAACTAAAGCCTTGCTCAGAACTCAAATCCAAGACTTTCTTCACAACTACCATCAAGCCAATTAGTCAGCCTCAAATGTATTGCATCTTCTGAGGGCATTTTGGCAATGCTGATTTTAGATAAGTCTTCTTATATATAAACCTTAAGAGAACATAAATAAAAGGAACATTGTCAGGAGATAAAAGGTCCACAACATGATACAGTCCTTCCAGGACAAGAGTCTTACCCATCATCCTTAGAAGTGCCAAGTAAATTTGCTTAAGTAGAATATGAAATTGGACAATACTCCGTAACATTGATCACTAGTACTTTCAAGACTTATCCCTTAGCCTGCAAACCCAAATTTAGGTTCCAATTATTTATCCTTTACTTTTTTAATTTATTTGTTTGTTTATTTATTTTTTTTTGTGTGTTTTTGTTCTAGGCATAAATTGACAACAGCAAATTAAGCTGTAAAAATAAGGATAACAATTTTAGGGTAACACTCCTGTTTTGGGGTATGGACTAAATTCGGGAAGGAAATTACTTCCAATCTTCTGATGAACTCCCACAAATTGAAAATTCAGGCAAGTAAACCCCCAAAATACTGTTGATTCCCTTACACAAATCAAGATCACAGCTCTATATAGATAGTTATTAGGAATAAGATATTGCATAGGATAGAATATTGAAAAACTCTTATCCTTTAAATCCTAGCATAAGACCAGCGATTCACTTATGATGTTTAGTTCATAGACATACATAAGTCACAATATGAAGAGAAAGTGTAGTTTTTAAATTTAAATACAACTTCAAAAGAAGTTTAACAGGACAATTTCAAAACATTTTCCACTGAAGTAAAAAAAAAGGAAAAGAAAGAAAAAGAAAACAAGAACATGGACATCAATTGTACATGTTGACAAAAGGAAAGCAGAGGTAGTGTTGGGTCCTTTGGCTAGAGTTGCTCTTTGGTGCACACATCAAATCTTGTTGAAATGGAAACAATACACAGATAAGTGCTAATTAATTTGTGCTTCTTACATGAAATTAACATACTCCGGAAATGTCAATATTTTCTGCCACATTCACATTAAATGTTCACTTAGTTTCTAATGGGAAAACATATTGCACTATTATAGCACTATGTACAAACAGATTGAAACTACAAAAAATTGATATAGTTACCGAGAGTAACCAGTTGGAGAGCAAGCAATGATTGAGGAGCACGCACAGATTCGAAGAGAGCTTAAAACTTGTCCAGAACCAAATAAAAATGTCTTGTAATCACTATGCCAGTCCCCATGATTCCTTTAGTTTTTGCTTTAGATTATTGCAAACCTCAGTCTTTCAAAAATACAAAATTTTACAAAATCACAATAGAGAAATGCATAAGCTCTCACAGATCTGAAGCAATATTTTGCGCAACATCTCAGTCTCCATAAATTATGGCAATCCATTGGAAGGAAGAATAGGATAAGATGCCTTGTTATTTTCCAGCCATGAACGAATTTCCTCAACCAGCTTCTCCCTTGGTACTTCCAATTCCTTGCGAGTAGAAACTTCCCGCAGTTTTACAACACCGCGGGCTAATTCTGATTCACCAACTATTATTGTCAAGGGGATGCCAGATTCTTCACAATATTGAAGCTGTGCCAACAGCTTTGGATTATTTTTGTAGGAGTGCTCAACCTACAATCACAGATAAAAATGCAAAGGCAAACATTAGATTCCATAAAAACAAATTGTTTGAAAGAAGAGTTCACTTTATTGTACAACCATTTACCTTCAGACCAGCCTCCCACAATTCACAACAGATCTTCATTCTTTCTTCCACCAAATTTTTCTGAGCAACAGCAACATAAGCTTCAACCTCAGTCGTACGTTGCTTGAACCCTGAGGCTGTGTTTTTAGCTTCCATCACACTAAACAGACGCTCCACTCCTATACTAACACCAACACAAGGAACGGCACGATTCTTTGGGTCAAACATTCCTACTAAATTGTCATACCGACCACCTCCAGCAACACTTCCAACCCCGACATCAGAAGAACCATCCCCTGCAACAAGAAAAACAAGCAAAAATAATTAGAAAAATGAATGTCTGAAAGGATGTTCAGGCACTACAGTAGTAGCTCACCAAGTAAGACAGCCTCATAAATCATTCCTGTGTAGTAATCTAACCCTCTTGCAAGACTCAAATCAAAGGAAGTAACACTGTCAACATTATACAGTTTTGCATACTTCATAAATAACTTCATTGACTCAAGGCCTGACAGGGCAGCTTTGGATGCTTTTAGTTTGGGGTCTGCTAAGAGTTGTTCCACAAGTTCCAAACCACCACTTAATCTGACATACTCTCCTATGCGATCTGCAGCTGCTGGGTCAAGTTGTTTCTCATTTATCATTTCAGTACGAACCTCTTCCCATGGAGACTGCAAGCAAAACAATAAATTAAAAAAAAAATTAACTTTCAAATTGGACACTAATTCTTTTTGAGGAAATTGAAGTTAATTTTAGGCAGCAAGTTTGCTGATTACCTTGTCAAGCTTGTCCACAGAAGAGCATATTGAACGAAATTTATCATTGGGTACACCACAGGCTTCAAACATACCATCCAGAATCTGACGATGGTTAACTTTAATTTTGTAGGAACCCAATTGCATGTCATTCAAAATTTCTGACACAATTCGGACACATTCAACATCTGGCAACATAGCATCATACTGACCCGCAATGTCAAAATCCTTCAACATAAATAGGTTTATTACAGATTAGGTAGAGTAAAATTGCATAAATGGTTTGTTTCTTTACAGAACAATACTTACACATTGAAGAAACTCACGGAACCGTCCTCTGGTCATGGCAGGATTGTCTCTACGATACACTTTGGCTATGTGATAACGCTTAATGTTTGTTATCTTGTTCATAGCTAAGTAACGAGCAAAGGGAACAGTCAAATCATATCGAAGAGATAAAAGTTCGCCTCCCTGATCAGCAAGATCATAGATAAGTTTGGAATCCTCCCCGTACTTTCCAGTAAGAACTTCCTGAAACATTGTAAAACAGCATTAGAAACATCAGTTCGGTAATAAAACAAATTAGAAAGTTACAGTTTTACCTTGAGCTCAAAAATGGGGGTATCTATTGTTTCTGCCCCATGACGTTTAAATACATCTACAATTTTGGCAAGCACTTGCTGACGCAATGCCATCTGTTGGGGCTGATAATCTCTAGTTCCCTTAGGAGTTTTGAGAGTAAACTTGTGGGGTCCATCATCAGACATTATTTTGGCTTTTAAAGCCAGTAGCTTGGCTACCTCCTCATCAATCTGCAAAAAAAATAAGACAGCTGAAACACAAATTTTTGATTCCTGCACAGCACTTTTAAGTTGATCATCTTCAAAAATCAACCCGCATGAAGTTCGGTAGTAAAGCGTACAACCAACCTGACAAATCGTGCGAGTTGAATATGAGCAAGATGCACGAAAGAACCAACAATTTCTGACCCATGTCCCAATGGAAACACATTCACGAGTCAAATTTAAAAGCTGCATTGTAAAAGGTGATAGTCCAGAGGCATAACCACACGATTTAAAGGAGAAAATGTACTTCTCTCAAAACATCTGAAGACCACAAAATATACACACTAAATCTAAGGCAATCGAAGATGCAATCAATGCAGGGAGATCTTGACTATAAAGCCGAGAAATCCATCATAATGAAGGTGGGAAGAACTAAAAACCACAAAGGGTCATGATGTATGTGACTGTCTGAAAGTTTGGAATGAATGCATCCCAGGCTATAGCTTTTACCGTTAACATAGAGATTGAAAAGAAGAGACTGAAAAGTTTCTGCATGGAAACTGCAAGGAAAGCTTCCACCAGAGCAAAGTCTTTCGGTGTCGTGAGCTAGATGATGCAATATTGTACGAAAATTCCTAGAAGCTGGCATATTCACCAAGTTCTTTTGTTTACCTTTTCTTTGGGGGCTTTCACAGCTTTAAGCTGCCGGACAACATCTCCTTGCTCCTTGATTTGGTCTTGAACGCTCGTTTTGTCTGTGTCACCCATTGCTTCTCTCAATAAAACAACGACAGTAAAATGTTCCCTAACATACGCACATGGGCTTACAACACTTCTGCTCAGGTGGCTCAAGCTCAAGTATGGTGCTGACCGTGCTGACCATGCTCTAGTTTCTCTTTCGCAGTAAAGCTTCTCATAATTGTCAATTTAGCCAACTTAGCGTAGGCTTGACCTGTTCTTCCTTTTGATACATGTAGATGAGAAAGGAAGACATATTTTTCAAATTTTAACGGGTAATACTTAATGTCGTTCCGTGTCAGCATAGCATTCTGCGTGAACTTTCACCGGAATACCTTAGCGTTTGGTTAGTTTGACGGGTTGGCACGGCAGGAAATAGTGTACGACGACAAGGCCAACAACATCGCAAAAGGTCACTCGATTTTATTTTATTTTTATTTTTTATTTTTCATTCTTGAAAAGACAAAGTCAGAAAAAATAAAATATTAGTAAATAAAAAATTGGTAACATTTTTTTAAAAATGGGGTTAGACAAACTTTTCATACAGAATTTCATTTAACTTTTGTCCAAAGCCGGCGCCCGCGTCAGGATTTGAAGTACATTGTAACACAAGCCATTTCGTTTTCTACTTGTTCAAGTACAAATTTTGCTTTTTAAAACCTTTCACCATAATAGTTAAGTTAGTACATACATTCTTATTTTCAAGATAAATCAATCATTTAGATCAAGAATATTTCTAATTTATTTCATGGTTTTTCACTCCCCATCCGCAGGTATTTAAATTCAGGAATGTTACTATCATCATTTTTTGTCGCGGTGGAAGAAAGAAGTGGATTGAAAATAGCTGAGTTGTTTTTCTCAGTTGAGCACCTTAGTGGTATAAATGTAGTAGAATTGTCCTGTACACCAGTTGAGCATCGTTGTGGTTTGAAGTCCTCTCGGGCAGATGGCACTGGGTGATTCATTGAAGTAGACCTCGAAAGGCCTGTTGAGCAGTGCACAGGTGCAAAATTTGATACACTTTCTGACCTTACTGATGGACGATTTGGAATTTTAAATTCTGACTCGCTAAGGGCAGTTGAATACATCTCAGGTTTGAACTCTTCACTCATCATTCCCATTTTCATATTATATAGTGAACTGAGGCATGGGTTTAACTTCGCAATCTCACGAACAATAGGAGGGTGTTTGGCATAATTGTTTTGTTGGGTGTCCCTGTTGATTAAGAAGACCTCCTGAGCTAGACAGGTTTTCAGCTTACTATCTCGTTTGCTAGAGCAGCATTGTGGACTAAAATCAAAACTAGAGCTGTCTTCACTTGAACCTGCTGAGCCCAATTGGATTGCTGAAGAGCAATGCACAGGTTGAAGTTCTCTGATGTCTTTGAGAGTAGCAGGACTTTCTCCAACAAATGCTGAGATAGCTCTGTTTTGTAGCATGTTGATTGACTGACATCCATCTCTATCATGTATTATATTGAAGTTGTTCTCTTCAACCAAATCATCGACTTCATCAATGGGAAGGGTATCATCAAGGCTCTCTTCAGCATTTTTAGTATTACTCCCCACTTCATCACAGACGGAAATTGTTGCCCAAGAGGAATTAACTAAACTGTCTTGAAAGATTTTAAAATCGCCCATGCTTTCTAATCTAGTCGAGAAATTATGACAGGAAAAAAATATATGACGAAACATAAATAGTGGATTGGTGGAGCCGGAAAATGACAACACTTCAAAACAAGGCAAATAAATCTTACTGCTAAGGTGTCGCAATCGCAATGCAGCGTCCTTTCAGCTGAATACTGCTGGGTACACCGGACACGGCACGGACAGCGGACGGACAGCTGATGCGAGTGACACCCACAACCCACACTTCTCTCGCACCGGTCTCATCTCAGACTACATCCGAATAACTTCAGATGACGAACGTTGAACGTTGTGTCCCGTCGTGCAAATAGGAGGAAGTGAGACATGAAGTACGTTTTTTCAGACGCAGCCACCTTCCACCGCTACCAATTTCCCTCCCTCAGCTGCTGAAAAAAGAAACGCAAGAAGAAAATCAAAAGAACAAGACACAGAAGTGAGAGAAGAGAAACGATTTCGTCTGTTCGCTTGGGTAAGGAAGTTAGGTTATGTTTTCCACATAATTTTGGCATTTGCCAAGCAAGTTAGTCATTGTGTGTTTTCCTTCTAGTCACTCATCAACGACGTTCTAAGACAAAACTCGCGATGGCTGTCGCCAAGGCTCTTGTGGGGATGCCCTCTATTTACACTCGAATATTGTCATTATTTCCTGCTGACATAAATTTTTGCTTTGCCTATGGATCTGGTGTTGTGAAACAATCGGGACCAAACTCCAAGAGCCCCAACATGATTGATCTAATCTTTGCTGTGAATGACTCATTAAGTTGGCACAGAAAAAATATTGAAATGAATCCAAGTCATTATTCCTTTCTGAAGTGGATGGGTGAGGGCTCTGTTGCAACTTACCAAGATCACTGGGGTGCAAAAGTGTATTTCAACACTCTGGTGCCCATTCCTTCAGAAAATGTAATGATTAAATATGGTGTTGTATCTCAAACCTCATTAGTCTCTGACCTCCTTGACTGGAGTGAACTTTACTTGGCTGGTCGACTCCATAAACCTGTTATGGTCGTGCGACCAACTAGTGATTCAGAACTGAGATCTGCTCTTCAGAAAAATCTCCACAGTGCCGTCCATTGTGCTCTTCTACTACTTCCAGAACATTTCACTGAAAAACTCTTGTATAGAACAATTATTGAACTGTCTTATCGTGGTGATTTTCGTATGATATTTGGGGAAGACAAGAACAAAGTTGAAAATATACTTGAGCCACAGCTTCCTCTCTTTCAAGAAATATACCGTCCAATTATCAAGAGTCTTCATGATTACATGGATGTTCAGGAAACAGGGCTTTGCTGTCAAGATCCTGGGACTCTCGCTAAGCTGCACCATTTAAATCAACTTCCAAGAGCTCCTCAAAGAGCTCTTGTTCGGTTCTGGAATCGAGGGAGTGGGAATCTGCGCCAAGACACGGAAGATGTCCTTCGTGCTGTTGCCCATGATCCGGAATGTAGTTCCATATTGCAAAGTAGATTGGAAGATATTGTGTGGGCTTCAAGTGTTAGGCAAAGTTTAAAGGGAATTTTCACTGCAGGAATTTTAAAATCCATACAATATAGTATGAAAAAAATTAAGAAAATGTTGGCCAGCAAAAGGAGAGAGGAGTGAACACTAGTGAAGGTACAAAAGCAGAATTGTTTTTATTTAAGGACCCAGATCATCCTGATTTGTGCAAACTTAATTTTTCTCAAATCACCATCTTGTCCCCCTCCCCCCCTCCCCTGTTTTTAAATAGCATATTTAATGTCAAACTAGAGCTTTGTAATTATTGTTGTCTCAAGCATGAAAGACAAAATTATCTTTGTTTTATGTTAGTGAAACAAATGTAATTAAAATTCAGTTTTAAAATATATCTTTTTGTAGTATATAACTCCAGTACATTTTGCGAATTAAGTAATTGAAGATTACCTCATAATTTTTAGTTTGAATTTGGTACTATTAATCTTTTGTGTTTCGGTTGGCTCCTCTGCCATACCAGTGCAATTTAATGGTTGTAACTGCCACTGATTTTTTGGAGTTTCAAAATACTAATAAAAATATTAAGATGAATTTTGAGTATAGTTGAAGAACGCCTACATGTTTCAAGAAGCCTACACATCCACTGTATTGATTTCTTACTCTTAATGTTTGTTCCAGAATCCTTCAACATGTCACGAGACATAGGTCCAGCCCTGCCCCCTCATATGAGGTCATTTGATGAAGAAAGAAGTGCCGAAGAGCAGGACAGGAGAAGAAGAAAACACAGAGACAAGTATAGTGATAGGGAAAGAGAAAGGAAAATTGATAGAGAAAGGGACAGGGACAGGGAAAGGGACAGAGACAGAAGCAGGAGAGATGACTTTAGAGATAGGCCGAGCAGATACACAAGTGAAAGAGATAGAAAAGTGCCCAGGGAAAGTGAAGTTGAAAGGGTTCAAAGAAAGAGAGACAAGACACAGCCAGAGAAGTCAAAGGTAGAAGCAGGCTCATCAAAGCGTTCAAAAAGGTCTAAAACTGATAGAACCTATAATACTGATACAGAGGAATCATCTGATGACGATGCCAACTACACCAATCTTGAATGGATGCGAGGAAAAATGGCTAACCCCACAGATAGTGAAGAGGAGGTTTCAAGCAAAAAGGAAGAGTCAGAATGTGAGGAAAGTTTTGTTATAGGACCTGCTTTACCTCCTTCCTTCCTAAATCGATCAAATTGTGAGCCATCAAGTGTATCTGAAGAGGATGTTGTTGCCAGAAGTACACAAGCAAATGCAACCAGTTTTCCCCAACATTCTTTTGGAAAACAGTCACTTCTCTCATGTTCTGACGAGGAAGCAGAGAATTGTAAAGATGCACCAGACATGGTAGGACCAGCACTGCCACCCCATCTCATAGTATCAGATCATAATGAGGGCAAAAATCCTGCTAGCCCAGGATTGCCACTCAGCCTGAGAGATCAGACCTGTGAAATTGAGGAAGAAAATGTTTCCATAGGACCTGCTTTGCCACCTCATTTACAGAAAAATTTCAGCAAAGATGAGATGGAAATTGACAGTGTAGGTCCAGCTTTACCACCTCACCTGATCTCAAGGGGTTGCAGCTCTTCAAGCATCATTGGACCAGCCATTCCTGCACATCTCCAGGGGGCGGGTGATGAGTTACAGGAGGACTCTTCTGTGATAGGTCCAGTGATACCTTTGAAGCCTAATAGATCTCTGGTAGTTGGACCATCACTTCCTCCTGGAATGGATATTGAAAAGTACTCAAGAGAGGCAAATGATGTTAGTAGCGATGATGAGGTGGTTGGACCTTTACTACCTGGAGAGATGATCCGAAGTGAGAAAAACTATGTTGTTCAAGCCCAGCTTGAGCGTAATGCTGCTGCAATAAAACGCAAACTGGAAGAAAAGGTAAGTCCCTCTCAGCCTCTCATAATATAATCATTCTGATTATTAGATCTAAAGTGCTTTAATTAATGTCTATTTTTGTGCTGGAAAGGACTCGCCAGGAAGTGCTGCTACAAGAAGAGAGGACTGGATGCTTGAACTACCTCCAGAGGGAACGGTTGATCTTGGTTTGGGACCCCGCACTTTCCGCGCAAGAGGAGCACCTGAGAAGGGTGCTGATCGGTCCATGTGGACAGATACTCCAGCTGATAAAGCTCGTAAAGAAGAAGAGGCAAAGAGACGAGTAAGTTATATTATTTAATTTTGTTCCTCCTCATATTCCTTAATGTGAAGTCTGCCTCTAAGCTTGGGTCAAATTTTTTTAGTTTGAGCTAGGTATCACCTCCACAGAAGACGTAAAGAAAGAAGCCTTGTCAAAGAATATGTCGACGAAAGATAGATCAATGGAGGCAATAGTGAAGAAACACAAACGATCTAAGGAATCACTCCTTGATGCTCACCAAAAGAAACTTGAGAAAGAAAAGAAGGTGAGTTACAGTTTTGCAAAGGAAAATATGAAACAGATTAAGTAAGAGTGTATTAATAAAAAAATTTCATTGGCAGAAAAAAGAAAAGGCTGGTGTAAAACAAGAACGCCGCCCATTTAATAGAGAAACTGACCTTAAAACCAATGTTTTCGATGATGCACAGAAGAAAGCCATTTACAAAAAAGCACAATTTCTCGACAACAGATTTTCAAGTGGGGAGAGCAAATTTCTTTAAAATTAAAGAAAGTCAAGACTTGTGTCTGAGGCTCTTGAATGTCCTCATGTTTCTCCTCTTACTCAACATGTAACTGTAAATAAATTGTACAAAGTTATTAACAGGGTTAGTGTGTTCATTTATCCATGTTCAGTATTTTTAAAAAATCTCTTGATTGGTTTAAAAAGGTAAAATAAATACAGTTAAAAACTGACAGCAATTTTTCTATTTTAAATATTAATAATTTTAATTGAAACTGATGGTATTTACAGAATGTTTTTAAGTTTGAGTGAATTAAAATGAAAATGATGAGTCCCTGGGCATTTCTGCACAGATAGCATCAAGCACAAATAGAAATTTTCATTATGAGAAGAAGTCCTACAGCATAAAACAAACAGTTTGGTTGGAACCAAAAACACTATCACAATTACATCAATGAGAACAGTACACTTAACAGAAGAAGGTGCAAGGTATGATTCTAAAATATTTGTTTGTTAATCCCTTAAGAGAAACAAACTAGCTAGATTAAAACTTACCCAGGCGACATTAAATAAACAAGTTAGGTCAAAGGCAGTGATTAAAAAAAAAATATAGATATAAAAGTAATAAAAAATTTCACCTCTCAAAGATTTCACTAATCTCTATCCAGAAGCTACAGCAACCTGAAACCCTTGAAAGATGCAAGTTCAAAGAATACTGACTTCAGCCTTTTAACATCAAAAAACCTGTAATTGACCTAGGAGTGTATGTGAGATGGACTTTCATCAGCACATCACACTACAAGGTAAGCAAAACTGCCACTCAAGGCAGTGTCTGATTTCCATAAATGTTAATTAATAAAAATCAAAAGATAAAGAATCACAGTCATCTACATTCTAAGACTAAGTAATCATCTTGTTAATCTTCTCAAAAGCATACTGAAGACTCTGTGCAAGAGCTGGACTGCAGCCATTAGATGCAATTGAAGAAAACCTGAACGTACGGATGTTCTTGTCTACATCATGGTATGTAACAGCTGCCATCAAGGGACACATTATAATCTTTGTGTGGTCCAGGAAGTTGATCTAATGCAAGAAATGGAAAAAAGGAAATGATTAGGCCCAGGGCAGAACACCTGTCAAAGGAAATGTGGGACAAACAAAAACTTCACTTGCCTGAAGGGTTCCATTTGTCAAATGCATAACAACAGCTGACGGTGTGCGGAACCATGTATGCAGATACGGAATTCGAGAGAGTGAATCACATTCTCTTGGATCAATAGATCCGCCAGCTTTAACTAAATGCTCATTCATGTACCTTCTGAAATAAGACAACAGCTTCATTTTCTTTTCAAGAGCAGTTGGAAAGCATTCTTCAGTGTAGTAATTCTCAGAGCCATCTCGATCAATGTAGTGCACATCCCTAAAGGGAAAAAATAAAAACAAGTTTTAAAACACACAAGAGACACAAATTAAACATAGTGTACCAAATTTAAGGATACTCACTTTCCATTGGGAAGCATGATTAATTTTGTTGTATCATTGAACATGACACCAACACCTTCATCACACAATTGATATCCAAAGCCATATTTGTCTGAGTAATCAACCCACTTGCTAATCCATACAAAAGGTGAAGCGGCAGGATCAGACATCTCATCTACAATTAAAGTTTAACAATCAATATACGAAAATGTTGATTTGAAGTAATAGGCCAGGAAAAGATGTATTTTTCCTTATTAAATCATTAGCCTATGCTTTTCCATATGCAACAAAAAAATGTGCTTTACCTCCCATGACAATATCTTTGCTCCCTGGATTGCTTTTAAGAACATTAGCAAGTTGTGAACGTAAGGAAGACAAATGCTCGCGGTAATTGAAGGTAGGGCATGCCACCGTTCGCCCTCCAGCAGCAGGCATACTGTCTCGAGGATTGCCACCATCACCTCGCTTCCTGTGAGTTGGACTGGTTTGACCTCGCTTCCTGTTAGTTGGACTGGGTAGAATTTCTCCTCCTGATCAAAAGAATTTAAAGACAGCTATGTACTCATCATTTAATCCAAGCAAACTTTAAATTAAAGTTGTTCCTAATTCCTCACCATTAACTTCTATGAGAGGCTTGCGCGATAGTAAGTTTTTAGTCTCCAAGGTATCAAACCTAGGAGCAGTTGTGAGACAGGAGACTGGAAGCTGTGGTGGAAGGTATCCTGTAGGACATAAAATTGCAATCAACAAAGTACCATATGAAAAAAAGAAAGAGGTAAAAAAGGCAATGTGCACCAACCTGACGTAAAGAAACTATTACTCAGAAGTTCTTCAACCCTTGGCCTTGCCTTAGGATCAGGCTGAAGCATCTTAGAAATGAGGACTGATGCTGATTTCTTTAGGAAAGGTGGGAGAACATACTCACACCTTTTAATTCGCCCATAAGTTTCTTTCAGGGAATTAGTTTCAAATGGGGGTTTACCAACAAGAAGAGTGTACCTACAACATTTGAAATATTTGATGGTGCTATTGATTAAATTAGAACATGGTCGGGAAGGAAACTTACATTATACAGCCAATAGACCATACATCTACTTCATAGCTGTGTCCTCTCTTCTGTAAAATTTCTGGCGCAATATAATTTGGAGTACCACACAGAGTCCTGAAATAAAAAAATTCTTTCTAATTAAAATTAAAAATTGAGGGAAAATCATGTAAAATGAGAATGGATACTTTCTTCTTTCTCTCTCCATCAAACTCAAGTTTTGCAGCAAGACCAAAGTCACCAATCTTAACTTCCATATCATCATTCAGAAATAAATTTCCTAGTTTCAGATCTCTGTGGATGATATGGTGTTCATGAAGGTAAAGAACCCCAAGAAGAATCTGTCTAAGATAGTATCTGGTTTCTGGCTCAGTAAGGGCCTTTCGTCGCTTATGTAGTTCCATCATGGACTAAGATGACAGAAAACAGACAATTGAAACAAGGTTCTGAAAAAGGCAAGTTCAATTTAACACAACTCAGCACTCACCCTCTTCCGGCATAGTTCCAATACAATGTAAATATTCAGATCATCCTCAAAAAATCCATGAAAGCCAACAATATGCTTGTGGTTCATACTACGGTGGATGGCAATTTCTTGAGTGATCTTCTCCCTCTGATTATGTTTTGTCATCAATTTCTTGGGGACAATCTTACCAGCGTACACAGCCCCTGATTTCACATCAGTTATTTCATAGCATTTTGCAAATCCTCCCTTTAGAAAAATAAATAAATTCCATTGATTATAGAATCAGATTAAATACAATGCAAGTGACTGTCAAACTTCTGTAAAGAACTTATGTGATTAAGAGAGAAACGATTCAACTTCTAGAAAAATGTTGAAACGGAACTAAACGTGTAATTGTCATTATAGAGGATAAATGTTTGTAGATATCTAAACAGATTTCAGAGGATAATAATTTAAGCAAAGCCAACAAAGTGGGAACCAACCACAACCCAACAGAAATTTAATGACCAACAAAATATCAAGTCCTGAGTAGAATGGATGGAGAATGGCGAAGTTCTCGGAGTGTAGATAGTTTTAGGGTGAAGTGTTCACTTATGGGAACGGGCTTAACGGCTACCTTAGAGATTCGTAACGGTTACAGATATGCAGCCAAGAACAACTCAAGAGAGGTCGTTTTATATCCACGGTATAGGTACATGCCTTTCCGAAGAATCTGCCTTTCTTGTATGTAGTCCTGGTTCCCGGATCAACAATGAAATCCGGGATTTCTTTGCCATCATCCATCTTCGACATTTTTTCTCAAATCTTCGACGCCACGCTTGGGTATACAGGAGCTGAGGTGGGGTGAGACTGCTGGAGAGAGCCGGGAGCCGGTTCACGCTTTAAAACTTTGAATTCTTTGAATGCGTTATTTGCACTCCAGCCGTTCCCTCCAACTGCCGGCGTCAACAATGTGCTGTCCAACAAGACAACACCAACAAGATTCTCAGTTGAATGTTCGTTGACAAATTTCAAGTGAATGGCAGTTGGACTTATACAAAATTAATGTAACTTTAAATCAAAGAGGAGAAATGAATGCAGCCGAGTTAACTTTAAAAATGAACTTTTTGTTTGGGCTTGATGACGCATATGTTGGCAATGAACCCTTTGACTTTCAGTCTTCTCTTGTTTCGACAGCAGGTAGCAGGTTATTGTTTTTATTTCATGATTATTTCACGATATCAGTGAAGTATGATAAAAAGTCATCTATATTAAAGACAGGTACATACAGGAATGTTTTTCTTGATTCGCTACTCGTAATAACTCATTAATGCAAATGAATTGAATTCTACAAGTGACTATCTGTTGGAGAGACGGGTTTTGGCGGCGCAATAATTCAAAATTGACTGAGAACATTTCTGGGTGGGCGCGGAGCTCGCTGAAAGAGTTACTGGCCAAACCTCGGTTTTCGCCAAAGTCACGACGGATTCTACTCTCGCACACGGCAAGCCTTGTCCCCATACGCTCTTCGAGAAATGTCTTCTCAACTCCAGTACATTCTTGTCACACGGCCCGAACGCCGCGAGGCGAGGGAGAGGCTCGTCCCGGTCCGGTCCGGTCTGTCTGCCCAGCAGAGCGATTCCGGTGCTCGCACTCCGTGCTCTGTCTCTCTCGCTCTCAAGGCGTCCGAGGTGGCCGGCCGAGGGTGTGAGAGCGCTGGCCGCGCTGGCTGGCTCTCTCGCACTCAAGGAGTGGGCCTACGAGGGGGGCGCGCACCGGAATCGCTCTGCTGAGCAGCTGCTCTGCGTGCAGCGTGGATTAGAGAGGCAAGGGGCCTCCGAGGCCTCCAGCCCAACTATGTCAGCCACCCCCCAGCGGGGTGCGGGGTAGGCTCGAGGCTTCGGCCTCTGTCAGACAACGCACCGCGCAGTGCCGAGCTTTGATCCGTGGGGGGAGAGCCCTCGCTGCTCGCTCCTGGTACGCGCGGGCACTTTCGTGAATTGGGTCAGCCCTTTAGGCTGGGCCGATAGGGCACACTACTGTCAGTGTGGCAGGTCATGGACTGGGACTGGTTGGGGCCCAGGGGCGGATCTAGCCGACTGTTATGGGTGGGGCAAAACCGTGTTTTTTGCCAACATTCAGGCGGATTGTAAGTCACGTTGCCAACCCATCAGGCGGTTTGTTAAGACCTTATGGGGGGGGGGCAAACCCCCTTTGCCCCCCCCCCTGTATCCCATGGATGTAGGATAGGCTGAGAAACTACGTTTATCCGCGCCTGTTATTGGGGCCGGCGGAGGGTGTGGCCGTCGCCAAGTCGCCCGGGCGGAGGGCTCGGCTTCACCCACCCACACCCAGCACCCCCGAGGGGCTGAGCAGTTTGACGGACCCGTAGCAGGGGCTTATCCGAGGATGATATGAAGCCGTATGAAGCTCGTACCGAGAGTCATCCTTGCTTATTCTGTTTTACGCGTTTCCCTCTCCCGCTAGTAGGTTCCGCCAGTTCGGGCTGAACAGCCAGCAGCCTACACATTCGCTGCCTTCCCCGCCGTCACCCGTCACCCCTTTTCTCTCCCCCCCCCCCCTCGCATTTGCTAACAATCGTAGCAGAAATTTCTCGAAGGACTGGTGGACAATATCGCCCCTTTGGCCACAAATGGCCTATTGTGCCCCCATATGATTGAATGGATGAATCACTGGATCGTATGCTTAGCGAAAAGTGAATAAAGGTGCCCCCACAATCAACTCATATCGGGAGGTGACGGAACGAAATTTTGGGTACCAGGAATTTAATTCCTGCTTCCCCCTGCGCTTGTGCTCTCCGGGTAGGCCGCCACCTTCACACCAGTGTTTGGCGGGTTGGCCTATCCAGTTTGTCGCAGGCGTTCCGCCTAGGTAACCGCCATTGTGGGCGCGCCATAATACACAATACTGCTCATGTAGCTCAAGTCAGCTGATCCGCTCAGAAGTTGCTCGCATTTAACTATGTTTTGAGTGAAAGTGGGATAACGATGAGGCCATTTCACCAAGCAATCTCCCTGGTCTGCCTCCTTACTCGCCGCATTCAGGAATGCGAGAAATGAGTCGCATGCACCTTAAGGTCGGTCAAAAGCGACACCCTTAAAACTTTGACGGCCCATCACGCAACACGTGTTGACCGTTGGTCCTGAAAAGTCGCGGTCGTCGCGGTCGATGGGCTGCAACTCCCCCCTCCCCCTTCACCTAGCTCGTTGCCCTCCCCCCCCCCCCTCGTACCCCTTCCCTCTCTTCCCGGGCCCTCCCCTCCTCTCGAGCGGTGGTCGGCTGAAACGACACCTTCCCTGGGAGATAAAAGAGGTGGCCTGGGGCCCGTCCCGTCTCGCACCTCGAGGGACCGCGCGTAAATGACGGCCGTGGCACGTTCCTCGTGAGGAAGTACCGGCGGGTAGCAGGCATTTCTAAATACGATTACAAGCGTAAACCCCCCCCCAAACCACTTAACGGAAAGGCTCTTTCCGTTCAAGATTTTTTTTCGTTTCATTTTCTGTCGTATCAGCAGTATAAGAGACACGCCACGTAGCAAATGCGAAGGAGGGGCCCACGCATAGCTCGACGGGCTGTCGACCCACTTCCGTGCAAGTCCCTAGGAAGTTTATTGCACAACCATATAGCGACTTGCCGAGCTCTGAGGGAAAGCAATCCCAGCAGATGAGAAAGTAGACCTTCGGCCAATATTAAGAGCTCAGCAGCTTTCAGCGCTTAATGAGCGGGAGAGGGTACTTTACTAATGAAGAGTGCATCACCATTTCTAGAAACGACTTGTAACATCACGGGTATCATTAGTCACGAACCCAGCAGCGGCAGGCACGAGTCCATGTTCATACACGACATCACCCCCACCTCGGCCTCGGCCCGTCCCCTCCCCTCATCCAACACAACTCTTCCCACAACTTTTATCTGCGAAGCCTGTACGGCAAGTGGCACGTAGCCGTCGCCGTGTCGCTGTTCGCGACGACTCACCCTGGGTTTGTTTGCCCCACCTCCCACCTCGCCTTGATCATAATAAAGGCGATAATGTCATGTGGTCTGCGCAGTTTCGTGGGTATGGCGCATCGTTGAGAAATAAAATTTCCACCAGGAACAAACATGATGTTCCCCGAAATTTCTGCTTTAAGATCATGACGTTCACAAAAATTTACCGAAAGTTCAACCAACGAAATCCTTCAATCGAAATTCAGAAATTATTTCACTGAAGTTCCAGCCTACTTTATTCCCCGCGCTTCAGTGGTGGCCTTTTTGCAACTCTCATTGCATGTCCTGACCGAGCAAAGACTCTGACCCCATAATGCGCATTAAAGTCATTTAAGCATGCATAAAGGGTAAACATGTTGGGACACAAAAGCCTACTTTCACAGCAATACCGCTACAGGTCGGCAATACGTTGTGCAATGTTGTTTCATTTATGCCGTATACGCGAAATCAATAAAATGAGGACAGGATACTGATTTAAAACGAGTCCGGATAGTGGATACAACGGAAATAATGGAAAAGGTCTAAAAATGGCAGGCGAGAGGGGAGATGGAATGGGAGGGGGGTTGAGCAGAAGGGTGGCGTGGCGTAGCGGGACGATGCGTCACAGCCTGGGAAGGCCGCAGCGCTGCCGGAGAACGGTGTGTGCGTCCGCGGCACCCCACCGCAAACGGAAAACCACGATTTCGAACAGAATGAAACTTAGGGACAAATTTTCTCCTAACTAGTGCAACAAAATTGGTTGATGCTTTTAGGGGGTATTTAAAGAGCGTTTGAAGACTCGGAAGCTAGCTGGAAGCGCCGTGTCGCGGTGACTACTTCCTTAGTAACGGGGCGGAGGGATACTCCTCGCAGAGGCAGTCTGGGGTATATAAGGCTTTTCGCACTACTTTTCTTCATTTCGCGTCGCAGATCGCAACACTTCAAGCACCTCCTCGGCCGTCTCCGCCAGGAGCTGGGAGGAGCCCACTTTCTCCGCAGCTGGAAGGAACTTGGCCCTGCCCTACTCTTCTTGGAGCTAGGTACGGTATCTAGGCCGTCTGCTTCGTTTAATTGCCAAGCCTAGATCCACCGGTCCTAGTGTGTGGACGCTACTTAGCGCTTGCCCTGCAAAAGTCCCAATATGGTGGCCACTTTGGATCGCCGAGGCCATCTTCTTCAAGGACATACGGAGGAGTTAGTGAAAATAATTTCCAAGTTCCGGAGTAAGAAATTGCATCTGAGGAAGCGACAGAGGCGTGACCTTAGGGCCGAAGCCATTATTTCCAATGTACTGAGCCGTGCCCAGGAGGAACTGAAGGCGAAGCAGCAACAACGACTTCGCAAGTGGTTAGAAATGAAATCCGAATTAGGCTTTCATGATGACTCCAAACCTAATGTTGATGTATGGAGAGGGAATGAGTTGGGATTGGAGTCGCTGGACTCATTTATGATGCAACTTGGTGGAGTCAAGACCCCCCTTCAGAGATAGGCGGCCATCTTGGATTTGGTCAAGTTGAGTTATACTGCTGTGACGTGACGTCAGCTTTATTGCGCTGTGATTTTATTGTTAATATGAGATTTCATATATCGTTTCTGGTCATTGTTTACTTCTGTTAAGACTGAGATTTCTTTTAGCTCGTAAAATTCGTTTATGATTAAGATTTTTTATGAAAATAATTCAGATCTCAAGTGAATGTCTTCATGTGCTATCGTGTATAATTATTTTCGGCTCAATGATTGAAATGTGTTTTTATCCTTTTTGGGGCTGTTGTTATTCGTGATTGTTTTTCCATTACAGTCTCCATTAAGAAGGAACGATGAGGCACCAGAGCCCCCAACCCGCTACAGTCGGTCCAGACCTACGCACTGTCAGGCCAGATGACCACGTTGGCCCTAATGGATGACTCGAGATTGGAATTGGATGCTGTCATGTGTTGTTGTGTGAGGTGGGTGTATTGTGAATGTTGGTGAATCTTACGGTCATCACGTTGCTCATGGCTAGACCAAGACAGTATTGGTATTTCCACTACTGTGGAATCTTGAGGATGAACCTCATGGTGCCTTCAGTAGCACCTCCCTGCTTAATAGTATCCATCCCCTACAAGTGCACATGCCAGCTTCCTATTCTGCTCTGGACATCTTGGAGATCGTGACATTCGGTCAGATGGCAGCGTTTGGTCAGTGGTCGCCGATGATAGTTAAAGTGAGTACCAGAAAATGGTGAGATGTTAACGTCTGTTTAGAGTTGGACTGTAGTGGGTGGTCTGCAAACTTGGTGGTGCGCTAGATAGATGGGGATTGTGTATTTTAAAACTGAGCCTTGTTGTAATTTGAGTTATTTTTTGTCACAATAAATAAGAAAGTTACCAATTGTGTGTTATCTTTTTTGAAAGGGTATGGGTATTTTAAGAATTTTTGAAGTGACTTCATTAGCTGTTCCTTGTGTCAGTGATCTTACTGTAGAGAAATGATACAAAAAAAAAAAGGATTTAAATTATTTGTTTTTTGGTTTTTCTACTGTTGCTGATTTGAACGTTTATTGTGTTCAAGCCTCAACATTCTGCCTACTTGGAGAGAGGCTGGTGGGAATGTAAACACTTCCATCTAAGGACCTGGCAGAGGCAGTATCAGCTTTCAAATCTCCGTGGTCTTAATGAATCATTGATAGTCGCATATATCATCATGTCGTCCAATGGATTGTAAGCATGTTGGGAACAGCAGTGATTTGTACTTTAGATAAATACAGCGAACACCGGATCCCATTCAATCACAAGTAAGTCCGAAGAAAGAGTGTCCCAGCAGAAGGTTTGATTATCACATGGTCTCTAAGTAATTTCTCTTGTGACTTTCAGAACTCTCGTTTTTTAATCATTCCTGGAATATCAACCCTGAAAATCTCACACACACTGGACGGTATTAACTGTCCTACCACCAATTGTTCACCTCATTCCTGGGGCGTCAGAGATCACACCAGAGGATGGTCTACGCTGGTCGCAGCATGGCATCTCTGCTGATAACCGCAGGCTGAACATGCAGTATCCATCCTCTGACTTACAATTTTGTCATGAGTGAAGCCTCTGACTTCATCTTGAGGCAACATCCTGCTCTGGGACCTTGCCTCAGATGGGGATCCTTCATGAAACATAAGTTCTACAACACTGTTACCCTTGTGCTGGCAGATGCTACCTCAGCCGTCTACAAGTCCATGATAATCTGTGGTCGGCTTTGCGAGAGTGTCCGGGAGCCAAGTATGAGAGCTTGGATCCCCTATCCCACTCGGCCGTCAAGTTCAACATCCCAGCACTACCCGGTCCTGCTGTGATGCCTAGCGATGCTAACGAGACTTCTCACGTGACCCTGAGCCCTCACTGCTGCTGTAGACGAATTCCATCGCCTTGTGGATGTGTCCCACCCTTACGGGCGTGTGTCGCCTGGAAGTACCATTGGGACGTCAAAATTCTGTTCAACATACGGTTACTGGATCAATGATATTTTTTTCCTCGAGGCAACATTGTCTCAGGAAATTAATTGGATGCTCATTGCTGTATGCAGTAGGTCCATAGTGGACTGTCAGCATCGCCGAGCTCCAGTACTTCTTGCAGTGGCAGCAGTCCTTAGTGGGCTCATTGTCATCTGGTGGCAGTCTCCAGTTGTGCAGTCTAAGCTTCAATCCAGCCTGATGCTGTCCATATTGGACATGCTGTTTGGGCCTCTCCTGCGTAGTCATCCATGGGGCGCTTCATGTAAACGTTCCATCACAAGGGAACAACCACTCCTTGGCAAGCTGAGCATCCAGCTATCGCAGTCCTTGGCTTTTTCTGCGGATGGGCCGTCCGTCGGGAGTCCGCAGAGAGCCTATGGTCTGCACACGGGACCCCCTGCTACACAACTCTTGATACCCAAGAACCCTCAACCGCAAGTCCCAGTATTTCGTAAGTCAAAGCGTTTGATGCATTGTAGGGATTCTATGTGCCTCTTCCCTTTGGTGAAGGTCACCATTGTTGATTTGCGTAACCCCGCACCCACGGTGGAGCCTTCTAGGACAGTTGGCTCAACTGCAACTAAGGTCACAATGCTAAAAGGTACATCATACGCCTGGGACCAACATCAATTTATTATAATGGACGCAGCAAAGAGAGACCAGGTTAGCAGATTTCTCTTACTATTTTTATTTTTGGCATGCACCAGAAGCCTTCTAATTCAGCATTTGAAAGCAAGTATCTATATTGTTTTCCACTAATGCTTTTCAGGAATTGCTTAGTGTGGATGAGGTACACAATGTGGACGATCGAAACCACCTAGTTCAGAGATGTAGGAAACATTCCAGTATGCCGAGCGAATGAGAATAGACAGTGAAGCTGCAGATGATATCTCAGTGCTGTTTGATGGGTTCAAATCCAGGAGCAGTTTCGAAAGTCTTAAATTCCAAGTCAGCAACACGTGATCCAAACAACCGACCATCAATAGAGCAACTTTGCAAATTATTAGAGATTTGCTGGTTGTGAAGGGTTTTTTTCTTCAGGGCCTCATCGTCAAATATCACCTGCTGCAGATGTATTTGCTCGTTGGTGATAATTTCTCCCTTTTGGTGTTTTAGACGTGGCTCTAGGACCAGCTAAATCGTCTTCATCTGTTGTCAAGTTCATCAATCTGAGCCGTCCATAGAAGTTTGGCCTGAAGATGTTAGCATTTTTGTTCCAAGGCTATTGCCTACATTCCGGAATGGTGCAGCTGAAACATGTTAAAGCTGTGAGAGCTCACGCCACCTCCAGTAGCTGCTTCCTGATTTCTTGGGAGCCTGTGATGCGCATTAAACCCTCTTTTGCGGTGGTTTGTAATCACATTGGATATTTAAGGGAGGGGCGGGGCTAGTCATAACTCTTCAGTCTGCTTCCAGTACTCAGTATAGTATGTGGATAGTCCATCTTCTTGGCGTGAAGAAATTGGAAGCACTTTTCTCCGTGCGAAGGGCACTGGATCGAAGCCTGCTGAGCTCACCCAGGCATCTTATCATCCGTCACCTATCAAGTTTTGGACATGGTTTACATTTCGTTATTGTGCAGTGGCTTTGGTGTGCTGTCCCTGTCATATCTGCACAGGCCACTTCACTCCGTGCCCCATCTACGGCTTCAAGCCTTCTCTTGCCTATTGGGATATTACCTGTGATGCGGAGAGCGGATTGACCTGCGTCATCTGTGGTACCAGTCGTCTTCAGATTGCTTTTTCCCTCATTTCCCACCCCCTCACTCTGTCAACATACTTCTTATGCAGCGCCTGAGTATTTCATATTCTGCCTATTATCGTTCCATAAATTAATATGAAATATGTTGGTTACATAGTTCTGAACTGACAAACTATTTCTTTTATGATTCAGGATTATCAGGGTTCTAGATATGTAGATTTATCATTTGTTCAACCGCAAGAGCTGACTGGTTCTGTCAAATGTGATGATTGAGATAAGACGACAATTGCAAGACCGCCTTGTGTTCTACAGAGAAGTGACATGAGTTAAATGCACTTACTTTGAATTGTGACCTCCTCCGCATCAAAGCTTACTGGCTTGTTTTGCCTCTATTTTTAAGAATGAAGGAAAGGCACCTGAAAGTTAAAGTACATTAGAGCTGGGTAAAATTTTTACATTATTTCAATGGCAGAAACTGCTATTTAGAACATATCCTATTCTACTTAATTATAAGGATCTTATTATGAAGTGAAGGAGATGTTGAAAATTCTGAAGTGAACTAGAAGTTGAAAATAAGTAAGTTCTTTCATCAGGTTTGGCAATATTTTGCTATTAATTCCTTGTAGTTCAAAATTTGTATTTTGACCCACATTTGTGGGACTTCATCTTAACAGTTGGGAGTGTGTTCTTAATTACCTGCAGGCTACATGTGAAATCGCTGGTGCTTTTTGAATCTGGCCTTGTTCAGCCCATCATGTTTGTGGGCTGTTGGCTAAAGTAAGACAGGCAATGCCTGATTTATTTTCTTTATTCCTATCGTCTCCTACTCAATCAGAACTAAACCCTTGTGAATCAAGACCATCATTGGGTTCAAATTTTCATGGCTGTGAATGGGCTTGTCTCTTGAATGTGTGCCCTAGATTTGCTCAGTGGTGGCGTGACACTTCATGCTGGTGTCTTATCATTGGAAGTTGTGAGTTGTTCATCTTTGTCCGTGAAATGAATTTAAGACATCCCCTCTAGTTTGGGGAAAAGGGTGCTTAACAAAATTGTGTCTATATAATTGCGCAGCTTAGTTATGGAATGGATCTTGAGGGAGTTGGCCGTGTGAGGTTACCCTGACAACATTTTTCAAGGTGATGTGGTAAATTTTTTTTATTGTGTTTTTTGTTGTGTGGCACACACTGTGTGCCAGGGAGTTTTCCATCTGTTAAGTTCCAGGATCTATAGTCAGCTGTGTCGGCCTGTCTGGCGCAGAAATCTGTTGTTCCCTGGGTCCTTACAGTGGTTTCCTCATTCAGACGGTGGAAGTGGAGTAAGCAGCTGAGGTGAAGCGAGTTATATTGTTTTGTTAGTGTTACCCTACCTTTGTGGGGACCAAATAACGCAAAGTTCCAGAGCATTGCTAGATTTGAGCATGATTTGCCGTCAGCTGCTAGGTTACTGAAAAGGCAAAGAAAAATTTCTTACAGTTTGCATAAGCTATAAAAGAAATGTGAACTCAAGTATATTATTGCTTGAGAAATTTTGAGTGTTTGATGGGGCACATTGTTCGGAAGCGATGAGTGGATGTGTGACCCTGAAATTATGTGAAGTATTGCACACCATTTTATTTTCAAATTACTTTGAAAGATACCTGAAATTATTCTTATTCTGGTATGTTAGTGTCAACTGTCAAACTGTCCAGCACTGCTTATTCTCTGTAACATTAGCAGGTTTAAATCGATGAAAGCTCATAACAGTTAAAAATTCTTGAAGAATTTAATTATTGACCTAATGTGGAATAGATATTATTTGACTGCCATTCATCGACTTTAAGGAATGAGGATATTGATGGCAGGTGGCTGCTTACATAATCTTAAGGACAAGTTACCAGAATGGAAAGTGGAATTGAACTTTTTATATATATATATATCTGTGTATAGATATATATTCATGTATTTATGTACAAATCTCCAATGGAATTGTGACTTGTCACATGTTGAACTTATGTTTAAGTGTGCCACTGTGCCACTTTTTGAATGGATCAAAAACAGCCAGGATATGAATTTCAATATTCTGGGAATGCTGAATTTCAATGGAAGCAACTTTGCTTGGAAGGAGACTATGAAGGAAGCACATCTCTAAATCTGCCATTTTCTGGATTGCTGCAATGTTTGACATTGGGACTTAGATCCTACTTTTTTCTAACTGCAATGCCTATTACCTCTTATCTTGATGATGGAAAGATGAATGATGACATCATCCCTGTCCACTTGGGATTTGTGGTAAAAGTAGGCATTGGAGCCACTGGTTTTGGGGCCCTTGTGAATCTGAACTTTCAGACATGGCTGAGCTAAGGAGGTCGGAAGGGTCGCCACCCCCGGTACTGCTGCTGGTGAGTGTTGGACCCTCTCTTCTGCTCTGCGATTGTTGCGCGCGTCCTTACTCATCTTCCTTCCTCGGTCCTCCAGACACCCTGTGGAGCGTAAGAAACGCTGGCACCGTCCAGGCAGGTGTATGCTTTCAGGCCCATGCATCAAGACGTGACGCCACTGCGCGGATGGCGACGAGACGTGACGAGATTATCGTTTGCACGGCCCCAGCGTGCCCGCAGTCGGGTGCAGGGTTGGTGCACGTTTCGTAAGTGGCCCGACTGACACGCCCAGTGAGAATTGCCATCATTTCGATATAATTTTGATCTCACATTTTATGGGACATCAAAATGTATCTAATGATGAACGTCGTACTGGAGCCGTTAGGGTGGGTCCTGGACCTCTGCCTTCCTGACGGTGTGTCCGTTAAGGGTGAGCCCTGCCCTGGCTGTCGGGGTGGTGGTCAAGGGTTGATCACCACTGCTGTGGGGGCCATTTGTGCTCCAGGCCGGCCCAACCCAGTTGTGCAAGTGGAGACGGAGGCCGCCGAATTGCATGTGAGCGCAAGTTCCAATCAGTGAGTTTGTCTCCTGATGCTCTCTTGAATGGAACGTGTTGAACCTGTCCTGGATCGGAAAGATTGACTCAGAAAGAGGGTAGAAGTGTGCTGGTCTCAGCCGTCCCAAGGCACTTGGTGGGTGTTGTGATGTGCTTGGAATGGCCTATGTGACAGCATCCTGAAGAGGCATTAAAATTGTCCTGTTTAATTTTTCAGAACGTAAGTTGCTGCTTCTACATCTTTCTCAACTTTAGCAATTTGAGCTGTGTTGCTCAATAGCTATTGACAAATCATGTAATCATCCATTGTAGCAATAACCTTGTATCAATGGTGATTCCTGCATTTTTATGAAAGAAATCATGTCATGAAAGCTCAGGCCCCGTTGGATGTGGCTTGCAGAGACTTGTGGCTATACATCTAACTTCAATTGAAAACTGTATGACAGACAAGATGAGAACTACTCAGAAACTATTTGATATACTAAATGAAATCCTCTCAACCTCTCTTGCGCCCAAATATGTACTTTCATCATCAGGAATGTCCATATAGTTGACTCTTATTACTTTCTAACTTTAAATCTCTGAGATTTTTGGTTGATGGTATGATTTTGAGAGCTGATGCGGTTGTCACTCTTAGTACCTCTGAAGTTGTACCTATCATTATATTGTGAGTACAGTCAAGTTTTGTTTGTTGTTGATTACTATGGATCACTGATTGTTTACTGACCCATATCAACAATTCTCTAAAACTTTTAGAGACAGGATGTGGACATTTCAGTTGGTTAAGAACTACTATAATTTGCTAACAGTATATGAAAAAATATGTCGAAAGAGGAAAGATGCGCCATCTCCATCATCTTTCAAGTTAAAAGATGCGCCAGTTTTACGATTTTACAGGAAAGTAACATAAACAAAGGAAAGATGCGCCAAATTTTTTAATTGATCCTAAAAGATGCGCCACATTATACATCAATAAAGATGCGCCACCTATTATAAAATACTTCAAAAGATGCGCCAATTTTTCAGTTAAGCATGGAAAAGATGCGCCAAATTGTGATGGATCAAAAGATGCGCCAATTCAGTTCATGTTGAGGGTTTTCTTCCTCCAGAGTAGTTTTTTTACCTGTGTGGTTAATGTGAGAATCACGGTTTGCTTGTAGCGTGTCACTAGAAAATTTTTGATACTTTTAGATTGAGTTCTAGAGGTGTAAAAATTTTCTTCGTTTCTGTGCCATTCGATGTTCAGTCTTAATTGGGGTTGTTAGTTTCAATGTTCCTGAGGTAAATCTGGGAGTTAATTATACTGTTACGACAAGACGATTGGTGTTGGTGATAAAATGTATCGTGCTTGTTCGCTTAACACTCTTGGGGAACTCGATTTTGTTTCAAACTTTGAATTGGGCAAGCATCTTGGAGATATTTTCTCAATTTTTTTTTCTCCCTTACTTTTTGAAATTTTGATTTAATCTCAATCTGTATTATGTGTCTCATATTAATTTGAAGACTGGGGTTCCTTTCCATCGAATTCTTCTGCTGTCTTGGGACTTCCTCTCTTTGAGAGATGACTTCGTGAAATTTTTCGTCGCGGGACTTCCTTTGACACCTCTTCGCGGGTCATCGTGGGACACCTCTTCGCGGGACTTCGTGGGACACCTCTTCGCGGGTCATCGTGGGACACCTCTTCGCGGGACTTCGTGGGACACCTCTTCGCGGGACTTCGTGGGACGCCTCTTCGCGGGACTTCGTGGGACACCTCTTCGCGGGACTTCGTGGGACACCTCCTCGCGGGACTTCGTGGGACACCTCCTCGCGGGACTTCTTGGGACACCTCTTCGCGGGACTTCGTGGGACTTCTCGCGGGACGTCGTGGGACTTCTCTTTCAGTGGACAGCCTGGGACTCCTTCGCGGGACATCGTGGGGCTCTTCTTCGCGGGACGTCGTGGGACTCCTCTTCGCGGGACGTCGTGGGACTCCTCTTCGCGGGACATGGTGGGGCTTTTCTTCGCGGGACATCGTGGGACACGTTTTATTCGCGGAACATCGTGGTACACATCTCCGCGTGACTCCTCTTTCTAGGGCTACGTGGAATTCTACGCGATACCATTTAGGACCTCTCATTGGGACCTAGTTCCATGGGATCCATGCCCCTTACTCACACCAGGGGTACGATGGAGGCGATGCAGTCTCATTCATTTGGCAGTCATCTGGGTCTCCGCCAAACCTCTCCAACCATCCCTCGTCTCTACCCCTACTCCCAGCATAGGCCTGCGTAGTATTCTTCTTGGCGTGGTGCGTCATCAGGGGTCGTTTCGTCGCGGTGGACATCGTTCGCCTGACCTAACTTCGCCTGAGTCGTCCTCTGGGCGGCTGCATTCTTCCCTGGAAGTACTTTCTTTGGCGCTGCTTCGTGCCGCTGTCATCGAGAGAAACTTACACATGATTTCCCGAGCATGGTTCCTGGAGGACTTCGTGCCCTTCGAGGCCTGCTTTTGGTCATCTGTGTGTACCGCCCGGGTGCCATGAAGGTCTTCGCCGGCCAAGTTTCGCCACCGTCCGTCACCGCGCGTGGGACGTGCCGCCTGCTAGGGCCAGACGTCATCTTCCTGATCGCATACCTGACTCCTCTCCGAGATGGAGCACTCGTCCGCGATGGCCCGCGCGGTATGCCGACATGTAACTAGTCACTGGGTGGTATCAACGGTAGAGGCCTTGTCTTGGGTGGCTCTGACGTCGCGTTGTTCGGATTTGGGACTTCGCGGAGGGCATAGCGAAATACAGGCTACCTTCGTCATCGAACTTTTCGACTTCGTGGGACATCGCGGGACTACTTCAACGGCATCGTGGGACTTCGTGGGACTTCTTCAACGGCAACGTGGGACTTCGCGGGACTTCATCATCGCCCTCGTGGGGCTTCCTGGACTTCGCAGATCTTCAAGGGACGACGCTGGATCACGCCTTCTATATTATAATTACAGGTGTGTGTTAAGTCTGAGTCCATCTTCTCTTTCAATTGATGTTTGGCCTTAAAAATTGACTCCAAGTCGTTTCCTATATTACAGAAAAGTCATAGCACAGGTGAAACGGCGCTTCAACGGATATGCTCTGCTCATGAGGGATGAAATATTTCAACATCTACTTTTCAATTCTGGACAATCTAGGTGAGTTTCTTCATTTTCCTCTCTGCTTTAACATTGATGCTTTTTTTTAAGTCTTAAGTAATCTTTGCTAATTACGTGATCTTTGTTTTTGGTTTGTCTTTCAGAACTGCTCAGCTGCCTTCAAACTTCTCTTTGGATTGCGCCCTCGCAACAAACAGGCTATTGCCTTGTTTCTGTGTCTGCTTATGCTGTTGTGGTAGCGGGGTTCACACCGGTCTGGGAAGTCAGGGAAAATGAAAACGCACTGGAAATCAGGGAAAAGTCAAGGAAATACGATCGAGATCAGGGAAAAATCCGAAGATTGGGTGAAAGATTTTTTTCAAATTTTCATTTGCAGTATTTGCCTGAATTATTCACCTTTTGCTTGCCTTATTGGTTTCCCGTGCGCCCTCAAAAGTCAGAGAAAAACGCGATTTTTCCGTCTTGAAGTCAGGGAAAATGAAAATTAGGATCCGGTGTGAACCCTGGATAGACAGTTGGTACTGCTTCAATCATAGTCATATTCAGCGATTCACATAACACAACAGTCAATTGTTAGACTTTAAAAATAGCTGGCATACTTCAAATAAAGATCAGTTTCGCCTTCACTTCTGTTATTAAATTTAATGAAGCGCCAGAGTAATTTTACTTACTCAAATTTCTTTAATCAGGAAGCATTAATTGTTCTCTCCTGTCCTGATAGCAAATTTTATGTTAGTGCTTATTTATTAAGGATTTTCTTCAGGAGATGTATGTCTCACAAGAGCAGTCTGCGACATTTTTTTTGTTTCATTATTTTGTTTGTTTTTGTTCAAGATGAACCATCAAGTTTAAGGTTTAAGTCTGATGCGAGAATGTCATGTCTAAAATAGCCTTCTACTGTTGCGTGATATATTTCTTCTCAGCTCTGGTCAGCCAGGTGTGAGGGATGAAAGGAAATGACCAGAATTTAAGATGGTGTATTGCTTACCAAAAATTAGTCACAAGAAGTTGATTGGAGATTGGTAGCCCATCAACAGGAGGGCAGGTCTCGTCACTTTCGTTGCCAGAGCACGAGTGTGCCTTCCAGCGCGGTCTTTTCCTATCATCGGCTTAATTGACTAACATGGCGGCCGGGCCGGGCTGGTCCCTTGGCTACAGGGTGCAGTAATGAGCGTCCTGGGCTGGTGTTGCATTAATAGTTTTACATGAATTGTTTTTTGGTACCGGACTAACACTTAAAGCAAGATGTCGAATGAGAATGGTGGTACCCGGTTAGACATTTATTATGTAACACCATTTCATCTCTGTAAACTCCTTAACCGTCACCCTTATCTGTTTCATTATATGGGATGACATGAGCTCTTTTCCATTCACAGTTGTTTAAAATAAAGTGGAAATTAATGTGATCTAGTTTTCTCAAGTTACGCCACTTCAAATGAACTCTTAAATTTTCAAAATTTTCTCAATTTCAAGAAAATTTGCTGAATAATTGTTATGGTTTCTGGATGTTTACTAGATGTCATGTGAGATGTGTTTATCATGTAATAGAACCAAATTGGAAAGTTGAATAAAATGTTAAACAACTCAATCTTTCTGCGTGATCCCTTTAGCCCCAATAATCTTTGTAGCTTAATGCTTGAACATTTTCAACATTTATTTCAATTCAAAAGTTAGAAAATACAATTTAGAAAGCGCCTCACTCTCTCATATAGCACAGCTGTCATAAACAAACACGTGACATGGGTAAATATCTGTTAGGTGAATGACTACACAAATACTCAAGTGAAACTCACAATGTCCTAATAATTTCTTCTTGTCCCTGCTGAGAAAATGAAATACAGAAAATAACTAACAAACTCCCGAGTGCTTTATCTGGAAGAACAATTGCCTTCAATATCCCCGAGGGACTAATTACGCATACAGAAAATTGGAACACTTACCCTGAATAACTAAAGATCGTGCCAGTCTCAAATTTTTAAATTTAGGGTTCTTTGCATTGCAAACAGACAAGACTCAACTAGTAATTGGTACGGCTTCTCTTGTCCTTATAGTGTCTCTTATCCTCTCTTCTCTCTTCTTCATGTTTCTTTGAATGCTTTCTTGAGTCACTCTTGTCCCTTTTGCTGCTTCTATCTCCTATTTGTTCACGATCTGATCTATGATTACCATCAGATCTATGTTGATGTTTTTCTTTGCGAGAAGATTCATGACTAGAGTTTTTGTCCTTAGATTTACGTCTTGACTTATGACGTGGGGAAGGAGAACGAGATCTAGATCTTCTATGATTATACTGCATTGTATGAGCTAAAGTCGTGGTGAGAAAACGCTTGTTTGGGCGAGGAGCATTGCTCTCTTTCCACCCCAGAGCTCCATGAACTACTGCTCTAGCAGCTCCCTGTTGGGCTTCACGAAGCAGCTCTTCGGCGGCTAACCTGAGAACAAATTAGTTTATCAGGGGTGAAGGAACCCACAGCAATTCATAACTGTCAAAGTCATACAGACAAATCGTCGAATTAATAGTCATTTAAAGAGTCTTATGGAGAAATAGACTTTCTTGAGTGAAATTCATTTAAGATGTCTTATGAACTTCAAGTCAATAGGGTTAATGTTTCCACACTTCACTTACCTTTCTAGTTCTTCATCATCCATGACTGATCAAATGTAGATAAATAAATTACTTAAAGTCACTTCAAAAGACTTATCTGAAATTGTCGAGGTTATATTGATGTATGTGTGAAAATAGATACCCTTAGAAGTAACCTTTCAGTTTCAAACTTACTGCAAGTGGCATTACCAAAATCGGTAAATACAATCGTGACATGTAAGCGACATACAGTGACATTAAACTATTCAGGTGATTGACATGAACGAAAACTCAAGGGAATTCGTCTCTAAAGGAAAACATAAACAAAAAACAATAACATGCGCATTATTGGCAGGGCGAGTCCCAATAGTGCCTAGCTCAACTTGGAGTGGTGCTGATGGTGCTGACGGGAACCGTATTTTAAAAGGATGGAGATGGAATGAAGCAAATTTTCGTGCAATAGAAGAATAAAAGAAATACTAAATTTCGTCGTGAATTCTCGTAAACTGTCGTCAGTCGCCGAATCCGTGCAGAACTTGTGTGCAAAGAGCAGTGACAGTGACGAACGGGACTAAGTTTTTAATTTATTCCGTTCAGGCAACGTGTAATTTTTACTTCATCTGGGTGCTGGACGTAAAAGAATGCATTGTTATCGATCTTGAGTCAGGTCAGTATGATTTAAGTCAAAATCAGAGCAAAACTCAATTACATGTGCATGTATTTGCTTGTGTACTCTCAGCAAGAGGGCTGTACTGTCAAAAGAGAAGTTTTTGGATTAGCAGTAGTTCTTTCATATCTTTTTATTTCGAGGCCGTCCTTATCCTGCTCTAACATTTCATGAAACTCTTGGCAATATTTTTAAAATCCAAACCACCAAGAACATGGCTTGGCTGGTCACTCACCCAACCACTCAACACTAAAAGTCATACTGACATGATAGTTATCTTCTTCTGTCTTTTAGTTTTCTGATTAAGAAAATGTAACTTATTATTTACAGTTCATCTGTATATCCTGAGACTGGTGTTATGGCCCAAACTCACAGTGTCAGCATGCCTGGTGGAACATCTTCCCGTCGACATGGCCATCATAGCCATACTCATGACACTGGGTCTTTATCAATGCCGCCTGGCAGGCATGGTGATACAGAATGGGAGGCAAAGGAGGCGCACAGGCAGCGTGAGCTGGAAGAAGCCAGGGCGCGAGCAGCTCAGATGGAGAAAACAATGAGGTGGTGGTCAGATTGTACTGCAAATTGGCGAGAAAAATGGAGTAAGGTAAGCAGTTTACCCATTCTTAGGAACAGTAAAAACTGTTAATGTGCTGCAGGAACCTTGTCTTATACCCATCTATAGCTAGAGCTTTCACTAAATTTTAACCTTTCAATCAATTTAGGTTCGAAATGAAAGAAATTCTGCTCGTGAAGAAAATAAGATGCTGCGCTCCAAGCTAGAAATTGCTTTAAAGGACAGAAACAGTTTTAAACGAGAAAAACTTGATTTAGAAGCTCAAAATGACCGTCTTAAAAGAGAGCTTGAAAAAATCCATTTGTTGCTCTTGAAACATGATGATCAAACTCTTTTAGTGGAGGCATTAGCTCATGAAGACCCAGAAAGGGACCTGACCGTTCAGAAACCAGCAAGGCTTACGGGCTCGTCACCTGTAAGCAGTAGTAGTTTACCTTCCCCCAAAGGTACATCAATTAATAGCAAAAGTCCCACTGCTTGCAATGGCAACGGTGGGGAATCTGACTTGTCTCGTAAAAGTAACATTGATTTGCACAACAAGATGTGTAGAGAACTTAATATTGAGGAATATGTTCTTCAAGGGGCTGTGCCCCGTCATGCTGTTGAAATGTACTATAGTGGTGGCAAAGAAAACGCCTTAGATGCAGAAGATAATAATGACAGCCTTTTGTGCTCAAGAGATGGAATTGAATCACCAGTCAATCCTGTCGGAGAGGAAACTAAAGGTTGGTACAGACTCAAAAATTTCTTTAAACCCACCTAATAGTGCACTTTTAGCCTTACATCCATTTCAATGACATTTTTTTTTCGTTGGCAGCAATTAGGAATCATTCACCAAATGCTACAGATGTCCTTGGTTCACATTACGATGCTGGCAGCGGAAGTAGTGTTGGTGGGGACTGTAAATCAGCACCTGTTGAAGATTATGCACGAAGGGGAAGGGCCGGTGAGCACAACCGATCTGCCTCAGTTTGCTCATCGTCTCCAGACCGAGAGTCGCTCATGCAAAGATTAATGCTGAGATTAGAGGAAGCTACTAAGACTATTCAGTCAGAAAGAGAGTTAGTGCCTTTAAAAGCTACTTTATCATTCATGTGTTTTTGTTCTCCTTTAGTAAATTTTTGAGCTGATTGGTGTACCTTTTCTTCTTCACAGTGAGAAAATGAATTTACAGAGATCAGTGGAACGTCTAGAAACAGAACTACTTGAGATGAAAGTTCGGTGCGAAGATTTATGGCAAGAAAGGCAGAAAGCTGTGCGAGACTTACTGCAACTAGAATCTCTTCAGGAAGATGAAGTAAGACACATTAGAGCTGAATTGCAAGATGAAACATCAAGTCGTGAGGGAATGGACCGTCGTTTAGCTGATCTTAGATCAGAGGTGCATATCTTGCTGCTGCAGTCTTTATTTTTTATCCGTGTTGATTTTGACTGTAACAACTTGCACGGTTTGCTGCCTATGTTCACAGCTGGAAAGACTCCAAGCAGAAAATGCTGTTGAGTGGGGAAAACGAGAACGTCTTGAAACAGAGAAGCTTGGACTTGAACGCGATAACAAAAAACTGAGGTCAGAACTCCGAGATGTTCAGGAAAGGCTTGCTGAGCGAAGAGCCAAACCCACTTCTGCTTCATCTGATGCAGAACTTCGTCAGTGCCAACAGGAATTGGCTGATAAATCAAAGGTTGGTGTTGGATTCGTGATGCACTTGTATTTCAGTCATATAAAAGAATGTTTGTAGGTTTACACTTTTGTTTTTCTCTCTAGGAGTTATCCAGTCTTAAACATTCTCATAGCAAACTGAAGAAAGTCTTCCAGGATAAATCAACTGAACTTGCTCATGCTACAAGGCGTGCTGAACAGTATGAGGCTGAAGTAAAACGTTTAAGAGGAAGAGTGGAAGAGCTAAAGAGAGATTTAGCTGTGGCTGAAGATGAAGTTGATGCTGTATCCAATAACATAAGGTATAAATCCTCAATTTTATAAAGACTTGTAAATGTTTTTTATCAAATTTTTATTTTTTAATTTAAAACTATGAACTCTTAACTTTGGGATTCATACTACAGGAAGCTTCAAAGAGCCAATGACGAATTACAAGAACAAGTTGAAAGCTTGCAAGTACAGCTGGAACACACTCAGACAAGGTAAGCATTTGCAAGTTTTAATTATGTATAAAAGCTTGATCTAACTATAGCTAATACCTATATAGGTGATATTCAGTAATTAACATTTTCTCCTGACAAATGAAATTTAAATCATATGCTAGGTTGCTGACTGTTTTTGCTGGCTTTGGTGAAATGATAAAACTCTATTACTTAACAATACTGTAACAATTCTTCTCTTTCCCTCTCTTTTGCTTTCATTTTCTTGATTTATATCAAGGCATGATGCTGAGAATTCAGCATCACCATCAGGCAGTAATGGAGATGATGAGGCAGAACCTGATGCTGATGATGAAGATGGTGATGGAGATGGTCTCTCTTCATCTTAACTTGTTGGTAAACTAATTTATTCCTAAAAACGTAAGGGACCTTATTAGCTTTTGCTTTGTAACATCACTAATATCTAAAATTGCAGAAGTGAAAACTCTCTTTTTTTATCAGACCAAACATAAGTTTCAACACTTATTACATGTGAATAAATTTGTTTGACAGGTTGCGTAATTCCACATCAAGCAGCCACCTTTCTTTATTAAGCCCAAAGCGATTGCTTGAAGATGGGAGTGAGTATGAGGATGATGATGATGACGATTTTAATGTGTATTAGATTATATGGTTAAGTAGCTTTGAGGTCTATCTAGTCAACATGAAATTAACTTTTGTTTTTAAAGCCATGATCTTTGTAAGATATTTAAAGAACTATTAGTCTGGTACAAAATGTTTGAGTTGCAGTTCTTTTGGAATATGTTTGATATTTTATCTGAAGCGGTTCAAAAACAGCTTCATTTTTATTAATTCTTACGTGGTATTACTCTTCTTATTAGGTTTCCTCACCAGGAAAATCCCTGCATTTTTGCAGACTGTGTAGTCATATACATACTAGTATGTATATTCAACAGAAAAATACACAGCATTTGAAATGCTTGTAATGCATTTAAAATTAAGTGAATTATTATTTGCTTAGCTTCAGTTAATTTTCCCTGGAAATCACTTACTTATGAGCTTGTTCTCTTAAAATGTTGTTTATAAGCTCCACCCATCCACCCATTACCAATTTATAGTTGTGGCGCTCAGTATTATTCCATAATATTTGTAAGTTTCATATGGATGTAGGATTCTCTCCTCTTACATCTTAAACAGAGTAATATTATTCTATAATTTGGTATGCACTTTTACATTCTCTAGCAATTGAATGGGTTTGCATATCTGTGAACCATAAATGTATGTTATTCTCTCAAATGAAACCTGGTTTCAAGTTTGAGAAAGTTCTAGAGCTGTGTTTTGTTATCATCAACACCAGCTGTTTTATCGTATCTTCATTAGTAGGTGTAGACTGACTTCATTTGCTCTAGCTCGTAACCGTACTTGTAAAATAGTATCCTGTGATATTTAAAAAAACTGGAACTACTTTTTGAAGTTTCCTCCTTGCCATGTTTATCATACTTTATTTCTCATTACTTAATTTATTATTTATTTATAATTTGATGCCAGTTGTCTGGAGGGATCTTAGTCAGACAGAACTAGCTGGTAAATGTTTTGGATTAGAAAGGCCCATCAGCAGTGTATCATCATGTAACCTTAAATGTAGACCTGCAATGTGGCATCATTGTTGTCACTCTTGCTAGGATTTCCAATCCTTTTGCTCTGGATGTGTTATTTGCAGGGTTGCTGCAAGCCAGGGTAAACAGTGGAACGTTTGAAAAGTCATCCACTAAATGCAGATTTGTGGGCAAAGGCGAACACAATGTTCGCTACAAAACATGTAATTGAATGTTTTATTTCCTTCCTGATTTGAACTTCATGTTAACTACCCAAGTTAAGCCCTGGAATCTCGTTTGCTCCACTCGCCAGTTCAATGTGCGATATTTTCGTTCTGGCTACTGACTTCAGGATGACACATGCTTAAGGAACATGTGCATCATTATTTTGCAGTTATTATAAACATTCCCTCTTTTGCATTTAAGCTGGGGAAAAAAAAGATTGTTGTGCTTGCATTATGTTAGGCTGATTTGCTGACATTCTGCTTGAGGTGTCCTTCTTGGTGGTTCATGTTATAAATTGGTATAAAACGTGCCAATACACCCGAGTAAATGCAACGTCCTTCCCTATGGCCTCCAATGTTTAGGAATATGTCAGGGAACAGCTAAAATTCGGATGGAAAACTCAGGGATGTGTCAGAATACAGTATTTCAAAATTCTTACCTCATAACAACCCTAAATTGGTCAGATGCACATAATCTACTTTCTTTAAGTAAGATTTACAAATTGTATGAGTTTGACATTACTATTTTTGGCTTTGATTTTGATTTTGTTTCTAGTTTTAAGCATGGTGGCCTATCATTTGCCCAAACGTTATGTACTTTGTACCTATTTTATTACATCAAATCTGATTTGAATGTTAACAGCTCTGTGACACTCTTGCCTGGATCTTGTCCCTAGTCAAACTTTAGGCTTCCTGAAACTATTTTTATTTTTGTTGTTAGAGATTTCTGCATAATTCAAAGAATGTCTTGTATTACCAAATACAGAAATCTGAATTGTGAACATGAGTGCTAAACTTTATTGTGTTGGTCAGATAAACTGAAAGCAGGTTTTATGTTGATGTTTATTGTCTTGTATTCCAGATTATTGTTTTGATAAGTTTTGACTGACCACTATTTTAGTTTCAGACTGGATTGTGGCGTTTTCATTTAATTAATACGTTCATGGAGTGCATTTCATCTTTGATAACTTCCTCTCGTGGAAATATGTTCCAACAAATATTTCTGCCTAAATTCCTTGAAATTTGATAAGAACACAGTACATGTATTCACTTTCAAAGTAGATGTGGACAGTTGCAATTCTTTTTCCCATGTTTTACCAGAGAACTGGTAAGGAGTGGTTTACTGAAAGCAAATTTTAAAAATGGCATGAAAATGAAAACAGCAGGACTTGCAAAACATTGAAAGATGTCCATTGAAACATATCACATTTTAATTAATTCTGGATCTACAAGCTCAAAGTATTTAAGTATTTATTGAAATTTGTATGAACTTGAATGTTAACAATTTTGTGCAGGGTGCCGCTTCCTTATGTTTCTACCCCTCCCTCTTGGGATTGCATTATCATGTGATCTGTGAAGCACCTAGTGAAATGACGTTTATGTTACTGAAGTAGTTTTCTAGCAGTACATCTAGTTCCAGGAAAAATCATAACCATTTGGCTCATTATATTTCTGAGAAATGTAATCAACTTCATTGTTATACATATGTATTTGTTATTTTGTCAGCTTTTGGAAGTGTCTCATGGATTCATTCAAATTATTCTGATACCACACTTTTCATGTGATGTTTCATCAATTTTAACTCTTTTAAATATTTATATATTGACTGGGGTAGACAGTTGACTTCCATTACTCCCTATACTTTAACAGGAGTGTTGTGTGGCCTCAATGGAACAACTATGTTCAGTTGCTGGTTTATTCAATATGTGCTTTGATCTGCTCAAGTAGCATTTATTATGTATGCAACAATGATTGGTTTGAGTGTGATGCTCATTTTACTTCAGGCTGTTATTTGATTTGCATAATTTGACACACTTTGACTCCAAAACTAATGTTAGTGACTGCCTTGATATGTTTTGTTGTCTCTATTTTATAGTTAATATTTATATAGTAAATTGTGGGCCTATTGTACCTGATCAATTTCTCTTCTTTCAGTCAAGCTTTTTGGTGTCAGAACTTGTGCTCATCCTTTTTTGAATGCAGTTATTCTTCATCCTGAATGTTTCATTTATAACCCTGTGTTGTTGAAAATATGAGCTTTACAAATCATTGATATTTTAATGGGTATTCTAATGATATAATTTGAGTGATTTATAATGATTATATATTCAGAGTAAAAAGTGAAACAGTTGTGATGATTATTACTTAAAAATACTACTTACTGCTTTGGTGATTTGTTCTAATAACACATTAGTAACAGACTTTGGCAATAAATTATATTAAATAAGGATTTCCATAAGGAATTCTGCTCCTTCCAAACCCATTGAGAGAATAAAATGTTGTGGTGTTAGAAATGCATTGAAAATCTCAAACTCTACATTCATGCTCTTCAAGAACATGTTTATGTCTACTAGTCACTCCATCAACAACTAAACAAACTAAATGCAAATGGAACACGTACCAGGGGCTTATTTACATACAGTCTGTCAAAACTTTGTACAAAATGCAGTCCATTGTCGCGCTCGACGAGTGATTATATCATAAATATGTAAAATTTTTTAGCACGGTGTGCCGTCCGTCTTGGTCGGCGTTGTGCCGGGCTTGCAGATGTTCGTCTTGCCCATGGCGCCCGACACCTCGTTGCAGGAGTAGCTGAAGAAGCCGCACGCGCTCGCCGCCGTGAAGTACGTGTGCGAGAAGGTCTTGGGGTCGGCGGTGGTGCTTGCCGCGGGGGCGGGGGCGGGCAGCTGGCCGGTGACGCTCTTGGTGACGCTGATGAAGCCCTCCGGCACCGGGCCCGACACCGTGTCGCCGCTGCGGACGAGGGAGCGGTTGCTGCTCCTGGGTGGTGAAGGGAAGGCAAGGCCAATGAGGCTTCGGAAAATACTAGAGAGTGCGAGTGACTGTCGCACCCTTTCAGATGTGTGTGTGTGTGTGTGTGTGCTTTCCTACTCGCAGTATACCCCTAAGAATTTCACATGTGAAAGGACAAGTGAACGTATGGAAATTCACACAGCTTGCTGAAACCCAGCCAGGAATTGACCCTGAAAATAGATCTCGAGGTTGTCAGTTTTAGTAAAATCGATTGTTGTTCGACCTGAAAATCAAATTCGATTTTGCGGGAAAAAGCGTTGATCTTTCTAAAAATTTTGGAGTGGGTTCAATTCTGACTGGGATGTGTACGATTCTTAGAGAAGGTGTTATACAGGATGGCCGATGCACCCCACCCCAATTTTTTCGGATAGGCGCAGACCCACAACAACAAGCTTTCTTTTTATTATCATAATTTGCTATTGCAGTATTGGTAGAAGAAAAAAAGTAAAAGTTGCTAGAAGTTGACAAAAGTTTAAGGAACATGAGCCATATCTTACCTTTTCTCTACTACCAATACTAGCAAATTTATAGTAAAAAGAAAGTTTGTTGTTGCGCATCTGCTTATCCGGAAAAAAATGGGCCGAGGGGGTGCAGGTGCAGGCAGGATGCGTGGGCCACCAAGTAAGGCGAGTAGCAGGCGAGGCGAGTACCTCTGTCACCATTACCTGCGCCCTCCTTGCCGCATCATGTTCCTTTTCCCCGACTTTCCCTTCTTGGAGCCGCCCTTGTTTTTGACGGCGTCCTTGACGGTGTCCTTGACGTCGTTCTGCTGTTGCTGCTGCTGAGGGATGGTCTCCATGTCCGCCTTGGGGGTGGGGCGCGACGAGAAGAGGTCGCCGCGCTCGGGCAGCCGCGGGGCGCCGTCCAGGTACTTGGGCGGCCGCTGGCCCTGCTGATGGTTCTCGTCCATGTCGCCCTCCTCCTCCTCCTCGTAGTCCTCGTACTCGTCGAAGTCCTCCACGCCGCCGGCGGGAGGCGGCGCGGCCGTGCTGCTCGTCTGCTGCTGGCGCGGCGGCGTGAACGTCGTGTCGCCCCTCAGCCCGTTGGGCTCCTTGCTGTCGTCGTCTGAAATCATTTGAATAAAGCCTTGCAGATACCGGATTCCGCTGCCGGCCCTCGTCGCTCTGTCTCACACGCTCTCAAGGAGACTGCCGAGGGGTGCGAGAATGCTGTCTCTCTCGCACTCGAGGAAAGCGCCGACGAGTGCCGGCAGCGGAATCGCATAAATCGCACTGCAGGTCGACAGCTTGAAGGTTTCTAAATTTTCCTGAATTTTTGCTGAGTAACGAGGTGTACAAAAATGTCAGAGAATTGTTTCCCCCTCGTTTACACCTCTAGCGGGTGTTTCTTTCAATGCGTAATGGTGCCCCCACAATGGCCGTTACCGAGGCAGAACGCCTGCGACAAACTGGATAGGCCAACCCGCCAAGCACTCATGTGAAGGTGGCGGCAAACCCAGAGAGCACAAGCGCAGGGGGAAGCAGGAATTAAATTCCTGATACCCAAAATTTCGTACCGCCACCTCTCGATGATTTGAGTGTGGGGGCACCTTAACAGTGTTGCGGGATTGCATACTCACCCGTGCTGCAGGGGCCATGGCGCCTTAAGGGCGAATGGGGTAGACAAACCCGCAACACTGTTACGCATTCAACGCAACACCCGGTACACAGGTGAAGCACGCTCTTGTAGATAGTACAGCTTGGATGAGCCACTAGTAATAAGCATACGCACACCCCCTCGTGTGTGTGATAAAAAGAAAATCTGTCGCAAGTGAGTTACACTCGCTCACTTGACTTTCTTTCGCACGCAGGATTTGCACGTCCCGGTGCGGTTACTCGTTACCTGCCGCAGCTGGCGTCGCGGGGCTCGGGCCGCTGGTCGGAGCTGAGGGGAGGACCTCCCTGTTGGACGAGTCGAAGGTGACCGTCTCGTTGAGGGTGGAGATGGTGAGGGTCTCGTTGAAGACGATGTGGTGGCCGAGGCCCGGGCCTGACGCAGCGGTCTGGCGCGCCAGCATCTCCACCTCCTGCTCGGTGAGGGTGCGGCCGGTGCTGGCGGGGCCGGCGGAGCCGGCGATGACGCCGCTGGTGTTGGTCTCCTGGCGGTACTGCTCCTCCACAGACTGCGTCTCGTTGAAGGCCTTCATCGCCTGCAGCCGCATCGTGGACTGTGGCAGTGGGCGGCCGGACGCGGCCTGCGCGGCACCCTTGTAGGAAATTCCGTATCTGCGGCAAAGACACGTCTCTACTACTACAAACGCCCAAAACAGCAACAGCAGGTTGTCAAGCAAGAGATTTGACAAATCTAAATATTTGTACATTACAGCTGCAAAACAATATAATGACGCCCCCATAATGGCCGTTACCGAGGCGGAACGCCTGCGACAAACTGGATAGGCCATCCCGCCAAGCACTCGTGTGAAATTGGCGGCCTATCCGCAGAGCACAAGCGCAGGGGGAAGCAGGAATTAAATTCCTGGTACCCAAAATTTCGTACCGTCACCTCCCGATGAGTTGATTGTGGGGGCAACTTCAGATAAACATTTTAAAAAAATCAAGAAAATTTAAAGAAAATTCAAGAAAAGCCCGTATTTTACTTAGTGGAAGAATAATGATTCCTTCAAACTAGAAAATATGTAAGGAAAATTCCACGAAAATTCAGAAAACATCACATCAGTTGAGCACCAAAATTCGGATTTGTTCACTGAGACAAACAAAACTGGATAACTAACATTCGCGGGCTATGAAGCTAAAATTTAGCAATAAAACGCTACGCTCTCCATCTAAATGTTTTGTAGTGTAGCTAACTTGTTAGTTGTAAAGCTCGAAATGTTAGCTGTCCATTTATAGCTAATTGTTTAGTTGCATGGTAAAGGTTATTTTTTTCCCTCTCCCTTTCCATTTCCCCCCCTTTTTCTTTTCTCTGGGTGAACGATGATAACGGCACCTGTAGGAGCCCTCGATCTCCGCCGTCGACGACCCGGTCAGCGGCCCGGACTGCGACGTGGCCGTGCCGCCCCCGCGGTACGGGTTGGGCTGGTCCTGGTTCCTGGGCAGGAAGCCGATCTGCGCCTGGGACGCGGTGGCGCCCGGGCCTCGGCTCTGCGCGTCCGCGATGCCCCCGGCCAGCCCTGCCTGCACCTGCGTCGAGAGATGGCCATTTTACGCGAACGCATTTTTCGCATATTGTTTTAAAATCGTTTAATTTTTTTATTATTATTTTTTTAAAAGCTTGTTGATGTTGAGGGCCCGCACAGCACAGAGCATTTCCAAGTTGGATAATTTCGCATAATTTCGCTTTTTTCGTGGCATAATGGATTTTTCAGTTTTCCACGGAAATCTGATGAAGCTGTCAGAAACATCCGTCGTTTTATAAGTTACTCCAGGTCATATTTTTCTTCTCTGTTCTGATACTGAGATAGTGATATCTATTCAAAGTATTGATATTATTGACACCTTTACCCTGTACCATATGGTTTCAACAACACTTAAAAAAAAAAAATTATAATTGCGAATTTTTGCCGCTTAACGACTGCACCATTGCCAAAATTAATTCGAATAACTGTCGCATAATAGACGAAATAATTTCAGCGCCTAAAAGTTTTGGCTGGGCACCTACCTGCGTGTTGGTGCCGTACACCAGGCCCTGGCTGCTGGAGATGGCGCTCGTGCCGCTCCCGTCCAGCCCCATGGACACCTGGGTCTGAGCCTGCTCGCGGCCGCCGTGCGACTGCGCCACGCTCAGCGAGCCTTGCGGCGACCCGGACACGGACGTCTTGGACGACTTGAGCTCGTCGCCGGTCTGGGCGGACGCCGCAAACGTCCCCGTGCCGGAGTAGCTGCCGTCAACCTGAGGAGAAGAGGCCATCGGGAAAAGAGCGTGCGTCATTTTTACAGGGGGAAAAATGAAAATTATACAAAAATTGTTTTCACTGTCTGGTCGTAAATTTATGAAACCGATCGTAAATAAGTAGCATGATTGGTAATATAGTTAGGCTGTGACAGCATTGACTCACCGCCGTGTGCGCGACACCCGAGCCAAATCGGCCTTTGGAGGAGGCGCCGAGTTTCGTAAGACCGTCCGGCGTCGACTGGATGCTAGACGTGGCGATCGCATCTCCTTCGTTCGCACCGAGCGGCCCTGTACCAATAGCACCAGCGCCTGCACCGGCTCCTGCGCCACCGGCCCCAGGGTACCCAGCACCTGCCCCACCGGCGCCAGGGTAACCAACACCTGCCCCACCGGCCCCAGGATATCCAGCACCTGCCCCACCAGCGCCTGTCCCACCTGCGCCAGGGTATCCAGCACCTGCCCCACCGGCGCCAGGATATCCAGCACCTGCCCCACCAGGGCCCGCCCCACCTGCGCCAGGGTATCCAGCACCTGCCCCACCAGGGCCCGCCCCACCTGCGCCAGGGTATCCAGCACCTGCCCCACCAGCGCCCGCCCCACCTGCGCCAGGGTATCCAGCACCTGCCCCACCGACGCCAGGATATCCAGCACCTGCCCCACCAGGGCCCGCCCCACCTGCGCCAGGATAACCAGAACCTGCCCCACCGGCGCCAGGATATCCAGCACCTGCCCCACCAGCGCCCGCCCCACCTGCGCCTGGGTATCCAGCACCTGCCCCACCGGCGCCAGGATATCCAGCACCTGCCCCACCAGCACCCGCCCCACCTGCGCCAGGGTATCCAGCACCTGCCCCACCAGCACCCGCCCCACCTGCGCCAGGATAACCAGAACCTGCCCCACCGGCGCCAGGGTATCCAGCACCTGCCCCACCGGCGCCAGGGTATCCAGCACCTGCCCCACCGGCACCAGGATATCCTGCACCTGCCCCACCGGCGCCAGGATATCCAGCACCTGCCCCACCAGCGCCGGGGTATGCAGCGCCCGCACCACCAGCGCCAGGATACCCACTGCCCGTCCCTGCTCCTCCCGGATATCCCGCACCTGCTCCACCAGCTGCGCCTGCCCCTGGATAGCCAGAGCCTGCGCCACCCGCTCCTCCCGCCCCAGCGCTTCCTCCTCCTGGAAAGCCAACCGCAGTAGTGCCTTTGAAAGGAAAAGGGTTTTAATAATCTGACCATCCAATAAAATAGAAAATACTCCGAAAAAACTTAACGCACCGCTTCCAGGGCCCCCCGCAGAACCTGGGTAAACACCACCAGCTCCAGAACCTCCCGGGTAGACTCCGCCACTACCAGGACCGCCAGGGTATACACCACCGGCTCCAGTACCGCCAGGGTATGCGCCACCAGCTCCTGTTCCTCCTGGATATGCGCTACCCGCTCCAGTACCGCCGGGATATGCGCCACCAGCTCCAGAACCTCCAGGGTATGCACCACCAGCTCCTGTTCCTCCTGGATATGCGCTACCTGCTCCAGTACCGCCGGGATATGCGCCACCAGCTCCAGAACCTCCAGGGTATGCTCCACCAGTCCCTGCTCCACCACCTCCAGTTCCTCCTGGATATGTGCCACCAGCACCAGTACCACCGGGGTATACGCCACCAGCTCCCGTACCGCCAGGGTATGCACCCCCAGCTCCGGTTCCTCCTGGGTATGCTCCACCAGTCCCTGCTCCACCACCTCCAGTTCCTCCTGGATATGCGCCACCAGCTCCTGTTCCTCCTGGGTATGCACCACCAGCTCCGGTACCGCTGGGGTACGCGCCGCCAGCTCCGGTTCCTCCTGGGTATGCTCCACCAGTCCCTGCTCCACCACCTCCAGTTCCTCCAGGATATGCGCCACCAGCACCAGTACCACCGGGGTATACGCTACCAGCTCCGGTACCACCGGGGTATGCACCACCAGCTCCGGTACCGCCGGGGTATGCACCACCAGCTCCGCTTCCCCCGGGGTATGCTCCACCAGTCCCTGCTCCACCACCTCCAGTTCCTCCAGGATATGCGCCACCAGCACCAGTACCACCGGGGTATACGCCACCAGCTCCGGTACCACCGGGGTATGCACCACCAGCTCCAGTACCGCCGGGGTATGCAGCCCCAGCTCCGCTTCCTCCTGGGTATGCTCCACCAGTCCCTGGTCCACCACCTCCAGTTCCTCCTGGATATGTGCCACCAGCGGTGGTACCGCCGGGGTATGCGCCACCAGCTCCAGTTCCACCGGGGTATGCACCACCAGCTCCGGTACCGCTGGGGTATGTGCCACCAGCTCCGGTTCCTCCTGGGTACATTCCGCCAGTTCCTGCTCCACCAGCTCCAGTCCCTCCTGGGTATGCGGCACCAGCACCACCGGGGTAAGCTCCACCCGCTCCAGTTCCTCCCGGATATGTTCCTCCAGCTCCTGCTCCACCACCTCCAGTTCCTCCTGGATATGCTCCGCCACTTCCGGCACCTCCAGGATACACACTGCCGGGGTATGCACCGCCAGCTCCAGTTCCTCCAGGATATGCTCCTCCAGCTCCGGTGCCGGTTGGGAATGCGCCACCAGCGGTGGTACCTCCTGGATATGTACCCCCAGCGGCAGTTCCGCCTGGATATGCTCCGCCGGCTCCAGGGCGTGCAACTCCAGCACCCGCACCACCAGCCCCAACACCTCCAGGGTATGCACCTCCAGTCCCTCCTGGCAATGTACCGCCAGCACCAGTTCCTCCAGGGTATGTGCCTCCAGCCCCAGTTCCTCCAGGGTACGCTCCGCCAGCACCAGCACCTCCAGGGTATGCGCCTCCAGCGCCTGTTCCTCCAGGGTATGCACCACTAGGTCCAGTTCCTCCAGGGTATGCTCCTCCAGCTACAGTTCCTCCAGGATATGTGCCACCAGGTCCAGTTCCTCCTGGGTATGCGCCACCAGGTCCAGTTCCTCTTGGGTATGCACCACCTGACACGGTACCACCGGGGTATGCGCCACCTGCTCCTGTGCCTCCTGGATACGCTCCACCAGCTCCACTTCCTCCAGGGTATGCCCCCCCTCCTCCAGTTCCACCTGGATAGGCTCCACCTGCCCCTGTTCCTCCCGGATATGCGCTGCCAGCTCCTGTTCCAGCTCCAGTTCCTCCAGGGTACGCTCCACCAGCGCCAGTTCCTCCAGGGTATGCTCCCCCCGCTCCAGCTCCACCTGGATACGACCCGCCGTCTCCTGGTCTTCCAACACCAGTTCCTCCGGGGTACGCTCCTCCAGCTCCAGTCCCGCCTGGATATGTAGCGCCGGCTCCCGGTCCTCCAGCTCCAGTTCCTCCGGGGTACACTCCTCCAGCGCCGCCTGGATATGTAGCGCCGGCTCCCGGTCCTCCAGTTCCTCCGGGGTACGCTCCTCCAGCCCCACCTGGATAAGTAGCGCCGGCCCCCGGTCCTCCAGTTCCTCCGGGGTACGCTCCTCCAGCCCCGCCTGGATATGTAGCGCCGGCTCCCGGCCCTCCAGCTGCAGTTCCTCCGGGGTACGCTCCTCCAGCTCCAGCTCCACCTGGATATGTAGCAACACCTCCAGATCCTCCAGCTCCAGTTCCTCCGGGGAACGCTCCTCCAGCTCCAGCCCCGCCTGGATATGCACCTCCAGCTCCTGGTCCTCCGGCTCCAGCTGCTCCTGGGTATGCGCCTCCAGCGCCAGTTCCTCCAGGGTATGCTCCGCCTGCCCCACTTCCTCCAGGGTATGCGCCCCCTGCACCGGTTGCTCCAGGATATGTTCCTCCAGCTCCAGTTCCACCTGGATACGCACCCCCTGCCCCTGGCCCTCCAGCTCCTCCTCCTCCTCCTGGGTATGCGGCGCCGCCTGGGCCGAGGCCACCTGGTAATGTGCCTCCTGCTCTAGGACCCCCAGGATAAGCGCCTCCCGCCCCTGGGGCGCCAGTTCCACTGCCTCCAGGACCACCTCCTCCCGGGTAAGCTCCTCCTGGTCCCGTTCCTGCTGGGTATGCTCCGCCTCCAGGAGCCCCCACACCTCCAGGGTAAGCGCCACCCGGGCCAACTCCTCCGGCTGGCCCACCAGGGTATCCTCCTACGCCAGGTATTCCTCCTGGGCCTGGTATTCCACCGACACCAGGCGCCCCCGGTGCCCCCGGCGCGCCCGCACCGCCTTGTCCAGGACAGTCCTCACACTCGTCGACCCCGGATTGGCTTTGGGCCTGGCCCATGCCGTTTACACCTCCTGAGTGAGAAAATGAGGGAGGAAGTGATTAAGTTTTCAAAAAGCATTTTTTTTTTCACAATTAATGTTCGAAATGACAAGAAAACTTTAAAAATTAGAATACGAGAGAAAAATCTACAAATTTGAGAGAAAAGTTTAAAAGTATACGAATAGTGAATACAATTTCACACCATAAATACACCAGAGTGCCGAGCCGGTTTCAGCCTCGGCCGCTACTTACTGACAGTGGACCTGGAGGTGCCGTCAGCCCCGGCGATGGCCTCGGCAGTGCCGCCCTCCTTGCCGTTGCCGAACGCGATGAACTGCGTCTGAGTCTGGCCCTTGTGCTTCTTGGGCTGCGACCCTTGCACCAGCGTCTGGCGCCGGCGCCTCGACGGCGTCCTCGTCCTCCTGGCGGCGGCCCGGGCGGCGGCCGTCCGCTGGGGCTGCTCCGGCACCAGCAGCCACGTCTGCAGCCCGGAGCAGAACCGGGTCGCCTCCGGGCCGGCCTGCTGTAGCAGCTGAGAAGCAGGAGCAAGTAGTGAGTGATTGTACAGTTACAGTTTCTTTTCTTTTTCTTTCTCTTTTTTTAATACATTTTTTTTGAATATTTTGTTTTCTTCCTATGGAATAAAACTGAATTGTAAGACTCGTTTTCGTACTATTCGCGAAATTCAGCTTCAAACGAGCATACATGTGATGCAGTGAAGCGGTTCTGTTCAAAATGGCAGAAATGAATTTTATTTCTTGTGCTATTTTACTTGCTTTTCATTTGTTGACCGCTTATCAAAACCCTATCAAATGTAGGCTTGTTTAACGCAGAATTTTGCAAGAAAATGTAGCCTAAATTGTCATCGGTTCGCTCATGAAGAAAATATTTAAAAAACGACAACAGAAAGTATATACTTTAGCACCCCTTAAACGGGTTTAACATCCCTGGAAAGGTAGAATATCGCACCTTTGTTTTTCCAGTGTTGTCCCTTCATGTGTGTGTAAGTAGTATACTGTGCAAAGTGAACGTGAGAATTTCCCTCGGAACTCTGCTCGCATGCGCGCTTGTACAAGTGAACGAGTGACTAATGGAATTTGGTACACCTTCCTTCATGTGGGAGACATCCACACACTTGAACATACCTCCTCCTGGGCAAGCGACTTCTGCGACACGTAGAGAGTGCGATAGCTGTCATTCTTCTGGCTGCCGTTCAGCTTCTCAAGGTAGCAACTTTTACTTGGCGAGTCTCGGTAAATTATAACATTCTGAAGCAAAAGGAGGAAGAAAGGGGTCAGTAGAAGCCCAATATACCCAACCCACCCTTTTTCCTCATTTCACGCATGTGTCTATGTTTTTCCCGAATTTCGAGAGGCAGAGAAGTCCGTTTCTTTTCTTATCTAGCTTCTTGTAGACTTGTCTGTGATCACTCATTATAATGACACATCTGTCGTAGCGTAGATAAGAGCGGCTTGTCAATGGGGTCTCCAATAGCGCCATTCACGACCGACCAACATATATAAACCTCTCCCGCCGCCGCATCTCTCGCCTCCACAAACAAACTCACCCGTTTAGCGTCGTGGAACGACTTGAGACCGCCGTCCGCAGCGTCATCCGGAGCTATCGTATTATCCGCAGCAGCCGACTCCGCTTGACCAGTCGTGCCCGAGCCATCCCTCTTCAACCTCAGCTGTGAAAAGTCAAATCATTCATTCAGTGGCAACGGCCCAGTTTCCAAGTCCTCTCTTGGTCTAAGCCCCACCTCCGGCTGCAGCACGCCGCCGAGCGCTTAGATGCGATAGATGCCAACGACCCGATGGCTCTCTTTTATTTCCGCTCCAATCTTTTATCTCGCGAGGCTTTGGCGCGGCGGCCTTGGTCCGCAAGTCGATCACCCGGAATTTTATTTACCCCCCGCCCCGCGCCGCCCCGCGCACGCTCGCTCTCATGCGTCCCTGGAAAGTTTGCGCGGGAAATTCCAAAGACACGAGAGGGTTGAGCCACAGCGATGTAAGTGAACTTATGCCACCGGGAATTTGAGAAATATGCGCACGTGCTTTTAGCGTTACAACCAAAAGAAGTACTACGAAACGGGAAAGAACAAGCCATGAAGGGGAATCCCATAAGAAGTTGTCGTTTCTCAGTACACAGCGCCGACAAAAAAAAAGGGGGGGGGGTGTCTGAGAATGGCAACCGTCAGTCAAACAATGTAATAGTTGGTGAAAGTAGGTACGTTCCTGACGTTAACGGTATTTTTTTTCTAAAGGGGATTTACGTTAGGCGACTCAAATTCTATACAACTAACTATTCGGTCTTGGCATCAAGAGAAGAAGTCAAAAATCAGGATCAGAACCAGTATCAAATCCCAACAGAGAGGCTATACAAATTCAAGGTGAAAGTTGTACAGGAGACTCCTGATGACAACTGAGCTTAGCCATGCGTGGTTTAATGTATATACAAAAAAAAGCTCCGGTTGGGATTCCTTTTATGTTCCCAAGCTCACACCGAATAGAAGAAAGTTAAGTACACCTCGCAATTCACAAAAAATCAGAAAAAGAAAAAAAAATGGAACAGTTTAGGAAAATTGACAAATAACTTAAGACAAATTAAAGCAAAAAAGAAAAAAAAATAAGAAAAATTCAGATAAATTAACAAAATTTGTACACCTCAATCCAGGGTTGTTTCCTCCCCCTCCCCCCTAATTGTAAATGGGACGAGTCGAATTTGTCGCTCTTGGTAGAGCTACTTTTCTTTACTATATTTCTATTCTACTGGGAGAGCGAGACGGATTAACATCGCTCTATTAGAGTAATGTTGATGACATTTTCGACGATGTGCCATGGTCTCTTTTTGAGTCAAAACAGCAAACGCCACTCTGTTTGAGCGATTTTAAAATATCAGAAAAGACTCGCTTTGAGTCATTTTTAGCGAACATCACCCATACAGGCCGATGAAAAAAAAATACTTGGCTCATTATGGGTGAGAAGTGGGACGGTTATATTTCCAGTGTCCTCTGGGGGCGGGGCTCACCTGTGCTCCGAGCGCCGGGCCGCACACCAGGGCGAGAATGAGCAGGGCGACGGCCGCGCCCCGGGTCCGGGTCCACATGACGGTGCTTGACGTGAGCGCCCCCCGCGCCGCCTACACGACCAGGGGTACGCGACGACGGCAGGCCTCCAGGACGGTGCGGGACACGTCCGCGCGGGCCAGGTCAGGGCAGGCCACTGCAGCTCCCCGTCCTAGCGCCGCTGGCTGAGGAGTGCGGGAGCCCGGGGGCCCGGGGACCTGCCCCCGCCCGCGCCGAGCCGCGCCCCGACCCCATATGCCCCCCCCCCTCCTCCCGGGCGTCTGCGGGCGGGACGGGACGTGTGCTTTGAACCGAGGGGGAGATCACTCATACAAAATTTGTTCAAAGGATTAAAAAAAAATTGATTCATTAGTTTTTTAAAATTGTTTTGATTTTTTGGTTTAATTTTTCCCTTTGATTCTTCAAGTGAATAATCGCAATTTCTATCGCCTTTTGATGATTTAGGATTTTTTTTCTCATTATTTCTCTTATTATTTCTTTTTTTTTCCCACTTGTTTTCAGTGTTTCTTTCATTTGTTCTCTATTTTACGGATTTTTCTGTAACTTTCTTCTTGATTTTATTTTGATTATTTATCTATTGTTTTTAATTTTTTAACACTTGTTTCAAGTGCAAGAATGGGAATTTCCCACATCAACACATGGTTTGTCAGTTTAACACAGAGACGGGAGTGTTCTCTTTCCTTGCGGTGCTCGGGCAGCCCTACTAGACCAACGCGATGCAGTCGTCGCGGCGACATGCTCTAGGCCGGGGCGTGGCGGGGCAGGGCGCATTGGCGCCCTGAGGACATTGTCCCTTCCCTTCTCTCTGTGCGAGTGCCTGCTCCCCGCACTATAAAGAGACACGCGCCCGCCCGCGTCTATTTCTACCGAAGAGGAGGTTTTTTTGTCCACGTACCTGAAGGGGCGTTCCGTAGGGAGCCTCCTACCCCCTTCCCTGTTCCCGGTCTCTAAGGGGCTGCGGCGGTAGCTGCAGCAGAGAGGGAGAGAGGGGGGGGGGGAGAGATAGATAGAGAGAGAAAGAGAGAGAGAGAGAGAGAGAGAGGGGGGGGGCATACTACTAGACCCATGCGTCAACTGGTCGCGCACCGGCTCATCCACACAAAGCTACTCTCTTCATCACCAGGAAGGAGAGGGAGAGAGAGAGAGAGAGAGAGAGAGAGAGAGAGAGAGAGAGAGAGAGAGAGAGAGAGAGAGAGAGAGAGAGAGAGAGAGAGAGGACAGAGAGACAGAAACTCGTCGCATAAGATGGTCTCTAAGCGCAGTGAGCTGAGCTGCACCAGCCTCATCTCAAGGGGTGGGTGCAGGTGAGGGGAGGAAATGGCCCGTGACGTGAGGGCCTATTTCAGACCGACAGCCAGGGCCGCAGCTCCAGAAAAAGATGTTTTCCGTATTCATATGACGACTGCTCAAGAGCGGACTGAAGTTTAAAAGCGCCATTACAAGTACACCAAATGGATGTGCTGTATTTGTTCGGACGTAATAATGTAAGTAATCTCAAAGTAAGTATCGTTTAAAAAATATATGTATACCATGGGACTATTGATATGTTGTTCGCCACGCTTCAAAACGCGTAAAAAAACCTCCTCACTCTCGTAAACAATAATAGGAGTTGAAATTTTAACGAATTCCATGCGCCAAGTAGTCTATTTTGTTAAGTCCCGCGGTACACCTCAATGAAGTTCAATACTTTTTTTTGCCAGCTTCCGATATGTTGTTACCAAGGCTTTAAAACGCCCAAAAATGTATAACTTGCGTGTAATTCTTTTTTAAAGTCGAAAGTTGGAAAAATTTCCTGCGCCAATTAGTCTTATTTTTTCAAGTTCCAACCGCAGTGCACCTCGACTGGTCCTAAAAAGAACGTCTCGCCAGCTTTCGATAAGTTGTTCCCCAGGCTTCTAAAGGCCAAGAAAAGTATATTTTGGTGACACACATTTTCGGACCGACAAAAATTCTATGCCTCAACCAGCCCCTACTCTATAGTTCCATTATGGCGTAATATGAGGAACATCCCTTGCCTACGGTTAAAGCGCACGGTGCACTATAAGCCCCAGTGTGTGAGTGAGAGGTATGCAAATTTCCACTCGATTGCGAGGTGGTGTAAATTTTCCTTGAAATGTCCCCCACTACTTGGAGGAGCATAAGTCCGAATTAAAATTCACACTCTTCCCAGCGCGCGACAGTCACACTTTGTGTCTCCAGAGCGACGTCCTAGGTTAACAGGGCCTCTAGGGGCGGCCGCTGCTCGGGCTTGGTCTAGAGATGTTAACATCAGAGCGGAGAGAGAGAGGGGTGTGGGTGTGGGTGTTCCCGCGGCCAACAAAATATAGACAACGAAACAGATGCGCAAGATGCAGCCAGCCTGCTGCAGCGCTGAGGGTGGCGGTGCGCGGCCAGGGCGCCAGGTGGCGCCAGCAGCTGCGGCGGCAGGGCGGTCATCACTCGGAGGGCGCGGGGTAGCGCCGCGCCGGGCCGGGGCGAGGGGTATCGCCGTGTCGCGGGAGGGGGGGGGGAGAGAGAGAGAGAGAGAGAGAGAGAGAGAGAGAGAGAGAGAGAGAGAGAGAGAGAGAGAGAGAGAGAGAGAGAGAGAGAGAGAGAGAGACTCAGCCCGGCGGGTAGGCCGCGCGGCAGCGTGCGAGCGCGGCGGGCTGGCCTACGCCCCAGGCGCCGACCCAGAGCGGCAGGAACCTCCCACTCGGGAAAAAGAAACAAAACAACATTTTCTGTTACAATCAAAAATTCGCTGTGTCCGACTTAGTTAATTAAATGAGCTGTCCCAGCGAATAATTCGCTCCGTAACTAACTATTAACTAAGGGGGCTTGCGCGTGCGCGTGCGCTGTCCCACCGAACGATACAACATAAGGCACGCATTAGCTCCCACAGCTTCTAGTTTGCTACCGGAGCGATTTATTCGCTCTGACAGCTAATAAAGTGTAGTCGGAGACAGAGAATTTTCGACTGCGACAGCAAATGTTCTTTTTTTTTCCCTGTGCAGGATATCGAAGTTATCTCCATCCAAAAGACGAATGTAAAAAGTTCCCCACTCTGTCTTTTCTTTCCACAAGGGCATTTTTAATAGAAAAAATAAAAAAAATCCGGATGGTTTTAATTGATCTGTAGGAGTGTTAAATGTTCAATGTAAACATTTTTAATTACAGGGTGTTGATTTTTAATGCCTCTTTATTTGTAAAGTGCTGCTTATTTTGTTTTACCAGTGTTGGAGAAATGGCTTTGGTTCACGGAGGCGGAGAGCAGGCGGGGCAATGTCTGCAACATATCACGGCCGGCAGGGGCTGCGGGGGCTCCGGCCTCGGCTCCGGCTCCACCCCGGCCTCGGCCGCAGCCGCACATACGACCGACAACTTTCGTTTTGTGATTTATAGAATGGGCGCACGGCCTGGGTCGGGCAGCGGCCAGCGGCCATCGGCTACTCACTCAGCCGGCCGCGGCCGCTGGGCCCGGGCCGGGGACGTCAGCCCCCAGATTCAGAAGATCGTTTTGTAGTGCCGTCTCACTCACTCCCAGTGGCCGAGACCCATGCGTACACACTAAACCCTTATGCACAATTTTATACAACCATAGTTATGCACAATTTTTTTTTGCATAACTATGTTACACATTGCGCATACTTCTGCACAAATTTGTGCATAAGGAACATAGTTAAGCATAGTTATGGGGGAAAAATTGTGTATAACAATGGTTGTGTAAAATCCTGCAAGGCTAATATGAACAAAAAAGTGCATAAGGGTTTATTGTGTAACAAGGACGGTGATACGAAACCGCTCTTACGGAATCTGACGGCCGAGCGGGGCTACGCGGGCGCGGGCAGCGTGTCTAATTCATCAGTTTAACTTATTTGAATGTAGAGGGCACGATTGGGTGTTTTTTTTGTTAACGTTTATGTCACTGAGCATTTTTGAAAACAGGGTTCCCTGTGACGTCTGGTTCGTCCTGCACACTTGAATGTGTTCGAATTTCTATTCGCCTACTTGGCTCTTCAGGGGGGTGAAATAGACCTTTTCTCCCACAACGTAGCAACACCACAAGTCAGATTTTATACTTGAGGTAAATTGTATTTAGAGTGACTGTCAAAAAGGTTACTTGTAACCATTCGAATCCTAATAAAATTTAAAAAAGTCAAGTTTTTTTTATTTATTTATTTTTTTAAAATTATTAAATGATATGCTTGTATTACATTTTTAGCTTTTGGGCTATTGCCACAAATTGTGGGCGAAAAGGTCTATATTTCTACGAAAATAATATTTACACTTTTATTTTGATCGTGAGTATGGACTCACTCGTGTTTCAAGTGAGAATAGGCCGTAGGATGGCGCCGGCTCACAAGCTCAGACGCTGAGGCGGTTGGTGAGGTGGGGGGAGGGCGGGGCGGCCCAGGCTCCCCCGCCACTTTTACAGGGAATCAATTCGCGATCCATCAGAATGCGGGCGAAACATTGCCGACATAAAAGCAAACGGGGGAAAACACGCCGTACATATAGCGGCGCGAGAAATGCCTCGGCTGCGCAGAGAGTCGCGGCGAGGCCCGGCCCGGGGCTGAAGAGGGGGGGGGGGGTGTTCCGAACGGACGAGTGGGGAGGGGTGGGGCTGATATATGGTACTCTGCGTGCTCTTGGGGTTAAGAGTTTTCCGGAACAGACCGGCTGGGGGGGGGAGGGGGATAGAGGAGGTGGTAGGGGTATAGGGACTAGGGACAGAAAAAGTGTGCGAGTACAAGCGAGCAAGAGAGACAGGGTGTGTGTGTGAGAGAGGGAGAGAGGGAGAGAGAGAGAGAGAGAGAGAGAGAGAGAGAGAGAGAGAGAGAGAGAGAGAGAGAGAGAGAGAGAGAGAGAGAGAGAGAGGAGGGGGGAGGGGCGTATGGAGTGTCGTACGGATCGACGCCAATTTTATGTGCGGTACGCTGGAGGGTAGAAATGCCCGGAGTACGGGAGGCGTGGTGGGGCGCGCTATGGCGGAGTGGGGCGGTGCGGGGAGGGGGCGGGGCATTGGATGGGGCGGTCTGCGGAGAGGCGGGGCGGGGCGGGGCGGGGCGGGGCGGGGCGGGGCGGGGCGGGGGCGGGGCGGGGCGGGGCGGGGCGGGGCGGGGCGGAGCGGGGCGGGGCGGGGCGGGCGCGCGGGGCTTGCCGGCGGCGGCCTCGCGGGTCGGAGCTCCTCCCTGCGAGCGCTCTCTCACTCTTTACTACTTTTTGCCACCCTTTGCCGCGCGCGTTTGCCGACAGGAGGCGGGAGGGGAGGGGCGTGTTTCGATGCCGCTTTGTGGCCGAGGTGTAACTTTTCGAATCGGAAAGCAATTCGGCGGTCACCTGTATGGGTAGTGCGTGACGCATGAGCCGCGAACTGCTCCCTCTCGCCTCTCTCTCTCTCTCTCTCTCTCTCTCTCTCTCTCTCTCTCTCTCTCTCTCTCTCTCTCTCTCTCTCTCTCTGCATTATATCCCGATAGAAGGTGAGAATCAACCTCAAATAGTCATAGAAGTCAGGTGCACTGTTCAAAGATACCTGCAAAAAAAAATACCTACAACTGTGTAGAAAGCAAAATTACACTTAAATCAAACGTGTTCAACTGACACACACTCTCGTGTGTTCAACACTTTTAGATGTTCAGTTAACAATTCCGTGCAATTCACTGGGTACAAAAGAGTAGAACACTTAAGTTGCTAACATTTCAATGGCCAACATATCGGTGTAACACTTGATGCCTCATATTAAACACAGGGGCTTTTTTATCAGGTATTTAAAAGTGTTCCACTTTGCGTTCAACACCTTCAAGTGTGTGTCGATTGAACGATTTTGATTCCAGAGTACACTGTAACAAGTTGTAGTTTAACCGGAAAATTGTCTACGAAGCATGCATGTTGTAATGTCACAATTTTGCATGGTAAAATTACAAGCGCTGCGGATCGACTTGGAATTTAAATGTTACCAGGCACAAAATAATATGTATTACAAAAAACATTTGTATTTTTACAAATATATTTTTCACAGTGCAGTTACAAAGAGGTACGAATTTGGATAAAACTCGAAACTCGCAAAGTACGCGATAGAGAAAGGGAGGGATAAAGTTTCGGAACGGTCGCTTGGCGCTTTTCGGAGCCGCGTGGGCCGCGTGCCCGTGCGCGTGCGTGCCAATAGGCTCCAGCCCGTCCGTGACGTGCGAATAGTGCGCGCGGTGCGTATACGCAGAGCAAACAGCGTCCGCCGTTTTGCGTCTCTTTGCCTTGCGTTGCACGCTCGCCGTGTTTGTCTGCAGAGCGCTGCAAACAGACATTGTGCCTGCCAGCTCGGGCGGCCCGGCCCAGCTTGCTCTGGCTGCCAGCCCGGCGAATCCTGCGCATCCCGCTTGCCTTTCCCTGTCAAACCTCACGAAGGGACTGCTATGACAGAATAAATCCAAACGAATCGCAAACGCGAAATAAAGGAAAGATATAAAAACAGAAGGCGAGGCCATTGATTACGAAACTTTACTCGAAATCCAATACATCAAGCTGAAAACGAACCCCTTACTGCGGCCAAAAGTCGTATGCGCGCGGCACAATGTAGGGGATGCGCCATCATCTTTTTAATTTTGACTTCAGTTGTCACATCAGTATTCCGGTCCTGACGTGCTAGGCGGGGCAGGGTGGGGTGTGGTGACCAGACACCGCGGGGGCCCGCGCCCCGACCTGTCAATCACACCACCACGACGGGTCAGCCGGCGGAGGGAGGGAGGGAGGGAGGGAGGGAGGGAGGGAGGGAGAGAGAGAGAGAGAGAGAGAGAGAGAGAGAGAGAGAGAGAGAGAGAGAGAGAGAGGGAGAGAGAGAGAGACACTGTGCGTGCGATACTACAGCACTGTGTGTCAGACCAATAATAATAGTCCTACAGTAAAAACTGTGTGCGACCTATTCCCAACAGTTACATGCGAACTACACTGTCATCTCCCTCTCAGTTGACGCTAACCAGAGGGGGAAACAACGCTGAAATTTTGGTACGCCTCGCGATTCAGGAAGATTTAGAAAACAAGGAGAAAAGTTCAGAAAAAATTTAGGAAAATTTAGAAATTTTTTGAGAAAATTCAGCAAAAATTCTGAGATGTTTCCTCTCCCACAAACCACAGAGACAGGGACTGGACTATTTCGGGCGAGGCTCTTGCCCGCCCGATTGAGAACGCTAACTAGTGCTGCCTAAGAAACGCATAATACATACATATCTCTGGGCCGGGCCGGGCTCACCCCAACCCCTCCCCTGTATCCTGCTGGACCATTAAACGATCCTTTGATGCGCTTGCGTGGCCCGGGGCCCGGGGATGCACCAAGAGCAGAGCTATGAAATAGGAGCGGGGGTAGGGAGGGGTAGGAGGAGGGAGAGGGCGGGGAATCGGCGTGCAGGGCGGCGCGTTTTAAAATGTGGCGTGGCGAGGGGTGGCTGACTAGCTGTACGCGGGGGTGCACCGAGCGGGGGTGGCTGGAGCAAGCTGTTGGCTGTAATCGGATCTTGAGCGGATAAACTGGGATCATCTATCCGTGATTAATTGAATCTAAGTGGCTAACACCGCGGCGGGGCGGGGCGGGGCGGGGCGGCCGTGTTGACGCCAGCTGGGGTGGCGCGCGATGTGCAAAGTCATATGCCCTGACTTTGGACCCCTATGTCCTAACTTCCGACAAATTATAAAAAAATACAGAAACCGGCCTATTTCAGTCAATTTCCGCTTCACCAGGCATAGTACACGCTAAATTTATTTGTACATTTTTGTGCAAACGTTTGTCCAAAGTTAGAGCTGCGCTTCGTTTCGCACAAATTTGTGCACAAAATTGCATTTTTTGTACAAAATTATGCACGATATGTGCAAAAGATTTGATTGTTTTACTTTGTACAAATACAAAATAACAAATCAAGTTAGTGTGTACACATATACCTCGCACTACTCGACCACGCATTCCTGTAATTCATTATGCGGCAAGTAGAAATGGGCTGCTGCAAAATTTCAGCATATACCAGGTGGCTGACGGACGCCGTGCACTTTTTGTACTATGCAACCCGCCCGCACCGCTCCATCCGGGACTGCATACCCATCAGGCGCCGGGGACCGGCTCCAAGCCTGGACGCTCCGCTCCGGCACTGATGTTGCAGCCATCGTCCCGAAAGGGCCCTCTCGCGGTTCGCGCGGTCTACGGCGGGGCGTTACCGGGGGGGAGGCTCACGGTTTCTCGGGAGTAACCTGCGAGTCCGCCGGGAGAGCTCGCGGTCTGCGAGTCGCTCCGTGGGGGTATCTCGCGAACCGCGGATCCTCCGCGGGGGAAGGTCGAGGTCCGCGGATCCTTCTCGTGGGTTGCTCGCAGTCCGCGAAGGACCCACAGAGGATCCGCGGTACGCGAGATTCCTGCGCGGCAGGACGCGCGGACCGCGAGCTTTCCCGGCGGACTCGCGGGTTACGCTCGCGAAACCGCGAACCTCCCCCCTGTAACACCCTACCGTAGACCGCGCGAACCGCGAGAGGGCCCTTTCGGGGCGTTCGCTGCAACAACAGTGGCGGAGCGGAGCGTCCGCGCTCGGAGCCGGTCCCCAGCGCCTGATGGGTATGCAGTCCCGGATGGAGCGGTGCGGGCGGGTTGCATAGTACAAAAAGTGCACGGCGTCCGTCAGCCACCTGGTATTGTAAACCGAAAAGTATCAAAAAATATGCTCTAAAATAGCAAAACTTTCTATCTAATATCAGTGTAAAACCACGTAGTGTAATACGAAGTACTCTGTACAAGTTTTCTCAGAGTAAATACACCCTCCCCTCGGGCCGCGAGTGTCTTTTGAATATTGTTCTTTCTTTCTTTCTTTCTTTCTTTCTTTCTTTCTTTCTTTCTTTCTTTCTTTCTTCTGTCTGTCTGTCTGTCTGTCTGTCTGTCTGTCTGTCTGTCTGTCTATGTCTGTCCCCAGAAAACAGTATTCGTGACTTGGTTTTCTCAAGCCGATTTTCTTTCTTCAATCTTTATTTCTTAATTCGAAAAAAAATAATAATCCTTCATTCAAGAAAATTGGCTCTAAAAACCAAAGATAGCGAAAACAAGGCGAAATTTGGCTTCAATCAAGAATTCATTTTTCTTGGTGGTCTGTCTCTCTCTTTCTCTCGGTGGGAGTGAATTTTCCATGAAAGTCCTAACAATGTTGTCCATGAATACGTGAATGTGTGTGTGTGTGTGTGTGTTGGGAGTAGGGGAGGGGGTTGGGGGGGGGGGGGGGGGCAGGAGGGGCCGCAAGTCGGCGGTGGCGACGGTGCGGTGGTGCGCGAGCGTGGCGCCGAGCAGAGGGGCGCACGACCCGCTGTGTGCGTGAGCGTGTATACGTCTGGAGCGTGCACAAAGTTTTAATAAAGTTGTGTCGGCTTGGCGGGCTCCGGGCTCCGGGCCCCGGGCTCCGGGCTCCGGGCAGAGCCGAGAGGATTCCAAGGGGCTGAGATGCAAGGCCGAGGCCAGGGAAATGGCAGCAGAGGAGCGGGAAGGGAGAGGGGGGGAGGATTGTGTAGGCAGAGGCAGGCACGGCCTCGCCATGGCCTCGCCCTCCCCGCGCGGCCTCCTCAATACGGATGCCTCACCCGCCCCGCCCCGCCCCGCCCCGCCCCGCCCCGCCCCGCCCCGCCCCGCCCCGCCCCGCCCCGCCCCGCCCCGCCCCGCCCCGCCCCGCCTCGCCCCGCCCCGCCCCGCCCCGCCCGGCCCCCAGCCAAGCCCTCCCTTAAGCCCTGCTCTGCTCTGCCACCCCTCCCAGGACCGCCCTCTCCCCGCGCCAGCAAGACGCCAACCCTCATACGCGTTCCTTTAAGAAAAGGTACCGACCGACTCCATATTGCGAGCGCAGCTGCACAGCGGAGCATGGGAAAAAATGAAAACAGAAGAGGAACTCTCACACGGCTAAAAACAACGTCATGTTTTTCACACACTAACTTGTTTTTTCTTCTTCTTTATTTGTACAAAGTTGAACGATCAAATCTTTAGTACATATTTGTGCGTGCATTTGAACACTGTTGGGCATAATTTTGTACAAAATTATGAAATTTTGCGCACAAATTTGTGCGAAACAAGACGCAGGTTAAGTTAAGCACAAACTAACCTCTTTGCTTCTAAACGAGAAGTTCGCTTGAAAACCAAGAAGTTAGTATTTCACCATGTAGTATCGAGATGCACTCGCGTCACACAGGGCCATATTTGGTGGTGGGGATTACCCCGTCCACCCCCGAGGACTTTCGTTAAACGCCTAGTAGGTAGGCAAATTGCACTTCTGTCTGCATTTGCACTCTTAACTGCATTTGTAATGTTTTTGTGCGGAATTTTGTGGGTAAAACTTTATTTGTGTTACACAAATTTATTATATATATTTTATTTTATAATATTATTTATAAACATACGACGGTTCACTTTGTACAAATGTATGCAGCTAGTGAATACAATAATACGAGTCAAAAATTTGAACAACTTTGCTCGAATAAAAGACCCACGTCCAGTTCCAGATGGAGGCAAAGAGCAAAAATCGCCCCGGCCTAGATCGGCCCCTGTCGGTCTCACGTTTGTCTTGCGTGAGAGCTGGACGTGCATCGCAGGAGCGGGCAAAAGACAGCTTAAACGAAAGGACAAACGAAAGCTGCTAAGCTACTCCGAGAGAGAGAGAGAGAGAGAGAGAGAGAGAGAGAGAGAGAGAGAGAGAGAGAGAGAGAGAGAGAGAGAGAGAGAGAGAGAGAGAGAGAGAGAGAGAGACAGACAGACAGACAGACAGACAGACAGACAGACAGACAGAGAGCCGGGGGGGGGATGGGGGGAGGTGGTGGCTCTTCAGGGTAAGCAGAGGGAATTAATTCAGTGGCCCTCTCCTCTCATACAGAGCCGAGCTTGTTGTGCGCTTTGTACCACCAGGGCAGGGCTGCGAGTGTCTTTGTGCAAAAGGGTGTTGGGCCAGTTCCGAGTCCATTCAACAGTGATATTATTCGTAAATTTCTACCAATTTATGTAAGTGTTTGGCCAATCTTGTGAAATTACGAGAATTTTCTTAAAGTTACGTAATAAACAGGTTGAGTTACGATAAATTTCTTGTATTGACGAGAAAAACTTGTGAGGAATTGTGCGAGTTTCCAGAAAATGTGGTAAACTTCAGAGAAATCTCATAAATTTTCTTCATTTAATCGCAAGTTGTAACCTCAAGACATTATACGTAACGTTTTTAAAAAAATGGTACCTTTGCGAGGAAAGATTACAGTTTGTAGTTTTGAAATTTGTCGTAAAATTACACTGAAAATCTACAAGTCACAATAATTCTCGGTCCTATGCGAGTGAGAATTTGAGGGCAATTTTACTACTCTCGGAAAGTGATAATTTTTTATCTTCGTCTATTTGAGAAAGAATTTTGTAACCTCGCCCAAATAAAGTGAGGACTCGTGCTCAAATAAAGTGAGTATAAAATATCCTACCTCTAATAGAGGAAGGCTAAAAGATATCTCGCTCGAAAAGAGTGAGGTCAAAAGTTCTCACTTCAATCAAGCATGGAAAAGTATCCTCTAGCTCCCATTTCGGATGAGAAATTGGATTCGAGAGTTTGCACTGTACGTGTTAGCATTTGTGATTTTACATGTCCGTACTGCTGTAAACCAAAATCATATCATGTGTCGTCGTACAATGACGAACTTTTTTTTTTTGCACAGTGGAGGAGAGAAGGTAGGGTGCGGGCATGGAAAAAATACTGTCATTGGGGTGTGGCCAGGGGCCTGCTCTGAGAAAAAAAATTAGCACATGTAGCTAAAACAATTGCAATATATGCACAGCTAAACACTTAGCTCAGGAGCAAGTATTGTAATTATAGCGCTATTACTAAGCACTTAGCTCCTTAGCTAAGTGTTTAGCAAAATTGCTAAGTTTTAGCTAAACAGCTAAAATTTTAGCTGTGCATATATTGCAATTGTTTTGACTGCATGTGCCAATTTTTTTTTTCTCAGTGTGGGCCTGCGGGCCGGCGCGGGCCTGCCGCCGTGGCCTGGAGGAGGTCGTGGCGGCCGAGGACGAGGCCGAGGGTGGCGAGGGTGGGCGCTGCAAGATGTGACGTCGGTCTTGGGTGCACGCGGACGGCGGCGTGGCGTGGCGCGGCGTGGCGTGGCGACAGCTGGCCAGGATGGCGTGGGGAGCCTGGGCACCGCACACAGCCCTAGCCGGGCCCTGCGCCAGCCCGCCCCCGCCGCGCCGCGCCCCGCCCCGCCCCGCCCCGCCCCGCCCCGCCCCGCCCCGCCCCGCCCCGCCCCACCCCGCCCCCGGATCAACCCCGCTACGCTGGCCTGGCCTGGGCTGCGCTGCCAGTCCTGCCCTGCCCAGCCGACTTATTCCGAAGAGCGGTCTTCCTCACTCTGTCTCTCCCGCACCTATACTATACGGCAATTTCAGCTTTCTTGCTTGCTACTCACTCCCGGCCCGGGTACTTTTTATTGCTTGCGTAGCTTGCGTAAAATTTCTTACATATAATTAAGCAGAATTTCTTCAGTAATTATGTAAAAAATGATTCATCTGTTGATTACTATTATTTTAATTCTAACTATTATTATCATTTTTGTAAAGTTACGACGTGCGAACAGTGAACGCTGGCGCTAAAGCAGCCAAATCCTTCCACGGATTTTTTTAAGTGAGCATGATAAACAACGGAATTGTTGTACACCGAGCGGCCAAATCGATACATTAAAATACAGAAAGGTGCACAAATTTATAAAAAGTGATCCAAAAGACTTAAAAAAAAATAATATAGCAAAAATGCATCGAATTCACATCACAACTCACAATAAAATTACAAAACACAAAAATACCTCCTCCATGCCTTACTTGACTTGTCAGCAGTTGCCGTCGCGTCTCTAGATCACAATAAAATGCACAAAACCTTGGCTACATTAGGGTAAATGTAAGCTACTCTCCAAAAGGTACCTGCGCCCTGACCTGCGCACTTGTTAGAGTCCTCAATGCTTCCAAATTTCACATCGTTCTCCATTCGCGAGTCGCGTAAGAGAGGGCCCCCTGCGTGTGGTGTTCCTCCCCACCTGTTTACTAAAACCGCGCGTCTAAAATATTCGTCGACTAATGCCCCTTGTACATTCATTACCGCAGCGGCTGTGTCCTGCCTCTCATCCCTCTCCCCTCTCTTCCCCCTCTAAAAATCTTTTACTCGCCAACTGGGCCCTCTCTCTCTCTCTCTCTCTCTCTCTCTCTCTCTCTCTCTCTCTCTCTCTCTCTCTCTCTCTCTCTCTCTCTCTCTCTCTCTCTCTCCCTCCCTCCCTCTCCCCCCACCCCACCCGCTGCTGTCCTCACCAGTCTTTTCTTTCGTGACGCCTGGAGGGCAGAAAGTTTCTTTGCGTATGGCTTTAATTTCCTCTCTCCTCCCCCCCAGCCGACGGGGCAGCTCAACTGCTGCTGCTGCCGTTCTGACGGTGTGTTTCGTAGAGAGGAGACGAGAGAGAGAGAGAGAGAGAGAGAGAGAGAGAGAGAGAGAGAGAGAGAGAGAGAGAGAGAGAGAGGGGGGGTAGCCAGCCACATATTTATTCATTTCTTTAAAGCGCCTGAGCCAAGCCAACGTCTTCCAGCCTCGGCCCGCTTGCTCCGCTGTTTTGAGCGGGTGATCTCTGGGTTTAGGCCCCTGCTGGAGGCTGCTAGGCCCCAGCTGGGGGTTAGCGGGGCGCCAGAGGCCAGGGGTTAGGACCGTCGTCTCGCTGTATGCCATGATCGCCGCGCTCCACCCGGCTGTGTAATTTCTGGGCAGCCAGGGCTCTAGGCCACGTAACTCATTTCGGCACGACCGCGACCCAACGAAAAGTCCGGGGCAGCAGCGAAGCTTTTTTCATTATTTTTATATATTTTTATATTTTTTTAACGTGTGGAATCTTGAAATATTGGTGTAACTTTGATAAACTACGAGCAAAGGGGTTTTCATTCCATATTAATATATTTTTTGTCAGTGTTGGATATATATATGGATATGTATTGGATATAAAATACGGCTGATCCCGGCCGGAAGTACCTATCCCTTGTTTATTCCAAGTAGGAGGAGAGAGGCCGGCCGGACAGAGAATGCGCTTTCAGACCCATCACATGAATGTAAGAAAAGAAAAAATACCAACAATTTTAATTCACCACAAAAAACGAGATAAATGGTGTGTGACACTTTGACCTTGCACCAAAAGGTGTAAGGCTGTTTTTTTCCTTTTTATTTCTTTTCTTTCTTAGAGTATAGTGCAATGGCTATGTTTTACCCCATTGATTCTTAGGCTGGAGAAATAAGTGCTATTCCTGTTTTTTTTTTCTTTTTTTCTTTCTTTATATTCGTGCTAAATGTTCTCTGATGCAGTGACGCGACACAGTACGAAAAGGGAAGCTCAGCCTCGCGCTCGCTTGCTTTCCTTCATCGCGTTTGAGCTGACGGCTGACGGGGCGGCGCTTCTTTCTCCTCGCAACGCCCCCCCCCCCCCCCCCTCTTTTTCTGGATCCCTCTGTTTTACTCCAAGAGCATCCCTATGCCGCCTCTCCGTTTTCTCCATGCACAATATATTCGCTTGCGTGTGACTGCGTCGTTGACAATTCACGTGGCTGACGCAATATTTAGAGCACTGAAGACCTCTGTCATATTTTGCGAGAGAAAACTAGAGTGAACCGTGAAGACGCAAGCAAAGACTTTGGCAAATGTATTCTATTGCGGAGTAATTTCTGCTGGACGGATGCCTGGTCTTTCAGATCACAGTAACATCAGTCGACAACATTTCTTCCAATCCCTCTGGAAAAGAAGAGGGCGGTGCGGATTCAAAGGAAAAGACGAGAATGCAGTACTTAAGGTATCCAAACGACACCATTTTTCGACTAAACGCCCACCACGAAAGGCACGCTGCGACTACGACCAGTCAGCTCCGTGTGTGTGTGTGTGTGTGTGTGTGTGTGTGTGTGTGTGTGTGTGTGTGTGTGTGTGTGTGTGTGTGTGACACTCACTCGCCCCTCCTCCCCATAGACGGGGCCATTTCGTATTTATCTGCGTTTTTATTTGGGACTAAAGCATCCCGGAGACTCAGCGCCGCTCCGCCGTTTACGCGCCTTTACGGCCAGCGAGGGGCGCGGCGAGAGGGGACGGGGAGGGCGCGAGGGGTGCACCCCGCCCCACCCCGCCCCACCCCGCCCCACCCCGCCCCACGCCACCCCGCCTCGCGCCGCCCCGCCTGCACGCGGCCTTGCGTCGTGGTTTACTCGCCCGCCTCTCCTACGCTCCGCCCCTGCCGCCACCCTCCTCCCCCGCCCCCTTCTCTCTGTCTGTCTCTCTCTTTCTCTCTCTCCCCCCTCGGCACTCCACCCCGTACGTCGGCCGCCACCACGGTACAGAGCAAGACGCCGCCATTGCTACAATGTAGAAAGAGCGCCTCCTGCTCTGCTCGCCTTGTATGGTCTTGTGGGTCCTTTTGGAACCTTTTGGCGCGAGAAGTCGTCGACGAGACAGATGATTTTTTTAAAAATAGATATTTTTCTTCTATTTTTTTGTCCTTTTTTTTTTTACCGATAACATATGACAACTATCACTGAGCTGCCACACAACTCTCCATACAGGACAATGCTTTTACAAATGATGGGTACTACAAGCTAGCATCCCAGCCCTACTGTCGAGCCCTGCTGCCCAGCCCGAGGGGTCTTTTACTCGAAAACACCCTAAAACAAAGTCAGTAAAAATCATTTTAAAAAATTAAAAAAAAAATATCAGAAGAAAATCAGACTAAATCATTTAAAAAACAGTAAAAATCAAGAAAAACCCACAAAGCCAGAAAAATCAGAAAAACTGGTCTACGTTTGAATTTATAGTGGAGACCCTCGACTCAGCCCTGCTGCCCAGCCGTCTTGCGCCTCCCTCCCCCTCCGATGACTGACAAATCACCTCGCATGGGGGGTGAGACTGCTTGCGGGGCCATGCTGGGTTGACTTTACGCAGTTAGCCCTCCCTCCCCCCTCTCTCTCTCTCCCTCACTCGGTGTCCTCTCTCCCTCTCCGGTTTTCCTTTCTTTCCCTGCAATAATAGCATTACTGAAAGATACCTTGTTTGTGTTCGCCTACCCCCAGCCCCCTTTCCCTCACCACCGGGGAGTTGAGCAGGACGGGTTGGCAACAGAGATGGCGGAGGGGGAATAAGGATGGGGCGCAAATTTGAAATACCAGCCACAACCAGAGCCAAACGTTAAGTGTGAATTCTTCTAAATTTTACTGAATTGCTCCAAATTTTCCCAAATATTCCTGAATTCTGCAAAATTTACCTGAATTTCTCCATTTTTTTTCTGAATTATGAGGCGTACAAAAATTTCAGGGTCGCTATCCCCTCCCCTCGGCCCGTCCCGGCCCGGGAGGTCAGACCTGCGGTTGCAGCAGCTTGAGTCCGTCTGTCTATCTTCGACCCGGATGGCCCCACCGACCGGGGTGGGGCGAGGCGGGGCGAGGTGGGGCGGTGGGGCGAGGCGAGGTGGGGCGGGGTGATGCGGGGTGAAGCGGGACACGAATGCAGCCGCCAAAACATGACCGCCCCGCGACCACCGCTACACGACACTATACCGGTTCCAATGCGACCCATCCCAGTAACTGCGGCCCCGTCAGGACATTTGCTGAAGCGGGTGGGGGGAGTTAAACTTGAAGGGCGAATCTCTGTTCCTGTGGACTCAAGTCGAACAAAAAAAAAATAAAATTGTTCTCTGAAGAGAGGAAGGGAGAGAAAGGGGAGAGGTGGAAGAGTAGGACTGAAAACCGAAGTGTGTCAACCATCGCACTGTTTTGTGCGGTTTTGTGCACGTTTTTAAATTTTCATTCGTACACTGACAAGAAGTAGAGGTCAAAAATTTGGATAATTAGTTCCACAACGGCGAGGATATGAGTACGATTGAAACTGTCACCTATACTAGTGTGCGACTTTCTCACACTTGGGTTTGCAGTGTGAGGAGAGAGAGAGAGAGAGAGAGAGAGAGAGAGAGAGAGAGAGAGAGAGAGAGAGAGAGAGAGAGAGAGAGAGAGAGAGAGAGAGAGTGCGAGAGAAGAGAGCGAAAAAAAAGTACAAACGATGGTGATAAAAATTCATGGCGGTCGTGCAGAAATTTGGCCGGTCCCGGGGCTGGACGCGGCTGGGCGGCGGGGCGGCGGGGCGGCGCAGGCAGGCAGCGTGTGGCATGTTGCCTCTCTCCCCACGCTCGCCCCGCACGCCGCAGCACCGCGCACGTGTTCTCCACCGAGAGCCGCTGCGACAAAGCAGGACTTAGAGGTGTCCTGGCGTCCTGGCCCCGCGCCTCCATATTGCATGAAGTACAAAGTGATACAAACGCGAGACAAGCAGCGCTCTGGAGGGCCGTGCGTGGCGTGGCGTGGCGTGGCGAGGCGAGGTGACTTACTGATCCCGGTGGCGGCAGGGAGCGGAGCGCACCGGAGCAGGAGGAGCAGCGCTCTCCAGGAAATCCGCAAACGCAGGAGAAGTTGTAGGGGGCGCGTCCCACCCGCCCCGCCCCGCCCCGCCCCGCCCCGCCCCGCCCCGCCCCGCCCCGCCCCGCCCCGCCCCGCCCCGCCCCGCCCTGCCCCGCCCCGCCCCACCCCGCCCCGCCCCGAAGCGGATCGCATTCGTCAGCGGGACAGTGGCGCGGTGCGTGGAGCGGTGAGGAGGGGCGGGGCGGGGCGGGGCGGGGCGGGGCGGGGCGGGGCGGGGCGGGGCGCACCCCACAGGTACGCGTGGGGTGGGGCCCCTTCACCGCGACGCCCCGGCCCCAGGCACCACGCCGTCATTCGTCAGCGGCGACGCCTCTCGCCTCGGCGTGGCAAGTGCCGCACCCACCCCAAGGAGGCCCCGCGCGCGCACGTTCATCCAGGGGGGAAAAAGAAAAAAAAAAGAAAAGAAACAATCATCCATTATCTGACTTTGGCAAAAGGGATCATCATGATTGGCCAGAGTTGATACAACAAAATGCACTGTATTAATAAGGGTGAGAATCAAAAGTCTGCTGTCGCGACAACTACGATATTCCGGTGATTCCAAAACGTATAAAACAAAAACGAAACAGGTTCCCTTGGTTTGACTTAAGAGCGGAAAGATGGCCCGGTCAAAATTTTGACTAATCATTACTCGGAACGCACGTAACAAGATAGCAGATCTCCTGAACATTACGAAGAACACAGCTCTTTGCAAGAAATCTAGAGTGCACTGAGAGAAAAAAAAAATGCACAAAATCTTAACCTCACTAGTCATGTAAAAAATAGACATCACAATGTACAAGGGATATTTTCTTTTGAAGTATCAGCTGCCGATGCGGTTAAATGGCCTGTGTAAAACAACAGGGAAGCGTGATGTTACACAATGACGGCCCGCTACACCAGTCGGACGTCTCTCTCTCTCTCTCTCTCTCTCTCTCTCTCTCTCTCTCTCTCTCTCTCTCTCTCTCTCTCTCTCTCTCTCTCTCTCTCTCTCTCTCTCTCTATGTGGTGCGATAAAAAGGAACCGCAGTAGCCATCGCGCATGACGGGGCCACAGCCGCATGGCGTGGCGTGAAACAATAATTCTGTGACTCTGTGGTCGCTGAACTGGAGCAGATTTTCTGTTTCTGTTCAATGAGTTGAGGCATCGGAGGGGTACACGGTGTAAGAGAGAAAGAGAGATGTGATGATGTGAAAGAGACGCAAGGGACGAACCAAAGAGTGTGCATGTCGAAAAATTTGTGTTAAAAATTGTGTTAAAAAGTTTTTTTTTCTTCACTAACCAATCTTTATGGGGTTATTCACATGCACTTTGATGTCCGCGGCGTAATGATAAACGGCAGCTAGCGAACAAGAGATCAGGGAGAGGAGAGGCGGAAGTAAAAAGTAAGCGGTCCGAGGAATTCACGAGGAATATAAGAGAGGGAGGAAAACGAAGAGACAGAAAGAGACACACCGAGAGAGAGAGAGAGAGAGAGAGAGAGAGAGAGAGAGAGAGAGAGAGAGAGAGAGAGAGAGAGAGAGAGAGAGAGAGAGAGAGAGAGAAGGAGGAGGGAGGGATAGAGAACTGTCTTGGATCGTTTCAACACCTACGCGAAGGCGGCTCCCCTTTCCTCGTGCAGCAGCCCCGCGGCTGCACCCCTGCCCTGCCCTGCCCAGCACGCCCCCCCCCCTCCCCCCAGCTTTCGCGCCGACGCTGTCTCCCCTCTCTTTGCCATTCAAGCTCCTCTCCTCTCCTCTCCTCTCCGCGCGTCGGCCTGACTGTCTCGCCGCGCCGCCCCGCGCGCCCCGCCCCCAATATCAATGACACGGTTCACTCCTCGCAAACCTCTCCCCCTCCCCTCCCGGCCAGGCGCGGCGGCGCAGCCACCCTGTGCCACCCCTCCCTCCCTGCCTGCCTGCCTGCAGTCATGGCTCTATTGTTGTAGCTTCACATAATCCGGTGAATTAAAAATCAGATATCGTCCCTCCCCTGCTCCTCCTTCCCTTCCTTACCCTCCCTCCCTCTCCCTCCCTCTCCCTTTCTCTCTCTCTCTCTCTCTCTCTCTCTCTCTCTCTCTCTCTCTCTCTCTCTCTCTCTCTCTCTCTCTCTTTCTCTTTCTCCCGCACGCCCCAGCATGCGCCCCGCGCCTCACCTGACACCTGACACTCCCATCGCCATCCTCCAGACTCCTTAGCTCCTGCACCACGCTATACAGCCAAGTCCGGCTAAATCTTTTCCACAACGAGTCTCGCCCGCTCGCGCTGGTCTTTTGCTGCTCACGATGCTGATGCGAAGGTATGCGGGCGGGGAGAGGCCAAGTATCCCAGAAATCTTATCAACGCGCGGAGAGGGGACGGGGAGGAAAAAAAAGAAGAGAGGAAAATAGCGAAGCATCGGTGCTATGTAGTGGCGTCGACACCCGGGAGGGACAATGCTCCCCCTCCTCCCCCCCCCTCCCGTCCAAGCTTTAAGGGAGTGAGGGGAAGGGAGTCTGGGGCCGAATATTAAAATATGGGTATCTCCCAGCGCTCCGATCAGGGAAGAGCTATAGAGAAGACGTTAATAATACCCCCTTCCAAAGATAAATTTTGGTGGAAGAAACGTTGATTCAACGTGGACCTCTGTGTGTTTGTGACGCCTCTCCCACTAACAACATTGTCTCGCAAGTTCAGCTGCTATCGAGAGCCGCCCAGGCCAGACGCCTTGATACTGATACGGGCATCGCTGACATTGGTGCTACTTCTGTTTTCCGAGGACTCTATAAGGAAAAGTGAGTGGCTGGAGAGGCGAAGCGTTGCTGGCGGCGCCCTTGCGCGGGCTGAGACCCACGGCCGCTGGAGCTCTAACAGTAAGGTTCAGGGTTCAACTCCTCACACGAGATTTAAAAAAAAAAAAATACAAAGGGCCCACAACTCTGAAAAATTTTGTACACCTGATTTCCGGATTTCAAAGATTTCACATGATTTCAGGTGATTTCAACGGATTTCAAAGATTTCAAGTGAATTCACTGATTTCGCGAGATTTCACATGATTTCAAGTGATTTCCACTGATTTCACATGATTTCCATTGATTTCAGTTAAATGTCTACCGAATTCATATATGATTTCCATTGATTTCGTGAGATTTCCAACGAATTCAAGTAGTTTTGGGACGACCTCAGAAAATACACGCACAGCTGATCCAAATTATTCTCTCAATTACATGATAAAATAGGATTTTTACTAAGTTATTGTGAATTATTTCGATTTATTCCAAATTATTGGAAATTAACTTGCAACTGCGCAAAATTATCACAATTATTTCAATTAATTTTTTAAAAAATTCAGAAGCAAATTTTGCTCTGCAATTGAAAGGGTGGCGTGAAAACATAGAAAATTTTTGCGGCAGTAAACCTCCCGAAGGAGGTTGCGGTTCCCGCCAGGCACAGGGCTTTTACCCCCTGTGGCAGCCAACTGCTTCGGTGTTCCATGGGAACCGGCGCTTTGCTGACTGCGATCCTATCGCGCAATTCGACAGATTTGATCCCCGTACCACCATTGGCCTACCCCTAGAGGTACGAGCGGTGTCAAGAGCGTTAGACTTCCTGATCCCAGTTTCAGAGGCCTTACCTCAGAGGGGTACGCGGGACTCGAACCCACAACCCCGAGTGCCGACACGTAGCCAGAACAGGAAGCGACCCAACGCCCAGAGCCACCGAGCCAACGGCGGTGAGACGTGTTTAACTTCTATTTGACCTGCCATCCAGCTGCGGGCAAAGGGAATGTCAAGCGCGAAAAACACTTTCCCGAGTGGGAGTCGAACTTCGGACCACTGTACAGTGCGACGGGTTCGATTTGTATTTGCCCTGTCCTCCTGGCTGGAGGCTGCAGGATACGCGGCAAACACGGCTCGAACCCGTCGCACGGTACAGTCATCGTGGCGTCGTGGCTCAGTTGGTAGAGCGCGCAACACCGAACCGAGTGGTCCCAAGTTCGACTCCCACTTGGGAAAGTGTTTTTCGCGCTTGACATTCCCTTTGGCCGCAGCTGGATGGCAGGTCAAATAGAAGTTAAACACGTCTCACCGCCGTTGGCTCGGTGGCTCTGGGCGTTGGGTCGCTTCCTGTTCTGGCTACGTGTCGGCACTCGGGGTTGTGGGTTCGAATCCCGCGTACCCCTCTGAGGTAAGGCCTCTGAAACTGGGATCAGGAAGTCTAACGCCCTTGACACCGCTCGTACCTCTAGGGGTAGGCCAATGGTGGTACGGGGATCAAATCTGTCGAATTGCGCGATAGGATCGCAGTCAGCAAAGCGCCGGTTCCCATGGAACACCGAAGCAGTTGGCTGCCACAGGGGGTAAAAGCCCTGTGCCTGGCGGGAACCGCAACCTCCTTCGGGAGGTTTACTGCCGCAAAAATTTTCTATGTCTTCACGCCACCCTTTCAATTGCAGAGCAAAATTTGCTTCTGAATTTTTTAAAAAATTAATTGAAATAATTGTGATAATTTTGCGCAGTTGCAAGTTAATTTCCAATAATTTGGAATAAATCGAAATAATTCACAATAACTTAGTAAAAATCCTATTTTATCATGTAATTGAGAGAATAATTTGGATCAGCTGTGCGTGTATTTTCTGGGGAATCCCCGTATTTTTTGCACGATTTTGAGAATTTCACTTCAACTGTGCCGTAACAAGGAGGTATTTTAAAGAATCTTAGTCGTCTAGCACTTTCACTATGTTTTATTGCTCCAGTTAATAAATTAATATTCCCTCATAAACCAGATTTGTGGAAGTGGATTTGCGTAGGACTATTATTTATACCTCCAATGGCAAAAATTTAAACAAAAAGAAATTGTTTATACATTGAGTACTTTTATTGAAATGGCACTGAAGCTTTAAGAATAAATAGGAATCTCAATCTGTTATGAAAGTATCTAAAAATCTTAAAATATCTCGAATTCGCCGAACAGCTGTTAGTGCACATCGCCCCCCTCCTCTCCCCACACCGATTTGAGTGAGTTTCCCGAGACGCTTTTAAAATGTGATTTCATGTGAATTCAATGTGATTTCAACAGATTTCAAGTGATTTCAACGGAATTCGTGTGAATTCAAGAGAATTCAACTGATCTCAAAGATTTCACTGATTTCAATGAGATTTCAATATGATTTCCAAAGATTTCTGTGGCCTTGTACACCTGAATTCCAGAGTTGTGGGCCCCTCGAAAAAATACTGTATGATGCCTCCACGTCAAATCCACGCGATTTACACGTTTCAAATTCACGTGGATGCGAGGTCGACCGGACGTCGATTATCCAGGTTGATACCACATCACAGATCCACGTGGAATCCTCGTTTTATCCACCAAAATTCCTCTTTGGGCCTCCTGGATTTCGACCTCATCCCTAGGCCTCGACCATTTTCCTTGTTAACGTAACCTTAACCTTTCCTAAACATATTCGTTTTAGCACACTACCTACTGCCCCCCGACCTCACGACCAAACAGACGCGACAGATATATAGACGTGAAGTTTGAGATGGGGTCGAAGTCGAAATAATCCAGGATGGTTTCAAAATTAGCGGCCCGGCCCTGAGCGTGAGCACGACTTATCCAATACGCAGCAAAGTAGGGTGTGTGTGGAGGCTCCGCTCTCGGCTCGCATCAGAGGGTTTCAGTAAGTTTGGAATGCCTGGAATGCATTGGGGGGGGGGAGAGAGAGAGAGAGAGAGAGAGAGAGAGAGAGAGAGAGAGAGAGAGAGAGAGAGAGAGAGAGAGAGAGAGAGAGAGAGGCATGCTGCAGCGGGGGCTACGCGGCCCGGCCCCGGCCGCTGCAATGAGACCCTCCTCTCCCTCCGCCAAATACTTTACGCCGCCAACTCAGCGAAAAATTGCCAAACGAGGCGACGCGACGTTCACTGGAGGCCTTTGAGGAGGACAGAGACAGATATATATAGAGAGGGAGAGATTGAGAGAGAAGGACGAGCAGAGAGAGGGAGAGCGGGGACGAGGGGAAGGGGGGAGGGAGAGGGAGGGCGGGTGAGAAAGAGAAATTGAGAGAAAGAGAGAGCGAGAGCAATCAGCAGTTAGCCAACGAGAGGTTTAGTATTATTTGTTAGAAACCCTCTTGCTGAAATTCGGACTTTGTCTCTTATATATGTAAATGAGTATGTATGTGTGTCAGTCAGGTTGAGATGTTCATGTTCATGAGGACCCTGCAGAGTTTTGCTAGGAGAGAGAGAGAGAGGAAGGAAGGTGGGGAGGGGGTAGTTGGTCCGTAAGGGCGCTAGGAATGCGCCGCTAGTCGGAGAGGGAAAAGAAGAGTGATGTTCGGAGTGGGGCTCGCGACACAGCAGGGGCGGTTCCAGAGGGCGGACGAGAGAGAGAGAGAGAGAGAGAGAGAGAGAGAGAGAGAGAGAGAGAGAGAGAGAGAGAGAGAGAGAGAGAACTGCCTAGCCTACTAAGGGCATTCACCCCGTCCAGCCATATCACCGGATCTGCAATGTGTGTTTCACTCTCACATGCTCAGACACCTACCCTATCCTCTCGGAGAGAGAGAGGGGGGGGGGAGAGAGAGAGAGAGAGCTCGGTTAGTAGGGGAGGAGGGCCTGGTCGCGGTGACGTGACGGGCAAGATGGATGACCAACGGACACCTGCCAGCCGCCCTGCCCCGTCGGGTACCCTAGACAACACATGGCTACTTTTTTTTTTTATTTTCCTTCTGGGTTTTTTGACAAGGGCGGAAACAAAACGATCTGTTACTAGTGGGGCTTTGTCATCGTTGCAGACAAAAACACCGATTTTGGCAGAACAGGCTGGGGAAATTTCAGGGAAATGTGGTCAGATTAGAAAACCACAATGCAGTTCGATACCTACAACGCAAAGACACGTAATTCTACAGCCGTCGGCGAGACTGACGTAGTTCTTAACCCCGTTTCCAAACACACGTACTTCTTAGGCCTTTGGCAAAACTAACGTAGTTCCTATCTTTTTAACCAAGAAGTACGTGAGTCTTGCCGAAGGCCTCAGAAGTACGTGTGTTTAGAAACGAGGTTGAGAACTACGTTAGTTTCGCCGACGGCTCTAGAATTACGTGTCTTTGCGTTGTAGGTATCGAGTTATAAAAAAAAATAATCATAAAAATCCATTCAAAAAAAAAAAAGAAACTAGCAAACAAATATATTCAAAATTACTCAACACAATTCTGTACGGTGAAAGGGGTTAAAACTCGATTTCGCGGGCCCCCATGGCTGAGTGGTATAGGATAAGAGGTCCCATATCGTATTTCATTGTGTTTGATGGCAAGTATAGTCCGGACCCAGGCCGGGCGCGCATGCCGAGACGAGATGTCACAGAGTAAGGCTCATGGCCTGACAACTGCCAGAGGCTTCTCTCCTGCTGATCGTGTTGGACGCTTTTGTAATGTTACACCTCCGGCTGTTCCTAACTCCGTGCTAAGCCCGGCGCGGCTGTCTCCCCTTCTCTCCCTCTCCCTCTCCCTCTCTCTCTCTCTCTCTCTCTCTCTCTCTCTCTCTCTCGAGCAGACCTCCACCACCTCGCTCTCTCCCTGCAGCAGCGAATAAGCGTTTCGTACCAGAAAATAAGCGGAGAACTCGCCGGGTGAAAGCTGCCTCTCCGTGTTGCAAGGAGGGACCTTGTTCACGCTGGATCATTCTGATCCCCCCCTCCCTCCCTCCCCTGTCCTATGCAAGGCGAGGACAAGTGCAGATGCCGGCCGCACGTGCAGCACCCGGGGGAGGCGGGGGGAGGGGAGGGGAGGGTGCACATGGAATGCGCGGAGAAAAGAGACGAGGGGGAGCAGCGGGTGCTGCCGTCTGATTCCGAAAGATCGCTCTCGCACCTCCGTCCTTGTCGCACTCACGTGGCCCAGTCATACCCGACATAGGCTACCGCCAGAGGTGCGACAAGGATGGAGGTACGAGAGCGATGCTGCGCTGCTGCTGCTGCAAGGTGCAGAGGGGTGGTGTGGTGAGGGGCACCCTGGACGTGTGGATCTGACAGAGAGAAAGAGAGAGAGAGAGGGGGGGGGGAGAGGGGCGCACAGCTGAGCCTGGTGGAAGCACACATACGTGACTCCGCATGCAAAGAACTCTATCAGCCGCGCATCGAATTCAAAGTCGTCGATGGTCAGCCCCGCGGCTCGCGGCTTCTCCAGCTGGCGAGCCGGCCGACGGATCCTTCTCTCTATAAATTCAAGCGTACATCGTTTTTCTGGTTTTTCTGGTCTTTTGTGATTTGCCTTGATTTTTCCTGATTTTTTTCCCTGATTTTTTTTTTCTAAATTTCTCAGATTATTACAGATTTTTTTTCTTGATTGTTTCCTGATTTTTCCTATTTTTTATGATAGTTTTTACTGATTTTTATAGGTTGATCACTGATTTTGTTCATTGAAGGACCCCCGAGGACCCCTCAGGGCCAGCTCCTATCAAGAAGTCAGTGTGAATGCAAATGGTCCAAAGATTACTGCGACTGACTGTGCATCGCCGCCTCGCCAATAAACCCACTCTCAGTAAATACGAATGTAAGCCTAGTGATAATCGACTTGGTTCCGTCTGCACATGGGATTAAAGCCGCAAAATCACTACGGGAAGAGGATTTGGAAAAACCTTCTACATTATTAGTACATTTTTTAAATCTTATAAAAAAAAAGAAAGAAAAAAGAGAAGTATGCTCTTTGTTGGCCGCCAATTTTTTTGGGCAGATAAAAGATTTTACAGAAAGTCTCGTTGCCGGCGAGTGGAGGTTCGGTCTTTCTCTACTGCTTATAAAATTGTGTGAATGGGAATTCTCAAAGTAGTCCTTTACTCACTCACTCACTATCACCCACTCACTCACAAAAAAAAAGTGCACCCGTAAAAATAACAATGACAAAACAAAGATAAAAATTGAGAAAAAAAAATTAAGAAGCAATTAAGAATGTACATCAGAAAAAAAAAATGCTGGTAAAAAGTCAAGGAAAATCGCGAAAAATATGAAAAATTGAAGTTTGCCTGCATTTCTCCTCAGAATTTCCAAACACTCGGAGGTGTGCGACAACCACATAGACTTAGCTTGTTGGTTTCGCTATACGTACCGTACCGGTATGTGGCCGGGGCCGTAGGCCAGGGCCGGGGCCGGGGCTAGGGCCTTTGCTCTCTCCCGCCCTCCCTGCGTGCTCTCTCGGCCACGGCCTCGCCCGCCCCGTTCGGCTGGCTCTGCTCTGCCCGAGGGGAATCCGGCACGCTTTACGAGCGCAAAACCTGACTCGGACCGGACCAATTAAACTTTATGTGACTTGACATTTTATTCGCCAGGCGCCCCGTCCCGCCCCGCCCCGCCCCGCCCCACCCCGCCCCGCCCCGCCCCGCCCCGCCCCGCCCCACCACAGCCCAGCACGCCTCGCGCGCCACCCCGGCCGCGCTCTGGCGCTATGGCGGCGCCCCCTTCCCCCTCTCGGGCCCGAGCCCGCCCGCCTCGCCGCCCCACACCACACAGCCTGGTGTTCACTTTAAAATTCAATGTACGATGCGGAGTTGAGGGGAGGGGGGGGGGGGGTCGGCTCGGGGTTGGGGTGACAGTCAGGGGGCCTCGGCTGGCCTCGGCCGGCACGGCCTGCAGGGGCTCGTGCACGGCCCCGCCCCGCAGCTGGTACGGCCTGCTCCGTACGCTGCTGGAAACAAAATATAAATAAATAAAAAACAACAGGAAAAAAACGGAGAACGGCGCCTGAAATGATAGCCTGGACGAGGAAGGGGGATGCGGGTTTGGTCCGGGTTGCGTTATTACTACGGCGTGGCGTGACTGAATGCAATGGAACGAAATGTATATTCTAACTCTCACCTCAGCCTTTGACTTAAAACATACATCTCCGCAATCCTTTTATTTTTTAATTTTTTTCTAGGCACGAAGTAGCCTTATGGTTTTGACGGCGGATCCGATTTTAATCAGTGTGGCCCCTTACCTAAATCCTGATTTTTTTTTAAATGATTATGGCAGGAATGAAACACGCATACACGAAAATATTTCATCACGATAGATTTTGATCGGGCTCGCGCGAACCCCTTCCGCCAGGGTGAACTTGGGCCTCCTCGTTTCCCTCCTCTAAAAGCCGCAGCGCGCCGCGCCACGCCACCGCACAGCTCCGCCCGGGGCGAAACAAAACGTGAACGCTTCACGGGTGACTTCACTTTAGAGTCGCTGACGATGCACGGCTCAGCAGTCAGCAGACATCTCTGTTGTGGTGCATAGCGCAAATGGGAGGGTTAGGCGGGGCGGGGCAGGGTGCGGCAACAAGCGCAAGTATCAGCGGGTGCGCGCGCGCGCGGCAAAAGCGAAGCTTTTTAGACAGTGAGGCTGTCTCTGCCGGAAGGTAAAATATAGGGAGGGTAGTTACAGTAAAAATGAAGGGTAGTGACAGTCGGTTACAGTAAAAGGCAAGGGGGAAACAACTCTGAATTTTGGTGTACCCATTTTGAATTATTTTTTTTGTTTTTTTACAATTTCCAAATTTTTATTGAATTTTTACTAGAATTTTGCCTAAATTTTTGTGACTTTTCCTTAAATTTCCTAAGATTTTTTCTGAAATTTCACAAATTTTTGTGATTTGTTAAAACATCATTTGTTAACTTTTCTGAATTTTTCTGAATTACGAGGTGTTCAAAAATTTCAGAGGTGTCTCCCCCTCGGTAAAAGGGAAGGTAAAAGCTGAGGTACTTACAGCAAAAGTTAACTTAAAAGTTAGCATCTCTGGTAAAATGCCAAACAGTTTCGCATTGGAGAGGCGACCACGGCGTTGAGCCTTTGAAGTCCGCGCGCGCCTTGTGCCGTGTGCACCTGTCTCACCCCGGGGTGCCATAGGGATAGGGATCCGTATCAATAACAACAGTGCGACACAAACGCGGATCCCCGCCGGGCCGAGGCACCGCTTATTAAAAGCTACCCCAGTAGATACAATGGCCCGCCCCACCCCGCCCCGCCCCACCCCACCCCGCCCCCGATCAGACGCGCGCGCAGCGCCGGCTGCTAATCGTATTTCGTGACGCGATAGCCATTACACAAACACGCCGTATCACTGCAGCAGCGCCTGCGGTGGCGGCGCGTCCGAAAAGTGTCCCCGCACCCCCACCCCAACCGCCCCGCCCCGCCCCGCCCCGCCCCGCCCGAGCCTGATCGGGAGGAGTCGCGCCTCGCTATTTGTATCCAGTCGGTGTAAGCGGGGCGGGGCGCGGAGGAGCAGGGCGGGGTGCATCTCTTAGAGCAGCCGCGGCAGCGACAGGTCAGCCATCTCGGTCGGGCTGCTTCACCTCCTGCAGCGAGCCTGGTCCAGGAGGCTGATTCCGAAGATCGCTCTCGTATCTCCGTCCTTGTCGCACCTATGGCGGAGCCCCATTTTGGGGATGGCGGTGCCCCATGAGTGCGAAAAGAACGGATGTACGAGAGCAAGATCCTCGGAATCAGCCTGCAGGGCTGCCGAAGCCCTCCTGGGCGCTCACCTGTGACGACCGTCCTCATCATCCGCCACATGAGCAGCTTGCTCAACTCAACAGAGCGTGGACTAGTAGACGTTCAACACAATATTCGTGCACTTGCCAGTGTTCAGCTGCGCCGGACAACACTTTTCCTTGTCGAACACTTACTAGTGCATATATATAACTACCGCGTTGAGCACTTTCAAGTGCACAGCCGTCGCGTAGAACAGTTACTATTGCACGGATGTTCAGTTCAACGCCTGCATTTGACGCAACCACGCCCCAAAAAGCGTGTTCTCGATTTTTTCGAGTGCTTGATTTATTCGAGGAAAATGTGCTTGTTTTGAGAACATTGCGAGATTGTAACGAGTAAAATTGGCCTCAAAACAAGCGCATTTTCCTCGCGACTAAATCAAGAGTTCACGAAAAATCATGCGCAATGTACTGATATCAGGAACACGGCGCTTTATTGGGTGCAGGGAGTTGCACACTTCCAAGTGTTGAACTGTTGCACACTTGTGCACACTTTGTTTTACATTGTAGGCGGGCAGGCGCGGCGCTCGGGACGACAATCGTTTCACAGCCACGACGCGACTGTCTCCCTCCCCACCCCCCACCCCCACCCCCACCCAAATCCCCTTTACGCTTTAGGTTCGCGGGTCTCCTGCAACACGACGGCGTCAGGGCAGAGCATTATTGCGCCGGAGAGAAGCATCGCCCATTTTCACTTTCATTTCCCCTCACGGCGACGGCGACTCCCCCCCGCCGCCCGAGCCGAGCAGGGCATTAGCTTTATGTCAGCCGGGACGCACTCAGCAGCTCCGGGCCGGCAGCATCACAGGTGTGGCAGATGGCGCCCCCACGCCGTGAGGAGAAGGACAAGGATCAAATCAGCGGGGGAAGGACGGACGTCCGACTGGGACTAATAACAGATTATACAGCCATTTTCACCGTAAGCCTATCCATGAATATTAGACTGCAGTGTTCGCTACAGCTTCAGTGAATTCGTCAACTGTGCACCGTATTTGTAAGCTCAGACGACTAAGAGCCTGCTCTATCATCTTTTTCGAAGCTTTAAATTGGCGTGATGTTCGCTAAAACGACTAAAACAGATAGTACAGGAATGTAAAGTTCAGCCCCCGAACCGTGAAAAAACTAATTCATGAAATTTTTTTTCACCATTCCACTCAGAATTTTATGCTTTACCACATATTCAAAATCACCGAAAATCCCCGCATTGGAATTTTGGTGGGAGGCTTTCAAAGATAAAATAACGTTAAAAAAAGGTAAATTAAGCTAAAGATTTATTCACTCAATGTTTCTATTTCCGGATTTGAGATCTTGGTGGTTATAGACTTTACTAACCATCCTGAACCCGAATCGGGATGTTGCCGAAACAATTTCTTCCTCCTGCTATTGGCTCAAAATCCAGGATGGCGTTCCCATGGCATTGTCGAAAATGTCGCGAAAATGCATATAATTGATCGGTCTGTTAATGTACCACGCTACGACGCTCTCCTAATACTGATAAAATTGAGTTCAACCTCGCTCTCTTGATCATGAGAATCATTTGGCGACGCATTGTAGGTCCCTGACAATGTCCAGAGAGCGAGCAGAAGCTTTGCGTGAAACATTTACTCCTTTGGATTTCCAATGAGACACGAGTAAATTCACTGGCCATTATTAAGTTAAGAAAGGAATTATGGTAGTGAAAATTAGCTCGCTCTTTGCTGCACCGAATATGACTCACCCTCTCTCCCACCTCATTGCCATTCAGCAGCAGCACTGTGAAAAAATATCTTCGTGGATTTACGATTTGTTTTGTAAATTAAGAATTACGAAATGTGTTGTGAATTTACAACAAATAACCTTTATTTTTTTTTGCTCGTAATTGAATTTCAATTTCAATTGTAATTTTACACCTTCACTTAGTGGAAAATTTTCCCGTAAACCTATAGGTATTTTTTGCAGTGAGAGAGCGGCAGGGCAGAAATAATTTGTCCTTTCGCGCCTCTCTCGCGCACCCCTTTAGCCCCCGCTAGGCCCGCCACCACCTCTCCATCCCAGGCCATTTAAGCGGAAAATTACTCTCTTCCTTTACTCTTTCTCTCTCTCTCTCTCTCTCTCTCTCTCTCTCTCTCTCTCTCTCTCTCTCTCTCTCTCTCTTTCTCTCTCTCTCTCTCTCTCTCTCTCTCTCTCTCTCTCTCTCTCTCTCTCTCTCTCTCTCTCTCGTTACGTCTAGTGTTTTTGTTTCCTCTCTGCACACGGCCACCCACATTGCAACCACAGGAAAGACTACACTGTGGCCAACTAGCAAAGTTTTGACCACAAATATGTTATTACTTTCAAATGCTTAATTACAGGCATTGTACTGCATAGAAGGCAGGGTGTAGGGTGTTGTAATCGAATGTTGGCCACCATAATTTGACGAACGTAGGTGCTGAACACTTTTGTCTTGTAGAAAATTGGCGCTTCTTTGCACATCAGCAATATAAAACGAGTGGCCAACACGGCGCTAAACTGCGTCACATATGTCACTTGTTATCACTCGCCCCCTCCAGATAACACGTTTCTCGCTCTTCTCTCTGCCCAGAAGGATACGGGCATCGCAGAGGAAGAGTTGTCTCCTGACACACGTCTCGTTAATTTCCCAAGCTAACCGTTGGCTTTGAAACTTTTGACAACTGTGAAGCAAGGGATTCAGTGACTTCCAGGGAACCTTTTAAAGCCCAGAGGTAGAGGTATACAGGGTGAAAAAGTTCCTGGGATTCCCAGGGAAAATTAAAGCGCGGCGCGCCATCTATTCCGGGCATGGTGGTGGTTGCGCGCACGCGCGCCCACAGGCAGGTCGGGGAACCTGGATGTCCGGTTCCGGGAAGCGGCCCCAGCAGCGCCGAGCTGGCGCCGAGCGGAGGCTGGAGAGGAGTGCCGACTGCACTCGAAATCTTCCACCAAGAATTTTTTCGCAATAAACACAAAGAACTCTGTGCAACCGTTGTATGCAGAAAATTTCCTTGTATAACAAACAAACAAACAAACAAACAAACAAACAAACAAACAAACAAACAAACGAACAAAAAAGAAAGAAAATTCTTTATATGATATATGGTATTACAAAGAAAATTTGGCTTTGTATTTGCACAGGATTCGCTGTGATTCAAAATTTTATGTTCACCAGACTTCAAGCCCCTCCCATAAAAAGTACATCTACCTTGAAATACTCTGTTGAGTCTAAGCTTAGAAAATTTCCGCGGACCGTGTGAAAAGTCTTATTTGTGAATGTCCCAACCACTGTGTGCACCTCGGCTGGTCCTCGAAAAAACTTTTCGCAAGCTTTCGATGTATTGTTTCCCAGTCTTTCAAGGGCCCAAAAAAGTATATCTAACAGTTTTTTTCGAGCTGACGCTTAAGTAAAGTTTTGTGCACTGAGTATGAAATACTTGGAATAGGTGGAATATCGTTGACATAGAACCAACGCTATATGCCATTCAACGCTAAATTCTAAAAAAAAAAATATTCCAGTTAAAAAAAAATTCCAGACCAAATTTCAAATATTCTTTATTATAGAAAAAAAATCCTAATATTTTAATGAAATATATTGGAGTATATATTCTGTGTACACCTAGAAGTCAAAGTGGTCCACCCGATGCTCTGATAATTCTAGAGGGAAGTACTGGAGTGGAGATCCCTGAGAATCCTCTGGGTCGCAACGTCTCCTCGCTTCTTTCTGCAGTGAAAAAGAAAAGAGACTAGAAACATAAAAATGCTTTAACAGTTTGACTTCAATTACGATACCCAAGGAAACCTAGCAGGCCCCTCTCCGCTCGCATGAGCAGCCGTTCTGTTTCATTATTTCGCCCGAATCTCTTACAAACAGTTTAATCTCGCGCCGTTTACAGCGCGGTCGGTGCCAGCAGCCACGGGGCCTCGGAGCACCGCGAGGCGAAGCGGAGCACGGAGCAGCGGCCGTGGCATAATCCCATACAGCCTGCTTACATTGTATTATCATTTACAATATCATGATAACATGAATTTTTAATATCACCAGTGAAGCCGCGAACACTGTGAAAGACAGAGATTATACGAAAAGAACGAGAACAAAACAATAAACAGAAAAAAAAGATCGTAAGGTAAATGAAAATTTTCTTATGACTGTGTGCGGCGTTTAAAATAAATGAGTCCTCATAATGTTCACCTTAGGGTAAAAAGGCGGAATTCTACCACCTATAGACCTCAACACTAGTCGACACTGGTAAAACACAGGTAGGCACTAAAAGGTAGTCTCTAAAGTTCCAAAGACTTACAGTTCATGTTTTTTCGAAACATTTTCTCCTTATGGAATAACATTGAACTATAAGTCTTTTTTTTTTCGTAATCTACGCAAAATTTCGCTTTAAACGAGACTTAATGTGAAGGGGTTTTGTTCAAAACAGGCATAAATTAATTGTACTTTTTTTACTTTCTTTTCATTTGCCTATCAGAACCCTATGACATGTAGCTTATTCGTATGACGGGGAATTTTGCGAGGAATGCGATCATGTATCCCTAAATGTCATTGGTTTGCTCATGAAGAAAATATTGGGGGAAAAGCTGAATATAGTTTGCACCCCGAACACCCCTGGAAAAGTATAAGACATCGCACCTTTGTGTTTCTGGAGAAAACGGAAAACTAAATAATTTCTCTCTGAATTCTTCCGAGCCGTGTTCGCACCCCATACTACTTTGGGCCACGTCGCCCACGGCGGCTCAGCTCAGCCGCGTCCCTCCAGCAGCAGCCCGACAGCAGGCTGATCCCGAAGATCGCTCTCGTCCCTCCGTCCTTGTCGCACCTATGGCGGTGCCCCATGTCGGGGGTGTCAGGACTCCATGAGTGCGACAAGGTACGGAGGCGCGAGAGCCATCTCCGGAATCAGCCTGCAGCTCGGCGCGGCCCGGCCCGGCCTGGGCACAGTGTACCAGCAGGGGGTGGATTCGGGGGCGGGATGGCCGGGGATTTGGCACTCTGGGACTTTTTATGTCCGGATTAGAGCTGCCAGCTCTGCCAGCCCCGCCAGCCGACGCGGGGGGGCGCGCGGGGCGCCCTGCCACAGCAGGAGGGGCTGCGGGGGCGGGGGGTTGCGGGTGGGGGAGGCGGAGCGGAGCGGGGCGGGGTTCCCCAGGCGCCGCAAATATTGTACACTCCTAAAGATTAATTAATTTTGCCAGCGGCGGTGGCACCCGGGAGTGATTGCCCTTCTTTCGTCTGGGCTTCCCGACGTCACCGCCGTACAACTGGCCAGCCATCACCCGGGCCTCGGGCCGTCTCTCCACCACCTGCCGCCCATACACTGTAAAAAGTAATGACGGTGAAAACTACGGAAATCGCCGCTAATTCCTTTAATGGTGCCTTCCTACTACGGCGCGCACATCCAGGTTTCAGGAAACAAAAAGGAGATGGAGTGCCTAACTCTCTTCAAGCGAGATGTTTTTAAGCCTCGTTCTATTTGAGTAAGCACTTTTTCGCCTCACACTTTTTGAGCACGAATCCTCAATTTACTCGGGCTAGGTTACAAAATTATTTTTCATAAATAGAGCTGGGAAAAATTTCTCACGGAAGAGAGTAAAAACATTGCCCTCAAATTCTTGCCCGAACAGAAGCGACAATTATGACTTGCAGATTTTCAGTGAACGCCAGTGCTTGTAAACCTACAATCTTGATATAATTGTATGGGACTTATATTTTGTTCATTGACTGCGGCTTGCAAGTATTTGTTTGGGCACTCGTCGCCGACCACGTTGTGTGCATAAATCCACGCATCTAATGAGAGCGACTTTCGAAGACTTCTCCGAGAAAAGACTAAATAAGATAACGTCCCGATTGCATAGTAATTTCTTATAAACTCGTTTCGCGCGCTAAGTGGGGCGAGAGCCGCAATAAGAAAGGGCTGAGAGCAGCAGTCACATTTTAAAATACAATTGGCGACCGGCTGGCAGACGTCGTCGGACTCGACTCGGGGGACGCGGTTGGGGTTAACTCGACCATTCTCTCCGTTTTAAAACGCCCCGCAAAAATAACTGAGACCTGTCAGCGGCCCGAGGGTGGGGTGGGGGGGGGGCAGTGCGGAAAAGGGGTAGAAATGGGGGTACGGTGGCCTCTCTCCTTCCCTCAACTACCGCTATGAATATTCAGGACATGACGTGGAGGTGGGGGGGGGGGGCGCTGGCGTGTCGTCCTCAGTACACACGAAATATGGAAAAGATGAACAATAAATCCTAAAAAGAATTTAGAACGTTTACTAAAAATCGAGAGAGAGAGAAAAAAATATGCCCGTTTTAATAAAAGCCATCTTTGTCCTAGTCTCACTCACACACGGCCCCTCAACTCCACCCTCCTTCAATGTGGGAGAGGAGGAGAGCGCGCGCTGGGGGCCAGGTAGAGATCGAAGTGGGAGAGAGAGGGAGAGACAAGAGGAGGGACCCTTTCGGGGCCGCTCTAGGGGTGACCGCATAATGAAGACAGGGAACGCCAATTAAAGCACTTCATCTTGGAGAAAAAATAACGCCTCTGATGAGAAACCGCGGTGAGGAGAGCGGCGGCTCAGGAGTGAGTGAGAGAGAGGGACTGAGAGGAGAGACCAAGAGAGGGATGACTCTCAAGGAGGAGGTGCGGAGGAGAGGGACGGTTGATACGTTGTGCTTGTTATTTTGTGATTTGTAATTATAATTTCACAACTCCACTTCGTGGAAAATTTTCCTGTAAACTTTCAACTATTTCTCACAGTGCAAAGTGGGACACCTGTACAATAAGTGTGTGAGTGTGTGACATTCGCCACGCACTTGGATTTCCGGAGTGGCTAAGCAAATCCTTTAACTGCCAGCGTATGAAACACGGATGCTTGAAAATTCAGACATATTTTTCACCGTGCACTTTTATACCTGCACCACTACGATAACGTCGAACCCTTATAAAGTTCGTTATTTACATTCGGATTCCCCGCAAGCACCGCAACACACTCATAGATATGAGTAAGGCCCCAACGATATCCTTCTCACTGTTCTAATTCTATACCCCCAACCACCTCCCCCTCCCCCCCCCCACTCCGCGGTCCAACCCATCCCTATACCCCCACCATTTACACGCCTTGTTGCGCCCCTTGATCTTCCAGACAGCCATCCACGCTCCGCGCTTTGCTCTCTGAGGTATGAACTGCTCAGTAGCGAGGGGTGGGAGAGAGTAAGAGAGAGAGAGAGAGAGAGAGAGAGAGAGAGAGAGAGAGAGAGAGAGAGAGAGAGAGAGAGAGAGAGAGGCGCCTGCAGCTTTGCGTCTCTGTGCCGTCCGTCCACTATATTGCTGTGTACGTCGTGCGCCTCCCAGCCGACTGATTCGAAACACCGCTCCCGTGCCTCTGTGCTTGTCGCACTCACGAAGGTGTCTTATCTTGGCGATGGGGCTGCTCCATGAGTGCAACAAGGACAGCAGCGTGAGAGCAGCGCTGTTCTGAATCAGTCGGCTGCCTGGGAACCTGTTGTTAGCGCCGCCAACATTGGCGGATCCAGAGCCAGCCTTTGGGGGGGCAAAGTAGTACTTTTTGCCTACTTACAGGGGCAAAGTATTACTTTTTGCCTACCTTTCAGGCGGCTATCGAGGAGCCATGGGGCAAAAGGCCTGTCGCTAAATCCGCGCATGGCCGCCAAAGCGCTGCCTTGTGCGAGACAAAGGGACACTCTTCCCTTACGCGTACATATGGATCCGTTTCAGCCGGAAATTTTCTGCTTTAATTTTGCTAATTTACGGCTGCCTGCTCTGATTAGTTAGTAGGAATGCATACAACTCGAGCATGCATAAAATACACACACACACTCACACTGACAGGTTCAGATCTAGAGACAATGGCTATTGACGAGGTCGGAGCCTGGCTATTATTTACTTCCGATTGAAGAGTTCGCAATGCAACCCCGTAACTGCGATTAGACTGCCCTTCTACTCCCCCTCCCCACTCTCTCCAGTTACAGGGCTGTGTCGCTGTGTGTGTGTGTGTGTGTGTGTGTGTGTGTGTGTGTGTGTGTGTGTGTTGGTGGTTCGGCAGAGAAAGAGCTGAGGCTGAGTGACGTGTAGGGGGAGGGGAGAGGGGAGGGAGGGGAGTGAGAGGGGAAGGAGGAGCTTGGTGCTTCAGAGCGGCGAAGCAGGGGAAACAATAAGCTCTGTCTCTCTCTCTCTATGCACTCTGAGAGAGCCTTTGCACAGAGCAGGTTCAATATTATCATCGTGAGGGGGAAATATGATTCCGAGATATGCAGCCGCGAGGGCGGCGGCAGCGAACAGCACACGGGGGCCCCTTCTTTTCGGATCAACCCCCCCCCCTCCCCCCCCCCGGTCCCCTCCTACCGAAGAACAACTAACTGACGGTTTAGGCAGGCCTCTAAACATTGCAAATCATATATTTTTAAAAATGAATTTGAGGTGTTGTACAAATTTTTTCTGTGCATGATCCGAACATGATCGATACATATTCCTACTCCAATTTACCCGTGTAAACAAGGTCAGAAAAAAATCAAGGCAGTTTTTTCAGATTTTGGGGAAATTATCAGGTCGGACAAACGAGCTGCATCGCAGAGGATGATAGCAGGCGACTCTATAACGGTTCGTTGGGGTCGGACAAAACGAGGTCGGACAAAAAAATAACTATGACACCCCGAGTGCCGCACGCAGGTCGGACAAAATGAGGTCGGCGGACATAAAGAAACGTGTGACGGTGGCGCGGGCGCAAAAATCCCGAGGTCAACAAACCGCACGGTCAGAAGGCTTTCCCCGTCATTCCCCGCGTCCCCTTCCCCCTCGGCGACGCCCATCGCCGGCTGCCCCGCAGCACGGCGCGCAGCAGCGACAAACGGCAGACTGCAACTCACCCGCTACCCGCCCCACCCCACCCCACCTCACCCCACACAGCCTCAGACCGTACCCCGACCCTGGCCTTCCCTCTTCCTTCAGACGGACAACAAGACCTCTCACTCTACCTCTCTCTCACACACACACACACACACACAAGCGCGCGCCGGGGCCACACGGCGCCCAAAGCCTACACTCCACCCCCATCGCCCATCCCTTGATGTTGTGGGCCTTCCCCCCCCCTCCCCCCCCTGCCCCGCACCCCCACCCCCACCCCCACGCCGCGCCGTGCAGCAGGGAGCTGGTTTAATATCAGCGGAGCCCTACTCATCTATCAGATCCCAAACAGACTGGAGTTTTATTAAAACCCGAGACAAGGACGGACGCGAGGGCCGCCGCCGGGAGTGCGAGAGAGAGGCAGGGTGCCACAGAGGGCGGCCCAGGGGCGGTACGGAGGGAGGAAGAGACGGAGGGAGGGAGGGAGAAAGGGAGGAGAGAGACTGGGTAAGAGATATAGTTGGACACACAGACAGGAGCAAAGGCAGAGAGAGAGAGAGAGAGAGAGAGAGAGAGAGAGAGAGAGAGAGAGAGAGAGAGAGAGAGAGAGAGAGAGAGAGAGGAGGGGCGGGGGAGAGTGGCAAGAGAAGAAGGCCGAAAGAGAGGAGGAAGAAACAGAAAGTGTAAGCTAGTCTGTGTGTGTGTGTGTGTGTGTGTGTGCGCGAGCACCCGCGCGAAGAAGGGAGGGAAGGAGGAGGGAGCGAGACGTCTTTGGTGAAGGAGGAGAGGAGTGGGGCGTCTCGATACGCTTTCTTTTTCTATCTGGTCCTCCAGGCGCGGAGCCGGAGCCGCGGAGCACGGCCCAACGTCTACAGTAGAGGCCCTCTTCACTCTGGGACCAGAGAGGTAATTATTTCGCATTACACGAGCACAGGCAAAGTTTTATTTTCGCTCGAAGCGGACTGTGAACCCAAAGGGCGTGGATGTCATTCTAGGAGTGCATATATACCTTCTCATCCGCAGACTTGCTACTTGAAGTGCGAGAAATCTCTCGGAAAATTCATTCACTTTATTCGGAAATTCACGCGACTTTATAAGCATGCTGAATTAACACACACTTGGGCGTCCAGCAGGGCGCGTCGCCGTAATCGGAGGGGGGAGAGGGGGGCGGCAGTTAGCTGGCCTCAGCCCGCAATCGCTCCATGTCGTCAGCTGTGGTGGCTCAGGGCGGGCTCGGGGCCCTGCAAGCGCCACCGATGGTCCACAAGGGTGACGCCCCTCACCGCCCCTCCCCGCCCCGCCCCGCCCCGCCCCGCCCCGCCCCGCCCCGCCCCGCTAGGCCCCAGCCCCCACACATTGTGGCGGTAAACAACTTGGCCGCACTAAATGAGAAAACCTCTCGCACGGGCACGCCTTGCCTTTGGAGCGGAAGGTGCGGCTCATCCCATGCAACCCGCACAGAGCCCTGTAGGCGCTGGGGGCCACCGGGTGACATTATTCTCTGCTAAGTCCTTTGCGTGTCAGTGCCATCGCGTGTGTGGAGGTAAACTTGAGGAAACACCTGAAGTTCACGGTAAAAACAATGTCTGATTTTTTGAGGAAAGGGGGAAAGCTTTAAGGAACTTCCGTAATTTAAGAGAAACCCCCGGAAACCCCTCAGGAAGGCTCCTCAAACAATAAGGGAAATCTCCACAAATTTTGAGGAGACTTCCTCAAAATCTAAGGAGTTTTCCTCAAAGTATACAAGGTCCCCAAAGTTTTCCCTTTTCCCTCAAAAAATCAGACATAGCTTTTACCGTGTAGAGGGAAATCATCGCTCTTCATGTGCGCAACTTTTAACACCATAATGAAACGCCGTTCAAAAACGCATTATACCCTTCCGTGCTATACACATTGTCATGATGTCGTATGGTCGTGCGCGCCCGCACACAGAGTCCCAGAGGGACGCAATTTGTAAATAGCGGGCACGCGTATCGCACGCACCCCTGCCCCGGCCCGCCCCGGCCCGCCCCGGCCCGCCCCGGCCCGCCCCGGCCCGCCCCGGCCCGCCCCGGCCCGCCCCGGCCCGCCCCGGCCCGGCCACCCCTCTGCAACATTCAACACCGTTTTTCTCTCCCCACAAATGTCCCCGAGGGACGCGATGCGGTGGAGCGGCGCTGAGCGGGGGCGGCCGCACGGGGTCGGGTGACGCGAGTGACCGACGCTCAAACGCGATACCTATTATTGAATTTGCACGAGAGTCAATATTAAAAACTGTATATAAGAGAATTTGTTGTAACGCATCCAAGGGTCTTCTCGAGGGGTGCCTCACTTTGGAAGGTTGTGTTATTGTGGCTAGGAGGAAAAATTGACAAAACTTGGAAGGAAGCCATATATTTTTGGCACCAGTTCGATATTTTGAAATTTTAAGGTGCTTGAAATAGATTTTTGTCGAAAAATTGTGTGACTGGTAAGTGATTAGGAAATGATTGGAACGCAGGGTATATACTGATTGGAGAAAGTGAGGTAACCCTTAGGGTCTACCACTTCGAAAAATGCTGAACAAGGATTTATAATCACTGGTGATTACTGGTGATTATTATAAGGATTTGTACTGCTTTTTCTCGATTTTTTATGATGGCAAGATTATCGCACTGATTATCAATTACTTTTGCCGATTATGATTGATGATTATCGTCATTAGCGAATGATTATCCGTGATTATCTCATTATCTGTGATTAACATTGATTATGCGTGATTACCTATGATTATCTCGATTATCTAATTATGATTATCAAAGGATTATCAATGATTATGGAATGATTATCGAGGTGTACGAGGATGATCGAAGTGGCTGACCCTTGGAACTATAAAAAAGTTACGATTATTTCCGTTACACCTCTGAAAATTAGTTGGTGCCTTACGCTAGAATATTGGCATCAAAAGTCACCAAATTTTTGTGCGTCCAAGTCTTTACAATATGATATCTAACACAGCAAATTAATGCTAAAGGACTCCACAATTTGCCGTTCTTATAGGACGTATTTTACAGTTCCCTTGGGTGAAAATTTTGTTGTTTTTTGTTGTTGTTTTTTGTTGTTGTTTTTTTCCCGCAGAGTTTGAAAAGCATCATAAGTAAGTTATTCATCAAATACCTATCAAAAAGACAATAACAATACCAAAACTTACATGAGAAACACAAGAAATACCAAGTACGTGTACCCAGAAAAACACGAGTTGGCCGCCCCGCTTGACCTTCACTAACCAGGGTTTTTAAAGTGATAGCACATTTTAAACAGAAATATAGTCAGTTTTTCCCAGAAAAGGGTTGCGTCGCGCGGGCGGGAGGAAACAGTCGAATAATCACGAGGGAGAAACGATTAGCAGCCGTTCGGAGCGCACCGGCGGCACGCCACGCGGCTCTAAGCGTACCCTTTGCATCTGCCGGCAGGCAGCCCCGGGCCGGGAAGCCCATAGATTCAGAAGATCGTTTTGTATAGTGCCCTCTCACTCACTCCCAGTGGCCGAGACACATGCATGTGACAAGGACGGAGATACGAATGCGGAGGCCGCCGACCCCAGCCCAGCCCCAGCACCTTGTTGACGCGAGGGGGATACAATCAGCGCCCATATATACCCTCCCCTCCCCTGCACGGGCGACCCCCGCCCCGCCCCGCCCCGCCCCGCCCCGCCCCGCCCCGCCCCGCCCCGCCCCGCCCCGCCCCGCCCCGCCCCGCCCCGCCCCGCGCGCGCGTGCGAGAGAGACCGCTCCGCTTCCCACGGGTGGTCGCGCGTGCCGGGACGGGAGGGAAAGAGAACGATAAAGTAAAAGTAAATAAACTAGAGCTTACGGGTTGCAGCAGAGCTCATCTGCGGATGTCTGTCTGGTCCAGCCCGCCGCGGGGGCAGATCAGCCGCGAGAGCCCAACAACACACGGGACTGCGAGGGTGCGGGCAGACCAGTAGACTGATTCCGAATGGGACTTACACATACCTCCGTCCTTGTCGCACTCATGAGGCACTGCCTTCGGGTGGGAGCGAGCGGACCGCGCATCTACTACCTCCCATTGACCGATGTGCGGAATCAGCCTACAGCCGTGAGAGCCAGAGACACGGGGGTAAGGGTGGGCCACTGCGCTTTTCCCAGCCGACTCGCGACGCAGGACGCGAGGGCGAGGCGAGGGGTCCTTGATGTGTGTCATTCTGCTTGCGCAAACAGGCAGGCTCAGGAAACCAGAGCAAGTTACGCGGTGTGACGCACGGGCCTGACTCTACGGCTAAGCGTGCTGAAGGGGGGCCACCGAGCGGCAAACTACTCTGAATTTTTGGTGTAATGTTGTAAAACTTTTGTGAATTTTTGTGAATTTTTGTGAATTTTTATAAAATGTTTGCTTGGATTTTACCTAATTTTAAGTGAATTTTCCTGAATTTTCCTGAATTTTTTCTGAATTCTGAGCTGCTATAAAAATTTCGGAATTGTTTTCCCCTTCGGAGACCTCTCATACGGGGATTGGGACTGTGATCGATCATCCCTTAAGAGGACGAACTCAAAACTAAAATGGCATATTTTTATTATCTAAGAATGGCATTGGAGAACCAAAGGTGTTCGTGTCGCACGCTTACATCGTAATTTTAAGTTCACCCAGAAAAATCCTATCTTCGAATAAGAACATTGTACTCGAGTTTGCCTCAGTACATTTTTTCCTTGAATCGAGGTGTTCTTAAACTTGACCTAATTTCTTTTTGGCTTTGAAACAAGAGTATTACGATTAATTTCATTAAGATTAACTTTTCATTAATTCATGACACAAAATTTTTCTTAGACAAATCGGAGTACAATATGAACCTGGAGCAAGGATAATTGTCTTGTTATTGGAAGTAAGAATTATTCCGCGTGTTCTCATTAAAGTGCTAAGTACTTTTACATGCTCAGGCAGAGAGCCTAATATATTTCATAAGAGGCGCATTATATTTTGGACCAACATGTTTGACACAAGAAAGTGTGAAAAGTATGCGGGTAAAAGGGTAGAAGTACTTTAACAGACATTTGCACGATTAACATTTATATTTTTCTTTAATTTTACAGACAACGGTAATTTTACAGGTAAAGACTCGGCACTAACTATATCAAGACATTACCCGTAATGTTCGTTCAAAAAATTTTAACAGAGAAGACAAGGCCAGAGCTCACGATACACCTTCGCCTCTATACGACTGCCATTCTGTGGGCTGACCGGACATATTGGCGACCCGTCTGGAAAAGTGTTATGTGTAAATACAGTGACGTACTGCCGCGGCACGCGCCGCGCACCAGCCAAGGGGGCGGGGGGAGGGGGAGGCGTGCCAAGCGCCACGCGACCGCCACGCGACCGGCCGCCGGGCGCGGCCCCCCACGCCGCGGGCTAATGAATTTGTTTGCGGGGGCGCGGCATCATATATAGAGTCTCTCTCTCTCTCTCTCGCTCTCTCTCTCTCTCTCTCTCTCTCTCTCTCTCTCTCTCTCTCTCTCTCGTTAAATTTATCCGTAATTTTACTAACTTTTTTTGCAACAAATGATAAACAATAAACGAATCATTCGTAAAAAAAAAATAATCTAAAATTGTTTGTATTTTTGTAACGAATGATCCGTAATTGCAACGTGACGAAAAAAACGTAGACTTACAAATGATTCGCTGGTATACACTGGAAACCTAAGTGTGTGAATGTCGCACACTTTTGTAGGTGTGCGAGGATTCATTCGTTCACTTGGCCGCTCAAACGTGTGGATTTTCCCAGGATATTCACACGTTTGAGTGGACAAGTGTACGAATGAATCCTCGCACCCTTACAAGTGTGCGACATTCGTACACTTGGATTTCCAGAGTACGAATAGTTTGTAAGTTTGAAAATTATTTAAACATGCGATATTAGTTCACACTCATATTCAAGACATGTAATTTTTTTGTTCTTTTCCGCATTCTAAATTCAATTTAGAGAAGCATTTAAAATAAAAAATTCATAGTGATATATTGCGAGTTAAGGGGGAGTCGTTGTTACGAATATTGTGGATACATAACCTTCTTCCTCGATTGATGTAGCACTCGATGGATGTTGTATGAACGTCGAACAACTGCAATCGCTGTTATAAACCCACAGGGCAATGGTCGTAACCTCGCTCGACATATTAAAAACTATGAAAAATAAAAATGTCATTTCGGAAAGTTTTAGAGAAAGCAGGCAAAAAAAGGGTGATATTTTATCTATTTCTTTTCTTTTTTCTCGGAGAGCAAATAAGTCACATTCGTATACGGCGGAGCAGGCGGACAGCAGCAGTCGTGGTAGGTATCCATTCATTGGGGTCTGGACGGAGCGTGGAAGAGCGTTGCCGAGGATTAGCCGTCCAGTTGGTATAAATATTGAAATCAATATTGACTGCTCGCTCAAGTCGTATGATGGGCGGCACGCGGCCAGCCGCGTGTCCGTCCAATCCTCGCGGGGAGGGACCCCGACCGACACAGGAGAGAGAGAGAGAGAGAGAGAGAGAGAGAGAGAGAGAGAGAGAGAGAGAGAGAGAGAGAGAGAGAGAGAGAGAGATGGGGGGAGCTGGACGGAAAGAGCGGTACAATGTTTGGGGGGGGGGAGGGGGAGGAAAAAAAGAGCTCCGAGTGATTTGTGAATGAGGCCCGTAAGTATGGGCGATCTGAGCTGCGAACTCAAAGGGTTTAGGCCGACGTCCGAATGCGGGCCGCTTCGCTGCGGTTGGGCCTGGAGCTGCAGGGGGCCTGCCATTGGCTGACTCCACACACTGCCCTTGTGGTTCTGTGTGAGTGAGCGAGTGAGAGAGATAGATAGAGAGAGAGAGAGAGAGAGAGAGAGAGAGAGAGAGAGGCAGGGAGAGATAGAGAGAGGGGCAGAGAGACAGGGCGCCAGCGAGCTTGGGTAGGCGACTGTGTTGTAGCGCCTCGTGAAATCCTTTGAGGGCGCGGGGCGTGCAGACCAAGGGCGGCGTACGCGTATGAGTATGAGAGTATGTGTGAGTGAGTGAGAGAGAGAGAGAGAGAGAGAGAGAGAGAGAGAGAGAGAGAGAGAGAGAGAGAGAGAGAGAGAGAGAGAGAGAGAGAGAGGGTGGGGTGGAGAGAGAAGCAAGCAAGCAAGCAAGCAAGCCAGGGGTTGTTTCTCGGAACCTGGCCTAGCCTGGTGGTTCGGCTGGTGCCGTGTCTATGTGTGTGTGAGTGTGTGTGCTTTCCGCAACCTGAGGGGGAGCGAGGCACCACCAGTCCAACCGCGCCACCCCGCCGGCGCTATAGGGGCGGAGGCAGCACCAGACACACCGCTGCACGCCCCACGGCTCGCCCCGCCCCGCCCCGCCCCACCCCGCCCCGCCCCGCCCCGCCTTGCCCCACCACGCCCCGAGGCACGAGTGTTTGGCCACGGCAGACCCATTGGTCCAGAGCTAAGACCCGGCCCGGCCCTGGCCGGCGCACACACAGAGAGCCTCTATGCGGCCAGCTGACCGCACAAAACTCTGCAGCTCTCTTTCTGCTAGACCCGAGACCACTAGGACAAAAATTTTAAATTTTGTGGTTATGAAGAAGAAGTTTTACCACTCAATTTTTTTCCCTGACTTTATTCTACTTTCAGTTTTGTCCACATCATATACTCAGAGTTGCCAACTAATGATCGTATCAGCAATTTTCTTTATTATTATATTAATATTTTTTTTAATTTTTTTTTTAAACGGTAGTTTGCCCGACCTCATACTGGTACATACCCTAGACGAGAGGGATTCCTCATCCTGCGGTCATCCTCGAGCGGACCTCCCCCCGGGCCGCCGGGCCGGGGCTGGACCGAGCCGCCCCCGAAGAGCCAACAGGCGGTCTGAGCAGCCGGCCAGAGCCAAGTGTTGCCGTCCAAGAGATCGCCAGCTGGGTGGAATGTGGCTTCGGAAAAGGGAGGCGGAATGGTGGGGGGGGGGGGGGGACCTATCGAAGCGGTGAAGCCAGGGCCAGCGCGCGGGCCGCAGGGTGGGACCGCGGCGGGGTAGTGTCAACACAGCTGGGCGGGGCGCGGCGGGGCGCGGCGTGGAGGAGCCGGAGGAGCGGACCAGGGGGACCGCCGCGCCGCTCTCCTCGCCATGTCTCTCTCGCACTCATGGGCTCCGCCGGATAGGTGCGAGAGAGACAGAGCGAGGAGAGCGCTCTTCGGAACACGTCGCAGGAGAGGAGAGGAGGCCCACGCGCGAGGACCGCGCCCGGCCGGCCGTGCTGAGGGACGCGTCATGTGAGCCACCAGAACACCTTCAGGGAAGACCAAACCGGCAAGTGTATTCGCGAACACTGACGTTGAGGTGTCAACTGTTCTGTGAACTGCACGCACAGTCTAAGGGCGTTAAATCTGACAGAATATAAAGCATGATCCACCCATCCTCACAGAATCCACATCACAATCCATGAAACAACCCCTCGCAATCTATCACACACTCCTTTCTCGATACAAGTTCACATTCAAAAGAATCTGCATACACGGTTTAGGAGTGTGGGGCCGGGCGGTCATATCCCCCCCGGGGTACTAATCACTGAGCTAGATGCGGCTCGGCCAAGCGGTAAAGCCAGGCTAGCCGCCTCCTTGTGGTGCACGGCGCGGCGGGGTAGGGTGCGGCGGGGTAGCCCCCCCCACGTGGGATGTCCACTCGAGTCAGCGAGCCGCCGGCCGCGAGTAGGCAGCGCGCGGACCCCGCGGGGCATCCGCTGCGGGCGGATTTAGGGTATCGTTCAGTAGTGTCTTCTATCTCGCTCCTCATGGGTTTTCCCCGTGAGTGCGACAAGGACAGAGATACAAGGCCGCTTTTTCGAATTTTCCGAGCAGAGATCGATTAGCAAAGCCTGCGCCCGCTGCATCTGTCCTCATAACGTCTGACCCAACCCGAGGGGGGCATCACTTCGAAAAAAATCATCGTTCCTTTAAAAGAAGAAAAAGAAGAAGAAGCAGAAGGAGAAGAAAGAATCATTTTTAAATAATTCTAAAAATTCAAAAGAAAATCGAGAAGAAAGATTCAGAAAAATCAGAAAAATTGAGACAAATGAAAAAAAAAAAACACTTAGAAACATTTAGAAATTAAAGTGAGAAATAGCAGGAAAAGGCACAAAATTTATAAAAAAGTGATGGACTGGGAAACGTCCGGAAGTCCCCCCTCCGGGAGGTCCCCCCCTGAATATTTTATTATTTCTTTTGAATAAATATATTGGGGTAATAAAATATAATAAGATATTCCAATATATTAAAAATATTATCTTAGCGCGCCGAGCGATTTCTCATACCGTTTCCGACGCGGCGTTCGTGAATCCCGCTGTCCCAGCGCGATATTTGAAAACCGAGATGGGCAACCAATCATGTGTGGCGGTTTACTTCAAAAATAAAAATAATTTTTACCATCCTAACCGTCGTTCTATTGCTTCCCTCCGACAAAAAAAAATCTCATTTCATACCATGGAGGGTGGGACTAGCCCGCCTGGGTCGTGGCGAGTGGCGAGGCTCCTCGTGCCCCCGCCCGGGAGGCGTGGGGTCGTGGGTTGCAGTGTGCAGTGCATGATGTACCGCCATCGCCCCATGTCTCCTTCCTCTGCTAATACGTCCGAACGCGTTCTCCGGACGTTCCTGTTTGTAGCTACACAGTTGTAGCTACAACAGTGGCGGCTAGAGCTTCAACTGAACCGACTATTGAAAGTACCCGAAAAGCTCTAATATCTATTATACCGGCGCGGCTCCGCCCACGCCCCGCCCCGCCTCGAGGACTTCCTCGCGGGGACAACACTGATTGTTTCCCTGTGGAGACCGCGACACGCCACGTTCCAGCTCAGCGCAGCGTAGGCAGCACCGGAGGCACGCTAGTGCGAGCGGTTGCCTACCCCGCCAGGCGCTCTACAACAGCCCTGCGCGCGCGGCGTGTTCTCCGGGTAGGCTTTGCTCTGTTCTTCCTCTGCTCTCTCTGCTCTTCCCTGCTCTGGAAATCCAAGTGTACGATATCGCACACTTGTAGGTGTGCGAGGATTCATTCGTACACTTGGCCACCCAAAGTGTGTATATACTAGGAAAATTCACACCTTTAAGTGGCCAAGAGCACGAATGAATCCTCGCACACCTACAAGTGTGCGACATTCATACACTTGGATTGGGGCGGGGCGAGGCGGGGCGGGGCGGGGCCTGCAGAGCGCTTCCGGTGCGGTGAGCGACTTCGTGCTGACGGGCGAATCCGAAGACCGCTTTCATACCTCTGCCCTCGTCGCACTCATGGAGCGCTACCATGGCCAGCGTAGGGCACCGCTGTAGGTGCAACAAGGACGGAGAGATGAGAGAGATCTTCTGAATCAGTCGGCTGCCCTGGGCCCTGGGTTCCGGAGAACGCGTTCGGACGTATTAGCAGAGGAAGGAGACATGGGGCGATGGCGGTACATCATGCACTGCACACTGCAACCCACGACCCCACGCCTCCCGGGTGGGGGCACGAGGAGCCTCGCCACTCGCCACGACCCAGGCGGGCTAGTCCCACCCTCCATGGTATGAAATGAGATTTTTTTTGTCGGAGGGAAGCAATAGAACGACGGTTAGGATCCCTAACAGAAGTTGAAATCCCAAATTTGTCCCAAAGTCCAAAGTCCCTCGAGATCCCAAAGTCCAAATCCCCTGGAAGTCCCAAATAGTAGCATATGAGGGAGTTGGGATTTCACGACTTGAAGGGGTTTTCGCCCTTTCTCAGATCCCTCTGAAGTCCCTGCGTAACTACCGCTGAATCCTATTCGCATAGCTGTCTGGCGGTTTTAAAGCACCGTTCATGGATGAAACATGTATGAAGGAGACATCTATACAATAGTATATTATTTCTGAACACCTGAATTCCATGTGACGTGTTAAAAACGACCTAGGAGTCCTCCTAAACCACTATTTCGATTAGGTCAAAAAGGCATCGCGATCGCAAATGGAACTTCGGAGGGATTTCGGGGGGCAGGGACTTCAGAGGGATTTGAGCAAGTGCCAAATCCCCTCCAAGTCCCTTGAAGAGTAGAGGGACAACTTTGGTACTTCAAAGGGACAATTTTGGGATTTCAACTTCTGTTAGGGATGGTAAAAATTATTTTTATTTTTGAAGTAAACCGCCACACATGATTGGTTGCCCATCTCGGTTTTCAAATATCGCGTTGGGACAGCGGGATTCACGAACGCCGCGTCGGAAACGGTATGAGAAATCGCTCGGCGCGCTAAGATAGTATTTTTAATATATTGGAATATCTTATTATATTTTATTACCCCAATATATTTATTCAAAAGAAATAATAAAATATTCAGGGGGGGACCTCCCGGAGGGGGGACTTCCCGCATCGACCCGATGGACTTCTCCCTTGACAAATCAAAAACCAAAAGAAAAATCAAAACAAAAAACAATAGAAAACCAATTTTTTTTAAAAAAAATACAAAAAATCAAAAGTCAAATGAATTATTGTACACAATTTGTATCTGAGTGATCCCTCCTCGGACCGACCCCTTCGCTTTGGAGTGGGATTGTTTGGGGCCTTTGTTCAGGAAGTACTGGAGGTTACCCCTCCGGGAGGTTACCCCCCTATTTTCAAAGGATTTATTTATTATTTTATATCTAATAAAAAAAATAGGTGAATCCGGGAGGTTACCCTTCCTTGAGGTTACCCTTCCCGGAGGTTACCCCCTTTTAATTAAAAAAAAATCCTTATTTAATAATTTAATAAATAAAAAAATAAAAATAATAAAATGATTAATAAATATAAATAATTCTAAAAAAGAAAATTTTATCTGAATTTTTAAAAATAAACAATGAGCGCTCCCATAGACGTGTCCACACACGACGTTCCCCGACTCCGTTGCACTCTTAGCGACAGCCGTATTTTTCATAATTATTGTTGAAGCCTCGTAGCCAAGATTTTCCTTGAATCCTGGAAGAGCAGGCAGGTGAAGGGTGCTTTGGGTTGTGTCCAAATTCATGGCGAGCCGCTTCATTCACATTGGGGGACGCTGTTCGGCGCGAATCGACGAAGTGTGGTGGCACAACTCAGTGAAATTGGTTCCTTGGACGTGTATAAAACCGGTAAAATTGCCGGTGGTAATAACAGATGCACCTTGATGGGATAAGTAACCAAGCTGAAGACCGAAAACGAAATTGAATGTGATCTTGCCCTAACTACTGGAGCGGCTCGCCACGGCCTGGCCACCGACCGAGCGATCGCAGAACGAGCGAACACTGATCATTTGGACTTCCCTCCGTCCATGATATCGGACACAACCCAAAGCACCCGTCACCCGCCTGCTCTTACAGGATTCAAGGAACAGCCTGGCTGCGAGGTTGCTACAATTTGTATGGAAAATACGGGGGCCGCTAAGAGTGTGACAGAATCGGGGAACGTCGTGAGTGGAAACGTCTAAGGGAGCGCTCATTGTTTATTTTTAAAAATTCAGATTAAATTTTCTTTTTTAGAATTATTTTATTTATAAATCATTTTATTTCTTTTTTATTAATTTATTAAATTATTAAATAAGGAAAATAATTTTTTTAAATAAAAAGGGGGTAACCTCCAGGAAGGGTAACCTCAAGGAAGGGTAACCTCCTGGATTCACCTATTTTTTAAAATAAATTTAAAATAATAAATAAATCCCTTTAAAATAGGGGGTAACCTCCCGGAGGGGTAACCTCCAGTACTTACCCCCTTTGTTTCCGACCTGCTGGTGCGCACGCCGCACGCCCCCCGCCTCGCCACCAGCTCCGTCGGGCTCAGCTACTTTCATGCTCGATGAGTTGTTGCACCTCACGGATCACCGCGTGCGGCACGCAGAGGGAGGGGGAGCGAGAGCGAAGTATATAGCGCTGTCCTGCTCTGGATGAAGGCGCGGCGCCCGATGGGCGGGGCGGGGCGGCCCGACTATCTCTTGTCGAGAATCAGTGAAGCCGTCAAGTGGAGGATTGACTCACCCGCGGGGGGCCTCAAAGCGCCGCGCCCTGGCGGGGTTCCCACGCGGAGATGCGGAGCGGAGGCGGAGACCGTGCAGACGACGCCAAAGTTTCAGTAGTTGTTTTTATTTTCTATTTATTTTCATTTTTTTGTTTCATTTTTATTTTGAGTTGTCGGGTACTGTCTAAAAGGACTTCATAAAATCCTCTTCTCGTTCCCAAGCAGTTTTGGAAAAACCGAGACGCGCAACAATGTCTTATCTCTGCCGGAAAATCCAAAGTTTTTCCGTGCTTTGGCCTTACAGCGAGGGGGCAACAACTATGAATTTCGGTGAACAAATTTTGTGACTTTTCGTGAATTTTTGTGAATGCTCGTACATTTTTGTGAATTGTTATCGAATTTTTGCTTGAATTTTACCTACTCTTTGTTTTGAATTTTTCAGAATTTTCTTGAATTTTTATGATTTTGAATTACGAGGTGTACAAAAATTTCAGATTTCTTTTCCCCCCTCTTTCGAACAGTGACAATTGTAGAAGCGTTGTACCTTTTTACAAAGACATCGAAAGGTCCCTATGAGACTTGTTAAAACTTTTATTTAAGATCGCTATCGCGGCTCAGGCACGCGCACAGGGAAGCCTACGCTTCATGCGTCGTCTGCTCGCTGTGTTCTCACACGCCCTCACAGGGCCTCGCTACGCCGCGCCACGCCGCGCCACGCCGCGCCACGCGCTGATCGACTCGACTCTCAAACACTTAACTGACGGATACACGCCGTTCGAGAGGAGAGGAGAGAGGTGTGTGCACTGCATGGCGCGATGCAGTGATAAGCAGCTCCCTCCAGCGCGTGTCGCCTGCCTAGGGGAGCATATTATTCAACAGGTCCATCCCTCTCTCTTACTCTCACACAAAACGCCACCATCTATTCACCTCACCTCATCGCTCTCTCTCTCTCTCTCTCTCTCTCTCTCTCTCTCACTCACTCACTCTCTCTCTTCAACCACCCGCAGGGGACCGCTGCTCAGGCTTGGCCACACGATGTACTGCTCTCATGACTCCAGCTGGAATGAGCCGCTTCATAGTATCTCACTCACCCCATCTCATCCCAGTACATCCCTACCCCCCCCCCTCTCTCTCTCTCTCTCCGCCCTCTCTCTCTCTCTCTCCACTGGACCTGCCACAGTCTTCCCATCCCAAACCTGTCGCCTAGCCCGCGCCCCCACTGGTTTCCCACGGCCCCCGGCTGTGACAGTTGCGCCTGCCGTCTGATTCCGAAGATCGCTCTCGCGTGCCTTCGTCCTTGTCGCACCTATGGCAGTGCCCTATGAGGGGGATGTCAGGCCCCCATGAGTGCGACAAGGACGGAGGCGCGAGATCGATCTTCGGAATGAGACGGCTGCAGCCGCGCCATGCCGGACCTCCCCGCGGGCGACACGAGGCCTGCAGTGTGCGGGCGACGAGGCTCATCGCGAGAGACTACTCAATAACGCGGCCTCGCGGACGACAATAGTCCAGAAAAAATTATACGAAAAAAGACACGAACCATCCGCAGAAACTGGAGTGGAACAGAGTGGACTCGAGGGGGAAACAACTCTGAATTTTGGTGTGCACACTATGTAATTTTTAGAGAATTTTTGAAAAGTTTTACTTGAATTTTACCTAAAGTTTTGAAAAGTTTTACTTGAATTTTACCTTAAGTTTTGAAAAGCTTTACTTGAATTTTACCTAAAGTTTTGTAAGGTTTAACTCGAATTTTATCTAAAATTTTGTATGTTCCCGAATTTATGTAAATTTTTGTGAGTTTTTTTCTGAATTTTTCTGAATTTTTCAGAATTACGACGTGTACAAAAATTTCAGGGTTGTTTCCCCCGCGAGAAGACTCTTGGGAAATGAAGAGCTCTGGACTGATATGTATTGCACTGCTTGCATTGAACAACTGGCCGGGAAAAAACAGTCCCGCAGATAAACCACCCCACAGCCGATTCCACCACCTGCAACTCCACAACCTTCTTTCTCTTTGTATTCTTCGTGAACCCCCCCGGAGGACGGAAGTGTCCCGGGCCCCGACCCCACGCGGAGGCACGCGGGACCTGCCACCGCATAAACTTTTAGAAAAGTCACCGACAAAGTCCTCCTCCTCCTCCTCCTCAAAGTCCGGGAAAGACAGACGGGAGGTTCGGGAGAGGCCCCCACCCCTCACCGGCACCTCTACCTTGCCACAAATGTACGGCGGCGGCGCGAGAAACAATCGACAAACGATAGTAGGAGATAGTTAAAATGTAAAAAAAAAAAAGCCGTCCCCGCACGTGGCAGGTCCCGGTGGCTCGACGGTGGGTTATCTTCGCTGAGATTAGGCCCCTGTTATCTCAAAAAGCTGGCCGACTAACAACCCCATATTATACGGCAGGGGTGCGGGGACCCACCACAGGTGATGCTACTCCCCAGCTCGCTCTGTCTGTCTCTCTCTTTCTCACACCCAAAGGCCCAAAGAAACGCTCACACAGATCGGGGGCAAATGAGAAAGTAAAGAGCAGGTGTGCGGCACGAATAAGCAGCCAGTCGCTTCGCAGAGAAGAACAGCAACAAAAAAATCACTGAACGCTTCATCACAGCCCATAACGATTAGGAATATCGCCTCTCGCCTCCCACCCCGGCCCTGACCTGACGATCCGTTGTATCGAAGGTAATGTGTATTTTTCCCTCCTTTTTATTTTCATTCTTCGGGCTGCACTACAGCGGCGGTGGCGTGGGGTGGAGCGCGGTGCTCCTGGTTGGCCGTTATCGGTGTGTCGTCAAAGGGGCGCGCCGGCCGGGCCGCCCGCCATGGCGCCGCCCCGCCCCACCACGTCCAGAAGCGTGTAGGGGAGAGGCTACGCCGGGCGGGGCTGCTGCCCTCCCGCCCCACCGAGGCTCCCGCCCCGCCCCGCCCCGCCCCGCCCCTCCCCGCCCCGCCCCTCCCCGCCCCGCCCCGCCCCGCCCCGCCCCGCCCCGCCCGGCTCCCGCCCTACCCGACAAAGCGTCGAGCGGGCAGACCCGCCCGGTCCCGCGGAGAGCGCCACCCCCGACCCCGGCGGCCGGGCCTCGGGCCAGGTCAACCACATCCCCCCTGACCGCACCACTACCGCGTCGAAAATTACGAGGGATAGGGAAAAAAAAAGAACCGAGCATATAGCACCACCGATATTTTATTGCTGCCGAGGGGGAGAGCGGGGCGAAAAGTGAAAATAAAAGGGTGCTTCCTGTCAAGCCAAAAAGCAAAAATCGGAAAAAAAAGGGGAAAAAAGTAATCATTAGCCTGTGCTGCTACTGTCTGTCGTTCCTTTGGTGATGTCGGATGTGGCAGTAAATCGCATTTTTAAACACCAAAAGTAAGTTAAGTCTTTTAGGTGAAAAAAAAAAACAACAAAAAAACAAAAAAAAACTGTCAACTAACTGTCTATAAGAACTTCTGAAGTTGCGAGGTTAAAGGCACATCAAACGGATGGTTACTTCAGCTCTCCTCACCCTGGCAACAAACTTATTTATTTATTGATTTATTTATTTATATAACTACATCACTAGTCCGAGGGCATGCCCTGTTAGGACCTCCAAAATATTAAGTTTAAGGTGACTGTGAAACAACCAGAAGTAATAGAAAGAAAATAACATAAAAAACAAAAACAGAAACATAAATGTGAAAGCAACAAAGAATAGAGATAATATCAAATTTAACAAATACTTTTTTTATGTGAAAGTACATAAGAGGGAAAAGAGAGTAATATGTGAATAGATTTACAGAATTGGGAAGTTTTGAAGGAAAATATGTTTGACTTTTTTCTTGAAGGTATTTTCGTTGGAGTCAGTCTTGATGTGATCTGGCAGATGATTGAAGAGAGTTGTAGACTTATACAGAGAGCTATTTAAACCATATTTATTGCTATTTACAGAGGGTAGTATTAAATTCTTTTGTGTTCTCCTTAGGTGCCCATGCCTATTATAGTTATATGTTGGATATTTCCCATGCCTATTATAGTTATATGTTGGATATTTGTGTTAAGTATTTTCTTGTTATGTAGATGACTGTAGAGGATTGTTGTGAGGTTGATTTTAATTGTTGATATTAGTGGCCGAATTCTAGTCAATAGAAAAATTTCCTTGGTTGGTGTTCTTCTGGGTAGATTGAGGGCATTCTTGGTGGCACCTTTCTGAAGGATATACACTTGGTTGGCTGTCCCCAAAAGGCTCAAAGATATGACATTTTAGAGTGGAAATAGGCATAAAACAGGGTTTTTGAGGCACTTAAAATTCCGTCTAAATGACACCATGTGAAGTCATCGTCAAAATTTAGTCATTTTGGTGGCCACCTTTGACACTATTTTAATGTCAAACGATGTCATTTGATGTAAAAATGACATCAAAGGTGGCCAACGCAATGACTCAATTTTGACAATGACATCATATGATGCCATTTTGACAAAATTTTGTTAACCTGGCCGGGACATTTCACACAGTGAAAAATAGTCGTAAGTTTACGGGAAAATTTTCCACGAAGTGCAGTTGTAAAATTACAATTGCAAATCGTAAAATTACAAGCACTATATATCAGCTTGAAATTCATTCACGAGCAAAACCGGTCCGTCGTAAATTTACAACATATTTCGTAAATCGCGATTTACAAAATTTATCGTAAATCTACAAAGATATTTTTCACAGTGCACGTGGCAGGTTTACTCCCACGAGGTGTTCGAGTGCTGTTGGGGAGAAAGGAATGGGGAGGCGGGGTGGGGGTGGGGTGGGGGTGAGACTCGAGGGGGGGGGGGCGTGTCTGCAACGAGACAGTCTTAAATACCGTCCCATTTACGACAACGGGGCGTGGCCCTACGCGACGGGGTGTCGCGCAGGGATGCCGGGCGCATTCATGGGGAAATTGCGGATATCACTCTCCCGACCTCACCGCTCGCAATCCGAATAGCCGGAGAGTTTGTTACTGCAGGGCAAGGTGAACCGAGGTGAACCCGCTACACGAGAGAGAGAGAGAGAGAGAGAGAGAGTGAACTGCGGTGTGCTACGGTGTGGCGGTGGGACTGCAACTCGCAGATCATTTCTTGCAACAAAACAGACGCCGCCTGCTTCATTCAAAATGAAGAACATTTTTCGACTGTGAGAGAGGTTCAAAGTTACGTTCCAGCTTCTACACAGCACGCAAATAAAAAAAAAAGGGGGGGGGGGTTGTTGAGCTGGAAACAGTGGAAAAACAATAAGCAGAGTACCTAGAAGGAAAAAAAAACTAACGTCAGTCAAAGTAGGTTGTACAACGTTACAAATTCTAATTATGTAAAAAGTTTTCCCCATTTAGCAGACGTAATTTTTTTTTGAAAATTGTCCGTTTCGAGTAATTGCACTTAAAAAGACGGTTCCGGAGTGGTGCGGATCGATGAGGATGGATATAGTGGAAAAGTGGACCAATTTCGGTCGGATTTTACAGTGTACTAGCGAGTTAAGCCTGTTTTCAAGGACAACGGTTCGCAGCATTGACCTGGAGTCGAAAAGGCGGTTCCGGAGAGGTGCGGGTCGATATGGTCGAATAACGTTGAAAACTGGACCAATATTGGTCGGTTTTTATAGTGTACTTGTGGTTTAGGCCCTTTTCCGAGGGAAATGGTCTGCGTCATTGAACTGCACTTGAAAATCCGGTTCCGGGCGGATCGATGGGGTTAGAGAAACTTGAAAATCGCACCAATTTCCCCCTTTTTACAGTGTACCGGCCAGTTGGGCCCCTGGAACAAAAATGGTGTGCGCCATTATTCTGGCCGCGTCCAGACGATTCCTGAGAGGTGCGGGAAGATGGGGGCGTCTCCAAAACTAAAATTACGCCAATATCGTGATTTAGGCCCTTTCCGGAGGGGCGTAACTCAGCTCCCAGAGATATTTTGGGAAATCGCTGAAAAAGTTGGGCGGCATCAATGAGCCACCGTCGAGACGGTTCTGGCGATGTGCGGGTCAGCTGGGTTAGACAAAATTAGAATTGGACCGTTTTCGCCTATTTATTACACTGTACCGGCCAGTTACGCCCTTAATCGCAAAAACGGTGGGTGGCTGAGCCGACCCAAAACGGTAGAAGATACAGCAAAACGGGCAAAATTTTGACCTAGAGAAACCTAACTCGTCGACATACCCGTTACGAGCTCATGAAATTTTCCCGATAAATTTTTTTCCCATTACTGTAGAACTTTAATTTTTTTTTTTTCAGTGCCTTAATGAGGGTTGGCAGGATTTGAAACAGGCCTTTCGGTGTCCAGGAGTGACCCTCAAAATACCCCCAAAAATTTCGACTCTCTACAGCAACTCCTTGGAGTGGAACAAACATACAGACAAACAAACAAACAAACAAACAGACACCAAAGCCCGCTCTCAAGCTTTTCCAAACCAGAAGGGAGCGCTAAAAAAATAGGCCAGATGATAACAAAATTCTAAGATACAAACGACTTGAATAGATTTTTCATGGAAAATCTAAAATTTGTCTGGTATATGTATACTTGCTAAATATGTAGACTAAAATGTCTAAAGCTGATTAATAGGCCTCAAATGCTAGACTGAAATAGGCAAGAGTATATAATATTTTGCTAAAAAAGGTTCTCTATATTACTCCTAGGATTTATAAAACATCTCAGTACAGCAGCATCAATAGTTTCAGTGAGAATATATGATATATATTAAATCCACGGTTTGCCGTCACCATGTGTATAATAAATAATACCTAACAAATGATATCAATTTAAGTAATTCTGCAGCATGCACCCAAATTTGTGTATTTAAAACAAAGGTACTTTATTATTTAGAATACAGAGAAGAAATATTAAATCCACGGTTTGCCGTCACCAAGTGTATAATAAATAATACCTATCAAATGATATCAATTTAAATAATTCTGCAGCTTGCACCCAAATTTGTGTATTTAAAACAAAGGTACTTCATTATTTAGAATACAGAGAAGAAATAAATTTGCATCAAATCAGTAATCGGACCAATATTATACAAAACACACTAGCTGACATTCGACCGAACACTGTATTCTACGCTTCACATGATCTGAATGAAATTTCAATTTGAATCTTTCAGTCCTTTAATATTGCTAAAAATGGTTCTCTATATTACCCTCAGGATTTATAAAACATCTGAGTACAGCAGCATCAATAGTTTCGGTGAGAATATATGATATATATTAAATCCACGGTTTGCCGTCACCAAGTGTATAATAAGTAATACCTATCAAATGATATCAATTTGCAGCTTGCACCCAAACTTCTGTGTTTAAAACGAAGGTACTTTTTTATTTAGAATACGGAGAAGAAATTAAAATAGTTCTCTATATTACCCTTAGGATTTATAAAACATCTGAGTACAGCAGCATCAATAGTTTCGGTAAGAGTATATGATATATATTAAATCCACGGTTTGCCGTCACCAAGTGTATAATAAATGATACCTATCAAATGATATCAGTTTCACTAATTCTGCTGCCTGCACCCAAACTTGTGTATTCTAAACAAGGTTCTTTATTATTTAAGAGATAGGGAGATGAAATAAAATTACTACAAATGAGTGATAGTGATGGGCCCAGTATTGTACAAAAACTAGCTGACATCGGACAGACCACATTAGTTTATGCTTCACATAATCTCAATACAACTTCAAAACCTACATATCAGACCTGATATTTTGTAATTTAAAATGATCCGAATGTATGTGCAGCCCTAATACACACCATTTTTTTAACAGAGTTATGCTAGAATTGAATATAAAACTAGATTTAAACTAGTTTACATTATGGGTTATGGTGCTTTGTTATGGTTCCCACTACGCTCCGCCATTCGGGGCAAGGTCCTCATTGTACAAAAACTAGCTGACATCGGACAGACCACATTAGTTTATGCGTCACATAATCTCGATACAACTTCAAAACCTACATATCAGACCTGATATTTTGTGGTTCCTGACATTTTTTTACCCGGAGCCAAGCCGGGCCGGGGGGAGCCGGGTCGGGCCGAGCCGGGCCGAGCAACGAACACGACACACGAACAGACTAGACGAGTGGGGACAGAGCGTGGAGGGGGGAGGCGTGACGTCACAGTGACGACCATTCCCGAACGACGACCACGACGACCACGACGACACGCTCCCCGCCCCAGCCGACGTAGCGCTAGAAGCGGTGCTGAGACCGCTTAAAAAACACCAACGCTTTAAAATTAGCTGCGTCTATACAGATAAAAATTAATACAACTGCAATTTTTTTTTTTGCTCAGGCGTGAATTATTTTTTTGGCGTGAGCCTCATAAAGTTATAATATAATTCTCTTTTAAAGTTTTTTGAGCATTCTTTCCCATATTGGCTTTCTCCCCCTCCCCCACCCACCTCCTCTCTCCGTCTGTCTGTATGTCTGTTTGCTTGTCTGCCTCTCTCTCTCTCTCTCTCTCTCTCTCTCTCTCTCTCTCTCTCTCTCTCTCTCTCTCTCTCTCTCTCTCTGAGTGAGCCCGATATCACCTGGCGACCGGGCGCAACATTTCACAGCGGACGACAAGCAAGCACCCGACGTCGCGCTGCCCTATCCACCCCCGTTACTTGCCACGTTGCGCGCAGTGGCAGAAGCTCGGCAAGGCATCGTTCTGTAAGAGAGAGAGAGAGAGAGAGAGAGAGAGAGAGAGAGAGAGAGAGAGAGAGAGAGAGAGAGAGAGAGAGAGAGAGAAATGTAAATCCAACCCGTGCTCTCTTGCTTTTAATTAAGTTTCGTCATTAATCAGAAGTTGCAAAGGAAGAGGAGTGCGAAGAGGGTAGTTGGGGGCGTAAGTGGCGTTGGATTATTTAGTTGGCCACAAAATAATAGTGGTTACATCGGAGGAGGAGGTACGGCAGGAGTCAAATATAGCGATCCGAGATAAAAAATAAATTTAATAAATTCTTTGTTGAAACAACGTCCTGCTGAAATTTGTAAACTCGCACACCAACCATTTTGTTGGACCAGCTACAACCATATAATGACTATAGCTAAGAAATTCAACGAGATTTTGTTAATTACGAGGATATTCACGAAGATATTTTAAGGAAAAGTAAGGGGAAATTAACAGCAGACGTGCCGACTCGATAATAAATATAGGTCGACTGAAAGGTCATGCTGTCGCGTGGGATGAGTTTTTGCGCAACGACTACACTGTAAAAATTTATGTTGTTTTCACGGAGAAGTACGGACGGACTAGCACAGACTACATCCGTACTATCACTATGTAGTTTATTCTTGTACGGAAAAGTATAGATATTTTTCGTAAATTACACACTTGAAATTAAATACTTTTGTCAATGCTTGTAAATTGTATCCGCAGCGTACAACGTGCGGCAAATCTCTGTGCTTTTGTACCGAGGCTCCAGATAATTAATTGACCATACATTTTTTAACAGTGTAACAGAACATGCTGCACTCGTTTGCACAAACTGCGAACCTTGCGAATGGGCGTATTGGCGATTAGAGGGCGGGGGATATATGTATGTATAGAGCGAGAGAGAAAAAGGGGAGGGGGGGGGGGGGTGCGTTTGGGTTGCGATGGGTGGGGGCTCGTTTTACTCCGGTGCGGATACTTAATTTTTAGCACGCCGGGACCGCATTGAATCCGCGCGACCGACCGAGTTCCGCTCTGCTGTTGGCGATAATGGCGTCCGGTCGTGTTTCTCTGTGTGTGTGCGAGTGTGTGTGAGAGAGACAGTAATAGCCCGTTGTTCGGGGTCGGTAGATGGGTTAGTGGCCGCCTGTTGGACGCCTGTAGTGGTGGTGCCGGGCCGTGGCCGGGCCGTGCCGGGCACTACTGACCACGAGCGTAAATGAGCCCATTAATAACGCGACAACAGCGTGCGCGCCGCGAATCACGAGGCTGCCTGCTCGCCTACCAACCCGCACTACTGCTGCATCCATTCACTACTGCGGGCGCCAACGGAGCAGCCCCGAGCCCGCCCCCTGCGGCAGCCATTACTTTATGGCGGCAGCCCAAGAGTGTGCACGTCGAGGGGAAAACAACTCTCAATTCTGGTGTACGAATTTTGTGAATTTTCGTGGATTTTTGTGAGATTTTAATGCATTAGGTGAATTTTCCTAATTTTTTCCGAATTTTTCGGAAATATTAACAAGTTTTCGGAATTTACCTAATTTTCCCGATTTTTTCGGAAATATTAATAAGTTTTCTGAATTTACCTGATTTTTTCCAAATTACGAGGTATGTATAAAAATTATAGGGTTGTTTCCCCCCTTGGCGTACGTCCCTGCACCCCTGTCTCAAAAATTTTACATTTTTGCCTTTATTTGCAGTATAGTATGTGAAGGAAAATTACACACCCAGAGGTTTGTACTTTGCCAGCTTGTGTGGAGGGGGCACCACTACTGGCGAGTATGCAATCCCGCAACACTGTTACGTATTCAAAGAAACACCCGGTACGTCCAAAATCGAAGTGGTGCGGACCCCTCGGCTTGCGTTGCTGGTCCAGGACGGCCATGAATTTCTGAATTCAACGTTAATTGGGGTGTTCCTGTAGTAAAGTTTCTGGGGAGTCTTTCGGTTGAGCGGTATGAAATGCATATGCATACTACATGCGTAAGAACTGGTGGCCGGAGCCGATCATTTATTGAGTCAATCATCGCGCATAACATTTTTGCGTCGATGGGCGAGTTCAACTGCTCACAAACAAACTTTGAGTTTTTACAGCGTTCTTGAAAATGAGTGGGACCTGGTGGTGTTCTCAGTAGGAACACGGAGAGTGGCTCACCTTCTGCCAATCTAAAACGGTGTTAGATTTGTTTCTTTTAGAATATCCAAGCAATTTATCACACGATTGTAATTCTAGAATGGAATTTCACCCTCTTGGGTTACCAGTACACTCTCCGGCGCGGTTACTCACCCTGCCCACTCTTGCAGTTGAACCGCTGGAGTTCACACTCGTTGCCAAACGTCCTGAACACATTCCCCTTCCTCGCGCACACGGGGTCGAAGAGGGCCGGACATACGTCGGCGCAGCCCCTGTAGGAGTCGGAGAGAGCGTCCTCATTCGCCTCTCCATTCACGACTGGAACAATATAATATAATAAGAAAACGGGTGATGGAACCGAGAAAAAAGAAACTTTGTTGAGCAAAAGAGAAAAAAAACATGCTGATACATAAATACTCGTGTTCGTGTTCAAAGTAATATTTCACCGACACTCATTCACAACCGTTGAACGTTGCGTTGAGGGCTTATTTTTTTATGACAAACCAGTGTTAAACATAACAAGTATTGCAGTTGTCAAACACTCGGGCCCGTTTGAAATTCAGGGACTTTTAAACTAAATATATCTAGAAGAGCTCAGCACGTTGCCTAACGTCTTAAAGTGTTTTAGTCAGTCAGTTGAGATCTGGATACTCTGGAAATCCAAGTGTACGAATGTCGCACACTTGTAGGTGTGCGAGGATTCATTCGTACACTTGGCCACTCAAACGTGTGAATATCCTGTGAAAATTCACACCTTTAAGTGGCCAAGTGTACGAATGAATCCTCGTACACCTACAAGTGTGCGACATTCACACACTTGGGTTTCCAGTGTATACTGACCCATTATTGTCACCACGCATGCGTACAGCGCCACAAAAGCAAACGTTTTCTGCATGGTGTCGCTTCGAGTGACTTCGCCAGCAGACTGTGGAGACTTCTGGTCGTCAGTCGACTAATATACCGACGCGGCCCTGTTTTTTTTTTTTTTTTTTTTTTTTTTTTTTTTTGGTTTTCTCTCTTTCTCAGCTCCCCATCTCTCTCCCTCTCTCCGGACGCGCCGGGCACGTTGTTATTTTCTTTACTGCTGTCGGTCATTCCCGGTGACGCATATGCGAAGGAAGCGCGTCGAGACCTCTCAACGCGTCAAAACTTATCGCAAGGTTGCGAAGGTCAAGCATGTTGCGGTGGCGGTAGCGAGGCGGCTGGCAGGATGGTCCGACGGGAACACCACTGGAAGCGGTCACGGGTCATGTTCTCAGCTAGGACTGCACTGCTCAGCAGCTGCGCCACACATACTCACAGTCGTCCGAGAAAAAATACTTTCTTGTACTATGGAAATCCAAGTGTGTGAATGTCGCAAGTGTGCGAGGATTCATTTGTACATATTAGGCGACTCAAACGTGTGAATGTTCAAGGAAAATCCAGTGACGTTGCAGCATTAGTGGTGATATTTCGATAAAGTTTGCATTTTTGGGATTTCACGAAACGCAGTATTCATAGTGTTACAAAGAAAATGGTGTCGTAATTTAATGATATAGTCTACACTGAGAAAAATATGTTCGTAGATTTACGATTTATTTTGTAAATTACGACTTACGAAAAATGTTGTAAATTTGCGACAGCCCATTCTTGCTTGTAATCACTTGTAATTGAATTTCAAGTCGATAGGTACTGCTCGTAATTTTACGATATGTGATCGTAATTTTACAACTCCACTTCGTGGAAAATTTTCCCGTTTACGTACGACAATTTTTCACAGTGTACTGCTTTTTCTTGATTCGACGGGAGGAACATTGTCATTTGTCATTAACATTTTTATGATGTCGTATAATATAGCGCATTTAGTGATAATAGCGCAAGTGTATTACAATCAAAACGTACATTACAGCGCATCTAGTAAATGGATAACAAGGAAATTAGCACAACAGGAAACAAAATATTAGGAAAATATATCTACGCACTTTAGCAGAAAAAAAAGCAATACAAAACAGAAACAGCACTTTGCAATAGTGATCACTGGGCCCAGATTTATTTTAGAGTGCACTCACCTACGTTGCCGGAAGTGTACAGGAGCCACTTCCGGTGGAGAAGAAGAACAACACAAGTACAGAATTGTCGACGGGGGGCGCCCTCCCCGCGACACACTCACTCACACACTAACACAAGTTCACTTCACATCACACTCTATTTCACTTCACAGTTTGGGGTGTACGATGCACACACACTGCAAGTCCGTCGTCGCCGCCGTCCTCTCCTCGTGGTCGCCGCGCCGTCAGGCCGCAAGGCGAAGGTGAGCAGCCTAGCCGGCCATGATGCTCCCGGGCAAGGGGCCCTGGTGGTGGTAAAGTAGGGTGCGTGGGGAGAGCAGAGTGACAAAACGGCGAAACATAGACGACACTTGAACGGGTGACGAAACAAACCTCGCGGGCTAGAAGGGCAGCGAAAATCTTCAAAGTCTTCATAATGCGTCACGGCGGCGGGTCACGGCACTGATAGACTAGTTTCACGGAGCACTGCTCTGTCCGGAGATTCCACGCTGACTGACCGGCGCGGCGGCGGTGACAGTCTCGAGTGAGCGAACGGCGCGATGTGATTGGCCAGAGCCGGCGGCGGACGAGGGGAGTGGAGGGGGCCGGTGGCTGGGCGTTGCTGCGTCTTCTGCTCTGCAGAGCGCTCGGAGTAGGGCGAGCCGGGCAGATGTTAATGTGGCTGCCTACCGGCACGGCGTTAGGGCCCCGTGACAATGATCGTTTTTAATTGAAGGAATATCTATCATGGTCGGAGCATGCACCGAAAAAATTGTACAACACCTCAAATTATATTTTTTTAAAAGATACTTTAAAAAAAAAATTGAAAAATTGGTAGGCCCCTACCTAACTCGCAACCTGCGAGCCCCGCCTGCTTAACTTCGGAGTTCTGATGGGATCCGGTGTGTTCCAGGCGACCGCCACCCCGCGGGCACGAGAAGTCCTCTCCTCTTCGGGGAGAGTCCCCGCTTAAGGCTGGCGGCCTGTCAGGCCCGCCGTACTACCCTATTTAAACAGCGCCTTGAAGCCGTAGGTAGCATTTCAGACCAACGACTGGGCACCACCGGACCGCATGACCGGTCAGTGGGAGGTAGAGGCAAGGCAGGACGATAGAGGGGGAGAAAAGCAGAAAGAGAAGTTTTTGCGGAAGAGTAAGCGTACGGTTGGTTAGACCTGTACTGACCCGCTCCCGCACAGGTCATGGAAAAGCTGTTTACAAAGGAGCCAGATTCATAGGCCTTACTTCCCCACGAGGGACCACCCCCCGTGGCATGGGACGGAACTTCCTGACAACTCGCTTTCGCTGCCAGTGAAGAACCTACCTGGGAATTGAACCCAGGCCCCAAGTGCCGAGTCTCATGACACCCCGCGGCTTTCGTGGTACTAAGACCACTAGACCGTCGGCGATTCCACGAGGGAGCTTCGTTGAAATGGGGGGTTTGAATTCCACTCCAGGCTGCTGTCCTCGGAAAAATTTATATACAGCAAGATTCGAACCTGGGTTCCGCGGCTCGCGGGACAACACTGAGCCGGCACGGCTACGACGCCACGGTACACAATGCCTGCCCACTAGGGGTGACGCTGCGAAGAGCCGTAGTCGCCGACGAACCTGTACCGGTGGTGTCTTCGGGACACCTGCTCTCCCAGCTGCAACAGCCCGGCCGCGTGGCGACATTGGTATGCACATCGGCACCGATGATAGCACAGTGTAGGCAGAGGTTCGAATACCGATCACAATTTTTTTTTAAATGTAGCTTCCTCTTTTCAGTTGCCCGGGGCTCGCGAGTACTGTGTGTAAAAAGAACGAAGAAGGAATGGTAAAAAGAAAAATTCAGGGGGAAATCATCAGGTCGGACAATCGAGCTGCATCGCAAAGGATAGCAGGTGACTCTAACGGTTCTTGGGGGTCGGACAGAACGAGGTCGGACAAAAAAAAATACTATAGACCATTTCACCCGAGCGCGTATCGATATCTCTAACACCAAAAATACCGGAAATCACTCTCCTAGCGCTAGAAAACTACTGGAAGAAAAAACAATCCAATTCCAGAATCACGTTCCTCTACCTCAAATAAGCTGAGTAACAGGTCTTCGATCGTCCACAACGGTTTACATTCTGCCAAAATGCAAGTAAAAACCAGTGCTGGCTTCGTGACTTCCGGTATTTTTGGTGTTAGAGATATCGATACGCGCTCGGGTGAAATGGTCTATTACACCCCGATTGCTAGGTCGGACAAAGTGAGGTCGGACAACCGATGTAGCAAGAGGTTTGTGTTAAGTGTTTGAAGGGGAAACTAGTTTTCGAGAGAGCACGATAAATATGACGGGTAAAACGAAGCATCTCAGCAGGTATTTGGCACGCGCTGCCTGTTTTATTTCCTTTATCAGAAAAAGTTTTAAAATTTCTTGCTTGGATAACAGCATAAGGAAGTCGGCTTAATCTAAGTTTCACCAGCTCCATCCATTTAGATATCTTGTTTTTAATTCCCTGCAGCCATTCATCTACACCCATTCGCTGAGCAGTGTGATATCATTGACAGGTAGCCAGACGGATTCACGTGGGAATGATTCACAGTAAGAAGAATATTTATTCGTCACATATGCACAGTGTCAAGCAAGGTATGGACAACGGTGAGAGAGCCGGCCTCTCTATGGCATGTCGTATTGGTCGAAGTACGCCTCATCGTCTACCCACACGATGGGATCGTCCGGGCACTCTCCGTCTGCAATCTTTGTAGACTCTAAAAACAAACAAACAAACAAACAAACAAACAAACAAACAAACAAACAAACAAACAAACAAACAAACAAACAAACAAACAAAGAACTTGAATTATTGTAGTGGGAGTGCCCATTTTTGCTGATGTCCACGGGAAACCCAAGTGTTCAAATGTCGCACTCGTTAAGTTTTTAAATTTCCTTTCGCTCACTTTGAAAAAAAAAACGTGCTTGAATTTTCCAAAGATTTTCACACACTTTCGCGAATGAAAGTTCACAATCCTACTAGCCTGCGACGTATAAACACACGTGCTTCTCTCCCGCGGCCACTCACTCGTCTTCTCCTGACAGTTGAGGAACCCGATCATGCACTCGTTGGGGTAGGTCCGGTTCCTGCCGCTCTCGTCCTCGGCACAGACCGGCGCCAGGATCTTCTCGCACCGCTGCGTGCAGGGCGCCGGCCTCTCGGCGTAAAAGGGATCGGCGGCAAAAATCACTGCACGTATAAATAATAAAACATTATTCCAGTGTGAACTAACGGACGTGTCGTTCCCGAGGGGGAAACAAATCTGGAATTTTTGTTCACCTCGTAATTCAGAAAAAGGCAGAAAAAATTCACAGAAATTCAGGTCAATTCAAAAGTATTCAGAGAAAATCAGAAAAGTTTACAAAAATTCACATAAAACGGTAAAATTAAAGCTAAAATTCAACAAAAATTGCCATAAAAATCAACAAAATTCTCAAAAATTCAGTGAAATTTGTAAAAAAAAAAAATTCACAAACTTTGTACACCTAAATTCAGAGTTGTTCCCCACTCGGTCGTTCCTGTCATTTCATCTTGAAGCATTGCGTCGTACCCGCGAGCAGGGTGCACAGGACCAGGGCCGGGGGGAGGACGGTCTTCATGTTGCTCTAGGTGTGCGGCCGGCTAATGGTTGGCGCCCGAGTCGTTGCCCTCGTTATATAGGAGGCGTGTCAGCGCGGCCCCCTCCGCGTCGCAGCCTGCCCCGGAAGGGGCACTGGCGGAAGTCGTGGCGGAGCGGGAGTGCTAAACGCCACTCCGCAGAAAGTGAATGGCACACATGTGTTGCTGCGTGAATTTCCATTAGCACATTTTGGAAGAAAAAAAAAGTGCGGCACTCAGGAATTTTGCGCATCTCACGGGCTAATTCGCAGAAGGAAATTCGCAGAAGCCCACAGAAAAGTTTTCTAGCCCCAAGAAAAGTATACTTATAATATGGCCAACACTACTATTTTACTGCGGCCAGCAGAATAAAGAAATTGCTAAAACCAATAGAAAAAAAAAATAAAAAAAAAAAGGGAAAAAAATTCTTAGTTGCGTCTGACGCCTGCAAGAGTGCAAACACGACTGGGTGTCCAGGTTTTTTTTATTACTTCCCTTCTTATCTATCTCTTTTTCAAAGATTTGTCATATCGCAAAAATGGCGCCCGCCTTAGTGACAATTTACATCAGAAATGGTTTTTTGGTCTAATTTATTATGAATACCATTATATCGGTCAGACTAAAATTCCCAAAACTCCTTGTAGTTTCTTAAGAAAATTCAGACAAAATATTTCCGGCAATAACCCATTTAGCAGGGGAAAAAAGGTGTTGAAAAAACAAAACAAAACAAACATTGAAAGTAAAGGCGCGCAAAGTAGTGCGCAAAATTGAAATGGCGCGGTGGCGGCGCTGCGGCTGCCGCGTGCAGAGGTGTGCTGCCCGGAAACAACGTGTATAATGTGCGGACGGGACGCAGATTAGAGGCCCTGCGCGGCGGGCGGGCGCAGCCGGGCGCTATCTGCTCAGCCACACCGGCTCAGCGGCCAAGCACCTTGCCAAAGCTATATAAAGATACGCTCCCGGAGACACTCGGGCCACCCCGCTGCTTTACGATGAGGTCGCTCTGTCCAGCCGCGATCGTCACGCTTATCACCGTTTGCTGTAAGGAAAAAATAAAATGTAAACGCACTTGGAATCTCAAGTGTGCGAATGTCGTACACTTGGATGAGTGCGAATGCCCACTCGCACACCTGAGGGCGTAAAGGTGTGAAATTTCCTTGGAAATTCACACACTTTGGCTTCCAAGAGTACGAATGGGCATTCGCACACCTAGAAGTGTGTGACATTCACTCACTTGGGTTTCCAGTGCATCAGCGAAAAGTCGGTCAGCGGGGTGCGTGGAATATCTTCTGGAGTCCAATCTCGGTCAAGTGTAAATATCAAAATGTCCACAAGTGATGTAAAACTAATTTCTCTTGTTACTACTGTCTTCGAAAGCAATGAGTGTTGAGAGCGAGGTACCTCCTCCGCCGCCACAGGACTGCAGACCGCCTCCAGAAAACTGCATCATCACCATCTGGTCCATCTGTGCCGTGGAGGTGGCCGGCTATCGGACGCGTTACAGGACCTTCTCCAGCCCTTGCGATATGGAGGAGTACAACTGCATCCACGGGACGAGTGAGTCTTAACCTGCAGTTAAATCCTGTGTGAGAGCGAATATCGCAAACTACAAAGCGTGCGAAAGGAAATTTCACACTGATACATGCAACAGGGAAATAACTCTGAAATTTATTAAACACCTCGTCATTCGGAAAAAAATCGGGAAAATTCAGAGAAATTCAGGAGCATTTAGAAAAGTTCAGGGAAACTCACAAACATTTTAAAAAAATTCAAGCAAAAAAGTCAACACAAATTCACGAAATTTCACAAAAATTCACAAAATTTGCACACAAAATTCAGAGATGTTTCCCCCTCGAATACAAGTGTGCGACATTGACACACTTTGGTTTCAAGACTGTATTTCGCCTAGACTTCCAGGTGTCATGGGTCGATAGTAATTCCAACTGACAACTACTTGCTCCCGCAGACTATCGCGAGTACAGCGGGGGTCCCTGCGAGCGCCAGCCGCGGGCCGAGGACGAGGAGGAGGAGGATGTCCTGGAGGAGGAGGGCGACCTCACGCGTAATGCCACGTCAACCATCTGAGCGCCGCCCACAACACCGTCCGGCCAGGACATAAAAACAAGAATAATAATAATAAAAAAAACCTCCCCCGCGAAAATGGAAGCAGAGAGTTGCGTGCGACAAATTCCGCAAATAATAATAATATGCGTCCGAGTCCCTCGCCTCGCCCCAGGGGCGTCCCTGCTGCGCGGCTACTTTGAGGATCACCGGCCAGCTTGCGGAGCCGTTCGACCGGAAACACAAACACACAAGCACACACACAGACACACACACACTCACACACGCACGCACACGCACGCAAGCGCGCACGCCTGCCTGGTGGCTCTGATAAATCGCCCCCGTTTATGTTTCCGATATGTAAGTGTATAAAGAGTGTCGACCCTGAAAAAAGGGAAAGGAGAGATATAGGGGTCGTCCTTGTTGGGTTCAGCGGGGCCCTTACCTCCTCCCCGTCCACATCTCTCTCTTTCTCTCTTTCTCTCTCTCTCTCTCTCTCTCTCTCTCTCTCTCTCTCTCTCTCTCTCTCTCTCTCTCTCTCTCCCTCCCTCTCTCCTCCTTCTCCCTCTCTCTCTCCCCCTCCCTCTCTCCCCCGGCCACTGCACCGCAACCCCATCCCCGCGTGGTATTTTCGCAAGCCCCGGAGTGCAAACAAACAGCAGCACCGACGACGTCGCGTCACAACATAAACAACAAAAACTCGTGACCCGTCGTGGGTGAGGGTGGCCGCGGACTGGGGTGGGGGGAGGGGAGGGGGACGGCTGCTGCCGGGTGGTAAGCCCCACCGCACCGCCGGAGCAGCCAGCGCCGATAGTTGGGGTGAGGTGGGGTGGCGGGGCGGGGCGGGGCGGGGCAGCGGTAAGATCGGTGGTAATCCTGGCCCAGGGGCGCCCCTGGGGGCGAGACGGGAACGGGGGAGGTTTGATAGCGGAGCGCCGCCACGACGACGCCTCCTCCCCACCCCGCCCCGCCCCGCCCCACCCCGCCCCGCCCCGCCCCGCCCCGCCCCGCCCCGCCCCCGCCCCGCCCCGCCCCGCCCCGCCCCGCCCCGCCTCGCCCCGCCCCGCCCCGCCCCGCCCCGCCCCGCCCCGCCCCCGCCCCGCCCCGCCCCGCCCCGCCCCGCCCCGCCCCGCCCCGCCCCGCCCCGCCCCGCCCCGCCCCGCCCCGCCCCGCCCCGTCAGCATCCACCACCCAGGAGGTTAGCCGACCAGGCCAGGCCCGACCCGCGCGCGCTGCATAAGCTGCATAAGTCGTAACGTGGTGGTGGGACGTCCCCGGCCATTTAGCAGTGATCCCCGGGAGAGGGGAGGGGCGTGCGAACCGAGCTGAGCCTCGCGGCGTCCATGTTAATATGCCCCGCCGCCAAAGAAGCAGCGGGAGCAGGATGGGCATGAGAAGCAGCAGAGAAAACCCGAAGGACGCCAAAATTTCTTTTCTTTTTCATTCCTTTGCCGTCTTCGAGCTCTAGATTTTGTCGTCTGATTTGGTGTTTATGAGATTCTCCTACCCTCACTGAACTATCCATATATTTACTTTTTTATTTTTTATTTGGAAAATGTAGTCGAAACATTTTTTAAAAATAAAAACTATTAGAGACTTTACAAAACCTTCAACTTTTTTGCTGTGCCAAAAATTCACGTCTAACCTTTGAAAAAAAAATACACCACTGTGAAAAATAGTTGGAGGTTTACTGCAAAATTTTCCACATAGTGAAAATGGACAATTCCAATTTGAAATCGTAAAATTACAGGCACGATGTATCGAATTGAAATCAAATTACGAGGAAGAAGAGGTTGTCGTAAATTCACAACGTATTTCGCAAATCGAAATTTACAAAATTAATCGTAAATCTTCAAAAAGATTTTTCTCAGTGTGATGTTCTAAATTTGGACACGTGGTCAATGGGGCAGACCTGAGGATGATCGGAGGCCCTTGAGAAGGGGTAGGGGTGAAACGGGAAGGAGAGAGCAGGGAGGGAGGCGGGGATTTCACTCGTATGGCCCTATAGAAAGGATATTTTACCTTTTTTTTTTTGTTTTGCTCATATGAGGAGGAATCCGGGTGGAATACTTTCAAAAAAAAAAATCGAAGATACGCAAAGTAAGGGGAAGTCTCCCGCCCCGCCCCGCCCCGCCCAGATTCACTTGGCAGCGCATATTCTCATCCCCCGCGGTCCCGCGCCACGCGCCGCCGCTGCTGGTGGGAATATACCTCCCCCCTCCCTCCCCTCCCCCTCCCCTCCCCCTCCCCCTCCCCTCCCACGCTGCCGTGCCTCTCCACGACCCTAACCCTCCCTCATATCGGCTGGCGCGCACCTCCGCTAATCCCGAGCATAAGGTCTTGCTTTAACTGCCACTATATTGTTATCCCTTTGTAGTCGGACACGGCGTGCCGCCCAGCCAGGCCTACTGTATTTAAATGGGTTCACAGGGGCGGGGCGGAACACCGCAATCTGAGAACACAAGATGATGGTAGGGACGAAAGATCATAAGGCTTTAGGTTCCACGCAGAGAAAACGCTTTTTTCTCGGATTCGCACCAGAACATTTCTTCTTGGATTCCAAACAGTTTTTGTTTCGCTACTAATTAATTTAAAATGGTAAAATTTCAATCCAAACGTGACGAAAATAAAGTGGTCTCAACCGTCACTGTGTATAATCGTCACGGTAAAAACAATGTCAGATTTTTTGAGGAAAAAGGGGAAACTCTGAGGAACTTCCGTAATTTGAGCGAAACCCCTCAGATTTTGAGGAAGACTCCTCAAAAGATAAGGGAAATCTCTACAAATTTTGAGGGGACTTCCTCAAAATCTAAGGAGTTTTCCTCAAAGCATACAAGGTCCTCAAAGTTTTCCCTTTTTCCTCAAAAAATCAGACATTGTTTTTACCGTGGTCGCAGATGGGCTTATATCTGGCAGTTGTCTCCGAGATGCGTAAAAAAAACGGTTGCCCCCACTCTCCATTTAAAGTTTGATCTAAGTGCACCCGCATTTACCAAGTTTTGGGAATGTTTAGAAGCGTCAGCAGCATTTCTTCGGAAAACCCGTGAGTACAGAGTGTAACGGAGTCGTAACGCTGCCACGGCGGCTGCTGCCGTCACAGGCGTTTAAAACGTGACACATCTCGCGCCGCGTCCCGTCACATCTTGTGACTCTTGTCTCATAACGGTGAAAGGCAGGAAGGGGGAATGACGCGGAGAAATGGAGAAGCCGCATACTTCACCGGCGCAAGCAGACGTCTGCCTTTGGAACCGTTTGGAAACTAGACTCGGCGCAGTACACGGTACCGCCAACAGCAGCAGCGGCGGACTATTGCAGGGGGACGTTAATAAAATATCGCTGGAGCTGGTAGAGGCGGGGCGTTACGGGGCGGGGCGGGGCGGGGTGGGGCGGGGCGGGGCGGGGCGGGGTGGGGCGGGGCGGGGCGGCAGAGGAGCGCAGCGGAGCGTAGGCGGGACTCGTATTTATTTATTTTTTTCCCTTTGGCTGCTCGGCGCGTTCATATTGAAGTCGGCTCGGTACAGCCCCACCCCGCCCCACCCCGCCCCACCCCACCCCGCCCCACCCCGCCCCACCCCGCCCCGCAACGCCGCGCGCGCTGTGCTTCTCAAAGGGAAAGGCGAAAGCGCGTCTCTGACGGATTCAGAGATCCTTATTTGAGTCAGCATCCCGCGCTCCGCTCGGCTCCGCTCCGCACGGCTCGCCTGCTTCTGATTCCTCATTCATAACTACTGTACTCCTTGCTGCACTGAGCAGCGCACGGCGGCGTTCTGCGTGCCAGCACGTCATCCAATAATGTCGCAAATTCAGCGTACTGTATGGAGTTTGAGCTCGGGTCCACTGTTGCACGCTTATTTCACTGAAAAATAGAAAGAAAAAAAAACAATTTCGCACTGGTTTTCAAGCAGCCCCGAGAACCCCGTGTATTTTCTCCAGATAGCCGGCTCTACACTGGTAAAACAAATGTGCAGCTGTGCACACTTAAAGTGTGCTTTTTATAACTTTGCACATTACATGGTGTCGAGTTTTACTAGACATTACATTAACGTCTAGGGTAAAAGTACCAAACATGGATCAGGTACCAAACTTGGATCATTTCTGTTTGGCGGGCTCTAACGGCTGATTGGGTCGACTGAATTAAAAATTTCAAAGTTCCTCAGGTAGACGACTACATATGCAACAATATTTGTATGTGACATTTTATTGTCTGCTCGCTCCTCTGCCCGCTGGAGCTCTCCGAAAAACAGTCTGCACAACAGACCTCGTCAAAGCGCGCAAAAAGACAAGGCAAGATACATGGCTCTACTTATTTACTATTTGTAAGAAAACTAACCGGAGGAAATACTTGGTACTCGATGAGAAGACACTTTAAGATATGCCTTTTAAGACTCTGAAGGTTTTGATCCTTTACCTTAAGTATTTTGAAAATGCGGGTAGGGGTAAAAACATAGAATTCGAACCGTCCTCAAGTAACTTCTTTAGTTTGCGCCTCAATATCAGTCATTAGAAATCGTTCATGCGTGATGCCACTTTGCACACGGCAAAATATGACCAAAATAAAGGGATTGATGCAAACAAACAGCACAAATTTCCAATAGGAAACTTTTTACAAGCGTTTACATCTTCCATTGCGCCTTACGAGAGGTCCGGGTAGGCAACCTGGCGCACACATCAGATCTCTTTCCACTCTTAGCGCCTTAAGGATCACGTGACTAAGCAAGAAAATACAATAATTTCAAAAGCGTATGTTTTAAGTTTATAGAACAGGTTTCAGGCAACATTTCTACCACGAATCGGAGGGTCTATGTCACGTGGTTAGTTAGGATATATAGAAAAGAATCGAATTTCTCGTTAAAGAAATGCCACTTTCCCAGGCCCTATATCAGCCCCGAAGATGCAAATGGGCGGAAGCAAGTTGTAATTTCGTGAGCAGAATAGTGAGAGAAACATGTTGGTATGAGAAACTATTTATTTCGTAGACAGACGAGCCTGCAAAACGTATCCAAACAAGCCTAAGTTTTGATCCATGTTTGGGTCAGCGTCCAAACATGGATCACAACCCCTAAAAGGGGGAAGGGGTTGTTTTGGGATAAAACAAAAAAAGTTGCCTTCTCCTAACACTGTTGTGTATCACATATGTGAAGGACAACAGTCTAGCTTGGTGATCCATGTTTGGGTACCCCCACCCAAACATGGATCAAAATTGGAGGTCATGGAAATTCCCTATAACTCCGAAAGTATTGGAGCTAGGAACTTTATTCCCTCAGGATATCTTCCCTGGGGGTTCAAACTACACACCGATGAAAAAAAATTATGCTCATCACACCTTTATCGATCCCAAAACTGTGGTTTTCCGAAAAATGATCCATGTTTGGTACTTTTACCCTAAGCTTTAAACATCTCGCAAGTGTCGAATGTTTGCACACTTGCACACATGCACCAGCTATTGGGAAGCCATAACAGACGTCGAGTAACTGCACACTTAATGGTGTGCAGTTTATTAAACGTTTCGGAAGTGTCGAAACATTGCACACCAAATGACGTTTAGTTCAGCTCGACTCCTTGAAGTGTGCAATCTTTGCACATTTAAAACTAAACGCCATTGATGTATTAAAACTAAACATTTGTTTTACCAGTGTACTGTGAAAAATAGTCGTGGGTTTATACGGGAAAATTTTCCACGATGGGTCGTTGTAAAATTACAATTTCGAATCGTAAAATTACAAGCATCATCGACCTCAAATTTAATTACGAGCAGGAATGGGTTGTTTAGATTTACAACATGTTCCTCAAATTGAAGCTTACAAAATATATCGTAAATCTACACAAATAATTTTCACAGTGTCGCCTGAATGCTCGCCCCCTCCTAACATCCCCTGTGGCTGCAGTCCCGTTTATGTCTGCCAAAACATGGGGCAATTCCCTTGGATTTTTCCGGTCGCGGAGGGAAAAGGGGAGACACGGGGGAAGAGAGATTCGAATCGGAGAATAAGCGCAGCGGGGAGAGGAAATCAAGCAAACGGCCAGCAAATCGCCAAAGTGAAGAGGTGGAGGATGAACGGCGTGCGAAATCGAGGAAGGGTTGGCCGGGGCCGGGGGATGACTGGCCTGGGCCGCGGCGGGCGAGGCGGGGCGGGCGTGCAGGCGACTGCCACGCTGATGGAGAGGGAGTCGTCGAAGGATTGAGTCGCCTGTATCCTCGTCTGGCCCCGAGACTGAGAGGCGGCAGAGCTCACTGTCAGAAAAATTGTACCAATGTACACAAAAGGTACAATAATTTACTGGTCAAGTCCTTGCCTGCTCTGAGTGTACTTGGCAAGTACGGTTTTTTGAGGTACGAAGTACACCAGATTTATGAATGTCATGAATTTGAGCTGTCGTAGGAACGTTTTTCGGAGCGTGCTCCGGCCTTGTCCTTTATGATATATTCAATTTACCCGCCTAAACAAGGTCGGACAATATTCAGGTCGGACAGCGCTTTCTCGGATTTCGTTGAAATCACCAGGTCGGAAAAAATCCTTGGATCTAGACAGGGTAGGGGGCGGCGGTGGCTGCTGCGGGAAGGAGCGGGCCCTGGAGCTCCCCCGCGCCTACAAGCAGACCGTGCTGCCGAGGGGTGCTCCGTCCCGTCTCTGCAAACACTTCTCTCTCTCACTCTCACGCACACACAGAGAGGCGCGTGCGCGAAGGGGGAAAGGACTGTGTGCGCTAGAGAGGGAGAGGGAAAGCTATAGTACACAGAAAGACATGAGCTGCAGGAGTCTGAGCCTGGTGACTGGTTTGCATGTTGCGAATCGCTTTGAGATGAAAAAGAGAGTCACTGGGAGTGAGTGAGTGAGTGAGGGAGTGAGTGAGTGAGTGAGTGAGTGAGTGAGTGAGTGAGTGAGTGAGTGAGTGAGTGAGTGAGTGAGTGAGTGAGTGAGTGAGTGAGTGAGTGAGTGAGAGTGAGTGAGAGAGAGAGAGAGAGAGAGAGAGAGAGAGAGAGAGAGAGAGAGAGAGAGAGAGAGAGAGAGCGCTCACCCGTTGCAGCGGAAGGAAGCAAGACCGACACCCGAGTTTGGGAACACGTTCACGAAGACTCACACGCATACTCACACAATCGCTGCTCTGGAATTCCCCCCCCCCCCCGGGTCTCTCTCTCCTCTCTCTCTCTCTCTCTCTCTCTCTCTCTCTCTCTCTCTCTCTCTCTCTCTCTCTCTCTCTCTCTCTCTATCTCTCTCTTTTTTTCACTCCCCCCTCCCCCCTTGCCTGTATCATTCTTCGGATCTAAATCGGTTGTCCGACATTTTATTTGTCCAACCTCGGGATTTTCGCGGCCGCCACCGTCACACGTATCTTTTTGTCCGACCTTATTTGGCAGTCGGGGTGTCATAGTTTTTTTTTTTGTCCGACTTCGTTTTGTCCGACCCCAACGAACCGTTAGAGTCACCTGCTATCCTTTGTAATGCAGGTCGATTGTCCGACCTAATTTTGTCCGACCTGATAATTTCCCCCAAAATCCGAAAAAGTGCCTGGATTTTGTACGACCTTGTTTACAGGGGTAAATTGGAGAAGGAATATGTATCATGGTCGGAGCATGCACCGAAAAAATGGTACCAGACTTCAAATTCAATTTTTTTTTAAAAAGATATTTTTTAAAAAATTGAAAAATTGGTAGGCCCCTACCTAACTCGCAACCTGCGAGCCCCGCCTGCTTAACTTCGGAGTTCTGATGGGATCCGGTGTGTTCCAGGCGACCGCCACCCCGCGGGCACGAGAAGTCCTCTCCGCTTCGGGGAGAGTCCCCGCTTAAGGCTGGCGGCCTGTCAGGCCCGCCGTACTACCCTATTTAAACAGCGCCTTGAAGCCGTAGGTAGCATTTCAGACCAACGACTGGGCACCACCGGACCGCATGACCGGTCAGTGGGAGGTAGAGGCAAGGCAGGACGATAGAGGGGGAGAAAAGCAGAAAGAGAAGTTTTTGCGGAAGAGTAAGCGTACGGTTGGTTAGACCTGTACTGACCCGCTCCCGCACAGGTCATGGAAAAGCTGTTTACTAAGGAGCCAGATTCATAGGCCTTACTTCCCCACGAGGGACCACCCCCCGTGGCATGGGACGGAACTTCCTGACAACTCGCTTTCGCTGCCAGTGAAGAACCTACCTGGGAATTGAACCCAGGCCCCAAGTGCCGAGTCTCATGACACCCCGCGGCTTTCGTGGTACTAAGACCACTAGACCGTCGGCGATTCCACGAGAGAGCTCCGTTGAAATGGGGGGTTTGAATTCCACTCCAGTCTGCTGTCCTCGGAAAAATTTATATCTTATAGCAAGATTTGAACCCGGGTTCTGCGGCCCCCGGAACAGCACTATGCCGGCACGGCTACGACGCCACGGTACACGACGGCTGCCCACTAGGGGCGACGCTGCGAAGAGCCGTAGTCGCCGACGAACCTGTACCGCTGGCGTCATCGGGACACCTGCTCTCCCTGCTGCAACAGCCCGGCCGCGTGGCGACATTGGTATGCACATCGGCACCGATAATAGCACTGGGTAGGCAGAGGTTCGAATACCGATTACAATTTCTGTCTTTTTTTTTTCCCCTTTTCTTTAAGAAGCTTTGTCTCTTTGCAGTTGCCCGAAGGGACGCGAGTACAGTGGATAAAAAGAAAAAGTAGGTTTTATAAATTAAGTCAAAACAAATCCACACTAAATATTGAAAGAAATTGTGACCAGTATTCGAATACCACATTTCAGCGAGGCCGCTTATATCCGCAGAAAAGATAGAGAAGGCAGCACTCGGGTCCCACGCCCACGCCCCACGCACGCCCCCCGCGGTCATATTGTGAAAGGTGCCGCACCCCTCGAGGCCCCGCCCCGCCCCGCCCCGCCCCGCCCCGCCCCGCCCCGCCCCGCCCCGCCCCGCCCCACCCCGCCCGGCGCGCGAGCCACATTACCCCCTGCTCTTTAGTACAAAAGGTCTTCTTCCGGTCCGGCCGAGGTCAGGCGGTCGGGTCCCCGCGCCTCCTCCGCGCCATGCCGCCGCTGTTTTTGCGGTCTACGTCGTTTTGTAAGAATGAGCTGCAGTAGTTGTAATGCCGCCGGGAGCAACTGGTGGGCGTGGGGAAGGGGCCGACCCGGCATGAAAGGCGAAAAGGCACCGCAAACAACAAAGAACAGCAATGATTGTTCCTAATTATGTCCACCAAAAGGTGAGGCTGGCTCGCTCTCCACTGATGCAACACAATCTCGTGCTTTTTCTTTCCCCCCTTTCTTCTTCTTCTTCTTCTTCTTCTTCTTCTTCTTCTTCTTCTTCTTCTTCTTCTTCTTCTCCTTCTTCTTCTTCTTCTTCTTCTTCTTCTTCTTTTACCTGCTACCTTTTTACTAAGCTCTGTTCCAGATCACTGTGAAAAATGGTTGTAGGCTTACGGGAAAATTTTCCACCGAATGGAGTTCTCAGATTACAATTGTAAATCGTAAAATTACAAGTTCTAAGGATCGACTTGAAATTGAAGTACGAGCACGAGAGGTTTGTCGTAAGTTTACAACACATTTCGTGAATCTTAGTTCACAAAATAAATCGTAAATCTATTAAGATATTTTTCACAGTGGACGGGATGCGACGTGAGATTCGTGAGAAGGTGAATTGTGATACGTTTGTTGGAATATTGAGTCACATTCGTTCAAACGTAAATCAAATGAGCGGGCACGCCAAAATTGCAGCCCGGTGTACTAAATTTTTAGCTGTAAAGGCGCAGCTAACTAGCTTATTTTCTAGCTATGCGTACCCTTTGGCTACCCTGCTGTTTATTTTTCCGCTGCTGAAAGTGCTAATTTTTCACATCAAATTTCAGCTGAGAGATTTTTTCCTGCGTGGGGCCATACAGTAGTACTTCGATTCACGTTCAAATGTACGCGACGCAATATTCCAACGAACGTAACGTGACTCAACTCACATTTTAACAAAAGTGTCTTCATATTTCTTTAAAAACACTGTAATTTTATCAAAATTTCGGCAGCGGCTACATTGTAAAAATAAAATTATGCAGGCCTAAACTAAGTCTGATTTTCAATGGGATACTGTTCACTGGACGACCATGAATTGGCCTCACAATTTTTACTGCAGTCTGCGGTCATGTAGTACACTTGAATTTGAAGAGTGGTTATCCTCAGCCTCACAGTAGTCACAGTGGCAAAATAATTCGTCCCGCTGTTGGATTTGCTGAGAATTCGAATCCATATGGCCCGCCTGAATGGTCTTGTTACATATTGGGGAGGGGGGGGGGCTTCTGTAATTGGCCGCTGCACAACTCGAACGCATTTGTCGGTGACGCCACACACACACACACTTACACACACACACACACACACACACTTACACACACACTCACACACACACACACACACACACACACACACACACACACACACACACACGGATCGTTTATGGTTCACCACAACCCCCAAACGAGCCCAGAAAAATGAGGATCGAATAATGTGGGTCGCATGCAGGCAGGCAGGCAGGCAGGCAGGCAGGCAGGCAGACAGGCAGACAGGCAGGCAGCAGGCAGGGGTGGGCTGGGGGCGGGCGGGGCCGGAGTGTGCCGCCCAGCGCCGTCAAACGTCGCAAAAGGGAAATTTCTCACTTCGGCGGTCTGGGCACGTGCCAGTCACGTGGACAGAGCGTGGCGTGCGGGGCGTGCGTCGGGGCGTGGCGTGGGGTGGAGCGTGGCGTGGCGGGGCGTGGCGTGGCGGGGCGTGGCGTGGCAGGGCGTGGCGGGGCGTGGCAGGGTAGGTCCTTGTAGGGTGGTCGCGCCGTGGGGCCGAAGGGTAAAATGGCTACATTAAGTTTCATTGCCCTCTCTGAATATTGGGCGCAGCCGCTGCACTTCGTAATGAAACTCGAGTTTTTGATACATTATATACAGACAAAATAGATAAACGCGCTTTTTTTTAACAAAGTCTTTCAGCACGCACTTCAAGTCAAAGTGGGTAAAAGTGTGAATTTTACATTCGTTAACCTGCTGTGTACAGAAGAGTGTTCACACAATTACAAGGGCGCCACATTCGCACGCACATAGTTTTTCAGTCCGGCTGTCTGCTTGTCTGTCGACAGCGCTGCTGCGGTATACGAGTAGAGTATTTCTAGAGGGTCCCGCTTGTGTCGGAAGGGCGACGGGGAGGGGGGAGCGGGGGAGGGGATCGGAGAAGAGGGGGTAGAGGGACCGGGGGGGGGGGGGAGAGGTGTCAGGGGTAACGACGGCAACAAGCTTGTATTCAGTCAGCTGGCAACCCTTCCCCTCCATTGCTGTGAGGGCCGTGAAATGACCGTGCAGAGAAGAGGGCAGCCCGGTCGGGGGGGTGGGGGGGTGGGGTGAGAAGGGGGAGGGGGGAGGTAGTGAGGTGCGCCCCGCCCTGCCACGGGGACGCTCCGTTCGTACCGTCACGCCTGTCCCCGTCACGTCACAGTGGAGCCGCCCTCGTCTTTTTGTCGCACTGTTTGTGCTGACACCCAGCAGGGCAGGTGGAGGGGCGTCGAGTAGCCGCACCAACCCCGTAGGCTACTGGGGGAGGGAGGCAGGGAGAGACGGGGGTAGAAAAATCGTCGACATGCGAAGCGAATGAAACATTATCTCGGGAAAAGTCTCGATCCCTCGAGAAGGGCAGCTGACATCTGTCTCCTGAAGCAGCCGGGTTTGACACACTCAGTGTGACGTGACAACCTGCTCCCCGATTAGCACGCCCCTCGCGCTACTCTCAAACGGTGACGCGACACAACGGAGTAACAACGCAGAGAGAAACGTACCGTCCAAGGGCCGATGAGGGGTTGTCAACCTCGATATTCCCTCGTGCACAGACCTGATAAAACCTGAAATATGCCGCCGAATCTTTTTCTGTGAGGGAATCCAGGATGTACTTACACGAATTTTGTAGATAAGTTGTAGATTCCATAGCCTTAGACTTGTGAAGCGGCGGCGGGGGTTGCGCGGTCGAGGGCGATGCCGGCGCAAGGCAAAGGCAGTAGGATCCCTCCCCTAATCCGGGACTTAGCATCGCGGCCGAAGGTAATCCAGCTCGACTGTGAGGTGCGGGGCCAAAGCTTCTGCCGGCTAAGACGAGCTTGCGGCACAGGGTCCCTCCCCTGCTGGCGCCCCACCCCACCCCGCCCCACCCCACACCGCCCCACCCCACCCCGCCCCGCGTGCGAACTGATTTGCGTCCCACGGAAATGAACAGCTACCGCTGCCGCCACACTGTTACTGGCGTGATTCTCACATCTTGCACTCGATTTTAAAGACACGTCTTTCCATACGAATTGCTCAATTGTGTGGACCTCTCAACGAAAGGCCCATTTTTGCGAGACGTTGCTAGTAGACCGTAAAGAAAGAAAAAACCTCCCAAGAATATCGGATATTTTTTTGTTTTGTTTTTGTTTGCGTTGATGCAAGGGAAATTATTTTTGTGTGTATGGAAGCAGATGCGGCAAACGTATCAACAGTGACTTAATTAAACTATTAAAAAAAAAAAAAAAAAAAAAAAAAAAGAAAAGCTTAGGTTTTCAGTCGTCTACTTTCGAGCTAGCCGCTTCATTTTTATCGTCCGCTCCTTCAGAGTCCATTTAGAACCCTAGCGAAAGGCCCTCACAGCCACAGCGGTGCACCAGGCCTGGTCCGATCCAACTCGCCCCGCTCTCATAGCTCCATCGGAAAATATTCTTCAGGAGCCCCGTAATTAGCAATCGCCAATTTTAATCTCAACCTCATCACAATTTGATTAACTTTTAATTTCGTCGCCAGGACAGCGGCTGCAAAAAGGCTGAAAAAAATATATTAAAAAACAAACTCAAAGATTAGTATACTTTTATTGATTGACATTACTTCGAGCTCACCGTTTTGAGGTTCTACTATGCGCACTGGTATTAAAAATTTTCTATTGACAGGCACTTATAAGAGCCGCTTTACTTAGTGAAAATAAAAATTTAAAAATGAAACTTCTTTATTAGAAGGGCATCGATACGTTATGGACTGAAACGCTGGCTGGTAGAATGTGTCGTAATGAAGAGCAGCCCGCTTATCTCTCACAAGAGAAACCGCGGGATTCAATTACGGATCCTTTAAAACCCTGCGAGTCTGCGTGTGCCACCGTAGTCCTTTTCATCACAATGCAGCCCAACATCACAACAAGCAAAATTTGCTATACACGTGGTAAAGTACGAACGCTGTTCCAGCTCCAGCGTCACCCGGCGTGATTTTCAGAGCATGTGGCAAAAAGGATTTTGTTGACACAACAAACAATTTCTTCATATAGCATGAACAATATTTTATTTGTTCCAACAACTAAAAATCTGTTGGCTGAACAAATCGTTTGCTACTACAACAGTACTCCAACAAAATTTCTGTTGTTCTTTGTTGTTATTTGTTCAGCCGACAGACTTTTAGTTGCTGGAACAAAAAATTCTTGTTAAGGTTATATATTAAGAAAATTATTTTCTCGGTGCAGACGTAACGCCCCGTCGATGTGCCTTTCTCTCCCAACCTCCTGCTCTCTCTCTCTCTCTCTCTCTCTCTCTCTCTCTCTCTCTCTCTCTCTCTCTCTCTCTCTCTCTCTCTCTCTCTCTCTCTCTCTCTCCCCCTCTCTCTTCACGAGAGAGCGCTACGGGTCAGGCCAGGCCTCCGCCGGTTCGGGTCGCCGGTCCTCGCCGAACCGCACCAGACCTCGTGAGGCTGGGCTGGGCCGCCTACAGCAGCGCGGCGTCGGCGTACAGGGCGGCGGCGCGGCGCCAGCCACCCCCCGCCCGGCCCGGCCCCTCCCCCTCCCCCCCCCGGCCGCCCCCTCCACGGCGCGGCTGGCCAATGGCGTCACGGAGAGTGGAGGGGCGGGGCAGTCGAGACAGGCGCCACGCCCACCCCGCGGGACAGGCGCCAGGGCCGAGCTGGTGGTGGCCGGGCGACCCGGCCGCGAGGGCCATGGACCTCCTGGACCAGGATGCTGCCGTGCCGCCGCGCCGCCCTCCGCCAGCCCAGCCCGGCCCGGGGCCCAGCCTGGACCGAGGGGAAGACAACTCTGAATTTTGGTGTACACTTTTTGTTAAGTTTTAATGAATTTGTTGTGAGTTTTTAGTGAATTTTTGTGATTTTTTCTTGATTTTCTGTGAACTTTTCATGAATTTTCTGTGAATTTTTCTTGAATTGTTATTGATTTCTGCTTGAATTTTTGCTAAATTTTCTAAATTTTTGAATGTTTTTTTTATTCTAATTTTTTTCATTTTTGTAAAAGTTTGAAAGTTTTTTTTTGTTTTTTTTTTTTATTTCTCTGAACCTTTTTTGAATTTTTCGGAACGATGAAGTGTACAAAAATTTCAGGGTTATTATCCGGCCCAACGCCGCGGCCGCCAGACCACCAGACCGCCTCCAACTTCAACTTCAACTGCGGGTTATATCGGCCACCGGCAACAGGAAAAAAGGCCTGTGTCGGTATGCGGCTCGTTGGGAATTCAAAGTACAGATCACTTAAACAAACAGGGGTGCTGGAGTGCAAATTTATCAGACAATGACGCTGTGAAAGTCGGTAAAGTTTTTTTTAAAAAAATATTAATTCAGTCCAAAAACTAGAATTACCGAAAAGAATCTCAAATGAAACCTAAATAGGCCAATTCAAGGTTAAAATTTTGTTAAAAAAACATAACAAAACTCAATTTTCTTCTAGTCCAAGCCCAGTCGAATTACTTAGACACTGTGTAAAATATCTTTGTAGATTTGCGATACACTTTGTAAATTACGACTTACGAAAAATTTTGCACAACAAACCTTTCTTGCTTGAAACTGAATTTCAAGTCGATAGGTAATGCTTATTGTAATTTTACTATTTGTAATTGTAATTTTACGACTACTTTGTGGAAAATTTTCCCCTAAAGTTACGTTGGTCACAGTGACCTTCGAAAGGCCGTTGCAGAGTGTTGCTTCGCACGGGCTCAGCTGGCCACGTATAGAAGGTACAGTCGGTGGGGTGGACCGAGGTGAAGCAAAGGTGGGGGAGGGGGGTGGGGGGATCTTTCGAATCCGCCTACGTAGGCGCCACCATGACCACGTCGTCTTGGCAACCACAGAGGTCAAGGTGCAAAGTCCTTTCTTCGTTCTGTCCTCCATTCATCTTTCAAAGAGAGAAGGGGGAAATAGAGAGAAAAGGGGGAGGGGGTGGGGCAGAACAACAAGATACGGGAGGAAAATGAGAAGGAACGGGAAGAGAAGTACTAGGTAAGGACGTTGGCGGAAAAGAATCACTAAATTTGGTGAAAGGGGAATAACAAATAACAAGCAGGGGAGGGAAAAATCGGAGGGAAAAAAAACCTTCTTGGATGGAAAATAAAAAGAAGAGAATAACTAAGGTAAGAAAAGGAATACGGATGGATTCACAAGAGCGCCGGCGGCGGCATGGCAGCGAGCGCACCCGGCCTGCAAGCAGCTATATGCCCCTTCTCTTGTCCTTCTTCTTTTGCTTCTATTTGCCCTCTGACTCTGCGCATCCCTCTCTCTCTCTCTCTCTCTCTCTCTCTCTCTCTCTCTCTCTTGCTCCCTCCAGGGGCGAGCCGAGCGATGATCCGCCAGAGTCGCCCCTCCTCTACCGTCTGTCCGCCCTGCTCTCTCTCTCTCTCTCTCTCTCTCTCTCTCTCTCTCTCTCTCTCTCTCTCTCTCTCTCTCTCTCCACCCTGATACCAGACTTGTTCCTCCCCTCTTTCTTGTGGGTCGCCGTGCCCAGGCGTGGTGCGGCAGCCTTTCTATCTCTCTCGCTCTTTCTCTCTCTCTCGTGCACACGCGTGCGCGCGGGCGTTTTTGTCGCACGTCCCTCCCCTTCCCTTCCCCCGCCCTAGAGGGTGGTCGCGTCGTCGGCACCTTCCCCACCTCACCCCTCCCCTCCCCTCCCCTCCCCGTCCCAGGGGGTTGAAGCCCGCCCCGCCCCTGCCGACCCTGTCAGTGGAGAGCGAGCGCGCGCCGCGACCAGTCCGAGCGTAGCGCCTCCCCGCGCCTGCCTCCCCGCCCGCGCGTCCGTGCCGCCGCTCCGCACCGCACCCCCAGCCGGCGGCCGCAGCCAGGACCGCGACGAGGACAACCCCCGGGGGACATGTGACCACATTGTGGGCAGTGAACAGTGCCGGTGACAGAGATAGAAGACGCGATGGCGCCGTCCAGACAGTGCGACTGCGACCCCCGGAGGCCTGGCGGGATGAGCTCGGCGCGGTGCTGGTGAGCCGGCGCGCTGCCGGGTCACGTCCTTGGCGCGGCCACGGCCCCGACGAGCCCCCCGGGGTCCCCCCGCCGCGGCCCCCCGGGCCCCCCGGGCCCCCCTGGGCCCCCACGGCGCCGACCTCCTCCCCTCCTCCCCCCCTCCGCCGCCGCGGCCTCGCAGTGGGGCCCGCGGCACCCCCGCCGCGGGGCACGGCCGCCCGGAAGCGGCGCTCGCCGCCCGCCGCCGCCGCCGCCGCCGTCATGTACATGAAGAAGGAGGTGGTGGAGGAGTGCGGCTCCCCCGTCGACCGAAAGCAGCTCCTGGACTTTGCCCCGACCTGCGCCTCCAACGACTCCAACAACAACAACGGCGGCAGCTACAACAACATGGGGGGCGACGCGCACCCGCTCAGCGGACGCAACGGTAAGGCCCTGCGGGGCAATGAGCCCCCCCCCCTCCCCCTCCTCCCCTTATCCCCCTCCTCTCCCGCCAAATCCCTTGCTGCAAGTCCCCGGGGAGGTGAGGTGGGGTCCCTTTTTCGCAAAAGCCGCGGGTTGGTCTTGACAGCTGACTCCTGCGTTGAATTCCCTGCTCGTCGCCGCCTCCTGGCGCTATGGCACGCGCTGGAGCACCGCATTCAACAGCTTTCGACCGGCACGCACCTACAAGTGTTGGACAAAGTGTTGAACAACTATAGATCTTTGGGTTCATACAAGACAATAACGGCTGGACAGGTGTTGGACTGAGATATATTGGCCTCTGTAGTGTGTCAAAAAGGGTTGCACTGCACATCAAGTAACTAACGAGGTGACAGTTCCAAGCTATTCCGGAACGGCCCGGATGGCCAATATATGGATGATGTCCAGTTGTGAGCGGGAGGGGGGGGGGGGCGCTCTCCGTTATTGGGGGAGATCTTGGGGGGAGAGCCTCAGGTTACCCATCACATGCCGTTATGCCTAACGCTCTTCTTGGCTACCACGACGTACGCAACGGCTGGCGACCAGTCCGTCGGCAGCCGGCCGCTGGCCCTTCCGAGTTCTGATGTGGCTTGCGAGGGTGCGACAACATTACGTAACGAATTTACCGAGAAAAATTGTACTAAGATATATTTACACAGATGCTTCCTATGAATGAATCATCTAAAAGCGTTTAACGCCGTCGTCTACACCGAAGGTGTCTGCAATTTGAACGCTTCGCTTCCGAGGGAATGCTGCAAAAAGTAACTACCTTCACTGGTAAAACTAAAGTGTTATCTTACGCCCTTTCTCAAGCGTACACTGAAAATAAAATTGTTCAACTGACGTGCTCATTGAAGATTTTAAAGTGTTGAACAGTAAATTTGAACACTTTATAGTTTCCAAACCTGCACGTTTAACCCTTAAATTAAAGAATGTTCAAATTTACTGTTACACTTTTCCGTATCCAAAATTCCTGTCAAACATCTAAAAGTGTAAAACGTATAGTGTTCAACACTTAAATGTGCACGCCAGTTGAACACTTTTATTATCAGTATTCTGAGATCACTGTGAAAAATACGAGGGGGCCCCAACTCCTGAAATCATGTGTACACAATCGCTGATATCTTCGAAATCACTGTCAAAAAATGTGGATCTATCGCAGAACAAAATTGATTTGAGTGCGTATTTAAGGCTCAGAAAGCTCTAAATACGCGTGTGTTTACTTTACGAATTATTTCTTTCAATTATAAGAGGGTGTAATCATGTGAAATCATGTGAAATCTTGAAATCATGTGTACAAATTTTGGGTGAGTTGAGGCCCCCTCGGAAAAATATCCTCGTAAATTTACGACATTTTTTGTAATTTTGATCTACAAAATATGTCGTAAATTTACGACATCCCATTATTGCTCGTCGGTCAATTCCAAGTTGATATAGGGAGTGCTTGTAAATTTACAATTTCAAATTGTAATTTTACGACTTTTATCATGGAAAATTTTCCCGTAACCCTTACGAGTATTTTTCACAGTGATTACGTTTGAAATAAAGCGTAATAGGTCTATCCGCTCCAATTAGTCCTGTCTAAATGTGTGGGAGAATTTCTGTCCTACGCCTAATGTCAAGCGTAACCTCTTCGCAACCTCCTTTAGAAAGCGTACAGTTATACCCCAGTGTCCAGTGTAATAGTTCGCGTATTATAAAAAATTTACTTCACGTAAAATAAATTGGGTTTCACTACGATTGCGAATAAATATCGGGAATGCAACGTATAAAGGATAAGCAAGGGGTCGTCAACTCGGGAATATTATGTACTACTGGTAATATTGGTCATTTTGAAGCAAATTGCAAGTATTGGCCTATTTCAGAAAGGTGTTAAATATTTATGTTAGATACATTAGTAATTTGTCCGACATTTATCTAATATTTCAGGTATTATAGGACTGTGTTATATCGAAGTTGACCACCCTTTAGAGATACAAATGGACCAGAAAGAATAAAATTGGCACAAGTGTGCACTGGTTGAGTTGTCCTTGGCAAATTTACCCAGTAAAGAATCTGAACGTCCGATCTAAGGCAGATTCTGATATTTTAGTACAGACGTTAAACATTAACCGTCTACTAACATCTAAAACATGAGGACGACGACACGACATCATGTCACAAACGTTCCCAAGGCCTGAGTGTGTCTACTTTGAAGTTGGTGCCTTATTCATAGGCCTGACAGCAGGGGGCCCAGCCCCGACGCGCCTCGCTATACTGTTCCGCGTTGTAGTTGTCGAAACTAAAGATTCTGCGTACAAGATTATGCAAACTTCCCGCGCGGGCTGCGGGGGAGGGGGGTGGGGAGGGGAGGGCGGTGGGTGCCGGCCGGGGCGTTGTGGAGCTCGGGGCAGGAACGGCGGGTGGGAGCTGGAGGGAGGGGGAACGGGGCAGGATAAGATACATTATCAGCAACACGCCTCGAAAAGTTTACGTGCGTCTGGCGTGCCCCGCCTCGCCTCGCCGCAGCTCCCACGCACCGCCTGCAGTTCAAGGATCACAGACTTTCAAGCAGATATCTGCTCAGCTTCGTCTTCCTGTTTCCCGGAGAGGTGTGCCAGCGGGAAGAAGGGTGCAAGGGATCGGCAAAACAATTGTTCAGGGGATGACTGTCAAAATGCTGGCGCACCCTGAACTGCATAGAATTTCTTCCCGCAAATTTGTTTTACCCGGACGGGCCCATAAACTCGAGGTAAGGTCCCAACTGCGTGCTCCTTATTCGTAGTACTCTGTAAAGAAAAAAAAATAGCCCAAGGGATTTTGATGATATTACCCGTATAGTTGGTGTTTAATCTTGTAAATTCACTTTTAAAGTTTCATTGAAATTTGGACTTAAGATTTTCTGATGTTTTTAACTGTTGTGCAGCATATGACTGTCCCCTGTGATCTTGGATCACGATTGTCTCCAGCTCACATAACTTCGACGTTTGTTTTACAGGCGGGCGGCTCCTTCTAAAATACAACAGGCAGGGGATTGGCAGGGTGTCGGGTGGACTGACCGCCGAACTTTGGCCAGTATCCCTGGCTCCCAGCCGGCCGGCACGGCACATACAGTATACGCACTGCATACTGATCCTCAACTTTTCTTATTATGAAAGTTGTAGTGGGCTTTGGGTGCTCTAGGCCGGGGAGCGCACAGGAGGCGGGGCGGGGCGGGGCTGGCAGAAGCAGGACTAATACACAGGAAACTCAAGTGTGTTTGAATAGTGCACACTTGAACGGGTGCGAATTTGTGAAGGTAAAGAAGCGAATAAAGAATGAATTCTTGTTTTGTCCTTGTGAATTTCCCAAACATGAGACATAATTAAATGATTAACACTGATAAAAATTTACACCCGTGAAAGTGTACTACATTCTCACGCTAGACTTTGGTTTCCATAAGGCAGAAGGAGAGTTTTGTGGGGGGGGAGGGGGGGGGGTTACTTGGATTCACCATTTTATTTCCTAAAAATCACCCCATTGACAAACCAGGGGAGGGGCTCGCGAGATAGAAACTGCCTCGAACTGCCCCTCACTCCCTTCCCAACGTCCCCCCAAGAAAACAATATTTTTAAAGGCACAATTTTCAAAAGATATACGTTGACTAGAGTAAACACTTGCTCTTGTGACCTGCGTTCATCGAATCGTGTTCCTTAGACAGTTTTGAGATTGATGACCCGAATTTTGGAGCTGTTCAGAAAACCTGTATTTATATTTTTTATTTTTTTAAAGGCCTATTGTGGATTAGTTGCAGTTTCGGTGCTTGGCAGTGCACTGAAGTGACGCGCACGGCGCCCCGCACGACGGCCCTTGCGGCGTGGCGGGGTGCGGCGGGGCGGGGTGTGGTGTGGTGGGGTGCGGTGCGGTGGGGCGGGGTGTGGCGGGGTGCGGTGGGGAAGGGTGGGGCGGGGTGTGGCGGGGCGGGGTGTGGCGGGGCGCGACCAGCGTCCCTTGCGCCCCTTTATCATTCATCCCCGAGCGACGTTCTGTTCCGCCCGGTTTCACGGCTGAGCCGCTGCTGTCACCAAGGCAGCTCCCGGGAGGGGGCGGGGCGGGGCGGGGCGGGGCGGGGCGGGGAGGGGCGGTGCGCCCCCCACGTCTCACTCCACCCCGCCCCGCCTCACCCCTCCCCAGTACGTCCCACCGCACCCAGAGCGCACGATTCTTTTCCCCAAGCCTCGCGCTCCGGACAAAAGATGTCCATTCAAAAAAAAATTCGGCCTCTTCCCTATATCTTTTGCCCCCCCCCCCTCCCCCCACCTATTCCCGCCGTGATAATCACCTTGCCGCTAAAACCCGAGCAGTTACAGTTCCCCTCGTGGAAAACTAAACTACAAAAATAGCACCAAAACAACATAGTTCAACACTTGGGAGAAGAGTCTACATCGGTTGTCCGACCTTTTTTGTTCGACCACGGGATTTATGCGCCCGTCACAGTCCGTCACACGAGTCGTCTTTTTGTCCGACCTAATATTGTCCGATCTGGGCACTCGGGGTGTCACAGTTATTTTTTTGTCCGAGATCGTTTTGTCCGACCCCAACGAACCGATAGAGTTACATGCTATCTTTTGTAATGCAGGTCGATTGTCCGACCTAATTTTGTCCGACCTGATGATTTCCCCAAAAATCCGGAAAAGTGCCTGGATTTTGTACGACCTTGGTTACAGGGGTAAATTAGGCAAGGAATATGTATCATAGTCGAAGCATGCACCGAAAAAATGGTACAACACCTCAAATTCAATTTTTTTTAAAAAGAGGTTTTTTTAAAAAATTGAAAAATTGGTAGGCCCCTACCTAACTCGCAACCTGCGAGCCCCGCCTGCTTAACTTCGGAGTTCGGATGGGATCCGGTGTGTTCCAGGCGACCGCCACCCCACGGGCACGAGAAGTCCTCTCCGCTTCGGGGAGAGTCCCCGCTTAAGGCTGGCGGCCTGTCAGGCCCGCCGTACTACCCTATTTAAACAGCGCCTTGAAGCCGTAGGTAGCATTTCAGACCAACGACTGGGCACCACCGGACCGCATGACCGGTCAGTGGGAGGTAGAGGCAAGGCAGGACGATAGAGGGGGAGAAAAGCAGAAAGAGAAGTTTTTGCGGAAGAGTAAGCGTACGGTTGGTTAGACCTGTACTGACCCGCTCCCGCACAGGTCATGGAAAAGCTGTTTACTAAGGAGCCAGATTCATAGGCCTTACTTCCCCACGAGGGACCACCCCCCGTGGCATGGGACGGAACTTCCTGACAACTCGCTTTCGCTGCCAGTGAAGAACCTACCTGGGAATTGAACCCAGGCCCCAAGTGCCGAGTCTCATGACACCCCGCGGCTTTCGTGGTACTAAGACCACTAGACCGTCGGCGATTCCACGAGGGAGCTCCGTTGAAATAGGGGGTTTGAATTCCACTCCAGGCTACTGTCCTCGGAAAAATTTATATTTGGCAAGATTCGAACCTGGGTTCCCCGGCTCGCGGGACAACACTGAGCCGGCTCGGCTACGACGCCACGATACAAAATGACTGCCCACTAGGGGTCACGCTGCGCGGAGCCGTACTCGCCGACGAACCTGTACCGGTGGCGTCATCAGTGCGAGTGCGCCTGCTCTTCTAGCTGCAACAGCCCGGCCGCGTGGCAACAGTGGTATCGGCGTCGACGCCTAGCATTGAATGGGCAAAGGTTCGAATACCTATCACAATTTCTTTCATGAATTTTTATTTTATATTCTTTCAATTTTTAAAAGTAGCTTTGTTTATTTGCAGTTGCCAGAGGACAGTGGTTAAAAAGAAAAATTGGGTAAAAACAAATTAGTCAAACAAATCCGCACTCCACATTGATGTCGTCATTAGTGTAGTGCACCAGTTGGACACAAGGCTTTTTAGTCAAAGTCCCAACTTTGGCCTCAACCATAGTTCCATGAAGAAAAATTCGTCACCGTCCGATGTATTTTTCGCTGGGCTTCAAAAGGCCCCATAAGAAGGATGTCGTGCGTGTACTGCATGCTTCTGGAATGGTTCTAAAACAAAAACAAAAAAAATCGCCAGCTTCCGATATGTTGTTCTTCATACTGTCCGCTGTCATGCAATCTTCGTACACATTATGGTGCAGCCCTCCCCCCTCCCCCCCCCCCTTACATAGCTCACCACCTCTCACGCCCACCACCCCGTCCCCCTTTTCAACACCCTCAGACAAAACGGGGCGAGGCGGGGCGAGGGCCTCACCGCGCGCCTGCCGACCCGCCGCTGCCGACAATTCATATTTCTCGCTCGCAGCAGACAGCCCGCCACGCGCTGCCCCCCCCCCCCTCCTCCTCCTGGCGGCTCCTCTTCCCCCGCCTCTTTGCACGTCGCTTTACCCCGCGGCACCCCCCACGGTGCTGCAGTGAGGCGGATGGCACATGGATTTGTATCTCCTCGCACCGTGGCGTGGCGTGCCTCTCCCAGGGTTGGCGCTGAAGGGGAAACAACTCGGAATTTTGGTGTACACTTTAAGTAAATTTTAGAGAATTTTTCTTGAATTTTTGTGATTTTTATTTCTTAAATATAACCCTTTTTTAATTTTAGTAATTTTGTTTCCTTTGATTTGTCCGAATTTCTCTGACTTTTTCTTAATGACAAGGTGGACACACTGGCAAAACTAAAGCGAAACCTTACAAGAGTACTGAGAATAACGCTTGAAATCAAGCGTAACAGGTCCGCATCCGCTCCTATTTTTTCCCATCAAAATGCTTGGGAGAATTTCTTTCCTACGCTTGATTTTAAGCGTGAACTCTTCAAGTGTACTTGTAAGCTTCATCCAAGCGTAAAGTTACGCCAGTTACGCCCTAGTTGTGCTCATCTTCCTCGCACAGTGCACTCGGGGGAGGGAACTTTTATTTTGTCATTTCGCAACACTGAGTACAACGCTTTGATACTGCGCCGCCTGCGCAGCGTAGGGTAGGCAATGCGCTCGACGCGAACGGCGTCGGGCTGCCTACACCTCGTCTGCAGGCGCTCGAATACCTCCAGCGCTACGAGGCAACTATACATGAAAATTAATAATATTAATTTTCCGAATCCTGCTAACTGAACAACCTTTGATAATTCTATTATTGTAACCAAGATTGTAACTCTTTTATGGGTCATATTTGACTTTATAATTCATGAAACCCTGCGTATTTTAGGAATATTAAAAAGTATTTAAGTGCAAATTCAAAGCAAGTGGCCTTACCTCTTTCAGAACAGGGTGGCGCACCTGATTGCCTGGAGGCTGGAGGCCACACATCTTGGATTAGCGGAAGCTTGTCAGGATGTGAATTGTGCAATAATGTCGATCGAGGTACATTTCAATCACAATATTTTTCTGGTATAGTTATGCACAAAAAAGGAAAGGAAAAAAGAGAAGAGAAAAAAAAATGGTCTGACAGCTACCGGTAGCTTCTCACCGCATCGCACTTTTTTCCCAAACTCAAGTTTATCTCCGTTCGGCTGCTTTTCCACCGGACGCCATGCGTGCTGCCTCAGGGAGGGGTGAGGGGGCGGGGCGGGGCGGGGCGGAGCGGGGCGGGGCGGGGCGTGGCGAGGCGGGGCGGGGCGGTGCTATATTCAGTTAAGAAAAGGCGAAAAAATCGCGCCGGCCCCGGGGCCGCCCCGGGGCGGCCCCGGGGCCTGGGGCGCGTGGCCGAGAAGGGAAAGGGGGGGAGAGGGGGAAGGAGCGGGGGAAGGAGCGGGTTCGACAGGTAGTGTTTTCGATCGGGCGGGTTAGCCTCTCTTCGCTTGCCCGACGCCGGCTGTTGTCCATACCCGACCCGACCCGACCCGACGGACTGCTAGTCGGGTACGTCGGGTGAGCCGGACAGTCTCCGAATCACCGGCCCTCCGCCGCGTTTCCGCACGCTCTTCGGATGCAGAGCCCCGCTCGGCTGGGCGAGAGGTGAGGTTGCGGGGACAGGTGACGCCTAGTGCTACTTGGCGTGGTCGGCAAGTCAGAGTCGTGGTCATCGAGTGAGACGTGTGCGAGAGAGATAGCTGTTGACTGCATCATGCTGTCTCACTCTTACGCTCTGAGCGTCGGGCAAGCGAAGAGAGGCTTACCCGCCCGATCGAAAACACTATCGACAGGTAGCGAACTAACTACTAACTGCACGACGAAGGGTCGGCCGGGCCGAGCCGAGCGCGTTCGTGCACCCGCAAGCCGAAGCCGACGGAGAGCCGCGTCGTGCAGCGAACGGAGCGAACTAGGGAGCGAACGTCACCGTGCAGTTGGTTCTTGGAATCCAAGGTTGGTTCGCTACCCCGCTCCTTCCCCCTCTCCCCCCCTCTCCCTTCTCGGCTACGCGCCCCAGGCCCCGGGGCCGCCCCGGGGCGGCCCCGGGGCCGGCGCGATTTTTTCGCCTTTTCTTAACTGAATATAACACGGGTGGAGAGGGCGTAAGACGTAGCGGGGCGGCTGCGCGGCGGGGCGTGTCGGCTAGCTCCGGTGTGGGAGAGGAGAGGGGGAAGGAACGTTTTGTGAATGCAGAGAGCGGAGCACGAAGCTCCGACAGCAGCACCGCGGTCTCTCTCTCTCTCTCTCTCTCTCTCTCTCTCTCTCCCTTCTCTTCTCTTCTTCCCTTTCTCTTCCTCCTCCTCCCTCCCCCCCCCAAGCCCCTACCCACCCCGGTTCTATTTTTTCCCTTCTTCTTCTCTCGAAGACCCAACACACCACATCGTGTCCGGCAAGACGATGACCCAACAGATAAGAGGGGTGAGTCCTACGAATGCGCGGATGTTGTGAGTGATTGGTGAAGAATATCATTGGTAACCATAGGTACCTGACCTCCCTTTAAGAACAGTACGTCAGTAAAAATTATTTTCCACAAGTCGGGCATTACTATATCAACTGAAATTTCAATTCAAATTTTCAGAAAATTTACAAAAAAATCCCTTGGGCTGTTTTGACATTCGTTTCTCAGCGATTTTAGAAGGCAGCTCCGCGTTGCCTAAAATTTGAAAAGGTGGTAGGTTTTGCCCTGCAGCCGATCTCCCACCCCCTCGGGCCTCCATCCCTGGTGTTTCGCGAGCGGCGGCACAGCACCCACCGCAGCCAGTACGGGACAACTATCAGAGAGAGAGAGAGAGAGAGAGAGAGAGAGAGAGAGAGAGAGAGAGAGAGCAGAGTAAAGGGGTAGCGATAGGATGGGGCTAAGCGGCAGTCATCCGGGTTGTACGTGCACACGGCTCGGGCCGGACTGAAGCACTGAAAAAAAAAATAAAGAAATAAAAACCTAATTTGTGATTACGACACTGAGTTGTAAATTTACGAACGCAGGCGTTGTTTAGCGTAAGCAAATTCTGACTGGTCAAAGAAAACTAAGTCGAGACGTGGGATCAAAAAAAATTATCGTCACAATACCCTTGGAAGACGTATAACTTTACGACATTTATCATGGACCATTTCCCCGTAACCCGTGGGGCTGCTTATTGCAGACACGTCGGTAGGATTTGCCAAGATAAGGCTTTACCGCCGCTCTGCTCCCCCCCTGCGGCGTGCAGGGCCTGCTGGTCCCACCCTTGTGTCTGCTCTACCACTTGCCCGTCTGCGCTTGGGGCGCCTGTGGTTCACCCTGGCGCGCCCCGCCCGCGCCTGAGCACGCCCCCTGTCCCTGTCCCTGAGCGCAGGGAGACCCCGCCCCGCCCCGCCGCGCCCCGCCACGCCCGCCCGCCACGCCCCACACAGGCACAAGCCTACCGCGGGCAGGATTAAAAATTAATAATGAAAATATAAGAACAATAGAAAAAAATATCTAACAGATCCCGGATACACCGTGAAAATTAAACTCGTAAAGTTACGAATTTTTTCATGAATTTCGATCACGACACGGAGTCGTAAATTGATGATGACAGCAGTCGTAAATCTACGAGAGCAAATTCTTGCGCCAGTTGAGGAAAACTAAGTCGATACATGATGTCGAAAAATACTCGTAACTTCACAGCTTGAAGTCGTAACTTACGGCTTTTGACATGGAATTTTTTTCCGCACCTCTCTCAACTATTTTTCACAGTGTACTGTAAAAAAAATTTAAAGGATAAAGAAGCCATCAACTGGAAAACGATGTTGTTAATTTACACAATGATTAATTATTTACAGGCCATTTTCGGTCAGCGAATTTTCAACATACAAAAATGCTCTTTTCAGAAAATGTTTCCTTCGATATGAGCTAGTTAACGAACAAAAAGGAAAGAAAACATTGCGGTTCGTTCTTTTATTTTTACTGAGGGCCGATTCCAGCACGGAGCGCCGAGCTGGTAGGCTGGCAGGCAGGCTGAACGCTCTGCGGTGGAGCGGATTGCCTATCCACGACACCGCAGGCGCACTGGAGCTCGTTTCCACACGAGGCTGCCAGGCGATAAAGAAGAAAAAAAAAGAAAGAAAAAAAGAAGGAAAACACCAACAAACAAACAAAAATAAGACACGGGAAAGTACAGGTCGGGGACAAAACGCGAACACGATGAGGTGGGGGCCCCGCAGGCGCGCATGTGCCAGAGGCCACGGCCCTGCGGCCTGCCCTGCCGCAACCGCGCCGCCGACAACTACATCGTCTCGTTAAAAAGCGATTTGCCCTGAATGCTTTACGGCCGCCTTTGAAAATTTTTCTCCCGGCCGCCGAATCGCTGCTGTTCGGTGGAGGAGAAGGAGGGGTCGCAATAAATCCGTGTTGGACAAGTGTTTCTGTACGGGTGCCAGAAGACTCTACCCCCCCCCCTCACCCGCCCCCACCTCTGCTGCACCCCGCGGTCTGGGCTGGCCCCCCTGGTCCCTGGCGGCAGAGCGACTTTATACAATAATGAGAGGAGAAGGAGGTGTTGAAAGTCCCACGGACCCACTGAGGCAGCGGAAGTGCACCCGCGGGGAGGAGAGAGCGGGAGACAGGAAAGCAGGTGACCAGCGTCACGCACTGTGAGAAATTCTTGTGCCGGTACGGGAAAATTTTCCATGAGAGGTCTTGTACAATTACGATTCATATTGTAAACTTTTTGTAACTATGCGTATCAACTCAGAATCGAGTGGTGAGCCAAAAAAAGTAGTAAAGTGTAAAGTCGTGCATGTACGAGATATGTTGTACATAGTGAATTACAAAATATATTGTACACCTACGGAAATATTTTTCACAGTGGCTTTGAAAGTTATCTATGTAGATTTCGGGTATATTTTGGAAACCTCCGTTCAAGAAAAATTTTGTAAATTTATGACAGACCATTCTTGCTCGTAATGGAATTTCAGGTCGATGGGTGGTGCTTGTAATTTTACGATTTGGAATTGTAATTTTTACAACGCCGCACATCTTTGAAAATTTTCCCTCAAACCTACGTCGGTCGAGTCACTGTGGTGTGATGGTTTCATCTTCCTATGCCTTTGTTTCTAAAATATCACCGGCACTCTAACTGAAATGAAGTCCATACTTCCAGTTCTTGAATAGTCAAGCGTATTCTAGTGCTGCTAACAACATTATAGAGCATCACGTAAGAAGTCACAGAAATCCTCTTTGAGATTGTTACATTGTAACAGTTGGACACGCGCAAAAATTCAACGCTGACTCGAGGCCCGACCTCGAGGGACGTCTTCAGGAAGGGAAACTTTGAACAGAGTAGGAGGCAATGGCGGTCAGACGAGAGAGGGAGAGAGACAGAGACAAAAGGAGGGCGAGAGACTCGGCTCCTTAAAGTTTTTCTCAAGCTAGCCCCACGCTGAATGGCCGCGGGACCACCCAGGCAGAGGGATGGGGTGGGGCGGTGGGGTGGGGTTGGGTGGGGTGGGGTGGGGTGAGGTGAGGTGGGGTGAGGTGAGGTGGGGTGGGGTGGGGTGGGGTGGGGTGGGGTGGGGTGGGGTGGGGTGGGGTGGGGTGGGGTGGGGTGGGGTGGGGTGGGGTGGGGTGGGGTGGGGTGGGGTGGGGTGGGGTGGGGTGGGGTGGGGTGGGGTGGCAGGCCTCTGGGGAACGCTCAGAGCAGAGCGAGTGGGAGGGGCCAGTGAAGAAGGGGCGGGAGAGAACACACAGAGAGCGCCCTCTGTCTAGGAGAAAGAGAGAGATGACACATTCTCTCCTTCCTTCGATCATTGCCCCAGCTAACGAGGCCAGCGAGCAGGTCGCGTTTAGCAGCTCATCGCAGGTGAGGGATGGGGAGGAGGTGAAAAGTATTTTACAAGTTGGTGGGAAAATTTATTCTCAAAGATAAATGCGGTAATGTTACGAGGGGGGCCCACTCAATCACGAGCTGTACACGAGGAATAATACTCGCAAGATACTCGCGAAGACTCGTAGAAAAAACTCGTGATAACTCGCGAGAAAAATCAAGGAACAGTCTCGCAGGCTCGCGCTTACTGTCGCTAATATTCGCGTACACTCGTGGATATTCGTAGATATTCGTAGAGACTCGCTAAATTCACTGGAACGACTGAGGTGGAAAAAGTAGTGAGTTTCCAAGGGGTGCTGAAAAAAATGCTCAGTTTGGTATAGAACGCACACTACAGAGCCAGTGAAAGCACCAGTTGCACAGTTGGTTCTGATACCACCCCTCTATGTATTGATTCAATTATTTTCCACCTATAGTTGTTTTTTCTAACCAACGTCCTTTTGCCTCTAACCAATACAACAAGTCGAAGCTATCAATCGCTAAATTATTTTTTTTTAATGGCCGGTATTCGAACGGGTATTAACAACGGTGTAGATACCAATCCAGCTGCACCGTCCCACGTGCTTGGGGGCTGAGACAGGATGGGTGGGTGGGCGAGGGGCGTCAAGCATGACTTCTTATTGATCGGCGATGCGTCTCTAGTCTTACGGGAGCAAGAAAGGAGTGGAGGGGCGGCTGTAGTCTCAGCATAAAGACCCGGCAGAGACCCGCGACATAGAGACCCGCGCACAGACCCTGCAGACCCGGCACAGACCAAGACGAGCAGGGGGCACCAAGCGGGGTGTAGCGAAGCCCTCCGGTTAATAGATGGAGCAGGCGGAGGGGCAAGGCGGAGGGAAAAGGAAGGATAGTGTAGGGAGTGATAGGGAGGAGGAAAGGAGGTGGAGATGCGCCCTTGCCTAAATTACGAGGAGCAGGCCCCTTCCCCTTCCCCCAGCCGACCCAGGCTTCCAGGGAGGGACAGAAGAGCAGAGCCGCGGAGCGAATATGGGGATGAGAGCTGAATGGGATTTCAGAAGGGAGGGGGAGAGGGGGCGAGCGCGCGGGGGACGGCACAGATAGCGAGGATTTCTTTCCCTGCCGTCCTGCCGTCCCGCCACCCCGTCACCAGTCACCAGCTCAACGTCATGCCCCACGCCCTCTCTCTCTCTCTTTCTCTCTCTCCCTCTCCCTCACACATACACACACATCGCATATGTTTGCGCACAGACAAGTTATCACTTAGGAGGGCTCGGGTAATGTGGGCAGCTTACAACAAGGTAAATAAGATAAATAGATACCGGGCGTCCCGGTAGTGTCTCTCACCAAAGGGGGTTGCTCCCGCCCGGGGCAGAGCAACACCGCCGACAAGCAGGTGGAACGCGCACCCCTTGAAAAATAACGGCCTAGCCACGCTTTGGTGAGCGTATATAGAATTAGATCGAAATAGAAGAGGGTCCTCTCACAAGAACAGCTCGTTGTACGTACACCCACTGAGGAGGTGGGTGGGGTACCCCACCCCACTACAAATGACGAATTGTCTTTAGATACTATAAGCAGGTGCAAACCCCAAAATCAAATACCACCACTGTAAATGGAGGAATGATGTATGTCGATCACGAGAGGATACGCACGTTATTCTGTGGTTTTCGTGAAATATTATTTAAGCGAACTTCTGAAATTTATTTTCGATGACACCATTACATTCCTCGTAAAATTACCTTTTAAACGAGCATACATGTCATGGGGTTACTACCCATAGTTTCGTGGCACGTCATTCTTGTTAGTGTCTTTTTCCGGGCTCGAAACCCCATGACATGTATACTCGTTTGAACGGAAATTTTACGAGGAATCCACTGGTGTCATCGAAAATAAATTTCAGACGTTTGCTTAAATGATATTTCACAAAAACCGCACAATAACGCGCGTTATTGTCTCGTGATCGACATGCATCATTCCCCCGTTTTCAGTGCCAACCACAAAAAAAACGTGAGGACACTTTTTCATGCAGGCAAGGACTTGACCAGCAGATTCATACCTTTAGTGTACTTTTTGGTACTACAAGTTTTCTGACTGTGAGCCCTCCCTGGGAAGTTATGTAGGACATCGCACCCTCGTACACCCCTCTAGATTATTGATGATAATCACATAGTCATAATCATGTAAAATTTCCAAATATTGACAAATTTTGACAAATATAGAAATATTATCAAATTTGACCAAAAGTTGCGAGATTATTGGCCAATAATCAGTACATATATGTTAAAAATTAACTCAAATAATCATTGATAATCACCGTAATCGTGACTGATTCTAATCCTCGTACGTGATTTTTCAAAGTTGTTACAGACCCGCCCCGGTTCTGACTCGTAGATTTCCAGCGCCACCGTTGTCTTACCAGTAGCGCTTCATGTCTGTGTTGCAGAGAACGGCGCGGTGGGCTCGGTGGGTGCCGGCCCCGGGGGCCCCGGCTGCCCCGCGGGTGCGGGTCGCGGCCAGGCGGTGCAGCCGCTGGCGCAGCCGCTGGCCCCGGGGCAGCCGCAGTGCGAGGGCTGCGGCCGCAGGATCCACGACCGCTTCCTCATGCGGGTGGGCGCCGGCTCCTGGCACGAGGCCTGCCTCGCGTGCCTCGTGTGCGGCGCCACCCTCAACCACTCGTGCTACTGCCGCGACGGCAAGCTCTACTGCAAGCAGGACTACGACCGGTACGTACATCACACACTCGTCTACTATATACTTAACTGCAGGTCAAGTGCAGAAAACTCGGAGAAAAATGCACTTGATCTGTAGTCAGTGAACTGTACCTCAACTGATGTGGTGGTAGTCCGCCGAACTGCTGTTCTCAATAAAGTCAGGTCTGTAACTTAGTAAAACGGTTAAGCAGCAGTCGCGATACTATTTAACTCCAAATTCAAACGAAGATAAACTCGTGATACCGAAAATAGTCCCAATTACAGATCCTTCCACCATAGGGAACTGGTAAAAAAAATTAACAATATTTTTAAAAAATTTAAAAGGTTTTGACTCTGAAAATTTAGGAGTCATGATTTTATCGCTGCTCCTATGCTATGCGGGCGAGATTTTGAAGGCGATTCCAGAATTTTCTGCAAGTTATAGGTAGGTCTAAACGGGAAAATTTTACACAAAGTGTATAGTCGTCAAATCACAATTACAAATCATAAAATTACAATAGCACTATATCCGATAGACTTAAAATTCAATTGCAAGCAGGAATGATTTGTCGTAAATTTACATTTCTCTTTAGTCGTAATTTACAGAATATATCGTAAAACTACAAAGAAAAGTTTTTTCACGAGGCTGAAGAGAAATTTGACGACTAATTCAAGGGGGAAAAAAAGAAGAAAAGAGCTTCGACACTGAAAATTTAGGAGTCATAATTATATCACTTCTAGCATTCCATCGACAGTATGCGATCCCTCAAATTTGTAAGAGTCATAAAATAACCATGCTTCCAAAAGAATTTTTTTTCTGTATCAATAATCGCTTGAAAGAGCATCCTTTCCCTTTCTCCAATTCAAATTCAGAGGCATGACGGGTTAGGGAATATGCCGGAATTTAGGCATTCAAAGTAGGCACAGCATCTTCTGTGTGAATGTAATTATGTTGCATGCTTACTTGTCTTTTGAATTGAGTGACATTCCTCGAAAATATAACACATGAACGTTCTATGAAGTGTGCCAATGGAAATTCCAGCTCATACAACAGATCGACATTTTCCTACAAAACGTGCACACTTTCCGGCAGGAATTTCGATTTTCAAACTCGGGCCGCCGATACACGTCACGCCGGGCTCTGATATTTGGTTTCATCCTCCCCCTAAAACCCAATTTCCTGCGGCCTTTCCTCGCCCTTCTGGCGCGCCCTGCAACGCCTCCGGCTAGTTACGCCCCACACCACGCGCGTCGCCGCCGCGCGCCTAGCATTGGAAAGGAAAAGGAGAGAGAGAGAGAGAGAGAGAGAGAGAGAGAGAGAGAGAGAGAGAGAGAGAGAGAGAGAGAGAGAGAGAGAGAGAGAGAGAGAGAGAGAAAGAGAGAGAGAGAGAGAGAGAGAGAGAGAGAGAGAGAGAGAGAGAGAGAGAGAGAGAGGTACCGGGATGGAGAAGATGGGGTGGGTCGGGCTGTTCCTGGCAAGGGGCTGGTACTGCCTGGCTGCCGGCGGCAGGGCGGGGCCGGCGGGGCGGGGCGGGGCGGGGCGGGGCGGGGCGGGGCGGGGCCAGACGGGAGGCAAGTCAAATAAGTAATTTCGAGTCTACACACCACCCGGGCCGGGTGGAGGGGGCGGGCAGAGCGAGCGAGTGAGAGGGAGAGAAAGGCGGGCGGGGGGGGGGAGGGGGGGACCAGCCCATCCCTTTCTCTCCCGCCCCCAGACCTCCCCCCTCACCGCTCACCCTCCTCCGCCCTTTGACAAATTCCTCCGCAACGTGCAGGCGCGGACAGGGTAGAGCAGAGCAGAGCAGGCAGCAGCTCCTCGCCGAAGCTGCCGCCCCGCCCCGCCCCGCCCCGCCCCGCCCCGCCCCGCCCCGCCCCGCCCCGCCCCGCCCCGCCCTCCCGGCCGCCAGTCTCATGGAAATAAAAGGAAATAATTTTTAAGGGGAGGGAGGAACGAGGCGGGGCGAAGTAAGGAGGAAGAACATGGCACAGTCGTGGAGCGGGGCGGGGCCGGCGGGGCCCCTCCGAGGCTGGTGGGTCGGCGATGATGGGGCGATATTTACATGACGGTCATCACTGCATTGCGAATAAGCACGAATAAGCAAGCGCCCCCGGGCCCCGGCCACAGCACAGCAGGCGCGCTGAAGGCTGAAAAACACCCTCCTGATTCCATATATAGACGGCATGCTGAAATAAAAACACCGGAAACCCGTCAGAGTGTGAGTGAGTGAGTGAGTGAGTGAGTGAGTGAGTGAGTGAGTGAGTGAGTGAGTGAGTGAGTGAGTGAGTGAGTGAGTGAGTGAGTGAGTGAGTGAGTGAGTGAGTGAGTGAGTGAGTGAGTGAGTGAGTGAGTGAGTGCTTGGTGTGACATCACTCACTTTGAGTTTCCACATACCTAAATATGTGTACGAGTCACACGCCTGTATGTTTCCAGTGAAATGTGAAATTTGCGAGGGGGACACAACTCTGAAATTTTTAAACAGCTCGTAATTATCAAAACTTCAAAACCAATACGAGAAATTCGAGAAAATTAAGAAAAATTCCCCAAAATTTTAGTAAAATTCAAGCGAAACTTCAATGAAACTTCACAAAACTTCCCAAAATTTCACACACACCAAAATTCAAAGTTGTTTCCCCCTCAGAAATGTGTGTTCACGATTTCTAAACGCATGTTTGACGTGTGTTCCCGCCGGTTCCCGCAGCATGTTCGCGGCTAAGTGCGCGCGCTGCATGGAGCGGGTGCTCCCCCACGAGCTAGTGATGCGCGCCCAGCACGCCGTCTTCCACCTCCACTGCTTCTCCTGCGTGGCTTGCCTGCAGCCCCTGCAGAAGGGCGAGCAGTTTGTTCTCCGCGCGAACCAGCTCTTCTGCCGCCCCGACTTCGAGAAGGAGATGTACCTCCTGCAGCAGGCCAGTCCGAGTGGTAAGTCCGCAACACCCGAGGAGTGCTTACTTCGAAAAATCACTGTACGGCCTCCAAAAATTCATTAAAAAAAAAAAAAATCAAGGAGAAAACTTCAGATAAATCCGAACAATCGAGAACAAATGAACAAAAAACTGAAATTAAAATTGAAAAATGTTAGAATTAGGGAGAACAAGATCAAAATTTATCAAACAGTGAAGTTTTCCTTTTACAAAATCTGAAGTCTCAAAAGCAACTGTAAACATTTTGTTTAAGTGACCCCCCCACTGATTTTCGTCTATCGAACCCGATTGCAACAGGCGCGGTTTTAAGTCCGGCTGACGGGAGGGGCGATGCGCTGCGGGCTGCCTACATACAGGGGTTTTGCACCTCAAATTGCCTACCTCCCAGGCTGCCTTCAGGGCCTTCGCCCCTTCGCCCCCCCCCCCATAAAACCGCGCCTGGATTGCGAAGGTTCTGAAGGCGATATCGAGAACATGAGGCTCTTTTGAACGGTGAACTTATAATAGACGCACAAAGTTCCTTGTTTTGAATACAAATTTAGGGTTTGTCAAGTTCGCTTGGGTGTGCTAACAGTCCTCAAAACTATACAATGTCCTTGTTTTCGCGGCTATTAACGAGCACAGTTAGTTTTCTCCGGAAATCCAGAGTTCAACTCGCCTTCCTTCTCCTTCTCTTCCCAGACGAGGACCTGCTGGACGAAAACTCGCGGCCGCGGGACGGCCGGCGCGGCCCCAAGCGGCCACGGACCATTCTAACCTCAGCGCAGCGCAGACAGTTCAAGGCATCCTTCGAAGTCAGCCCCAAGCCGTGCAGAAAGGTACAGTCACTTTGATTTTATAAAACGAATAGGCGTACTAGACCATATCGGTAAACCGTAAAGAACGAAGAACAGAAAGAAGGAGCAAAGACGGGCATGAGAAGTTATAGAGCGCAGCATCAGTTCCACCGTCGTATTTAGACGATTAATGAGACTTCTTTCAGCTCTTCGTTCATTTTGGTTCACCGACATGGTCTATTCGGGCGATGCGCATGATCCTTTCACATCCTCACTTCGAACTGCTTCCTCTCACTACTAGGTACGCGAGGCGCTGGCGAAGGACACGGGCCTGTCCGTGCGGGTGGTGCAGGTGTGGTTCCAGAACCAGCGCGCCAAAATGAAAAAGATCCAGCGCAAGGCCAAGCAGGACGGCGGCGACAAGAGCGGCGGGGACAAGGACGACTCCAAGGCGGAGAAGGGCATCAAGCAGGAGCCACAGGGCGACCATAGTGAGTGCCTCTCGCCCCGCCCCGCCCCGCCCCGCCCCGCCCCGCCCCCCAACCCCACCCCAACTCTCGGAAGATGGCGCCGCGAGCAGCCGCGACCGCGTAGTTCCCCGTTTCGCTGGCGAAGCAATGCAGGTGGCGCCACCTCTCGAGGCACGCATCCTCTTTGCCCGGCGGTGGCGGTACAGGCTCATTCCGCTCATCGGTCCGGACTTTCGTACTTACCTCCGTCCTTGTCGCACTCACGGGGCACTGCCAATTGGGTGGGAGAGAGAGAACCGCGTCTGTCCCTCTCTTCGAGTGCTTTGAGCGATGTGCGGGATGAGCCTACCGGTAAAATAGATGCCCGGTTGCTCATATCAGAATTTTTCTACGCTCATATTTTAAAAGAAATCAGGTACAGAACGCAAGTATACGCGGGCATACAGAATCCGCTTATGAACATGCTTTATGAACTCAGCGAAATGAGTTCTTCGAGGCCGGTGTTGTGCTGTTGTGGGTGGTGCACTGATAAAACCAAAGCGTAGTTGTACGCTCTTTTCAAGCGTATAAGAACTTACGCCGTTTTTGAAGAGTACAACTAAGCTCCAAGGGAATACTCGTGCATTTAGATAGGAGTAAAGGAGCGCATGAACTCTGCCTGTAAACGCTTGAATAAGGGAGTACGGACTCTTAAGCTTCAAAAAAGGCTTAAGGCGTACAACTACGCTTTAGTTTAACCAGTGTGGCGCTGGTGGCGCCGCCTCCCTATTTCCCCGGGAAAAGTTAATTCAATCGGACTTATGAATGCGCTGCTCCCATCGGTCCATGGGAGCCCACGGTGAGGTGAGGGGCCCAGCCGGGGCACGCCGGGGTACGCCGAGGCGTCGCTATCAAGACCTTGGGGTCTTGCGCGGGGGAGGCCAGGAGGTTAGTGAGGGGGGGAGGGGGGGGGGGAGGACACACTGGTCGGTACGGGGCATTTTCACACTATCGAACCCTGGACCCTGCGAGACGCCTGCCGACTTGGTCGATACTCGGCCCTGACCCCACATGTGGCGGTGTCCGCCAAGTTTAAAATTATATACATTTTTTAACTCACTATCTACCTGAACTTTATTCTCCTGAGATAGTTGGACTCGGTGGGCGGCAACCTATGACCCACCCCTCTGTATCGCCCAGCCTTCCTCCAAGATGATGCGGGTTGCGCTGGTTGCGCATGGGTCGAGGTGTAATGCGGCTGTTGTGTGTTGGCAGGTCAGTTCGGCCGGCTCCCCGACGGCCCGCCTGGCCACGGCCTCGGCCACGGGCACAGCCTCAGCCACGGCCCCGGACCCTACGCGCACACTGCCCAGCCTCTCAACCCCAACATGCCCTATTCGCCTGACGGTACGGTCAGCTTCTCCCTTCCATGACAGAGGCGCTAGGGGAAACAACTCTGAATTTTGATGCACAATAATTGACGAAAATTATTCTGACTTTTTTAAAATGTTCTCAAAACTTTAAATTTATTTCACTTTTCATGCTTTTTCCTTTGAATTATGATATGTGATTGCGAATTTGTAAATTCTTTCTGAATTGTGAGTCGTCCTAAAATTTCAGAGCTGCAAATCCCTCCCCTCGCACTGGCAGCAGAGCGCGCAGACTAACGGCCAGCTGGGCCCCGCCCCGCCGTGTGTTCCAGACGCCTACCCTGGCCACTCGGGCGAGAGCTTCTGCAGCTCCGACATCTCCCTGGACGACAGCGCCAACTTCGAGCCGCTCGACGAGGCCGGGTCGGACACCTTGTCGCTGCACAACCTGGAGATGGCGCCCGCGCACCCGCCGCCGCACGGCCACGGCGGACACCCGGGTCACGGCCACCCGCACGCCGGCCATACGGCCGGCGGCGTGCAGGTCAACCCCATCGACAAGCTGTACCTCATGCAGAACTCGTACTTCAACACGGAGCAATGAGATGAGGACGTCCACGTACGGCCGGCGGTGGACGCGGGAGCGGGGTGCCGTCGGCGCCGACCTCGAGGGCGTCACCGCTGAGGTGGCGGTGACGGGCGCGGGGTACCGTCGGCGTCGACCTCGAAGGCGTCACCGCTAAAGTGGTGGTGGGGACGGGCGCGGGGTGCCGTCGGCGTCGACCTCGAGCGGTGATGGGCGCGGGGTGCCGTCGGCGTCGACCTCGAGGGCGTCACCGCTGAGGTGGCGGTGACGGGCGCGGGTTTGCCGTCGGCGTCGACCTCGAAGGCGTCACCGCTAAAGTGGTGGTGGGGACGGGCGCGGGGTGCCGTCGGCGTCGACCTCGAGCGGTGATGGGCGCGGGGTGCCGTCGGCGTCGACCTCGAGGGCGTCACCGCTGAGGTGGCGGTGACGGGCGCGGGTTTGCCGTCGGCGTCGACCTCGAAGGCGTCACCGCTAAAGTGGTGGTGGGGACGGGCGCGGGGTGCCGTCGGCGTCGACCTCGAGCGGTGATGGGCGCGGGGTGCCGTCGGCGTCGACCTCGAGGGCGTCACCGCTGAGGTGGCGGTGACGGGCGCGGGTTTGCCGTCGGCGTCGACCTCGAGGGCGAGGTGAAACTGCCGTCCTGCCGTACATCCCGGCGGCGGCTCGTCGCGTCGGGGGGGAAGGCCGCCGTCAGGACCATCGCACCGTGGTCCTTCCATTGTTCCCCTCAGCCGCGCAGCCGCGCTGTGGACCTTTAGGCCGTGCATGAGCACACGACTGGACTGCATTGCGAGATCCACTGACTCTCCAAGTGAATACGCTTTGACTGGCTCTGAAAGAGGGCCCTTTCCCCTTAAGCTGACTAGCTTGAGATTTTCTGTGAGTTTGTTTCCTTTTGTGAATTGTTAGATTTTATTGTCTCTTTTTTCTGGGAACCTTTTATTTTTAAAGAAGGATGAAATGTAAGTTACCATTGGCCAAAGACACTGCATTTACTGAACCTAGTCAGACTCACTGAAAAGTGGGCTCAATACTGCAAATTATTTTATATTTAAGAAATAGACATCAGTATTGTTAACTTCCTGCACTGAGAGGAATCTTATCATTATTATTTTCCTTAAGGAAGCAAATTGTGCCATACTTTTGAGTTAAGTCTTTAATTTGAAACACAAAAATATTTCAAGACAAGACCGATTTACAACTCAAAGTTTTCCTTTTCACTGTGACGAATTTTGAGGGAGTAAATTCAGAGTCGATGGAGATTGTCAGAAAATAGGATTACAAAAGATAATTCCTGAACGATTTTTTTTTTTGTTAATATTTGTATGGCTAAGTTCATTCCTTTCTAGTCGTCTGTACCAGTATTAATACATTTGAGTGATATTGTGGTAAAGGGTAACAACAATGTGTTGTGTGTTTATTTTTGTTGTACAATTCATATATAGTTACAATGTTATTAAAAAGTCTTTTCTGAGATGAGATTCAAAACCCTTCGATCCCCATGACAAACAATTACTGTATCTTGAGAATGGCACCCTGAAAACCATGTGGTGAAATACTAAGTAGAATTGTGATATTTGTCATTTTATTTTTTTACTTACATGGTACAAGATTTTGTGTTTGTGCAGTAATAACACCCTACTTAAATTACACATAAAGTTCAAATGACAAGTGACATGAGGATGCATACAGAGAAATTTACTTCTCTAATAGACAAGAGCTTTCAAACTTTCCACATCAGACAGTGCTTAAAGTATTAAAAAAACAAAGAAAAAGAAAAGAAAAAGTGGTTGTACTATGATGCAACAATTAGTCCTTAGTAGAAGTAACTTAGCACGTTGTGTCTCGTACAACCTTGGATTACAAAAAAAAGCATGCTGGAACGTGAGAGAAGACAAATAAAAAAACAAAAAAAACATCGCCTTTACAAAGTAAAAGAAAACGAAATAAATATTTTTACAGTAGACCATAATTGTAACATTTAAGGAATTCCACAATAATTCTTGGCTCAAGAGGTGAGAAAAAGTATATAAAACCTGATTTCCTTTGCACAAAAAGACAAAAAAAAAAAAAACAGGAAAAGATGAGGGAAAGGGAACGTTTATAGATGATCCTAGACACTCTTATCGGGTAGGTACTGCAGCCTCTTTCCGAGCTGCGTCTTGTAAGAGTTGGGTATCTACTTCATCAGCAGGTAACTGTACATATCGCACCACAGAACCACGGATAAAACAATTCTTAACTGATAGCTGTAAGAAAAAGAAAGATAGTTACTTCTACAGTTCTACTTTAGAACACACAAAAAAAGTCCAGGACTTACCATGTGAGGATATTTATCAGGGTCAGTAACACTGATATCCGTTAGCTTGATATTTAAGTATTGGTCTACAGAGTGCAAAGTGCCACAAATACTGTAACAAACACAAAGCAAATTTAAGTCCGGTTGTGAGGAATAGTAATTTGACGGCACAAGTTCAAGGGTCTACATAGAAATTACAGACAAATATCGCAGCATACCTTAAATCATTCTTTAATTCGACCACAACATCTTTCCCTACAAGGGATTTGAAGAACGAGTAGAACAACTGCAAACAATTCAACTATTATTACAAACAGAAAGGATATAGAGATTAGGGTGATCTTCTAGAGGTAGCAGACGTTCAATAGAACTCAAATCATTAGTAGATTTAAAAGTTAACAACTATCTTTTAAAAAGAAACTGCAAGGGGGGCAGGAACCCCACATTGTTGAACTTTAACCGTGAAATATTTTTCTTAAAAAGCCGGCTATCAATGAGCAGGAAAGCTCAGTCGAGGGTTGGGCTATCTGCCGACAGTTGGTCTCCATGATCATGGTGAATATTACATCCAGCTCAATAAGAAAAGCTTTTCAGAGATGTTGCTTACCATTTTCTAGAAAAAAAATAACACGCTATCGGCAAAATTCGAAATAATTGTTGTGGTTTAAAACACATATAACATAACCTAAACTATAACGTTCACTATAATGGATTCCACCATACACTCCTATCACTCCAAAACAACAAACAATTTAAGAACTTGATAAATGCCTCGTGACACAAAGGTCATTTGTTAGATACTATCTTATCAAAAGAAAGTAATTCTTGCGTTTTAAAAATATGTTATGCAACTTAAAATCAAAATTATGAGGCTTCTTCAGCTTTCGAGTGACGAAGGAATCAGTGTTGACATTGGCCAGCCTTGCATCGATGAAATCTTTCAAAACAACAACAACAAAGAAAACAAGGCAGTGCTACATCCTACTTATTTCAAAAATTGGTTCGCGCGGTTGGGCTGCGCGCTCCGCGCTGCGCTCATACTTGTTATCTTCTTACCGGCAACCGGCATTACTGTTGTCAGTGCTCTTTGGCTCACAGAAAATGATAAATTAAGTGTAATCTTTCATCGAATTTTCAAAAGTTGTGAGGATGGTGAGTATATAGTACCTTTACTCCTTGCATTGCACTTTTGCTATGCTAGATTGAAGTTTCAACAAATGCTTTCTGTAGAATCGAGAAGCTGCTTTTTGTCGTACCTATTACCTAACCCTCAGATGCATAGTAAACACAAATGGATTCGTATTTCTTTACTTTAAGCACCGAGAGGCCAATACACATTGCGTTGCTCTAGTTTTGAATCTTTTAATTTTCAGAGTGATAATATACCTAGAAGATGTGGTCGGTATCGGAGCGTGGTTCGGATGCTCAGCTCGCTGCTCCCACTTCGACCGGCTCCCAGAATTTTCTTTAATATTGTAAAAAACCCTAGCAATGTTGTGTATACTTTTAAGAATGGCTCCCAGAGTGATGAGAGAATTCCAGAGACGAGTCAACAATTAATATTCCATAAAAGGTTTGTGCAGCTGAATTTTATCATGTTGATCATCGTTTAGCTGAAAGTTAGTCATGTGTGCTTATTTCTATGTTGCAGTGACTTGAGTCCCTCTCAGATAAGTGTTAAACCAGATCTCCTTGAGTTTGGGCCGAAAATAGAAATGTCAAAAGATCCTGATAGTTCTGCTGATGAAAATAAAAAAGATGGAGTAGTTACTCAAAAAATTGACAATCTGGAGCGAGAACTTCAGGAATTAAGAGAGCAGATGTCAAGAATCATGGCAGCACAATTTCGGACAGGTTTGTCACCTAAACTCTACTTTCTCATGACTCAACAGATTCTTGATCAGAAACAAGGCTTCTTATACTTATTTTTTCATGTTTTACTGGGTTTGCAGAGAACAGGGATGCTCCAAGAGTCTCAGCTCCTCCACCCATGGCTTCATCAATTCCTGCAGTTCCTCCTCCACCACCTCCACCTCCACCACCTCCGCCACCGTTGCCTCCTATGAGCAATCTGTCAGTGCCACGTCTGACCATAACAAAATCTCAGTCGCTGAACCCCTCAACTCCAAAACGTCCCTCAGGAATGAAAGCTCCTTTTGATATGACCGATGTTCTAAAAGACATGGGAAAAGTAAAACTTCGACGTATCGAAAGGTAGTAGCCATTCTATTGGAGCCTTTCAAAATTTCTTTGCTAATTGAGCAGTTTTATAACCAGTGGCATGGTGTTACAGATCTCCTGGTGGAACACCGTTGCGACAAGCTCCTCCAGCTACAGATCCAAACACAGTTCTTATGCAAGTCCTCAAGAAAAGGTATGCTGCTATGCATGACAAGACACCTGAAAAGCTTCATCGTTGTTTGGAATCAGATTCCTCGTTTGGTGAAGAAAGTTACAGCCCTAAACTGGTTTGTTAAGACAAATTTAGCCAATGAAGTTGGTCTGATTGTTACCCTGCTATGTGTCCTTGCAAATGGCACATTGCAGATTTTATTTATACTGTTATCCATTTGTGACAGTTTGCTTCTTTTTCAAAGAATGCAAACTTTTTCTGTAAATAACATTTTGACTTTGTGAAGCATGATAATTGTACTCTGTGATATTTCTGTAAAGCGCACATTCAGAATCTCATTGTAAATGCAACTTTAAGAAATGAAGTGGTATTCTTGAAACCATTGTTTAAATTTATCCAGTGTGGAAATGCATTCCTACAAATCATGCTTTGCTGTGATTAGCAACTGTCCCTCAGTACTCTGCATAAATGGATTGGGAGGACTTAAATCCTAGAAATAGATCAGGCTGCTGCTAAGAAAAATTTCTGTTGATGATATAGCTGAGCATAAATTTTAATTCATCATTAAGGTGAAAGGTGATCAGAAAGTTTAGAATAAAAATACAAATCATGAATATATTGACAGTCAGTCATCCAGAGTGTCAGAACACACAATTTTTTTTTTCTTTTTAAAAAGAAAGCGGGACAATACTGAAAATTAACTACCAAAATATTTCATTAAAATGGATATGAATCATGCTTTCTGTCCTCATTCAGATTTTAGTGGAACCTGCAACTGAATCTGTAGGGAGGGAGGGTGGAACAAGTTACAATAATGATAAAAGTTGGGGCGAAAAAAACCTAGTAACAGAACTGATCCTCCAGATCACAGAATAACAATAACAGTTTTCAAACGCGTGCAACAGGGTTTAGGTGTTCAAGAGAACACTAGAAATTACATCTCAAAAAAAACTCTTCACATAAGAAATGTGATGACTTGTTTTTTTTTTTTCTGTTTCTTTTTTTTATATATAAACAATGTACAGCAGGCTATACTTTGATGTAATAATGGATCATAGAAAGGTGAAAAATATAGTTTCAAGTTGTTTTTGCTCGAATGGCAGCTCGTTTTCCAGTGACAGCCTGTGGCAAAAGAAGAGAAAAATGAAAATTATTTTTGATTAAGGATATACAGAGGAAAAATGAGTATATTGCATAGTATTACAATAAAACAACAGCATTACCTGGAAACCTGATTTGATGGAAGCCACTGAGCACCTAGAACCACATGTTTCACATTGAAGGAAGAACAACCTGGTATCCTTTTGAAGGATGGTGTCCGGTGATCGACAGGTATGACATGTTACATATTCCTTGATATACCGTCGAAGAACATTTTCTATTTGTTTCTGTTGGAAACGACCTTTAATAATCAGTTGGCTATTTCCATCAACAGATCCACTAGTACCCAATTCAGCTAACAAGAAATCCAACAAGTGCTTTGGTTGCCGATGCAATCTGAATGAGTGCAAAAAAATAATGAGTAAATTGAAAGTAGAAGAGAAAATGGTTACTAAAAACTACAAAAAATAGCATACGTTTTGCAAATCTCTGTGAAGTTGGCAAAGGATGTTTTCTTTGTTCCAATACGGACCACTTGAGGAGGTCTCATAACAAACTTCTGCTTTTTACCAGCAACCATCTCCGGGTTTTTGTCGTGCATGATTTCAAACACACGCTTTAAAAGTTCATCATAGGTGTAGTCACGGTCAGAACCACCCCAAGTCTGATTATCATTTTCTGTGAAAGAGGGGAGAAAAATTAAGAAAGTTCAATAAATGCATTTTCTTTTGCTTCCTGTAACCGACTCATTTCTAGCTGTTTGGAAAAAAGCTGTTGCCTAAACTACCATAATATTTTTGCAGCATTTATAACAAGTTGAGGAAGTTGACTATGAATTTTAAGCTAAATACTGTACAAGCAGAATAAAATTATTCCCTGAAATTTAATACATCAAACTTACCGTTATCATTCATACCATCCATAGCTTAGCAGCATAAGAAAACAATTACAGAAAATAATGACAAATCATCCTTACCACATGTATCTATCTATATCTATCTAGGCTACTGTTAAAAAATATTCAAACTAAAAATATAAGAACGAAGTTAAACAAGTAAACAAGTGATACACACCATTTTCCTTTTCTTCAGCCTTTTCTTTCTCATCTTCAGCAACTAAATCGTCTAAATCCTTCTTCTTCTTCTTTTTCTTTTTCGTCTTGCTGAAGTCCATATCATAATCAAAGCTATCCTGTACAACAAAGAAACGTTCAAGTTAAAAGCTTTGACATGCTATTCCTCCAAAAGCAGTTGCCAATGAATGGTTGTAATCTTACATCAACAGGATCTTCTTGCACAGGTTCACTAGGTTCTGCCGCTGTTGTGTCTGATGGAAGAGCACTGTCTAATTCTTCCAAATTAAATGCCTTCTTCTTCTTTTTCTTCTTTTTGCCAAAACTTTCTAAATCTGAAAAATTAAACAAGAAATAAAAATAGTATTAAGAAGTCAGAAGAGATCGTCAATGTCAACTGACAGCATGGAGGACTCTCCCCTCAAAAGGAAAAGTAGAGACAGGCCACTAATATAACAAAACGGCAATTGTTCTTAGCTGTGATTGGTCATCGAGAGCACACGAACTGATCAAAACATTTGCCGTTTTGCTGTGTTCCTGGCCTGTCTTCCTACTTTTCTTCTATAGGGGAGTGTCCTCCATTAGCCAAATGATTCAGTCAAGACTCACCGTCCATATCGACATTATCAACATTAGATGCAGGTTCCGTGTTCTCTTTGTCAGTATTTTCAGCAGCATCTGCGGGAGAACCTTCTGCCATTGCAGCATCCATATCAAATGCTGTGGTCTTCTTTTTCTTCTTCTTTTTCAGAAGGCTTGGATCGAACACCTATAGCATGAAGGGAAAAGGAAGAGAAACGAGACTGGTAAAACAAATACTGCATTTGTACAAAGAAATGGCCAACACGTAACGGCATGTTACGAAAAACAGACAACAAACAAAAATAGTAAGAAAAGTGCCACCAAGCCAAGGATTAAGCCATATCCAATGATATAAAGAATTACAGATGGACTTAGTATTGTTCAAATATTTCAAGTACACAATAGGGTCAAAGTAAAATTTTTAAATACAAAAGTCCATACAAATGAAGGTTGTTTGAAAATTTGATAATAAATAGAAGTACAGCTGGGGAGAAAATTGATCAGGCGGCTAGAAAAGTCTTAGAAATAGGGTCAACAGTAATGTCCAGTTGTCCAGGAGCCATCTGGACAGAGTGAGGTTAGATGGTCGCCGCCCATACAATACAAATGTGTAGTTACAGATAGAAGGAAATCCCTCAGAATGAAACTAAACATAAAATTTTCACAGTTTACATCTGAAATTTTGAAGTTTGTTGTGATTGCAATGACGGAGATGTGGGAAAAACCGCTGAGCAGTAGTGGCTGATGCAACTTTCACAGCCCGACATTTAAAACACATAGAGAAGACCTTTCTTAATAATATTAGATAAGAATGAAACCAAATATTACCGAATCTTCGTTATCAGCCATATTTACAGACGCAACGCGTTCAATAAAATTGTATGAAATTTTCAACGCCACATGTAAAAATTCGGCTGTCCGTCCGGATGGTTCATTCACACGCGGCTGAGGACCAGAAGACCGGGAGTCTGGCATAGGACAGGGTTGGTGGACCCCTCTAGGTAGATGGGTAGATGGAGCGTCCCGCTGACTATACGCAGTCACGTTCCGCGCACCACACACCACCCCACTGACGCTTGTTGGTGTGGTGTGTAGTACGAACGTCTGAAGAAAGAAGAGGCTATGTAATAAGATTTAAGAAGTTTATTTCAGTTGATAGCAGATATTCAGATCCTGTGTTACTTTGGTAAGTACGAGAAATGACCTTTTCTTATTTAAAATTTATCTTCTGCTTTCCTTTATTCCTTCAATAAAAAATTAATTTTTGAAGTGTCATAAAACTGTCACAGACGGCGTGCTTTTTGCTACGCTCATGATACGTTAAAATGTATGCGAAAGCATGGCAAAGGTAGCTGCAAGAATTTAAAGCATTTAGTTAAATAATTCGAAAATTTATTCATTAATACAAGTATTAACAGTATTTAGTAAATTTGATTATAACATAATAATAACAAGAAACAAAGTAGCTATCATTGTACAAGAATTCAAGAAATAAAACTTTACTCCTCAATTCAATTTTTCAATATCATATTTTAACATTATACAATACTTGAAATCAATCAACTATAAATAAATAACAAATCAGTCTATTGTGTTCAGGAACTTTAGTTGATTTAAGGCAAGGTATGGATGGAAGTCTTGCATTCAGAGATGTCAAGTTGTAAAGGCTAATCTATTTGTATATTATGTTTATCTCTCAAAGTTGAGGGTTTTCCTGGCACAAAAATGGGTCTGGGAACAAATTGCACTTCAGGTCCGTAAATATTTGGAGATTTTTTTACTACAGAAACAGAAGAACTAACCGGATCAACACTATCACTTGTGGTACTGCTTGCAGCTGCAGATAACAAAGCTGTCTTTATATCAGCTCTCTCTTGTAATTTGGGTGCTCTACTCATCTGCTTTCTTAAAGTTTTTTTAGACATTTTCTTCTTTTGAAAAGCCGGAACCTGACACTTTAACTTCTCTCTTGAGGAATGCTGCACAGTTGCCGTCATTTCAGGAAGAGTTGTTTCCCTGTCAGCTTGATTGACAACAGATCGGCACTGAGCCAACATTCCAGCCATGTTACTTCTCAAGTATGGGTACAATAATTGTTTGACAGAGTCATGTTTTATGTGATCGGCAAGTTCTTCTAAAGATTTCAACAGATCGGCCTCTTCCTTTTCTTGCCTGATATTAACTGTAGTCGTTGTACTTGTCTGTTCCTCTTCATTATAATGGAACTGAACCTCATCACTTAGAAATAAATTATTGTCTTGACTAGTATAAAATTTGGAATGCACCTTGTGAATGTGCTTACACAAAAGAATATCATCAGGGCATGTGCACATGTACATATGAGCACAAAGATTGTCATGGCAGTCTGTAGCATGACATTGAAAAAAGCACATACCAGGTTGAGTGCAAGTATCAGAGTTTCTGAACACTTTATACTGTACACCTGGTATGGACTGAGATTCAATGATCCAATATTTTGAACCATTTTCATCATATTCCTGTACGTCATCACAGGGAATATTTACACCTTTTAAATGCCGTTCAGAAATATATTGAAAATACTGCTCTCTTGGTGCCACAGTACATATGGTTGTTTGCCTTCTGGTGTAGTAGTCCTCTTCAACCTCTAGAAGAAGATTCACCAATGTCTCAATCCTCTTGTTTGGTTTTCTCTTCAGGTAAATTGTTTTCAAAATATTATGAAAAGATTCCACATACATAGTGGTCTCAACATTTCCATGTGGGAATCTTCTATAGCACTTAGCCCACTGCATTCTCTTTTTAAGACAGTATGTCTTAAAGTAATCTACAAATGATTTAGTTTTTTTACCATTTTCATATTTATTTATAAAGGCCTTTAGTGTGAGCTTGAATTCTGATTCTTGAGGGAGATCTATTATAACACAGAGTTCCTTAAACATCTGATCTTCTAGCTCTGTTTCCTTAACCTTGGAATGTAACTGAGCCTGCATGGTCCTTTTAAAGTGCCAATCACATAAAATATGTCTGATTAATTCTTGAAAACCCATATTCATAGAGTTAATTAATGCAGGGTCATCATCAGTGATAACACAATTAATTTCTAAATCAGGCAACCTTAGTCTCAATGCCTCAAAAAAATATTTCAACGTATGCTCATCCATTTTGCTACTTATTAAATGTGCAAGAGGATATCCTCTATTGAGTTCATCAACTCCCACAACATTTAATAATTTGCAACCATATTGGTCCATGTCATGTGTAGCATCAACAATGAGGATAGTCTGACTTGCCATTCTCATCATATCTGCTTGCTCCTTTGATTGCAGACCCAACATGAATACCTCTTGAGGAAGATTAATGGCTGACTGTGGACCATGTTGCAACTCTGCTTTATATGGTTTGTAAATTAAAACTGGATTATATTCTTCTTCTACCAGTCTTTCAAATAGCATTTTTACTGCTTCAGCATCATTCGCAGATAAACTTTTTGCTGCAACCATTAATCTTTTACGTTCTCTCAAAGTTTTAAGATTAATAAAATCATTTCTAGTTAGCTTTTGTGAGGAATTTCTGTTCACTCTTGCAAATTTGTCTCCTCTCAGAGTTTTTAAAATTTTTCTGGGTGAAGCACCTAATGCAATGTGCTTGTCAATATATGAATTAGTAGCATCATTAAGAGGCTGATGCTTCAAATCAGCTACTTGCAGTACATGATTATGTGTAGGGTAATACTTTACCTCTACACTGCCCGTCTCTGTTATCACTACTTTAATCATTGCTATGCAATTGAACCCAGTTTTCATTCTTCCCTTTTTGTTGCAGCTCTTTTTTCTCCGTTTTGAGGATTCCTCTTCTCCGGAATTCTCGCCCTCTACTTCAAGACTGATCGGTTTAATTTTTGGAGTTACTGTCTTGGCACGTCTGGGACCATCTTGCTGACAGTAATAATAGCGGTGGCTATCTTTTTCTCCAAATTGTCCTGAAAAATAGCTGTACTGCCTCCCCTCTTCTTCATCCTTCCAATTTTTAAAGAGTGCCAAGTTGTCAAACTGAAGACTTTGTACTGGTAATATTTCTGCTTCACCCGAGTGTGAAGTCTGCATAGAACAAAATATATTTTATTTTGACACATTTTTGATATGTTTTTGTAATCATTTTACAATTGATTTGATACACTCTTACCTTTAGATGATCAATTAGAGCAGTTTTGTGCCAAAATCTGGAGTTGCAGTGCTCAAATAAGCACAAGTGCCGCACCTTCTTTCTATTGTCAATTGCAATGCACCGGTTTTGAGTATTATGCCTCACAAAGCTGTCTTTTCTTGCAAATTCCATGTGACACTTATCACATGAAAACTTCTTTTCTCTTGCAGGGTTTCCAGAACAATGTAATTTGTGAAGTTTTAAACTTTTCTTTGTTTTGTAACCCTTATTGCAAAAAGGGCAGGTGATTGCATTGTCAATGGCATCAGAAAAAATATTCCGGCGCACAGTAAGGGCTCCTAGTGGTTCAAAGAAAATATTTTAAAACCGTCATGAGCAAATATTTATGAATATCTCAATAATATAAGATATTTCTAATCCTCACCAGTTCTCTTTGGTTGAATAAAATCATCAGACAATGGGGATGAAGGTAAAGCGCGGGACTCAGTCAACACCTCATCATTAACAACTTCATCACCTGAGTTAGCCATTATTCCTCTTTGAATCCCGTGATCAAATCGCGCGGGTCAGACTAGCGCTGTCCAGGTGCGCCGCGAGGTCTACCTGGCTCAGGTGGGCGTACGGTAGCGCTCAGGTAACAGGTGTACCGCGGCGGCCCGGTATGCACAGGTGTAGCAAGCGGCAAGAGCTTTGCCCTAAGTCGTGTAGAGCGCGCCATCGGCGCGAGTCGACGGGCGCTCGCGCGGTGCGCCCGTGACTGCGCATAGTCGGCGGGACCCTCCATCTACCCATCTACCTAGAGGGGTCCACCAACCCTGTCCTATGCCAGACTCGAAGACCGGGCTCTCTAAACACGACCTCCATGTTTAGTTAAAGGCGATGTTGATATTCGCACAAATAGTGCATTTAGCTACCCTCGTTATTCGCAGCTATGAGGCCGTCTTTCCCGCTTCTTTTTTAAAAAATTGTAGCAGCACTGTCACGGCTGGGATGCAGTTTTATGATGCTACTAGGATAAGGTATGTGGAGAAGTGTCACTAATGTATCACATTCCAAACACTTTTGTTTCTCTATGTACCGTAAAACAGGCTAATATGGACCATGCTATGTAAAGTGGACCACCCTCTTTTTCCTATTGGCCTGCACTCAATGGGGTTGCGGAGTGGGGTAACGGAAGTCATAATACAGAGTAGTCTTCCATGCTATTTTTCAAAATACACATTTGATCCACATTTTCGAAATTTACCAAGATTTGATGTCATGCGCCGCCGGCAGAAAGTAGTCCACCGGCGGAACGCGCCCAATAAGCATTAATTCCTGATAAATTTCGAAAATTTGTGTCAAAATATTTTCTTGAAAAATAGTATGGATGACATCTCTGTACTTATGACCTCCCACACTCCGCTCCGCTCCCCCATCATGTGCAGGCCAAAGTGAAGTGAAGTGAAGCGAAGTGAAGCGAATCATTGTGGGAGCACCCTGGGCATCCCCCACCTCCCCCAAAAAACGCTTTGAATACTACAAGGATATAAAAGTAAAAAGAAATGAAAAACAATTTTTTAAAAGTAGACTATTTAGCCGCCCTTAAGTTGTTTTTTTTTTCCCCTCTGAAATTATTAGCATTCTGACTCAACTTGTACTACTGTGTGAAGGGAGTAAAAGGAACTAAATGAAAAGGAAAACAAACAGAAAATTCAGCTTCTATTGAGTTAAAACATGTGTCTGGAATATTTCATGTGGATTGTGTTTGAACGTTGAGGCAAAGAAAGTAACTCTGCAAGAGCAGACATTTTTACCGTTGTGATTGGGTACTTATGCTAGAGAGAACACATTTTCTTCTATATTTCTTTAAAAAAGACCATGTTTTTTATTATTAATAGTTTACAGCTTAAGGACAGGGCAATACATTTTGTGGGCAAGTATAAATAAGGTGAAGGTGGGCACTGTTGGGAGAACATGATTGAGAGAGCTTCAACACATGACAAGTAATACTGAGTTGATTTAGAAGTACGTAATAATGGTACGTATTTACAATCTTGTCATGAAAAAAAGAAAAAAAAAAAAAAAAAAAAAAAAAAAGAAAGAAAGAAAAGAAAAGAAAAATGGAATTATGCGCTTGTATTGCATATGTTCATTTCTTCCATCAAAATTCATTCTTTAAAAACAATTTACAGGACTGGTTTAGAAACCATCTGTTAGGTACAATAGTTCACAGCACACTCTTTTTTGATTGCTGCTTGCGTATGTTAGTCACCATCTGAAAAATTAAATAAGAAAGAAATCACAATAGATTAGAAAATTATTCTGATAAACCTGCTCTGGTGTACTAAAGACTAACCACCAAAATTACCTCCTTAATTGGGTCTGGTAGCCTAATTCCCACAGCATCAGCAATACTCCGTGTAAGAGGTAGAGCACAAATGGAGGTGGTTTTCTGCCGAGGTTTCTTTGGAACAACAGCTAGATAAAGAGAGAAAAAAGGTTACTGTACTTGAGGTTTGACTAAAAAAGAAACTATTCAGTCGATAACATGTATTTCTCGAACCATTATTTGCAGGTGATGAGGTAGTACTAGCCACTGTAGTCTGGTTTGAACTAGATCCTCTTCGCTTCGGCGGTCTTCCCCTACGAACATCTAGAAAGGACAAGTCTCTGTCAGAATAATCTCTTCCTTTCCTTGCCTTCATTTGACTATAAAATAAACGAAGATACAAACCAGTTGTGGGAGGCTTTTGAGGTAAAGTACTAGGTTGGGCAAGTTCTACACGAGTATCAGCAATGTTTTCATCATCTCCAGTTGAAGCGGGAAAATCGCCAGCCAGATTTTCACCCAAGCCAACACTTAGGGCTTTTTCCAGCCCAAGATCATCCAAACCAAGGTCAACTAGGTCTGATTCAAGGGCAGTTGACCCTAAACCAAGGTCAGCTAGGACACCTCCACATGTGGAGTCAATAGTAGCTTGCTCACTTTGGCGTCTACTTGTTCTTCCACCACGCTGCACACCTGCCAAAAAATAAATTAAAAATACAGAACTCTGTGGAATTTTTGTAATGGTTAAGTGTGAAAATATTTCTTACAGCACACATGCATTTGCCAACAGTCTTTCAAGTATTACATTTCTCTTTGAGAAAAGATATAAATACAAGGACACATAAAAGGAATATGTTTAGGTAAGGAAAAGATTTGATACACATAGCACCCTACAAATCTCATTGCTTTATCTTCTTCAATTCAGATGGATTGGAAAACAAAGAAATGATGTATGTGTGTGTACTTTACGCTAACAATGCCAGAAACACATTACATTATCATGTTTCGCAATGAATAACCTGTGCTCACATAGTTTGCTTAATCGCTATATGTCTTACCTCTACTCACGGAATTCATGACATCTCAATGCCAACTTTGTTCAAGCATTCACAGGCCCAAAAAGATTTTGCTGATGCAAACTGGAGAGGTGTTGTGGGTGTGTCCATTTATAAATTATTAAGATAAATTCAGTCTGATAATATGTACTTTTAAGTTATGTAATAATTTGGTTTATGGAAGAATGAACTTTAAAATGCCCGGGTAATTAACTTGCCAACAAAAATTGAAGGACTTTCTGTAGCCAATAAATTTATAGCTATAAAAAATATATACCTCTACTATTTTAAAATAAGTGTTAAAAGTAAAATATTTTAAAATCACAAGACTGAGTGATGAAAATGGTTCACTCAATTCTTAATGCTAGGACGGCCAATTCTTGCATGGCAACTTGATGATGAAGAAACATGCTGACGAAAATCCCACGTTGAATTTCAGATTCCATGATTCCACAAATAATTTAAGTGAATTTTTCACGTCCAAAATATTATATGGATGATAAAAAGGCTAAATTTAATTAATTTTGAAGAAATTCAGAGACCAAAGCTATAACAAATAAACTGAAATGGTAAAAACTTAATGTTATCAATTTTTAGTTTGTATAAAAAATTAGACATGCTTTGGAAAGAAATTTAAAAAGCCAAAATCTTGCAAGGCAGATGAAAATACTAATTTTACTTTAAGTAGACACGATGTAAGATTTAAGAAAAGGAATCATGGAAAATCAATTAGGATGAAGTCTTCTTGGAGGTGCGGTAGAGATGTCTTCAAGTTGGTGGCAGCAAACAGGGATTCAGAGAGACTTTACTTATTGTTTTTTTCAATAAAATTAATTTGAAATTATTGAAATTTTTGAGTTAATAATTTAAGAAGCAACAAAAAGTTAACTGGAGGCAAAGATAAAAAACTTTGTAAAATTAAAAATTCTTGTGAGGATTTGCGATACAAGTTAATTTTTTAAAAAGAGCTAAGGCATGTAGAGGGGATAGTTCTTCTTGATGAATTGATGATCGTTGAATCGGCTTGTTGTCTTCATGTGATGAGCAATTTGATTCGTAAGTTTAGTTTTCAAATTAGAAAGTTACACTGATTTTACAAGGTTAGAAGACTTCTGGCGATAAGATACTAACCTTACATGAGCTTCCAAAATCATAAGAATCTCAAATGCATGGTATTGTTCCATGATGCAATTAATAATGAAACTTTGATAATTTTTTAGTGAACTGGAAAATATAGTTGAAAAGTCTCTGAAAAAGAGGAGATTTAAAAGTAGGAAATTTAAGAGACTGAGAAAGAGAAACTACTTCCACGGTGTAAAAACTGAAAGCCCGTTGCACTAGAAAATTAATTAGATGAGAACCAAGATTGAAGTACTGAGAAATCCTAAGTCTTGAAATATTACTTGAAACCCTTGATTCCGATTCAATATCAAATTTAAATGAAACTTTTAAACAATCATTAAATACATTTTCAGGCCTCATGTTAAGTGGCTTCACATATTTTAGAGGGAAAATTGTCATTCCACTGTCAAAAGCAAAAAGTTTGTAAGTTTGATAATGAAGTTAGAGTGATTATTTGAGCATAATCAACTATTTGTAAACACAAACTGAGATTTTCCTATTAAAATTATTACAAAATAGTTTGTGCATTTCTTAACTAGAGTGAGCAGAAGGATGCAAGACTTATAAAATACACACAAATGAGCATCCTCTCAAAGCTCTAGCAAATTATATGTGAGGTAGATAAGTAGTAGAGATCAGAGTGGAATGGTATAGCCTAAGTCACACCATATTGAAGGAACAGCTTCCCTAAGTGTTCATCATATAAAGCAGAATGTTGATGCGTCATCATCAAGCATCTTGCAAATGGCAATACCAAAAGTAAATCAATACTTAAGCAACAAAATGGTATTGATAAAAGCCATACCTCCACAAATTGAAATAAGATGACATGACAAGATCAAAGTTTGAAGCAATAGCTTTTGATAATAATGTGATGTTTCCACATGGTTGTTTGGCTCATAAGGAACTTTCAAGAAAACATCCAATACACAATCGAATTACCACACTACTTAACATGTCGAATGATAACTAAAGTAATATAGCAATAAATACCTTGTACAAACGACTCATATTGCACATAAATAAGCTTTTCCTATTACAAACCGAGGCAAGGATTCTAAATTTTCTTACTTATCGTACCATCAAAAATAAAATATGAACAGTTTACAAACACCATTCTCTTTTTAAACATAACACATTCCTTTTTTTCCCCTAGTTTTGTTAATTTTTTTTTTTTGTTTTACCTAACTACACAAGAGAAGGGAAGTAACTGCTACAGTTCACGCACATTTTGACATTTTTATATCTAGTACATAAGATTGTGAGCTGTTGCAGTTACTTGCCCCTCTCTCAGTGAATTTCCACCAATAAAAAACCAGCTTCATACAAATTTAAGTAGTAATACTAAACGTTAATTTTGAATACTGTACTTCAATAAATTAGAACAAACATCAATTCCGCACCTTTCATCCATAAAAATTACAAGAACTAATTATTTGAGTAGTCAGCTAAACTAGCTCAACTACCAAATTAATTTACAAAACAATAAAAATATCCAGATCCTTAAAAGGAAATGGAGTTGAATACTATAGAACAACCTAAAATTAAATTTGTCTCTGAAGTTAATATCCCTGTGTTCTCCAAGCAAAACTCCTCAAGTTCTGTCAAAACAATATACATTACACCTAATTAATCTAGACATGACCATAACTTGCTGGTTTTTGACTGAGGATCACAGAAACATCTTATATTGACATTGCACTATAATCAGGATATAACTCTGGCCCTTTGATAACAAGAGCAAAACATAATAAATTAAAATACAGGATACAAAATTTTTACAAAAACTGAAACTAAGTACATATTGATTCTTAATAACAACAACAACAACACAATAATTCAGCTATAAATCTGCTTAGGGCTCCTGCTTAAACATCATTAGCTATCTTGCTACAGGTTTTGGCAAGGATTTTTTTCGGCGTTTTGAATCTTCAACAGTAAAGCTTTGAGTGTCATTGATGGTGGCGTTGGTGGGAATATTTTGCTTCGAAACTGCTGCCGAGCTACGGGTGCGGCGGCTTGAAGTTGGTGCTTTGCGTTTCTGTGCACTCACTGTAACATCAGGTTTGGACTTGGAACTTGCTCCAAGTATTGATGTGATACTATGGTTTATGTTAGAACCATTGTACATCTCAGAAGTACAATACGGGCAATACTTGAAACCAGTAGCATTTTTGCATCTACCACAACAATTATTCTTGCAAGCATGACACTTCAACTTCTTGTCTGTGAAAGCACTCGAATTCAGTATGCTAAAGTCACTCACTGTTGATAAGCTATTGTTTGTACTGCGGCCCGTTAGATAACATGTCCCCTCACAAGTTGGTGAGAGGCACACCAAACACTTCAATTCAGAACTTTTACAAGAGCCATTACATGAAGAAACTTTGCAAAGTGCACACCTCTGCATCTTGCGGGTGTTGGAATTGGCAACAGAGCAGCGTGAATGGCTTGTCATGCATTTCCCACTGCATGTTGTCGATTTGCACTGTATGCACTTAAGAACAGTCTTGGTAGTCTCTTGAAAGGTGACCTTCTGAGTCTTCATGCCATCATTGAATGAAGAAGAGGAGGGTTGGCAACGTCCTCCACAATTTACAAACTGGCAAGCTGGACACTTCATGCCAGCAGAAATTGGAGTGGAAGTAGTTTTCAAAATGCCGTTAAGACCTCTTACTGCACGTTTGTAGTTTGAAACTTGCTTGACATTCTTGCACTCACCCATACAAGTGTGAGAATTGCAGCAATGATTTTCTCTTCTTCTTAAGTCCTGGCACCTGCCTTGACATTTTGTTTGCTTACAGTGCTTGCAGTGAGTATCAAGTCTGATAGAAGTACCACCAACACCGACACTCTGAACATGATTTTTAGATGCACTCATGTCTATCGGATTACAATCACGAAAATCTTCAGATACAGAAACTGATGGGACACAATTACTTTTCACAGGGACAGCAGTTTGAGCACTGGGCCAACTATACTGACTGTTCATCACAATAACACTTTTGCTGATTCCTTGAACCTGAGCAATGCTTATCATGGGAGCTGAAGGATATGATGATTGACCATTCACCATTCTACCATTTGACATTACTTCACAAACAGGGGGTATTGATTTACGTTTCTTAAGAGGTAGATTTAAATTAGCAGCTAAATCAGATTTACATTTTGCCTCTGCTACAGAGGCTTCTCTAACGCGCACAGCTTCCTCTGCCAAAATTTTAAGGTTGTCAGAAGCCTCCAATATGAGATTACTACTTGTGTTTTGAGGTGAAGATAAGGGTGTGGATGGGTGTGGTGATGGAGGGGGGAGTTGAACTTTAGGAGGAGGAGGTGGTGGAGTTTGATCTTGAGGAGAAGAGGAAGTAGTTTTAGCTATGGGTTGGGGAACAGTTTGGCTTTGGGAAAGAGAAAGAGCTTGCAGTTGAAGATGAGGTTGAGGTTGGGGTTGGGATACGGATTGGGTTTGGCATTGAGTGCGCATTTGAGCTTGAGTCTGAGTGTGAATTTGCATTTGAGTTTGAGAACGCGACTGTGCACGAGCGCGCATGTGTGAAATGTAGCGGGCCAACTCATCAGAACGCACACGCATTACCTTACCCCCCATCATAACAGTTTGCCATAACATACCTTGAGAGGCTCCCTTTCCGGACTTCACATCTTGACCAAGCTTGGGTTCCTCACTCCCCTCTGGTGAAGCCTTGGAGTCTACACCAGCATAGCATGAGGAGAGGTCTGCTGTTGAACCAGTGCCAGACGACTGATTGATGATGGTGCTTTGAACAGATGAGAAGTCTGGGACACTCGACCACCTAAACTTGGAGAATTCATCTTCATCCTCTTCAAGAAGAGGACTGCCTTGGAATGGCAGAGATCCTGTTACATCAGCGCGACGATACATCATTGATGTTTGATCCATTCCCTCAAATGATCGACAGTTAAAAATATCGTCATTAAGACGAAACATGCCAAATTCTGAGAATGAATCATAAACTGCGCCCTCATCAGCAGCTGGGTCGTTTCCACTGAACAGCAGGAGATCTTCTTTCGGAACTTTACCATCCATGTTCAAGGCGGGCTTCAGGTCTAATGGAAGGCTTACATCTGTAGGAACTTGCCTTGATTGCAAAATTTCAACAGATGAATCGCACTCATTGGTGTCAAGATGTGAGGGTGGCACAGAGCCAGCATCAGGACTAACCGAAGATGAAGCAACCGCTTCATTATCAGAGCCAGGCTGAACATAGACCAAAGCCTCCAGAACCGAGTGCTGCCGACTACTTGTTGGCATTTCTGACTCACATGGGTCTACTTTAACATGAGTCTGTGCCACTCCTACCTTGTTCACCTGTTCCATCATGAAGGCAGATCCTAAACAACAGTCCTGCACACCCTTTGCTGCACTTGAAGCTGATAATGGATCTGCTGCACCTTCAGTCTTCATCATCACAAATTTAGGATCAGGTACAGAAGTTTCTTTTTTCTTTTTACTGTCTTTTCTTCTTGTTTTGTCTATGGTATCTATTCTAGAATCAGGACTGTCAGGTTGCTGCCTTTTCTTTTTGAGAGAAACTGAATCAGTTTTTTCTTCTATTTGAGCTTCATTGAACATGTCAGATTCTTCTAGGAAACAACTAGATTCACCATTTGATATTGTACTCCAGATATCATTGATAAGACTACAGCTTCCACCTTCTTCAACCTGCAAGCAGATGAAACAGTGTAGTAATTAAAGAATTCATTTGAGAATTAATTTTTGGATTAGTTAGTTGGATATACATATTGATACAAAAGAAAGTGAATAAAATAAAATTGTATAAAATTGTGTAAAATAAATTGTATAAAATTACATCAGTCATATTTCTTGCAGAAGTCCTAGAAGAAATTGTAAATGGTTTTTCTACTTCCTCGGGTGTTGTCAGGTTTCTTCGGTAAACATTAGAACGGCAAGTGTCTTTGCAATATCGAAAGAGTGCCTTCAAAGAAATGTCCATGTTAATGTAATCACTTGTTTTCACAAACATTCCAGCACTTGCTTGAAATACTCTTACCCTGCATGCATCTTTGACACTGAATTTGGCTCCAAGATAAAATAGGGTACAATTTTTCTTGGATTTAGGAATCCTTGGTAATACTTCTGTATGACATCTTGCAATTTCATGATCCTACAAATAAGGATGAGGTACCAATTAGAGATATAACTGACATCAAACTCTGCAATATAATAAATGATTAAGGTCCCAACCAGGAAGTATTCAGGAGGGGGGTGAAGTCGCTGCACTGCCAATTTGTTGATTGCTCGACGTTCTTCAACATCCGCTACAACATTTTTCCATAACTTGAATGACAACAGGAATCTAACATATGTCAGTTCTGCAAGAGGCCTTCGGACTACAAGTTCAGATAAAATTTTTCTGAGGAGAGGTACGCATACTTTTTTGGAATGCTTGTTGATTAGTTTTGTTTTTAAGAGAGCATCTAAAATATGATCTTCAGAATAATCTGCAATCAAAACCACAATTTTATAAACCACAATTTTATAAAATTTCAGGGCCTGATTCTTGAGAAGAGAAAAATAAAAAGCACTTACCAAGGAAAGTATACAAAGATGTAGAGAGCTTATTGGTAACTGTTTTTTCTGTGTCTTTTCCTCTCCTGCAAAAAGGTTGAAATTATGTTAAAATGAACAAAGCAAAAGTAGCATCTGAGAGTGAAATGTCTCACCTGGCAGCAGTAATCTCCAAATCTAGGTACATGGCCATAAGTTCTGTCATTTTGTCATAGTAAAATGAATTTTCAATGGGCTGAAGAAAGAAAATATGACATAAATTATTCACTGCATTAAACTAAGAAAAAAACATGTCATGTATATTTGGAAAGTTTATATATTTATAACTTGGAAAAACAAGATGAGCATGTATCTGAGCAAACCAACTTTCATGATACTGATAGAACCATAAGATACCAGCTACCAATGAAAAAGTACAAAATAAAAATACAAACAAACAAAATCAGCTCTAGAGTTTAACTAAAATCTTCTTTCTAAATGCGGGTTGAAAGGGCCAATCAACAAAATATAATATTAAAGTAGCTGACAAGTAATTGCTTTGATCATCTCACCTCCCTAATATCCATGTAGAGCATATGGAAGAAGATCATAGTGTCGTTGATGTTCCGCTTCAACTTGGCTGCTTTGTTGGGTAGCTTGTGGCAGTCCCGGTAGTGAGGTGTCACATGCCTGTGAGCACAGTGTTTGACATGATAGTTTGAGAGCATTCAAATCTCAAAATTCTCAAACTTTCAAGTCCACTCTAGGAAACCTTGTACATGGCTAAAGCTAAGCTTAATGTCAACGTACAAGGATGATCCCAAAAATGAGAGGACCTAACAGGGGATAACAAGGCTTCCTTCTAAAAAATAATTAACCAATAAAACTTTCTCATTAAATCCGCAAACTTATGTCAAGGTATTTTAAACATCATAGTAATGACAGCATTATGATACATGCATGCGTCAACAATTTCAGTTGATTTCACTATCTTTAGAATTAATTTATTTTAATCTGAACTAATTCAGGGTGTGCCACTTGTCATGCATCTGAGCTGGAAGCCTCTTATTTATGGTAACATAAACAAAACCTGTGCTATGATCTAATAACAGGTTTTAAAGCATTATTTCTAGTCAACGCTTTCTGAAGGAAAAATTGAAATCATAACAAATCTGGAGAAACAGAGGCACGAGACAACTTGAAAATAGTTTGAAGTAACTTACTGGGTCCTAAACATAAATGAAGTTATGCATCAGGGATGACATATTTGCCATCAGGGATCAATGCTTCAGTCAGGTTTACAAAAACAGAGTGCTCAATTTCAATTCTTCCTAAAAGTAGGGTATGGAAGAAAAACTCTAGTAGCTTCTATGAAGTATGAGTAGCCAAGCCCATGGATGATAGTGTGTCCCTCACAGTTTTGAATCTTAAATACATGAAAGTAAATAATACTTACTCTATATATGCACTGAGCAGATCATCCAGCTGTTTCATACTCTTAGAGCCAATTGCAGCACGGCACTGTTTGGAAAAGGAATTAAGCCAGGGAAAGTTCTTTTCCTGGGCTTTCTCCTCTGTTCCACATCCTTCTGTTTCAGGGCTTGCTTGACTGCCCGCATCACCAACAGAACTTTGACAGTTCAATCGACTGACTAATGCTGAGACACCTGCACAGAGATAAAATAGAAAAATTAACAAACAATTAGAACAACAATTATTCATTGGAACAACAAACAGTTAGAAGTTGCATCAAATGATTGAAAACAGTGCATTGACATGAGTGTTCTCATTTTAGATTTAAAAAAAAAAAAAAAAAAAAAAAAAAAAAATACAACTTTGGTATATGTGTATAATTAGTATTGTACGCCCATTAAACTGTAGGAAAAGGGGAAGGGTCTATTAAGTCTCTAGACATGAGGAATGTGGCTTCCTCTCAAAACAGGACGAGTGAGTCGGCCGAACAAGATCATCTAAATCTACAAGCGAGTCCGTGAAGAGAAACGGGGGCCGTCCCGCCCCGACCTCACAGCTGTCATTGCTTCCTGGCAGCCAAAACGATCGATATAACCTCGCAGCGCCTTCGCCCCTCCTAGGGCGGACACCTCGAGACACAAAAACGTGCCAAGGGCCGCTGAAAATCAACGCGTGCGGCAAACTTGCATCGTCCGCGTCGAGCCAGCGACCTAATTGAGTACAAACCGTTTGGCCCTGACCAGGCGAAGGTGCAAGACGCTCCGCGTTTCACCCGGAGCAGAGAGGTTAGGCGGACGGCTGGGCGAGGTAGGGGACGGCCGCAGGGACTTGGGACAGTGGGGCATTAAAGGTATCTCAGAAAGTCAGCACACGATCAGCGATGGGGAAGGTAAACAGTCAAAACACCTGTAAACTCACCCAGCGGATGCTCAGCCCCGTGCTCTACAAGCTCTAGAGATTCATTCGTATAACTCGGCACTCGCGGCTCCGAAGCATTCATTTTTACAGCAAGCATTAAAACAGACTCATGAAGTATTAAAATAATAGTCACTTCTAAAATATACGGGTAAACAAGTTAAAAACGAAAGCATGTTCGGCGACATACATTTCGCTTTGTTATGGTTTGATTTTGTTTCTAAAAAGCGGGGTGCGTTCTCTTGTGCTAGCCTGCTGCGAATGTGCACGCGTCACAGAAAGAGGTCGCACGCGGTCGTTCTCGGCGGGCACCGCTGACCACCACCCCTCTCCCCCTCCCTCACCACCAGCCACCAGCCCGCCATTTCCGAATCCGCTACAGATACAGATCCCGCTCAAGTGGATGAGGATGAGGATACATCCAGGAGCATGTACCTGTCGTAAGCGGACAACGCCCCTTTTGTCTGCCTCTATCGCACCAATGAGGTACTTTTAAGAAAAGAAAGGCAGAGGTAGCATACCCGAAAAGAGTTCTTTTCTTCTTTTCTCCGGAGGGGGGAATTCCACACGAAGCGCGCCGTTTGGGGAATGATTCTGTTTTGAATAGGAGCCAATCTGCATTCCACTTCATGTATTTCATAAAAAAAAAGAATCTCACAACACAAGGTCCTCAAGGTTTGTCCAGTTTCGTTCGCTTTATTTTGATCCCAGGGATTGAGTTAGGCAGTTATCTCCACTGATGTCCCTCAGTCCTTAGTCGCTGGTCCAGAGCTGTCCCCCTCTTTTCGCCTGCCGTTAAATCACGTGCCCTCAATTGAATCTGTCTGTACCCTTGTTAACTGTCAGCCAGTGCCAGTGCAACGTGGCAACGTTCCGCCGCCCCAACGGTCGGCCCGGCCCCCGGCCCCCGGCCCCCTCTGACCCTCTGATCCGCTCTCGTCGCAAGGCGGCCGAGCGCTTGTGTCAGAGATCTTGTGTGAAAATGGTTGCGATAATGACAGCAGTCATCAATGCGTTCTCGCGATCAGCGATGATCTCTCTTTACTTTTCCAAACTACAGTTCTGTCTGGTTGAGACGGCTATTCAAACAACCTCGCAGAAACAATCTTGTCACATGATCGCAACGTCCAATGGTCAATGGTCCCCAAGTAACTCTCCGCTATAAATTTTTTTTTTTTTAACGGAGTTGTTTATCGTCAATGAGGAGGCATGTAAATCCACATCGAGAGGGACCCCCACCCCCACCCCACCCCCACCCCACCCCCACTCCACCAGTTCACCCCCACCGCCACCAATAACAACAACGACCAACCAACCACCGCTCAACCGCTCCCGCCACTTCGCCACCACTTCCGCTCCAGGCTCCTGTCCAGTACCCGGTCAACCTGGTCAACCCGGTCCCGGTTAGGCAGAATAGGATTTAATTTGTCGGCAAGGTGAGTTTGATCAAATTATTACGTTGCATTTCAATGAACGAATGAACGGAGAGCATGGGTAGAAATGAATAACTTGTAATCAGCTTGGTCGGAAGATCGAGGGCATGACTCCATGATGACTGAGAGGTTAGGACAAGGTGCAAAAGCCGACAAAAAACCGGTTTCTACCCTACCTAAACGCTATGGTCAATGATTTGCCTGTTGGCACCGTAACGGCTGGGTGCGGTGTTCTTGGGTACGGAGTCTACGTGTTCTCTCTGAAATCTCGGGGAGGTGACCCCATCCAGCTAGGCCCCTTTAGGTAAATGATTGATCAGAACAGACCGTACTTTTCACTGTAATTTTTTCTGGCAGTGGACGCACTGTGACTAAGAACAGCTGATGTCTACTTTATATCAACAATTGTGTGTATGCCCTTCGAGTGGGTTGCTGTAAATGAAAACTGTAATTTAAAGTTGGAGAAAATGTTTGTCGATTAGCCGGAAATTTTGCTAGCTTGGTCAAAATACTTTTTATTGAAAGATTTTTAATATGATCAGCTGTTAGTCAATATTACGACTGTGCACAGTCATACTTTCATATCAGTGTGCATATGATGCTCAGGGGGCAGCTCAATGAAGTTTTAACATTAATTACTGGGGGCTGTTCAAACTTGGAAAGTTGCGCAAAGTTTTCTTGTGCAATGCAGCGATTACTGGACTTATTCCACACATTTTTTCTATCTTCTTTTATTCTCTAAAGAGAATGATGATCATGACAGCGTCCAGCATAGGACCAATACGACAAAAATATTTTGAGTTTTGAGATCCACTATAAGATCACTCCTGCAAAAATACTTGAGTTCCCTCTTAAGTCCAGGTGATAAGTAAGCACAAAGCCTGAATTTTTGAGGAGGAAGGGAAGAGTTGGAGAAGCTCCCTGATTTTGAGTAAAACTCCTCAGATTTTGAGGATGTTTCCTTTACAATATGAGGAAAATCTTATGAGCTTTCCCTGAAAATCAGTGAGCTTCTCAAAGATTTCCCTTTTTATTAAAAAAAGAAAAGCCTTCTCAGTTAAAACTCGCGCAAGACAAAACGCGAGGAAAACGAGACGTTGTCCGAGGTGGCCCCGGCGGCAGTCCTGCCCTGCCCCCTCTCCGTGCGTCACGCGAATTGCGAGCGGGGAGAGAGGAAAAATGGAGGGGGTGGTAGGAATGGAAAAAAAAAATATATGAATAAAAGTGAAGTCAAAATGCCGGGATGGAGAGCTCACCCTAATCTCCGTCATTTCCTAAAAAGAATCTGCCGTGTGATTTGACTTGTTTACGGGCTCGCCTCGTGGACAGGTTTTTATGGCCGACTCCTGGCGCTCCTGGCTCGCACGTGTACAGTACATGCGCCTCCGGGCACCTCCCCACCTCCCTCCTGCTCCAGAGTGTCCAGAGTGCTCCGGAGGGGTTCGGAGCCCCTGCCATGCCTGCCGCCATCTGCCACGGGTAGTGCACCCGCACTACTGTGTAGGGCTACGCTACAACTTTACCCGGAGGATCGGGTCGGGAAACCCGGGTTGTCTGACTGTAACGGGTAAGCAGCAGCATCCCCGTTGAACCTATTTGTAGCCGGTTACCCGGGTACTCGCTTCTCGCGGGGCGCAGCAGCCGTCAGATTCCGTAAATCGCTCTCGCGCCTCCGTTCTTGTCGCACTCATGGGGCCTCATCATCCCCAAAATTGGACACCGCCATAGGTGCGACAAGGACGGAGGTGCGAGAGCGATCTTCGGAATCGTCGGCAGGGGAGTGTGCCCTGTGTGGAGCAAAGTGTGGGCGGGACCGGGCGGGACGAGCGCGGACATCCTGGGGCCCCCCAGTGGGCCAATCCGAATAACCTCGCCCTCCTGCCTCTGCCAGCCGCTGCTGGGCAGAAGAGGCCCCCGAGGGCATTTACATACCACATACCGCGCACTCACTGAACCGACAGGGCGGGAGTAGCGGTCGGGGTCTAATCCTATTGGGGTAGTCAAATGTCCCGGGTGGGTGTGGGTGTGGGGGCGGGTGGTCCCACTCATACAGCTCCTCATGGCTGGCTGAGGGCGTAGTTACAGTTCCTTGGCGCGCTCGTGCTGCACCCAAAAGCCTCGTGCTCCTCCTCCTCTTCGTCCTCCTCCTCCTTCTCCTTCTCCTCCTCCTCCTCTTCGTCCTCCTCCTCTTCGTCCTCCTCCTCCTCCTCCTTCTCCTTCTCCTCCTCTTCGTCGTCCTCCTCCTCCTCCTCCTCCTCCTTCCCCTTCTCCTCCTCTTCGTCCTCCTCCTCTTCGTCCTCCTCCTCCTCCTTCTCCTCCTCCTCCTCTTCGTTCTCCTCCTCCTCCTCTTCGTCCTCCTCCTCCTCCTCTTCGTCCTCCTCCTCCTCCTCCCCCTCCCCTTGCTCCTCCTCGTCCGCCGCACGGGTCCTGAGTGCTCATTCGAGAGCTGCTACCACTGCTCGTCTATGATGGCGCTCTGCTTTCATGACAACCCCCTCTGCCCCCAGATTCGGAAGATCGTTCTGTAGTGCCCTCTCTCACTCACTCCTATTGGCCGAGACCCATGCGTGTGGCAAGGACAGAGATACGAAAGCGCTCTTCTAGTGCTGGCGGCGTCACGCTCAGCTCAGCGGTATCTCTGGGAGGCTAGGCGTAGCCTCGGGCCAGGCCTCGCCCGCCTAGCCGACCGCAACCACCTGGGCTGCCATCAGATTCAGAAGAGGAGAGCGCTTCGACCGCAACCTGCTGGGCTGCCGTCAGATTCAGAAGAAGAGCGCTTTCTCGTATCTTCGTCCTTGTCACACGCGTGGGTCTCGTCCGCTAGGAGTGAGTGAGAGGCAGTGAGAGGTCACTGCAAAACGATCTTCTGAATCTGTAGGCTGGTCACCTGGCCTGCCTGGCCGCGCCGCGCCGCGCCTAGCAGTGTTGGCAATCGGGCGGGCAAAGAGTCTCGCCCGACATCTTCTTTCTCTTCCCCTATCCTGGTTGGCGTCATGTGAGAGGGAGAGAGACGCAAGCTGTCGGGCTCGGCTCCTGCCCGCCCGCCGCCTGCGATTGCCGAAACTAGCCCCGCGCCTCGCCGCCAGGCCAACACTGATGTTTCAGTGTCGGGTCGGGCGTTCAGGACTTGCCCCTTCAAGATTAAATACGCCCTTAGGGCGTTTCTCAACGAGTGTCTCCGGACTGTCCCACGAGAAATGGATCGCTTATTAGCCTTAGAGATCATATCTCAGTCGCGCCTTCCTTATAGTTCCTCTTATTATTATTATTATTATTATTATTATTATTATTATTATTATTATTATTATTATTATTATTATTATTATTTTGCTCTCCTTCTCTCCCTGGTCGAGTAGGGAGTAGGGCATTGGCGCCGCCGGCTTCTTCTACTCCTTCCAGTGCCATGGTTGCCACATCGCCCTCCCCGCGCTGCCCCGCGCCCCGCCGCGCCCCGCCCCGCCGCGCCTCGCGGTCCGCTGGCCCGCATCATCTGGAGGACGCCCTCCTCCCCCTCTCCGACCCGCTCATTTCCCCCCACCCCCACCCCCTCCGCTCCCCGGGCGCATGCTCGTGGTCCTGTGGTCGTGGCTGAGCCCCGCGCCTTCGGCAGGACGCGGCGGGGCAGCAGGTGCAGGCGCAGCTGCACACGCACCTGCACGCACCTCCAGCCTGCACCGCTGCAGCCAATGGGGGATCACTTCAAAAAATCATTGTACTGCTCAAAAAAAAAAAAAATAAAAAAAAATGAAATGAGTGTAAGAAGATGCAGAAAAATCCGAGAAATGGAGAAAAGATTAACATAAAATCGAAATAAAATTAGAAAAATATCAGATATGGGGGTAACACATCAAATTTATCAAAAACCACAAAAAATATTCTTTGAAAAATCAAAAGGGAAATCAAAACTCAAAAGTAAATTTTTTAAAAAATGTATACATTTTTTATGAGTGTTGTCTCCTTTGGCGGCAGCTGTCTGACTCACGCCCAGCCCTGCTGCGGCTGTACACGCTCGGAAAAAAAAATCATTAGTTGCCATACAGCTAATATGTTAGCTGGTAGGCTGCTACAGCTAATATTTAAGTTGACTTAGCTATGTCCTTCGTACAACGAAATGTTTGCTTCACCATCAAATGCTTTAGTTGTCATGATTCACATGAGAAAAAAGGGGGGGAAACAACAAAAAAGAATAAAAATCTGAGAAAAGGTTATTGATCTCGGATCTTTGGGACCAGCAGACAGGCACGGTACCGCTGCGCCACAAACATACTATGTTTTCGGATAGCGTCGTTCTGTACATGAAGACGACGCCGCGCGAGAGAACGAACGTTGCTCGTCAACTCGTCTCCAAATGTGTGCCTAACAATGTCCTCGATTGGATGATGCCATAGCTCCCCCGCCCGGACGAACATGCGCTCACTGAACGCGGCACAGTACCAGGTTATTTTGTTTTTTTTTCAATAAGAGCGGGTCTTCGCATTGAAGTGTGAAATGCTGGTGCGGTGGAGTGGTTCCGGCCGCTGTCGCGCGCAGTACCTTCTCGAAAGAGACGGAAAAAAAATATGAAAAATCGCAGCAACACCTTCCACTCCTGTTTGAGAAGAAAGCGGGGGGTGTTGTCGTTAGGAGGGTCGGTGATGGTGAAGCAAAATCAATGCGTTAAACGGTGAGGGTTGGGGGGCGTCGTTGGCTTCACACCGCCGCTTGGGCCGGAGGGAAAGGGAGGGGTAGTCAGCGCCCGATTGTATGCGATTCTCGAATCGAGATGGAGAAATGGGCCGTTCGCCAGAGCTTCTTCCATTAACGCCCCAAGTTCACAGGATTTCCTGCATACTTGACTAAGTACACAGTATTTCCTGAATACATGGAGGTATGCAGGAAATACTGCATTCAAGTACACACTTGCGTTTCCAGAGCTTCCAGGCGGTGGACCGAATTACAAGAACTTCATTATCTGAGTTGTTTGACGTTTGCGCCCACTAGGACAGTGTTCAAAAATGATCGTCTATGCGTGCTCTACCCACCCCGTACATTTGGCCAAAATGAACGGGAACACCCTGTACGTCGCATCAAGAAACGTGACGCATGTCTCATTTGTATTTTCCAGTGGCGCGCTCGCCTGATCTGCCGCAGTGGGTATTATTGCGCTACCTGTAACTACCGCATGTATACAGTGCCGCTCGGTACGGCCCCGCGCACCGCGCACCACAGTAGCACCGTAAGCAAGCGTAGCGCGGTAGCGCGGCGGGGAGCCGAGAGTCATCGCTATCCGAGAGCCCCGCCCCGCCCGGCGCGGCGCGGGATGGAGCCATAAATTCCTGAACTTTATTTAGCTTATCCCACTCCACCTGCCGGCTGCATGGGTCTATCTCCGTTCCCGCCGGCCCCTGGGCGTGGCGGGGCGTGGCGGGGCGGGGCTCTACTCGGCTGGACTGAACTTTTGGTGGGCCCCACCATCGTGTGGCGTGGCCGGTGGTCCGTCCGCCCGTCTGTCTATCAGAGTTACCACAAGTCTCTGAAAAATCATGGGAAATCATTGGGGGGGGGGGGGGGTTGTCATGGACAGTTGCAGGGTCGGAAGTCATGGAAATTGCAGGGACCGTCGTGGAAAAATTCGGGTGACGGGGACTGTTTGTAGGAGATATTTCTGACAACGCTTGGCCGAGAATTTTAAAATGTAAATTTCTCGACTATCTTAAAAAAAAAAAATTAACCCAAAAAGTCACGGAAATCTCAAAAATTTGGTCTGGAATGGAAAGTCGTGGAAGATGCCAGGAGCCAAAATGTGAGAACCTTGTCTGTCTGTGCGTCTGCTCGGCCGCTGTGTGCTGCCCGGCCGGGCTGGCGGCGCCGCGGCCGCGGTCACTGGCCCGATAGGATAGGAGGACCTTCCTGGGCCCCGAGAGCGAGCGGGTCCGAGCAGAGCGGACAGCGCTCATTACGTGAAACAATCCGGAGGGAACTCTAGAAGAGCCGGTCCCGGCCCGGCCGCGGCCCGTCGCGTCGCGGACCGTGGTGCGCGGGGCGTAGGGAGCGAGGCGTGGGGCCGGGCTTGGGGGACAGAACTCCGAAGTGTTTGTTCACCTCGTACTTCTAAAAAAAAATAATAATAATAATAATAATAAAAATAAAAAAAACATTCAGAAAAATTCACAAAAATTTAGAAAAATTCACAAAAAAAAACACAAAAATTTAGGAAAGTTTAGGAAAAATCCGGAAAATTAAGGAAAATTTTGTCTGGATTTGAGTGAAAATTTACAAAAAATCAAGAAAATTAACAAAATGTGTGCACTAAAATTGAGAGATATTTCCTCCTCGGGAGCGGGGCGTGGGGCGCTGATCAGCGCAGCGCGCAGCGTGCGGGCGAGCGGCGCGCAGCCCAGCGGAATTGTTCCGCCCTAAATCAGACTGCAGTGTGCCGAGCGCCCTTTCGTTCGATAAGGTTGCCGATAGAGCCGAGGGGGCCTCAACTCACCAAAAATGTGTACACATGATTTCAAGATTTCGCATGATTTCACATGATTACACCTCTTATAATTGAAAGAAATAATTCGTAAAGTAAATAGAAGCGTATTTTGAGCTTTATGAGCCCAAAAAACGCTCTCAAATCATTTTTTCGGCAATAGATCCACATTTTTTGACAATGATTTCGAAGATATCAGCTATTGTGTACACATGATTTCAGGAGTTGAGGCCCCCTTTGGATAGAGGCCCCCCCCCCCTCACCCTCCTCCCACCCGCCTCCTCTTCCCCGTCCTCCCCCTGCTCTGCGCCCTCCCCCCTCCCCACCCATCCTCCCTGCCCCTACCCCACCCTACCTACTCCAGCCATAACCTCTCAAGCAGAATGGCTTCGTTGGTTTGCGGGGATTATGTCATCCCCGAGCGGTGGTCAGGTTGTGCTCGAGGGTCCAACGGGAGCCCAACGTCCGCCGCGAGGCTCCCCTTGGGGCTCGGGTGGGGCGGCGCGGCCCAGGCCCCCCAGGCCCAGGCTCGACAACGACGACCGTCATGGCCCTCTCCGCCACGCCCCGCCACGCCCCGTCTCACACTAACATGCATGCTTCTGTCTGACAGTGAGGTTCATTCTGTACCGTGGGGGATATCCGTAGCAGCTCGTTGCGTCAGGTCCCTTGACAGCAGGGCGAGGCGGGGCGGGGCGGGGTGGGGCAGTGGGAGGGGGAGGACCTTCAGGCAGAAGGCGCCCAGGACCAAGGCGACGTCGAGGACGTACGTCCCCTCCGCGCAGCCCGAGAACGTCAGCCGCGTGCTGTGTTGGCGGCAGCGGACCGAAGCAGCGGCCTGCATGATGTCCTGTGTAGCGCGGAGCATCCTCGTGACACGCAGTCCTGGCCACGTCCTGCCCGTTACAGCCGGACACCGCCTGCCGGGGCCTCTCTTTGTAACCTCATCCACCCCTCCCCTACCTCCCCTCTCTCTCTCTCTCTCTCTCTCTCTCTCTCTCTCTCTCTCTCTCTCTCTCTCTCTCTCTCTCTCTCTCTCTCTCTCTCTCTCTCTCTCTCTCTCTCTCTCTCTCTTACGCCGCGCCCCGAGGAGCAGTCACTTCGAAAAATCATCGTACAGCCGCCACCCCACCCCCACCCCATTTTTTTTTTTAAAAAAAAAAATTCAAAACAATAAAAATTAAGCCAAGAATAAGACAAATGACAATCAGAAATATCGAGAAAGAAAAGACCAAAAAAATTTAATGAAAAATGAACAAGAGCCAAAAATAGGGAGGAAAAGATCAGATTTGCCTAAACGTTGCAGAAATTTTTAATTGAAAAATTAAAATTATAAATATTTGTATGTGATCTCCCCCTCGGCGCGCCCGGCCCCGCCCCGCCCCCAGGCCCACCGGCCGGAGGTGCGTGCGTGCAGGGCCCAGCCTGGCCCTGGCCCTGGCCCCGACCACATTCCGATATGCTCTCCCCTCCTATGAGAACGAAACTAACAGCAGCTGCGCCGCTGTGGAAAATATGTGACTCCAGGCGAGTTGGCCGGGCTGGCTGCGCTGCCTGCGGGCCCTCCGTGCAGGGCCAAACTTAGCCGCGGAGGGGGCGAGCAAGCAGCGAGGCAGTCAGTGACCCCCTCGGTTCCGCTCCACTCGGCTCTGCTGCCCGGCCTTGCTCGGTCCTGATGCGCGTCTCACTACAGAGATGGCTGCCCGCTGATAAGAAGTTTAAAGACTGGATGTGACTGGGATGCGACTAGACGTAGCTGGAAAATATCCCTGGATATAACTAGATACACTGGAAAAACAAAGGTAGGACGAGAAGGGTTTTCATGCCTTTACCAAGGCATTAAAACTTAGCACCCCTGCAAAGGCAGTAAAGCTGCCCAAAGGTATTAAATTTTAATGCCTTTGTACAATTTCGTGCCTTTGCAAAGGCATTAAAATTTCACACCCCTAGAAAGGCATTAAGTCCTACCCTGGTCCTACCTTTGTTTTGCCAGTGTAAATAAATAAATAACGAGATAAATAAATAAATATAGACTCTAGAAAAAAAAAAGAGTGCGACTCATATGCGCGATTTTCACAGTTTTGGCTGCTGGTTTGCATTATTTCTCCTGACTTCTGACTTGATGTTCCTATAAAGTGACTGGTCAGAGACTCTGACAAGGCCGCAGTGGCTTACGGGGCAGTCGAAAATGGCGTCTTTTTTGAATTTTGAGTGGACATGTGACTTGTTATGAGTGTAATTCAGTTTGAAAACACGACCTAATATTGGAGATAAAAATTTAAATAATAGAAATGTATACTTTTTTTCTTTACAATAATGCTCTAAGCTCAATTCTCAGTTTTCAGCAAAACTATGTATAAGGAAGTGCAAGGAAACTTTGAGCTCACTTCTGCAGGATCAAATATTCTCCAATTTTGAAGGGAAAAAAAAGGGTCTAGGACAACTCGTCCCCACTAACTCGTCCCCAGTCCCAGTCGTCCCATGCCCTTCTCGGTCCCGCCCTTTTCGCCCCAGGGTTAACTAGCCCCCAATTAAACCATTAAAAAAAAATATAAAAAAATAAAAATAAATAATGATAATTAGATACAAGAGTAGTTTTATTGAACTTTTGTTGAAAATTAGTGGAACGAGTGAGACGTCTCCGTGTCAGCCACCACGTAGTCCCGCCCGCCAACAACCATCCGGCCGTTGCACTTCCCGCGCACTCTGCAAATCTAAGTGTGATACTACATGTCAGTTTAAACTGCGAAACTTTAGTTTCGCAGTTACAACTGCAAAACTCATGAGTTCGTCAGTTTAAACTGCAGAACTCCCGAGTTCGTCAGTTTAAACTGCAAAACTCCCGAGTTCGTCAGTTTAAACTGCAGAACAGTTCCTCGGTTTAAACTGACGAACTCGGGAGTTTTGCAGTTTAAACTGACGAACTCGGGAGTTCTGCAGTTTAAACTGACGAACTCATGAGTTTTGCAGTTGTAACTGCGAAACTAAAGTTTTGCAGTTTAAACTGACATGTAGTATCACACTTAGATTTGCAGAGCAGCTCACAGCGCCAGGAGGCCCCCAGTTTGACCTCCCGATGGAAGGTGTACATGTAGCCCTCATGCACAGTCTTGCGTGCCCCTCTCTGAGTGGTCGTATACCGCACCTTCCCGTTCACTGTGGACACTGCCTAGCCCACATCAGACACATCACATAACTTCACTTCCCTCTAGCCCTAAATGGTGTAGCAAGATGGGGGATAATAGATACGACATACCATTCAAATATAAATAAATGTTTGATTATATTTTTAATAAAAAGGATGTATTTCGTGATGTGATGTGTCTGATGTGTCTATTGTGGGTGCACCTTAAGGGTATCGCAACAATACCATCTCTCGACAATATGGAGCAAAGTCCTTTTGGGATGTTGCGGGGAAACTTGAACTAAAAATTAAAATATAAATAAATAAATAAAAAATACCGGGGACGAGTTGGCACAAATGATGGGGCGAGTTTCTGGCTGGAACGGGGTCGAGTTGGGTTGGGGCGAGTTTATACCGGGGGCGAGTTAACCGGGACGAGTTGTCCGTCACCCAAAAAAAAGACTTGTTTTTTAACCGAACTCGAGGGGGCCTCAACTCACCCAAAATTGGTACACATGATTTCAAGATTTCGCATGATTTCACATGATTACACCTCTTATAATTGAAAGAAATAATTCGTAAATTAAATGAAGCGTATTTTGAGCTTTATGAGCCCAAAATACGCACTCAAATCAATTTTTTTCGGCAATAGATCCACATTTTTTGACAATGATTTCGAAGATATTAGCGATTGTGTACACGTGATTTCAGGAGCTGAGGCCCCCTCGACCGAACTTCATATAAAAAGTCACATTACCACTCGAAATTCAAAAGTGGTGTCATTTTAGAAAACACTGCACTGGCCATTCGCCGGCGGCTGTGCCACAGTTTGAGTTTGTCGGCCGTCTGTAATCGTTATCACTCTCTTTTCACGCTCGCCGCTTTTCCGCAATTTTGTAATTATTTTTTGCCCCAGATCAAACAGAGCCCCCCCCCCCCGCAGCATGGACATGCATATGAATGAGGGCCGCTCTCCTCCCGCAGCGCCACGCAGCCCTGCCGTCTGATTCCGAAGATCGCTCTCGCGTGCCTCCGTCCTTGTCGCACCTATGGCGGTGCCCTTATGCTGGAGACGGCAGCGTCCCATAAGTGCGACAAGGACAGCGAGACGAAATCGCTGTGCGGAATCACCCTGCTGCTCTGGCGCAGGAAGGGCAGCAGAGGTCCTATCTGAACCCCCTGTGCGTACCCTGTGTATGACGCTCTTTAGGGGCGCATTAAATTCGGCTATTAAAATGACACAGCTTCATAATAACGACGCCGCCAGCAGGGCACGTTGTCAGGAGGGGGACGGGGTAGAAGTCCTGTCACAGAACACAGCGCGGCGCGCCCTGGCGAAAGAGGAATTTAAACTGAGAGGGCGAAAGTGAGCGGTAATTACATATCGCTCAGGGAGAAGGGCCGCGAGAATGTCTGCGTCCTTGTCGGAGGGAGTGCGGTGCGGGCCGAGTGGACACTCACTCTTAAAACCTGTGACCCGCGACTATTGCGCTGTATTACGCTCGGAAATTTTACGGATGTGGCCAAAAGCTGGCTAAAACAGCCCCAAAACGTCCCAAATATGTGTGAAATCTGGAGAATGTTTGCTATTACGATCCTATCACGCCTCTATCAGGCCTTTTATGATACGCCTTCATTACGGATGGAGTGACCCGACTTTTACGCGGATGTGTATACCTCGAGGAATCCTTCACTCAAAAATAATCAGTGTGCACTCTCACTCTAAAAAAAAATCACTGAAAAATCACTAAAAGTCAAGGAAAAAATCAGAAAAAAAAATTAGAAAAAAATCATGAAAAAATCAAGAATGAATCAGAAGAGAAAAATCAGAAATAAAAAAATAAAAATCCAGAGAAGTCACGAAACACCAGGGAAAAAAAACTCAGAAAATTCGATGTACGCTTGAATTTATAATGCGGAGGACCCCTCAGCATACCCCCCTCCCCCTTCCCCCCGCCCTCGATTACAACGCGAAAGGCTCAAACCGAATGCACCCCTACCATGGGTGCTCAAAGTCGAGGGGTCGTCAACTGCCTTTAGCCGTGTACGGAGGAATATTGGTATTATCAGTAATATCAGAGTAATATTAGGGTAATATTGTAATATTGTGGGTAATATGGGTAATATTGAGGTAATATTGATGTAATATTGGCAAAAATATGGGTAATATTGATGTAATATGAAGGTAATATCGGTAATATTGAAGTAATATCGGGGTAATATCAGTTTCGTGTACGGAGGAATATCAGAGTTGACGACCCCTTGCTCAAAGTACGAACAGCGGGTCGGTGGGTTAACGTAGGTCAGCAGGTTGCCCGCTGGGCCACCCGGCAAAGTCGGTATGAGCACTTCCCTAGTTCCGTCCGCCGGATATACCCGGATCACGTTATCCAGGTGTGGCAGAACCAATCGGGACTCTGTACGCAGCAGCGCCGCCGGCCCCGCTGAGGGGTGACCTTGCCGTGGGACGGCTGGGGGGCCGCGAGCCACGCGCTGCCGACTTATTCCGAAAAGCGCCCTCCTCGCCCTGTCTCTCTCGCTCTCTCGGGGTTCACCGCATAGGTGCGTGAGAGACAGAGCGCGAGGCGAGCGCTCTTCGGAATAAGTCGCCTGTGTATGGACTACCCAGTCCAGGGATCACCTCCAGGCTGGCTAGGGCCCGTCCCGTCCCGTGGCCCCGGGGCCCCCGGGGGCCCGGACCCGGCGAAGAGGGTCCCCCTCCAGGGGGCTTGGTGTGGTGGCGCGGGGCGGGGCGGGGCGGGGCGGGGCGGTGTAACGTGCATTTTTGCCTTGACGCTACGACTGGGAAACCAAAATGAAAGCCGGCTAAAGCTCGGTTGTAAAGTTGAAATTTTAAACGTGTCCCAAAATGGTAGAGGGGGTGAGTAGTTGATTTATTTTTAAAGGGCGCCAGAGGAATGAACCTCACAACACTCAGGTAGCATATTTTTATTGATTCACAAAGACGATGCAAACGGATGAAGAATAAAATACAAGAACACTGCTGCTGGTCAGGATAGAAAAGAATTAGGAATACAAAAGATATCGACGACTGGTGTTTTCAAGGATCACAAGGAGTGAACTAGCAAATGAAACGGCCGAAACCGATCATTATTTCAATAACACACCAAGTCGAAGATGGCTAAACTCAAAGGTAAATCCACGGAGGGGACGAGTGCGCACCGCCAAAGGCATAACCACTTCACAAAAGGAAGTATAAAATCAAAGCGCAACTCGCCCCTCCGGGATCACGTCACTCCGCCTAACAGGGTAGGCAACCCATTCTACTTGCGCCTGGCAGGTAGGCCAACCAATTAACGGCTCTATAAAATCTACATTTACTGCACTAAAATCGTGCCCGTCACAAGAAACAAGAAAAAACAATCGCAGCGGGGAGGGCAGGACAGAGGACGCGAGCCGACCGGGTGTACCGCGAACCACAGCACACAAGGGCCTCGTCAGCTCACGCCCACTCCCCCGCCCGCCGCCGCGAGAAAGAGCCACGAAAATGTACGAGAAATAAATTGAGGTACGAGGAACTAGAATTTAACCGAAGCTAACGCCCGAGGGACGCACACGGGGCCGACCGGGCACACCGCGAGCCACAGTGCGCAAGGGCCTCGTCAGCCCCGAGGCGCCCCCCGCGTATCAAACAAAAACAAGACATGGCTAGAAGAAAAATGATGCAAGTGCACTCACTTACATCGCAACCATCAGAAACGGACGAGGGAGAGCTGCTGCTGTAGGCGCCGCGCGCCGTGCCCAGCCCCCCTCGGGGCCGGGCGGTGTTGTGGTCAGGTGTTTACATGGTGGGCCGCCGGTCGCGCAATGGGGGCCTAGCCCTCCATCGTCACCTCAGAGCAGAGGCAAATACAGCCGACACGGCCGGACATCGCAACGCGATAGGGCAGTACAAAAAACCAAAATTTAAAACCCTGCAAAGTGAACACAACAGTGAGTACCACGGACGTCACACACACACAGAAGGAATCACCGCGCTGCTCTTACCAGGAGTTCCTGGGTTTTATGCACTCGTCAAATAACCGAAGTTGACGGCCTGCTGCCCGTTCCACACTTGCACACTTGCGACTTGCGACACCAACACTTGCTCTTCCACCGTTTGACCCGCACCAGCTGACAGCCTCGCCTCGTCTGCCGGCTCTCCGCCCAGCCTCCGCTCGGCTCGCAGGTGGACCCCCCCTCCCTTCCCCTCGCCCCCTCGCCCAGCGCGCCTCCGGCGCACATACTGCAGCCGCCGCCAAGAGAGCCCAGGTCGGCGGGAAAATGCGACGCGCTTGAAATTAGCGGGACACCGGGCGCCCAGTATCCCCCTGCCAGGGGCGGAACCGGCCGGTCAAGGCAAGCCCCACCCCCTCGAATCGCGCGCGTCACATCCCCCCCCCCACCTTAAAAGGAGATGCCCTCATCTCACTATAGACTCTGGCCTGACGCGCCGGACGAGAAAACAAAAGTAAGGAAAAAGGGGTCGCCGCTAGGCCTCGCTGAGCCGCGTCCCGCGGTCGTTCATAGCTACCAGGTCCTGCACATGATAAGGCCCGATCAAGTCTCCCTTCGCATTTCTTAGCATATATCCTGCTGTCCCCTTGCGGCTCTCCACCGTACAAGGGCCCAGGAAATTAGGAGACAATTTCTTAGAAATAAACTTGGCCTTATCGGACTGCTGTGCTTTGTTCGCATAGAATACAAGCTGACCGACGTGGAAACTCTTTTCCCGACGCCTCAAGTTGTAATACTTCTTGTTCTTCTCATACGCCTCGTGCATTCTCTTCACAACATCGTGGTAAATATCGTCAAGCCGCTTGTTTCCGACACGCCTCTGTGCAAAATCGGGCACCTCGTCCCCGTTCATCGCGACGAAGCGGGCGGACCCGTGGTCCCGCCACTTCGTGCCGAACACTAACTCATGGGGTGAGTACCCCGTCACGTCGTGACGAGCCGAATTCAATGCCATAGCCAAGTACGGGAGGTTTTTGTCCCAGTTCCGGTGATTATCTCGTACGTATGACGCGATCATTGTCTTCAGGACTCTGTTCACACGCTCTGTAGGGTTGGCCTGGGGATGGTACGCGAAACTGAACACCCTCTTTACACCATACTTCTCGCATAATTGGTCTACTTCCGCACATTTATAATTTGACCCATTATCAGTAAGAAGAGTGCCAGGCACGGCAAACTTCAAGAATATGTCTTCCTCGAGGTGACGTACTACATGTGCCGCCTTGATGCTACGCAAGGGACGGAGCCAGACATACTTAGAAAATAAACAGGTCGAGACGGCGAGGTGAGTGTGTCCAGAATATGACCGCGGGAGCGGTCCCATCAAATCACTTGACACAAACTGGAAGGGCGCATCGACGAGGCGCTCCTTACCCATCACACCCGCCGGCTTCGCCTGCGGCACCTTGTATTGCACACAGGTTGCACAGGTAGCAATGTATGACTGGACGTCCCTGCGCATCTCAGGCCAGTAGTACTGGTCTCGCAGGAAGTTGTATGTTTTGTTCACCCCACGATGGCCAGCCAGCGGCCTATCGTGGCACTCGAACAAAACTTTTGCTCTAAGCTCTTTGGGTACTACCCGGTTCCACTGCGGGGGGCCTAACCCAACGCTAACTAGTTTATAAAGTTGCTCGCCTTCCACTTTCCACGACGGGAACGCTTCCGGTTCATTTACAACTCGCGCCTTTAGCCTGACATACCATTTGTCCTCCGGCTCGGTTTCAACCGTGATCAGGTCGATAGACTCACCCGAGTAGGGCAGAGGACTCCTCGACAGGGCGTCGGGAGCCTCATGTTCCTTCCCTTTGCGGTGGAAAATGGAGTAGTCATACTGCTGCAGGCGGACCGCCCAGCGTCCCAACCGCCCGCAAGGGTCTTTAAGGTTATTCAACCAAGTTAAGGACGCATGGTCGGTAATGACGTTGAATTTGTATCCCTCGAGATACCCGCGAAATTTCTCTATAGCCCAGAGAACCGCCAGGCACTCTAACTCTGTGGGAAAATATTTCCTCTCCGCGGCTGTCAAGGACCTACTAGCAAAGGCTATAGGTTTCCCTTCCTGAGACAGGACCGCGCCCAGGCCATACCCACTGGAATCACAGAATAGGTCAAATTCCTTCGTAAAATCAGGACACGAAAGGATAGGGGCGGACATGAGCTTTTCTTTAATTAAGAGAAAAGCGTCCTCGCATTCTTGAGTCCAGATATAGGCAGCCTGCTTTTTGGTTAGACCGTGGAGTGGGGACATGAGGGTGGCGAAGTCAGGGACAAATCGCCGATACCATGAGGCCATGCCAATGAACCGTTTCACCTCCTTGATATTAGTTGGCCTCTCATACTCGGCTATAGCTCTCACCTTTTCGGGGTCGACATGCAACCCTGCCTCGTCAACGACATAACCCAAATACCTCAATTCACTTCGACAGAATTTACTCTTTTCGAAGTTAATTGTGAGGTTAGCCGCTTCGAGGCGCGAAAGCACTTTGGTCAGGATATCGATGTGGTGCTGGAAGGACTGTCCCACTATGATAATATCGTCTAGATAAACGAATACAAAGGGCTTTAAGTCCTCCCCCAGCACCCGATCGATAAATCGCTGCCATGTAGCTGCCGAAGTATGGAGGCCCTGAGGCATACGGCAAAACTGGAATAAACCCTTACCCGGAATAATGAAAGCAGTCTTTTCTCGACTGCTTTCCTCCAGAGGGATTTGGAAGTAGGCGGATTTGAGGTCGATTGAGGAAATATAGCGAGCATCCCGTAACTGGTCGAGTATATCGGTAACCTTAGGCAGAGGATACGAATCCGCGGTGGTTACCTTGTTAACAGCCCGGAGATCCACCACCCAGCGGTAGGACCCATCCGGTTTTTTAACAAGCAGCACCGCGGAGGCCCATGGGCTGTTCGAGGGCTCAACTACCCCTAGAGCAAGCCACTCCTCTAGACCTCTATGTAACACATCTAGCAGCTTGGGCGAGTATGAATAATACCGCTGGCGAATAGGTTTCGCGTCCCCGGTATCTATTCGATGCTCGACGAGGGTCGTGCAACCTAGGCCCGGCCTCCCAAGCGTTTCTCTATAACGAGAAACCACTGAGACTAACAGTGCCCTCTCTTCCTCCGTAAGTTTATCCATAGGGATGATAACTTCAGACATCACTGGAAGGTCGGCCTCTGCCAGCACACAGGTGCCCTTCACTACATTAGGTAATAAACCAAAAACTCGCCAGAAATCGAGACCCAAAATAATGCCTTGTTGTAATTCAGGGACAACCAGAAAACTACAGACTTTCATCTTCCCGTCTAGAACGACAGGTGCGTCCAGCCGGCCGAGTACGGGACATGTCTGTCCATTGGCTACTTTTACATGTTTAGTATTACTCGGGGCCAACTGGAGCTGTGAATTCTGCAATTTATTCCAACTGTCCCTGCCAATAATCGAAGTACGGTTAGAGCTGTTTAATTTATTCCATGCCTTCCCCCCGACCGTGGACACAGTGGCCCCCGAATCGAGTAGGCCAAAGAAATCTACACCGTAAATTTCGATCAAGACATATAGACGACCGTCTGGTAAGACGTCGACCTCGATAACCTCTACCTCCTCCACTTCCTTACTATGAAGGACCTTCTTTTGGCGTAAAGAACGCACCCGGCCCTTCCCGGCACGCCCCTCTACTCTTCCCCCGTTCGCTTACAGCGGGGGCAGTTTCTGAATGAAACGCCCTTATGCCCGCAGGCGAAGCAGAACAGGTTCCTCTGAGTACTGGTACACTCATAATGCCTATGGTTTTCCCCTCCACAGTTCCAACACTTAAATGTACGGGGCCTTTGTGGCCGAGGAGGCATAGCAACCGCCACCTCGGGTTTAGGCTCCAGAGAAATAGCCTCCACCTCCGCCTCCACCTCATTGACAAGGGGCTTCGGGCGGGGCCGAGCAGGCTTGGCGGCAAATTCGGGCTCCATTTTACGGAGCCGCGATTTTCCGTCATAAGCCTCAATGCGAGACCTAGTTGATTCTAAGTCCCTCCCAAGAATTTTTAAATGCTCAAAGGAAGCAATTTTGACCAAAGCGAGACGTTCCGTGTAGAACGGTGCCAAATTTTTGACAGTGAGTGCTAATTTCCACTCCTCATCTGTCTTGTATTCCTCGTCCAACCCAGAGCCCAACCTATCAAAGAGAGCCCGCATATTGGTGACATACAGACCGATCGGCTCATCTGGCCCCTGCTTCCTGGCCCGTATTTCTTCCATTAAATTATCAAAATAATTCACAGGCAAAAACTCAGATCTCAAGGCGCGCGTAAATTCCCTCCAACTATCCACATTGATGGAGCGGAACCAGTTCTTGGCATCGCCCACAAAAAATTCAGAGGCCGCAATCACCAAACAGTTAGGGTCCACGCCGCGCCACCTAGCTTTCTCCTCAATGTCAGCAATAAAGCTGCACACACTGACTGAGGGGTCACCTGAAAATGGTTGAATTCCCCATTTATTTAAATCAGCTGGGACCTTTTTGGACAACCTCCCCTTTGGCTTTTCCGGCTCGGAACTCGCACTGGATGAACTAGAGCTGGATGAACTAGAAGTAGACACGGCGCGTCTGCGCGACTTGTGTGACTTCTTAGACTTCCTAGACTTGTTAGACTTTCTAGACTTTCTAGACTTTCGCGATGGAGATTGCACGCGCACCTTCCCTTCGGGTTTGGGCACTTCGTAGCCCTCGACCTGAGAGACTTCGAAGACCGACGAAGCCGCATACACCGGCTTCTCCCCAAATTCACGAAACTCTGAGACAAGAGCCCGCAACAGCAGGCCGGACTTCTTCATCTCGACGCGGTTCGCATCGTCTAAGTCCTCGCGCTGAGCCACCATCATCAGTCGCCTATTGCAATGCGACGCTAGGGCGCGCACCCTTGCCGCCGACTTCGGGTTAAACTCCCCTGAGTCTGGGCGTACTAACTCCCGCAGCGCCTCAACCTTGGTCTGCAGTTGAATCACATCCTCGTCGCAATCGGCCCGAGGCAGGTCCGGCTCAAACACCTCCCCCTCCTTTTCCTTATCTATCAACCCCTTCAGTAAAGGTCGCAACTCGTCGACCTTTTTACCCTGCTGGTAAACATTAGCACCCCTCCATCCTAACTCGAACAGCAGCTCGTCCTTCTGCAGGCGTGTGACATCCATGACACAACACTGAAGAGCTCACTCACCAGAGAAGAAAAAAAAAAAACTGCACGCAGAAATGCAATGAAAGTAGAAAGTAGAAAGCGATGACCGGCGATCCACCATGAAAACGTCCTCTTGAAAATAACAGCAGTTCTCTCCCAAGTCCGCCTCGTACCTCAAAATAAATGAATAAATATTAGCAAAATATAATGGCACAAGCACAAACGCAAGAAAATACACGTACACCAGTAATGAGTTGGTATAAATATATTAACAGCAAAATAGTAATATTATAAAAATAGAAAAGTAATAATAATAATATAGAGTACAAAATGTACTATCACTCAAAAGTAAACAATAACTAACAATTAATAAGTTATAGAAACATTAAACAAACTTTAACCATTTAGACCTCCAAGGTCAGCAGCAGGCAGTCCAGCCCCTCTTCATTGGGGTGAACCAGGTCCATCCGTTCGCGACCGCCACGACCGGTAATCCAGTCGCAATACAAAAACAAGCGAATACAATCGCCAGTGACAAAATGGTCGTGCGAGTGCACCACTCTCACACCCGAAGGCGCAAGAGACCTAATATAATGGTTAAGTTCGGTGACAAACTTACACTTACTCGCCTCCTTCCCCAACTTTGGAATAGGCAACACTTCGCACACTGAAATAAGGCACTTGAGCCGGCGTAGCAACAGCACGCACTTGTGCAGCGAAGCCCGGGTGCGGTCGGCCGACTGACCCTGAAGGGCGTCGTTGGTACCGATCATCAGAATCACTGGCTTCCCGCGCAGTGACTCCCGCAACCCCACCAAAGTTTTCTGAAGTTGAGAAGACGTTTGGCCACTCAGTGCCGTCTTCCAACTAACAGAACTGAAAAGCGTAGGAAAACGCTTCAAAAGTCTCCTGAGGATAGAATCCCCCAGGAGAACGGGTAATGTCTGGTCCGGACCAGCAGACATACCCTCCCAAAATAAGCTAAAAATAGCAAGGTAGGCGAGAGCAAAATGAAAAACCCAAAACTACACTGCACTACGGCAGGCTAAGATATACCCCACACAAGATAGTAGTGGTATACTAATATTAATAGAAAAACAATGCACTCGCGACAGACCCACACACTCTCAACACACTGAAAAAAACAGCAATTAATTAGAACAGTAATAAGAGACACAAGAAAAAGGAGAGCCAGTAACAGATCAGGATGACCTACTACACAGGAGAGACATTGACCAACAGCAGCATAATTAAATGAATAGGCCCCACGTTGGGCGCCAAAAATGTAACGTGCATTTTTGCCTTGACGCTACGACTGGGAAACCAAAATGAAAGCCGGCTAAAGCTCGGTTGTAAAGTTGAAATTTTAAACGTGTCCCAAAATGGTAGAGGGGGTGAGTAGTTGATTTATTTTTAAAGGGCGCCAGAGGAATGAACCTCACAACACTCAGGTAGCATATTTTTATTGATTCACAAAGACGATGCAAACGGATGAAGAATAAAATACAAGAACACTGCTGCTGGTCAGGATAGAAAAGAATTAGGAATACAAAAGATATCGACGACTGGTGTTTTCAAGGATCACAAGGAGTGAACTAGCAAATGAAACGGCCGAAACCGATCATTATTTCAATAACACACCAAGTCGAAGATGGCTAAACTCAAAGGTAAATCCACGGAGGGGACGAGTGCGCACCGCCAAAGGCATAACCACTTCACAAAAGGAAGTATAAAATCAAAGCGCAACTCGCCCCTCCGGGATCACGTCACTCCGCCTAACAGGGTAGGCAACCCATTCTACTTGCGCCTGGCAGGTAGGCCAACCAATTAACGGCTCTATAAAATCTACATTTACTGCACTAAAATCGTGCCCGTCACAAGAAACAAGAAAAAACAATCGCAGCGGGGAGGGCAGGACAGAGGACGCGAGCCGACCGGGTGTACCGCGAACCACAGCACACAAGGGCCTCGTCAGCTCACGCCCACTCCCCCGCCCGCCGCCGCGAGAAAGAGCCACGAAAATGTACGAGAAATAAATTGAGGTACGAGGAACTAGAATTTAACCGAAGCTAACGCCCGAGGGACGCACACGGGGCCGACCGGGCACACCGCGAGCCACAGTGCGCAAGGGCCTCGTCAGCCCCGAGGCGCCCCCCGCGTATCAAACAAAAACAAGACATGGCTAGAAGAAAAATGATGCAAGTGCACTCACTTACATCGCAACCATCAGAAACGGACGAGGGAGAGCTGCTGCTGTAGGCGCCGCGCGCCGTGCCCAGCCCCCCTCGGGGCCGGGCGGTGTTGTGGTCAGGTGTTTACATGGTGGGCCGCCGGTCGCGCAATGGGGGCCTAGCCCTCCATCGTCACCTCAGAGCAGAGGCAAATACAGCCGACACGGCCGGACATCGCAACGCGATAGGGCAGTACAAAAAACCAAAATTTAAAACCCTGCAAAGTGAACACAACAGTGAGTACCACGGACGTCACACACACACAGAAGGAATCACCGCGCTGCTCTTACCAGGAGTTCCTGGGTTTTATGCACTCGTCAAATAACCGAAGTTGACGGCCTGCTGCCCGTTCCACACTTGCACACTTGCGACTTGCGACACCAACACTTGCTCTTCCACCGTTTGACCCGCACCAGCTGACAGCCTCGCCTCGTCTGCCGGCTCTCCGCCCAGCCTCCGCTCGGCTCGCAGGTGGACCCCCCCCTCCCTTCCCCTCGCCCCCTCGCCCAGCGCGCCTCCGGCGCACATACTGCAGCCGCCGCCAAGAGAGCCCAGGTCGGCGGGAAAATGCGACGCGCTTGAAATTAGCGGGACACCGGGCGCCCAGTATCCCCCTGCCAGGGGCGGAACCGGCCGGTCAAGGCAAGCCCCACCCCCTCGAATCGCGCGCGTCACAGCGGGGCGGGGCGGGGCGAGGCGGGGCAGCGCCCAAGGCCATCAAGGGGAGCGCGGGCGGGAGGGTGGCGCGCGGCGTCCACGCGAACCGCGAGGGAACTTCAGTCCTTGATATTGCGAGCCGTGTCGAGCTGGTCCACGTGTATCTGGCCGTCTGCGTGCGTGTGCGTGTGTGTGTGTGGATTTGTGTTTGCCTGCCGGAGGCGTTTGCCGACCCGCTTAACGTGCCGGTCGCACGCCCCTTGCCCCCATACCCCCTTCAGCTCGCAAGCCAAGCCATGCGCAGTGGGTGCGATCTCGGGGTTTTTGGCGCGGAGCGTTGCGGGGCGGGTGGGGCCGCACGCCGTACTGCGTGCCCGGCCGGCGGGCTGGATACACCACGCGCACACACACACACATATATATTGGACCTCGCCATCTCCCGGCGGGGCTGGCGGGGGGTAATAGGGGTAGTGACCTGTTATTCTCCTATCCCAACCTCCCCTTCCTGCCCGCTGAGCCCTGCCTTCACCCAAGGAGGGGCACTCGTACAAAATGTGGACAGTGATTTTTTTGACTTAAAATATTTTGTTTTAAATTTTTCTTTTGGTGTTTCCAGGAAAATATGTGCCACCTTTGATAAATTTTGTTCTTTTTCCTCCTATTTCTGACTTTTCTCAGTTTTTTTTTTTTAAGTTTTCCGCATCTTTCTTCTTGATTGCCTTTTGATTTGAAATGATTTTTGGGTACAGTACAATGATTTTTCTAAGTGACTCCACCGCCCAGCCGTGCCTGTGGACGTCGCCTGCCCAGGCCGGGTCTTAGCGAGTTCGGTAAAGCTTGATGAAGCCCCCTCCCGCCCTGGCCTGGACAAGACGCCACGCTCTCCTCTCCCCTACTTGAAGGACGTCGAGTCCAGAAGGAAGCCGCAGGCTGTTCTCATTTGCAGGCCGGGGGAGCCGCGGGCTGATGGTCGACGTCTACCGACACGTTTCGCCGGGGCAGAGGCCGGGGGCCGGGCCTGTCCCTGTCCCGTCTATAGCTCCAGCAATGTTGCCAGAAAGGGAGGCCAAGGCCAGAAGTAGGGCAAACACGGGTGGACAGAGTTTTGGTAGTGACACTACAAAACGAATAATTAAGAAAACTCAATTATTTTGCCCTGCTTGACGAGGAATAAGAGTTGAAAAACTACATAAGCTTGTTTCAAGACGAAATATGTTTTGCTATAAATATTATCAAGATTTTTCTTGCTTATTTTTCAATATTTTCATCAGTGGCGCAGGCTCTCACAAATCCATCGCCGCCACCCCAACATACAGTAGTGGCAAGCAACACTTTTCCGATGAGGCCCTTATTACTTGGGGGTTGGGGGGGGGGGGGCGCTGGTGGTTGTGGTTTACCCCTCCGTCCTCTTCTCCCCCGCCCCAACGACCTTGACCCCTGCCCAACACCGCTGAGGTGGCGGGCAGCGCCACCACGTGCGCCTCTACCGCGCGGCCGCGACCAAGGCCGTCAGCCACCCTCCCGGAGCCCCTCCCGGAGCCCCTCCCTCAGCCCCTCCCGGAGCCCCTCCTGGAGCCCCTCCGGCAGCCCCTCCCGGAGCCCCTTCTGGAGCCCCTCCCGCAGCCCCTCCCGCAGCCCCTCCCGCAGCCCCTCCCGCAGCCCCTCCCGGAGCCCCTCCCGGAGCCCCTCCTGGAGCCCCTCCGGCAGCCCCTCCCGGAGCCCCTCCCGCAGCCCCTCTCGGAGCCCCCCTCCCCCCACTTTCAATTTTGCTCCTCGGCTTGCATTTCAGCCCCTTTGCTGGCCGGCCTGTACCCTGCTCACCGAGGCCCTCTAGGTGGGCGGGCCTCCCCCTCGAGTCCGCCGCCCTTGCCCCGCCAATGGTCCACCCGCAGCCGCGGCAGTGGGACGCGAAATGGAGTTTTAATTCGATCCGCGATTCCTCCCTGAGCAGACGAGACGAGCCTGTGGTTCTCGCTGCGCTGTTGCTGTTGAAATCTTGGGGTTCATTTCGCCCTCAGCTACAAGTAAACGCTTTGCAGCACTGTAGCTATATAACGGTGTGTTTCCAGCGCAAGTTGTTACGTTACTCGCCACTGTGCGAGCTAGAGCATCATGGGTCTGAGACAGCAGACGACGTGCGGGCCGGATAGGGCCGGACCTCTCGCTCGCTCCCACGCATTGTCCATAGTCTCTTCTCTCTCGTGGCTCACAGTGAAACTTCATCGTAGCTCACAGTGAAACTTCATCGTGGCTCACAGTGACATTCACCGCGGTCAGCTGTGCTTGTAATCTTACTATGTCGTGCGCGCTGGCCTGCTGGGTGGAAAAGACGACCAGTTCTTGCTTATTTATCCTCCCAACCCGCCCCGCTGCGACCCCGCCCCGTCCCGCCCACACGGGCTGCATATGAAAAATTTCGCAGGAGGCGCAGAGGGGTTGATCCATCTCAGCATGTAATTTTAACCCTCTCGCGACGAAATAAACTGGACAAACACTATGCGAAATGCTGAAACTTTATCATAATATTTAAAATAGTATGTTACATTTTAAATTTATAAATTTTATCGACACTTGGTGCTATCAATTATCAATTTGGAACGAGCACGAAAAGGTTCTCGTAAATTTTCCATTCCAACCGTAAATATTTATACTGTTTAGATCTCTAATGATGAGAAATGTCGTAAATTTACGAAGACATTTAATACCATGAGAAATCTCTCTGATCTCTCAAATAATTTCCAGGCTGAGGTTTTCTAAAAGGGATTAATTATATAAATGATTATTCATAGCACGATACGCCCGTGGTTATAGGCCGACTGGCAAAGCCTCTCAGAGGCCCAGAATCGATTTAAAATAGGGGGGTGAAGGAGGGGGTTGGGGCTCGGGTTGCCGGCGACCTTAGCTACACTCAAAGAAAAGTATTCATGATTCGAGCATAATGTAATGCCTTGGATCCGATCTATGTCGAAACAGATGCGCGGTCTACGCATCACTGCGACGTCCGAGCGTTGATAAATAGTTGCATCAAGGTTCGTGAAGGTTAATAAAAACAATGAATGTTGTTTTGAGAGAAACCTGGAGGATTTCGCTGTGTTTGAGGAAATTTCCTCAGATCTTGAAAAAGTCCCCTCAAGAAAAGAGGAAACTGTCCATAATTTTTGGAGGATACACCGTCTATTTTTTTTTTATCAAAGTGTTTTTATAACACTAAATAAAAAATCAGAAGTTGTTTTTAAAGCATATGTTTGCCTCACCATGAAATGATTTGAATAAGTATCAAGTATGTTTGATCTATGCACCATAGGCAGTCGGTCTAATTTTTTTTCTGGGTATAGAGGGCCTACACGTCCTTCAACTTTCTTCGCAAACAATTCACTTTCTCATCATCCCGTCAATGTGGGCGGGCTGCGAACATAATGCCGTCATCCTTTTTCCGTTAGTCCCCCAGCCTACGTATTTTTTTTTTTCGCTCAACTTCTACTCTCTGCTGGTGACACGTACGCTTCCCTTTTTCATTCATTAATTTTTTTTTGTCATTTTTTAATCTACTTATTTATTTATTTGTTTTCGTCTCTCTCTGTTTTTTGTTCTCTTTTTGCTCCGTGCTGGTTATTTCGGATTGTGGCGAGTTGTTATTAGGTCCTCTTCTCGAGCGAGTGCTACAAGGGTGTGGTGGGGCGGGGCGGGTCCAGTCGACCGCGTCGAATCAAGCGGCCAATCATCGCACTACTAAAGGAGGGCAGCGACCAGAGGGCGATTCACCCAGCAAAATAGCGCGAAACGATGTTTAAATAGTGTGACGTAGAAATACTACGAAATCTGCATAACTGCAGTGTTCACAGAACCGATTTAGCCTAATGACGTGAATTATCTCGTACGCTGTGCGGTTCAACCTCGGAGAGCGCGGAAGCGCAAGCAAGCGCGCGTGAGAAAGAGAGAGAGAGAGAGGGGGGGGGGGGGGCTAGAGGGGAGAGGGAGAGGGACAGAGTTGGGTAGGAAGGGATACGGGGGGATGGGTCCCATGGTGTGCAGCTTGATGGCGTGGAACTGCTGGAGCGCGGCCAGGAAGTAGCCAGTGAGTGCGTGGGGGCGGGGCGGGGCTGGGCGGGGTGGGGTGGGGTGGGGTGGGGTGGGGTGGGGTGGGGTGGGGTGGGGTGGGGCTGCCGGGCAGAGCCACGCCGCGCGCGGTGACGGTGACCTGACCTACACGGCCTGGTGCGGTGTTGAGCCTGCAGGTCCCCGAGCCGAGGAGGCGCGCCAGGCGCCAGGCCTCCCTTTAGGACAGCGCCCCGCCCCGCCCCCCGCCCCGCCCCGCCCCGCCCCGCCCCCCGCCCCGCCCCGCCCCGCCCCGCCCCAGCTCCCCCCGCCCCGCCCCGCCCCGCCCCGCCCCGACCTGACCCGCTATGGGCCGCAGGGCGCCAGCGGGGCTTTGTATGCAAAATTTGCCGCGCCTCCGGCCGGAAGATGGATTCATGCATTTTTAAAAAGGGGATGGCGAGTCGCCGGCTCGCTGCGGCACCAAGCAGGCCTGCAGGCCGGACCAGGAAGGGCCGCGGCCGCGCTACGTTCAACGACAGCCGTGTAGGACTCCTTATTCCTCCCCGTCCGGGGCGGGGAGATGTCACGACCCAATTGAAGGCAGTTTCAATACTGGATGTTTTCTCTCGCTCTATTTTAGAGAGAATTTTGTGACCTCGCCCGCATGAAGTGAGAATTATTTGATGAAATGTTGTAAGGATAAAAGCATTCTTCCTCCAATAGAGCGAGGCCTGAAATTTTTTTTTATTAAAAATCTCACTCTAGTATGATTGAGCAGCGGAAAATGTCCTCTGAACGGTTAGGCGAGAATACAGATTCGAGGGTTTTCAGTGTTGTGTAAGGGGGGAAGTTAAAAAAAAAAAGGAAAATTTAGGAATGTTTTTGACATGATGCCGCCTCCTTCGTTAATTATAGGCGCGTGATGTTTTTCTTCTTTCTTTTCCCCTCCTTGCGATACGCGGTGTTTACTGCTTGTTTTCCCTACAGTGGCAAATTGCTGGAACGCCGCAGGACTGACTCCCACGCGCGCCTGCAGAGAGGTATGAAATAAGAAAGCTGCTAAAAGAAAGAAAAGCTACGGACTAGACCGCGTACACTGTTGATGCTGTAGCCACTTTTAAGGACAACATTTTAATCTCTTAAAAATAAATGTAAGAATTTTTTTTTTAAGTTAAAGAATTTTTATAAAGAAAAGTGAGAAAAATTACAATATAATTTTGGTGTTAAGGTAGCCAGCGTCCACAGTGTAGCAGTAGGAGCACATAGCGCCCGCGCCCTGAGCTGGCTGTTGCCCCGACGCCGGCGCCGGGCCGGGGTACCGCAGCGCGCTGCTGAGCGGCACAGTACAGAGAGGACAAAAGTGTAATGTAAGCGGCATAAAAATGAGAGCGAGGAGGCAAAGGAGACCGTAATGCGACGGGGGAGGTCCCGTCCCGTGTGTAAGTGCACTCGGAGTACACAGAGGGTGGGGGTGGAGGGGGGAGAGCGGGGGAGAGCTGCCCGGGAGAGACTCGGCTCGCTCTCCCTCTGGGATTGTTCGCGGAGGAGAGGATCCGTTCTCAGTATATTGTAACTCGGTGCACGCAGGGTGGGCATTGGGCTGGCTGTCACCATCTTCCCCCCTCTCACTCCCTCTCCCCCTAATAGAAAAGAAACTCCCTTTTTAATCCCAAAGTCCAAATCCCTTACGAGTCCCAAATTCCAAATGCCAGATATGTTCCAAAACGGGTCAAAACTGGGACTTGGGATTCTGGCAGGTAAACGCCCAAATCCCTGTAGAATCCGAACTGGAGTCCCATACATGTTTCGGCAGTGGCAACTGATACGGCCAAGCTTCAAGTTCCTATGCGATGACGCACCTTCCTACATGGTACTCTTCAACAGGGTACTTCCCGACCATGTGATGACGCCTGACATGTTAAAAATTGTCTAGGAAGCTTCCTTCACCATTTTTGGAACATGCCCTAAAAATGCACGTGAGAGCAAAAAGGGACTTCGGAGGGATTTCAAAAAAGTGGGATTAAAAGGGGATTTTGCAAAATCCCGAATCCTATTTAAGTCCCTCAAAAGGCAAGGGACAATTTTGGAACTAACTTGGGACCGATCTGGGAGTTTCGCTTCTATTAGGGCCCCCCCCCCTCTCTCTCTCTCTCTCTCTCTCTCTCTCTCTCTCTCTCTCTCTCTCTCTCTCTCCTCTCTCTCTCTCTCTCTCTCTCTCTCTCTCTCCCCCCCTCTCTCCCTCTCTCTCCCTCTCCCTCTGTCTCACCCCCAGCGTGCTGTGTGACACGCGAAGCAGTTTTTATTCTACGTGGGTATCCGGTGGCGCCACGCCCGCTGTAGACGCCAGGAAGGATGCGAAAAGGCGAGATCTCGCACCCGTCCGAGGAGAAGTAGAAGTTGGAGGAGGAGGAGGTAGAGGAAAAGGTGGAGGAGTAGGTGGAGGAGGAGGTGGAGAAAAGGAGAAAACTGTTGATAGGAAGGAAAACAGTAGCATGGAGGTAGAGTTTCCTCACCCTGGTCTGATCTGGTCGCAAACCAGGGCTGCCTGGGGGCTGGGCTGCCAGGGCTTCCTCCCGCCTGCCCCTTACCCCCTCCCTCTATTTTCTCCTCTTCTTCTTTCCTTTCCTGTGCACACTACTTGCATAATAAGAAACGCAAGAGGAAAGACTTTAGGTGCTTCGCAGAGGTACTACTCAACCTAAATAGCGTCTCCTTTTCCAGGAGACACTATGCGAGTTACAAAAGAAGCTTGAAATTAAAGATGCATATAGATTATATACCCCCTTGCTTTTTTAAAAAAAAATGAAGCTACGTGTTGTGCGTTCCTTGTAATTCTACGTTTCCAGTGCAAGTTGAAAACCCGCGCGCCACTGGTCTGGTCTCATTTGAATGCGCGGTGCTGCCGCGGCGGCGGGATAAGAAGGAAGGGTTTGGACTGTTTAGGAGTAAGTGAGGGGACCTCCCGTGTGCTCCTCGGTAGGTATGCATGTATGTGCGTGTGTGTCTGAGAGAGAGAGAGAGAGAGAGAGAGAGAGAGAGAGAGAGAGAGAGAGAGAGAGAGAGAGAGAGAGAGAGAGAGAGAGAGAGAGAGAGAGAGAGAGAGAGAGAGACAGAGAGCATGCCCCGGCAGGCGGTGTGTGGGTGCGCTTCCACACACCGCACTCCGCCTGCTGGGGCTGGGCTGGGGCATGCTCTCTCTCTCTCTCTCTCTCTCTCTCTCTCTCTCTCTCTCTCTCTCTCTCTCTCTCTCTCTCTCTCTCTCTCTCTCTCTCACACACACACACACACACACACACACACACACACACACACACACACACACACACACACACACACACCATCTGTCCTGTATACACTCTCGCCAATAAATACGTCACGGAACACGGCACATCGCAGGCGCTCATGATACGGGTGCAGCGGCAGCGCGCGCGCACGAAGTACAGTGCAATCGCAAACACGCTCCCCTCGCCCTATACAATTGTATATATACTGCAGATTGCAGTGTGCTGTACGCGACGGGACGGACGGGCCCCGGAAGACGACCTTCCACCGCGTCATGTCAGGCCACAGAGCGTTTGTCAACTTATTATTACTTCAAGGCCATGTTATCGAAGTTTTGACGTTAGGCATCTGCATGGTGGTCATTGGTCATGACACCTTTTTCTGAGAAAACAATTCGTTCAGAAGTTTACTTTCCGGCACGGAAAATTTTAGCTATTCTTCTTCCATTTTAATGCATCGGCCATACTTCAATGCCACCCTTCTCCTTTTCTCACTTTCCCTCTCACTTCACCCTTCCTCATCGCTCTCCTACACGCGTACCCGCATCACCTGCCACATCTCGCGGATATTATCTGATGAAATTTAATTTCTATGCAGTTTGTGACTTGAACGCGATAAGCACCCAGTAAAAGTTTGTTGCAAGGGAAAAAAAAAGGTAACAAGCTTTACGTGCAAAAGAGGTAACGAGATTTTTTATTTTGATGGCGCAATGTCTAGAAAACAATAAAATTCGATAATCAATAAATAAAGTTTGTTGTCACAAACTATACTCCAGTGAATGTACAGAGAAAAAAAAATCAAGTGAACTCGCAAATTAGCTCTGCATGCAAGGGGCCAAGAGTACTTGTTCTTAAACAGGCAGTTAGTTCAATAAAATTTTACAAATGATTGTCTTTCATTCATATTTTTTCTCTTTCTAATTGACAATTTTTTTAGTGCAACCGATGGCGGGTGGGCTTTGGGCTGGGGCTGGACACGCGACGTGTGCGCAGGGAATATTTTATGCCTCCGGTTTAAAAAAAAAAATTAAATGTCTCGATTATTTTCTCGGTGTGTGGATTCCGTCCGCGACCTACCGCACTCGCACCGCGCTAGTAACATCCCGGGTCGGCAGCTTCCAGGGAAACGTTCGATCCGGCCGTTAATTATTCGCAGAACGATTTATTTGAAAGTGAATCGCAATAACAGTAATTAGTCGGGTTGCAATCCACACCACAGCTCCCGGGCCGGCGCGGTGGGCGGAGGTGTAGAACGAGTGGCGGTACCTCGTAACGATTTTACTGCCCTGCTATAAGGGCTTCGCCATAAAACCGACGGGTGAGGGTGTAGTAGGTAGTTACCTTTTTTATATCTTTTTTTTCTCCAATATTTTTAGGCACGAAGTAGCCGTATTTTTTTTTCTTGTGAAAAATAGTCATAGGTTTACGGGAAAATTTTCTTTGCAAAATTACGATTACAAATCGTAAAATTCGTTAAATTACGAGCATTACCTATGGACTTGAAACTCAATTACGAACAAGAATGGGCTGTCGTAAATGTAATGTTTTTCGTAAGTTTTATTTACAAAAGATATCGTAAATATACAAAGGTATTTTCCACAGTGGATTTGCTGCGCGGAAGGCGCCGGACGCCGGGTGCACATTGTGCGATGGAGTCAGCTATGGAGAAATGAAAATTAGGCAATCGCAGTTGAACCTTACGGGGCGGCGAGGGCGAGGGAGGAAGCCAAAGCAAACGGCGTTGAGGGCGATCGCCCTACGGTGTCTGATCTCTCTTCTCTCCTCTTCTCTTCTCTTCTCTCCTCTTCTCTCCTCTCCTCTCCTCTCCTCTCCTCTCCTCTCCTCTCCTCTCCTCTCCTCTCCTCTCCTCTCCTCTTCTCTCTCGCTCATCCCTCCCCGTTCTCCCCCCTCTCTCTCCATCTCTCTGCCCCCTCTCTCCCCCTCTCCACTCTCTTAGGGCTTCAATCAGAACTGCCACCCCCCTCCCCTCGCTCTCCTGCTCGGACATCAGGTTTGCCTACCGTCATTAGCCTGTACATTAGGGCTACCAGGTCCTCCCGACCCGGCCCGGCACAGTGCTTGTCTGCGAAGGGGACAGGAGTGGGAGAGCGCTTTGGTTCGCCTTCCTCTTCCCCGTGATGATAGGGGGGCCTTATTACAGGGGGTGGGGGGAGGGAGATGATGCTGAGGCAGCCATCGTGAAATTGGACGAGAGAGAGAGAGAGAGAGAGAGAGAGAGAGAGAGAGAGAGAGAGAGAGAGAGAGAGAGAGATTGGCCTTACCGCGCGTGGCACCTTGCTCCATGGCCGGCGAATGAAATGAACAGTCCCGTCCAGACCCGGAGCTGCCGGAGCCCTCCATGATCGTCCGGAGACGAAGTTTCCCGAAGTACCCCTCCAGATTCCTCAAGCCCCGTCCAGAGCATTTGGTCTCGTGCACAGTGCCATGGCGCGAAAAATTACTTTGACCCCGCGCGCATGCTAATGCCTCTGCATGGCCGTGCAATGGTTGAGCCCGCGCCATGGGGGAGACAACTCTGAAATTCTTGTACACCTCGTAATTCAGAAAAATTCATTAAAAAAAAGGGGGGGGGGAATTTGGGATGACCTCAGAAAATACACGCACATCTGATCCAAATTATTCTCTCAATTACATGATTCAATAGGATTTTTAGTAAATTATTCTGAATTATCTCTATTTATTCCAAATCATTGGAAATTAACTTGCAATAATGCAAAATAATCACAATTGTTTTAATTATTTTCTAAAACTTTTCAGAAACAAATTTTGCTCTGCAATTGAAAGGGTGGCGTGAAAACATGGAAAATTTTTGCGGCAGTAAACCTCCCGAAGGAGGTTGCGGTTCCCGCCAGGCACAGGGCTTTTACCCCCTGTGGCAGCCAACTGCTTCGGTGTTCCATGGGAACCGGCGCTTTGCTGACTGCGATCCTATCGCGCAATTCGATAGATTTGATCCCCGTACCACCATTGGCCTACCCCTAGAGGTACGAGCGGTGTCAAGAGCGTTAGACTTCCTGATCCCAGTTTCAGAGGCCTTACCTCAGAGGGGTACGCGGGATTCGAACCCACAACCCCGAGTGCCGACACGTAGCCAGAACAGGAAGCGACCCAACGCCCAGAGCCACCGAGCCAACGGCGGTGAGACGTGTTTAACTTCTATTTGACCTGCCATCCAGCTGCGGCCAAAGGGAATGTCAAGCGCGAAAAACACTTTCCCGAGTGGGAGTCGAACTTCGGACCACTCGGTTCGGTGTCGCGCGCTCTACCAACTGAGCCACGACGCCACGATGACTGTACAGTGCGACGGGTTCGAGCCGTATTTGCCGCGTATCCTGCAGCGTCCAGCCAGGAGGACAGGGCAAATTCGGCTCGAACCCGTCGCACTGTACAGTCATCGTGGCGTCGTGGCTCAGTTGGTAGAGCGCGCAACACCGAACCGAGTGGCCCGAAGTTCGACTCCCACTCGGGAAAGTGTTTTTCGCGCTTGACAATCCCTTTGGCCGCAGCTGGATGGCAGGTCAAATAGAAGTTAAACACGTCTTACCGCCGTTGGCTCGGTGGCTCTGGGCGTTGGGTCGCTTCCTGTTCTGGCTACGTGTCGGCACTCGGGGTTGTGGGTTCGAATCCCGCGTACCCCTCTGAGGTAAGGCCTCTGAAACTGGGATCAGGAAGTCTAACGCTCTTGACACCGCTCGTACCTCTAGGGGTAGGCCAATGGTGGTACGGGGATCAAATCTGTCGAATTGCGCGATAGGATCGCAGTCAGCAAAGCGCCGGTTCCCATGGAACACCGAAGCAGTTGGCTGCCACAGGGGGTAAAAGCCCTGTGCCTGGCGGGAACCGCAACCTTCTTCGGGAGGTTTACTGCCGCAAAAATTTTCCATGTTTTCACGCCACCCTTTCAATTGCAGAGCAAAATTTGTTTCTGAAAAGTTTTAAAAAATAATTAAAATAATTGTGATTATTTTGCATTATTGCAAGTTAATTTCCAATGATTTGGAATAAATAGAGATAATTCAGAATAATTTACTAAAAATCCTATTTAATCATGTAATTGAGGGAATAATTTGGATCATAGATGTGCGTGTATTTTCTGGGGCATCCCCGGAAATTCTTCTAAATTCACAAAAAAATTGCATACATTCACGAAAATTTGCATAAATTCACGAAAGTTCTGGAAAAACTCTACCTAAATTACAAAAAATAAAATATTAAGTAAAAATTCACAAAAGTTCACGAAAATTAACAAAATTTGTACACCCAAATTCAGAGTCCCCCCCCCCGGCCCACCCCCGCTCTGGTAGTCTTTTTGCCCCTGCGGCATCTGCGGCCTTAATCCAGATTCCGCGCTCTTCATCGGAATATGTACCCCCTCCCCCAACCCCCCATCTCCTCCCTGCCCTCTCCTCCCACCCTATTCCCTTGGCAGAGAAATTCACTTTCTCAACCCCTACCCCCCACCCACAGCAGCGGAAATGGAAGGGATGAGTACTCGTGGCGGCTGGCCTAGGGACCCCGCCCCGCCCTGCCTGCCCCTCATACTTCAGAAGGCTTTGCAGGAAGGCGGAACGGCTGCCAAAGCGGACTGAGCGCTGCCGCCCTGCCGCTCCAGCAGCGAGCGAATTGAAACGGCAAGTCGGCCCCTTTCTTTTTACCGCGACACAGAATTGCGCTCACGGTGAGCGGGCCAGGACGGTCCAGGTTCAGGGACTTTTTGCTCTATGTGACCATGTCACGTCATGCCATAAGAGTGCGCGGGAAGAAAAGTGACATTAGTTTCCCTCTGCGGGGAAAAATTCGATAGTTATGGTGTAGAGTCTCAAACCGAAAAACGAGAAGCTTGGTTTAATTGCCCCTAAACTTTTGGTTTGCTCCCATTGGGCCAGTGGCTGGGTAGTCACAACCAACTCTTGGTTGTGGGTATCGATTTTTGAATACTACTTTTCGAATTTTTCCCATCGAACCGAACTGGCCACCACAGTAAAGCGAGCGGGAAACAACTCTGAATTTTGGTGTTCTAATTTTGAGCATTTTTGTGAACTAGGGGAAATTTTTGTCAATTTTCATTAAATTTTGTAATTTTTGTTTTAATTTTTGTGAACTGTTGCTGAAATTTTACCGAATTTTTCTGAAATTTTCGGAATTTTACTTAATTTTTCGGAATTACGAGGTGTAAATTTTAGATTTGTTTCCCACTTGGTAAAGTCATGTTTCGGTGCTGAATCAATGTTTTTGTTGTTTCAAGTCCCGCTTTCCCAGTAAAATAAAGTATGCCGGTCTTTGTGCGAGGGACATACACCTGGTGGAGTCTATAGAATAGTCCTCCAGTGTGTACCGTAGGTGTCATGATGAGGTGCCTTATGGCTCTTTGGCCGGCAGGACCGCCATCAGCTTGCTGCAGTATATGTCGCCCTCTATCTTCATCTCATGCCGACGTGCTCCGGTGTGCGACTGTAGAGCTCTGGCTTGTAACTCACAGCAGCGTCTCCTCTCTCTATCCCCCTCCTCTGTCCCTATCCCCCCTGCTCTCTCTCTCTCTCTCTCTCTCTCTCTCTCTCTCTCTCTCTCTCTCTCTCTGTCTCCCTCCCTCTCTCCCTCTCTTCCTCTCTCTCTCTCTTCCTCTCTCTCTCTCCCTCCCTCTCTCCCTCTCTTCCTCTCTCTCTCTCTTCCTCTCTCTCTCTCTCTCTCTCTCTCTCTCTCTCTCTCTCTCTCTCTCTCTCTCTCTCTCCCTCCCTCCCTCCCTCCCTCCCTCCCTCCCTCCCTCTCCCCCCCTCTCTCTCTCCCTCTCCCTCTCCTCTAGTGCCCCTATAGCCAGGGGTGCCTGGAGAGAGAAACAGAGAGTGAGAGAGTGGATGAGGGGTCTTTGTGTAGGAGGTGGCTGAGGCCGTGGCCCGGCATAGAACACGACCACCATTATTAAAAGCCTGTGAGTCCCCGCCGTGCCGGTCTGCCCCTGCGCTCTGTCCCGCCCGCGGCGCCACGCAGTCCGCGGGAAGATGGAAAATTCCTGGGCGTCGCCGCGGACAGACGGGGACGGGGGGGCCGGTGGATGTCGACGGATAGCGGACGCAGCACGGAGTACGTGTTGTACTGGTAGGCAGGCCGGCCCAGTGTTGCCAGAGATAAGTGGCGGGCAAAAACCTCCCACGAATTCACGTGTGTGACGTAGACGGGTATCTCCGCCTGACAGCTGGGCGGATTTTTCACACATCACGGTAAATGCTTCGGCCACTTTGTAAGGAGAAATTTCGGCATTCTTCGGGCATGCCACTTTTTGTCATCTTTGAATGCCAAACTTAGGCCTTCTCAAAAGCTGAAATTTGGCAGTGAATTAAAAATTCTAAAAACAATGGCACAATTAAAGAAATGCTGAAATTTCGACATAACATACTGTACAAAGTGGCCATAGCATATTTACGGTGATGAGACAACCTCTTGCCATGGTGGAAATATACTTCCGCTCAACTGGTATTTGTGTGAGCTTTTTTGTGTCCTTATCTGCTGGCAACTCTTGTCCGAGCCACTGTGACGGGGCCGAGGGGTCCTCGGGTCATGCCGGTCGACGCCCGAAGGACCTCCTCCTCGCCCACCTCCTCCTCCTGCTCCTCCCCCCTCTTCCGTCCTCTTCTATCTTTTCCTGCTCACACACTCGGCTTGCTTGCTTGAGGCGCTCGCGCCACTGCTCTGCTGAATTAATCCTGCATTACGGCCATGGCTCGAGGTTCGATCCCCGCCCGCTGCCGCCGCCGCCCGGAAATGCGTCCCGCCCCGCATCGCATACGACCGGCACCCGCGGACACACTGAATCGAGCTGAATCCGCGCGGAAAAGGGATGTGGAAAACCCCATTTTTTTTCATCTCCTGGTCGCGGAAAGTTCCGTCGGGGATTGAAAAAGGGGATTTGATAAATACCATTATGCGTTGTGCTGCTGGCGTCTTGCGGGGGGGTAGTCCTGCCCCGCCCCGCCCCGCCCCGCCCCACCCCGCCCTGCCACGCAGAGCCACGCCATGCAGGCTATGGCGGCGGAGAGTTGCAGTGAGCTTATTCGCCTCGTAAATTCACAGCTGCTGCCGGTTAGGCGGGAGAGAGGAGAAAGAAGGCGCGGGGAGGCGAGTGGAGAGGGCGGGAGGGGAGGGCGGGGATAAGGTTATTAGGCTAAGTTCCCGGCAAGTGGCTCCTCCCCCCCCCCTCTCCCCCCTCCCCCCCTCTCCCCCCCCTCTCCCCCCCTCTCCCCCCCCTCTCCCCCCACTCTCCCTGACGCCCCGCGCGCCGCTCTGCATGTCCGCGCGGAAGGCCCGCTGGAGCGCGCCCGTCACACGTCATAGTGCATGCAGTTAGGCCCCCGTACACTGTATAGATAAACGCGCGAGGGGCATCAGGGGGCAGGGCGAAGACCAGGGCAGGGCGGGGGAAACGGACGGATATATACGGATCGTGTCAAACGAGTCATCACCACGGAATCGTTTTCGTTTTATACTGATCGATTCGAGTCCCCCGCCCCCCTCCCCCTTTTCGGTCTAAACTATCATGGATGTCCAATTTCTATGATTTAAAAAATAATGAAAAAGAGAGAGTAACTGAGAAAAAAAGCAAGGAAGGGACGGTACAACATTCGCTGATGACGGTGTCAGCGTAGGTGCCGCATGGTTATCCATCATTCTGTCCTCATCCTCCCTCCAGGCCTGGCGCGTGTCGTGCCAGCCGCGCCGCGCCCTTCACTGCCCCACCCCACCCCGCCCCGCCCCGCCCCACCCCACAAGCTCACAGACACCGTGGCCCAGATATATCAGGTGCACATCGCGGCTGCGGTTCAGCTCCTCCTCCGCTCAATGTCACTCCGGGCCTGCAGCCGCTGCAGCCTGCACTAGAAACTCAGTGTGTCATTGTCGAATGTCGCACTCTTGTGGGTTTGGAAATATATCCAGGGGTGAGTTTTCCGATGAATTTTTTTGAACAGAAACTTGAAACATAATTATACGAAGAGACAATAATTTATATGCTCACATACAAGTGTTCAACGCATTATGGACACGCTTGCGAGGTTTCATTGTGGAGCGCACGTGTATCATACATTTTATTGTTTCTGCTGACGACTTTCCCCACCTTCTCTCCTACCCTCGCTGGCACGTAATTCAATATCCCGACGTTGGAGTGAGGCTGGCCGGAGCGTCCGCCTCACCGGCTGGAAGCCACAGGTTAAGTGACGGTACCCGCTATAGCGTAGATACCCACCTTTCTTCTACTTAATTTAAGACTTATTTTACCTGCATAATATTTTATCGAATTTGATTGCTACAAGGCATTATCTGTAGATGTACGACCAGTACTCTGTGAATCGGTAGCCTGTTCAAATCGACGTTTACTCACTGAAAAAGGTGTAAATAATTTGTCTCACCAATCAAGTGTTTGAGTAAATTCACTCACCTGAAAGTGAGTGACATTCAATCGAATTGATTTCCAGCGTAAAGACGCAAAGGAAAACCTCGAAAACGTACAACTGAACTAAAATAATGCGTCCGTTTTTTTTAACTGTGTCGGTACCAACAGAGCTGTGCTCATATTGGATTACTGGACTCACTCAGGGATCCAGTGACACTGGCACGCTCCACGCATGCGGCGTCGACTTTCACCTGTTTTCTCTCCACAGGGATGAGGTATAGTTCATAATTAATAATAATAATAATAATAATAATAATAATAATAATAATAATAATAATAATAATAATAGAAAACAGGAACAAGAAGGTTTGCATATCTAAAAGGCAGTGAACCCGTCCCTCGCCGTCAGGTCCGGTGCGGCTGGTGCGGTGGACGGGGCCAGGGACTTGAAAATGGGAGAATCCATCCTTACCCCTCCCCACCACCACCTCCACACAGACATACGCTAACGCTATACACATGCTATATGTTGCGATGCTGAGGAAAACTCAAACTGGAAGAACATTCTGGAGCGCGGCTGTAATTTTTGCGCAGTGTCCCGCAGCAGCGCGCATGGTGTAATTCGCGATGCTCACACAGAGTGAGTGCGCAGTGTAAATCTCTGTCGTGACGTCGGTGGGGCCGCGACCCCGTTTGGGGCCTCCATTGTGCCTTGATCGATGGACACGAGAGAGAGAGAGAGAGAGAGAGAGAGAGAGAGAGAGAGAGAGAGAGAGAGAGAGAGAGAGAGAGAGAGAGAGAGAGAGAGCGCGTCCTCGTTCGTAATGTCCAGCTCAACGTCACTTGGACTCAGAGCGTTTGAAATAACTTGGTTATCTGAACCGAATGTGTTTTTTTATTCACGCTCTTAAGTTACTTCCAGATTTCTAGCGAGAAAAAACAACGAACGCAGTGAAGGCTGTAAAAGAGAACGCTCGTGTGGATTTATTTTCATTGACTCGATCGTCTCTACCAGAAAATCCCAGTGCACGAATGTCTCTCACTTCCAGAAAAGTGAATTTATTCGCTCACTTGTAGCCGCTTGTAGGAGTGAGAATTCGATTCGCTTAGTTTTAGGTGGGTGAAAATTTTTGTGCAATAATGACCTAATTTTCAATCTCACAACCAATCCCCTGCAAGTGTGCAAATATTTTTCACTAACCTGCAAGCGAGCAAATAAATTAACTTATCTGCAGGTGATCGATACTCGTGTACACTTGGAATTCCAGTGCCGGTGTGAGACCTCCCAGGAGTCCTTCGCTTCAAGGGTCCCCTTCAAAATTCCCACTCCTACGAGTGCGGCAAAAAGCAAGCATGTCCCTCTACAGTCACTCCGCCTGCCACCCCATTTCAGACCGTCGTCCAGGACACTCGGCGGGGTTGTGGCAGCGCCGAGTCGACCGGTGGGTGGTAATTTCCGCCCCGAAACGCGAGTTCCTTGCGACAAGCTCCCTGCCTTCCGGTCCGCCTCACAGTATCGCTCCCCCTTTTGCACTCGGAAAAATTAGTTTTCGGGTCAAGTAAAATGTTCTTTGACAAATGTCAAGATCAAATGGTCTCCTTTGAAGTCCATGGTACTTGATGAGAAACGAAAGTGACATATTGATGAATTCTATAATAAACATTTGGCGAGGAGAAAAATATAGTACGTAATGCACATAATTTTACAACGCGCCTCAAAAAAAAAAATCCTTTTGAATGCAAAGACCAATGCCTCGCAAGCATTTTTGCAGAGCGTCTATATTTTGTACAAGTGGAAAATTTGCGAATGTGGAGAAATGAGCCGCAGCGCGGGGCTCGCGTTTACTCGATCACGTACTGTCCGGGTCGCGCAGCGTCGCTGGGCGCTCGTGGTACGCGTAAGTATAGGTCGTCGGGCCGCCTCGCCCCGCCCCACCTCACCGCGCCCCGCCTCGCCCCGCCCCGCCCCGCCCCGCCCCGTCAGGCATCGCGTCAGGACCCTCGGCTCCACCTCCTCCTCCGCGGGCGTTGGGGCCCCGCCCCGCCCCGCCCGCAGGGTTGAGTGACCTGCTTACCTGGAGCCACTCTTTTCTAAGCCTCTCCCGGATTAATTAATGTGTCAGACGGAGAACCCAAAAGAGGCGAGGCTCGGGGAGGGGCAGCGGTGCCGCGTTCTCCTAATCAACAGGCGCACAATTATCCATTAAAGTTATTCCGGGAGGCCGGACGGTAAATACCCTCGAGTCTTGCACTGTTTCCAGCGAGGCTCCGGAAGGGAGCCGGAAAGAGCTATCTCTCTCCCTCTCGGGGTCACCGGGTGACGGTGAGGCGACCCTCTCGGCTCCCAGAAAAATCACAAGTTATTCCAAGGGGCCAACCACTCCGATTTTAGATGTGCACAGGATTACATGATTACGAAAACGTTTTGTGGGACTACACATGAATTTTAAGAAACCCAAATTTTTAAAAATCTGATAGCTTTTGTAATATTTTTCGAAAATTTATCAGGGATTACAGGTGAATTTGTACACAGGGTTACGCGAATGGTGGCCCCCTCTAGTTATTCGCAACCATCGCACCAATGCTTCTTGGTATGTTAGGTTAGCTCAGAGACAACCATAATCACACACACGACCCTTGCGCGCTTTGTTGTACCGGGTGTTTCTTTGAATGCGTAACAGTGTTGCGGGTTTGCCTACCCCATTCGCCCGTAAGGCGCCATGGCCTCTGAAGCCCTGGCGAGTATGCAATCCCGCAACACTCTTACGCATTCAAAGAAACACACTGCACTTAAGCCTTGAAGTATTTTATGAAACTATTTTATGTACATTTCTTTACCATAATTATAAATTCAAATTAATGCATTAAGCATATTTGTGCAAAAAAAAATGTGCATAGTTATGATTCCATAAAAGCCTGCAACGGCTAATGCACAACAAAGTGCATAAGGGTTGAGTGTGTGCGACATTCACACATTTCTGAGCGTGTACCGGGTGTTTCAGAAAGCACGTGACAGTTTGCAGGGTGCACCACTCGCGGCATCACTCCTCACTCTCGCACTTACTGATGCGCCTGGGGGCCGCGGCCGACACCGGCTTCCTCGGCGGCGTCCTGGGCGGAGTCTTGGCCTGCCTGGGCGTCATCATCATCGGTGTCGTCCAGGTGGGCGCCTTGGGCGGCGGCGACCTGCTCGCCGGCGCGGTGAAGATGGTCGGCACGGCCGGCATGGCAGCCTGCTGCGCCCAGCCCAGGTGGGCGGCGGCGGCGGCCAGCCCCCCGGGTATACCCGAGCAGGCGGCGGCGGCGGTGGGGTGCACGCCGAGGCCGAGGTCGAGCACGCCGGCGTCCTGGTGGTGGTGCACCGGGTGGTGGAGGCCGTGGCCGTGACCGCCCAGCGGGAGGCCGTGGCCGTGGCCGGGCACGGGGTTGGCGACGATGACGGACCGCGGTGGGTTGAAGCACATCCAGGGACACAGCACGGTCGACATATCCGTCATGCCTTATCCAACGGGCGGCACGACGGAGGCGGGCGGCGGTGGCGACAAACGCCTACATGGCGCTCACGGGCTCAGGTCACACACACACACACACACACACAAACACTGACACAGCTGACACACACCACACGGACACTACCCGCGCCACTGCTAGACGTGTCGTCCTGGCGCTCGCAGGCCGGCGCACGCAAGCAGGAGGTCGGCGACGCACGCGTACAGCACTCACGGGTCCTGCTGTACCGCCGGCCGAACGTCGACTGCCTGTGTCTCGCTGCTGGCGCGACTGGCGCTCTGGCGCTGCCCCACAGGCCTTCCCCCTCCATGCTGCTCCCGTCTCTCTCTCTCTCTCTCTCTCTCTCTCTCTCTCTCTCTCTCTCTCTCTCTCTCTCTCTCTCTCTCTCTCTCTCTCCCCCTCTCTCTCCCCCTCTCTCTCTCTCCCCCTCTCTCTCCCTCTCTCTCTCTCCCTCTCTCTCTCTCTCCCCCTCTCTCTCTCTCCCTCTCTCTCTCTCTCTCCCTCTCTCTCTCTCTCTGCCGTGTGAAGTTCGTGGCGGTGCAGCGCGGGGGCGGCGTGCACGCGTAGAGTCCGCCGCTCCCGCGCCGGCTCGGCGGGGATCAGGGGAGCGTGCAGGGCGCAGGTCGGGGCGGGGCGGGGCGGGGTGAGGCGGGGCGGGGCGGGGCGGGGTGAGGCGGGGCGGGGCGGGGCGGGTCGAGGCGCCCCCGCAGCCCCCGCCACGGCGCGACGCCCTACCGCTACCCTCACCCCACGGGGGGCCCACTTGGGTTAGGGCAGGGACAGCAGCGAGGGGGTTGCTGCTCCCAAACTCGCTGCGGCTGGCTGGGCCGCGGCCCTTTCCCCCCATACCCCCCCGCCCGCTCACCCCCGGTGCGTCTGGCGCGGCAGATAGGCCCACGGAGGGGAGCCAGGCAGGGCCGGGGTGACTGTGTGCGTGCAGGCGGCACTGCGCTTAACAGTTACCACCCCTCTCTCTCTCTCTCTCTCTCTCTCTCTCTCTCTCTCTCTCTCTCTCTCTCTCTCTCTCTCTCCCCTCCCCCCCTTTTTTTAGGCACGAAGTAGCCTTATGGTTTTGTCTCAGGATCCGATTATCAGTGTGGCCCCTTACCTAAATCCAGATTTTTCTATACGATTTCGATAGGACTTGGCAGAGAGGTACAACTTAATTCCCTTATTTCACTGCTGAAATGCCAGGCCAAAGTTAGCGGCCAATTTTGAGAAATTTCGATTTAAAATCTTTGTTTCTATGGTAATACTCGACTCGTCATGGAGCCGAGTCGGCTCTGACCAATAACATTATTTCGCGCGAAAATCCAGCCAATGAAAACGGTCGCCTGTTGCTTTGTACCTCGATATCCAAAAGTGTCAACGCAAGGAGTGGTCACGTCAGAATCGTTGCAGATTCACGCCATGTAAAAGGGTTCACCACCAGGAGACTTTCAAACGTGACCACTAGCTAGCCGCCGCGGCTCCTGATTGTTGGCTGGGACTGTAATTTCGCCGTGGGCGGGGCTTGTGACAATACCGCCAACCTCAGAGTAAATCCTCAATTCATGTTTTCACTGAAACATACAAATAGGACAACCCGTGAGTTTCGTGTTAATGCGTGGAGGCTTGCCCCGTTGTTTACTAAAGGCCTGCAACATCATTTTACGTAGTTACGTAATCTAAAACTAGCAAAATATATTTTGTGTTGGTTTGAGTGGACACCAAGCCGGCGTTGTTTAGAGCTGGCCCGCTCGGCGCCATGTTTGTGTCTTAAATATGAGGCGGATAAAATTCACGATTTGGGCTCTCACAGAGAGTTTTGACCCCATATTTTTAATTTCTATTTAATTTAATGGTAAGTGTGTGGCAAATTTGAAACTAGAACCCTTTAACTCTTGCCTGGTGGTTCGATTTAGTGGTTGCCAAGCGCGTTGTTGACAGCTGGCCCGCTCCGCGCCATGTTTGAGTTGGAAATGTGAGACGGATAAAATTCACGATTGCCTCTGTGTCTGCCTCTGTGTTCCTTGTGAATGTGTAGTGGCTTCCATAGCTGTGTGCTAAAGGCCTGCAACATAATTTAGCGTCGTCACCAAATTAAAAGCTTGTCAAATATATTCTAGGTTGGTTTGAGGTGGGACGTCGTGAGGCGCCGTGTCGCCGGCCCCGCGCCGGCCCGTCGGCCCTCTCCAACCATGTCCGCCACGGCCGGGGGCTGAGGCTCTCACCTCGCGACTTTAAATCATTGTGTAAAGTTATCGGAACGTTGACATGGCGAACTGAATGCGTTTAAAGTGGTTTTGCACCTGCAGAAAACTGTTTGGGAAGTTTGACTTTAATCTGGTGAGCAGAATTCTTGAAATGGTGTACATTTACGTGAATAATTTTACGAATCCATTGAACTTCTTTGGGAAACGATTTCCGTGGGTCTGAAACTCCTGTTTTCACAGTCATTTCGGCTGTATAACATTTCGTTCGGGTAAAATAGTTAAATTCGCTTCGTGCGCTAGTGGCGCCATCTCTCGGTACTGGACGCGAGTTAAGTCGCGAGGAGGACGCGTGAGCGAGCCGCCGAGCCACCGGCCTTCTTTTGTTGAGTGGAGCGAGGTCCCAGCCCAGCCTAGAACCACGAAAGGGATAGGACTGGGCACTCCCACCTCAAAAGCGCTCCGTTCTGTTTAAGGCGGCGGCGCCTCCCCCAGCCTTCTTTTGTTGAGTGGAGGTCCCAGCCTAGAACTATAGAAGAGAGGTCTGGGCACTCCCACCTCAAACGCCCCCCGTTCTGTCTATAAGGCGGCGACGCCTCCTCCAGCCGACTGCGAATAGTGCCAGTTCCGATGGCGAGCCAAGCCGAATCGGCATTGTCGCTGGTGCTTGGCCGCTCGGCCCCTCGGCCCGCGCGGCCCCTCTGCCCGGCGCGCACGGGAGGAGAACCGTAGCTGGGTGGAAAGGGGGGGGGAGGGGGGCTGTTGATTCAACTCATGGACGGTAGTTCAAAAAATAAAATTTCGAACGACACGTTAGAATAAATATGTTAAAGTAATGTTCGAATGCCCATTGCACAACGAGCCTACAGTTCAAAAATCAAGCTGCTCGGACAATTTTTACTGAAAGACTAGACTAACTTCTAAATCGTTTCAGCTAGAAATCTAAAATTTGGCGTGTGACTCGCTGTACTAGTGACTCTGAGATAAAGCAAATTCAATAACATGATTCATAAGGCTAGAAATTTTCAATTAAATTTCTACATAAACCATCATCCACCGAAGTATTTTGTGAAACAAAAACATAAACGAACTTCGTGCCTACCAGGATTTCGTGAAATCGTATTTTTTGAAGTTAAATCCATCTCACTCACAGTCAGTAAACACAAGCCATCACGTGACTGCCCTGCGCGTAAGTAACTGTGTGTTCAGTACTTGCTATTGCCAGGTGATGTTTTCAGTGCATGCTTACCACTTGACTGCTGTAACTTTAGTGTTTACTACGTGCTGACCACCTGACTACTACTACGTACCTGTGTTCGTACGTGCTCGCCACAAGACCGCAGGCACCTGTGGCAGCACACTGAATTCTTAGGGACTAGTTTCTACTTAGCTATCCACATGCATAGCTTTCGTACAATTCTTACGTAATGCACAAATTCTTCAATTCACTGCAAATGTAACAGTCACATTTTTTGCCCGTTATGAGCGAAGCATTTTTTTCATCGCTCAGTAAAAGTGACGTTCGCTAAAACTACTCAAAGCGAGTCTTTTGTGGTATTTTGAAATCGCTTCAGTGGGATAACGTTTGATGTGACTCTGATAGAGCGATGTTTATCCATCTCGCTCTCTCTGGAGCATGAAAATTTGGTACAGAAAAGTCACTCTCCCAAGAGCGACAAAGGCGACCCCTCCATTTTCAGTGTTATGTAGGAATTCGTGCATAAATCGGTAATAAATCTTTCGTTAGCTGGTGCATTCGTCAGCTATTCTTAAAATTTCAGTATGCAATACTTTGCTGACCACTTGACGGCTCTAGTGCTTGTGTTGGGCACATGCTGAGCATTTCAGTGGCGGGTGGCGGTTTTAAGTCCGTCTGATAGGGGGGGGGGGGGGGGGGGGCAAGCACTTCAGGTTGCCTACATACAGGAGTTTTGTCGTGCAATTTGCGTACTTTCCAGGCGGCTCTAGAGCCGATGGGGGGAGGGGGGCATTACCCCCTGCCCCCCCCCCTAAAACCGCCACTGGAGCATTTAGCTGCTAACCACATGCTGACGACTTCACTGCTGTATTGTGTCTGTGTTCAGTACATGCTGTCCACTTGAAGTCCAGCACCAGGTACATGCTGGTCACGTGGCTGGCCCCGATTTCAACACCGGCGCCGTAAATAACGGCGTGGGTGCTGGACCCTGCGCCTCTGTGGCGCTTTATCTTGTGGCGGGGTTGGGGGGCTTCGGGCTCGGGGCGTCCGCTGTGGGGACCGTGCGGAGCTGCAAAAGGATGGTGGTGAAGGAAAAAGGGGGGGGGGGGGCGTTGACCCCCTACTCAGCCACCCCCATCCCCTAGTACAGCCCCTTCCACGAGCAGTTTAGGCCCCTCACGCTCCCCAGCCGGAGGGGGGGGGGGGCGAGGGGGGGAGGCGCACCCTCTCCAATCTGACTCCCGCGCCCCGCCCCGCCCCGCCCCGCCCCGCCCCGCCCCGCCCCACCCCACCCCACCGGCTCCCTCGACCAGGAATGCCGAGCGAAACGGAGTGAGATACGGCCAGCGGATCGAAACGCTCCCGCCGTTGCCACGGCCGACCAGGCGCAGTCTGACTCTGACCTGACCTGAACGGCGCGGGCTGCACCGCCAGCTGCAAGCAGCAGCCGTGCGGCCGTACGTCACTCCTGGACCGCTCTCACTGCCATCTGGAGGTCTCTCTCTTTCACACTATCTCCTCTCTCCCTCTTCCTTTCTCTCTCTCTCTCTCTCTCTCTCTCTCTCTCTCTCTCTCTCCTCCTTCCCCCCTTCCCCCTTCTCTCTCTGTCATGTGTGCCCTTGCACTTTATATACAGTGTGTGATTGTGTGCGTGGTTTGGAGAAGACTGCACGGCCAAAGAGAGGTAGTGTTGGAGCCCGTGATATTGTCTGTTGTTCGTTTCAGAGACTTTACAGGTGTGAAGTACCATCAGTCAATAAAAAAATTTTATTTTCATATCGCTCACTGATTTTTTTTGAAAAAAAAAAAATTGTTTTAGGGATCGATTTATTTTTTTTGGAGAATTTAGAGCAGGGCTAAGAGCGTGTAACCCGAGGGGAAGCAACTCTGAATTTTGGTATCTACCGATTTTCTGAATTTTTAGCGAATGTTTGTGATTTTTTTTTTGAAATTTTCCGAGTTTTCCTAATGTTTTCCAATTTTTATTTTCATCTGAATTACGAGGTGTATGAAAATTTGCGGTTGTTTGTAAATTTTTTGAAATTTTCCGAGTTTTCCTATTTTTTTCCAATTTTTATTTTCATCTACATTACGAGGTGTATGAAAATTTGCGAGTTGTTTCCCCTTCAGTGTAACCTCACCCCACCGAGCGGCGGCGTGTGGCGTGATGAGAATGAGTCGTCCTGCTGCAGAACTATGCCAGCTGAGCGGGCTTGGATCCCGGCCGTGCAGAAGCACCCCGTCCCGGCGCCGAGCCAGCCGAGCCGTCGATACACACTAAACACCCCGGGGGCAGAATGAGGGGCTGCTGCCGTATTGTGCCTGTGTACCCATCCCATGGCGGGAGCAGCGAGCTGGCATATTGCAGCAGCTCGGTGGAAAATCTTTTGCTGAGCATCGAGCTAGCGCATTACGCCGCTCCAGGGCGCCAGGGGCGAGCGAGCGCCTCCAGTTCGATTGTATATTATTGGTAAACCGGCCGCGGGCAGGAAGGCTACTGCCTACGCGAGCCACCGACCGCTAGACATCATTCCATGAATTTTTAACGGGGACACATCGCGTGTGCCCGTTTACTAGCCCTTTGCCCTTTATTGTAAGTTCCCCCCCCCCCCCCTGCACCTTCACCTCTTTAAAAAAAACGATCCAAAGTACATTCAAAAGTTTACAATTTGTAAAAATATACTACTTACAATGATTATGGGATGATCAAGAAGTGTCGCCATTGATTATTCCAAAGATTTTCAGGGATTAAGAGGCTACCAGAAAAATTACGGCTTGGAAGACGCAGAGACATTTACCAGTGATTACCAGGAATTACCGATACCGAGCGATTGCAAGGAAATACACGGTAAAAACAATGTCTGATTTTTTGAGGGAAAAGGTAAAATTTTGAAGAAGTCCCTCAAAACTCCTCGGGTTTTGAGGAAGTCTCCTCGAAATATAAGGCGAATCGCCTCATTTTTCGAGGGGACTTCCTCAAAACCCGAGGAGTTTTGAGGGACTTCCTCAAAATTTTACCTTTTCCCTCAAAAAATCATACTTTGTTTTTACCGTGTACCATGCGATTATCGAGAATTTTTTAGTTTGACCATCGTTTCACCAAAAGCTCCCAGAGGTCACCGACTCTGCATACACCTGATTACCTCAGTTTGGTGCCTCTCGACTGGACCAGTGCCGCTGAGCGGCTCGTCCGGCCGGGCCGGGGGCTCTTCACATTAGCAAGTCAGAAAGCCACAGAGACGCGCCCCTCACGTCCGCCCGAATGCCGCCCTGCGCGTGTCTGTTCCACGACCGGGTCCATGTCCCCCCCCCCTCTCTCTCTCTCTCTCTCTCTCTCTCTCTCTCTCTCTCTCTCTCTCTCTCTCTCTCTCTCACTCTCTCACTCTCACTCTCACTCTCTGCTATAGAGTGCGGACCTATGTGCCAGCGGGACTCTTAACACCCAGAAAATGGTTCCGACGGAATTTGCGTTGAATAGACATACAGGCAACTTTTCCTTTGATTCATAGAAAATATCTAATGAATCATTCGCAATTCCGTTAAACCATTCGAAATTTTCAATGAATCAAGGGAAAAATTTCGGTATTCCTAAATTCCGTTGATTCAACGGAACCGTTTTCTCTGTGAACCCCTTAACATGGACCCCAAATAAATTCAAATTCTCTCTCTCTCTCTCTCTCTCTCTCTCTCTCCCCCTCCCCTACCCTTCTCTCTACCTCTCCTGCTCTCCCTGATTCGTCCCCGTATACGCCGCAGCATTGTAAGGCTACGACAATACGCAATATTTTTTCCTCATTTGCCCGCGTGTGGTGGCCGTGCGGCGTTTCTTGGTGTTGTTGTTTTTTTTTGTTTTTTTTTGCGAGTGATGTGGTCGCTGCTGCTTTCTGCTTTTATCGCGGATTTTTCTTTTGTTGCAGGAAAAAGAAAAAGGAGTGCGAAAGTAGGAGGTGTACTGGAAGGAGTGGAAGAGGAAAAAGAAGGAGTCTGCGCAGGAAGCGGTTGGTATCTGACTGGATGTGGTAGGGTTGGGGGTAGGAGGAGCGATAGTCAGGTCTGCTCCAGTTGGGGGTGGTGGGGGCGGCCCGCGTACTACTGGCATAAATGCCCCACCAGCAATCCCCCTGGCAACACAGCAGTAGCCTTGGAGTCCAGCGGCGCGCGGCCCCCGACAAGGGGAGTCCGCCAATGGCCGGTCCAGCTAGCGGCCCAGCAGGGCGATTTCCGAACACCGTTTTGTAGATCCATCTCTCTTGCCCCATACGGCCGTGCCCGATGAGTGCGACAGGGAAGGAGCGACGAAACCAGAGTGCGGAATCACCCTACAGCCGCGCGTGGCGAGGCACACGTGACCCCCGCATGGCCCGCTGCTGCTTCGCGGCGGGACACTGTTAGAAATAGTTGTCACCTGCGGATGATATTCGTCGTGATCGTGATGACTGCCTTTGTTTTAAAGCAACAACTACTTTAATCAAGAAGGAACTAAAAATGTTTGAAGCCATTATTGTTCATTTTTTTTTTTTTAACAATTAAAGCTCTTCACAACACCTGTCATCAGATTACAAGCCCTGCTGTGTCGTATACTTTCATTGCTACACCATTTTTTTTTCTATAACAAGTCGAATTGTTTAATGGCCAATTTTTAGGCACGAAGTAGCCTGATAGTTTTTCTGGGATCTGACTTTTTTAGGCCCCCGTCGTCAGGGGATCGTATTGCTCACGCCCGTAAGTTTTGAAGGCCCCCGTGGCTGGGAGGGGGGCAGTTGATTTAAGAAACGCACAGTAGTTCATAAACCAAAAAATTCTCAAAATTGACCGCTCTCTGCCAAGTCTTATCACAATCGTATAGAAAAATCTGGATTTCGGTAAGAGGCCACACTGACTAAAAAGAGAAATCGGATCAGCCAACAGAACCGTAAGGCTACTTCGTGCCCCAAAATGCTAAGAACACGTTGGAGTAAAAATGTCACGTGAGCGTGCGAATGATCACTGCACAGTGAGCCTCCAGTTCAAAACTCAAGCTGATCGGACAAGTCGTTACTAAAAAAGAAAATTTCTAGTTCGTTTCACCTATAGGCTGAATTTTTTTCCCCCTTTTTAAACATCTGTGACAAATCTTAAAACTTCTATTTTTGTTTAAATAGCTAAGACTTTTTTTATCATGCACCTTCTTTCTTTTCTTTCAGAAACGTCGTTTCCGCTATGGCCTACCCAAATGGCGTTTGCAACGGCAAACAGCGCAGCCTGAGCGTGCTTCTAGAGCACAGAAGAACAGACACGGGAGAGAAGCCTCTCGAGTGCACTGTGTGCAACAAGATGGTTACTAGGGTTGGAGGCCTGCGTGCACATCTGCGAACCCACGCAGGCGAGAAGCCTTTCCAGTGCACTGCGTGCAACAAGAAGTTCTCGCTGAGTAATGAGTTGCTAACTCATCTCCGAACCCACACGGGTGAGAAGCCTTTCGAGTGCACTGTGTGCAACAAGAAGTTTACGCAGAGTAATGATTTGCGAACTCATCTCCGAACCCACACGGGAGAGAAGCCCTTCGAGTGCACTGTGTGCAACAAGAAGTTTTCGGCAAGTAATACGTTGCGCATTCATCGCCGAACTCACACGGGAGAGAAGCCCTTCGAGTGCACTGTGTGCAACAAGAAGTTTTCGCTGAGCCATGAGTTGCGAACTCATCTCCGAACCCACACGGGAGAGAAGCCTTTCGAGTGCACTGTGTGCAACAAAAGGTTTTCGCAGGATGCTAACCTGCGAAGTCATCTCCGGACCCACACGGGAGAGAAGCCTTTCGAGTGCACTGTGTGTAACAAAAAGTTTTCGCAGAATTCTAACCTGCGCTCTCATCTCCAAACCCACACGTGGGAAAAGCCTTTCGAGTGCACTGTGTGCAACAAAATGTTTTCGCGGTATGCTTACCTGCGAAATCATCTCCGGACCCACACGGGAGAGAAGCCCTTCGAGTGCACTGTTTGCAACAAAAGGTTTTTGCGGGATGATCACCTGCGAACTCATCTCCGGACCCACACGGGTGAGAAGCCTTTCGAGTGCACTGTGTGCAACAAGAAGTTTTCGGCAAGTAATAAGTTGCGCATTCATCGCCGAACTCACACGGGAGAGAAGCCCTTCGAGTGCACTGTGTGCAACAAGACGTTTTCGCGTAGTGATGTGTTGCGCACTCATCTCCGAACTCACACGGGAGAGAAGCCTTTTGGGTGCACTGTGTGCAACAAGAAGTTTTCGCTGAGTTGTGAGTTGCGAACTCATCTCCGAACCCACACGGGAGAGAAACCTTTCGAGTGCACTGTGTGCAGCAAAAAGTTTTCGCAGGATGCTCACCTGCGCACTCATCTCCAAACCCACACGGGGGAAAAGCCTTTCGAGTGCAATGTGTGCAACAAGAAGTTTACTTGGGTTTCAGACCTGCGAAAACATTTCCGAACCCACACGGGAGAGAAGCCTTTCGAGTGCACTGTGTGCAACAAGAAGTTTACTGAGGCTGGAGACCTGCGAAAACATTTCCGAACCCACACGGGAGAAAAGCCTTTCGAGTGCACTGTGTGCAACAAAAAATTTTCGCAGAATGCTCACCTGCGCACTCATTTCCAAACCCACACGGGGTAAAAGCCTTTCGAGTGCACTGTGTGCAACAAGAAGTTTACTGAGGCTGGAGAACTGCGAAAACATTTCCGAACCCACACGGGAGAGAAACCTTTCGAGTGCACTGTGTGCAACAAGAAGTTTTCTGTGGCTGGAGACCTGCGAAAACATTTCCGAACCCACACGGGAGAGAAGCCTTTCGAGTGCACTGTGTGCAACTAGATGTTAACTGGGGTTTCAGACCTGCGAAAACATTTCCGAACCCACACGGGGGAAAAGCCTTTCGAGTCCACTGTGTGCAACAAGAAGTTTACTGAGGCTGGAGACCTGCGAAAACATTTCCGAACCCACACGGCAGAGAAGCCTTTCGAGTACACTGTGTGCAACAAGAAGTTTACTGAGGCTGGAGACCTGCGAAAACATTTCCGAACCCACACGGGAGAGAAGCCTTTCGAGTTCTTTGTGTGCAACAAGAAGTTTACTGGGGCTTTAGACCTGCGAAAACATTTCCGAACCCACGCGGGAGAGAAGCCTTTCGAGTTCACTGTGTGCAACAAGAAGTTTACTGAGGCTGGAGACCTGCGAAAACATTTCCGAACCCACACGGGAGAGGAGCCTTTCGAGTGCACTGTGTGCAACAAGAAGTTTACTGGGGTTTCAGACCTGCAAAAACATTTCCGAATCCACACGGGCGAGAAGCCTTTCGAGTGCACTGTGTGCAACAAGAAGTTTACGGAGGCTGGAGACCTGCGAAAACATTTCCGAACCCACACGGGAGAGAAGCCTTTCGAGTGCACTGTGTGCAACAAAAGGTTTTCGCAGGATGCTCACCTGCGCACTCTTCTCCGAACCCACACGGGAGAGAAACCTTTCTAGTGCTGAGTGTGCAACAAGACGTTTTCGCGGGATGGACATTTGCGTGCACATATGCGAACCCATAAGTGAGCGGGGTCTTTAAAGTGCACCTTTTGTAACAAGAAGTTCAATGTGACGATCAGTCTTTGTTCTAATTTGTAGACCCATTTCCATACGGGAAGTGAAATAGTATATAAATTGCATTTTTTGAAACTTATTGCGTTTTGTGATTTTATATACTGCGCATCCTTAATAATTTAATTTTTTTAAATAAAAATCTTGTTTATATGAGTACTTTGTTTTGTGTTTGCATTAAGAAAGACTACGACTTTTCCTGTCAGTGCTCTAGAGTTCTTTTTGGCAAATTATTTCATAAATGCATTTTCTTCAATTCGCTTTTGCTGAGAGGGCCTTTTATGCCATAGGCCTACTGAGACCAAAGTTAAACTAATTCAAAAATTTAACTAATTATTTTCGTAGCACTACTTTCTACTTCGTGACTCTCAGGATTTCACTTCGTGGCATCGTATTTCTTATTGAAGGGAAAGAAATGCATCGCAAATTCTTCATGAAAATATTTTTTGGGGACCGCTTTTCTAACGTGAAATTGTATAATTGTTGGATTACAAAACGAGTTGTTTAAGATCAATACGTGTTGCTTTTAAGGTGTGCAACAAATATACTGTAATAAATTTACTATACACATTTTAACAGTGGAGGCACTTTCACGCAAACGGAGCACTGGGAAGTGGGAGATTTTGGGCATCGTTAAACATCGTAGTAACTCAAATAAAGGACTATTTTGAAACGCTGTTGGTGAATTTCACCGCAGTCGATGATTCCCAGAGTGTTATAATGAAGCCCCAGCCCTGGTCTTCCCTCCTCACGCGGCGCGCAGAGCGTTTCCTGTCCGGAGCGGAAGTACGCCTTACCGTGTCGTGACGCTGAGATTGTCCCTCATACGCGGGCGTCCCCCCCTCCCCCCCTAGTCTCACCTGCCGGCGGAGCGAGTGTAGGACAGGTGCGCGGGGACCCGTCCCCGCACGAGCTGTCCGGGGCGACCCACCCACACCTCTCAGAGCGAACGCAGCAAAAAATTTTTTTAAAAAAATAATTATACGCATGACGTCTTTGGACCTATCAAATCTCATTTGAAACGCTCGTACACTCAGGCACATTCACGCATACTCACTTTCCTGATCCGCAACTTTCTGACACCCACCCTCCATCTTTATCTGTCTCTCAGGCATGTGACTTCTCTCATCCCGTTGTGCCACACAACACAACAACAACAACAACAACAACAACAACAACAACAACAACAAAAACAACAACAACAACAACAACGACAACGACGACTTAGAATAAATAATATACACACACACACACACACACACACACACACACACACACAGAGGTTTCTGCTGCTGGACCGCACTGATGCCCCGCTCGCTGCTTTATATTTAATATTCAGCCGCGTGTCTCATTTTTCCCAACAAACTTTTACTTTTAGTTTTGCATCTTTTTATTGCGACACCACCTGTCTTCATGAACTCTTTTCGGGTCGCGTGGAGCGGGTGAGACGGACGGGAGCGGGGAGCGGGCCCTTATGATTCGAAAGAGTTCCGCAAATTGCATCCAGGGCTGCCCGTAAAAGCCCCTTCTGCCCACGGACTGTCCTTTTTCACGACCGGACTGTCCTTTTTCACGACCGGACAGTTCCACTTGGAGTCCATCTCCGGGTTCTGGTAGTCCGCGATTGCATCCTTGGGTCACGGGCTAGTCCGGCACTAACCCGTTTGTCCGATTGGAGTCCTGTACAGCGGACTTGCTTCGGGTTTGCCCGCGGAGGGCTCATTTCGGATTTCTCGCTTGTCCAACATTTTTTTCTATGATCTACTATCAATAACTTCTCAACTGCAACCAAGTGCAGGACGCTGTCAAATATGTAGTTTTTGGAATATCGATCTGAAATTTGGTATGTAGCATCTATGGTGAAATTAAGTAGGGCCATTTTAATTTTATTGAAATCGGAGCATTTTTTCTTGGTATCTTGAAAACGGCTTGAGCTAGCTCCAAACGGACAACAGATTTGGCATCGCCTCGATTCCGACACCCTCAAACATGTTCCGTTCATTCGGTTAAGTCTTGATTATCAAGGCTTTGTCGATTTAAACATTTGAATACCGATAGCTAGTGCACCCATGGCTGCCTAAAGAAGGGGCGGGAAGGGGGAAGGGTATACAGAAGGCACGTTTCCGGAATAGACCGAGCGTTATTTCGGGCCGCGATCCGGGCGTCGCTTCGGACCAGTCCAACCCGACTCCAGCATCGGACTCTATCCAGAATTTCTCGGTTTTGGGGACATTTCGGTTCCTAAAACGGACAGTCCAAAGGGCTGCTGTCAGACTAGGCCGAGTACAGGGACAAGATCCGGGTGTCCTCGGAATCATAAGGGGGGGCTGGTATGGCGGACGCTCGCGGCCCAGTGATTTAGCGGCTGCTCTGTCTCGTTAGACCCTAACGTGCGCGCAACGCCAAAATTATCAAAACAAACCGCCGAGGGAGATACTTTTATTTTCTCGTGTGCTGAGCGCGCGTTTATTGTGATTTTCGGGTATGCATCATAAATACATTCGACGATAGCGACAGAGAAGGCGTGAGAAGGAGAGGAGACAAATAAACGAATATATTGAGGAAAAGAGAGAAGCGAGAAAAAAAAATCGGTTCTGTTCTGTATATTGTTTACCCCTGGGCGTTTCAGCGGATTAGTATTGGCTGGTGTGCGTAGGTGGCGCTAGTGGGGTGCGGCTGGGTGGGGTGGGGCGGGGGCCTAACTCGGCGCCTGTGTGTGGCAGTGCTACGAACCAGGGAAGCGAAAAGTGTTTCGAACGATCTCGACCCGCGCGTGAGGCAGGGTTGCCATTTGTGGAGGCTAAAGAGCAGCAGGAGCCTATGGCGTGGCCATGGCATGGAGTCAGCAGCATGAGCACTATCAGCGGAGGGAGACTCAAAATATAAGCAAAGTCTCGTGAAAAGTGTTTGTGCGTCTTGACCATATGCGTGCGGCATTGCGTAAATGAACAAAAAATGGCGAGAAAGTGTGCACAGTGCACAGGAAACACAAGTATGTGAATGTGTGGATTTTCCCTAGAACGGGAGAGTTGTGACTTGATAACTTTTAAATGTTTTAACAATAACATTAAAAAGACGCTTCAATTTGAATGCTCTAGTGTGAATTTAAACTCTTTCTCTCAGATGAAAACGGATCTAAAATGTTTTTGTTGGTTTTACTACTCTTGTACCTAACACGTTAATTTAAGCAACCAAACTATAGCTCTAATGACAAATATTTGCTTCTGATAACTAAAGCGTCGGCGTTCGGAACCCGAAAAGATTTGTTGCGGTAAAATTAACTAAAACTTTGGTCCAAGCGACTAATTTTTTTTTCTTCGTGTCAGTTGGTTCCGCTGGGACATGACAGACGTTTTGAAACGATATTGTTTCATTATCAGCCCTTGTCGGGCCCTTGTCGATGTCGAGAGGCGCACGTTTACTGGCCGCATTACTGCCAAAGGCTCGTCTACTTATCTCCGTCGTGTACCGAGGGATATTAAATATTACTGGTAATATTGGTGATTTTGAAGCAAATTGTATTATAATATTTATACCAGTAATGCCAGCAATATCAGCATGATTCGTGTAATAAGGCATTATAACTCTGTGCGCGGAGGAATATCGAACAAGTTGATGTCTCCTTATGGATGACTGGCCTCCGCCCTGTCCGCCGCCCTTCCCCTTTGTGCTGTCACAGAGCTCCGTATACACCTATTTCACTCCATTGATGGTTTTCTAAACGCTAAACCTATCAGCGCTTCCCCCTCATGCTTCGGGCCGTATACAGAACACGACACACACGCTGCTTTGTCCGAGCCTGAGGCTATGTGTGTGGGCGCCAGTAATAGAGAGGGACCGGGGTTGTCGTATGTGCGTTCGCGATCAGAATCTGGTGCGCTGCTCATTCAGTATGCATGTGGAGACCGCCGCGGTGCCCTGCTCAGCGCAAAGCCGGCGGTGGCGGTGGCCGCGGGACCGAACCACGGCAAAGGCGGCTGATGCGACCGTGCTGCTGGTGTGGTTGTGGTGCACGGCGCGCACGGCGCGAGCTCTGCTGGAATCATCCCGGACTTGCAAAGTCTTATACCGGAATATAGCCACTGTGACGATTCTGTTTGGGGGCCAACTTTGTGCGTAGCACCTAGGGGGAGAGTCGCTTCGAAAAATCATTGTACGGCCTCAAAAAAAAACTCATTTAAAGAAATTAAAAAAAATCATGATGAAATCAAGAGGATGGATGCAGAAAAATGAGGAAAATCGAGAAAAAGGGAACAGAAAATCGAAGTAAAATTGACCAAAAAAAAATCGAAAATGTGATAAAAGATCAAGATTTCTCAAAAAGTTGACTGAATTTTTTCTGAAAGAAAAATCAAAAACAAAAAATTAAATTAATAAAAAGAATCAAAACGAAAAACAAAAGCATTAAGTACATTTTGTATGAGTGACCCCTCGCAATTTTCTCGTGCCCTCCTCCAGGATGTTCTGCACATATTGAAAATAATGATTTTTACGTTCTTCCAAAAACAACGCAATGATCCGATGTTTTTAATATAGTTGCATGATGTCCATGACCATGCATTCAACAATGCGATTACCACTACATGCGTGCCGCAACCCCTCCGGGTCCGGAGACAGAGAGCCATCTGGTTTTGTACCTGCCTCATCAGCACGCCGGTACAGTCATTTGCCCTAAATCCGGACGATTTTTGAAGGAAAAAGCCCGTGAACGTCGTAATATCGATAGTACAAAAAATCGGTGGGGGTTCTAGAATCTTTATGTTTAGACACACCTACCCCTGAAGAAAACAAATTTTTATCACTGACGATGTGCTCGTGAGATCAGCTAGAGAAGTGTCCGAATTTAGGAACCAAAGTGCCCTAAATCCGGACAAAGTACCCTAAATTCGGACGCTTTTCAAAGCCAGTGTGCGGTAACATCGAGCCGTTGGATCGGGACCAAACTCGGTATGATCATAGATTGAATCACCCCCTTCCTAATGGCGTTTTGTTCAAATCGATCAGATAAGCGGTTTGCGAGTAAATTGGCTCCGAATTAGGAAGAAGACGACAAGACAGATAGATGGGCCAGGCGCCCTAAATTCGGACGGTTTTATAAGGTGAAGCATGTAAACGTCGTAATTTTGAAAGTGCCCCGCCCCGCCATTTCCTATTGACCTGCCGAGTTGCTACTGGGCCAGACCTAGCTGGCGATCACTCCGGCAACAACACCACCTGCGTAGGTTCACACTGACGCCGCTAGACTGAGCTGGATAGTGCGCTTATGATCGAGCAGCTAAGAGAAAAAGCCTGTCCGGATTTAGGGCACTTTGGGAAATCGTCTCCCAAACTAAGACCAGGTGACGTAACTCTTTTTTTTCGGTATCATCATGTAGGTAAAGAGTTCTAGTTTCACATATGCGACGATGAAGGTTTCACTCGCATCCGAAGTTGGGCGCCCCCAGTCCTGAAACGACAGTTCAAAAAAAATGTCCTATTTCGTCGCGTCCAAAATTTAAAGTTTGAAAAGTTCTGGGGAGTGTAATATTTATGATATCAAATTTGTTTTTTCATAACTAAATTCTAGAAGTCCTAACGCTTCCATAGAGCCCACGGAAGTTAAATTCTGACCACCTGTAGCCATTTCCGGGGCAATAATAGTGGAAAACAACAAAGTGTCCGGATTTAGGGCGCCAGTCCGAATTTAGGACACATGACTGTACGCTGACGCGGTCCGATATGCGCGGACATGGCCTCGTATGGCGTGGCGCAGCGTCAGACGGCTGACCGAAAAAGTACGGGGGGTGTTGGGAGTGGTGGGGGAGGGGGGAGGGGAGAAAAAAGAAAGAGAGAAGGAGGACGGGAGCAAATCAGATTGATCCTCGCGCCGGCGCCACCGCAGCGCCCCATGTCTCTGACAGTTCACTGCTGCCCGTGAATTCGTTTGAGTATTTGCATAAGTTTGGCGCCAGTTGGGGAGGTTAGGGCGGCCGGCTGCAGTCAGTGTGTGCGGTGCCGCGAGAGGCCGCGACGTGACATCACGACAACTTCGTGCGTCAGATTATGCTGAGCTGCTTCGGAATCTAAGCTGCTGACGACAAACGGAAAAATAATAATAAAGCGAGGTGCAATATTGTACCCGCGTCGCGCCGTTTGTACGAGGGCGTGTTGCACCCGCATTACTGCAATACGCCCCTCTCAGGGGGAGGGGGAAATCACTTCGAAAATAATTGTACGCCCCCCCCCCCCCAAAAAAAAAGTCATTTTAAAAATCAAAAACAATTTTAAAAAATCAAAATAAAATAAAGATGACAATTACAGAAAAAACTATGAATAACTGAAAACAACTGAAAAATGCGGCAGATGTAAATGGGAAGAAAAAGTGGCAGAAATTTTTATTATTTTCTGAGAGAATCAACACAAAAAATATAAACAATCGAAAACATCATTGTACACATTTTGTATGAGTGATTCGCCCCCGCCCCCGCCCCCTCCTCGATTACAATTCAACAAAGTTGGGGAACATATATTCCTAAGGAGACGATGCGCAGAGGAAAATATTCTCCGTGTAAAATGGAACAGAGCCGTCGCGTCAGATGACAGAGCAGCCCGCATCCCTTTCTTTGCCGTCTGTCTGGTCCACAACCCTCCCCAGAGCCGCGCGCTGACCTTAGGGGATGACGTACCGGCGGGGGTGGACGCAGTCCGAGGGGGAAAAGAAACATGGGAAAGGGAAGTGGTATGTCTTGTGTTGCTGAGGGAAGGGCTGCGAAAACTTCACGTCGTGGGGAGGCCCTTCTCTTTGCACAGTGCGAGGCGAGCGAGGCGCAGCGCAAACTCTGCTGCGGAGAGAATCCTGCTGTGAGACTCTAGTGAGACCATATTGAGACTCCGCAGGTCTTTCGCCGCAGTACCCGCGCAACAGCAGCCAAAAGCTGAGCGCATGTCAGCGTGCTGCTGTCACACCACGCCGCCCTACCCCTACCCTTTCCTCTGTATCAACGACACTAACAGCGCATTGCACACTGTTGAAAAATATGACGTAAATTTACGACATATTCGGAGTTAAGTTTGTTAGCGACATATGTCGTAATTTTACGAACATGTTGTAATTTAACAATGTTCATAAAATTTCATGAAACATATTTTGCAATTGGAAAAAATGTGTGTTACAAACAACCCAACAATGTGGCTGTATTGAAACGACATGTGTTGCTAACAAACTTAACTACGAATCTGTTGTAGCGTTACAACAAGTTGATTGGTACTTGTTCCGTAAATGGGCCATTACGATTGAAATAGGAAGCGTTAGAGCGCCTTTGCTCAATGACACTAATGTAACAAATGCTGTTGTAAACCAACAACACAGTCGTCACGGGCAGTGTCGTCAACTGACAACTATTTTTAACAGTGCAGTGGAATATGAAAGGAGCAGTCTGAGATACACGAGAAGGGTTTCTTAATGGAAGAGTACGAAGGACGGCGAGGTGTTTGCGCTAGCAGGCATGGCCATGGCCGTCTTGCTCAGTACATAGCGTCCTCCCCTGCTCCGTGGCCGCATGGCTGAGAAAGAGGGATAAGGGGCGTGGCCTGCCTATCCCCCTCCCCCTCCCTCCGGGAAGGTTTTAATTGCGAGGCTGGACGACACCCCTCCTCGTTTTGCTGCAGCTCTCCTCCGGGCAAACTTTCCCTGCTATTACCGCCCCAATTCAACATTTGCTCATGCGAAAAAACAAAAACAAATAAATTAAAAAAAACCTAGCTTGTTCCGCAGGATATTGCGTTGAAAATGCCTGCCGCTCTGTGATTTTATTGGTGTTCATGTCAGGACGGTTGTCGCAGAGGTAATATGCCAAGCCACGCTGCTGGTTTTCTTGGCAGGGTTGAGCCTTGGTACCGGAAATCACTATCCCCACCCTCTACCTATTGTGTATGTTGTTTTCAAAATAATTTTTCAGAGATAGGATTTTATTTGGAGTTTGCCGTCAAGGCTGTGCCCCCTGTCCCAGAGTCCGGAAATTAGGCGATGGAGGTGTTTGCAATCTGATCCGGATAGGCCTTTCCGTGAGTAGGCTTCTTCTTTCACTGAGCCTTTTCCCTCCAACCTTTTGGCGAGGCGCGGAGCGTGGCTTGTTGCTGGAGATGTTTGAACTCGCGGGGATGCATCGCCGTGTGCTGTGTACCGCGCCCTGAATTCGCGTGGCCTTTGTTCCCCTCGCTTCCAACTCTCTCTCTCTCTCTCTCTCTCTCTCTCTCTCTCTCTCTCTCTCTCTCTCTCTCTCTCTCTCTCTCTCTCTCTCTCTGGCATGACATCCAAGGGGATCTCTTGAAGTACTCCACGGAATTCCCTTGGATGTCATGCCAAATTTCCAAGGCGTTCCCTTGAAAACACATTACCAGCAAGGGAAATACTTGAAATTATCCTCTTAGCCTTGAATTTCACGAAAGGACCTTGAAATCCAAGACTTTCTTTTTACCGTGCGAGGGGGGAGTCACTTCAAAAAATCATTATACTGTCCCCTAAAAAGTGATCTAAAAGAATAACCCCACCCAAAAAACAAATCAATCAAAACAATCAAAATAACATTAAGAAGAAATGCACCAAAAATCTGACAAATCGAGAACAAATGAACATAACTGAACAAAGTTAAACAGGCGGAAATAGGAGAGAAAGATCAGAATTTGTGAAAAGATTACGGAAATGAAATTAAAACTGTACGCAATAGAGCAACCTAGAGGACCAAATACAAATCCGTGAGGGCAAGAGGCAAGGGGAATGTGCTACGATAAAAAGGGGGGGGGGAGAGAAAACTGTACGCACTTTGTATGGGTGATCTCCCCTTGACAAAACCCAACCATACCCACACGTGTAGCCTCAGGCGGGGACTTCCACATACCTCCCCCTCCCCCTGACGTACAAAAGGTAGAGGCGGACACCATGGTCGTCTGCTGCGGCATAAGAAAACAACAAGGGTTGGAGGGGGAGAGAGAGAGAGAGAGAGAGAGAGAGAGAGAGAGAGAGAGAGAGAGAGAGAGAGAGAGAGAGAGAGAGAGAGAGAGGAGGTGTGAGAGGGGCAACTTGATACGTTCAGCCAAGCGAACATTGGCGGAGTCCGGAGGGGTAGAACAACGGGTGGGCGAGGCAACCACCAGCGCTCGGATACCTCTACCCTCGTGCGGATACTGCGCCATGGCGCTAAAGAAGTCACTCACTCTCACCCACTCACTCACAGCTCTTCTCTCTCTCTGTCTCCCTCCCTCCTCCCCATGTCCCCGCACTCTGCGTTACCAGCACGAGATTTTGTTCCCCACTGGCACTCGGCGCGGGACCTGAGGGAAAAAGCAGTGGGTACAGAAAATGTACGAGAGGGAGAGAGAGGGGAAAGGGGGGCGGGGGTGGGGGGGCACAGTTAGCTAGGGCCGCGTGATTACAAGTTCTAGAGGTGGAGAGAGGTCCTGGTGAGAAATGAAATAATACTGGACTGGCAAAGCAAAGGCGGCTCTGGCTGGGAAAAGCACGACGGAAGAATGGGACCGAGAGAGAGGGTAGGAGAGAGAGAGAGAGAGAGAGAGAGAGAGAGAGAGAGAGAGAGAGAGAGAGAGAGAGAGAGAGAGAGAGAGGGAGAGGGGGGGGGGTGAGGAGAGAATGCAGGTCCGGCGCTACCGCACCCTCCTCACCCGCGAGTGTCACAGGGGCTTCGCATCGGCATCGGCCAACACTCAGGCGTGAAGTGACGTTCGGGGAGGGGGAGAAAGGGAGGAGCGGGCTGAGTGCGGGAAGGGAAGGGCGGAGGCGAAGCTGAAGCGAGCTCCGCTCTCTGGCCGAGCAGCCGGCCGTGCGGCTTGTGCGCTATAAAGTCAGCAGCTTGTGTGTGAAGCTGGGGCTGGGAAACATTGGGATACGCGTGCGCGGCTGCCTGTTCGATATTTCATGTACGTAACGTAGCTATTTATAACTCCGCATATAGAAAAATGAAACTTTAAAAAAAAAAAAAAAAAAGCTATCTATTACGAATTCTAGATCTGATGCTCGTTTTCAGGGCACAAAATGAACTGAAATAACTTTTGCTTCAATTGCTTAGCTACATATGTGTCGTATTTGCGTAACGCTCGAGCTGAGGGGTTGATCCTTATTCCACTCTCTCCCCGAACCTCACCCACCCACCCCCGAGCGGGGGACAGGGGATCATACCAATCATACTCACACAAAATGTGTGCAATGATTTTCTTGTTTTTTTTTTTTTTTTAATTAAATAAATTTTGAATTTCAAGGATAATTTCTCATTTTGATGTATTTTGATCTTTTGCCCCTTACTTCTAACTTACTTCTGAATTTTTATTTAAGTTTTTTTTTTTCATTTATTATCGATTTTTTCTGATTTTTCTGTATCTTTCTTCTTGATTTAAAAAAATTGAAATGATAATTTGGGGGCCGTATAATGATTTTTCGAAGTTCGGCCTCCCTCCCCTCGCACACCCCGCAAGTGCCAACAACTGGACCGGGGCCTGTGAGGGGTGCGGAACGGTGGCTCCTCCTCCTCCTCCTCCTCATTCTCCTCTGGGATGAGCCGTTGGAGTAAACGACATCGGCCGGCGGTCCAAATCTGGCGCGTCACAACGCCAGAGACATGCCGGGCCGGGCCGGGCCGCCACACTGTTGTTATTGCAGAGGTTTGGGTGAGGCGTGCGTGGTGGTGAGCCAACTACAAGTAGTGAGTATACACCCCCCTCTCCCCCGCTGTCCACGAAGTTTAACGCGCTGTGCCTCCGCCCTGCCTGCGCGCCTGCGCGCCTGCGCGTCACAACACAGCAAGAAAGTTTCTTCAAGGGTTTGCAAGAAAATTCCCTGTAATACATGTCGTAAAGTTAAGACACGTAAATATTCTTTTTTAAATAATTTAAAAAAAAAAACTTGTTAATGTAGGATGTTGATCGTGAACTCGCAACCTTTATTTTGTGAAACATACAAGCTGCGAAAAATGTTGTTGTGGTCATACTACCATTAGACCATCAGCTGTTAACAGCCTTTACGAGGTTTCTATAGTGAAAATCAGGTCTCTTCGCGGGGCTCATAGTTAAAAATTTCGTGTGATTTTCCAGCAGTAGTTCGATATGAAGCAATCGTGAAATCCCAACATTTCTTCGCGTAGTTCGAATTCCAGTATCGTAATTTGCTATTGTTAGATCTGTCGCATAATACTGCCTAAGTTAATCATTTCTTGATAATGCAAAATAGTTGTAATGTATCCCAAAGGAGATTTGCGATTTCCCGAAATAAAAATTACGATGAGTGCTGGAAACTCTTTTCACGACGAATACATCGTGATTTTTGTTTAACGGTACTACTACAGAGCAAGGCACTAAATTTTAACTTTCTTTTCTTTTTTATGAATTCAAGTTTAAATTTTAAATTTAATTTTAAATTTCACTTATGAGAGGTTTGAATCTCTGCGCTTAGTAATCTAGCCATAGGACTGCTGTTCCAGCGCAGGCGTGTGCTGGCGGTATGGGGTTGTCTGCCCGGCCCGGCCCGGCCCTGCGCAGTCCTCAAACATTATCCTCATCAAGTGGTTGTTCCCCTCGGCTTTGGTTAGCGGTTCGCTACGGCTGTCACGTTACGCCGCACGGGGTGCGCTGCTGTGGCGGGGCGTTGAGGGGGCCTGGCGCGGCCCGGCGAGTAACCGCGTAACGCGCGCCCGCTGACACAAATTGGATGCGAGTTGTCGATAGTGCCGCCCCGCCCCGCCCCACCCCACCCCGCCCCACCCCGCTCCACCCCGTTGCTGCAGTGCTGTGGCGGCCGCGGCCGCGAGGCAGCCGGCGCCGAACAAAACTCGTAAAGCAGGAGTTCATCCGACATTTATGACATCATGACAGTCGGCGAAAGGAGCAGAAATGCGAGCGGTGAGCGCGCCAAAGGAGCGCTTCGTGACGAGGGGGGAGGGGGAGGAGAAAACAGCTATTAAGTTTGGTGTGTAATTATTCCGATTATTTTGGTGAATTTTTATTGAATCCTTGTGAATTTTGCTTGAATTTTACCTAAATTTTTGTGAATTTTCGTCAATTTGCCCGATTTTTTTTTCTGAATTTCTCTGTCTTTGATTTTTATTTTTTTTTTTGTATGGAGCTGACTGGTTGAGCCTCCGCACCACCGTGCCCAGCCGCCCCCCACCTTATCCCAGGCCAGAGGTTTCTTTAGGTCTGAAAAGCTGAGGAAACCTGAGAAACTCTTGAGAGTGTTAGTTGTGACAATTTTCGTACTTTTACTACCTAAAAGTCGTAATTTTAACTTTTCAAGTTGTCGTGGATTCTTAGTTTGCGGAATTAGTAAACCTACGAGTCCGCGTGTGGCAATCAAAACCATCACAACTGCCTTTTTTTCCCCTCCCACCTATAAATTCCGCGGCGGCGCCAAAAGGCGATTTCATAATTGGATAGGAAGGATACCGTGCGGACTGGAGCTCCAGTCGAATGGAGCGAATAAGCAGATTAGGCAAGAAGACGCCTCGCTGTATTTTTTCTTATTATTATTTTCATTATTTTAAACGCGTTCCAGCGACGTGAAATATGGCGTACCGATATCTCCGCCGCGGCTCGCATCGTCCCCTCGCCTCGCCTCTTGCTCAACCCCTTATCCCAGTCTCCCTTCCTCCCGCATCCCCAAGGAGAAACCGAGAGAGATGGATGGTGCTCGGAGAATACACGGGTACCAGAGGAGCGCTGATTTACGTAGCTCCCCGATGATAGCGCGGATGGCGCGCGGGCTGCTGCCGCGCTACCGAACGCAAAATTGGGTTTCGTTTTTATTTTATTTTCCGGTCCGTGAGCTGCTCAACCCAGCGGCGTTGTGCAGCGCGGGCCGCGGGGTCGCTGTGGAAGACCAAGCGTGTTCAAGTATTCATTATTTACTGCACACTCCGACGTAATCAGAAAATAATGTGTACATGCCCATGTAGGCAGTAAATAGTGTGGACTCGTCTATGTACTGAATGTTCTGAATACTTTGGCATAGATACACACGAAAATCGCATATAAAAATATATATGCCCTTGCCGTGGTTTCAATTTAAAAATATCGACAGATTTCGCGATGCATTGTTAATTGACCGGATAGAAAGATAAATCGCTTAGCTGAAATCAGATGTGAAAAATTAGCACCACTACGAAAAACTTAATACAGCGGAAAAATAAATGACAGGGTAGCTAGAAAAAAAGCACGGTATCTTAAAAATTCGGTTCGCGCGTGTACAGCTAAAAAAATTAGTACACCTGCTGTTTTTTGGGCTGCTACGCGAATTATTCTTTTGCGTGTCTAATTTGTAAAAGCTGTTGTGTCTTCAACAGATTCTATTGATAATCTTTCTTACACAGAATGAGTCCTACTTTATCGACTCTTCTTGTCTTAGGGATGATAATGGAATTTTTGATGCGCACCCCTGCACAATGCGCTCACACTGTGCTGTGTGCCGAACGTCTAGACGAGGCCCACGCCCTGCTCCTGGAGGCTGTGTTTGTGGGAGGGGGGGGGGGGGGGCATGTGCGCATGGGGGTCGAAAATTTCCTTCTACAAAGTGGAAAATTATATGAACGTGACGACACGTGAAAACTGTCACGTTCTCTTGGTTTTTACTGTCACAATCTTTTGAATGTGACTGTAAAAATTCTGCCCGCGAAAACCGGCCCCGCGATTCACATTATAAAACGACTGTGACCTCACATCCTGGCCAATGTGACAGCTTTCACATCACAAAGAACCGTGACGTCACAGTAATTGATCTGCTGAGAGCTAAAAGGATTGTCAAGCCTGATGTGTATAGTGATTAAAGTAGTTGAAGCGCCGCTGATGCCCCCTGTCAGCCAGAAGAGTGATTCCGCACAGTCCTTGTGTCTCTCTGTCCTTGTCTCTCTCATGGGACATGGCCATCAGGAGTGAGCGAGAGGGCACTACTAAACACTGTTCGGAATCAGCCTGCAGGCCCGCTGTGTCGCCTCGCTATCACGTCGCGCCTCATTTGTAGCTGCCACTCCCGCTGCACGCCCCCGCCCGGCCCGGGCTCGCTCCGGCCCGAGGGTACAAAGTGCATATGGTCAGCACACGTTGGCAAATGCACATCGTTTGCGTGGACTGCCGCTCGTCCCGTCTATTAAAATGTTGTGACATTGTATGGCTGTTGGCGCCCCCACAGTGGCCGTTACCTAGGCGGAACGCCTGCGACAAACTGGATAGGCCAACCCGCCAAGCTCTCGTGTGAAGGTGGTGGCCTACTCGGGGAACACAAGCGCAGGGGAGGCAGGAATTAAATTGCTGGTACCCCAAATTTTGTTCCGCCACCTCCCGATGAGTTGGTTGTGGGGGCACCTTGTGAGAGAGTGGACGCAAGTACACTGTGAAAAGTAATCGTATAGGTTTACATGAAAATTTTCCACGAGGCGAAGCTGTAAAATTACAATTTCAAATAGTAAAATTCGAAACATCACTTATCAACTTCAAATTCAAATACGAGCAAGAATGGGTTGTGATAAATTTACAAAATGTTTCTTAAATCGTCATCTACATTGCAAATCTAGAAAGTTATTTTTCACAGTGTAAATTCATCATGAAATTAACCATGAGACTGCGAAGCATCCCTCCGTTGCAGTATATGCATCTCCCAGTTTTACAAGCACAAGTGCTCAACTCTGTGGTACAATTACTCGGGTTCAGATCGCCATTTTTACACTTGTAAGTGTTAGAGTTGACAGTTTTACTTTGACAAGTGTTCAAGGTTTCGTTTAGGCGACAGAGTATACTCCATAGCGCAGCATACATCTAGCGCTTCCCTTCCCTTTCCTGATTTTTATCGACTGTCGTCGTGTGTCATGTTTGAAGAGACTAGTATCCATTAAAAAAAAATAAAGAAGAAGAAGGAAAAGAAGAAAAGAGGGGGTTGGCGATTGGCGCTGTTGAACACAAAGCTACTCACCCCGCAGCCTTGCTTCAGAATCGTGCTGGGCTGTGTGCGTGTGTTACCCGGTGGGGCGAGGCGGAGCGGGAACCACAGGCCGTCATGGAAGCGATAACACGTCGCGTGTCTGTCATTTTCTGCAAGGGATACCACTTAAAAAGAAAAAGAAAAAAAAATGAAAAGTGAAAAACACGGCGAGGAAAAGTATATTACATTATTTCAGCTACGTGAGTTAACATTGAGTTGCATGTTAGCAACAACGTTCGTGCTACACTCCCTGCTTTAATTTTCTCGTACATGTCATATAATGCTTTGATTGACACTTACAGATTTATGAACAAAATTGCTACATATATGTAATTGGTAACGACAATATGTAGGACGTCACCCATAAATTCAATCATATGTGTGAGCAGTTTTGACATGACCAAATTTGTGCGCATATCTGCTTTAAACGGTTCATGTGCCTAATGTCACATTTCACGCATTACTACGTACGTTATTTACATACATGAAACATCTACAAAACGAGTGTTCCTTCGGATATATGCCGTGGCAACAGCCCACGCGCTGGCTCGGTATAAAACAATCGGGGAGGGGGGGGGGGACGACTATGAAATTTTTGTACCCTCGTAATTCAAAAAAATTGAGGGAAATTCACAATAAATTCCCAACATTTCCACAAATGTACGAAAACTTTGGTAAAATATAGGCAAAAATTCATTTTAAAAAATCAATAAGAAATCACAAAAAATCACAAACATTCCCTGCTAAAATTTACTAAAAATCGCAAAATTTGTACACCAAATTTCAGAGATGTGTCCCTCTCGAAGCCGATGCCCTGGCGTCATTGTTTGCCACGTGTCTTGGCACGGGCCCGCCAGACTGACGCGTCTCTTTCTCCAGCGCTGCTCATTATTATTCGCGCGTTCATTGGAATAAAGCCCTCCGCCCGCCCCGCCGCTGGAGCGGCTGGAGCCTGTCCAGTCCAGGTGATACGTTTTGGTGTGGGCCGCGGTGGCAGAGCCTAGCCTGCCCGCCACGCCGCGGCTCTGTCTGCCGAGCGTCTGCCCCGGGATGATTTGTGCGGCAGGTCGTTGCGGCGCAGAATAGACCTCCTTTTCTCCCACTCTCTCTCCCCCCCCCCCCCTTACATCCCCCGGCCTTACCCCGACTCCACGCCTCACGCCCCAGACAAGGCCTTCCCCTCTTCTGTCGTGTAGGTCAGTGCTCTCGTTACCCCTTCCCCTCCAGCAGTGACGCTAAAACTTTATTTTATTTATTCGCATCGGAAGAGGAGGAAGAAAAGCCCTCTCTGTTATCAGGGTGACAGGCTGGTGTGGCCTGGCGGATGTGCGGGTGGCTCGGGAGGGGCGGGCGGGGCGGGCGGGGGAAGGGGTTATTTGCCTGTCTGGAGGCCTCAGTAAATAAGTATACCGCCCTATAAAAGCCGGGACGCCCCCAAATTTGATGTCAGCGACAAGACAATAAGCAAAGCAATGAAGGACTAGCGGAATCATCGTGGACTGTGGAAATATTCCTGTGTTCCTTGCGGTTGGGTTGGAGCGAGGGGTAAACAACTCTGAATTCGGTGTACAAATTGCGTGAATTTGAATTGAATTTGTCTAAATTGAATTGAATTCGTTTTGAATTACCTTTGAATTTTTTGAATTTATTGCAAAGTTTTTTTTTAAAAAATTATTGTTATCTTTTTGTGAATTTACTTGAATTCGCTTTAAATTCGGGGATGCCCCAGAAAATACACGCACAGCTAATCCAAATTATTCTCTCAATTACGTGATGAAATAGGATTTTTAGTAAATTATTGTGAATGATTTCTATTTATTCCAAATTATTGGAAATTGACTTGCAACTGCGCAAAATAATCACAGTTATTTCAATTAATTTTTTAAAACTTTTCAGAAACAAATTTTGCTCTGCAATTGAAAGGGTGGCGTGAAAACATGGAAAATTTTTGCGGCAGTAAACCTCCCGAAGGAGGTTGCGGTTCCCGCCAGGCACAGGGCTTTTACCCCCTGTGGCAGCCAACTGCTTCGGTGTTCCATGGGAACCGGCGCTTTGCTGACTGCGATCCTATCGCGCAATTCGACAGATTTGATCCCCGTACCACCATTGGCCTACCCCTAGAGGTACGAGCGGTGTCAAGAGCGTTAGACTTCCTGAACCCAGTTTCAGAGGCCTTACCTCAGAGGGGTACGCGGGATTCGAACCCACAACCCCGAGTGCCGACACGTAGCCAGAACAGGAAGCGACCCAACGCCCAGAGCCACCGAGCCAACGGCGGCGAGACGTGTTTAACTTGTATTTGACCTGCCATCCAGCTGCGGCCAAAGGGAATGTCAAGCGCGAAAATCACTTTCCCGAGTGGGAGTCGAACTTCGGACCACTCAGTTCGGTGTTGCGCGCTCTACCAACTGAGCCACGACGCCACGATGACTGTACAGTGCGACGGGTTCGAGTCGTATTTGCCGTATCCTGCAGCCTCCAGCCAGGAGGACAGGGCAAGTACAACTCGAACCCGTCGCACTGTACAGTCATTGTGGCGTCGTGGCTCAGTTGCTAGAGCGCGCAACACCGAACCGAGTGGTCCGAAGTTCGACTCCCACTCGGGAAAGTGTTTTTTCGCGCTTGACATTCCCTTTGGCCGCAGCTGGATGGCAAGTCAAATAGAAGTTAAACACGTCGCACGGCCGTTGGCTCGGTGGCTCTGGGCGTTGGGTCGCTTCCTGTTCTGGCTACGTGTCGGCACTCGGGGTTGTGGGTTCGAATCCCGCGTACCCCTCTGAGGTAAGGCCTCTGAAACTGGGTTCAGGAAGTCTAACGCTCTTGACACCGCTCGTACCTCTAGGGGTAGGCCAATGGTGGTACGGGGATCAAATCTGTCGAATTGCGCGATAGGATCGCAGTCAGCAAAGCGCCGGTTCCCATGGAACACCGAAGCAGTTGGCTGCCACAGGGGGTAAAAGCCCTGTGCCTGGCGGGAACCGCAACCTCCTTCGGGAGGTTTACTGCCGCAAAAATTTTCCATGTTTTCACGCCACCCTTTCAATTGCAGAGCAAAATTTGTTTCTGAAAAGTTTTAAAAAATAATTGAAATAATTGTGATTATTTTGCGCAGTTGCAAGTTAATTTCCAAAAATTTGGAATAAATAGAAATCATTCACAATAATTTACTAAAAATCCTATTTCATCATGTAATTGAGAGAATAATTTGGATCAGATATGCGTGTATTTTCTGAGGTCATTCCTTAAATTCGCTTGAATTTGTTTTGAATTCGTTTTGAATTCGCGTGAATTAGTTTTGAATTCGCTTGAATTAGTTTGAATTAGTGTGAATTTTGAATTAGTGGTGTACATCAATATTCGGAGTTATTTACCCCTCGGGTTGGAGTCGGGGGCTTCCGTTCTGAAGGCCGGACAATCAGCGACCCTTTCGGGCTTGGGCCTAAACTCATTCCAGTTCGATTGAGTTCGAACGCAAAGTAATCGCCAGCGCGTAATTCAGTTACAGAGTTGCGTCACGCCGCGCCCACGCCCCGCGCGCCACGCGCTCCTCTGTGTGCACTCCCCCCTCTTCCACCCCGGCGTACTACTTGTCTGACCCTAAAAGGAGCGACCGCGCGCGCGCACAGACGGACACACAAACGCGAGCGCAATCTCTCTCTCTCTCTCTCTCTCTCTCTCTCTCTCTCTCTCTCTCTCTCTCTCTCTCTCACTCACTCTCTCTCACACACACACACACACAATATGTACGTGTGCTCAGCTTCATTGGTAAAAACTAACGTGCCGTGCGTCTCGGCAATTAACACTTGAAACCGTAACTCACTGTATCTCTTACTTGTATCAAGCCGTAAAATCATGTGTGAAATGATAAGATTGTTTCAAAACTTCCGATAGCGTTGGCACTATAAAACAAAACATACGGAAACAGAGTGAAGACTTTAGAGTAAAATGGTACGTATACCGGGAATCTGAGAGGTATGGTACTCACGTGGATCCGAGGGGGAAATAACCTCGGACTTTAGTGTACACCACTAATTCAACAAATTCAGTCCAATTCAAACAAATTCAAGCCAATTCAACCTAATTCAAATCTAATTTTAATTCAATTCAAGCCAATTCAAGCCAATCCAAACCCATTTCAAGCCAATTCAAACCCAATTCAAGCCAATTCACACACTAATACAGTCCAATTCATAGGCAATTCAAGCCAATTCACAGCAAATTCAAGCCAATTCACAGCCAATTCAAGGCAATTCACATCCAATTCACAAAATTTGTACACCTAATTCATCGGTTTTTTCCCCCTCGCGTGGATCTGCTTCTTGTCCTGAGCGGCCAAATATGGGTTGTGGGTATGGGGTGGCGGAAAACGGAGGTAGGGGCGGGCGGCGCCGGGAATCCTCGAGAAATAACTCTCGCACTGCCAGAGAGTAGAGGGTTGTGGGACTGAGTGTCAGAAGAGGGATGAGGGTCAGATGTCATCTTCGGGACGTGCCTCGCGGCGGGAGTGAGAAAGGGGGGGAGGGGGGGGGGAGGAGGGGGAGGCAAGGTGGGTGTCTGCTTCCTGCTGCCGTTCGAATGGTACGCCCTCTCGGTGAAAAGTAGTCTTGACTTGAGAGAACCAGGCCACAAATGACATGAGGTTGAACACTCCAAATTTTCTCCAAAGAATTTTTTCGTAAAATATCAAGAAATCTGGGCAACCATAAATGTTCAGGAAATTCCCTTGAATGAATAAGCTTTTTCCTTTTATTACAAAATATTTCTCTTTGTATGAAAAATATTTCTTTGTTTTACAAAGAATATTTGGCTTTGTATTTCGGTTGCACAGAATTCTTTGGAATTCAAGAATTCCCTTTGCAAGGTTTTCAGAGTGTTGGTTAACGGAGAAACTTGTCGCGAAGTGGCGTTGTATAGTTACAATTTCAATCGTAAAATTACAAGCACTGCCTATCGACTTGAAAATTACAAGCAAGAATGGGCTGACGTAAATTTACAACATTTTTCGTTAATACCGTAAATCTATAAAGATATTTTTCACAGTGCTGGTGCTGGGACAGGGCGGGCGGGAGAGACAGATGACTGAAACGGGCTGTACTGACCTGGCTTTGCCCCGACCACGGGCTCGAAGGCGAGGGAAGACCTTCCGCGGAACTTCACGTCGAAATAATGTCAATTTAACGACCACTTGCGATACCGTCATATTTCTCGCGTACGAGTGGTCGATATAGAGGGTGGTTGTTATATGGGGCACACGGGTACCTGCCGCAGGGTGGGCGGCGAGGCGGGGCGGGGCGGGGCCGGTACGTGGTGGAGATAAATGCGAGGTCGGTCCAGGCCGACAGAGGGTACGGTCTGCGCAAGAAGCGAGGGGCGGGCTGAGCGCGAGTAGTTACCCGGCGAGTACCCGGTGGGGGGTTACCCTGTGGGTGCCTGGTGGGAAGGGTAAGTGACGGCGATCTCACAAGCCCTGCGCGCGGGTAGACGAGTAATTTCAGTCGTATATTATCTGCGGGATCGCGCGTTTCCCTTCTGCCGGAGGGCTGGTAGTATAATAGTGCCCCGGTATTTATCTTCATTTACGTAGCCATAGCTACACCTGTACGGTGGTGTGGTATTCGTACCAGGTGCGAACGGCGAACGGCTGACCCACGACGGCTCGGGGGAGAGCAGGGGGCCTTGGAGTAGATCGGAATGGAGTGGCATATCGTGGGTAGGCTATGTCACGGGAGTCCCCTAGCCCCGTGAAGGTAGGCCACCAAACCAACCCGAACCTGCCGGCAGTTTGATCGCCCCTCCTCCAGCAGACAGCTCGGCTGGCTCGCCTCTGCGCTGCTCACCTCCGCTTGCTAGCTTGCCTGCCTCACCTGCCTCTTCCCCCCTCCCCTCTCCCCGCCGCGTCGCTCCGGCCGCCCGTCACCGGAGAACTAACTTCAGAGCACTGCAGATCTGTCCATCTCGCTCGCACTCACGGCTTCGTGCCTGCTGTCCGCCGCGCCGGCCGCGCCGCACCAGTCGAATTGCGTTGCAGACTTCAAGATTTTCATCTATCATGTGTGATCAAGCCCGTAAGGGTCCCTCCGCCGGGACGCCGGCTGCCACCAGGTCGCACCAGGTACACCATGATGGGCTAGGCGACGCAACTTCGCCCTGCAGCACACGATGGAGCACACACACACACCTGTACGCCCTCAGTTTCGCGGCTAGAAGATCCGCCCTTCGCCAGCAAGATATGTGTGAGAGACGCCCCCTCGTGCCGCATAGTTGTGTTAGTTTACGTCACACCGTCATTCGCTGTTCGGAGGTGCTTTTTGGTGAGTGCACTCTCTAGAAAAAAGTCTTTCCCCTGGGCCTAAATTATCTTGTTGCATTCTGTAAATTTTAGGTTTGTAAGGAAATTTTAATGCAATAGGGTATTCCGCTGGAACGAAACCGGAACCTAAAGAAGAAAAGAACGACCGTCAGCTCTGTTTCCTCCTTCGCGCTCATTGGCTGATCCCTACAGTGACGTCACCGTTGACCAATCAGGGCCCAGGGGGAAACAGATCTGTCGATTGTGCTTTTCTTATTTAGGTTCCGGTTTCCTTCCAGCGGAATACCCTATTGTCATGTCTTGTGTGTACTGTTTGTTTGCTCTTTTGTAATCTCTATAGCTGGTCGTGTTTATCTCTCACGCGCTGATTTTGCGTGTTTCTAGACAATGTTTTGCTGTTCTGTCTCTATACTCGCTTTATTTGAGTTGAGTTATAATACGCGCTAAAGCGTTTTGTTACACGTTTCCACTTTTTCCCTGATTTGGGATTTCTGAATAATGTTATGAACCCTGTCATGCTCTGTCTTGAGTGTTGTGCATATAGCATTTCAATTAATTAATATTCGTTTCACCGGCCGCCTATAAGAATAATTTATGTGATACCTTTTGGTTTGTTTTTATTGTTTATTTGCTGATCTTTGTATGCAGTGTGTTTGGTATCAACTATGTGTGTATGTATCTTTAATGTTTTGCTGATATGTAGTTATTACACTTTCCCCTTTGGCTTTTTTCATGGGTTCAAGTCTCGCTGAGTTTTAATGTTGTAACTTCACTAGGACCGACGGGGCACAACTCTGAAATTTTTGTACACCTCGTATTTCAGAAAAAAATAAAAAATCATTTTTATTATTAAAAAAAAAACCTTTAAGAATTCAGAAAAGAGGCAGAAAATGTCAGATTATGTCATAAAATTTCAAAAAAAAATCACTAAAATTGGCAGAATTGTAGGAGAATCTCATTCAAAAATTTACTAATATTTTAAAAAATAATGAAATGAAAACTACAAAATTTGTGCACCAAAATTCAGAGTTGTTTCCCCCTCGTTTGGGACTGGAAAGGGAGGATCAGGCTGACCTTCCAGCAGTGGCTGTGCGGCTGAGTGTCTCGCTGACCCTGTGGGTCCAAAATTAAGGGAGCAGTTTGGGAAAGAAAGGACCCGCGCTGCACCGCGGACCTGCCATTCCTTGCCGTTCTGCTCCCGGGGAAGGAAGGGTGCGTTTTGGCAGGGCTGGCTGGCTTGGTCAAAGAGGATCTCAATTGGTCTTTTCCCACCCCTTCCCCACCCCACTTCAGCCCGGCCCACCTCACTTACTTCACCCCGCCGCGCCCCGGCAAACTTACCGGCGGGTCTCTGGGAACGAGTATAGACTCGGAAACGAGGAACTATTGGATTGCCTGCGATATATTAGCGAAACCTGAAGTCCAAGCGGGCGGCAGGGGAAGGATTGATAGAGAATAGAGGAGGGGGGGGGGGGGGGGGGGGGGGTCGGTACGTACTCGGTAGGGGGGAGGCCAGGCCGGGCTGCTGGTGGAACCTTGAAGTGATTAATGGCCAATCGAAATGCGCCCTTTCGAGCAAAAATCGCCGCGCGATCGCCGTTCTCCATTCGGTCCCCTCATTTGTCGCGGCCGATAAAAGTTCAGAACGAAAAACTTTTGGTCGAACGCGCGTGGTCCTACTGGACAGTCTTGGACAGTTCGGCCGCTGCTGGAACGAGACTGGACCTATACATGCAGAGCAGAAGGCCTTCTCCACCCTCCAGCAGGGTTCTGCAAAGGAAACGCCTCCGCTCCCCTCGCGGGCACAACTCTGCTGCGCCGTGCTACTGGTCGGTGCCTTCGGACACGCGCAAATGAAGTTATGAATCCCTTTGGAGTACGGTCGGTAACGGGCGCGAGGGCATTGATACTCCGGGCCGGGGGGCGGGGGTGGGGGGCGAAATACCTGCGCCCGACGGCGCGGGGTGGGGCAGGCAACCCCGAGGGGGGGGGGAGGCGGTTTAAGGGGGAACTTCAAAGACATCGAGAGAGCGAAGCGGGGAGAGGAGGACGAGGACGGCCTGCGATGCGGCCTTGCGGAGCACCAAGGCGATTCCGAACACCGTTTTGTAGTTTCCTCTCTCTCTTGCTCCTAATGGGCGTACCCAATGAGTGCAACAAGAAAAGAGCGACGAAACCTGTGCATGCGGAATCACCCGAACAGACCCCAGGCCAGGCCGGCCACAGTCAGCTGTTGCGGGCGGCGAGGGGTGGTGGGCGTGTTCACGTGCTTGGGACTGTCACGTTCCTTGCCCATGGTCACGCTCTGGCCGCCCTGAGCCGCTCTACCCCGGCTGGGCTGGGCCCCAGTCGTCTGTGATCGCTCTCGCGCCTCTGTCCCTGTCGCACTCATGGGGGGCCCTACGCCCACCGCCATTGGTGCGACAAGGACAAGGCTGTGGGCACGAGAGCGGTCTTCTGAATCAGTCGGCAGCCCGGCGCGGCGCCTTGTCTAGGAGCGCCTGCGTTTGGATCGCAATATAATGCTATTACAAAGGAGCCCTGCCCTGGCGTGGGGCAGCTGCCGCCGCTGCTGCTGCTGGTGCAGGGACTCATCCTGTAGATGAAAGCCTCTTGTCTGCCGCCATGCTGAGGATCTGCTTGCTCCAAACACCACGCCATGCGCCGTGGAGCAGACATCTGCTGGTCTTTATTTGAGACGGAGTGGCGTCGCGACCTCCTGCCCCTCTGGCCGCGTGTCTCTTTATTTTTATTTCTCTCCCTCTCTTCCACCCCTTTCACCCCTCTCATGCATTCTTTCGCCTTAGTGGGCGGGCTACAGAAAATGTCATGGCACTTCATTTGCACGCGACGCCCGTTGAACCATGGGTACATATGAAGATTTAGAACATTTTGGCCCGAAGTAGCATTCTCAACTCCGCGACTGGAAAATTTTATAGGGGCCTAAAGTTTACATGGCCCCTTACGGAGATTTTGGGTAGGCAATCCGCACGTCCCATAAGGCTAATGTTAAATCTAGGCCTCATTTTGACCCACTTCGAAACCGAATATTCGCGCAAAATTTTGCACACGCCTTCTCGGAGGCTAGTTGAACAAGTTTAGTGAAAAAAATCGGGATTTACTGCCCCAGAAACTTTGGAAATCGATCCCAAAGTTCGAGCGCCTGCAGAACAGTGGGTAGGCAGCCCGCACAACGCAGTTTTCCTATTTTTCGCCCTTTTCGACGGGAAAAACGGTAAAAAAAGCCTAGAAAAACGTGTTTTTTTTCGGGTTGGATGTTTTGAGTCGGTGCGGGACTCAGGAGAGTGTGAGGCGCCAGTATAGCACCAATTATCGCACAACTTGACTGTCCCTGGGGCCCTACAGTGCCCATCACAGTTTTATTTTAATGGTTTACATGCATTCCTGGCATTGCTCAGCGCTGGTGCGTCTTGCGTTTACAGTATAGGACTAATTATCGAGCAATTTGACTGCCCTTAGAGCCAGACAGTACCCACCACACTGCGCTGGTGCTTGTGTATTGCATTTTCAGTGTAGCTCGGCAATAGGGGCGCGAGGGGGGGGAGGGGGGGGGGAGTTCCCACTCTGCCTGGTCCATACTGCCGACAAGTTTAAGTAAGGTGTTAAAATATATAATAATACTAATAATAATAATAATAATAATAATAATAATAATAATAACTATTATTATTAATATTATTATTATTATTATTTTTTTTATTATAATTATTATTTTGTTATTTTTTGGTAGCGATAAGATACCTTTAAACTCGTCAAGCTAAATCTTGGGGTCATCGGGATCGTCGTTTTCAGGAAAATCTCTACAGTCAAATGTTTGGTCGAATCCGCTAGAAAGCAGGTTTCTTTGTTACACACCCTTTTTTTTTTAAGGGATCGGGATTATTTTGGCTACATTAAATATCTTTTAACCTTCCTGGCACATTTGTGCAATTAGCACGGCAGTTCGCACAGAAGAAAGTACAGGGGACGGGCTCTGGCTTGGCTCGCCTGCAGGAACAGAGACTGCCACAACCCTTCTTGCACTTGCAGCGAACCAGAACACTTTCGCAAGCTCCCCATATTGCAGGTACGGTAGTCCAGACTGGAGTCCAGGAAGTGTCATCCTTGCGCCAGGCGCAAGTAAATTTATAGACGGACATAGCTACGTAATAAAAAGTACACACACTGGGAGTGTGACTGTCGGACTGTCTTTCAAAAAGGTGTTTGTACAAACCTAAAAGAACAAAAGCTTCAAAAATCTGTCCACGCCTGTCTCAAGCTCAGCCGCTGCCGCCCAAGACCGCCCTGCCCGCCCGGCCAGCCTAGCCCAGGCGGATGTATTGTTACCCACCGCACGCGAAAGACAGTGGCACTGTAGGGCCCCAAGGACAGTGAATTTGTGCGATAATTGGTGCTATACTGGCGCCTCACACTCTCCTGAGTCCCGCACCGACTCAAAACATCAAGCCCGAAAAAAAACAACACGTTTTTCTAGGCTTTTTTACCGTTTTTCCCGTCGAAAAGGGCGAAAAATAGGAAAACTGCGTTATGCGGGCTGCCTACCCACTGCTCTGGAGGCGCTCGAACTTTGGGATCGATTTCCAAAGTTTCTGGGGCAGTAAATCCCGATTTTTTTCACTAAACTTGTTCAACTAGCCTCCGAGAAGGCGTGTGCAAAATTTTGCGCGAATATTCGGTTTCGAAGTGGGTCAAAATGAGGCCTAGATTTAACATTAGCCTTATGGGACGTGCGGATTGCCTACCCAAAATCTCCGTAAGGGGCCATGTAAACTTTAGGCCCCTATAAAATTTTCCAGTCGCGGAGTTGAGAATGCTACTTCGGGCCAAAATGTTCTAAATCTTCATATGTACCCATGGTTCAACGGGCGTCGCGTGCAAATGAAGTGCCACTAATCATATTTTCGATCGATGTAGCCCGCCCACTACCTGTCTCTCCCTCCCTCCACGCCCCAATCTCCACCTCTTTACCCTCTCTCTCAGTCCCCTCTCTCTCTCTCTCTCTCTCTCTCTCTCTCTCTCTCTCTCTCTCTCTTACTCTCTCTCTCTCTCTCTCTCTCTCTCTCTCTCTCTCTCTCTCTCTCTCTCTCTCTCTCTCTCTCACTCACTCTCCCTCGTTCGTCCCTCCCTACATCACGCCCCGCACCTTTTACTTTTTGACGTCATGATACGTCGTCGTGGGTTTTACGGACACGCAGGCTGCATCACGGGCGTAACTCGAGTACGATAATACTCCCTGCGCTTCAGCGCGAGTGACGCGTCGCACCGCGGAGATGAAGGAGGTCAGATCAGGAGAGATCTGGCGCTCATTAAGTCAGAAGAGCTTAATGAGAACGATCGTGGAGCAGGATGTCCGGGAAACGAGAGGTTTGCGATATATTTTGTAAAGGACGACTTACGAAAAATTTTGTACATTTTCGACAACCCATTCTTGCTCGTACTTGAATTTCAAGTTGATGGGTAGTGCTCTTTTAATTTTACGATTTGTGATTGTAATCGTGTACAACTTCGCTTCGTGGAAAATTTTCCCTTAAACCGACGACTAAATTTCACAGTGATGGTCTGCTTTCAATTCAGATCCTGCTTGGGATATTTATATTGATAAATATTGATTGGTTGATTGATCAATTGGTTGATTACTTAATTTTTTTGATAGATCAATTTTTTTGATAGATCAATTTTTTTGATAGATCAATTTTTTTGATAGATCAATTTTTTGATAGATCAATTTTTTTGATAGATCAATTGGTTGATAGATCAGTTGATTGATTATATTTATTTATTTCACTATTTATTTATTATTGCTTATTATTTATTATTCGGCATTATTAACAACAAAGCTTCTAATCCCTCATACAGGTGGGTTACAGCAATAATAATAAATAAAAAATAATGCCGAATAGTAAAGATGCAAAATCCCTCGCTATCGACAATTTATCATGACAGGGTTTGGGCTCGGGCCGCTTTGTATCCACCTCAAGAGATGCCGGCGAGAGGTGCGGAACCTCACCGGGCCCGTTCCTTCCCTTGGTCTGGTCTGGCATGGGAGAGAGCCCCTTGTGTATGCAACCCGTGCCGGGGACGGACTACACCCGGAGCCGCAGCAATGAGACTGTCCGGGAGGGCAACTGGTGAGGGGAGGGGTGTCTCCTGTTTGAAAGCGGCGCGGTAATTGTCCTGTCGGATACAACAAGCAGGGCTCTCAACTGTCCCACCTCGGAGCTGTCTCTGGAGTGCAGGCGCGACCAATGCAGTCTTCTCACTGGCGAAAAAAAATATTCGAAAATTTACTACTTTTTTTTCGTAATTTGTGTTTACGACAGCAAATTCTTACTCGTAAAAGAAAACTAAGTCGACACATGGTGTAAAAAATATAATCGTAAAAACACAAGTGGAAGTTGTAACTTCACGACGTTTTTCATGGAAAATTTTATCGTATCCGTCACGAATATTTTCCACACTGTCTATACGTTTTTTTGCGTCATTCCTGATGTTTGATTGTATTTGGCTGTGTAATATTTTCGCCCTGCTTGCTCGCGCTAACGGGCCGAGCGCCCCACGGCCTTCAAAAAGCGATTGCCCTCAGCCCCGCGCCTTTGCCCTTCTCGCCCCGCCCCACCCCGCCCCGCCCCGCCCCACCTCACCTGAGCGCGCCCCTCTGCGGTGCGGGCGCGGCGGGCTCCCTGCCTGCGGCCGGCCTCAGGGCCGTTCAACTTGGAAAGAGGAGCGCTTCGGCGCGCCACTCTGGTACTCTGATGAGAATATTTATTGAATTGGTCTAGAGTTATTGACCCACTTGCCGAGATAAAAGGCCCTAAAAATGAAACGTAGTTTTCGCAACCGTTGTATGGTGCACTTTCGAAAGTGTAATGTTTCAATGTTTACGGAAAAATTTCGCACAACATCGTAATAAGTTACTCTGAAAATTTAAAAGTGAGCATTATACGACGCGCTTTAATCAGCATACATGATGCACATTGAAATATCAATCGACATACACGGTAAAAATAAGAACTATTTTACGGAGACATCCTGAAAATATGAGTTTATCTCAAAAGTAGTTCTTACAGTTTTCTTTTTCCTTTTTTAAGAAAATACAAATTGTTTTTACCGTTTTCTGATACTTAAGACAGCCCTGCAAAAACTATGAAATTATTCCTGGAATCCTTTCGACGTGTCGTTTTATGTGTCAACCTCATTATGGTGACTCCGGAGGTAATGTTTTTTTTTCTTTCATTTTTTTTTTTTTTTCATTTTCACTGAGGGGTACGCGTACGATACCGGCGTAGTAGAGGAGACTTTGCCAGCCTGCGATGCAGTGCAGACTGCTGCACGATCGGCGTTTACCTCCCACTCGCGATTGCGATTGCAAATTTAGGTGACACAATCTCTCTCTCTCTCTCTCTCTCTCTCTCTCTCTCTCTCTCTCTCTCTCTCTCTCTCTCTCTCTCTCTCTCTCTCTCTCTCTCTCTCCCTTTAAAAGGCAGCAGTATGCGAGGGGGAAAGCAGTCTCGAAAATGGTGTACGAGTGATTACGCGATTACGCCCGTTATTACGCATGTTTACTCCTTATTTTCTGTCATTTTGGTTATTTTATTGGGTAACATACAACTTAAGGTTATTACAAGTAATATTTTATCGATAATAACCCTTAATAATAGGTTATTACGCCTAGATTACAAGTGATTACGCATTGATTACGGGACAGGGTGTACGAGTGATTACGCGAGTGCTTTCCCCCTCGGCAGTATGTATGTGCGCTTGTGTGCGATGGTATGACTCGTGCCTGCACCAATGCGCATGCTCTCCTCCGCCCCCGCCGTTTCTCTTGCCAAGCCGGAGAGCGCGAGCAAGCTGTTTCCGCTTCCATTTTTGGCACACACTCACACACACACACGCTCGGATACTAACGCGCCTCCCTGTCCGCGACCTATATATCTCGAGGATAACGTCCGCAGTAAGTCTGGCCGCATGAGATTAGCTGGACGCGACGACAAAACGTTGGCAGCGCCGAGGGACACCCCGCCCGCCCCGCCTCACCCCGTCGTGTGCCTCGCCCGGCCCCGGCCCTGCCCCGTACGGTGGAGAGCGGTCGGATCTGACCTCGTGATATCGCCCACCGCGAGGCAGAAACGAACTAGTCACCCCGACGACTCCCCCACTCGCGTGGGTAGTATTCCAATGCGGTAGCAGCAGCGATAGCGCTTATTTGGCCGCCATCTTATTGGCGCCCAAGTTACGAAGGGCTCTCGTGGGAGAAATTCCTTTTTGATTTTTTGAAAAATGATAGAGACAACCCAGGTCTTAAATTCTTTTTCATGCATAAAAATTATTGTGAATATTTGTCACAAAAATTTCAAACTTAAAGGTTGTCTGTGAGTGCTATACCGCTGCTTCTACCGCATTGAAATGCGACCTTTTCTCCTTCCTGCACGAGATAATCTCGCTCTTCAGTCCTCCCCCTCTCCTACACACACTTAACCCTGGTCTACGATGTAAGCGGTTCTATGCATCTAATGTTGTGACGAAAATTTTTCGGATAATTATGTTCAAATTAAATAGCTCCACAATGTTGTGCATGAGGAACAGAAGTAAGCAAAGTATACGCACAAACCCATGTGTTGTGCTACTTTTGCTGCTTCAAATCTGGAAAAAAGACTTCTAAAAAAATAAATATTCATAGCGGTTTGGTGTGTATTAGCTGGGATTCCACTCCCTCTCTTCAATGAAATCCAAACAACTTAGTATTTGAGGACTGAAATTGAATTAGAATTAAACTGAAATGTAATGAAACGCCTCAATTATGTTTTTTCCCCTCAGACTTGCAATTATTCCCCCCCCCCTTTTTTTCCGGCCTCGGCACGGCTGTCGGCCCCGGGGCGCCGAGTGAAATACAAAGTCAACTTTGCTCTCCACGCCAGTTTGTCGGTCGCAGCTCATCGCCAAGCCCATCTATCTTTAAGCACGCGGTACGGGGGTGCAAAATTGACTTGACTGCTGCTGGGTGGGTTGGTTGGGGGGAGAACCGACATGAAGTGAGATGAACCCTGTCACATAGGAAGCTTTCACAGATTTTTAGTGAATTGTGTTGTTTGTAAGAACAGCAGGACTACGTAAGACCAGTTTTTATCGTAAGATCTTATGCAAAATTATGTTTACTTTCAGTGGTAAAACAAATAAATTTTTAGTTATATAAATCAATTGATATATAGTTCCAAATGTTAAAAAGCTATACACCTGCTGGAGTATGATTTTTAAACTTTTTGGAACTAAACACCAATGATGTATAAAACTAAACGTTTGTTTTGCAAGTGTTGCTACATGCACAATTCTTCGCGCAGTAACATGCGAAGTGATGTGCATGGATTTGATTGCACTTCATCCTACATACAATGTAAATGTGCAGCTCCCAATTTACACGTACAAGTATTATACCCCAACAGAAGTAAAGCAACTGAAAGTGTTCAACTCGCTACTTTTGCTCTGGTAAGTGTTATCGATATGCTTATACTAAAAGGTTTCATAAAAATCCTGTAGAAAATTTTGGTTTTGCATAATAAAGGGGCGTGAAAAAAAAAGTATCTGCCGACAAAATTAAAAAAGCTACTTCTTGCCTAAAGAAACTCTGTGCAAGACATGATTCGGACTAAGTTTTGAGTGCTTCAGTGCTTCCTTCACCCTTGTTGAGTAGTTTGTTGGCAGCACCCCAGATGCAGAGACCTCCGCATAAACCGATTTAATCCGCGATTGGTTTAGCCTCTAAGCTGATCCAGTCCTTCGCGCCGTGCCGGGCCACAGCCCCTCGAAGGGCCACCCACCCTCTGCGCCTGCCTGGGGCGCACCCGCGGTGACCTTGAGAGCCGGCGTGGCCTGTAGGGCCTCTTCCCTCCACTCTCAGAGGCCAAATGAGCCCACTGTTGTTCGGCGCAACAAGTGGCTCTATCCAGCCTATTTTGCTTAGCATTCGAGCGAAACTTGCGCGCATAAAATAAAACTTTACTACGCTGACGCTCGTTTCCACTGGCCCTTCGTCCTGTCCAAAAAGTCCACTTCGCATTGGCGATGCGGCGGTGAGAGAGAACGTGTTATGACGGCAGACGCTTGGCTTAGACAGATTGCTTGTGCGAGTGCTCTGAGAGGCGTTATTGTGAGTTAGCGGTGGGTAGTCGGTGGTGCTGGTGGTCAATGGCTAAGTTCACACGCGTGCCGGTGCCCATCAGATTTGTACCGCGATTGTACTCGTTCTGATTTTTGCATTCTGCGCTCTCCACTAATTTGAGGTATATCGAGGGCGAGCTGACGCTGACGCCGTGTGCTTGATCCTGTCAGTCAAACCTGCTCTTTGCCATGTGACTGCCCCTGCCTGCACCGAGGGGTAAATAACTCCGAATTTTAATGTACACCACTAATTCAAAATTCACACTAATTCAAACTAATTCACGCGAATTCAGAACTGATTCACGCGAATTCAAAACGAATTCAAAACAAATTCAAGCGAATTTAAGGAATGACCTCAGAAAATACACGCACATCTGATCCAAATTATTCTCTCAAGTACATGATGAAGTAGGATTTTTAGTAAATTATTTTGAATGATTTCTATTTATTCCAAATTATTGGAAATTAACTTTGCAACTGCGCAAAATAATCACAATTATTTCAATTATTTTTTAAAACTTTTCAGAAACAAATTTTGCTCTGCAATTGAAAGGGTGGCGTGAAAACATGGAAAATTTTTGCGGCAGTAAACCTCCCGAAGGAGGTTGCGGTTCCCGCCAGGCACAGGGCTTTTACCCCCTGTGGCAGCCAACTGCTTCGGTGTTCCATGGGAACCGGCGCTTTGCTGACTGCGATCCTATCGCGCAATTCGACAGATTTGATCCCCGTACCACCATTGGCCTACCCCTAGAGGTACGAGCGGTGTCAAGAGCGTTAGACTTCCTGATCCCAGTTTCAGAGGCCTTACCTCAGAGGGGTACGCGGGATTCGAACCCACAACCCCGAGTGCCGACACGTAGCCAGAACAGGAAGCGACCCAACGCCCAGAGCCACCAAGCCAACGGCGGTGAGACGTGTTTAACTTCTATTTGACCTGCCATCCAGCTGCGGCCAAAGGGAATGTCAAGCGCGAAAAACACTTTCCCGAGTGGGAGTCGAACTTCGGACCACTCAGTTCGGTGTTGCGCGCTCTACCAACTGAGCCACGACGCCACGATGACTGTACAGTGCGACGGGTTCGAGTCGTATTTGCCGTATCCTGCAGCCTCCAGCCAGGAGGACAAGGGCAAACACAACTCGAACCCGTCGACCTATACAGTCATCGTGGCGTCGTGGCTCAGTTGGTAGAGCGCGCAACACCGAACCGAGTGGTCCGAAGTTCGACTCCCACTTGGGAAAGTGTTTTTCGCGCTTGACATTCCCTTTGGCCGCAGCTGGATGGCAGGTCAAATAGAAGTTAAACACGTCTCACCGCCGTTGGCTCGGTGGCTCTGGGCGTTGGGTCGCTTCCTGTTCTGGCTACGTGTCGGCACTCGGGGTTGTGGGTTCGAATCCCGCGTACCCCTCTGAGGTAAGGCCTCTGAAACTGGGATCAGGAAGTCTAACGCTCTTGACACCGCTCGTACCTCTAGGGGTAGGCCAATGGTGGTACGGGGATCAAATCTGTCGAATTGCGCGATAGGATCGCAGTCAGCAAAGCGCCGGTTCCCATGGAACACCGAAGCAGTTGGCTGCCACAGGGGGTAAAAGCCCTGTGCCTGGCGGGAACCGCAACCTCCTTCGGGAGGTTTACTGCCGCAAAAATTTTCCATGTTTTCACGCCACCCTTTCAATTGCAGAGCAAAATTTGTTTCTGAAAAGTTTTAAAAAATAATTGAAATAATTGTGATTATTTTGCGCAGTTGCAAGTTAATTTCCAATAATTTATAATAAATAGAAATCATTTAAAATAATTTACTAAAAATCCTATTTCATCATGTACTTGAGAGAATAATTTGGATCAGATGTGCGTGTATTTTCTGGGGCATCCCCGAATTTAAAACGAATTCAAGTAAATTCACAAAAAGATCACAATAATTTCAGAAAACTTTGCAAAAAATTCAAAGCTAATTAAAAACGAATTCAATTCAATTTAGACAAATTCAATTCAAATTCACGCAATTTGTACACCGAATTCAGAGTTGTTTACCCCTCGGCCTGCACCCACCAAAATTTTGGCGAAAAATCCCTTTTAAGAAAGAAAGGTCCGCGCGCTTGTTCTCCTCTTGTCACGCGGTTACAGGGTAATAAAACCCTGTGACGTGACATTTCCGTCGCCCAGCCGACAGATGACATTTCGCCGTCGGTGGCACCGCTCTGCTGCCTGTGGACTCGAAATATTTCTCGAAGACCGACCGATAGACATTTGACATCCCGCATTTTTTTTTTATATTTTTTTTAATATTTATTTCCTGCCCCCTTCCTCCCAAACTGTTTGATGCCATACCATACAAACGTTGTATTCTCAAGCGTGTAATGTAACTTTCCTTGAGATGGATGAGGTGAGGGTGGTGCGGAGACGGGTGGAAAAGACTTGGCGCTGCGTAGAAAGAGAGCTCTGTCATCCCTTCACCCCGGGTAGAACTGAACTCGGTAAAATTGTCGTAGATTTGTCGTTTTCTGGACGACAATTTTACTACTAAAGTACGACAAATTTTACGTCAAAAGTACGACAAATTTATCGCGCGAGCTATGGTTGTAAAATTGTTGTAGATTTGTCGTTTTTATGTACGTAAAAGTGTACATATTAACGACAAGAAAACGACCAATGTACGACAAACCTGTGGATAGCTCGAGTAAAACTCGGCAGCCATCCTCAGCGAAGCAGCGGGGATCGAACCGCTGCCTCGTCGGATGACTGTCAGGCACCGTACCACTCGGCCAAAGTGAATACTTAGGTAAGCGGCGTCTGCCTGCTCTCTAGTGCTAGGCGTGTAGCCAGCCATAGATTTGTCGTATTATCGTCGTCCTGTCTCGTGCTTGTTGCGTTGTCATACTTCGGTCAGCGGCGTCTGTTTGCCCTCTAGTGCAACGCGACAAGCACGAGACAGGACGACGAGAATACGACAAATCTATGGCTGGCTATGCGCCCAGCACTAGAGAGCAGGCAGACGCCGCTTACCTAAGTATTCACTTTGGCCGAGTGGTACGGTGCTTGACAGTCATCCGACGAGGCAGCGGTTCGATCCCCGCTGCTTCGCTGAGGATGGCTGCCGAGTTTTACTCGAGCTATCCACAGGTTTGTCGTACATTGGTCGTTTTCTTGTCGTTAATATGTACACTTTTACGTACATAAAAACGACAAATCTACAACAATTTTACAACCATAGCTCGCGCGATAAATTTGTCGTACTTTTGACGTAAAATTTGTCGTACTTTAGTAGTAAAATTGTCGTCCAGAAAACGACAAATCTACGACAAATTTACCGAGTTCAGTTCTACCCGGGACTCAGTTGTGTCTTTTCCTTTTGACCGAATCGGTCCGCAAGCCTTCCTGGATGTCCTGCATTGGGTGGTGCCAGCACACTTTGTAGAGGGACGAGAGAGAGAGAGAGAGAGAGAGAGAGAGAGAGAGAGAGAGAGAGAGAGAGAGAGAGAGAGAGAGAGGGAGAGAGAGAGAGAGAGAGAGAGAGGGAGAGAGAGAGAGAGAGAGAGAGAGAGAGAGAGAGGAGGGAGGGTGCAACGCGTATCGGGATTGATGCGACAAGTTAGCCTCGCCAACCATCCCAGCGGGGATCACAAATTATCAGCCGCTTTTGCAGAGGCGGTGATATTCTACGGTTCTAGAGAGTGCGGCACTCCCCGTTCCGAGATATAAAATAAAACGCACGCAGCGCGCACAGTATCGCACGTCGTCCAAGTTGGCACTCCCTCTGCACCGGAGTTAGTATAAGAAGGATCCCTAAAAACTTGTGATACCTCCCTTCCTAGCAGTTTTCGCCCTCGCACTTCTAACGCGCCGAGGAGGCTATTATGTCGGTGAAATATGTATATCTATTGCTCCTTACCCACTTCTCAACTCTCTCCATCTCTCCCATCTACCCTTCCTCTCCCTCTCTCTCCTCGGCCGTCTTCCTCTCGATCCCTTCGCCTCTCTGTCATTGTAATCTTACAACTTTAGCTTATCGTGGAAAATTTTCCCGTTAACCAACGACAATTTTTCACAGTGGCTTGAAGACTGCGAAACCACTTCCTTCCTATTTATTTCAAGGGGGAGGCGTGTTCGTGCGGGTTTGAGAGAGAGAGAGAGAGAGAGAGAGAGAGAGAGAGAGAGAGAGAGAGAGAGAGAGAGAGAGAGATTGCCTGCCGTCGAAGAATGAGGTCCTTAGTCTCCCCTCCAGCCCTGCTGCTGGACGGTCCAGAGACTTTCCCCGTTGATCCCCGGTCGGGTCGCGCCGCCGCAGCTCGTGGAAATCCTCGTCACCCTCTCCTCTGCCTGCATGAGGTACTTTGCCGGCTCGGCTGGTAGCCGGCGTGGAGGAGACTGGATTGGTTCCACCTGCTGCAGACGAGCATGAGGCTCACTACGCCTGCAGGAGTGTGAACCTTTTCACTCACTTGTTGTTCAGGGGTGCTACAGCAGGTCAGGGAAATCAGGGAAAATTCAGGCGGAATTCAAAATGGTTCTAAAAATCAGGGAAAAGTCAGGTAATTTCGTCAGAATTTTTTTTTTTTTTTAAATGTGCCCGGTCAAGGCCACCATGCAGCGCACGCAACACGCTACTTCCGTTTCGTCTTTTAGTACTTTTTATTTGACGCCGTATTCGACTGAAAACTTAAAACTTATTGCTTTCCCTCTTGTAAAAACCCTGGTAGCTGGACTGGACAGTTTTTAATTGCAGGAATTTGACTGCAAATGGGTTTTCTCTCTCACCAACAAAAGTGAGCGAGATTCTTATACTTCAGTGCAGCGGAAGGGGCTATGCGGTCTTCACCACTTGTGCTTGGATACCCTTCCACCCTGCACCCCTCCAACAAGTGAGGGTGCAGCCTGTTCAGATCCGCGTCACATTAAAACTTCTGCAACCGAACGCCATTGATCAGTTTACAATGAGCCTAATTAGAGTTTGACCGTTTTACCGTCGCTTCCCTCCCCACTCTCCATATCGCACCGATGCGGTTTCTGCTTAATTTGTTCCCACTCCAGAGATGGCCGAGAGAGGCGCTGCTCTTTTTGCCTGTCATTTTGCACTCTCCCCCTCTCTCTCGCTTGTTATTTAAGGGTGGTGCCAGGTCTGGGGAGCAGGGCTTTGAACGCCACACCGAGTCCCCCACCCCCCTAGTTATTTTCAGAGGGCAACGGTCCCAGCTGGCGTGCTTTTCTCTGAGGCACCTGCAGGGCTGGTTCGGCTTAGGAACGGACGAGCCCGCCTCGCCTGGACAAGGAGGGTTGGAGGAAGAGACAACTTATTTTTCTCCGACCTCCCGAGCCCTGCACATTAAAGGAAGGTGGTGTCTCACAAAAATTGAGCTCGATAAGTCTCAAAGAGATATTTAATTTTTGATAGCGGTGATAAGGAAAAATGTACATAGCTTTTCCGCAAAAGTAAAATGTCATTGTTGCCATAACTGACAGCCCAGCGTGTCGGCAAACCCAATCTTCTTCCTCCTTTTCTCCACCTCCTCTCCTCTCCTCTACTCTCTTCTCTCTCCTTTCTTCTCTCTCCTCTCTTCCCTCCCCACCCCATCTTACCTTCATGCTTTAGGACATCAAGGATTGGATTGTCATGACACCATCGCACTCCGTCCAGCTTATCACTGCTCAGCCCTTGTCTTGCCCTCCTTCCCCCTTATTCCCCTCACTGATTACCCGGCGAACGATTCGCACCAATACCGCTCTGATAACGAAGCGATAACAGACCTACCTCACTTGTTCATTAATTACCTCGCTCTTATCAGTGTCTCCTTCATGATGAAAGGCAGCCGCAGGCGAGGATGGCGCCAGCACAGCTATGTTGGCCTCAGGTCAGTTGTAAAAGTGCACACCAGATTGTGAAGATTACAATATCGCACTTTATGACGGAAATTGTTATCCACCCATGGAATGCGATACAATAAGGGGCAAAAATTTTTCATAAACAAAAGGGGGATCTCTCTACTTTTCCTCAACCACTACCACCGAGGCGGAGGTTGTGATGGGAGTGACAACGCTGTCAACCACTCTGAGCTTCCCTGCCCCCAGGCACCACGTGCAAATTAAAGACGGACTAGCGAGCGGTTGTCTCACCTGCTGCACTATCATGTCACGCTTGGAGGGGTGGAAGCAGAAATGCCCCGGAGTCACTCCTGTTTGCAATGGGACCCACTCTAGCCCAGGGTAAATAGGTCACCGTAACTCTGAGAGAGCATGAAGTGCGCGAATTACAAACGGGGAGACAGAAGGGTTGTGCCAGAAGAGTCATCACCTGACCTACACCCGAGGTGTTGAAAAAGAAAGAAAAAAGCAGGAGGAATGCTCGTTGCTGGTGGTCGAGGGGTCCTTCACACACAAAAAAGTCCGTGTACACCCTAAAACAAAATCAGTAAACATCAAAAAGGGAAAAAAAGGTAAAATAAAAAGATTAATCTGAAAAAAAAAACAGCAAAATCATTGTTTGCTTAAATTTATGGCGAATATGAAGGACCCCGCTTTCGGTGGTCGTGGTAGTTAAACGGGACGTAATGTTACAATAACTACTCCGTTACTGCGATTACTTTTCAGCCCCGCTGAGCTGCCTTATAAAGGGAAGTGTGGCTGGCTTGCTGAGCCGGGTCAGCCGGGGACGCGCAGGCTTCCACTGAAACTTTTACCTCTTCAAAAGGCCGCAGCTACCCCTTCCGCACATCCCTCGCGTACCCCCTCGCAGCTCGCAGCCCCTTGCTCAACTCCCTCCGCAAGTTCGCACTCCCAAGCGCCGTTCGATGCCCGAGGTCCCCGCCTCGGGGCAAGGGGGAGGGGGAGATCACTCATTCAAAATGTGTACGTGCACTGTGATTTTTTAGACTTCTGATTTTTTCTTCGTCTATTTTTTTTAAAAAATTATCTTTTTGATTTTTCAGAGAAAATTTCTGTCACTTTTTGATAAATTTTGGCTTTCCTCCCTAATTCTAACTTTCTTCATTTTTTTCCAGCTTTTTGTTTATTTGTTTTCATTTGGGGGAGGGGGTATTTTTTTGTGTCTCTCTTCTTGATTTTATTTTGAATTTTGTGATTTAAAAAAAAATTGAAGGGGCCGCACCATGATTTTTCGAAGTGATTCCCACCCTCGCCTCGTGGACGATGCCCGAGAGAAACACTTTTGTGTAGAGTCGCGCGTGGAGCGGCTGTCGTGCTGGGTGAGGTAGGCAAGCCTCGGACAGGCGTGCTCGCCGGGTTGCCTACCCCGGGTTCGACAGGCGCTCTGGCCCAGTTGTTTTTGTGGATGCTCGCCTCCTCCCCAGAGCGCAGCCCAGGGATCCGTGATGAAAAAAAAACAGTACCCTTTACGTCATTACAATTCAGAAAATAATCAGAACGAAAGACAAAATTATCAGATACAAAATCAGTAAAATTCAAGGAAAATCAGGAAAAGGCAAAAAAAAAGTTGTGTACGCTTGACTTTGTAGTGATGGATGCCCGTCGGCCTTTTGGAATGTTGACGGCTGCTGTTAAGTGATTCTGGGGAGTCTGAAAGGGTCTGCCCGGGTGGCCGGGTGAGGTATCCCAAAGCGCCACTCCGCCTCCCAGCCCCGCGCGCTCCACCTCACCACGCTATGAGCCCCGCCCGGCGACCGTCTCTGAAGAGGTAGCTCGCATGACCTACTCTTTACATATATACGGCACACTGTAGGAAAATATCGGTGGCATAAGCAGTTTGCCTACACTGTTTTCCGTTTGGTATTGCTGATTGCCAATAGTTACCTATTTTAATGGTAAAATTTTGTGCGAAAAAAAAAACACGATAATTTGGTGTTATTTAGGCAGTAGGACATAATTAATGCCAACTCTAGTTTGGTAATGCGCTGGTTCTAGCCAACCATGTGGCATTGTAAAAAAAAAAAATTTAAAAAAAATTTAAAAAAAAATGGTTTTTAACTCTACAAGTAATAGAACCATTTTTCTTTGGCGACCTGCCTGTCACAAATGCGCTTTAAAAAAAAAAAAATACCAGTGGTTTTGCGACGTATTAAAATTTTATTGTTTTTCACGATTTTTTTCTTTTGTTTCTTTACACGTACGTTCATCAATCTTCAACAGAAATCAATTCACCTAGTCTGCACTGAGTTTTGTTTTGTTGTTTTTTACGTTGTGGAGATAGGTGCACTCACGGCTGCCCACCAGGCAACATATGCACGCACGTGTACGAAGGCGTTGCCTGGTAGGCAGACACCGCCGCAGCCCGCGACACTCCTGTGTTTGAGCCGTATATCGCCTACTTTTCTGGCAATACGGTGCCTTTCAGGGCGCGTCTCTAAAGCCGTCTCCCTCTCTCTGTCCGCAGGGCTGCTTCTGTCGACACAGCGGCACGGAAACTGGACTCCTGCTCCAGCTGGGCAGCGTGGCGCCCGGAGCAGGGCCCGGAGGCTGCTGCTGGCGCGCTGGTGAGTGATTCCAGTCGCGATCGACTATCACCGGAGCTGAGCTCAGCCCGACACTGAGCATTCCGCCCGGAGCCGCCCGGAGCTTGGCTGACTGGATCTGTATTGAGAGGGATGCAAAGCGGGTAGAGTGAGGGCGGATTCGGTGACGGTGCGAACCCATTGTGAGTCCTCGGGTACTCCCGGGCCACCCCCGACTTCCGCTCGATTTCCGGTAGTGCCTCCTCTCTCTCTCTCACACACACTCTCTCTCTCTCCCTCCCTCTCTTTGTCTTGCTCTCTTTCTCCCTCCCTCTACCGCCTTCATCTCTTCATCCGCCGTATATCTTGCTTCCTCCCTTCGTTCTCGCGCTGTCAGCAGCTGGACACCTCGCGAAATTAAACCCCTCCTGACGGATGGTTCCAGCGGACACCCATCGGAGCAGATACAGATGCGCGAAAATAAGTAATCCCTTCCGACTCCCGGTCCGCGCAGCTTTACGCTACAACAGTTATCGGAAATGTCTCCTTTTTTTTTTTTTTAACTGGGAAAAAAAGTAATAATCATCCGGTCCGACAACGCCAGCGTTATACGGCGCGCGACCTGCTGGCAGTTTCTTTGAGATTCAGGGCGGCGGTGCATGATTGGTTACTTGATGCAGAGGCGGGCGCCAGGCGTGCCGGGGCCGGGCTGTTATTGTGCTGTTGTACGACGGCGTACGGCTGGCAGCGTGCATAGACCTATTTCAGGGTACCGCGTCGTTTCACCTTAATGTCACATATTTGAAGGTGTGACAAACTCAATTATTACCCTTGGAAAAAAAAAAGGTGCATGCTATACATGTTAAAAGTACACGACGACACGCAAAGAAAAAAAAACACGTCTTCGTCAATATAATATCAGGAGTTATAAATTTTTAGCTTTTTAGGCGCAGCTTATTTTTTAAGCTACCGAAATTATTTTCTAGCTACCCTTCTATTTATTTTTCCGCCGTTTAAAGTTTTGAGCCGTAGTGCTAATTTTTCTCATCCAATTTCAGCTGAGCGATTTTTTTTCCCCTGAAACAATTCATACACATCAAAGCGTGTGAAATTTACAAAGTTTTCTTTTTTCACTGTAACCAACAAAAATCTCAGTTATCTGTCCTCATGAGAAATCGTGGCTCGTTCGTCAAAAGTAATCCGAACACCCCTGAAGAGGCCCTGTTGTGCGCCGCAGTGCTCCAGTGGAGTCGTCCTCCTCTCTCTCTTTATGACACCCAGCACCCTGTTCCATCCACCCCTCCCCTCCCTCCGCCTCCCGACAGCCCGCGACACAAGTGAGGTTTCAAGGTTACGTCATGGTCCTACCCGGGCGGCTGTCGGCCGGGTCGCCACTCTTCGATCCGAAAGAGCGAGGGAGAAAGATATGGAGAGGGAGGGTGAGAGTGAGGGAGAGAAAGAGAGATGGAGAGAGACTGAGGGGGAAGAGGGCGATTAAGGAGGAGAGAGAAGAAGAGAGGTAAGGAGAGAAAGAGACAGTAAGAGAGAGAACGAGCGAGCGGGGAGATTGAGACACACAGGGAAGAGAGGGACGGAGAGAAAAAGTTTAAGGGAGGAGGGGAGGAGGAGACACGCACGATGGTTTTATTAATGAGACTAGCCGGGTGGAGGCGCCACCGGCGCTTAATGACGTCATATGTGCTGTCACGGGGAACATGCACGCGTGGAAAACTTGGTGCATGTACTTTCGTTACTTGACGACCGCACGCGGAAACAAAAAGAAAGAAAACAAACTCGAAAAAAACTGAACAACTTTGAAGAGGTTTTAATAATTATTGAAGCGTAATGTCTTTGGAGTTTCACTGTGAAAAATATCTTTGTAGATTTTCGATAAATTTTGTAAATCGTGATTTACGAAATATGTTGTAAATTTACGACGGACCTTTTTTGCTCGTGAATGAATTTCAAGCGGATATGTAGTGCTTGTAATTTTACGATTTGCAATTGTAATTTTACAACTGCACTTCGTGGAAAATTTTTCCCGTAAACTTACGACTATTTTTCACAGTGTTTTTTCTCTTTTTTCGTTTTTTACAAAAGCGCTAAATCTAAAGTATCTTGAAAAGGGGTTGTTTTACACCTTCATTTTTCCTCTGGGGCCGTTACAATCCACTCTTCCTCCTCTGCTTGTCGAGATGTAATATATAACATTTGCTTGATTATACGGACGGCGTATTGTCCGAGCTGTCCATTGTAGCGGGGAGATAAGGGTAGCAGAAGCCTTTCTGACAACAACTCTCCTCGGGCTCTCCCCACTCACCCCCATGAGGATCGCGCGGATGGGGAGGGGGGGCGGGGGGCAGGCTTCACCGCAGCGTATTTATTCTGGAGCCATGTCTCTGAGCTCTGTGCTTAGGCCCATATTTGAAGTAAGTAGCCTTTCGGATTTTTCATCCGCGGTGTCCTCTCGGCCCAGCTGCCGCCGTCTGACGGGTGGGGGGGTACTGCACCCTCCCTCATCAACCCTTCCTGCATCCCCCCTCCTCCCCTGCTCATCACTTCCTCGTCATCATCCCCTCCACCTCACCCCTTCTCTGAAATCTTCCCCTAACACGGCCTCCTCTTCTCCTCCCGGTTATTCTGCATACTGGTATGGTGGGGATCCTAGAGCAATGTGGCCCCCATCTTTCCTTATCCGAAAACCTATACACCCTTCCCAACCCTTCCAAAGAGCCGACCCATTTTTTCTCATTTTTTTTTTTTTCACTTTTCTCTGCCTTTCCCGTTCCGTCATCCCCATTGGAATGCACAACCCGCTCGACTTGGCTGCCGATGGAATTGTGTTCCATCCGGCTGGAGGATCAGAGGAGAAACGTTCCAGTGTTCACTGCAACAAATATTCCTGTAAATCGACAGCAAATTAGCTGTCAAGTTTTTAAATGGCTAGTGTTGTTGTGCGACAACATTGATATGCAAGAAGCAATGATTGTTGTGAAAGTAACAAACACAAGTAATCCGGTAATAGTAAAATTTAAAGAGGATCAGCAAGAAAGCTGTACACAAAACAGCACAAGTTATACGCGAACAGCACAATAAGTTGTGCTTAAACAGAAAAAGGAACAATAAATTTCCTGTTTTGAATTGAAAACAAACATGCCTGTTCCCTGACAACTAACATTGTTCTCGAACAGCATCACTATTAGTCAACAACACGGTTGTCACTGAAAGGGCTGTTTTCAGACAATTATGTTTTCTTGCCTTTATTTTCCCCCGACGAGACTGTAAACCGGATGCCTTTAACACGTGCTGAGAGATGAGCTGGCGGCGAGTTTAAATGGGGCACGGGGAGTGAATGCAGCGCGCGGGGGCCGTAGGGTGCACCATGGCACCCTACGGGTGGGGAGGGGTCGGGATCGATGCAGACCTCACGGCTCCCAGAGGGATGCAGAGCGGGGCAGGGACCGAGGGAAGGGGATGCGGGAACTTTTTTGTAGCCCTAAAGGGGCTTGTTGAACAAAAGCTCTATTGGGCTGCGAGCAGCTCCTACGGCGACGTATCGCAGCCCGGCCGGCCCTTCCTGTCGTGAAGCACCTAAATAACACGCGCTGGGGCGGGGTTTCTTTCGCCGCGCCCGCGAGAGAAATGGGGTGCTGGAGGAGATATCGCATTCTCTTTCTCTCTCCCCCTCTTTTTTCTACAGCTACTTTGACTTCAAAACTTTTGCCGTACCCACGGTGTGGGCAGGGTCGTTTCGGCCCTCTTGAGGCAAAGCTAGAACAATTGGAAACAGAAGTTGTACATGTCCCTCAGTTTATAACGCTTCTAGGAATTTCATAACGCTTAATCAACAGTTCTGACTCCCCGCTGCGGAGAAACTCTGGTTAATACAAACGCGTATATACTGCTTACGGGCGGACAGAATTCCGCACATATCGCGAATGTGAGAATGCTCCATGAGGTGCTCCTTACCATAGCGCCCGCTGGCCCCACCTGCTCTGGTAATCCAAGTACATGTGCAAGATTCACTCATAGACTTTGGCACTTTAACGTGTGAATATCCCCGGAAAATTCAGACGTTTGAGTGGCCAAGGGTATGAATTAATCCTCGTACACCTACAGTGTGCGACATTCACACACTGGGGTTTTCAGTGGTCCATGGTCCGGCCCCGAGCACACCTGGCGCCCCCACATTGTGAGAAATGTTTGCAAGGGTATACGGGATAATTTTCTAAGGGAAATGTCATCAATTTGCGATTTCAAATTGGAAAGTTCAAAAACTGTTATGGATCATCGTCCCAACTTCTCACCATAATACGAGCACGCATTGGATTTCGTAAATTAATAATACCAATCGGTAAGTACTACTTGCTGATAAATCATAATGAGGAATTGAAAATTCTGTAACGTGACAATAAGATTTTTTTTTCAGTGCGGAACCTAGTACCTACTGCCGGACAGAGAGACATAGGCAGATACTGTTGTAGGTCGCCGGGCTCTTGCTAGTCACACCAAGGAGTCATTAACTAATTTCAGGATTTCGTGTCACACCGAATACTTGAATATGGTTGAATATTGATGGATATCGATGAAATATTTGTAAATTTTTAAGTTAAGCATGTGTAAGTTTGGGTGAATTATTAGGAAATGAGGCAAAAATATCGTTAGTTTCGTATGAAATACTGCTGAAAATGGAATATGTGTTTGAAAATTATGGACTGATTACCGCACGCCAGTACCGGGTGATTTTTTAATGCGTATAGCAGTGTTGCGGGTTTGCCTATCCCATTCACCCATAAGGCGCCATGGCCCCTGTAGCGCTGGCGAGTATGCAATCCCGCAACACCGTTACGCATTCAAAGAAACACCCGGTACACGGAATATATGCCAAGTTGCTGACCCCTCGCGTCACTGATGGTGCGGCACGGATTGAACGCGCGCGTTGATTTCGCTCTCTCACCACGTTGTAAGTTATTCCCTTTTGCCGGCGGTCCTCATACCGGGCGAGGCTGCGGGAGATGAGGTCTTTGACGGCCGAGAGCCCGACGCGTGTGGTGTGGCGTGGCGCCGGCGGTATCTAACAAGTCTCCGCCAATACCTCGAGACGGGCGGGGGGGAGGTGAACGAACTCCCCCTTCCTGGACGCCCCTGCCCCCTCCCCCGCCTCCCTCTGGAGCCGCGTGTGGCGCGTACCAGCATAGCAGAGCTGCGCGCCATTTTATTTTTAATATACACACGTGTGGCGGGAAATTAGAAACGGCGAGGTCTATAGCTTGCGCCTCAACACACTCATCTCTCTCTCTCTCTCTCTCTCTCTCTCTCTCTCTCTCTCTCTCTCTCTCTCTCTCTCTCTCTCTCTCTCTCTCTCTCTCACACACACACACACACACTCACACTCTTGCCGACACAGTCTTTCCCGACGTGCGTACGCGAAAATTGGCCCCGTTCACTTATTCATGCTAGTGTGGTCTGGAGTTTTGGCCGGGGCGCTACACTCCCCCTCACCCACCCACTTGCCCCGCCCCTCTCCGTGCCGAGGCAAGTGAATGTGGCCTACCGTCTTGTCTGGCGGCTGGGAACGTCTCGACCCGTGGGTCCTCTGGGTCCTGTGGATCTCACTCACTGGGCGATTGGATGATAGCGCTGCTTCCGCTCCAATAAGGAACCGGGAATACAAAACAGTGCGGAATTGAAAGCCTGCGCTGCGATTAACAGGGGTGCATGCATAATGTTGGCCAATACAACATTTCTTAAATACTTCTTCTCAAAATAAAAAAATAAATGAAAAGTACTCCCCTTAAAAGAAAAATTATTACCAATAAATAATTACAAAAATGAAAAGAATACAATTGACAAACTATTAAGAGCACTTCAGGTATTTTTCATTTTTTTTTTCCCACACGACACCAAATTTAAAAATGCCCTCTGGGCCGAGCTCAAGAAAAGGCACCACCCGGTACACTGGGATCAATATTTATCGGCATCGTTTGAGAGGTAGGTCTCTCCCCTCTTTATATTGTTTTCTTCCTTCTATTTCTTTTTCTTTTTCTTAAAAAAAAAGAAAAATATAGAAAATAATTGCGTGTAATTTTTGACAGTTTTTCTCGTCTATCTCGAAAGTTGTGCCGGTTGAAATGCATAATGCACTGTGAGTTTTAAGTAAAGGCGACCACAGATCACAACGCAGCACCTGGTACCTTGGGATCAATAATTTTAACCGGCGCGCTGCGAAACAGATAAAACGCCATTAAGTAAAAGTCCGGCTTGCCACTGCGGTCAGCACTGCGTTCAGCATATAGTCGCTGGCCGCGGCGTTCGTTCGGCTTTTGCCGGCGGGGCTGCGGCTTAGGTGGCAGGGCGTAGCGGGGGGCCTATAGCCTCCCCCACGCAGTGCCGCCTCTGCTGCTGCTGCACTGAGTGTTTTTATGACAAGCCAATTAACGGACGCAAAGCAGCTCGAAGCGGCTTCACCACCCTCACCAACACACGCACATTATTCGAATTTGCCCCCCCCCCCCCCGCCTCTCTCATCCCTTTTCTGACACCCTCTACCCCCGCCTTATCTCTCTCTCTCTCTCTCTCTCTCTCTCTCTCTCTCTCTCTCTCTCTCTCTCTCTCTCTCTCTCTCTCTCTCTCTCTCTCTCTCTCTCTGTAAATACTAGAGCGTACTGAGGATGCCCGCCCTGCTCAGGTGAGCGAAATTGTGCTGTAAATTTTCTCGCTCTTCTGAGAGCAAAGGTTTCTCGTTTTTTTTTCGCTCGATTAGAGAGATAAATTTAAAAGCATTGATCTTTTTGAGTTATGACTGGTCAACCCGGGTAAACCTCGCTCATTTTGAGTGAGGATTCTTATCCCTTATCTCAATTAATTTGAGTGATTTTTTACTACATTCCTTCTCGTTAAGAGCGAGGTTCCTGACCTACATGAAGCAAGAAAATAAAGATTCTTGCTCTTTTTCGATGGTACATTTGACTCTCGCATTTGCAATTTGCATTGTTCCTGTATGTGGCGCGTGCACTCTCTCTCTCTCTCTCTCTCTCTCTCTCTCTCTCTCTCTCTCTCTCTCTCTCTCTCTCTCTCTCTCCCTCGGACCCTTTTTTCACTCTTCCTTGCGCACACACACTTCCTCTCAACACATACCGACACATCTCTCGGGGGAAAGAGAGGAGCCGAGTGCAGTCAGCTACAGAATCCCCGAGAGCCCTGGAGTATCTGCGTTTCTTTGCCCAGCCGAAAGCGGAGGGCAAAGAGATCTGACTTATTCTTTTTTGTGTGTGCAGCATGCAAGTGCATTTTCTAGTAATAAATGAAAAAAAAAACAACAACGTTTTATTTTCTATTTGTATGACGCGAACTAGAAATGTAGGAGTAAGCATCTCTCTATCCAGCAGGACTGGTTAATTTTTGTCACACACTTGTGGGTGCGCTGAAATGAATCGTTCTGAAACATGAAGAGTGAATGCCAGTTAATGTGTCGACTTAGTTTTCTTCAACCGGCAAGAATTTGCTCTGCTTGTAGAATTAAAACTTCTGCCATAAATTTATGACTCCGTGTCTTAATGGGAATTTATAAAAGTCGTAACTTTACGAGTATTCATTTTTTGCACAGTGGAGTTTGCGCGGTGTCATGGAGCTACCGAATAAACAAGAGTCGGGGCAATACGGTTTTGCCAATCTATCGGATCGGCTTCGGCGAGGCCTTGCCCGGCGCGCCGACAAGCGCTTTCCAACAAAGGCTCTATTTCAGACTGCCAGGTCTCTTTGATCGGCGCGACGGATGCCTCCTGAAGCGTCCGAGACGCGCCCCTGTCGGCTGTTGGGACGCAGAAAGAATAAGAGGACACCGGGGGAGGGGGAAGGAGGAGGGGTCTCCTGGCACAAGGCCGCAAATCTGGAGCTTGGCCTATCCCAGACACTTGTTTTTTTGTTTTCTTTTGTTTTTTTTCTGATTTTTCCTGCTTTTTCCTTGACTTTTTCCGATTTTTTTTTTTTTTTTTTTTTTTTTTGTGTCGCCCTGATTTCAATGTGTTCATTTCCGAATCGTATGCAGTGTGCTCGGCGAGTGCATTAAGACCGTGGAGGGCGTGGAGAGGGGAAGGATGGAGTGCGAGTGTGAGTGAGGGAGAGGCAGCAGGCGTGGGAAAAGTGAGTCTTCCCCCTCGCGTGTTTCGTTTTCGGCTTCTTTCGGGGTGCCGGGCAGGCGTGGCCCGCCGCCCTACCCACATGCATACATGTGCTTGCGTGCGTGCGCATATGTGTGTGTGTGTGTGTGTGCGCGCGCGCGCGCGTTTGTGTGTATGTGTGGACTCCACACAAAACCTCTGACTGCCTCTCGCTGCAGCTGGCGGCTGACGGCCGCTGCTTAAACCCTTTCGCGAAAAATGACGAATGAGTCAATTCCTTTCAAGACCTCGGTTATTGCGAAAATTACACGATTTCTGCGACAAAGAAGTGAGTGTTAATGAGGGCAGCACGCGTTTGCCGTCCGCCTGTGTCGGCGATGCAGTCACGATTGCAATCTGGAAATCTCAGTTTTCCTCTCTCCCGCGTGGGAAGAAACGGGAAGAAACACACGTCGCACACGCATATACGAGGCCGCCGGAGGACGCCTCTGGGAGCATCAAACTCTCTTGCGACTTTTGTGTTCCGTTACGTGAGATATTCAGAGCGGGATGCAAACCTTACCAGACCGGAAGTAGCACTGCGGTTAATGACTGTAGCAACGACACACGAGTGGAACAACCGCAAACCTACGCAAACTGCGATAAATAAGAATAAGGATACATAAAACCGCTAGCCTTGGTGGACCCGAAACAAAATCGCCGAGAAGTGGAGAGGGGTTTGCAAAATGAGTGAAGTGTTGACTTTACACGATACCTCTGCAAATCTGAAGAAGTTGCACAAAATTTCAAGATATAAAAATGTGATGAGCTCTCCGAATTCTTTCCGTTTTAAGTATTTGGAAGAGACAAGTTGACTTGTTTCCTTACAAACGACAATGTACCGGGTGTTTCTTTGAATGCGTAACAGTGTTGCGGGTTTGCCTACCCCATTCGCCCGTCAGGCGCCATGGCCCCTGCAGCGCTGGTGAGTATGCAATCCCGCAACACTGTTGCGCATTCAAAGAAACAGCCGGTACGTCGCGTTTTTGTTTTTGGCTTTTCCCCGCATTTTGGCTCTCAATTGATTCTTGACACGATTTGCACTAATGTCAATGTTATAATGATTATAATAATTATAGAGCTCTCGACTTATTGTGAAGGTACGCGTCGCGTTAAGTGGCTGTTCCCAATCTCCCGCAACTGGCAAATGTTGGGGGTGTTCGGAGGTGTTCCAGACTGACATGCTGTCTGGCGTTGACTTCCGAACCTCCCTAACCCGCTGTTATGCTTGCACCGTGCAAATTAAATTTCTCCACCTACATAGGATTAATTAATGCTGTAACGATCTGACAGCCCCCCACCCCCGCCCCTCTCTCTTTTTCCTCGAGTTGTGGCTTTCCGTTAATTTCAGCGCTACAAATATTATACCAAGAAAAAATAATGTAGATTTTTCTAAGGGTTGGTTAAGAAAAACAAAGAGATGAAAGAAAGGTACCCCACTCAGCAAATATGATCGTTTGGAACATTTCACTTTAGAATTAAAAATTAAATGTAAATTTATAAGTTTCACGTTTAGATGTGTGGCTGATCGTAAAAATTTGAATGGCATAGCTTTCACTTTTAATTTTACTCTTTTCTCTAGACGTTTTGATGAGCTGCGGACTCCTACCATGAGAGTTGTAGGGAAGACTTGGGCTGGTGAGCCTCACTTGAAAGACTAAGATGTGCCATCTAACTGCACATACTTGGTGCTAGTAATTTTACCGGTAAAATTACCATAGTCTCTAAAAGGTGCGTCTCTACCATATCGTGTCTTTATAATTCACTTACGCCACTGTAAACATACTAAAAGTACTGGAAGTTGCTTCCTCAGGACATAATCGCGCATCTGTAAAGGTTTTAGTGTAGTGGCACTCTTCCCTTGATTCTGCAGTGCGGCTGCGACCCAAGGCGAGACAGCAGCGCAGCGACAGTAGGGGGCGGGGGCGAGACTAGTGACAACCCGCCAGAGACTTTGGCCGCGTACAAATCCTCCTTGGGGCGAAGTGAACAAGTGGAGTTTGATGTTGCGCTCACCCCAACCGCACGCCCCACTACAACTAGCGCTAAGTGAAATGCCACCACACCCACTGTCAAAATTATCCTTGTAAATCATCAGAAATTTCTCAAAAACAGCTGATTAACAAAGATATGTTGTAGTTTTGATCGGTATCGTTGGCTCAAGACAGCCATTTCGTGTAAGTCGAAGAAACAAAGTGGAATATAGGAGGTCTTCGAGGGGTTGACCACTTGGATATTCCATGTACACATTGAAAAATATTCCAATAGTATTCCAAGCATTCCAAAAGTATTCCAGATATTCCAACATATTCCAGATATTCTAAAATATTCCAAATATTCAAAAAATATTCAAAGTTTTCCAAATATTCCGAATATTCCAGACATATTCCAGTAATATTCCACATATTCCTGCTCCACATACTCCTGATTTTCCGGATCCTATTTAATCCAACAGTAAGTTATTTCCGTAATCCAACATAATCTACGGTGGTTACATCATACAGATGTAGTAGTCAGAGCAGCCTCTGTAGACCGCCGGGTAAGGCCTACGCTATGCGTATGGACGTGAACGTATCTTTCTGTAAAAGCATCTTCTGTCGAGGCACTGCCAGGGAATACCATTAGTTTTGGTCTCCGAGCTCCGCAGCCGGAGAAGCGGCCCTCAAAAACTCGAAATTACCTTAGTTGACGCGCTATCTTGCAAGGACCAAACCGTTAAAATGGACTTACACTAATTAAAAGTGTCAGAAACAATACTTTACAGATTTAATCGATTTTTTCATTTTTCTGTGCAATTGAAAGGGTGGCGTGAAAACATGGAAAATTTTTGCGGCAGTAAACCTCCCGAAGGAGGTTGCGGTTCCCGCCAGGCACAGGACTTTTACCCCCTGTGGCAGCCAACTGCTTCGGTGTTCCATGGGAACCGGCGCTTTGCTGACTGCGATCCTATCGCGCAATTCGACAGATTTGATCCCCGTACCACCATTGGCCTACCCCTAGAGGTACGAGCGGTGTCAAGAGCGTTAGACTTCCTGATCCCAGTTTCAGAGGCCTTACCTCAGAGGGGTACGCGGGATTCGAACCCACAACCCCGAGTGCCGACACGTAGCCAGAACAGGAAGCGACCCAACGCCCAGAGCCACCGAGCCAACGGCGGTGAGACGTGTTTAACTTCTATTTGACCTGCCATCCAGCTGCGGCCAAAGGGCGAAAAACACTTTCCCGAGTGGGAGTCGAACTTGGGACCCCTCGGTTCGGTGTTGCGCGCTCTACCAACTGAGCCACGACGCCACGATGACTGTACAGTGCGACGGGTTCGAGCCGTATTTGCCGCGTATCCTGCAGCCTCCAGCCAGAAGGACAGGGCAAATACAACTCGAACCCGTCGCACTGTACAGTCATCGAGGCGTCGTGGCTCAGTTGGTAGAGCGCGCAACACCGAACCGAGTGGTCCGAAGTTCGACTCCCACTCGGGAAAGTGTTTTTCGCGCTTGACAATCCCTTTGGCCGCAGCTGGATGGCAGGTCAAATAGAAGTTAAACACGTCTCACCGCCGTTGGCTCGGTGGCTCTGGGCGTTGGGTCGCTTCCTGTTCTGGCTACGTGTCGGCACTCGGGGTTGTGGGTTCGAATCCCGCGTACCCCTCTGAGGTAAGGCCTCTGAAACTGGGATCAGGAAGTCTAACGCTCTTGACACCGCTCGTACCTCTAGGGGTAGGCCAATGGTGGTACGGGGATCAAATCTGTCGAAATGCGCGATAGGATCGCAGTCAGCAAAGCGCCGGTTCCCATGGAACACCGAAGCAGTTGGCTGCCACAGGGGGTAAAAGCCCTGTGCCTGGCGGGAACCGCAACCTCCTTCGGGAGGTTTACTGCCGCAAAAATTTTCTATGTTTTCACGCACCCTTTCCATTCCACAGAAAAATGAAATAATCGATTAAATATTTCCAAAAATATTCCAACATATTCGCGATATTCCCAAAATATGCCACACATTCCAAAAAAAATATTCCAGATATTCCAAAAATATTCAAGATATTTCAAGTGGAATATATTCCATGTACCCAAAAATTTCAAGTGGTCGGTCTTTTATTCTACAATAATTTAATGTCGTAATGTGTTACGCATAGCAGGGGGGAGGGGCAGTGGGGGCATTTGCCCCACCCCCCTCCCGTCGCGTCCTAAAGGCCTGAAATGTAGGCAATATGAAGTGCAAAACCCCTGTATGTAAGCAACCCACAGTACATCGCCCCTCCCGTCATCCACTTAAAACCACCCCTGGCAAGACGTACCCCATTGTGCAGAGGCACGTCGGTCGTCGAGCTTCTACTCCACCCTCCCGCTGTATAGCAGTTCCCCGTAACGGGACGTAACGCTTGACGAGTACGGCGTCACTGATTTGAGCGCCGTGTTCCTCCCGGCCCTCGGGTGCCGTGCAAAGGGACGGAGTACGGCTCGCACCAGTACCCACTGATTGCATGGAGAGCCGCTTTGACATGGAGTGTTTGGGCACGGCGGCGCTGCGCGCTGGCCAGCAGCGCGGGCAGGGAGATCCCCCTGGGGCTCCCATGCCCTGTCCTTGTCGCACTCACGAAGGTGTCCTATCGAGGGGATGGGAGTCGCTCCATGATTGTGACAAGGACAGCGGCGTGAGAGTCATGTTCGGAATCAGTCGGCTGCGGCGTTCTCTAGGGGGCGGTGGGGGGGGGTGCAGTAGCAGCAGTTTCGGCCGGACTCGGCTGGCCACTGGCTGTCAAACTCGCGCTTTGAGCCCTTACTGCAGCTTGGGCTGTTTGCTTTATTAATTATACTGAATGCAAATGAGTCGTTTTGTGTTTCTTGTTGTTGGTTGTGTACAGAGAGCCCCCCTCCCCCCTCTGTCTCGTTGCGTTTATGAGTGTGCGACTCCCTCCTATGGTGCGCCGTAAAAAAATCTGCAGCTTTCCTGTCCGCGACGCCGGGAGCTGTATATACCAGCGCACAAGCGACAATATCTTTTTATTGATTCACTCTTTGGATCGGACGAGCGGGCTGCGAAGGCTGTTTGTGGGGGCGGTTTGTGGGTAGTGGTATATGTGCGCGCAAACAGCGAAAAAGAAACTAGGCCGTTCTCCTCGGTCCACAAAGTAAGAAACCAAAACACCAAACCGCAACCAAACGTATAAGAACACAAAAACCAAGGTCCGCAGTAGCAGTTGATCCCAAACTGCGAAGGGTAAAATGTATTTAGTTTGCGAAAAGATTAATTTTGCTAATTTGAGAGACAACTCTGTACTGGAAAGTCTCATTTCTTGCTTAAATTTAGCGACCCATTTCGACATTGCTCATTTACAGAAATATTCAGTAAAATTAATCAGAATGAGAGGTGCAACATATTCAAAGCGTTGGACTTGAATGATATTCTTTCAAAAACGACTAAAGGAGTCTTATGCACTACCGAAAATGTAGTCAGAATGAGTTGAATGTTAATCTTCCTCAATCTCAGAAGCGTAATCTTACTCCTATGGTGCGAGATCTGTGGTTCTTCAAGGTACAATAATTAATTTTAGCTCGCTACAGGTAAAAATTTGCGAAAACTGCGTTTGACACACGAAGTTGATGTAACAATGTAATGAAGGTTCATACACTTAATTCATCTATCAGAGGGTAGAGGGTTCAACGCATGCTTCTCAACAAGTCCTTGCAAGTAGTGTGCTACAAATCATGGTCGCAGCACGCTGCTTCTGCTAGTTATATGTTCTACTTCGTCTGTAATGCGGAGAATTTTTCTCTGTCATTTTTGTTTTCACCCCTTTCTCTGCCGCCACCCGACGAGAGGTAAAAAGGAAGGAAGCGCGCCCCAGGCACAGACCGCGTGGCGCGGCGTGAGTGAGGAGTGAGGCCCCCGCAATCACGAGTTTTGCTCTCGTTTTGTGGGCGATTGATTTGCGTGGAGGGTGGTGGCTGGCATATGGACCTCCCCTTTTCTCCCTCGCTCCCCTCTTCCCTCGATTTCCTCCCCCTCCCCTCTCCCCTTCACTCATTGCACCCACCCTTTCCCTTACTTCTCTCAAGGGGGTAGTAACTATGAAAAATCATTGTGGCCCCCCCAAAAAATCAGTTCAAAAATTTAAAAATCAACAATTTTAAAAAATCAAGATGAAGTGAAGAAGGAAAATAAAAAAAAAAAAGAACGAAAATTCGAGACAAAAATGAACAAAAAATCAAAACAAAAAAAAATCATTGTACACACTTTGTATGAGTGATGCCTCCTTTTTTGTTTTGCCATGCTTAGAAGCTCGTAATCTGCACTCTAAACTTTCTACAAAGAAATTTTTCGTAGAATACAAAGAATTATGTGCAACCGTATTATACAAGAAAAATCCTTGTATTACAAAGAGTTTTCCTTTGTACTACAAGGAATTTTCTTTGTATTACAAAGAAAATTTTGCTTTGTATTGGCTTTGTATTACGGTTGCACAGAATTCCTTGTAATACAAGGAATTTTCTTTGTAAGAAGTTAAGAGTGTGAGGCACGGCATGATAAATGTAATATTATGTCTGGAAGCCTTAACATCTTATTCACGATGAAACCGTTGGTCGTTTTGGAAAGTCGTAGCCTTTGACCATGGTGTAAGCCGTACGGTTGGACTGAGCAGAGCCTGGGTGTAGCGTGCAGCGACTGGCAGGCCTGCAGCACGAACTCAGATCGCCAGTCGCAATAGCTGCAACGCGCAAAGCCCTAGGGACTCGGACATTTACTGTCCCTATCAAACAAACACTGACGTGAAAGTTTAGTGGTTGATATACTCTTTTGGTTTGTGGCCAGTGACCACGGAGTCATGGCTTCACTGAAAATCTACGAATCCTAATTCTCGCCCCCATACGAGTGAGAATTTGAGGGCAATTTTATTACTCTCTGGAGAGTAAGAATTTTTTTCCTCACCCTTTTTGAGAAAGAATTTTGAGACCTCGCCCAAATAAAGTGAGAATTCGTCCTCAAATTAAGTGAGGTTGAAAAATCCTTACTCAAATAGAGCGAGGCTCAGAAAAATCTCGCTCGAAAAGAGTGAGGTTGAAAATTCTCACTCTAATTTAGTATGGAAAAGTGTCCTCTCCCATTTTGGGTGAGAAATTGGATTCCAGGGTTTGCAGTGTTCAGCAAGGAGGTTTTGCTTATTTATTAAATGCATCTGCATTAGCGTTGATTGTCGCTCTTTCTTCTCTCCAAATGCTGAATCACGTAGTACGTCACCAGTGTTTCACGGAGCTCTCCATTATCTTTTGTGAGGCGTCGGAGGGAGCTGTTTATTGATTGCAACTGCCACATTGCAACGTTCCGTCCACAAACATGCCTGAGCGGGCTCGAAAGAGGAGGGGGGGGGGGGGGGGGGGGGGGGGCAGGGCTAAGGCCCCACCCTGGCCAGGTCAACCCGCCCCGCCCCGCCTGCCAGACTGGTTCTGCTCAGTGTCTCGCGTAATTGGTGCGCGCCACACTTTGGAGCTACTCTGCAGGTAATTAAATATGCGCGGGCTTTTCCTTCGCTGCACACAGCCTTTGAATAAAGAAAACTCCCCGCTCAAAACTGTCTGCGCGCGCAGAGAATAAGTTTCGTCCTCGGGGTTTTTCGCGAACCGCTCTTCTTTCACTCAGTCTTAGTTTTCTCCAGTTACCGAGGCTTCCGCGGAGACCTTCCAGAAAGTTACCTGCCGGTGACGCGCGTGCGACGTCGCGACTCAACCTCGGTGCGCTGCTCGGGTAATGGCCGATGGCTCGGAACAGGGTATCGAGATCTCGAGGGCGAGAGCCGTTCTACTTTTACTGCACATTATCACGCTTTGCATTTCCCTGGACTGGCGCCTGACCTGCTAGCTCTCCACCGTTAGCCAAACGGTCTCACAGAGCAGCACGTTTGAACGCTTCCATTTTATGATCGACCTGCGACCTGGCACCTTTTACCGTGTTTTGGGGTACTGCCGAGAAAGCAGTGCGAGACTCGGAGCATTTTAGAATTTGAAATGATTGTGGACAAACTTTTGACATTGTCCTTAAATTTTGATATTTTATGCCTTGTACCTGTTTTGTCCTTTCCTCATCTTTTTTTGAAACCGTCGTCACGTTAAATCTAACTTTTGTGGGTTTCAACATGTCTTGAAGCTACAACTATCAGAATTTGTCTCCTTAAATTTAAAAACAAACATTTTTTTGTTCAGTATATTAACAAAAATATCATAGAAGTTTTCTCTTTTTTTAATACACATTTAATGTAATACACGCTTATCTAGAATTAGCTATCGCCGGCTCCGATGTTGTCTCTTCTTATTTTTTTTTATTTTTTTTTTTTTTTTTTGAGGATTAACGGAACGTTCAGGTTCAGGGTGTATCAACTCATTGCGATCCAGCCTGATGCACGACATGAGCACTCCTCGGATTTACGTATTTTGGTGCGATGGCGTGCGGCCGGTTGTCTGCCCGGTATATCGATCATCCACAGGATTACTACTGTCTGAGGGTGGGGAGGGGGGCACACTCACACATATTATTCCCCGCCCTGGGCCGGTGTTGGCGTGATTTTATCGCGCCAACGCGATTTCTTGGAGTGTAGTCGCTCATTGCTCAGTGGGCCGTCGTATCGGTTGTTTTGGCACTTCGGCCAGCTGTGAGCTGGTCGGGAGTTTTCCTACCCTCCGGTGAAAGGTCGGTCAGCGCGTGCTAGCCTGCCCTCTGTCCGGCAGTGGTACCAACGCGTCTCGTCCGGCCTCGGGGAGATTACCCGGAGTCGGGCGGGGCGCAGCGGAAAAGGACGGTCCAACGCGGGGATGAGGAACAGGGGGAGGTTGGCAGCCGTGCTCGGAGAGAGGCGTCATGCGACGCGGAGCACGGGTGGCTTGCGAGTTGGTGAGGGGAGTCAGCGGGAGAGAGTCAAGGAGGGGAGTCGAAGAGAGTTGGTGACGGACAGTCGGTGACGAGAGTCGAGGAGAGAGAGACGAGCTGGAGAGAAGTGGTTGTGAGTGAGAGTGAGAGAGACTAGTGAGTACGGAGAGGACAGTGAATTCAAGTGAAGTGATTATTCCGCGAGTAACATAGTATATTAGCACTTGTAAGACTTTGTAAATTAAGCTGGTTTAGTTCTATATGTAATTGTGCTTTTGGTTTGAATAATTATCGTATATTCTAGCCCCTCGCCTAGTTGGAGAAAAACCCTAACCAACCTTTAAAGTTGCATCACATATTTTCGGACACCAAAGCAAACACAAACAACACACAATTCGAGTTGTTGGCGGGTGCGCCCCACCCACACGTTCAAAAATCTTAACCCCGCCAACACCGGCCCGGCCGGCGGGAGGGAGTGATTCGTCTCAATTAGCAGTCTGGACGCTCCGCCGCGCGCAGCCACCCTGACCCGCCCCACCACTCTAGTGCGTGAGCAAGCCGCCATTTATGTAGGAAATTAAATAAGAACAGCTTCTGATCAGGTAATGAGTAAGGGGAGCTCGATATCAACACATTTATCTCTCTCCTCTCCTCTCTCTCTCTCTGCTGTACTGAGAGAGAGAGAGAGAGAGAGAGAGAGAGAGAGAGAGAGAGAGAGAGAGAGAGAGAGAGAGAGAGAGAGAGAGAGAGAGAGGTCGTGGCCCTGGCCACCCCGGCAGCCACATCATATTGCGGGAGGTGAGCTGACGGGCTCGCTAATGTATTTGATAATACGATTACGATACGTTTTGGCGGATCGAAATCCGGCGAGGCGCGCGCATGCGACTGTTGTCTGCTGTCGGTCTGCGCTGTTGTTGGTACTTATGGGTTTGTGCCGCAACGAAAGCAAAAGTAAAGTTAAAATAATATTGAGAAAAATTATGGTTTTGTGGGATATCGGGGGAAATCAGGGAAAAGCTTCTAGTCGCAGGGAATTCATCAGCAGTGCAGGAAAATCAACTAACTAATCTCTTAAATAAATTAAAATTTCGCTTGTACTATCAATTAAGGGTGCACGAGCCTACGCCTCCAAAAAAGAAAAAGAAGAAAAAAAGAAATATTTAAAAAGAAATCACTCGAATGTTTTCCCCCGCACTGTAAATTCCTTACAAAGAGCAGTCTTCATATTACGAAGAACTCGGTTTGTAACGTACAAAGGATCTGGAACCGCCATATTACAAACTAATTTTTTTCACAATACGAACACGAAGCGATTTGTAACACAAACAAGGTTTCATATTACAAACCGAAAAGTCTTCGTAATACAAAGAATTTGTTCGTATTCCAAAGATTTCAAATCCTTTGTACGTTACGAAAAGAGGTTCTTCGTAAGAGACTAAGAGTGCGCCACTTCCAGCTAATTATTCCGCAAGTACTTTAGTGATGTGACCTCTGCTGCTCCGCTCCCCTGGGGTGCAGTCAGTTACTATCGTCATGATTACTCCGCCCCGACAGGCCCAGGCCGGCCCAGACCAGCACAGTATTCCGCACAGAGGGGATTTTTTTAAGATTTAAACGACCCGACATCGACCATCTCCGATTTGGCTGAAAATTTTACCAGAGGTTCATATCATGTCCCTAGAAACCAAAACCAAATTTCAGCCCGATCGGACTACCCTGTGGGAATCGGCAAGGCCTTATATTTTGGTCTTTCATTTTTGGCTTCGTTTTTGGTAAAAACTAAAAATCTTCATAATTCTTGAGCCAGGGTGGAACTAGTGGCGGTCAGAGTTGACTTAGACGTCAAATGAGCTGAGGAATCCGAATTCATCATCCGATTTCCGATTCGATGAAGTTTGACCATTGAATTTAGAGATTTTTCACTAATTTTAGACAAATACCCAAACTTTGGGTTTTTTATGACCGACATCGAAACTTGGGTCATACGCGGTGCCAAACCAAAGAAAAAGGACCAAAGTAACCTATGATGGCCGCACCTCGACCCGTTCGACCAAGTTGTGGCCTGGGGAGACCTCGCAAAAGTGTCAAAACCTCAAAAAGTCCTCAACGACTAAGTTTTCGCTTCCGACGTTCGAGGCCGTTAGCGGGCACCTAACCACGATCTAGGCACAAGAAATGTGTGTCAAACTCATGTCGAGACCACAGCCGAGGCTCTCTGTAGCCCGTGCACCGGGTTAAGCGGGCACCTAGTGTTGTATGTGTGACTTATGTTGGCAATGGATGGCTCACAGCCTTGTAGATAAATTATAACTGACTCATGTTTTCTATATAAGCAAATGACATGTACTGGAACGGCAGTCGGGTTTTAAATAAATCTTCAGAACATTTAACTCTATCATTATTTACTGGAAAGTCACACGCATGCAACATGGCGCAGTCTCGGTAGGACCACCACGTGTCCATGCAAGAAGAATACTCGCGTGCTGTGACAGTGAAGAGTTTTCTGTGGCAGGCTCAAAAAGGAAAAGCCTAACCTCTCAACCCGGCTAACAAGACCACGACTGGACTGTGGTGAAAGTGTCTGTGTCTGTGAAAGTGCTCGAAGTGTCAGTGTCAAAGTGATCCAACAACCTCTGCTGAAATGGCCCATGTCGCCAATCTCCCAGCACCCCTGTCCATGGAGGGCAACCTTCATGGTAACTGGACAAACTTTATCAATCAATTTGAAATTTACTGGGGCGCATCTGGAAGGGAGAAATCCCAAGAAGAACTACCAGACGAAGCTGCCAAGAAGAGGTATAACATTGCCCAAGGGAAGACATTGCTTAATATAGCAGGTGAAGAAGCGGCGGCGGTTGCTGACACTTTTGGATTAGCGGAGGACCTAAGTATTCGACTCAACGGGGTAGGGAAGAACCAAATACCAACACCCGAAACCATTGAACCTGAAACCATTGAGATAGAGAGTACTCCCGAAACAACTGAAGTTGCGATTGAAGAGATTGGAACAGCATCTGAATCAGAAGAGACGGAAGAGTTAGAATATGCAATATTAGTACCCGATTGGTTGGAGAAGTTAACTGAGGGAGACTACGTCACGAGGAGTGGTAGAATTTCCAAAGCTGTCATTAAATAGTCCGTTTAAATAAAACTTTTCTGTATTATAACTTTTAATATAATTTTATAATTTCTATAAATGTAACTCCATTAAATCTTATTCCTCCAAGGGGGGAGATGTTGTATGTGTGACTTATGTTGGCAATGGCTCACAGCCTTGTAGATAAATTATAACTGACTCATGTTTTCTATATAAGCAAATGACATGTACTGGAACGGCAGTCGGGTTTTAAATAAATCTTCAGAACATTTAACTCTATCATTATTTACTGGAAAGTCACACGCATGCAACACCTAGAGGGTAGCAAACCCTTAAAAGTACATGTTGGGCGGGTCTGCCTACCTCAGGCGCCCAAGCCCAGGCTGTCGCTGTCGACTTCCTCGCTTCCCCGCCTTTTTCCCTCCCTGCTCCCCTCGAGCCGACCCCCTCCCCCTCCCCAAAGGATAAATGCAATTCCTAACCTCAACTGCATCACCTTCAATATAGAGAATAAATTACTTTCAGTTCGACGACATGATTAAAATTAGATTTAAAAAAAAAGGATTATATTTCCCGAGGAAGAGACGTCACATCACCGTGAGGAAACACGAGAAACAGGCTTCCACTGTTTTGGAAGCAATTTACTGAGGGGGCAACCACTCCCTATCCTAGTGTACGCAGGATTTCTAATGATATGGGATTTCTATGGATTGCGTAAAGATTTCTCCGGATTTTGTAAAGATTTCAAATGGTACATTCGGGTACATTTCACAAATATGTACCAAATTAATTCCACGAAATTCTCAAAGACTTCACGAGGTTTCAGGGGATTCCTCAAGGTTTCATGATATTTCATTAATTTCTGTGAGATTTTTAATTATATTTCTTGAGATTTCTCAGTTGGATTTCGTAGGATTTCATCGAGATTTCTCTGGAAACGCAAGTGTGTACTTGAATGCAGTATTTCCTGCATACCTACATGTATTCAGGAAATAATGTGTACTTAGCCAAGTATGCAGGAAATAATGTGTACCTGGTCAGGTATGCAGGAAATCCTGTTTACTTGACCAGGTACACACGAAAACCTCCATACATTTATTGGAGAGATTTAGTGTGTACCTGGTCAAGTACACAGGATTTCCTGCATACCTGACCAGGTACACATTATTTCCTGCATACTTGACTAAGTACACATTATTTCCTGAATACATGTAGGTATGCAGGAAATACTGCATTCAAGTACACACTTGCGTTTCCTGAGTTCAGAGGATTTCATCGAGATTTCCGAGGGTTTGTACACAAGATTTCACGAGTGGTTGCCCCCTCGCAATTTACGAAGAAAATTTTACATTACAATTAAGAGCAAATACCTTCTGAAAATTAAGAACATGTTATGAAAAGTCAAAAAGTTTTTTTTTCTAGCAAGAAAACGCAAATATTATTAATTATTATTATATTAATATTGTTTAGTTTTGCAGTTTTGTCATTGTGAAAAATGAAAAGATTTAGCCTAGGTTTGTTAGTAATTTGTTTTTAGAAAACTTGATTGTAAATGATTTTTTCGATTTTCACTGCGTTATGCATGTTTAGCAGCATCTGACGAAGCCGGCTCCAGCTCGAAGTCATCGACAAGCAACGAATGGCACTGTTTCTCGTGTTTCCTCACGGTGATGTGACGTCTCTTCCTCGGGAATTATAATCCTTCTCTTTTTTGATCTAATTTTAATCATGTCGTCGAACTGAAAGTTATTTATTCTCTATATTGAAGGTGATGCGGTTGAGGTTATGAATTGAATTTTTCCTTTGGGGAGGGGGAGGGGGTCGGCTCGAGGGGAGCAGGGAGGGAAAAAGGCGGGGAAGCGAGGAAGTCGACAGCGACAGCCTGGGCTTGGGCGCCTGAGGTAGGCAGACCCGCCCAACATGTACTTTTAAGGGTTTGCTACCCTCTAGGTGCCCGCTTAACCCGGTGCACGGGCTACAGAGAGCCTCGGCTGTGGTCTCGACATGAGTTTGACACACATTTCTTGTGCCTAGATCGTGGTTAGGTGCCCGCTAACGGCCTCGAACGTCGGAAGCGAAAACTTAGTCGTTGAGGACTTTTTGAGGTTTTGACACTTTTGCGAGGTCTCCCCAGGCCACAACTTGGTCGAACGGGTCGAGGTGCGGCCATCATAGGTTACTTTGGTCCTTTTTCTTTGGTTTGGCACCGCGTATGACCCAAGTTTCGATGTCGGTCATAAAAAACCCAAAGTTTGGGTATTTGTCTAAAATTAGTGAAAAATCTCTAAATTCAATGGTCAAACTTCATCGAATCGGAAATCGGATGATGAATTCGGATTCCTCAGCTCATTTGACGTCTAAGTCAACTCTGACCGCCACTAGTTCCACCCTGGCTCAAGAATTATGAAGATTTTTAGTTTTTACCAAAAACGAAGCCAAAAATGAAAGACCAAAATATAAGGCCTTGCCGATTCCCACAGGGTAGTCCGATCGGGCTGAAATTTGGTTTTGGTTTCTAGGGACATGATATGAACCTCTGGTAAAATTTTCAGCCAAATCGGAGATGGTCGATGTCGGGTCGTTTAAATCTTAAAAAAATCCCCTCACAGCGTTTTCGTCTCTCTACGTCCCTGTCGCACTCATGGGGCGCGGGCCATCAGGAGCAAGAGAGAGCAGGGAACTACAAAACGCTGTTCGGAATCAGTCTGCAGGCCCCCGCGCGCAGAGGCGTCGTGATGTGTCCCGCGCTAGAAAGCTCACTCCCATTAGCAGGCCCCGCGCCCCGCCGTACTGTAAATACACTCACAGGACCTCATCCAGAGCTCCTGCTGCCCGGCGGGGGCGGGACGCGGGACGCTGCGCGCGCCGCCTATCTCCTTTACGACCCCTCCGGTATTATTGCTACCGTCCGCGTTGCTGGCGGGAGACAGTGAAGATACTCCTCCCATACCAGTCGCGGCTGCAGGCGGCGCTGCAAGCCCGAGGAGGGGAAGTTATCTGGCGCTTTGCGCCCCGCGCGACTGAACTCGCGCTGCCCGGCGTGCTGCCTCCGCTTGCCTCCGCTTACTGCGTCACTATCGTCCGAGTTTCCTCCGGCCCTTTGCTATTCTGTACAGTATGTTCGGACAGCAGCCAGTGTCTTTCCGCCGCATGACTTTTGACACCGCCTCGTTAACCTCGCCGCCGGCGCTGTCCGCCCCTTGCAGCAGCCAGGTGCGGATCTCCCCGGTCCCTGATGCAAAAGAGCTAGAAGTTGAAATTTCTAGAAATTAAAGACAACCTGAATGTTCGGCAGGACATTCCGAATTGTACTCTCTTGTTTCGTTCCCGTTCCGTGGGATGGAACCACGCCCGCTGACCCCTAACCCTCACCAAAAAGTCGCCGTTTTACGGCCTGCGTGGCAGTAAAAACAAGAATCACGCGGAAATAAAAGAACGTTCTGCTGTTTGTCACCCATCGCGATCAGGATGTGGTCATTGACTTTCATCTCCCCTATATGTGTATTGCCCCCCCCCCCCCACAAAAAAAAAAAAACTTACGCGGGATAACAGGTGAAATATTAGCTGACTTTACTTGATTTTTTTTTCTGTACTGGAAAACGCTAGTAGCTTTATCAGACAAAAATTAGCTGAGAGAGGTAACATTTTCAGCTGGTGTCATATTAACCGATATATTAGCTCAAAAAGATTTTTTTCTCGTGTTATTAGAAATACAAAACTAACAATAAAACCTCGAATAAGACTATCCCGTGGCCTGTCTGTGCTAGCACGTTGGTTCTATGAGAGAAATATTGAGCCCGATACTTTGCCGTGCGGTGCGTCACCTGCTGGTATTGAACTCTTTTGAACTTTGGCGCTCTGCTCGCGTCTCGCCTCCTATATCAGACCCTGCGGGCCCCGGGCGGGCGGGGCCGGCCGTCACGCGACGTATAGGTAAGCCCGGTCCAAATCCATCCACCTGAGCCTCGCCTTCACCGGCCGACGCGCACGCAATGTGGCTGCTTGTTGCGAGTTTCGTGCGCTTAAGCGTCCGTGTACGGTCAATAAATTTCTGGCAGTTTATTTTTTCCTCGTTTTTCTTTCTTTTTTTTTCCAGGGAGAAAAAAAACCAAGCGGGTTTTTTACTCATGCTCTTTTATTATTGTTGCTTTTGTTATAATTTTGCAAACGCCGTCTGTCGTGTGCAGCTGCCTGCTGCTCTCCCCCGGGCTCTCCGGCCGCGGCTTCAATTTTGCCCTCCTGCCAGAGGCATTTATTCGACTCATCTCGCCGACTTCATTCTCTCTCTCTCTCTCTCTCTCTCTCTCTCTCTCTCTCTCTCTCTCTCTCTCTCTCTCTCTCTCTCTCTCACTCACTCACTCACTCACTCACCCATTCACACCTCCTCTTTTTGTCTGTCTGTGTTACTCTCCCTCTCGTCTAATTGAACGGCAAACGGCGCTGGCACGGTTCATCCCGGTTCATCCCTACGCCCTTCCGTTGGAGAGGTCGGACGCTCCACAACCTTTTCATGAGGGTGTCGGCGGCAAGACCAAATTTGCGCTCCATTTCTTGGTGATCTTTACCTTATGGCACTTCAAAGAGCTCCCTCCCTGCCCCGATCCCCGACCTGGTGCTAACGCCTATACTGACCCAATACCCGCTGAACCGCGGGTTCAGGCGCTGTCGGCCTGGCGGACACGCTAGGCTAGGCACGAATGCATTAAAAAAAAAATTCTTGTTTTCAGGTTTTCCAGGTCACACGTTCACACTCTAAATCTCCTACGAAGATTTTTTTCGTATAATACGACGAATTCTGTGCAACCGTAATATAGAGGAAATTTCCTTGTAGTACAAAGATTTTTCTTTGCATTACAAAGATTTTTCTTTGAATTACAAAGAAAATTTGGCATTGTATTACGATTGCAAAGAATTCCTTGTAATACAATGATTTACTTTGTTACAATTTAGAGTGCATAAGTGCATAAGCACTTTCGGAAACAAATTCGTCATTGAAATCAAATGAAATTGAATAAAATGAAAATCGATTAAAAGTCCTTTTCAAAACAAATCGTCAAGAGTGAGAATATCTGATAATCTTTACAAAATCTAGTCATGAAACTCCATGACCATTTCTTAGAAGCAGCAAAAATTTTCGAATGGTTATTTCTTATTCTTTTAGATTCAAACATTTCTCGCACTGCGCTACCGGCTGCCTGCCGATAGTGGGGCGGCGATAAGAAAATCAATGAGGCGTCATTGCGAAGTGGACGCGCCGGCAACTCTGATGAGGGTAATTAATCGGACCTCCTCACCCCGGTTGGCTTTCAACCCCCCCCCCCCCCCCCCCCCCCCCTCCACCCACCTTTTCCATACTGCACTTCCCCCTCTCCTCTCGCACTGCTGTCTGCCCCTCTCTGTACATCTACACATCTCTCTCTCTCTCTCTCTCTCTCTCTCTCTCTCTCTCTCTCTATCTCTCTCTCTCAGGCTCACTTCCCCTCTCTCTCCCTCTTTTTATCTCCATTTCCCTTTACACCCCCTTCCTCCGCCAGTGTGAACGGTGTGTTTAGCTCTAGCTGGCTGTTGATTGTGCCCTGGACGGACAAATAACACTCAATCCTGACCCCCAAGCTCCCCAACCCACCCCGCTCCTCCCCGCATAGCCGTCGCCAGCGACACCTCCCAGCTTTCCCACCCCCATCAGCTCTGCCCCCCCCTCCCCCTTCTTGTTGCCGCGCTCTTCTCGCTGTCAGCGCCCCGCCTGTCTATCCGGTGGAATCATGCAGATCGAGATGAATTCATTCTCCGCTGCGAGTGGTGTCGGTTACTGCTGCCTCGCAGTGTGTTCTTATCTGCGTTGATAATATCGCGCGCCAACCATCTAGTCTGCGCGACGTAACTTTTCCCTCAGTAATCGAGATGACACAATGAATCCTTGTGAACTCTTCATTACACATATTTCTCCTTATTGCGTTTAAATTGTGCTACAGAAGTGTTCAGTCTGTTTGTCACAAAAGTTGAACATTAAATTGTGCCAAGGGTCCTACCACTTTGAAAAATCACCCACGAGGATTATAATCAGTCTCGATTATGGTGATTATCAATGATTATTTGAGTTTATCTTTAACATGTTTACTGATTATTGGCCAGTAGTCACGCAACTTTTCGTCAAATTTGATAATATTTCTCCATATTTGTCAAAAATTTGTCAATATTTGGAAATTTTATATAATCATCTAGAGGTGTGTACGAGGATTATGGAAGTGGTAGACCCTTGAATTGTGTGTAATGCAGCGTGCTGGAAGAGATATGTTGAGGCGAGAAAAACAACTGCGCAAGATTTTAGCGCGTGGATACTGCTGAGGAATTCGTTTGATCAAACAGGAGGACTGCTGGTGAGATGGGTGGCCTGATGCCTTGCCGCACCTTGCTCCATGACACCGCTTTAATCGCCGCGCTCAAACTGCTTGACCCCAGCTGGCCAGCCCACCTCTCGAGTCCGGTCGCTTTGGATCCAGCAAGGCGAGGAGGGTCCGGTCGTCTCCGGCCGTCTCGTTTCGCGTATTTCGCCCCAGGACCTAACCAGTGCGGTCGGAAGGGAGGAGGAAGGAGGAGGTGCGGGGGACTGAGGGCGAAGACCTGGCGGCATAAAACCGTCCGCCAGGGGGGAGAGACTGACTGTCGCCACTCTTCCAAAGGAACTTTTAATCAAATTCAAAGCAGCCCTGCCGCATCGCCTTTCTCTTTTCCGCTCTGCTTTGCGGCTATCAAGTCTGCTCTCACGGTGAAACGGGCGTCGTAGTTTTTTCATGAGGTCACGAAAGAAACCGAGCTGGATTCTGGATACTTTTGGGTTCGTGAATTTTCATTTATTGTGCACTTGACCAAATAAATGCATTTGTATTCCCTTGCGAACGGTTGTGACTGCTTCTTAATCGCCTTTTCCTTCGTATTGGGAACAGAATCCGTTGCAAATGCGTACAAATTTGTTTGTAAAATTACGAAGCAGCCAGATCGAGCCAGATCCGTTGCTATACGAACAGATCCTAAGCAGTGATTAATCTGTGTGCGATCTGTCTGGAATTTCGCCCACTTATCGGCCAGCTGTAGGCCTACCGACTGTTTCTTTGAGTGCGTAACGGTGTTGCGGGTTTGCCTACCCCATCCGCCCGTAAGGCGCCATGGCCCCTGATGCGCTGGCGAGTATGCAATCCCGCAACACTGTCACTCATTCAAAGAAACAAGCGGTACAAATGCATGGAACATACACTTTCATCTGTGCGATAGTCTCACTCATGGGTTTCCTACGAGTCTAATGACAAGGTTAATTTTATTCTTTCCTTGTCAATGTGGTGACACAATCACACTGCTGCAAGTGCGTGAAATTCACACGCTTTGGTTCCCAGTGGCGGATGCAGATAAGGGAGGACTCCTCTCCTGCCCCTGCACTCTCAAACATACTCGATGCTCGCCTCTCCCCTCCCTGCTCCACTTTACTCTCCTCCAACGCGACCGATCCGTCTCTGCCAGCCTTGCGATGTACCCACCTCCTCGTTCCGTTAGTTGTCAGCTTTGAAAATAACCGTGAAATGACAAATCCGTGACTGTGCCGCGTGGTTTAGGAGCAGCAGACGCTGACCCATCTTCACGAGCGAATGAACACATCTCTCTTTATTTCCAGATGACTCACCTCACATGTACATCAAATTGTAAAAGGGTCCATCACTGTGTTATAACAGATACAGTTTGTAAAGTTACGGAATTATTCTGTAAAGTTACGGAATTATTTTTCTAAAGTTACGGAATTATTTTTGAAAATGAACACGAATGTAAAGTAAATTCACAGTCAGGTCGTTTAACAACATTAACAAATCCTTCCTGTTATTTTGCAAAATGGCTTTTGCACAGTGAAATGCCCCGATACTGGCGCCAACCTCCAAAGCCTGCCATGTCCTATGTACCTGTGACTTTTCAGTCTCCCCTCCTCGCACGCAAGAGCCGCGCTCGTGCCTAGACGCCGTAACGAGACGGTGCTAAACTGGCGATCAGGCATTTACGCTCAAGTTGTCGCATCCCGCGGCCCATTATGACCGCCATAAAGAGACGGGCACAGGCAGGCCGACCCCTCCCTGCTGTCCGACACGACAAGGTATACTCCAAGCGCTGGTCCCGAGAGGGGCTAGGGGCGTCGGGCCGCTATAGGCGGTGGCCACGGCCACGTTGTCGTCCCGCTGCTTTGCTCTCACATTACAGCCGCCTCGATCGGGCCGCGGGGGCCACCGGACACCTAGCTCGTTATTACCGTGCCATCGATCTTGCGTACGCGCGACCATGCTCTGTCAGAAAAAACCACGGTGTTTGGTATGGTAAAGTCTGGTAGACAATTTGCCTGGTCAGTCTGTACCTGATCGAGTACGGTCTTTTAAGTACGGACCACGGTTATTTTTAACATGGAGTCTTATGGGTGCCACAGTAAATGAGGCACGGTCATCCTGTACCTTGCCCACCACAGTTTTCCGTACCTAGTCCTGTACTTTGGTACAGGATTTTTGACAGTGCCCCGCCGCACCCTGCCCCGCCCCGCCCCGTCCGCACACGGTTTTAATATGTTGCAAGGGCGCCTCGCCTGCATCACTGCCCTCTTGATATATTTTATTTTTTATGATTTTACCGTAATTGGGGTATTTAAGAAAAGAGCCAGTTTGTCGTCGATCAAGATCAAATCAAAATGCTATTTCGAACGCGGCTGGGTCGCAAACTCTGCTGCTGCTGCTGCTGGTAGGTCTACTGCAAATGCAAACGTCAAATGTCTCACCCCTCATCAGCCCCGAGATCTTACTTCCTGCTACTCTAATTCTGTGGCAATCCGGGAATATCGCTTTTGATGAGTGAGATTCTAAATTTACCACTCGGTGAGATTTCAATTAGAAAGTCTCACTGAACTGAAAAGGAGCGAGACTACCCAAATGCCGCTAATCAAAAACCAGACTTTTGGACTTTCACCCGAATAGAATCGAATCTCTTAATCAGGAAAGAAAGATTATTTGCTTTAAAATCTTTCTCTCTGGAGAGGGAGGTATGATAATTCTCTTACATTTTCAGTGTTCGGAGATACATTAGCCTCTCCTATCGTGAAATCGATCCAACCTTCCCTCGTTAAAAGTCGATTTCGTGGTATCACGTCGATTGGAGTAATGTTTTATCTCTGATTTGCCAGTGTGGCTTTGGCTTGGTGCTGAGGTCCTCACGCTACTGCTACACCCAGAAATGCACAGGAGATACCAAGGTGGGACCTTATGCCTTTAAAAGAAGCTCAATTTTAATTCATAATTTAGAAAGGCAAAATTGTATCCAAAGGCACTAAAACTAAGCACCTTTCGGCCGCATTAGAGCCTGCATAGGGGTGCTACTTTTACAATCTATTTGTAAAATGCACCGTACTTCAAAAGAGTTCTTTGAACTGCCTTTGCTTTTTAGGATCAAGCTTAATGCTCTTGAGGTTGACAAAGGAGACCAATTGCACGTGATGGAGAACTAAACAGTTATTAAAGTATGTGAAATCATTTTGGAAGAAGCACAACATTCTAGCTCATGTCCAAGTCAACAAGTACGTTCTCTTGATATAAAGCGCAAGGGTTTGCCCGCGACTTGCACGCCACGCCCCTCTCGCGAAATATCATTAGACTGTGTCAAGGCGTGTCGAGGTGGACCTGTTGGGTCTAGGGGTGCAGCCGCTTTGCTTTCGCGTCCAGCGCGACTACTTGAAGCACACAGCCGAGGGGGCAACCACTCCCCATCCTAGTGTACACGGGATTTCTACTGATTTCACAAGATTTCTTTGAGATTTTGAGAGATTTCTATGAGATTTCACACGATTTCTCTCAGATTTCATGACATTTCAGAAGATTTCAATGAGATTTCATGAGATTTCATAAGATTTCAATGAGATTTCATGAGATTTCTCAGTTATATTTCCAAGGATTTCATCGAGATTTCTGAGGATTTCATCGAGATTTCTAAAGATTTCATCGAGATTTCCGCAGGTTTGTACACAGGATTTCTCGAGTGGTTGCCCCCTCGCACACAGCGCAGGGGTTGTACTGTGGGCTCAGTCAGACGCTCTCGTTGGAGGAGCCGTGTAATTGGACAGGCGGACAGCCGCGCGGCTACGGGATTCCTCGCAGCCTGTCACTCTAAGCGCCGCCCGCACCGCGTCAGGTCCTGAACCAGCCATAATGCACTGCCTCCTGCGCAGTGAAAATTATCTTTGTATATTTACGATTTATTTTGTAAACTATAACTTACGAAAAATGTAAATTTACGACAATCCACTGTGTTGGTTATATAGGATACCCTAAATTTTTGCAGGGTCCACCCGAGCACACTGTACCGTAATATTTTCTCAGTGTCTCCGCCTCTGGCCATGTTGCATCGCCAGGCCGCAGGAAACAAGAACGGGTTCTGTCCGCCCTCGCTTGACGGACACCCTACCGCAGTCTCCTAACTCGGTCACCCTTTCCCTCCTCTACCTCACGCTTCCATTACAATTAAGAACTGCACACGTGAGGCATTTCATTTTGGTAAAACGCTTGCTGCTGGCATCAGTTGAAATGGGTGGCGAGTGGCAGAGGGGAGGAGGAGAAGAGAGGAGGGGGAAGGTAGAAAGAGGGAGAGAGGGAAGGAGGAAGGTTGGTGGGCTAAACACAAAACGCAAAGTGAAGTGGGGGTGCTCAACAATTTGAGCACAAGCTTTTGGGGCCATTTTATGCACTCCGTAGTCTGTAGTCCTCACTCTAAAAGTTTGTTAAAAAACAAAAATGCGAGGAACAATTTGACGGGTTTCGCCGTTCAACCGGTAAGCAGATTTTTCCTGAAGTTCGATAAAAATTTAGTAGATTAACAAGAAAAAACGCAAAACAACTGATAAAGTTTGTTAAGTTATGGATTTTTGGGAGGAAAGTTACAGAATTGTTCTGTAAATGAACACAACGTAAAGTAAATTCGCAGTCAGGTCGTTCACTAAACTCACAGAGGTCGTTTCAGAAAACTCACAGATGTTTCCTGTAAATTTACGAAATGTTTTTTTTTATTTTACAGAACTCCGAACTGAAACATGATTTGATGTGTAAACTGGCAGTCGCACTGATCCGTGCTTTAGCGCGTACAACTGATGAAAAAAAATTGTCAGCGAGGCGTAGAAAGGTTCTCAAGCAGCATGAATATTGACAGAAGGGTCGGGAACGCGCTGAGAGTGCGTGTTGCCTACCCAACTCCTGCCACACGCGAGTGTGCCGCTGGGCGACGCTGGGTCTAGGCGCAGCATTGCCTGCTAATGTGACATTATTACCCCGACCTGCCGGCTGGCTGAACGCATCTCATTTCTCTCTCCTGTTCCCCGCCCACCCGCGACTTTACTGCAAACGATCTTTTTATTTTCCGGGGAAACGAGGCGGGAAATTTTTGCATGCGCGCTTCGCGGGGGCACATAGCGCAATAGCTAATGTATTGCAGAAGAATTTTACCATAAGCATACAGATGTCACACATATGTAGGGTAATAACTGAAGCACCGTGAAGGCCAGGTGCGGAACGTATGGCCGTTAATTGTTTTAAATGGTGTCGATGCCTGGCAGGGAGGGGTCATTACCGGGAGCTCTGTTGCCTCCACACTAAATGGAAAGGGACAATTTTGTCCCAAGAAATGTTGCGTTTTTGTACACAGCAATCCCTTTTGACAAATTTGTGTAATAATTTGGGACGATTTGTAATATTTCGGATGCAAATTGCCTCAATTTTGTGGGACAATTTGTCCCAAGAAAATGATGTGTACAAAAACGCAACATTTTCTGGGACAAAATTGTCCTTTTTCATTTAGAGTGTCGTCATAACAATAATGTATGAATGTAAAATACATATCTGTCTGTAAGCATCTGTTGTTGGATTTCATGTATGCAGTAACTTACTATGTTGAAGTTTTGCAACGCCTAAGAGATTTAAAAATGACAAATTTAAATGTTTCTTTAACGTTTTAATATTTTTTTCCGTGAGAGATACGAATTTTTCGTACTCCTTACATCCCGTGGTGTGGGTGACCTGGGTGACCTGTACTTTTTTCCCCCTTTCTGATAGGCCACATGCCATGCCCACTGAGCAGGGCGCTGGTGCGGCCAAAGTAGCCGGTCGGGTTATTGAGATATTATCGCACAGCAACCATCTCACTAATGCCCCGGGGAGTTGCGGAGGTTCGAATCGGCTACCAAGCAAGCGATCCCATGATTCGCTGACTCACGCTTCTGTCGTAGCAGATTCAGTCCCCCCTGGAGTCCTGCGGGCAATACACTAGAAGAGAGACGGTTGCTGGAATCAAAGTCTACTAATGTCGCCCGCACTTGCAGCTTAGTGAATATTTTCATACCCAGGCGAGCGGTATTTCTGTTAGCTCTCTCTCTCTCTCTCCCCCCCTCCCCTTCCCCTCACGCTGCTATTGCAATGCATCTAAATTACTGACCCGTGTCGTCTGCTCACCTTAGTCATTACCAAGTTAGTCCAGACTGTTTATCATGTGCAGGTCTTTATCCTCCAACCGTCGTCGGTTGACAAACTAAGTTGCTGCTCTCCACGCTGCACCCTATTTTCTCCCTCGATCTGTCCCTCTCTGCCTGCTCCTCGCTGCTGACGATTCTGCGAATAATAATTGCAGAAGTTATGTGATGGATGAGCTGGTCATAACGATCTCAGTTACTTTTCTAATTCATATTCTTCACTTCAGGCGCGGTTTTAAGGGGGGGGCGAAGGGGCGATCCGGTCAGCCCTGAAGGCAGCCTGGGAGGTAGGCAATTTGAGGTGCAAAACCCCTGTATGTAGGCAGCCAGCAGCACATCGCCCCTCCCGTCATCCGGACTTAAAACCGCGCCTGCTTCACTTCGGGCCTTTTCGTGGGCTGATGTCTTGATTTCACGGCAAGATATATGATACTCGCCCCTTTCGGTAGGTCGCAAATGTGAGATGAGCTGCTGCTGTAGACTGGGCCGTAGCATCTGCCTCGGCATGTCAAAGCCAATCTAAAATAAACCGTGCTTCACGGACGGCATGGAGGATCAGAGATTGAGTCCGACATTGTAAAAAAGAGAGAGAGAGAGAGAAACAAAAAGATAAAAAGATATTTTAGAATACACAGCATTTGGATTAAAAAAGGGAAAAAAGAAGAAAAGAAAAACCAAAACGGAAAAAAAGACAAAGTACGAGAGCAAGAGAAGGCAAACTCGAAGACTGATCGTTGATTGATTTTGACTGTTTGTCTTACGCACCAGAGCGCGGCTCCTAGGGTTCCATCCATGTGCTAGCGGGGGTCCACGAAAACACGACTTATTTCGGGATCACGACGTTTGCCGCACGCCCCAGGCCAGTCCGGGAACCCTGCCACAAGACGCGCATGATTCTGAATAATGATTTCGCGTCCGCACACCCACAAGTAGGTGAGAAAAAATAGAAAACTATCGCCCTCTACAGGAGAGTATTTATTCACTAAAATTGAGCCAAGCCATGTAAAAGTTTACACGGTAATTTTTCGGGAGGCAACAGCAGATTTTTCTCAGCCGCAGGCACCTCGCAAAACTTGACATGACAGCATTTCTGATAACGAGTGTACCCATAGTTAACATCAAAGCGCAGAGACATTTTACGAGTAGATATATGGAAAATACAACACGACGTAAGCCCCACCTACCCTCCATCCCCCGCCCCTCCTGCCCCACCCGCCCGGTGGGCTGCCACGACCAATCTTTCCTCTTCAATCACGTGCTTTTGAACCTGCGGCATGCAATATGCATGAAAGAGAACTCGAAAGGCTTAAACGCGTCCCGTTGTGGTGTTTTGCCCAGCATTGTCAAAATAATGCAGGCACTCTGCTCGGCGGCACGGCCAGGGGCGTGGCGTGGCATGGCGCGCTGCTGGGCGGTGACGCCCGTGGCATTACCGTGTACTACATGATTGCGCGGAGGAGGACCAGGGCGAGAGAGAAACATTGGGCCGACATTGGGCGCTCCCGCACCACACATCCGTGCAGCCTCCAGGAAATCGCGTTGTATTCGCTGTGTATGAGTTTTCACTCGTGCCCTGCTTGAGCAGGTCCAGGAACGTGACTTTGCTCAGGGATTCCATACGTGGAGTCTCAAGTTTACGAAAACTGATTCACGCACTAGCAAGTGTGCAGCACACTGACAAGTTGGTGGGAGGGGTCACTCACATAAAACGTGTTAAACAAATATAAACTTGCAATTTTTTAATTTTTTTTTTGTCGGCTTTAGTTTTTGATTTTTCTAGAGAATAATGAAAACTTTTGTCGCTTTAAGATAAATCTTGATTTTTAAAAAAATCATTATTTCTTCCACATTTTAATTTATTTTAAGTTATTTGTTCATTCGTTCTTGTTATTGTTGTTTTTTGTAGTGATACCCCATTCGCACGCGGTCATCGTGTGTCCTCCAGGCGGGAGTACCCTCACCTCACTCTTGATTTAAAATGCGCCCGCGAGTAATATGTGGCTTTGTGGGGGAGGGTTGAATCGCGTTTGAGTGAAATGCCCACCGCCGCGCCGGTTTGGCCTCAGGAAGTCCTGTTTGTGTGCCGCGTGTTTGAAAGGGAGCGGCTCTGCTCTGCTCTATCACCGTGTTTCAAACCCTCGGGCGCGCTGAAAGGGTGCCGGTGCACGTAAAACGCCTAGCTCACTCAATACAGTTCTTTTGCTCTTTGCCGGCGGATCCTTCGCCGTGTCGCCGCCTTTGAGTCGCTATCGCGGTGAGCAGAGGGCAGTGTTACCAGATTGGGCTATGGCAGAAAGCACCGGCAAAATAGCTGAATTTGCTATTTTTCTTTCAGGAAAGGTATGTTTCTGCAATTTTTTTTTAATATATATTTTCTTGCGGCGACACTGCCAGAGGGAGCGAAGGGAATGCCGAGAACAAATAGAGATGTGCCCGCGGTTCTCTTAAGACTTATTTTCGTAATCCACGCGAAATTCCTCTTCAATAACGAGCCTTCATGTGATGTCTTCATTTTAAAACTGGCCTGAATAAATTGCATTTTTTGTACTGTTTTTTTACTAGCTTTTCATTTGCTGACCTCTATAATCAGAACCCTATCACATGTATGTTCGTTCGACGTGTAATTTTGTGAGGAATGCGTTTCTGTATCCTACAATGTCAATGGTTTGCTCATTAAGAAAATATTTAAAAAAACAAAAAAAAAAACTGCAAATATACACTTTAGCACCTGTAAATCGGGTTTAACATACCCCCGGAAAGGTAGGACATCGTTCCTTTGTTTTTCCTGTGTTCCTCATGTCAACAACTGCTAAATTTTACTCTGGCCAATGTTCCCGTAAAGCTACGAACAGCCACCTCAGTGCACAGTGCAGTGATAAGCGTCGCTGGAGTGTCTTCTGTGCGGAGAGGAGACGGGACGGGACAGTGGTCGAAAGTACACACACGAGCTGCGAGCTTGTGTGCGCGCCTCCGTGTTCATTACCCGCATTGTGTACTCGGGGGATCTATTATGACTGCTGTGTGCGGCAGTGCAGAGTGCCTATGCTAGCACCATTACGGTGTGCGTCTCCGAAGGTTAGCGCGGACGTCCAGCTTTGGGGCGTTTATCAAAGTGGCCATACATCGGGCCATCGTGCCACCGTTATTACCTAAGTTCAAGTTGTATAGTTGAGGTCCCTCTGTGCAACCGATCTGGCACTGTTAGGAAAAGTGCACATTGGGGATGATGTACTCCGCCCCCTTCCCCCTCACCAGGTGAGGACAAGTCGTAGGAGGGGGCTGTGACGATGTGGTACAAGGTGGTATCGGAATATACCCCACGCATCAAAGTGCCCCTCTGTATTACGGACTGCGTCGCCGATGATACGGAAGCCTTTGAAGCAGGCGAGCAGACGGGGACGGACGAGCAGCCCCAGGCGGCACGCCAATCTTTAACCCCGACGCTACTCACAAATACTCTTCTTCTTTGACGGCTCAGCCAACTCGTGGAAAAACAAAGAAATAGAACTAGTGCGAGCTTGCTTATCAAACAGTGAAAGCACGTGAAGGGATGCGCCGTAGTGCTCCATACCCATTCCCACCTTCCTCTGTGTGGCGGTAAGAGGCCGCGTGTTTACGATTCTGTACGGCTGGCGGGAGTGTTTCGGTCCTTGTTTATATACCTGCCGTCATTTGCAGTCAAATGGGACTGCGCGCTCCGGGCGAACCTCTCCTTTTTCTCCCCTCTTTCTACCCCCTCTCCCCCCACCTCCTCCCTCAGTGCCGTGTAATAACCCTCACGGGCGTGGTAGTTCACCGCCGGACCACACCTACACTACAAGTCAGGCTTGGTTTATCCCACCTATCAGCGGCAAATGGCCCAGGTAACGTGTGGGGCGCGGAACATCTCCATGCCGCAGCCCAGCAGCCCCTGTCGAGTCGGGAGTGGCGAGCCGAGGCGAGCCCAGCCGTCTGATTCCGAAGATCGCTCTCGCGCGCGCCTCCGTCCTTGTCGCACTCATGGGGCACTGCCGTCCCCAAACATCATCGCCACGGGTGCGACAATAACGGAGGTAAGAGAGCGATCTTCGGAATCCAGACGGCAGACAGCGCGGGTTCCCCCCGCACTCACTTGAATCACCGCTTGCCAATTTCCAAACGACGTCTCCAGTAGTCCTCGTGGAGGAGGGCGGTGTTGGTGGGGGCCACTGGAACGACGGCAGTCAGTGGGAGATGTTTGCTCCGCATGGCAGCTCAAGAAAGTAGTTGTGAGCTGCGTATAACGACCCAAGTTGGCGACGACACGGTCGCACGAGCCGGGCAGCGCAGCGGGCGCCTGCCACGCGCGCAAAATTTGTGTTTTTCTCTTATCTTTTTTCTTTGTGTCAGGATATGATGTCGACGTGTCCCTCGACACGCCTTCGCAGCCACACCGAAAATGCAAGTGCACTGCTGATCTCCCTCGCTTCGAGGTTAGCGAAATATATGTCGCACCAGGAGTCCGATATTTCAGTCACACACTTTTAGAATCGGGATTTTGCTTACAGCTATACGAATAGACTTTTGTTGGCCTGCATGTGTGTAAAAATAATAACCCCCGTCTATTGTCATGGGTTTACTTGATGAATGGTCGACTCTTCGCCTGCGACTCTCTCTGAACGTAAATATGTGATAATTTTGCTTGACATATTGTTCGTCACACACCTGTTGTTCATAGCACTTCGTAGGCACTTGTCTTGTGTCCGTGGCCTAGGGTAGTGAGGCCCCGTCAGGTGGGCGTGGGTGGTCGTAATGAGCCCCCCCCCCCTCCCCACCCCCACCTCTCTCTTTTGCTCTGCGCAAGCCGCTAATAGCTGTGGAGGACCCTTTACCTGCTCGCACTCCTCTCGCAGTTTGCCCAACTTTACGACAACCCTCCCGCGTCCCCCACGTGGCCTGGCGCGTACGCCTCACGTGACGGGGAAGCGCAACAATTAAACAAGTCTGGAGGAGGTGAAACCGGCATTCCCCCTCCCCGCCGTCTCTCTTTTGCTTTGACGAGGGGGAAAAAAGTCACCGTTTATGTATGTACTCATCTTGCAGAGAAACGAACGTTTATACCTTATCTTGTTTTCCATCTTTTATTCCTTAAACTGTGGCGGACATTGTGCAAAGGGAGAGGTTGTATTGGACGTCCTTCCTCGGCCGTCCGATATTTTCCCGGGCTCCGTAATTTTTGTGCGTAGCTATGTAAGCCTATATGGATGCGTAGCTTAAGAAAATTTTCTTTCATAGAGATGAACAAGATCGTATGTGTAGTTATGCACAATTGAAGCGTATTTATGCGTAACTACGGACGATATTTCTACGAAAGCGACTTATAAACTTTCGTAGCTACATACAAAAACCCGGGAGTGTGAAGACGACACTTGTTTGTCGAGGTGTGCTCGGTAAACGAAAAACGAGTCGTGACAATAGATTGGGTTTTGATTTAGGTCGAATTTAGTTAGGTCGAGCGTTAAAACAGTAGTTTGCCAGTTCAAATTGCGAAACTAGAGTTCTGCAGTTACTAACTGCAGAACTACTCTTTTCTTCTGCAGTTATTACACACTAAGATTTGCAGAGCTCTGTTTCAGGAATGCATCCCTCCGACTATAGGTGCCGCAGTTCGAAATCGAGGCAACCTCTAAAATTGTGATCGTTATTTGTCTCGGAATCCGAGTTTTTCGTTTAAGGTTGGCGGGAAGAGCGCGGGCGGGTTGCAGTGGGGCAGCTCCAACCAGGCTCATCAAACTCTCGGGACGGACCCCCCATCCGGCTGCGACTTAAACGGGCATTCGGCCACGTAATCCTGCCACTCTAATACCTCTCGCAAAGCTCTTCTCCTGCGAGCGGGGACACCTGCTCCTACCCGCCCTCGCCCTGATACAAGAAAAATGCGCGGAGGCAAACGGCTGCGTCACGAGCTATGTGAGCAGAGAAATAAACTTGTTCCCCACGAGGGTGAATTAGTCTTAAAATTTGTGACCCGACTAATACGTCCATTACGCTGCATTTTGCTCTGAAATTGTATAGACGAAGCCCAAAACAGGCAATAACAGCCCGAAACGACCTAAATTTGAGTGAAATGTGGAGAAATTAGGATATTTCGCTCCGTTTATGCTTCTATTACTCAAACCATTAAGCCTTTATTTCGGATAGAGTGACCCAACTGTTACGAGAGCGACTCTCCCCTCGGTTATTTAATTTCAACCTCTTCTTAATACTAGGTAAACGTTTAGTAATACTAGGAAAAAATTTCAATAATACTAAAGATTTTCTTAAGAAGCTATGACTGGACAAAACGCCTCAGCCACTATGCAAATTTCCCAGTAAAAATTTTAGTGTGTACGTCGTACCGCCACCACACTATATGCAGTACGTGAACATGTTCAGAATATCTCCCTGTCGGCATGCGCGCGCTGCGGCACCCCCATAAAGAGGGGGAGGGGAGGAGTTCCTCTGGCAGAGCCCCTTGATGAAAGGGATTTTGGCCTGGTGTGTGATTTCCCTTTCCCCCCTCCTCTCTCTCTCTCTCTCTCTCTCTCTCTCTCTCTCTCTCTCTCTCTCTCTCTCTCTCTCTCTCTCTCTCTCTCTCTTACACACACATTTCCCGCGTAATCCACCCGGTTGTAGTTTGACGTTGCTGGGAGCGTCTGTTGTGTTCTGGCTTCCCAGAGAATCATTTCAAACATTATTTAGTTCGACGTGCCCGGCTGCCACTATATGCGTCCGAGAGCAGGCAAGCACGCGTAAGAACACTGCGACCGGCCACAACGGAGACATCAGTCATTATTCAGCAGACACGACCCTAGTGTCAACTTTTAGATGCACAGTTTAAAATCCCATTTATTTTCTACGAGCAATCAAGCGTCTGACTAATTATTGGCCACCAGAGTTACCTGTTCAACAAGAGTGTTATCCACTTTTGTCTCATGAAAAATACATGGGCTTTTTAACAAGAGCATTTATGAGTGCGTTGGTTAACTCCTCTGATCGCAGTGTCCCTGAAAGCCCTCCGTAATATGACCGATCGCGGAGGCGACTCAATTTTATTAATTTTTTTAGCTCGTAAAAAGATATGGACGATTGTGTGTTGAAATGGGAAAGAAGGCGCGGTTTCTTTTCTCTTAAGTGGAGGTGGTCTCTAGCCCGGCTCCCGGACCCGCCCCATGAGTTGGTACGACTTTTCCGACTTTTCTAACCGTGCTGATTTGGTCATCGTACGGTACATATGGTGCGCTACGCATGCAGCGATTGCAAACATGAGTGGTGTGTTGACGCTTGGATGAGCGTTTTAATAAAGTCAGAGTTTGCCGGAAAGTAAGAGAAAGAGAGAGAGAGAGAGAGAGAGAGAGAGAGAGAGAGAGAGAGAGAGAGAGAGAGAGAGAGAGAGAGAGAGGGGGGGGGAGGGGGGGGACCAGAGGCAATGTGCCCATAGGCTTTGGAAAAGTCCGCGCTGAGTGGAGTGAGGGTGCTCTCGCTGTACGCCACGCCCGCTGGGCACGGCGCTGACTATTGCCGCGACCTAGGCTCTGAACCGGCCAGCGACATGGGCTGCAGGGGAGGGTGGTTTCGTGGGAGGGAGACAGAGAGAGCAGGCAGAGAGCGAGAGGCGAAAAAGGGAGCGATACGGAGAGAGGCTCTCTCAGTAATGAGGCTCGGGTCCTTTACAGCCCCCATCGCTTTGCACAGTTCTGGTCGGCCAGATGCCAGTCTCTAATTGCTGGTTGCACGCGCTGATGGGGATGGTCTATTCTTGCCAACACCGGAAAGACGGCTCTCAGGTTTCCCAGCAGGTTTGCGGAGATCAAAAGCGAGGGGGGCTTTACATTGGAAAATCTTGTACAGACTACTCGGTATTATACGGTATTTCTGTGGTATTGCATTCAACATTTGATCAATTAAGGGCATATTCTTGTGGTTTTCGGTATCAAATTACGGGTACTACCACGTAACTCGCGTGGGCCAGGTATACAGTGTAAAACAGAAGTGATATTCCCCTCGATCAAGACACCACGCCTCCTCTTCTCCCCTGCAGTTCCTTGAGGAGAGGCGGAGTCCGAAGTCGCAAAGGCGATGAAACGTAGGCAGAGTCTCTCTCTCTCTCTCTCTCTCTCTCTCTCTCTCTCTCTCTCTCTCTCTCTCTCTCTCTCTCTCTCTCTCCATCTCGCTCTCCGCAGTGCGAGAGGGAGCGAGTAAGGTCATGAAGTTCCGCTTGACTTGAACGCAGTCGTCCTGGACAACAGGGAGCGCCTCCTGCACGATTGTTGCTCCGTGAGCGTCGCCCGCGCCACGCCCAGTGGCAAGCCCTCCCCCCCCCCCCCCTTATCTCTACCCCCCCTTGCACTCCCCCCTGTCTCCCCCCCTCAGAAACACCCCCCGCCCCCCTCACGCCCAGCTCCCTCCCCTCACAACGTATCTGATTCCAGCGCGCCCAGCGTCACCACTCGGGGGCTGAGTGTGCAGAGGGGAAGGGGGGAGGGGGAGGTGAGTATTTGGGAAGGCAAGTCAGGGATTGTGGTGCCAGAAGGATTGGGAAAGGGGATGAGGGTTCGGGGATGGGCGGCCCCTCTTTTCCTCTTTTCTGCTGATTGGCGACCTGGGGTGTCTGGGCAAGTGCACCTGAAATACTATACCCGTCTCCGTTCTCTCTCCCTCCCCCATCTCTCTGTCTCTCTCTTGCTCTCCGCTTCGCCCTCACCCCCTCCCTCTCTCTTTTTACGCTCCTGGTTGAAGCGACCGTAAAATCAGCTGGGTCCATTTCAAACGATGAATAGCGCATGCGCGAAAGAGAAAGACTCCTTGCTGCTGAGTTTGCGGTTTACTCGCGGCGGTATTTTTGTTTGTTTGTTTCGTCCAATGTGTGGGGTTTTGGGTAGAAGAGAAATCTACCTCGCGCGGTAGAGTTGCAGGCTGGGAAGCCCATGAAGGACTTGACTGGTGCATGTCTGCGGGCTCGCGCTGTGTTCTGGCCGGGCGCGGCGGGGGACAGCGCGTACTCCACACGGGTATGGCCAGTGCCGCCGCTGCTCGTGGTTATTACCCCTGCTGTGTCAACTCATTACCCAACTAGCGGCCCTGCAAATACTGTCGGTAGCCCGGCGGGTAACCACCACCACCACCCCGCGACGCGACGGCTCCGGCCGGGCCTGGAGGGCAGGGCGTTAGTACAGAGAGGTACGCCGCGCCAAAGGCGTTCACGGAGTAAAACTTCTTGTTCACCTCCCACCAACACTCTCTCCCCTTTGCTCGGCTCTCTTCAAAGTTGCGCGTTTTCTAATATTTTCACTGTGAAAAATAGTCTTAGGTTTACCGGATAATTTTTCACGATAAGCGAAGTATTGTAAAATTACAAATCGTCAAATTAAAATCATTGCACTTGAAATTCAAATACGAACAAGAAAGGGGTTGTCGTAGATTTACAAAATTTTTCGTAAGTCGTCATTTACAAAATATATCGTATATCTACTGCGCTATATTTTTCACAGTGTTGGCTTGAAAAATAAGGAAAAAGGGGGGGGGGAAATCCTATGGAAAATGCAAACTTGTGTGATGATGCTGTAACACAGTAAATTTTGGCCACTTCACAACGTATGTCATGATTTAATTGGGGACTCATAGCCCATAGCCACTTCTTATGGAAAATTCGTTGTGAATAAAACTGAATTACACTGTTAAACCAAGTGTGCAACTGTTCAACACTTGTACGTGTGCAACTTCGAGTCTCATACGCACAAGTGTAAAACCCGGCAGTTGTGCAATTGCAAGTGTCAAACCTCTTGTCGAAACTCGCCAGTTGCACACTTGTAAGTGTACGACTGAAGAGTTTGAACCAACTGGCGAGTTTGACCCTTGCAATTGCACAGCTGCCGGGTTCCACACTTGCACCTGCAGACTGGAAGTTGCACATTCACAAGTGTTTAGCAGTTTCACACTAAGTGTATTTGAATTATTGCGTTTGAATTGCATTCCAGGAGCGCCACTCCACACGCTACGCTCCCCCTTTTCCCATGACAGCACAAGCGGAGGGAACACTTCAATCGACGAAGGATTTAATTACGAGTTTGGTGGAGCGGAAAGCCGCGGGAATTCAGTGGAAATCAGACAAAGTTTGTCAGTTGTGGAGGTAAAAAAATAAAGCATCAGCAGGTTTTACAACACATCCACTCTTAAGTTTTTACTACCAAATTTGGTTAGTAACTACTAAGCGTTTTGTGCTGTCATAAGTTATGAAGATATTATTTAGTATTACTTAACTTTTTCGTAGTTTTACAAAACGTTTTTCTAGTTTTATAATTACGGTGAAATTAAGTATTACCAAAACGTTTAGTATTACTAGGAAAAAGTTTAATAAAGGTAAAAAATTTCTTCATAACTTATGACAGCACAAAACGCTTTGTACTTACTAAGCAAATTTGGTAGTAAAAACTTTAAAGTGTCGAGACAAAATATAACAGTACGCATCAATTTTAAACTGTTAAATTATTTGAGAGGCCTGCGCTTTTCGCGTTTGATTAGAGCGGTTGATACACGCCCAGCGTGGGCGTATCATGCGACTCTCTCTCTCTCTCTCTCTCTCTCTCTCTCTCTCTCTCTCTCTCTCTCTCTCTCTCTCTCTCTCTCTCTCTCTCTCTCTCTCTCTCTCTCTCTCTCTCCCCCTCCCCCCCCTCCCCCCTCCCTCCATGCTCTTTGAAGGAGAGCAGCAGTGCTGCACAGATGAGGGTGATGTCTCTGTTGTGTGCCGCTTGTAAATAATTCAGTCTGATTCACTACAGTTCTTTGGCCGCTCCTCCTGCTTCCTGACCCAGCAGCAGCTTTGAGGTGAGATCTTTTTTGTCTTTCCACTCCGTTACCTGACGCACGCTCGTCCACTTGCTTAATTTCTGCGATTATTTCATGACAATTGTATTTCATCTCCGTAAATGTGTGTGTGTGCGCGTGTGTGCGTGTGTGTGCGTGTGTGCGCACGCGCACGAGCCTCGGATGCAGGAGGCGGATTAGCCGCTGTCTCGACCGTGTGATTGAGGCATCGGACACGGTCTCCTGGCCGGCCGGCTGGCTGGCGGGACGAGATACGGCAAAAAAGAGACATGTCCGGGGGGGAAAAAAACGGAAACGGAAGCGGTTATTAAAATAAATGGCGAGCCGGCGCACGTTGCAGCGCGTGCTACGACCCGCGACGCCCGCCCGCGCGCGCGCGCAGCCTCGCGTGTGACAACTCCTCCGCGATGCACTCGGGCTGCTCGGGGTAGCAGGCCTAACGAGGTTGGGATGGGACCGGCGTTCGTAGCCAGCCTCGGAGCGGCACTGGCAAAACAAAGGTAGGATATCCAACCTTTAGAGGGCACTATACGGCTCCAGGCGCATTACAGTTTGTTTTTTCGAAATATTTCCTTCCTGTAGATAAAAATTTTATTGTAAGACCTATTCTCGTAATCAACGCTCCAAACGTGCCTACATGTGATTTTGTTCAAAAATGGCAGAAATTTATTGCATTTTTTTGTACTTCTTTACTTGTTTTTCGTTTGCTGAACGCTTATCAGAACCATATCAGGGACGTAATTGGGGGGGGGGCGATGGGGGCGATCGCCCCTCGGGTCCCCGAAGGAGACCCAAATTTCCGATATTTGGCTGTCATACGGGGCGCACTGAGCCGCAGTGGTGGCCCCGTGTGCCGCCCCCGCCCCCGCCCGCCCCCGGTCAAGCCCCTCGCCCCTTTTTTGCACTCATCCCGTGCCCTGCTAGTAGTAGAATTCGAGGTTTGCCCCTGAAGTTAGGCAACCCGCGATGCATCGCCCCCCCCCCCCTCTCACACATGCCCTAATTACGTCCCTGAACCATATCACGTGTGTAGGCTCGTCGACGCGAAATTATTTAGCACCCTTAAAACGGGTTTGCACCCCAGGAAAGGTAGGACATCACATCTTTGTTTTTCCAGTGAGTTCGGGGGAGCGACGCTCCCAGTACTGGCTGCACTTTCGGCCGCTCTATAATGCAGGACGGGGAGCATTGCCGCCGTCGCGTCCGCGCGTCGCGTCAATATCCATGGATAATGCAGCCTGTCAGTCAGTAGGGGATTTTTTTATTTGCTGTCGTTTGCATGCGATGCTCAATGCTCGCCTTGTCTTATTTCGGTATCACACCTCGCCGCGCGCGACTGCCAATAATGCAATTTGTTTCACCTGACGCGCGTTCTGTTTGCTCTCTCTCTCTCTCTCTCTCTCTCTCTCTCTCTCTCTCTCTCTCTCTCTCTCTCTCTCTCTCTCTCTCTCTCTCTCTCTCTCTCGCGAGCGCGCGCTGGTGACTTAATTTTTGAGAGATTATAAAACCAGAGAGTAATCGAACGCAATTACTAGTTTACATATTCAATAGGGTATTCCGCTGGAACGAAACCGGAACCTAAAGAAGAAAAGAACGACCGTCGGCTCTGTTTCCTCCTTCGCGCTCATTTGCTGATAACTACAGTGACGTCACCGTTGACCAATCCGGGCCCAGGGGGAAACAGATCTGTCGACCGTGCTTTTCTTCTTTAGGTTCCGGTTTCCTTCCAGCGGAATACCCTATTTCCGCTATTCCATTCGGTCCCCCTGCTCTCCAGCGCCTCACATTATTTGTCCTTCGCCAAAGAGTGCCCACAGAGAGGGTATGTCGTGTCCATGCGGTAATGTATCGGCATGACAAGCGGGTGCTGCCCATGGAGTTTAGTCTAGATATATGCTTCGCCGTGCTACCGCTGCCCACAGGAGAAGAGCCTCGATTGCTGTTGGCAAACTTGGTCATTTTACTCCAAGATATCTTTTTCCAAAGCAGAGCAAACAAGTAAGTATCATCAAGTTCGCTCCGCGTGCCTTCGCTGATGAAATGGTCCGTCGCGGACGGTCTCCAAACAATATTAAATCGGCAGTGCTGATTCTGTCCAGTGGGGGGCATGCTATGAGCCTTTGTTATTCGCTCGGGCCCGCGGACCGCGTCCGAACAGCTGTCGTTCCCTCCTTTGCCCTGGAGTCTATATTTTCGTAACGCCAGTGCATATTCTGAGGCAGCCCCGCTGATACCGAGGGCTGGCCTGGCATTGTGTATGTGGATGCGGTGGATTCTTTTTGTGAAAACGTGCCCTCCGATTCCCCCCCCCCTTTTTTTTTATTTATTTGACCACCACTTTTCCAGAAAAGGAACGGAAAAAACTTGTCTTTTCAAAATGCACCCGCCCGCACAATGCACCTATACTCGCTGTTTTTGTGTTCCTCCCCGTTCATGAATGGTGCTCGTAGAGTCGGGCTGACTTTGACGCTGCGGCTGGTATCGTGTCGTGGTTTCGTTTATTCAGAGCTTCACACGATTATTGTCCATTTTGTTGTTGCGTTTGTTTGTCCATTTTGTTGTTGCGTTTGTTTGTTTGTTTGTTTGTTTGTTTGTTTGTTTGTTTGTTTGTTTGTTTGTTGTTGTTGTTGCTGCTGCTTGGAAGCCGACTTTTCTTTGTCTCGGATAGACCGAGCTTTGTATTTATTCATTCGTAAGGAGCATTTTTGTATTTCTGAGGGGGTTCTAATTTCTCTGTTTTAAAGTGTATCTCGGGAAAACTTATAAACTGTAAATTGCTTTCGGGAAGGGACACTCACAGGCGTGACGAGTCAGCTAAAAATGACAAATCTGGTTTTCACAGACCGATTGTTTGTTTTTTTTGTTTTTTTTTTTTTTGTCCCCCTCCCCCCCTTGAAATTCGGTGCTGTGCACAGATTCTGTGAACGTAGCAGGCTCTGAGCCCCGCGTGCCCTCTTGTCCATCATCAGCCAGTACCTCCTTGTTTTGATCCGTCAGTGGGAAATCGGTGGGCTTGCAGTGTAGCGGTGGCTCAACCAACACAACCACGACACCACCTGCTGTGGAATGACTGGGGAGGACGCAGTACCCAGGCTAAAGTTACCATGGTGGCCATAGTCGCGGCCAAGAATTTACCATGGCCACTTGCTCGATTACCATGGACATCCTACTGGCCATGGTAAAACGGTCCATGGCCATCCGTGGCCCATGGCCATGGCCATAGCCACACAATGGGCAGACAGTGGCCATGGTCCGAGCCCATGGCCAGACCATGGCCATGGTCGTAGCATCACCATGGGCAGATGATGGCCATGGTAAAGATAGCCATAGTGTGGTCATGGCCATGTGGCCATGGTGAGGCCATGAGCCGTATGATAATTTAAATGCCTATAAAACCTGCATTTATAGGAATTTTCTGGCGAAACTTTGTATGTAGCCTCCTTCGCTTAAGAAATCAAACTAATTTACTTTTCTCGAAAAGTGAAATTTTGTGTGCCCCATAACTCAGAAACGGCTTTAGTTAGGCAAAAACTAACAGCGGCATCGGTCTTGTCTCGATTTTCACACCCCTGGGACATACTCTAATCTTATATCGGACTTAGAAGGAAACTTAATAAGTGACCTCATACTTGCCTTTGGTACACGTGGCCATGGCACCGGCTATGACCATGGATGGCCTGTCTATGGCCTATTCTGGCCATGGCCATGCCCTGCCCATGGCCTGGTCATGGTCTGCCCATGAGCATAATACCATGGCCATTTTACACATGGGCAGTGGCCATGGCAGGCCGTGGCCATGGTAATGCTCATGGTAACTTTAGCCTGGGTATATATAGTCCGGAGTTCTCAGTGCAAGATTCTTTTAAATTGTTGTGGCGCTTAGGCCTCCAAGTTTCCTCAGTTACACCATTTCTTTTTGCATTCTTTCTTTGGGATGTTTCTCAACGATTTCGATGGATTCTGGCCTTCCGGTATGCGGCACAAGTCGCCCTGTCAGCCTGGTCAGCCGTCAGAAAGCGAGCCGGTGGGCTCGGCGCAGCTCGGCTTGGAACTCGCCCCGCTCAGGGACAGGCTCGGTAATTCGACACATGGGGACATTTTCAGGATGACATGTGGTTTGTCCGGAGATACTGGACGTTCCAGGCTGGCCCGAGGCGCGGTGCAGCCGAATGATTCAGAACACCGCTCTCGTATCTCCGTCCTTGTCGCACCTATGGTGGTGCCCCATGTTGGGGGCGGCAGGGCCCCCACTGTTAAAAAATGCCCACGGTACGCGCTGTCAATTTGTTACCTGGTCCCGGACTGTAATTTTTGACTGCGGTCTGAATCCTACGGTACACACCGTAGCCTGCAAATATGTTGAGGAAGTTAAATGGAACACATTCCACCCACAATGAAGTACAGTCCGTACCGTAAGGATACGTTACGGTCTGACCGTACACGAAAAGTACGGTACGGCCTGTAGGCATACCGTAACTCCTTACAGTATTTTTAACAGTGCCATGAGTGCGACAAGGACGGAGGCGCGAGAGCGATGTTCGGAATCAGGCAGCAGGCGGCGCCAACCGGCATGTGGCATGTGTGTGTGATCCCCACCCTCCTGGTGACGGTTTGCCCTCCAGCAGCGACCTAGTTTCCGTCTGCACTCACAAGAGTTATTTACCAAGTAATGCTTCGTAACTTTTGAAGAAAACAGTGTAGCCCATACGATGCAGGGGCTTTGTGATAGCGAAAAAAGTTTCCTTTCGTGTTCGCAGCTTCTGTTTCCTTCGAGGGTCGTGGAACAGGCCCCAAAAGTGCACACATAATTGTCTCTAGACAATACAAGACAATACAACAGATTTTAAGAAATTTATGCGAAACCTGTGCGCCTGAATGAGATTTTGTCGCCAAAACACTAATAATAATAATAATAATAATAATAATAATAATAATAATAATAATAATAATAATGGCACCAGGTGTGGGATAACAGGTCGTAATGTTTAATTTTTCCTTAAAAACGCTTAAAATGTAAACTTTTCCTCTCACTCTATCCGAAATTGTCACTTTGTCGTGTATATTGTGTCGTATTGTTTTGATATTGCTTCGTATTGTTTACACCGCCGTACACATATTGTTTCCAGTTCCACACCCCTTGGTTTCCTTTGTAATAAAAAGCTTTGCCTTGTTATAAGATTTCACAGTGTACTTGTGTGTGTGTCCTCTTCCACCATCAAATTCCTCGCGTCTTGTGTTGTGCCCTTGTTCGATGCCAGTTGACTGTGTCTTCACTGGAAACCTCACCGTGTGTATATCGTACGCCTGGAGGTGTGTGAATTTCTAACTTGCTGTAGTGAAGGGCCTGAACATTTTCCTTTTGCATGACAATCATTGTAGCTTTCTTGTATGCCCGTTCACTGTTAAAAATACCGTAGGGAGTTACGGTACGCCTACGGTCTGTACCGTAGTTTTCGTGTACGGTCAGACCGTAGCTTATTATTACGGTACGGACTGTATTTCATTGTGGATAGAATGTGCTAGAATTGAACTTCCCCAACACATTTGCAGGCTACGGTGTGTACCGTAAGATTCAACCGTAGACGAAAATTACGGTCCGGGACCAGGTAACAAATTAACGGCGCGTACCGTAGGTATTTACCGTAGTATTTTCTAACAGTGTTTTGCTGAATTTTGAAGTGAGAGAGTATTTTTCCGTTCACGCCATATGGGTAGACTTTATATGAGGTAGGTTTATGGACGATATCGCACATCGCGAGGATAAAATGTATATGATGAAGCATTTACAAATCTAAACATGTGCAAATAAGTAAAACTGTTTACAATCATAGATGGTTCTTAGCCCCTCGTTTTGCTTCGGAAAAGATTTATGTAGCTTTTGGCGTGTTGCAAACACATGCCGAATAGACGACATTGAAGCGGCCCAGTTTCTTGGTCCAATTAGGCAACCTGGGTGGTTGCGTCCCCTTTGTTTTTTTGATTTTATCTCCGTCATAACTTTCTTGTTTTTCGTTTTTATTCCCTCTTTCTCTGTTATGTCTCTTTACTTTTATCTTTTCCTGTCATCTTCGTATCGTTATTCACAGAGCGTGTGTCGCACGAGTCAAGGCGAGGGACCAATTAGGACTGGCATGCCAACATGACGTCACCACATTGCGAAAGTCAGTGCCCGCTAACGCGGTCGTGGACCATTGTTATCTTCACTTTTTTTATGGATCAAGAAGGGATCGTTTTGGATTCTTGTGGTATGCAGCGGCCATGTTGTCCTTTTGGAGCAAGCAATCCTTGGTCGTTGGCGCGCGCTTGCTTGCTTGCTTGTGTGAGAGTGAGTAAGTGAGTGAGTGAGTGAGTGAGTGAGTGAGTGAGTGAGTGAGTGAGTGAGTGAGTGAGTGAGTGAGTGCGCTCGTGTTTGTGTTTGCTTGATTGATAATTATTGGAAAGCCCCGGAACAAGGTCCTTCCTTGTCGAGATAGCATTTGTAGAAAGACAACTAAATGCACTTGAGTGCGAAATGTCTCGTGCTTCTATTCGTACACGCTTTATTTTCTACCATTTGTTATTTGAAATCGAATGCTCACCCTTTCTCGTTCAAGTGTCCATTATGAAATTAACTTTTCATCTAAATGTTTCTGCTGTGAAGACTGCGATCTGATAGCAACAAGCAACAACATTTATTTAAAGAAAATTGTAATTTTGAGATCATTACCGGACTTATCACGCTCGACAATTTGATTAAAACCGCAAATGGTTTTTTTCATCTTCAACATGAGCCTTAATTTTTTTCTCTCTCTCTTATCTCCCTGGCGCGCTTCCAGTAGGGGTGCGGTGAGCCCACCTCGCCCTGGCTCGGGCACACCCCGTGCGCCATAGCGACGATACTCCATGCCGGCGCGGTCAGGCACGTGGAGTAGTCCTCACTCAGCTCAGAGGTCCTGCAGGCCCGACCGATCCCTGATCCAGGCGTAGTGCTGGGGAATGCCGGCGAAGACACCGGGGTACGAGCCGCAGGGCTTCCTTGACCAGGACACGATGCCCACCACCAGGCCGTCAGCGAACAGCGCGCCGCCGGAGTCACCCTGGAATTCGAAACTGGTTACGATCCAGAACGCCTACGCGTCCACAGCTCCGTGGTGAAAGTAGAAATTCACTCTGCCGCATGTGTGCAGCAATCTCACTTTTTGGTTTACCACGTTGGATTTTTAAGGGGGGAACAACTTTGAATTTTAGTGTGAAAATGTTGTGAATTTTCCTGATTTTTTTGTTGATATTTTTGCAACTGTTGCTTGAATTTTCCGAAAATGGCCGTGAATTTTTCTGAATTTTCCTACATTTTTCTAACTTCTCTGATTTTTCTGAAGTTATCCCAGCTGTCCGAATTTTTCTGAATTTCTCCGTGGGATTTTCTTTTTTTTTTCCCTGAATTTTTCTGCATGACAAGGTGTACAAACATTTCATACTTGTGTCCCTCTTGGGTTTTTTCCTAGAGGTCTTAAGGCACTCTGCTCAACAATTATTGAGCTCTTGACTCACCTTGCACTCGGCGTGCAGCCCCGAGGACGACGCGGCGCAGATCTGGTCGTCGAGGATCTCGGCGTAGCCCTGGAGCTTGGCCTGGCACGCGTCCCTGTCCACCACGTTGAGCTGCGTGTACTCGAGGGAGTTGCTGGCAACCGCCTCGTCCACCTGTCGGGGGCGGATGGATGTCACGACGCGAATACACCGTTAAACTTCAGTTTGACATCGTGACTTATCACGACATATCTCTATGGAAAAACTTTCCATAAACGATTCCACACTCTTCTCAGTGGTGCTTGGTACCTTGGTCTGTCCCCAGCCGGCGACTGTCACGATGTCACCGTCACTCGGGAGCACGTTCTGCAGCGACGCCACCTGGATGTCCTCGCTGAGCGGGATAGGGTCTACTAGCTGCAGCAGAGGTAAGTCACCATGCACTCCCTCCTCAAGCGGGGATCCTCAATAAATGCTGTCTTTATTTCTATTCGTACAGTTCTCTTCTCACTCACCCACCCAGAGAAGTATGATCCTTTGATTTCATTAATTTTTTTTAAAAAAAAATCTACAAGCAATTGAAAGCAAATTTCTTCAATTTTAAGTGAAAGTCCGTTGGATTCGCAGAATTTGCTTTGAATTATAAAGAGCAGAACCAGTTTTGAAGGGAAACATTTTTGTTTACAACAATTTCAGTACTTTTCTGGGTGTTCAAAGTGTGAAATTTCTAAGAAAAAGTCGCACTTGCTCAAATTTCCTGATAAAGGTTGACACGCGTGCAGGTGTTCTGCTGTCACACACTTGCTCACCTCGATGAGCGCTATGTCGTGCGGTAGGGACACCTGCGCCGGGTCGTACTCCTCGTGGATCTCGTAACCGGCTATGGGGACGCGGACGGCCGAGGCGGAGGGCGAGCTCAGGTCCACCGTGCCGGCCAGGATGGTGATGGCGGCGGGGTCCACCCTGAAGGCAAACAACGCGACAATTTATGTTTTACACGGAAAAAAAGGAAAAAAATCGCGTCCGATCAAAAAAAAATTAGCAGGTGTCCTTTTTTTCTTTTTTTCTGTATAAGCGCTTCGAATATTTATGGTGCCGAATTTTCTAGCCACCCTGCTATTTTTTTTTATTTTTTTTGCTGTTTTAAGTGTTTAGCCGCAGTGCTCATGTTTTTAATCTAATGTCAACTGAGCATTTTATTTTTTTAAAAAATCTTTTTTTGCGTGATGATTTAAGTCCTGGCTGCCTGGAAACCTGACTTGATTTCTACCCAGTTGGTATTAACTCGCGTCTCGCCTATAATGTGCCGCCGTAATACTGGCGTAGTAACACCGATATGTTGGCGTAATACCACTGTATTTCGTAAAACATGTATTAAGAAGTGCAGGGTAATATACCCCTCCTCAACGATCATTCATCACCGCGCTTAACCGCGTTGTAGCGCAGTTACGTGTTCAGCACGTCACCGTCTTGTTACGCGGAGCGCATTGGCGAGGTTGCCTCTCCTCGTGGATATGATGATGTCACTGGAAAGGTACTAGTCACATTTCTCGCCCGAAATGAGCGGAGTATTTTTTTCATCGCTCAGTAAAAGTGACTTTCGCTAAAACGACTCAAATCGAGTATTTTCTGGAATTTTAAAAATCGCTCCGGGAGAGTGACATTTGATGATTTGACTCAAAAAGAGTCATCAAAGTGACTCTAATAGAGCGATGTTCATGCATGTCGCTCTCCCAGGAGCATGAAAATTTGGTACAGAAAAGTCGCTCTCCCAAGATCGAAAAAGGCGACTCCTCCATTTTCAGTGATGCTCTCGGGGGCGGGAGTCTCGCTGGCGCCGGCGCTACCCCGCGCGCCTGCGCCCTCGCGGCGATACTCACTGGTCCAGGCAGTGTCCCGCGGTGAGCACCCAGCGCTGGTCGATGATGAAGCCTCCGCACAGGTGCTGGTATTCGCCGTAGCCTGCCTGGACGGAGACCTGTAGGAGACGCAGGGCGAGCCAGCGAAAGCAGATCAGAAAGGGGTTCTAGCTCAGGCGAATTGAATAGCTCAAACGAAAACACTCTCTCTCTCTCTCTCTCTCTCTCTCTCTCTCTCTCTCTCTCTCTCTCTCTCTCTCTCTCTCTCTCTCTCTCTCTCTCTCTCTCTCACTCACTCTCACTCTCACTCTCACTCTCTCTCTCTCTCTCTCTCTCTCTCTCTCGTCCCCCCTCCAAATTCAAACTCAAAATTCTCTCTTGATTTCTCTCTCCCCCTCTTTCCGCCTCCAAATTCAAATTCAAAATTCTCTCTCCCTCCCTCCCTCCTTCTCTCTCTCTCTCTCTCTCTCTCTCTCTCTCTCTCTCTCTCTCTCTCTCTCTCTCTCTCCCTCTCTCCCTCTCTCCCTCTCTCTCTCTCTCTCTCTCTCTCTCTCTCTAATTTCGTTCCGTACCAGTTCTGGAAACTGGCCGGGACGGGCGTCGTCTCCTCCAACGATGAAGGGAGATATGGCGCTCCCTAGAACAGAGGCAGCAAGCATCGCGTTACGAGGTCGAAGTGTTGAGAAGCAGTAAATGACAAACAGCATATTCGGAAACTGCACTGCATCATGTGTCTCTGGCCCCCAACATATTTTTTTCCCATACCACTTTTCCAGATACAACATTACTGGGACTCTTCTTTTGATAATAATAACTCATTGCCTAGCGTCTCCACCCAGAGGCGGGCGGCCGGATGCAGGAGCAGCGGGAGTTGGCGTCGACAATGTTAACTTGGCGTCAAGTGCGGCGGTGTCGCGGGGAGTTTAGTGTTTGGTTAGTGTTAGTTTCTGTGGGTACGAGAGGAGAAAGGGGGGGGGGGGGTGGGAGAGGATGCTGAGGAGGAGAGGGGGGTGCCGCTGGCGATGAGGCACCCTCCAGCTGGGAAAAGTGAAACCACTGCGTGAGACATCGCACCCTCAATCCCCTCGTTCGCTTCCCCCTCCCCCCCGCTCTCTCTCTCTCTCTCTCTCTCTCTCTCTCTCTCTCTCTCTCTCTCTCTCTCTCTCTCTCTCTCTCTCTCTCTCTCTCTCTCTCTGACGCACCTGAGGTGTCCGCCCTTAGTTATCCCTGTTTTCTGCCGCCTCCCTGAGACACCCGATGGCAGTAGGAGCAGCAGGTGGGGCTGAGCTAATGAGGGAGTGAGAGGGGGGAGGGGCGCGGGGGGGGGGGGGGGGTTGCTTCTAGCCCATCCCAGTGGGGAGGAAGATGACTTGAGTAACCGATTCGAGGCGGTGGCGTGGCGTGGCGTGGCGTGGCGTAACTCTAGCGGACTAGAGGGGTGGACGACGAGCTCTCAGCTCGACGACGGTGTTCTGGTGGTTTCCCGCCCTTGGGCTCTCCACCCCGCCCCACCCCGCCCCACCCCACCCCACCCCACCCCACCCCACCCCACCCCACCCCACCCCAGCCCGTCCTCACAGCGTGGAGGAGAAGGCGAGAGGGATGGCCAGACTAATTTACGGTTCATGAAGATGTAGTGTGCCTGTGATCATCGTGGCGGTGGTGGAGCTGGCAGTGTAGCTCGGTCTCTCCCCACCTCTCACAGCCTTGCGACCCCCTCCCCCCCCCTTTTCCATCTCCAGAGCTCCGCGGTAGGGGGAGGCGATACACCCGCAGCAGCTGTCCCGCTGCTCCCGGCCTGCGCCCGCGCTGGGGGCGGGGTGGGCCCCCCAGCGGAGCGCCCGGTCGTGACTTGATGCTGAGTTATGGTCGCGTGTTCACAGTACTATTCAATAAGACTCGACGCCACGCCAGCATAGGCGCACACACGCACTCAAACACACCGAGAGAATCTATACACTTCCGAGCACTCCAGTTAGTACGGTAATGCTACACGTGCTTTTCGTCAATATTCGTGAGACCACTCTGGAAGTTTGTGGTTCACTTGTTTGAAGCATATATATATATACACACACAGTCGGGTGTCTTTCTCAAAATGACTAACAACATCCCGACAGGCTCATCTTGTGATTCGTACTCCGCGACCAATTTTTGTGTGGCCTGGTGATTTCACGTGGCGGAGACCCCAAAAAGCACTGATGACCTGGATTTTGTCCGCGACCTTCCTTACGAAGGTAAATTGGAGAAGGAATATATGTAAAATAGCCGACCAGGCCGGAGAATAAGCCGAAAAAATTGCACCTCAAAATCATTAAAAAAAGAAAAAAAATAAAAACAAAAAGTTGGAAAATTGGGAGCCCCCTAGCCTCAACTCTCAACCTGCGAGCACCACCTGCTTAACTTGGGAGTTCTGTATGTTCCAGGCGACCGCCGCCCGCCACCCCACGGGCACGAGAGGTCCTCTCCGTTGAGGGTCCCCGCTTAAGGCTGGCGGCCTTACTGATTAGGCACCACTGAAACGCATGATCGGTCAGTGGGAGGTAGAGGCAAGGAGAGTACTATGAAGTGAAACTCATTTTGATGTTTTTCTGGGAGAAATTCCTTTACAGAAAAACAAAGTGAGCTTTTGCTTTTTGCCGTGTCTTTTCGGGGAGAGAGGCAAGACGCCATCCCCTTTTTTTCCCTTCCTACAGTAAATCCGCTCTTGTATCGGCTGATGGTGTCGCCAGCTGTTGTTTTGGCCTGAGCTGTGTGTGTGTGTGTGTGTGTGTGTGTGTGTGTGTGAGAGAGAGAGAGAGAGAGAGAGAGAGAGAGAGAGAGAGATCGACGAGTTCCTGTGTGTGTGTGCGTGATAGAGAGGGGGAGAGAAGAGAGCAAGTTAGTGAGTGAGCGAGAGAGAGAGAGAGAGAGAGAGAGAGAGAGAGAGCACGTTTCTGTGTGTTTGAACAGCCTGCCTGCCCAGGTGCCAACAGAGGGCACCGACAAATACCGAGAATTACAAGCGAAAGGGGCCCTCTTTTGCTGTCTGACGTAAGTCAGACAATTCTACGGGGCACCCGGTAGCACTCTATCTTCATTGATTGTGCGTCTTAAAACTTGAGAGTTCAGACCACTCAAGTGCGGGCGTTGCAAAGGACCGTGTGTTCCACAGTCATAAGCGACGTCATATTAAAGGGGAACACCGTTTACTTCAGAAAGGATAAAATAAAAAATATATTTAAAAGAATTAAAACTCAAATTTTAAAAAAAGTAAGAAATAAAAAAAAGAACTTAATGTAATGTATTGCGACTACACGTGTGCGAGCGCACTACTGCGCACTACTGTACCCACAAAAATGAACGACGGAATAAGTCTTATTTTAACAAAAATGAAACGGGGCCCGCGACCCTGACCCCTGTACCACCTGAAAGTTTTCGCTCGTTTAGAAGGCCTTACCTGTGGGACTCCGCGGCGCTGATAACAAGAATAAAGCTTGCACGCGTAAAAACCTCTGTACGCTCATCTAAGTAAGAATAAACCAACCTAAGCTGCGATAAAAAGAAAGGGCACGCACGGGCTGCAGCGATGGGGGAGGGGGGGGGGGGAATCACCGGAAGCACGACCCACTTGTTGAGGTGTGCGTGCCTGAGGGGTTAGTCACTTCGAAAAATCACTGTACGCCCCACTCCCCCCCCCCAAAAAAAAAGATCAAATCAAAAGTCAAAATATTATTGACATCAACAAGAAAGATACAGAAAAATCCGAAAAATCGAGAAAAATGAGCAGAAAAACGAAATAAATTGGGGGTAAAACGGGGGTAAAAGATTAAAAATTTTCAAAAAGTTACAGATATTTTCCTTGAAAAGTCAAAAGAAAAATCAACAACTCAAATAAATCAAAAATAAAAAGTCAAAACAATTATTGGACACACTTTGTAGTTTGAGTGATTTCCCCCGCCTTCCCCGTGTGTGCCATACCCTTGCCAAGCTTGGCGCTCTCCGCCGGGGCGGAGACGGCCACGATGATGGCGGCCAGGACGAGGGCGGCGGCCCCGGTGGCGGCCCCGAGGGCCCCGGGGCGCGGGGAGCGACTGGTCCGTGCGTACATGGGCTGTGCGCGGCCTCAGGCGACTGACAGCGGTGCCTGCCCGGCCCGCGCCTCCGACGCCTTGGCGATGATTGTTTTCCGCTTAGATAAACTTGGCGCGACGGGTAGTCGTGTAGTCTGTTTCTGAATCTCGTACCTACAGTCAATAACACTGCTCACTACCAAGAGGAAACAACTCTGAATTTTGGTGTACACATTTTTGTAAATTTTTTGGAGTTTTTCTAGAATTTGTGTGAATTTTTACTTCAATTTCACCTAATTTCTTTTTTGGATTTTCTGAAATTTTCCTAAATTTTCATTTTTTTTTTTTGGTGACATTTTGTGATATTTTTTTTTCTGAATTCTCCTGAATAACGAGGTGTCCAAAACTTTCAGAGTTGTTTCCCTCTCAATGCTCTAAGTCAAGTCAAGGTACGTTGATTGGAATATCGTGTCACATATTGGATTGTACGTACGTGAATCCAGATCGAAAGGTCCACCACTCTGGTAATCTATAGCTGTTCAATTGCAAGTGTCAAACTCGCCACACTTGTAAGTGTTCAACAAGGGAATTGTTGCACGCGACACTTGAGCACTTTTCATATGCACAACCAAAGGGTCGTCAACTCCGCTTGACCGTGTATACGGAGGAATACGGAATATTACATGTATTGTTGGTAATATCACACAAAATTTACTGTACTGACGTCATAATCCTGGAAAAATGGGTAATATCAACGTAATATTACCTGTAATATGGGTAATATCAATGTAATATTTGAGGTAATGTCATCTCGAGTACGGAGGAATATCGGAGATGACCACCCTTTGTGCACAACTGTCGAGTTGAACACTTACAAGCGTGCAACTGGCAAGTTTGACTCTTGCAATTGCACAACTGCCGAGTTTTACAATTGTGCGTATTTGACACTGGAAGCTGCACACGTACAAGTGTTGATCAGTTACACGCTTGGTTTAAAAGTGTCCAATAATCACTGGTATCCACACTCCAAAACTTCTCTATTTCGGCGTTGTCCGTGCTGTTTTGGGTTTCCCATTAAGATGTGCAAAAATTTAGACGAATTTCAATTTTTTCTTTTTTTTTTTCTTCGAAAATTTCACCGATAACCGTTGGTTAAAATCGGTAATCGATAGTGTGTACGCTCCGTAACCGAGTGATGGACCCCTCGATCTAGACCTGGTTTGTAGCGCGAAGAGGTCACCGCTCTATTTACTTATAATTTCAGCGAGGTGTTCGTTTACTAATTGTAAATTTTCATTATTGCCGGTAACAGGTTGAGATTTTGTTTTTTTTTTCAAGGGAATTTAACACTCGCAGTAAGTTTGTGAATGGTAATTCCCTATCGGTGCAAGTGCCTGACATTTACACACTCACTGTGAAAAATTTCTCTAGGTTTACGGGAAAATTTTCCGTGAAGCGAAGTTGTAAAATTACAATTACAAATCGTAAAATTTAATGCACTACCTATCAACTTGAAATAATTCATATACTAGCAAGAAAGGGTCGTCACAAATTTTCAACCTTTTTCGTAAGTCATCATTCATAAAATGCATCGTAAATCTACAAAAAAAATTTTCGCAGTGCCTGCGTTTATAATCTGCTGACTGAAGATTCAGCCCGCGGTTGATCCGCCACTAACAACTGGTAAAACTAAGGCGTAGCCTTACGCTCCGTTTCCAAGCGTACTGAGATTACGCTTGAAATCAAGCGTAATGGGTCGATCCGCTCCTATTCGTCCTATCTAAATGTATGGGAGAATTTATTTCGTACGCTTGATTTCAAGCGTAACGTCTTCAAGCGTAAGTGCATGCTTCATTCAAGCGTACAATTACTCCTTAGTTTTACCAGTGTATCATTAAAAATATTAAAGATAGAAAATGCAGGTCACGCCATACTCCTTCCTTTTTGCTGTGCCCTTTGTCTTACCTTGCCTGCTGCTTGCCACGGCGGGCGCCCCGGCTAACGTGTATACTAATCACAATGACTGGTACATCGATAATCTTCCGCAGAGCGGGCGGAGCGCCCAGGACGGCGGCTCGGGCCAGCGAAAGCCCAGGAGGGGAGAGAGAGAGAGAGAGAGAGAGAGAGAGAGAGAGAGAGAGAGAGAGAGAGAGAGAGAGAGAGAGAGAGAGAGAGAGAGAGGCCTTCGAAGAACCAGTGGCTTGGAAAGCCGGAAAGCCTGCTTCTGCTTACCCCCTCCTCCTCCCCCTGGCCGTGCCTATATAGGCTGCCTGTGAGGCTGCTAGCGCGGCGGGGTTGGGCAGTGAGTGGGTGCACTGCTCCCTCCCCGGGCCACCCCCTCATCATTCCCTTTCTTGCCCCTCCCTTCTGCCCAGTGGGGCACCATTAGCCTAATTAATTACCTTGGCAGGATTGATTGGCAGATGATGACTGGCGAGGTAAGGCTCCTACGGACGCCTTCCCCTCCACTGCCCCCACCCCCACCCCACCCCACCCTACCGCTCACGCGAGCTTATCCGATTGCTAGCTTTGCGGGTGTGTTGACGATTTATATGCATATTACCTCTTGCGAGGGCGTGTCGTCGGCATGGTGGATGACCCTGAGTGGAGTTTATCTCGAGAACACTGTACTGGAAACCGACGTGTGTTTGGATTATTATCCACGCACACTTTTGTTGAAATTTCCTCAAAAAATGAGGAAATTTCCCTTATATTTTAAAGAAAACATCCTCAAAATCTGAAGAGTTTTACTCAAAATCGCAGGGGCTCCTCAAAGTTTTCCCCTTTTCCTCAAAAAATCAGACATAGTTATTACTGTGCAGCGAGGGAAACTCGATTCTCAGCGCAGCTCGGAGAGAAGACGGACTGGAACCTCGTTGAAGTAAAAATACGGAGGATCAATGTAAAAATTTTTCGTAAGGGTTACGGGAAAATTTTCAATGATAAATGTCTTAAAGTTTCAACTTCCGGTTGTATTGTTACGATGTTATTTTTCCACCATGTGTTGACTTAGTTTTCTTTGACAAGTAAGAATTTTCTGCCGTAAATTTACGATTGCGCTCGTAAATCGACAACTATGTGTCGTGATCAAAAATAATGAAATATGTCGTAAATTTACCAAAACACTTTTCACAGTGTTGCCGTCGGTAAAAATATCCGCATGCTCGGCGCGGGCGAGCGAGTGGGGCCGTCTGCCGGGCGGCCTGCTAGAATGGATGAGAGAAGTCGGCGCACGGCGCACGGCAACTAAACAGAGAAAGAGAGAGAGAGAGAGAGAGAGAGAGAGAGAGAGAGAGAGAGAGAGAGAGAGAGAGAGAGAGAGAGGCGGACGCTCCGAGTGAGGGATGGAGGTGTGCGGGGCTGAGTAACAGTCGGGCGTCGCAGAAATATCATCATCCCCTCGAGCTGCGCGCCATCGCCCTCCTTCCTGACACAACTCAGTGGAGCGCTCTCTTTTCTCTCCGTCTCTCTCTCTCTCTCTTTCTCTCTCTCTCTCTCTCTCTCTCTCTCTCTCTCCCTCTCTCTCTCTCCCTCCCTCCCTCTCCCTCCCTCCCTCTCTCCCTCTCTCTGCGTGTCTCTGTCTTTCCTGTCTCCGCCTCTCTTTTCGTCACGCCCTTTTATGTCCATCGCTCACAAGTTGCGCGCCGTGTGCCGCTCTAATGATTGGGCCGCTGCCCGAGGGCAGGTACCGTGCCAGGCGGGTTTAGTTGGCTCGACTGACAGATATACAGACATACAGAAATACAGACAGACATACAGACATACAGACAGACAGACAGACAGACAGACAGACAGACAGACAGACTGACGGGCAGACCGAGTGAAAGGCAGGCATTGGCATCTCCCTGCATCCTTCAGCCATTGGTCCGAAACTACTCCGCTCCAAATTAAAATGCCTTTGGGAAAATTACTGTGCATTCGAAATTCCAAATTGGAAATTTCCATATGGTGTCCATCTGAGAATCGGCGAATTTTTCTATCTAGATTTCTAAAACCCATTTCCACTCCCGGTTTCTATTTGAGTTTCAACATCCATGATGCACCTCCTGCACGGTAAAAACGAGTCCTGGGTTTCCCAGGGGAATTGGCAGAGTCCCAGAAGATATCATTTCCCCAGGGGGTTTCACTTTTCAATGTACTTAAAGCATATTAAGTCCATTTTTTTAAAATGCCATTCGTACTGTTCTCAAGTGATGTAACATTCTCAGTTTTAAAAAATATTTCCAGTATTCCCCGGCTACCAAGCCTTCAAACGCTACTTTACTGTAAAACGCTTATATTGTATTCAATATCAGCGGATTGCAATACGAAATACTCCCTAAAATCTCTAGAAATCTGTATAACATTTCTTTAGAAATTTAAATTTATATATAAAATGTTTGCTAAGATGTTTTTGCACGACGAAGATCAAAAATTCATCGCAACGTTGAAAAGAATTGAATTTGCAAGCATTTTACTGTGCACCTGTACTCTACTGTTCTTCTCTCCTTCGTTCACGAGTGCGCGACGCTGTCTGCGCGTTTCCCCCCGCCCCATTCCACCCCTCTTACACTCACTCACATTGGAGTCAGAGGCGTCTTTCACTCTCAAGCACTCACTCGTTTCGTTCACAGGAAGAATGAAACTCCGTTAGGGAGCGCCGACAGGAAGTCACGCATACCCCAAACGTCCCCGCGGCCCCAGCCACACTGCCTCCCGTCCGCCGCCCTCATGGTCCCCCCCCCCCCTTCTCCTCCTCCTCCTCCTCCTCAACCCCTTTCACACGATCCCCCCACTTGTGACTGCCACTTTTGCTGACACGACCGTCTATAAAAGTGTCGCGGATTTTTTTCTTACGTCGTGTCCCCCGCTGTTGCTTCTGGTTTTATTGCCCCCGGCTCCGCTGGGCGGCGGCCACGTCACAGAGGGGGAGGCTGCACGCCTACAAACACTTTACTCACTCCTACTACACAACACTACACACACTTACTTACAAACTAAATTGCTTGCAGCGTCCCGCTAATAGTTTGCGTTACTTATCACTGGTATTAAACTAAAGCGTTGTTGTTCGCCTTTCTTGAAAAGTGTGAGTCCGTGCGCCCTTCCAGCGTATAGAAGAGCTCATGCGCTCATTTTCTCCTATCTAAATGCATGGGAGGAATTGCCAGTGATGTTGCAAAGAATTTGTTTGAATTGCGAAGCATTACTTCTGGCAAGTTGGTGATCCTTGCGCGCACAAAATATTCGCAACGCGCAGAAATAGTTTGCCAGCTTGCTGAGGGTGAACATTAGTTTTATTTCAGACTGTAATATTGGAGGGAATCTGTGTCTCGGCTGCGGCTCGCCCCACTATATATGTAGTTACCCCCAGCTCCCCCAGCGACAAGCGTTTGCCCGCGGAGCGCCACCTCCGGGCCCGCACCATCATTTTGTTAGCTGAATGGCTGAGTCAGCGCCGGAAATAGAGTCATTATCATTCCCAATTAACGCGCGGGGGGCGGAGCGGGGCGGAGCGCCGCTAGTGCGGGGCTGACTGATGGGGCGTCTCCAGGAGGTGTTATCAGACTGGTGGATGAGTTGGGCTTGTCGCGGCGGAGCGTGGCGGGGCGTGGCGGGGCTGCGGCTCGAGGTCGCCGCGCCAGAAACTTGCCCGCGCGCGACTACAAGGCGTAATTGCAGAGGGCCACCAGAAGAGGCCCATTAATTCTGCAACGAAATGCGTTGCGCGTCGTTTCTACGTCGTTTTGTTTCCATGCTGCAAACGCAGCAGGAGGATCTTGAAATAGACATGCGAGCCGGCGCAAACATTTCTACTTTTGTTTACGCATGTGGAGTTAGTTCTGGGCCTGTCCCTCCTGCAGGGGGGGGGGGGGGGGCGGCAGGAGCGGTCACAGTGTGCGGGGTACTACCTTGTTAAGGGGTGTGCGAGCACGCAGGCCTAAGCTCGGAGGGGCGCGTGGGGGGGGGGGGGGGAAATTGATGAGGGCCGTGTCTTTGTGTGTTAGTGCGTGTGTGTGTGTGTGTGTATGTGTGTGTGGGAGAGAGAGATAGAGAGAGAGAGAGTGAGAGTGAGAGAGGGGAGCGGGTGGGAAATAGAGAGGGGTGAGTCAGCCCCGTGCCAAATGCGCTAAGCCCTCATATCTCGTGGACCAAGGCGTGGTGGGGTGGGGCGGGGCGGGGCGGGGCGGGGCGGGGCGGCGCCCTGCTCACCTGACCCCTCCCCACAGTTACCTCTATATCCCACTGTCGGGCGAAAACGCTGACACGGAAATTTGCGCAAATGACCGGCGTGCTACGCACATGCTCGCGGCATTACGATTGCTTTTTAATTTGATTTCTCTCCCTCGCTGGGTTATTAGCGCGTGCGCAATCGTGTTGGCGATAAAGTTTGCGAAAAGTAGCATACATACCGGAGACTCAACGAAGCACTGTGTGAGGTGGGCTTGGGCTGCATCAGTGCCGGACTCCAAGGCAACTAACTTACGCAGATTTGTGCATATTGCCTCTTAGGCAGGTGCAGGTAGATATACAGCCAACTTCACTTAACTGCCCTAATTTATTTCTATTTTTTCGGGGGAGCGGCACACTATAATTACGTTTTGGGTCGCACCGTCTCGCATATCCAGATTTGTTTAATCCTTTCGAACAACGAGCTCGGAACACGAATAGGGAAAAGTGATGGAGGTAGATTGATGCCAAGAAAAAGTTTGACATATATTAGCTTTACATTTTTAAAACAGTCCGATTTTTCGTTGTATTGTTTAGTATTGTCAGTTGCATGATCGACTCGCATATGGTCCATCCTTTAAAAATAAAAATAAAATAAAATTTGGAAAATTTGAAAAAAATAAATAAATTATATAACAATTCAAATTGGAATGGACCAGGTGATTTAAGCTCATGCAATATGCAATAGGAACAAATTGAAGAAAGACTAACTTTACAACTCTGACTCATAAAATGTTAGACAAATACTTCAATTGACCAATGTATTATTTATTTAACGAAACTTACGCGTGGCCAAGAAGGGTACGCGCTTGGCTTCAGGACTGGAGAGTAAAAGCTAGCTGACACCATTAAACTACAATCTACATTTACGAGAGTCGTTGCATGAGGGACGAAGACCTCTAAAAATCAAAAACTCGTGTACTCAGCTAATGAATCTTTATCGTAAAAACTTTTCGTCTTGTCTATTTCACCCAATGATACTGTTTCCTCCCTTTCCTCCCAACCGCAGCGAGTATTTTTTTTTTTTGACATTTTCTACCCTCCCAGTCCCCCTTCTTTCCCGCCTTCTCTCCCTCTCCTCCTTTCCCTCTCTTCCCTTTTTAACTTTCCATTATAACGGGACGACAGGTGGTGGGCGCCGTTGACAAGAAGCGACAATAATTCCCTCCGCCCGCTCAGGCCCGGCCGCCCAGGCCCGGCGCAGCGCGCCTGCTAAGTAGGCAACACGCCGCCACTCCTGTCTCTAGCTTGCCTACCCTCCCGGCGCTCGCCTTGCCGCCCAGCCGTGTGAGCCTAGCACAACCCATTGAGAGATAGAAATTTGAGCTACCCCTTTTCTTTTAGTGCAAGATTTGCGTGCCTTTACGTAGACTTAATTTTAGACTTTCCTTCGCTTCAAATTTAACAAGCGTACTCTTTCCAGTGGACGCAACTAGTGCAAGTCAGACACGGGGAGAGGATACTCGGTAAGAACGGTATCTGATTTATCACATATTCTATATATATATATATATATATATATATAATATATATATATATATATATATATATATATATATATATATATATATATATATATATATAGAGAGAGAGAGAGAGAGAGAGAGAGAGAGACTGAAAATATACACTTTAGCACACCTGGAACGGGTTTAACACCCCTGGAAAGGCAGGACATCGCACCTTTGCTTTTCCAGAGCGGCGTTTGCGTTCCGACACATGCGTCATCACCGCAGCAGCGCTCTCTCTCTCTCTCTCTCTCTCTCTCTCTCTCTCTCTCTCTCTCTCTCTCTCTCTCTCTCTCGAAAATGGAAAAACACTTCAACTTTCGCGCACTGCGTTGTGTCGCTATATAATTAGACGAAAACGAGGAGAAAGGGCCAAAGTTTTGTGTGGTGCGGCCCTGGCGGCCCTGCGTGGCGGTGGTGGTGCCCGGCCGGGTCGGGTGCACGGTGAGAGAGGGTCGGGCAGGCCCGCGCCGGGCCGGGCGTAGCCGAGCGCCCCGGCGGCGAACCCCTTTCCCAAGCCAGCCCGGCCCAGCCCCCGCCGACCCCACCGACCCTCTCCACCCTCGAGTGTTGACCCCGGGCCAAAAAGGCCGGCTCGGCGCGCTGAGGTGCAGCCGTGGTATGGGCGGGGTGGGGCGGGGTGGGGCGGGGCGGGGTGGGGTGGGGCGGGGCGGGGTGGGGTGTGGCGGGGCGGGGTACGGCGTTGAGAGTCCATATCCCCTCGGGAGATCTGCCACCTCACCCCGCTCCGCCCCGACCTTACCGGCCTGCACGGGGCGGGGTGGGGCGGGGCGCGGCGGGGCGGGGCGGGGCGGGGCGGGGCGGGGCTATATCTGCCAGAGCGCACCGCACGGCCCCTGCGCCGAGCCTAATTCAGGCCCTCTGGGTACCTATGGTACCTGCCCCCAGAAGACGAGCCTAGTGGTTTGCGGGTAGTAGCGATAGCAATTTATTGGTAAAAGGAGACGAGTGGGAGGGAGTGGTATACCAAGAGTGTGTGTGTGTGAGGGGGGGGGGGCCTCGCTTGAGAAAATCATTGTACGGCAACAAAAAAATAAACATTAAAAATTAAATAATGAATGAAAAGAACAATACGGAAAAATCCGAGAAATCGAGAACAAAATAAACAAAAACTGAAATAAAAATTGAAAAAGGTCAAAGGATCAAAATTCATCAAAAAGTAAAATTTTCCGCGAAAAACTAAAAGAAAAATCAAAACAAAAAAATTTGTGAAAAAAAAAAAAAAAGTCAAAAAAATCATAGTACACATTTTGTATAAGTGATCCGCCTCTCGGTACACCTTATTGGACGAGAAAGGACGTCGGATCGGGAAACAAAGTGACAGAGGACCGGTGGTGCCGGCCGCGCGTCGGAGTGAGGAGCGCTGAAAGTAACCTCACCTGATGCTCGGCTCTTTGCACTCGAGTCGAGAGGGGGCGAGAGCCGTAGCCGTGCCTGTCCCCTGTCTCCCCAAACCTTGGCGCCTTCCCCCTCCCCTCTCTCCCTCCCCCCTTCCTCTCACACCTCTCCTGTGTCTTCGGTCTGAGACTCACCTGCTCTCTTTCCACTCCTTATTACCACTCGGCAGCAGGAAGACTGAATAGCGGGGGAAAATTGACAAATGGCAGTTTTGTGACTCGGCTGTTTAGTAGTGCGGTTCGTTGAGGTGGGCGGCCCCTGGCGGCCCGTGGTGGTTCTTAACAAGTTGTGCGGCTTTGGTAATTGCTGTTACCACCTCTGTTCTGACCGCGCCGAGCCTTAACGATCCAACCTGTTGACGTCCGGGTGAACTTACTAAACGAACGCGAAGGGCGCGAAAGGAACGGACTTGCTTGTATTTCAATTCTTCGAACTCTGAGAGTAGTAAAATTTATATAAATATTTTATTTTTTAAAAAAACAAAAAACAGGTTGTCGGTTAGCTTTTAGTCTCGGCAACGAATAGGAGCTCCAGGGGGACAGGAGGGGGGGGGGAGAATCATGAGCCCTCAGGGCTATCTGTCGGTTATTGAAACTTCTAGTTTTACAAAAGTCCGTGCCGTTATCCAAATCTATAGAATGTCGTGAACTAACGTGATCTTTTTTTAAAGTGCTTGGGCTTCCACTGAAAAGATGAATCATTGCGTTTCGGTTGCTGCCACGCCGTTCTACCGTGGGGTGGCGGGTGCGCTCCGGGCGAGGCGATCCCATGCAGGCCAGGCCAACCTGAGCCCCAGCTCTGAGCTTGGTGGAGCCCGGCAGCAGGCGGGGGAGGGGGGCTCCACGCCCAGCGTGCACCCCACCGCTCCGGGCCGAGTCGAGTAGCGCTGAGCGCGAGCTCAGCCGTACCTGCTGAGCTGAGCCGAGCCGAGCCGAGCGGCGCCGGGCTCAGTACCCCGCGCGTCTTACCTGCGAGAGAGTGCTGCGCGGCTGGAGCCTGCGCGGGTCGGGTCGGAGCAGAGGTGTCTTATTGCCTTGTTTGCCACACTGTTCAGCCATGTAATGAATGGAGATAATTTTTCCCCCTTCCCCTCGTCGCACACTCACGCGTATTGCAGGCAGGTTCGAAAGAAGTTCCCCGCGGGCGCGCATGACCTAATCTCGATATTAACACCTCTTGATTTGATAAATGTGTGAATATCGCGTCTTACAATTTTACTGGTTAAGATTCCATAGGAATCCCACGCACCTTGGCTTTATTGATCAAGTGTACGAATCGATCGGAATACAAGTTCACACACTCTGAGAAAAGACCTTTGTAGCGAGGGGGTAAGCAGTCTCGAAAATGGCGTACGAAGTGATTACGCTATTACGCCCGTTATTACGCATGTTTACTCCTTATTTTCTGTTATTTTGGTTATTTTACTGGGTAACATACATTATAAGGTTATTACAATTGATATTTTATCTCTAATAACCCTTAATAATAGGTTCTTACGGCTAGATTACAAGTGATTACGCATTAATTGCGGGCCAGGGTGTACGAGTGATGACGCGAGTGCTTTTCCCCTCCCTTTGGAGTTTTTACGATATATTTTGTAAATTACGGCTTTCGAGTAATGTTGTAAATTTACGACAAATTACTCTTGCTCGTAATTGAATTTCAAGTCTCTACGTAGAGCTTGTAATTTTCCAATTTCTCATTGTAATTTTACGACAACATTGTCGAAAATTTTGCCGTAAATCTACGATTATTTTTCACAGTGCGCATTTACAAGTGTACACGCTAACTGGCAATGTACTTTTTCGTACATGTGAAATGTACGCATATAAACGTGCGGATTTATGTAGAAAATCTTGCAGAATTATGTAGAATATTGTACATGAATCTGTTTTTTATTGTGCATGTTTTCGACATGTAATAAATTCTGCAGATCTATGCACAATATTTTACATAATTCTGCACGATTTTTTACATAAATCCGCACGTTTATATGCGTACATTTCACATGTACGAAAAAGTACATTGCCAGTTAGTGTGTACGACGTGTCATTGCATTATGTTCTGCGTTATGTGATGCGATGTGTGTCACACAATAATATCATTCCGCCTGGAATATCAGGCTGCCCGGGCGCCCTCTGCAGCGAGAGCAGCCCCGCAACTCAAGGGTCGTCTGCTGCGTGTCGCCTTCCGTCGGTATGACCTCACTACGCCACGCCACTCCCTCGTCGGCTGGGGCCGGACCCGGAGCGACAAAGGACTCCTCCTCTGTGACTGCTTATTCAAGAGATGAAGACTGTGCTCGTGCTCGTGAGAGACAAACGCAAGGGGAGCTATGGGGCGAGAGTACAGCCCGGTGTACGGCCACAGCCCCGGGCAGTACGGCCCCGCCCGCTGAAAATCTATGAGTGGGACAGCACCACAGTTTACACTGTGGTATAGAGTGCGCACCACTGTTTTAATAGAGTGGCTAGAGCTTGTTCCAGTGCGTGTAAATAGTGGTGATGTCCTATTGTTAACACGAACTATTGTGGTACGCATGGGCAGAAAACATAGCGATTGAACTAAATAACGGAAATATATGCCTCCTATGTTCCAAAACATTTCTTCTTCTTTGATGAAAAACTTTTGAAATATAGTTATTTGACAATGACTCTACAAAATTTTCTTTAAAATACATGCAATGTATGCCTTGTAAATTACAGCAGCTCATTTCAAAGGGTGGTATCGACAGAATTCCATGAAGAACAACTAAAGTGTTTTTTATTGTGTCTACAGGACTCAGGGATTTTCAGAGTATGTCTTGCTACCACATGTTGATGCCCTATTTATCGAGCTGTTGCTCGGCAGTGGGGGCGCGGGTCACTGGGTGGGGCGGCGTGTGGCGGGGTGGGATGGGGCGGGGCGGGGCGGGGCGGGGCGGGGCGGGGCGGGGCGGGGCGGGGCGAGGCGGGGGCGCGGTGGCATCTCAAAGTCAGGACGCAAGGGCGCCGGGGCCGGGCTGGGCGAGGAGGAGGCAAGCAGCGCGGATGAGGTCAAGGTCCCGCAGTGCTTCGGGAGCAGTGCAGGTGCGGGATGCCGCGCTGCCCACCCGTTCTCCTCCTGAGCTGAGCACGGTCAGCACAGGACGCCGCGGCATTTCTGCATATCTGTTTTTTCCTCAGGCGCCCCGCCCCCCGGCCTTGCCCCGTCCCCTTGTACTCCCGGCCGGCCCTCGCGCGCTCAGCGTCCCGTCCTCTCTGCTGAGCCCCTGATGGACTCGGGCAGGTTCGTAATGGTCCTTGAGTGGCCTCGGACGGAGCAGTCCAGTCTCAGGCTCTCCCCGCCCCGCCCCGGGCGGTCAACCCTCTGTCGACCGTTCCGACGCCGTGCCACCCCGTCCGTGCCACCCCGCGCCCATGCCCCGCCCCGCCCCGCCCCGCCCCGCCCCGCCCCGCCCCGCCCCGCCCCGCCCCGCCCCGCCCCGCCCCGCCCCGCCCCGCCCCGCCCCGCCCCGCCCCGCCCCGCCCGCCTCGCCGTGCCCCGCCGCTTTCGACCCTCAATGTAATTTAGTTCAACTCGCCCTGCAGATGCTCGTCGTCTTGGCCGCCAGCGACAAACGGAAATGATTAGCATCTATATTGACAAGAGCAATCAAAATAGAGTAAAAAAAGAAAAAGCTTGAGTAAAGAACAGCAATGTTCTCATCCTTTTATTCCTTCTTTTTATTGCTGCAATTTTAATTGCTGACACTTTACTGGAAATTCGAAGATTTTTATCGTGCGCTCTGAGATCGAGCGGCACAGATTTGGAAGTCATGAGCACCATTACGTTCTAAATTAGTCTGTGAATTCCGTATAAGTGGATGTAAGATTTTTTTTTTAGGTAAGGTGAAATGCTCACTTGTCTTGTGTGAGAATAGGAATTCACAGGACTTCAGGTGTGTGATTCCCACACCCTTAGGTGTACGGTGTAAGCCCCAAAGAGGAATTTTAGTGGAAGGAATGTGGATTCTACGTGGACCTGTGAGCGAGTATCCACATTCTAGCCACGTGGATTTGACTCCTTTTTCCACGAACGTGTCAAGTTTAGAGCTTGATTGGCTCTACACAGAAACGTACTAAAAATTTAACAAAAGTACATATTGAATGAGTGTGCGTGTGGCTTTTCTCGAGGCTTTCTCTCGGCAGCCCTGCTGTACTGCTCACCGTTGCGTTTAGCAGCCGGGTGCCTCTACCTCTCTCACCTTTCCTTTAGCCACCCGCCTACCGCGTACAAACTTTACCCGAGGAGACGTCTCCCAAAATTTGACTCTCAAATTCTGTGGTGGCCTCTGGGAATCTCTCCGTAACCACCACCCCCCCCCCCCTCCCCGGCCCGGCCGGGCCCCGCTCTGTGTACCTACTCTTGCTCTCGGGGCGCGCGGCGGGAGGCGCGGTGCCCCAGCGAACACATTCCGTGGTACACTGTAAGAAAACTGTCTTGGATACGGAGCCTGTTACGGGCGTTCCGTACACCACTTTTGGGAGTGATTTTCGCAAGAGATACGCCGGGGATTTACCGTACCTGGACACCGTACCAACCATTTCCACATGGTAGCATAGGGAAGGGGGTACGGATTGCCGTTACAGACTCTGTGCCAAGAACGGAAAATTAGCGGTATCTTATTGGCTCCGCACCCACATATTTCTCACATGGGCTCTTATGGGAAGAGGGTACGGAACCTAAGGTACGGATACGCCGGAGATTAAATAAACGGTATATTTCCGTAAGGGCGACCTTTATTTTTCTCTTTTACAGTGTATAGCTCTGAACCGTTCCCCATCACTCCCCGCTCGCGAAAAGAAAAAGTTTAATTTCACTGGAAAAACTAATGTGACACATGTCGCACATGTGACCAGTTTAGGCAACATCACGTAATGTTACCATATTTTCGGTAACGTTTGTAATGTGACATCCTCCATGTTATTACTATAGGCAGACATAACACGTGGCACCAGATGTCACATTACCAAACGTGACCGAGAATTTGCTAACGTTTTGAAATGTGACACAAACTGGTCACATCAATTTATGTGACTCATGTCACATTAGTTTTTCTAGTGTTCCATTTGAGTTGAAAGTAAGTATCGTGTGCTGAAGTAATAAGTGATCTACCCACACACCAGCAGTAACTTGACACTTCTAGTTGGTTCATGTTAATTAATCATTACACCCTTCATTCTTCTGAACTTTTTTCATATGCAGCAACAGATTTCTATTAATATGCTGTATTTACACATAATTTTGTGTGCAACTATGAACAAAATTGTTTATGGTCAGCTTATTTTGTTGAGAGTTGGGCTTAAAATTATGCGTTAAGAGATCATGTTTACAGAAATTTGTAGCTGCGTATGAAGAAAAAAGTTCAGAAGAATTTAGTGTGTATTTCATGCGGGGCAACAAGTACTGGACCGATATGCTGGCCTCTAGAATGTGTCCTGGACGCTTAAAAACGTGTCTTTCGATATTTTCATGTATTTTCTACGAATAACAGAGTAGTATTTTTAAGTGTTTTGTTGTATGTCTGTGTATCTTTTTTCAGTGGTGTTAAAGTTATTTTTTGTAACGAAAATTATCTTAGGGCACAAGGAGCGGTTTGAGGACTTTCGGTGATGGGGTAACGAAAATTCAGCGTACTTTTACCTTCCTAATGATCACTCGTTTACGCTCATATCATGTCCTCCCGTCGAAAAGATATAATGGCAAAAAAGTTGAAAACAATTTCGGTTTGGTGAGCTCGCCCTGCCCTTGCGGCCCGGTCCGGTCTGGTCTGGTCCCAGCACACTCGCTCCCCTGAGCTGCTGCTCCGCAGGGCAGGAGCCCATGGCTGCCCATGGCCCATGGTGCGGAAGGAGCAGCCAGCCGATGGGTTTTTATATCAGGCTCTTGGCGGTGCGGTCAGCGCCGAGTGGGTTACTTCATGTCGTGAGACCGTCGCCAGCTGTCGGGACACTCCTTGGCAGCAGCTGCTGCCTGGCGTCGCTGGCTCAGAAGGAGCTCGACACACCACCCGGCGAGAACCAAGCAATATAGTTTTAAATATTTGTTCTCTTCTTCTTTTGAAAACTTATTTAAATAAACTATCTTGGCACCTGCTGACAAGCCTACGATTATAAACGGGACCATTGCTTATTCAAAACTTATTCTCCATGTAAAACCATGCCTTGAAATCATAATAATAATTTTAAAAAATCTTCTTCTTCTTCTTCTTCTTCTTCTTCTTCTTCTTCTTCTTCTTCTTCTTCTTCTTCTTCTTCTTCTTCTTCTTCTCTTCCTCCGCCTCCTTCTTCTTTTCCTTGCGAAATTGATATGAAACGATATTTGAGAGGCAAAGTAACACTGTGAAAAATATCCTCGTAAATTTACGACATTTTTTGTAATTTTAATTTACAAAATATGTCGTAAATTTACGACAGCCCATTTTTGCTCGTCGGTCAATTCCAAGTCGATAGGGAGTGCTTGTAAATTTACAATTTCAAATTGTAATTTTACGACTTTTATCATGGAAAATTTTCCCGTAACCCTTACGAGTATTTTTCACAGTGAAGTATGAATTTGGCTGTATGAAAGATTTTTTTTTTCTGATGCGAGGTTATATTATGTGTTCCAATTTTCGACTACACTACCTTCACGAATCAACGGGACGCTTGCATGAGGAGAGAAAAACAATGCAATTTGTTGAAAGTAGAGTAGACTTTTGTGACAAAAAAAGAAAAAAACTACCTGCATGGCACTCCATAGCATTCTCCTCTGCAAACCTAGGCAATGAAATGACATGCCAGTTTTAACTGCCGTTCTCTAAGTCTTATAATTGACATTGCCACTCTAAGTCGCCAAGTTCCAAAAGCCTGACAAATGAAACTTCAAAACATTTGGTGTAAAATACCGAAACTACCAAACTTTGACCACGGCAGGTCGAACTTCGGTCGAACTGAAGAATTGTTCTGACAGTTCTTCCATTTAGTTTCAATATATATGCATCATATATATATATATATATATATATATATATATATATATATATATATATATATATATATATATATATATATATATATATATATATATATATATATATATATATATATATATATATGCAGAATATCTGCAGAATAGCATTGAAAAGGTGAACGAATGACAGAAGGGTGCCCTTCTCTCATGGTGAACGTCTACAATTTCGAAAAATTTACGCTCTTTTCCTCAACTGCAGCGGTAGAAACGCGAGCCCTCCTCCGAACGGCTCGCTTAAAACATCATCCCCTAGCTCAGCACCTCACCACGCACGCCTTACCGCCTCGCCCCCCCCCCTTCCCCCCAATCCCCTTTCTCACCATAACTCAACACTTTACTGCTCTAATCTAACCTCACCGCCTACTTCTGAAGCCCTGGCCGAGCCGCGGCGCCCGTAGCAGCAGCCCCAGCCCGCTGGAGCTGGGATCGATTTCGGTCCGTTTGAATGCCGGCCGGCCAACGCGGTGTGGTAGGCCCGCGGCATGGCGGGGCGGGGCGGGGCGGGGTGAGGCGGTCCGGGCCGAGCCAGGACGGGACGGCTCTGATAGGCTATCTCACCACCCCTCATTGTCTCGGTGTGGTAAGGGCCGCCCCGCCCCGCCCCACCCCGCCCCGCCCTGCCCCGCCCTGACCCGCCCCGCCTATACTGCTGCTGTTGGGATGCGCCTCGCGCAGCCGCCCCTGTCTGCAAGCCTTATCACAACCCCTCCTCCTGTACCCCCTAAAAGGGAAAAAAAAACCTTTAGGAAGAAATTAAAAAATACATTATTTTAAGGCGTTTTACGTCACCTCCAGTGTAATGCAAAAAATGCACGTCGATTGAAGACTCAAAATTGTGCCGCGATTTAAATACCCCGGCCTTCTCCGCGGGGTCATCAACTCAGTTTGTCTGGGTCCGGAGGACTGCTCTAGTAATACTGGCAATTTTGAAACAGTGAAGTGTGTGAACATTTATTTCTTATTCACTTTAATTTATAAAAACTTTACATTCTTTAAGGGTTCAGGGAGGCGTGGGAATATAGAAATCTCCTCCACATACCTGAGTGTGCCACACTAAGTGTGCCACAGTCACATGAGTCTCCTGTGCTGGCCGGCAGGTGTTGCCTACCACACAGGCGCTCGGCTCTCCTCTCGATGATTTTCACGAGCTCCTTTATTACTTTCGTTAGGCGTCGTCCTCAATCTCCGTTGTTGTCCCTCTGCGTCACTGCCTCCTCTGTCCGTACCCCATTCCCTCTCATTTTCCGCCCTACACTCCCTTTACCCCGCACCTCTTCCCTTCTCTCTCTTACTTTCCGCCCATCTCTCTGTCTCTTTCTCCTGTTCTTTCTCTTCCCTGCGGAAAACGCGCGTTCCATCGCCTCGCGTCTGACGCTTTTTAAATGTTCCCCACCATTTTCCCCGCCCCCCCTCTCTCTCTCTCTCTCTCTCTCTCTCTCTCTCCCTCTCTCTCTCTCTCTCTCTCTCTCTCTCTCTGTTTCCCCCCTCCCCCTCTTTCTCTCTCTCTCTCTCTCTCCTCCGTTCCTCCCTCCCTTTCTATCCCTTTTCTCTTCTCTCCCTCCCGTCCTTTTCCCTCACCTCCCTGCTTCCTCCCTCCCTCCCCCCCTTTCTCTATCTCCTCCGGTCCCTCCCTCCCTCCCTCCCTCCCTCCCTCCCTCCCTCCCTCCCTCCCTCCCTCCCTCCCTCCCTCCCTCCCTCCCTCCCTCCCTCCCAATATTCTGCAACAGAGAGGGAAGAGTCCGGTTGGAGCGCGCGGCTACCGCCCCATTTCGAACGAGTGCGCCGCTTTCTTGTGGTTTGGTGTGTCGGCAATCAACGTCCGCTCACCGTCACTCTCCCCCACTGTCCTCTCTCTCTCTGTCCTTCCCCTTCTCTCCCTCTCTCACCACCACCACCACGGTTGTCAGGCCAGAGCCAAGCAGCGTTTGCTGCGTGGGCCTGCTGCCCCACGATCTCAAACGAGAGAGCGCGACGCTTTCGGAGATGATGGCTCTAGAGGCAAAGATATAATGTGGGATGGGAAGTGGAAAAAGTTTATCTGGAGTGCATTGCCGTTTCCGATGTCATTTGCACCCAGGCAGCATCCCTTGCGATAGGGTTTGACTTTGAAAGGAGAAAAAAAAAATCCCCGTGCAAATATAAAACGAAATCACACAGAATAATAGAACCACGAGACACACGAAAAAAACAAATATTGTTCATCTGAAATTAGATGTGAAAAATTAGTACTTCGTCTAAAAACATAAGACAGCGGAAAAATAAATATCAGAATAGCTGAAAAATTAGCTGCGCGTAAACAGCAAAAAAAATCGTAAACCTGCTAAATCTTTTGCTCAGCCGCGAATTATTACAATATATTTTTTTATTTTTGCGTGCAAAACGTCTTTTTACATAGCATTTATTAAATCAACAACAAAAAAAAATAACATTTGTGAAGGGGGAAAACAACTCTGAATTTTAGTGTACACATTTATTAAAATTTTTGTGAGTTTTGACTCTAATTTTACCTGATTTTTGAATTAATTTTCCGGATTTGTCGTAAATTTTGGTGAATTTGCTAATTGTTTGTTTTTTTTTAATTTTTTTGGAATTACGAGGTTTACTAACATTTTAGAGTTGTTCCGCCCTCGACCTTTGCACTCTGGACGCTGCTTTTCTCATATTTTTTGTCCTAATTTCACCTGAAGCCTGCTTGGCTGAGTAGGTCGGGCCGGGTCGGGTCGGGGGCTGCTCTGCTGGTCCGTGATCGCTTGCAGGCATCGTCTGCTCTGCTGAGCTGCTGTGCCGACGACGAGACGCTCAGGAAAGTTTTGGCCGTTGTGCGTGTCAGGAGACGCCGGGTGCGGCCGAGCCTCGGCCCGGGCTGCATGCCCGTGCTTTATAAGCTGCCTCCAGTGGCGAGAGAAAGAGATAAAGAGAGAGAGAGAGAGAGAGAGAGAGAGAGAGAGAGAGAGAGAGAGAGAGAGAGAGGGAGAGAGAGAGAGAGAGAGAGAGAGAGAGAGAGAGAGAGATAAAGCGAGAGAGAGGGGGCGGGGAGTAGGCCAGTGATGACGTCAAATAATGGAGCTGCTTTAGATACTTTTTTATTATGTTCGCCTCCCTCCCTCTTTCTTGCTCCTCCCTCCCTCTCTCTCTCTCTCTCTCTCTCTCTCTCTCTCTCTCTCTCTCTCTCTCTCTCTCTCTCTCTCTCTCTCACCCGGTCTCTCTCTTTCTCTGACTTCTCGCACCTTCTTATCTTATTTGTTTTTTAAATCTTATACTTGCCTATCTCTTTTCTTGTCTATATCTCCTCCCGTTAACTATATCTCCCTCTCTCTCCTCCCTTATCTCCTCGGTCGCCTGCAAGACGTCGATCTCCGTTGCCCCGCCCGGGCCGGGCGCGCCCCCCACCACCCCGTCCGTCCGGTAATAAAGCAGCGAGGTACACATCGTCGCTAGCGCCTCCTAGCGCGAGTAGCGCCTCGTGGTACTGCCCGCCGCCGCCTGGCGATTAAGGGGAGAACAAAGTGGCCGGATGGGAAAGAAGCGAGCAGGCCTTCCTTTCGTCATATATATAGGTATATATACCTTTTACGAGGCGGAGCGACAGCACTAGAAAGTGTGTGAAATTCCCCGCTCCCGCGCATTTGTATTCTTGTCCTTTGCTTTCTCCCCAAGCAGGTGTAAAATCCTTTGGAAATTTAATGAATTCTCCTTGTTTGGTCAACGATTTCGATCTAGTCATTTTGACATGAAAACTCTGTTCCACAAGTAATAATAATTTCAAAACAATTAAGTAATAAAATTGTGACTTTTGAAATTTTAGTCGTGTCAACAAATGATATTGTCATTCAATTTGATAGAAATTTTAATTAAATTCATACGGATAATCAAAATTTTATGACATGATAAGTTAAAGTTACATGAAGAGGAAAGAAAAAACACGTCAACGGTTCCTGCAATATAATTGAAAGGGTCCAATTTTCACACATTGAGTACTGTCGAACAGGGTGTATACTTTTGAATGCTAAAAGAAAATTCGCGTATATTTGCAGAGGACAAAGAATGAGGAACGCTTAAGCTCGACACAATCTGGCGGTCAGCTTATCGGCCCGACATTGGCCCGAACTACGTTTTCCTTACTGGTGAAACGAATGTAGAAAGTTGTACACCAATTGGTGTTTGGTTCCAAATGTGCAAATGATGAACACTTCGTGGTGTCGAAGTGAACTAAACATCAATAACAAGTGTGCAATTCTTCTACACTTCGCAAACAACGTTTAGTAAACCGCACATCACTTATGGTGCGCAGTTACTCGACGTGTTCCATTGATTCCATAGAGCTGGTTCGAGAGTCCTTGTGTGCAAAAATACTACACTTGGGTGTCTATTAACTAAACATTGTGTAATGTCTACTTAAACTCGACACCATGTAATGTTCAAAATCATAGATTAAACACGTAAGTGTTCAATAATTGCTCATTTGTTTTACCAGTGCTTTTCATTATCGGCATCCACAAGCGTTTAACCTCTTGTCACTGCGTCAAATTAACATTTTTCTCATGACTGTGTAAGAGTTGAATTTATTGCTGGAAAGGGTGGGGCAGTTCGCGATGATACATCTTCCTGTGTGCTCAAAGGGCCTGGACTCTGTGGAGCTGCGCGGCCCCGTGCCACCGTGCTGCCCGAGGGGTCCTTCACTCAAAATCAATGTAAACTTTCTAAAAAAATCATTGAAAAATCAGAAAAATCATTTTTAAAAAATAAGAGAAAAAAATCAGTAAAAATCAAGGAAAATTACGGAAAACCAGAAAAATTATAAAATTCGGTGTACGCTTCAATTTATAGAGAAGGACTTCCCCTCGGTGCTGCCCGGGCCGGTTCGACCTTGCGCGAGGCAGGGGGGACGGGCCCGGGGACGGGCCCTCCCTGGCCTGAACCTGGTCCCAGGAGGATCCTCACGGGCCGTCCTATCTTCTCTTCCCAGCATCCACTCCTGCAAGCCCGTTTATTATTGCGATTATGTATATTATCACATCTTATTCTAGAATTACGTTGTCATTACCACGATGAGCAACAGCGAAAAACCCGGCATGGATCGTGTCTTTTTGTGTCGGTTTTTTACTTTCTACATTGAATGTATTCTCGTGAATGTTTTTCATTTTTAAGTGTACCTTTTGACGTGCGTTGCTTTAAATTTTACGAATTTTGCAGTAAAATTACTAGCTTATGCTTATGATTTGCAAAGTTGTTTTCGGGTGCATCTGCACCTTTTCCAATTTTTTTTTCCGTAGTGATTGATGGCTATGTACCAGCCGTATACTAGCAGACTAATTTCACGTATTCGAAAGTTTAAGCGAAAGACGGCATAGGCGGCAAGGACGCTACTAGGTATAGTAGCCCGCGCCATCCTTTCCCAAGCCTTCCCATTTCTCTTTCTAGCTGTACCAGCTCGCCACTCCCCCCCCCCTACCCTGCCTGCCCCCCCCCCCCCTCTCCGCATCACCCTAGCTCTTCCTTTATCGTCATCTCTTTCGTTCCTCCCCGCCGGGCTGGCTGTTGTCGGGAACCATTTTCGTTAATTGAGAGGACGCCGCGGGCAGCGGTGATTTGAATCGCGCGCCCCTTTTCAGGGGACCAGTGTTGCTGAATGGATGATGGCAGACTAACAGACTAAAAATAATGTTTCGTGAATTCATTGGAAGCATCTCTCCTGTCTGCGTGTGTGACGTTTCGGTTTCCACTTTATTAAATAAAAAGTAAATTATGCAGTGTTTTCTTGACAGTTTATAGGATACTGGCAATTTATTGTTACTGCAGTAGTCCTCTTTTCCTTTTTATATTCATCTGCTTGCAAAATAATGTATTTCGAGTTAAGATTTAAAAGTTTTGTCCTATTCCAATGGCACATGGGTGCGAACCGCTCTTTACTTCCTGTGATGCAGCTCGCTAGCTTCAATATTTTTAGGTCAGATTGGCGGGAATAACTGAGTATCAACAAATCTCGGTAGACTTTACCTTTACTTTGTTGGTAAAGCGTACGTACACCATTTTGTTACGTCCCTATAGGGTGGGTGTGGGTGTGGGTAAGTTGGATTCCAGATCGCGCTTGCCAACTATTTGCACCAATGCGCCTCACTTTGCTTGCACTGTACCCACACTGGAAAAACAAAAGTACTTCGTCTGCCACCCCTCACATCACTGGAAATAAAGGAGTCGCCTTTGTCGATCTTGCGGGAGAGCGACTTTTCTGTTCCTAATTTTCATGCTCCTGGTAGAGCGACATGGATGAACATCGCTCTGTAAGAGTCACTTTGATGACTCTTTTTGAGTCAAATCATCAAATGTCACTCTTCTGGAGCGATTTAAAAACTCCAGAAAATACTCGATTTGAGTCGTTTTAGCGAAAGGCACTTTTACTAAGCGATGGAAGAATACTCCGCTCATTACAGGCGAGTAATGTGACTAGTACATTTCCAGTGATGGTAAATAAATATCTCTGAAACCGAGGGCCCATCTCTCATATGGGTAGAAAAGGACAGCGCATCTTAAACCGAGGTGTGATTTCGGATTCCGAGATTTTCGTTTACAATGCAGGGGCGCGACTGCAACAGTGACTTTACAGAGGTGCAATTACCAGCTAAAGATGTGATTTTAACGAGGAGGAAACAAGTCTGAAATTTTTGTACACCTCGTAATTCAGGAAAAAAAAAAAGAAATAGGAAAATCTAGAAAAATATAGGAATATTCTAAAAAATTCACTTAAAAATTGGTAAAATTCAAGGAAAAATTAACTGAAAATTCACAAAAATTCAGAAAATTTGTACATCAAGATTCAAATTTGTTTCTTCTGCGGATTTGAAGCACATTTCTTATTCGCTTTCCATGGAAGGCATCAGTGAAACATCGTGCTCTTACACACAGGTAGGACAGCATGAGTAGCACTGTTTTTTTTGTTTGTTTTTTTCCCCCACGTTGTAATTTCTCTCCTGGTTTGGTCACAACGGCGCTGGCTTGCGCTCCGGCGCCGCGCCCCGGGCCCCGGGCCGCGGGACGCGCCAGCTATCACATGCGCAGTTCAGCATGCGCATTGGTCGGTCGCGGTGGGGGCAGCGAGGAGCCCCCCGCGGGGGTAGGGGGGGGTGGGGGTGGAGGGGGGGAGGGCCCTGTGTGGGGCTCGCTGCTCACGGCCCCCGCCGTGCTGAACCACTTGTTGGCAGAGAGCTGGTGACGTCGGTGGTGTAGGCCGAGTCCCGCCGCCCCTATAGCCCTCCGCGCCACTGGAAGCAGCTCAAGTGTGTGTGTGTGTGTGAGCGGGTGTGTGTGTGTGTGGTTGTGTGTGAGATTGAGTGAGCGAGGAGGGGAGCGTGTGCCCGCGTGTGCAAGTGCGTGTGCGTTCGCCGTCACGTCGGCAGGCCGTGTAGAAGCTCGGATACTTGAGGAGGGCGACTTGGATTTCCTCTCTCTCCTGCGCCCGCTGCTGCCGCTGCGGACCCCGCCCGGCTCCAGTCCAACAGGTACGGCGCGCGCGCGCGCGGACTCCTCGGCGGGACTCGTTTTTAGACAGGAAAAGAGCGAAATAATGATGTTTAGGTGGTTTCGAGTTTGGAAGGTGTGTGCGCGGGTCGCGCGTATGAGGCGGCCATTTTCCGAGAGTGCAAAGAGTGCGGGCGCAGCAAGGTTGAGGTGTGTGAGGACCTCTTCGACGAGACGCAAGGGGCTTCGGTGTGACAAAAATTATCCCAACGCAGTCGATTCAAGGGTCATGGACCTTACCCGTATCGACGCACGCAGGGAGCCGCGATTCTGTCCATTTTACTCCGCTGTGTTGTGGCCGTTTCGCTTTTTAACTGGCGTCTTAATGTTTGAAAGAGATTGAAAATCAAGGGAGGTTTCTTGGCCTACCGTGTTTTCGCACACTCGTACCTTCCCATAAAAAAGGAATGAAAGAGAGAAAAAAATGCTTTTTATAAATAGCACTGGAATTGCAATTTCTATGTTTAATTTCTTTACTCTAAAATCTAAATTTTATGTTCAAAAAGAACGATTCAGTCTAACAAAAGCAAAATTTGTAAAGAAGCGAAAAAAAAATTAATCTACAGCTAGTTGTTTTGTCAATATCACTGTAAATCTGAGAGTCATGTTTCTGACTGAAATTGAGCGAGGCATATAACATCGCCCTAAAGGAGTGAGGAAATTCTATATCGCTCATTTGGAGTGATAAGCCTCACTCAAATCGAGCGAGATCACTAGATATCGCACGTTTTCAGTCATTGAAGCGACTCAAAAGGAGTGATATTTAATAATATGACTCCCCAGGAGTGACAAAATTTGGGTCACCAATCTCGCTCTCCTGAGAGCGAGATTTCTCACTCCTCGATTTACAGTGATTTCAACAGTCAATATTTCGGCAAGCGACAAGTCTGTTAAGTGGAACTAATTTGTCAACCCATCCTCGAAAGGCATCAAGAAAAACAATAGCCTTTCGTATTTGAAGAAAATTGTTGTTTAGCAACAAATATGCTGATTTTCCTCACTACAAATATGTTCTCACGATTTACCGCGTTTAAGTGTAATTTCCCCAAATCATTACAAATATTGTTATGCCACAGCATATGTTGTTACCGAACAGCTAATGTGATTAAAAAGAATAATTATCAGATGAAATTTTACTGAAAATTAAATGGTGAGACATCTCACCAAATCTCGGCGATACAAAAAGTCAAACCGAAAAAAGATGATACGCAAATGTTTTACAAAAAAAGCGAGATACTTCAGTATACGACCGAAAAAAGATAAGACATCAGTGGGGCTGTCCTTTGATATCCTTGAAAAAGTATCATAAGGTCATACACTGGGGTATCACCCTTTCGGTCATACATTTGAATATCACCTTTTCTCAGTCAGACACCTGTCTCGCCCCCTATAAGGCAAGATGCCTGATCCTTCGATTTTCAGTGATATCTTTTTAAGAATCAACATGGATCGCACCTTACATGGAATCTGTTGTTCATACATGAGCTTGCCATTCAGAGTAACATTGTCTCGTAAAAGCTTTCTTATACAGCTTGCGGATATCTTCCCATTTCCATCTGTCACTGTGCTAGTGCTGCACCTTTTGTCAACGTCGCGTTTCCCATAACCTTCGCAATTCACCATTTTCTGCGTTTAATTAAATAACCTGAGCCTAAGTCCTCTGATTCACTCTAGTTTCTAATGCCATTATTGAAATGCGTAGGCGATCGCCATTATCTCTTGTAATCTGACGACAATTGAGTCGCCCCGTGAACTCTCTGTCTCAAGGCGATGCTTCTGGCTCCTCTAATTGTTCCTGCCCCTTTGCCCCTCCCCTCCCTCCACCCCCGCGCCTATGGCTTGCTATTCCATTGATTTTGTTGTGCAGAGCCTGCACACGAAAACCGTTTGCACTCTGGTATTATCTTCAAAATGACGTTCGAGTTTACCAGCAGTTTTCGCCAAAGCCATCACATTATTTCCGAGTATTTCCTCCAGTACAGATTCCGTAATGCATACCTCTATGTAATCAGAGACCAGTGTGTACACTGTTAAACCGAGTGTACAACACTTTCCTTGTTGAACAATCCCAAGTGTATTACAGTCGAGTTGAACTCTAAAATTAGCTAGTTAAACACTCGCAATTGCTTTAACTCTTGGTTTGAACACTTGTACAACTTGGAGTTGTACAAGTTGCACACTTGGTTTCACAGTGTAATCAGGCATACAATACACACTATTTAAGGCGTTGGGTGTGCGATTGGGACGACGCCCACTCACCAACACACGTGTGCAACGTTCGCACGGAGGTTATACCGGGAAAGATTCACATCGTGGGAGAGGCACATACTGGAAGAGGTACATCCTGGGAGAGCTCCCCTTCCCGCCCACTCCGGAATGCCACTATCACTGATATCTCAAGGTCTCTCGCTGCCATATTGGAACGCGTGATGCCGCCCCCTTCCCCCACTTCCTCTCTCTCTCTCTCTCTCTCTCTCTCTCTCTCTCTCTCTCTCTCTCTCTCTCATCAGCATCCGCCGACTGGTCGGTCTGGCTGGAGTAAAGTTTTTAGAACCCCCTCCCCGCCCATCCTCTTCTCTCTTCCCTGTCAAACCCCCCCGCCCCATCCCCCCCCCCCGACCCCCTCCTCGCCCCCAAACCCGCCCCCATTCAATCTCCCTCCACCTTAACCTGGCATCCAATGCATTGCGATTGATTTCCCCCGTTTGTTTTGTGTAGCGTGCTGTAGCAGCAGTGGTCTGACTGCTCTGACGCGCGTACCATTTTTCTTTTGCCCCACGTTTGCTTGCGTTTTTTCCCCCCACCCACAGTTTATATATTGAAACTGGAACGCGGCCGGCGGGCCCGGGCCGTGGGCTCCATGAAGCATCGCCGCGCCACGCATATCTTCCGGCCCGTGCACGCCGATTGTTTGACAACGATTAACAATTTGCATGTAAAAAAAACGTCAAATGTGCACTAGAGTGACTTTGCTCTCTTTTCTTTTTAGACTTCGCCTTTCATTGCCACACTGAAAACTCTATAAAGAGCATTATTGCTCGCTTGAATTGTAGTGATCGTGGATTGCTCATTGAAGTCAGCGTGATCATGGATGCAGGCTTAAGTAAGTGTGGGCATTGAGATGATCGCGCTAACTTCAGCCTGCATCCCTATTCTCAAGCTACTGAGTGCGTTTCTCAGCGCGAAGAAAGCGCACTCAAATTGGCACTGCTTGAAAACGAAGACGTCGTTTTCTCCGTGAGCGTGAGCATCCGGGTGTTTTCAGTGCACATTAATGCGTGAAATATTTTTGGTGGTTTACTTTATTTTTTTTTGTGATAATTTTCTCCGTTCGTAAATTGAAGATACGAAACATAATGTATTGCTAATTTGCGACGGTCCACTCCGGTTTCACAATTGTAATCGTATCGTCACAGATGTGGAAAACCCCGTGAAACATTTTTCCTATGTTTGAGTAATGGAATATTGGGACGAGATGCAGCTGCCACATTTTTCTCTCGGACTGATCGACATTTGCTGCTCGGGAGTCGGTACGGGAAAATAGGTTGGTTCGTATGGCTGGGTTCGTTGCATAGCGGTCAGCGAATTCTGTGAAACGTCTCATCAATAACTTGATTATTTTATCAAACGATTAGGTGCGGAATAAGAGCTTTTAAAGAAATTAGGAAACAAAACCTTCTGTTATCAAGGAGAACACTAGCTCCTCGAGCTGATCATTTGCCCCTATAAGCAAAGTGTTCGCACACTAACGGGGCTATGTACTATTTTGTTCATAACTACGTACAACTGTGCACATATGTAACTTACGCTCAATATTCTTACATAATTACGCACAATATCGTGATTTTGTACATAAACTACGCATAATTTCGTACGTAATTTTGTAGAAAATTGTACGTAAGTTACGTATGTGCACAGTTGTACGTAGTTATGCACAAAATACTACATAGCCCGTCCGTAAGTGTGCGTTTGGCCACCTTGAAAATTTCGCTTGCCGCTATAAAACAAGCCCTTTGATGTAGGAACGAACTTTTTCTTTTCGTTGGAGATAGACAACCTTTCATATTACACTTTAGAGAACTAATGAAACGAGTGCTAAAGGAAAATTAGTAGAAATATTGGCTTGAGCTAAACTTAATTGGCTGACCTAAAAATTAATTGGATGGGTTAAAAATTAATTGGCTTAGCTAAAATGAAGAATGAAATTGGAACTCTAAACTCTGAGCCCTGTTAGAGAGCGTGCGTCGAGCACGGGCGGCGCCAGGCGTCAGACGCGGGATGAGGACAGACAAGCCAACCACGATTACAAAATTGTAACAACCATTCGCAAATGAACCTAAATTTGATAAAAACCAAAAACGTGGAGAGAGATCAATTTAAAGTTTAAAAGTTACGGCATTTAACTTCAAACCGCGGGCCAAAGTGGACGCACTTTTATCTCAGCTTCACACGTGTATATGGTTGATATACATGTATATTAATAATATGTCTGCTTTTATTAGTAATAGAGGTAAAAAAAGCCTCATGCAGTGCAGACCCAAGGCCTGACGAGGCCTGTCGGACCCCTCCCACCAGTAGTAATTAGTCCGGGGCCGCCCGCCCGGCTACCCCTCTCCACCCCGGCACCGCCCACCCGCAGGTGAAACATTTCGCCAAGTTGGAATAACGTCACATTATTTAATTCGGGCCTGCGGCGCTTGGAATTCTCTGCCGAACAGACCGCCTATATATTACCCCGCTGCTGCGGGGGCGGGCCAGGGGCCAGCGGGAGAGGGGATCAGAGTGAATAGCTGGGAGAAAGAGAGAGGGGCAGCGAGGGAGAGAGCGAGAGAGCAAGCGAGACAGCAAGAGCGACAAAAAGAGAGATGGAGAGAAGGGTGTTGGCTCGTGAGGGGAGGAACAGAAATGGAGAGAGTGAGGTGAGAGAGAGAGAGAGAGAGTAAGGTGAGAGAGAGAGTAAGGTGAGAGAGAGAGTAAGGTGAGAGAGAGAGAGAGAGAGAGAGAGAAAGAGAGAGAGAGAGAGAGAGAGAGAGAGAGAGAGAGAGAGAGAGAGAGTGAGTGAGAGAGAGAGAGAAGAATTGTGCGCCGTGCCGTCGGGGCAGTAGAGGTGTTAAGGTGCCTGGTGGGGTGGGGCCCCTACTCCTTAGTGAAGACAATGGCGTGATGTCTGGTTTGTGAGGGGTTATATAATTTGGACGCAAGTTTGTCCGGCAAAACCGCCAACGCGGCGGGGCGGGAGACGGGGGTGGGCGGCCGGTCACGGCTGTGGTCGTGGTGGTGCGCCGCTGGCTGCGGCTCGCAAAAAACAATCACTGCACTAAATACCCCCCCCCCCCCCCTGCCGGAAGAAAAAGGTTGAAATTAAGGTTTTGTTGCTGCTCCTTTTTTTTGTCGTTGCTGCTGCGGTCGAGCTTGTTATTCGCTCGAGCTGTAGCTCTCGCATCGTCACCTCCAGCATGCGGGGGTGTGGGGGTGAACGAGGGACTGTGTTTCCCATGGTGGCAGCCCTGGTCACACGCACGCACGCTACCCCCTCCCCCTCTCCGCCCCCACCCCTCAGACCCGGCGGCGGCGGCGCCCCCGACCGCGCGGCCTGACCCTAGTCCCCCGCCACCCCCACCTCGGCAGCACAGACAGGAAAAGATATCGTTTGCTGGTGGCGTCCCAATATAGCCCTCTTTACCCCTCCCCTCGCCCTGCCCCCCCCCCCCCCTGGCGCTTCTTTTTTTGGATCCCTTGCGATTCATTTTCCCCCCGCAGCGAGGTCCGGCCTGCAGGCCGCCAGTAGTTAGGTGGGGGTCAGCAGCGCGCGAACGTTCTCGCCACCCCTACCCCCCTCTCCTCTCCCCCCTCCCTCCCCCCGCTGCCCCATGCCGCGTGACATTTGGACCCCCTCGCCTCTCTCATCCCCCCTCCTCCCCCGCTGAGAGCACTTTGCCGCGAATCAACAGGGGGAAAGTGGCAGCAAAAACGGGAGAAGGGCGGGGAGTGTCAGCAATTAGGAGATGACTCCTTCTCCCCCTCCTCCCCCCTATTCTTTCTTGTGACCCCTTCTCTCTCTCTCTCTCCTGTCTGCCGCTCTTTTAAAGGTCTAGCCTCGGCTGACCTCGTTTCCTTGGCCACCACTACTAATGAGGGATTACCTAGGATATGTGTGTGAGAGGGGAGGGGGAGTGTGTGCGTGGAGGTGGAGGTTGCATTGGCATGGGGTTCTATTCTCGCAATCGATAAGCGATTTGGCTTCTACCGAACTGGTCGGTCGCAAAAGGCGCTGTTCAAAGACGCATAGCATCATCCTTCCCCCACATTGGTGGAGGCTTCTTGCAAGGTCCCGTACCCTGTGAAAAATAGTTGTTGGTTTACGGGAAAATTATCCTCGAAGTGAAGTTGTAAAATTTTTATTACAAATCGTAACACTGCAAGCACTATACGTATCGACTTAAAATTCAATCACGAGCAAGATAGACTGTCGTAAACATACAAAATATTTTGTTAATATCGTAATGTAACCTAAATCTACAATGATAATTTTCTAAGTGTATACGAGGACCCTTGCTTCACCTCCTGTATGTCAACGAAATTTTGCTCGATCGCCAGAAAATGATTTTTAATCGACCGATTGAAACCTGCTTAGCGGTTCGAGGTCTACAATAGCGCTTCCAGCCGCAGTCGAGCTGGCTGATGGGCTAGCTGCCTGCCCACGTTTGTGTGCGCGGGGAGCTTTCAGCAAGTAGTTGGAGACGACCAAAGTCACAGCGCGCCTCGCAACAGCGCGATGGAAACTCCCTCCCTCCCGCCCGAGCCGAGCGAGATGGGGCCGGCCGGCTTTAGACGTTATTCCCCCCTCATCTCGCGCGCCGGAGAATACAGCGGAGAAAAATACGATGAAATAAAACACAATGGAGGTAGACGTTCGGAATGTCGAATCGAGAATTGGATCGGTCTCCCCCCGCCTCCTGGGGGCTTGCCTCGGCTCTCCCCGCGCCCAGCTCCGCCCCGTCCCATCCGAGGAAGAAACAACTCTGAATTGCAGTGTGGAAATGTTGTGAATTTACGAGAAATTTTTTGTAACCTATCTGAGAAGAAACAACTCTGAATTGTAGTTTGCGAATGTTGTTAATTTTCGTGAATTAAGTAAATTTTCCAGATTTGTTATTGAATGTTTGTGAATTTTTGCTTCAATTTTACCTGATTTTTTTTTTTGTGAATTTTCTTGAATTTTACCTGAATATCTTTTCCGACTCACGAAGGTGCACAAAAATTTCAGAGTTGTTCTCCTCTCGCCCCCATTCCACCCTTAGCTCGCCCCGCCCATGGGCATTGCATTGAACAACTGGTCGCGCACGTGTCTTCATGGCCAGTGCAGCCATGGTTCGCCCCGGGGCCTGGCCCGGCGCAGGCCGACTCACCTCCAAATTTTGCCTTCACCTCTTTGCTGAGCGTTCCAGCAGTGAACCGTCGTGCTCTTAAAACCCAAAGCGAGGGATACAAAAACTCAGTAAAAATAAGTGTGAGACCAATGGCATGGCATCACTGTAAGAAACGCAGGGAAACCCATCACTGTGAAAAAATATCTATGGTAGACTTACGATCTATTTTGAAAATTATGATTTACGAAATATGCTGTAAACTTACGATAACCCTTTCTTGCTCGCAGTACGAGAATTACACGGAAAATGCAAGGTAATACATGAGAATAATAAGTAATTTATCAAAATACTTATCAAAAATACAAGGAAAATACAAAAAAAAGAGAATGATACAAGAAAGACATCCCTAGTAACACGAGATTCCCGCCCGGCTGCCGCCCAGGTGACGCTGCGGCGTCACCCGTTAACGCGGCGTTAACGCCGGCGATGACGCAGCGTCATACGAAATGGCACAAAATAAAATGATGCCCAGGAGTCGATTCCCTACGTCGCCACATTGTTGTTCGCGTTAACGCCTCGTCCACGACTGCCGTCCACGCCGCGTTAGTGTGGGGCATTATCGCTACAATACTCGAAATGACACAACGGCTACAAGCTGGCGGGGGTCAGCAGCCCTGGACGACTAATGCCCCATCATCGTCTTGGCGATAGTCGGAATGTCGCTAAAATATCGGTAACGCAGCGTCAGTGGGCAAAAAGCGAATTTAGAAAAAAAAATCAGTGCGGATTAGAACATGCTATGTTGAGCTTACCAGCCTGCTCCTCAACCAACTGAGCCACATGCGCTTCTCTACGAGAGTGAGTCCTCTGAAGGGACCTGTTTCAGGCAGGCCGGTCTGCCGTATTGCCACTGTTCCTGCTATGGGAACGCCGCGACGATGGAGAGCGTCAGTTCATGAGGTTGATCACCGCGGTCCGAGAGGCATTACTCAGAAATATTCCAAGTCTGGACTCTCTCGCACCGTGCTTAACTATTGACTCTTGGACGATTAACGCCCCGGCGTTGACGCCATAATAACAATGAGGCGTTAACGGATTTCGGTAACAGCCATCGCATTATGGTGGCGCTATTAGTACGTTATTTTTCGAGAATCAACCGCGAAGATTTTATGGCCTCAATATTGTGTGATCGGTACCAGCGCCAAAGTTCTCGCCTGGTTAACGCCAAGACGTCCGTATCGCAGGTCTCGCCGAACCGGTGAGCTGCGCACCAATGCAAAGCGTGTGTGTATTTGAGAGATACTCGTGCGCTGACGGGGCGTTCTGGATGCAGATTAAAAATTGGTCATTTTCTACCGTGACGCGACTTGCACGCTGCACTCAACAGATAATAACAAACGCGAAATCGTTAACGTTAAAATAATGTGAAGCGTCAAAAAACATTGGCAACTGTTCTTAAAATAACGCCTCGTTGTCGTATGCGCAAGGGCCCCCAGACGTTAACGCCCCGTTACTGTCCCTTCAAGGGACCCACAAGCCTAGCTCCGAAGCTTCCATGCCTACTTGACCTACACGATAAACGCTGATAGTTAACGGCGCGTTAACTAAATTCTAGAAATTGAAGTTAACTTTGTAACTATAGCGAGATAATGATGCCATGCTCACGGTAAACCAACAACCGCCAAAACAATGTCCTTGAGTTATACAAAAATCTTTGATAATATTCACATCTTACCACGCTGCCGGGGCGTTACTGTACGGGCGGCTGACGCCGCGGCGACATTGCGGCGAGAACCCGAGTCATTAATTTCTTGTCATCGAATGACTGATATCGACATGACATTGTACGAGTATACGTCTTTCGGGAAATAGTAACTGATAAATTGACATCAACGCTGCGTTAAAGGCGATCGAGCATAATCAAGGCGGTCAGTGGGCGGCACACGCTCTGTAGACGCCGTAAAATTATTGGGCACCCGGACGGCGTGGGCGAGGCGTGAGCCGCGCGACCGTTGTGTGTTACTAGGGATAGAAAATGTACACAGTAATACACGAGCTGTGAGTGCCCCTCGGGTTACTCACTGTATCTCACGGTGAAATTCAGTGGACGCTTTTATCGTCGTTCAGGAACGGTCGGAATCGGCAGACCCAAAGTAGGGTGCGCGTTAAAGTGGAAAAGATTTCCCCGCAAGAAGCATTAAGCGCGCCCCGCATGTGGATGGGTTGGGGGTGCTTTACGCTTTGCCGCTTGGCTAGAAGCAAATTTTCACTCGGATATATACAGAGGGGCAAAAAAAAAAAAGAGTGTTTGATAGTTATGGGGTGGCGCCGGGCTGCTCCGCCAGGCCCCAGGTGCTGCTTATTAAGGTGCTACGCCATCAGGGGGCGGCACCAGGCGCCCTTACCCTTCAACTCATTTCGAATAATTTACGGTTAGTAAGAGCGGGAAGAACCACTGGTACGCGAATGAGGGGTACGGGTAGGTCTACACTGGAAACGCAAGTGTGCGAAATGTCGTACACTTTAGGGCGTAAAGGTATGAATTTTTCTTGGGAATTCACTCACTTTGGCCTTCAAGTGCACGTATAGGCACTCGCACACCTAGAAGCGTGTGACATTCACGCACTTAAGTTTCCAGTGTAGACGGGCGTGATGGGCGAAAGTACACTCTAAATGACAATTGGCATTTTTGTAACTATCATCGAACGATTCTGCACGTCACTATCTAGATACAATTTTCAACTCTTAATTGTGTGGAGTTCTTTACAAATTGTAACTGTCGGCACACAATATTATACCCAGTCTAGTGACGTACAAAATCGTTCATAGCTAGTTACAAAAAAATTTCCATTGACATTTAGAGTGTAAGAGGGGTAAGCGATGGTGCGGGTGGAGTCGAGCCGGGCGGGGAGAAGGAGGGGTGGGGAAAAAAATAGGTGGGCGGTACTCTTTTAATTAAATTGGTGGGGGGGGGGGGGGGCGCCTACTACGAGCCCATAACCCGCCCCTTCCCCCGACCCAAACATGAACAACTGTTCTTACTTTTGTCCGCTTTGGACCAATTAGCGGACTCGACGCTTCCGCACCCGACGACTCTTTTTTTACTCGCTGTCTATGAGACGGTTGTTGGCGGGGTGAAAAAGAAATGAGACGAAAACGATAAAAAGTTAAAAGGTTTAGAGGCGCTCCCGCTAACTAATTTGTGTGTGGGGTTTATTTTTTTCTTCTTTTTTAGGCCCCCGTTAGGGGTGCCTATTGCTCACGCCCGTGAGTTTTTTATTTATTTATTTATTTATTCTTGACGATGGCCCCTTATGGCAGCGGCCAATCGTGTCGAACCGATTAGTACAAAATTACAATGAAAAATACTACGAAAAATTAGAAAATTTTTGAGGTATGTCCGATGACAAGCTGTCTGTCAGTTTTTGTTTGACACGAGTTTGCATCCCGTATTTCTATGGCAATTGCGAGCCGAGCACCCTGTGCCGAGCCGGGTCACTATTGTTGGAGCTCGACGCCTCGGCGCGCCGGGGAAGAGAGGCGTGGCTGGGGAGGCGCCTGTTGATTCAACTCATGCACAGTAGTTCAAAAACTAAAAATTAGAAGAACACGTTGGAGTAAAAATGTCAATTCAGTGTTCGAATGACCATAGCACAATGAGCCTACAGTTCAAAAATCAAGCTGATCGGACATGTCTTAACTGAAAAGCTAATTTCGAAGTCATTTGATCGACAAGGATGAAATTTGCCATTCGACATAAACTAATGAAACAGATCAAACACTGAGGCTAAACATATTGAGTTACTTAACCAAAAATGTAAAACTTTTGTAGCTCAATATCTACATAGACCATCCGTGAAAGTATTTTATGAAACCAAAACATTAATTGATTTCGAGTTCAGGCGTACCAGAATTTCCTAAAATTGTTTTTTTTTTTAATAATTGTTAATTTGTTTCCCATCTTTGGTTTTTATGGTGATTGCTTGTGGCGCGGCAGCTTTTTTGATCGCTGGCCCGCCGACATTTTGTGTAGCAAAAGTGAGGCATAGATAAAATTAACGATTTGTTTTTCAGAGAGCGTTGTTACTGAATATTATTAAAGTCTTTTTAATTCTTAAGTACGTGTTAAACCTAGGGGGCCGTTTAACGCGTTAGCGTTAGAATTTTTCTGATTTGTGCCGACCAAATAAAAAAGAAGAAAGGTCTGGATATAGCTTGTAAAAAGGAACTCGATAATTTTTCCATCTAAATTTTCATGGACAGACATAGGGATTGTGTACTGTGTACCCCCCTTATCTCAACTGCGCAGGGGGTACAAAGGGTCTAGGGTACGGTGGCCCTTCACACAACGAGAGACTACTCAGCAAGATATAGCGTTGTTATTGCTGTACAATAATCACGCCAACTCGACTGCGTTTGGCTGCGTTTGGCTGCGTTTGGTTCCTTGAGAGATGAGAGAGCGAGAGCAAGTGCGAAAGCGAGAGAGAGAGAGGAGGGGGGGGGAGAGAAGGGGGAGAGGAGCGGGGAGTCACAGCGGCAGAAAAAAAAAGTGGTTTTCTTTGTACGCATGTGTGTGGCTCTGTGTGTGTGTGTGTGTGTGTGTGTGTGTGTGTGTGTGTGAGTGTGTGTGTGTGTGTGTGTGTGTGTGTGTGTGTGTGTGTGTGTGTGTGTGTGTGTGTGTGTGTGTTTGTGGCTTTTTCTTCCCACTGGCAGAGGCGAAACGTGTTGCTGGGTGTAGATCGAGCCATACCCTGCCGCCTGCCTCTTCTTCCCCACCCCGCTCCACCTCGCCCCGCACCTCGCCCCGCACCCCCCGCACCCCGCCCCACTCCCGGACGCACCACGCATTTGCTCTCGCCTTCACTTTATTCCGCACCATCAAGCCTCTACATTCATTCACTCGGCGTGCCCCACTCCTGGATGATTGGGGGAGGGAAGGTGGAAGGGGTGAGGGACTGGTGAAACAGAAAAGATGCACTCTAAATCTTCTACAAAGAATTTTTTTCGTATTTTCGTTACAAAGAACTCTCTGTGCAACCGGAATATACGGGAAATTTCCTTATCGCTGAGCGAAGGGAAGCTGACTCCTGCATGCGATCGGAAGTGTATACTTGGTCACTTGGTCGTGAGTTTGTTCGTTTGTCCTAGCCGGTTCTCCTCTTCAAGAACAGAGGAAATCGTATAAAGTGGTAGTGTTCCGCAATCTACTAATTTCAGTGCTTTAATATTTTTCCAATCTTTGCAAATGAAAGCAGTTTGAAATATTTAAAAGTTTAATTTGAAATTCACTTCTGGAAGGTTGGCAGGCTGGCAGTACTTTAAAGACATTGAGAGGTAGCGCCAGCGCTACCTAGCGGCTGCGCGCGAACTACTTCACGTCAGTCATGCTCAGTGAAAGTGAAAGGCAAACTCGGCCCGCCCGGCGTACATTTCGTCTGTTTACATTATCGGAATTAAATAATTAATCGTCTTTTTCACGTAAGAATCAGTCCGAAGTCGCTTTGAAGGTTGCGGACGTCGCTGCACGAAGTTTCAAGTGTCGTCATTGTGTAGAAGTGTGGGTTCGAGTGATTTGTTGTTTGTTACTGTCTGTGACTTGGGGAGGAGTGAGAAGGGCAGTGCCTCAAAATACTTTTTATTGCGTTGGATTTGTGAAATCAACGTCACGGACTACTGAAATGACAGCCAGTATCGATGGAACTTGGTTGTGTTCTTCTTAGGTGAGTGAGTGACATAACCTAATAACATAGACAATGTTGTTTACAGTGAAGCCAGTGAAGCTGTGAAACTGTTCGGTGAACAGTAGAGCATGGTCTGAGTATTGAAATCAGGTAACCCCATGGCCTGACAAGTGAGAGTTACTAACAGCAACATGATTTCCTTATATTTCGTTTAATTTTGTTTTGAATCCTTGCTTGGTTCCCCAGCGTATTGATATTTTGTTGTGCCACCACAAGTTAACCCCAGCTGAACGATTTCTTAAATGCGGTGTGGATGTTTAATTGTATTAGTGGAAGTGTGCCCCATTTAGACATACAACAAGAGACATTTGTCATAAAAAAAAAAATAAGTTTGGAAATCGTCAACTGAATATTTGGTGTCTCATTATTCTACTAAAGATAAAATATAAAAGTGCGGTTTGAGTATTTAAATCTGACTACTCTTAAACCTAACATGAAACAAGAAAAGAGTTTGGGTATTACTTTAGTAAATTTTGTAGCATTTGGTTCGTACCTAACCTACTCCGTACTTCCCAGTGATACAATTTCTGATTGAGCTACATCATGTGCTTACCCAAACTTATACTCATTGATCCGTTATGCCTATGAATTCAGATTGAAGAAAGGTCACTCCACTAAGTTATTGATAGAGAAAAAAATTGTTTTGAAAACATGTTTATTTTAATGAGATTTGACTCCTACAAATATTAGGGGCGATACTGTGGATAGGATTTAGATGAGGCACGGTACTTGTAATATATTAGTTATGCGAGGAGTGTTTCCATTAAAACAGTCTTTCTAGAACATTGAAGTACATACTTATTATTAGGTAGCCGCGAGGAGTGTTTCCATTAAAACAGTCTTTCTAGAACATTGAAGTACATACTTATTATTAGGTAGCCATATAACCATTGAAATGGCACAATTGTGTTAATTCTATCTTTAATAGCTGACATTCATTTCAAAATAGATTCGCCTCATCATATAAAGGTCTTGATAGTCTTTGTGAATGTTGTGATTGTATTTAAAGTTACTGGCCTCTGTGTCAATATTTCTTGCAATTTCTTTTTAAATCATATTTTAAGTGACCCACTGCTTGCTTACTCTGGATACATGTGAGTTGGTTTGAGGGCAAACTCAATTCAGAAGGATAAGGACTGAGAGGGGGGGAGAAGAGGGGAGGGAGGGGAGAGATGGGAGAACTGTCAGCATGTGATGCAGGTGCATTCTTTCTAAACATGTAAGTGATACTTACCCGCTGATCTCGGATGGGTGGGGGTAAAATGGAGGGGGTCAGGGGGGGAAGGGAACCACTCGAATTGCGGCGCTACCTACCCAGCGCCTACCAGCAGGCAGGAGGGCGGGGCGGGGGCCGGCCAGTAAAAGCCGTTGCTTGAATTGCGGCCTGCAAGCAAGGGGGGTTCCACCCGGACTGCGGCGGTCTGGGGAGGGGTCGGGGGGTTCTGGTTCTGCCCGAATTGCGGCGCAGTGCGCAATGGGTTGCCTACCCGCCTCGGCGCATTATTTTAAAAAAATCCGATATCTCCCCTTGGCACCTGCCGCACGTACTCCCAGTCGTATTACATAATTCTTTGTAATAAAAGAATTTTCTTTGTAAGAATTTAAAAGTGTGGCGAGAAAGAAGTTGTGGAGCTGCTTGTGCGCAAGGAACTAGTGAGCGCCTGCGGTCGGGAGGACTGGCAACCCGAACTCGTGTGTGTTGGACGGGTCGGCCGGTCATCTAGGCGGCCTCCGTGTGGGCGAGAGACTGAGGCTCCGGGCCGGGGCGCGTTCTGCTCATCCTTGTTCACTCTTAAATTCTTACAATGAAAATTATTGTATTACAAAGAGTTCTGTAGTGTAAACAAAAATATTTGTAATACCGAAGAAAATTTGTTTGTAAGACAGACAAAAATGTTTGTAATTCAAGGAAATTTGCTGTATACCGTTGCACAGAATTCTTTGTATTTTACCAAAAAAATCTTTGTAGAAGATTTAGAGTATTCTCACGTCGGTCACCTCATGTCAGATTCGGTTATTTTTGGACGTCAGCTAGGGTTGGTGTACTCCGTTCCTCTGTCACGAACAAATATATGTGACAGAAGTAACATCCGAAAGTCACACTTCTCAGTCATAAAGGGGAGTGACGTCACGCGCAGTCTGAATGAGTGTTATTTTTAAAACGATATTGTTACGAGCAGGTGCTTTTCCCCGCACCGTATATCGCTCTCCCTCGCACAACGCAGGCTCTGTCGCTTAGCAGCTCGACGAACCCCGCCCTCCCGAACGATATCGAAAAGGGGTTTGCAGCGACGACAAATCTTTATAAAGGTTTCCATTTTTTTTCCCCTGTGTGACATGACGACGCAGCACGGGTCTCTGGGATTGGGTTGGCAGCTCCTGATACAGGTCCTTGAGGGTCCTCCCCCATCCCTCCAGGCCCCGCCCTACTCCCCGGGGCCCCGGCGGGGGTCCTGCAAGGGGGGTGAGGGGGATGGGGGGGGGAATGTCCTGCCGGGTCCTGCTCGGGTCGGAGTGGTCCCGCACGTGATCGCAAGGACGTGACTGATCACTCATTGCGCCGCTGGTGCCGCTGCTCCGGAAACCTTAGTGTGAGACAGTCCCAAACGAGATCACTCGGACAAAATGTCAACAGGAATTTTTTTTTAAGGTTTTGATTTTTTCTTTTGGTTTTCAAGAGAATAATCAAAATGTCTGGCATTTTGATAAATTTTGATGTTTTTCACATTATTTCTGACTTTTTCAATTTGTTTCCGTCTTTAAAAAATCATTTCTTATAGATTTTCGGATTTTCTTGTAACGTTCCTCTTGTTTTTATTTAGATTTTAAAAAAACGTATTTTGGATTATTAAAATGATGTGTTGGGGGCCGTACACAATGATTTTTCGAAGTGATCCTTCCCTCGGGACTAAAATGGTCCTACACTCTTTGGTCCGCGAACGTTTGCCTCACACCTGAGGGTGTACGACGCGTTGGTCCAACCACAATGTGCCAGACCCGTTGATTTTCCCTCCTAAAGGGCACTCGAGGGGGCTGGACCGTGTTCGACTGGCCACACTGGCTATAATTTTAACACTTCGCGCCCAACTCCCGTCAAGATTCGGTGTCTCTCGCTCAGGCTACCGCAATTTTTTTGAATCAAGGTTTAACAGCCGAATCCCACTCAGTTCTCTTGAAATATACGTAAAATTGGAGTAACAGTTTTACTCCGTTATTAGGCACGAAATCGTACACATGTTACGCATGCACGGATTCGTGCTCAGTTCGGAACAAAAATTGTCCCTAGTATTTTAGTGTGTATAATTGCCTCCCGCTGCAATTAAAAAAAAAAAAGAATAAAAAAGAGATCGTCCCGCTTTTCCCAATCGCCGCGTGGAGGCGCCTCATGGCATGGCTCAGTATCATTCATTCCCTTTTTTGTCTTTTTCTCTTTTTGTGTCTTTTCCCAAGTCTCCGCCACAATCCGTCTGGAAACCCTTCAATCAGACCGGCCTGAGGGCTGGCGGCCTGGGCCCGGGCCCGCGGGCTGCGTAGGGCCCAGCCCAGCTCAGCAGCCCCGTCTCCCTGCCTGCCCGCCTTTGGGGCCACTTAGCCACCGGGAACGCACCCCCTGCCCTCTCCCCCTTCCCCGCGCCTCACCTAACCCTGTCATCTTGCACCCCTCCTTCTATTTGCTAACTCCCCCCCCCCCCTCGCTCCCCGGCGCGGCGCCATCGAGTACAACCGATCGACCCGCAGAGTATTTCGGGGAGTTTCCCTCGCGGGCGGCCCCTCCGCTGGCAGCCCCGCCGGGGCTCCTGGAGGACGGAGAAAGAAAGAAGCGGAAGGAGGTGGACAGGGGCGCGATGCAATATACGCGCTAACTTAAGAGTTAGATGGGAAAAACTGCAGAATACCCCTGAGAATACCCGACATTTTTACGGAAAACAAGGCCAGTGTGCAAAATATCCTCGTAAGTCTACGAATTTTTTTTTTTTGTAAATTTTGATTTGCCCACTCTAACATACTAGGGACAATTTTTGTTCCTAATTGAGCACGAATCCGTGCATACGCAACATGTGTACGATTTCGAGCCTAATAATGGAGTAAAACTGCACAAAAGTGCACTTTTACTTCTTTATTTAGGAAAGAAATCGTACACATGTTGCGTATGCACGGATTCCTGCTCAATTAGGAACAAAATTTGGATTATTACTTCTGCATGTGTATTGAGTTTTTATTTCACAACTTGGACCATTCTAAAAATACCAAGAAGGCATTGCTGAAAATTGTGAGAGTGTGTTGAAGAATTATTGCATATTTCACAGGTACATATATAAGTTAATACTCAGTTAACAATTGATGTCAATGACGGTCTGAGATTGTATGCTACAAAGATCTGCACGGGTGTTGCCGTTTCCATCGAGTACGGAAATCTCCGGTTTAAAAAAGCGGGGCATGACCTGACATTTTTTTTTTTATCGTATTTACCTTGCGTCTCTCTCTCTCTCTCTCTCCCTCTTCTTTCGTTTTTTTTTATTTTTTTTATTTCCTTTGGTCCACGATTATCCTCAAAGAGCCTGCCCCAGCCGATACCGCCCGCAGGTACAGATAATCGTGGGGACCTAATCGCGGTCTCTGTTGCCTCAATAAACTTAAAGTCACTGCGGAGCGCCCTCCACCAGCTCTCCCTCCCCCGAACCGCGACCCCCTCCCCCCCCCCCCTTTCCTCCTCTCTCTACCTCAACCCACGCAAGCTCGCTCAACCCCGCTTCTACTCCTTTGCCCAACCGCCGCGCTCGCTGCGCTAGTCTTTGCCACAACTTCGTTTCTGGAAGGATGCGCGCGGAAAAACTGTTGACTTTCCTTGTCTCGTTGCCTTCTCTCCCTCTCTCTCTCTCTCTCTCTCTCTCTCTCTCTCTCTCTCTCTCTCTCTCTCTCTCTCTCTCTCTCTCTCTCTCTCTCTCTCTCTCTCTCTCTCTCTCTCTCCCCCGCGCTCCAGTCTTCTTTTCCCCCAACTTTTCGGCAGAGGCAGACGCCGACGCCGGTGCTTCCTTTCCCTTTCTCCCGTGTGTGGCGCTCTGCTGGCGCTGCGAGGCGGCATCGTCGCGCAGGAATGTTGCGCCTGAAAAAGTTTGAGTCAACACCAGTCCCCTCCCCCCACCCCTCCCCTCCCCTATCCGGGCCCCGCGGCCCCGAGCGGGAAACCTCCCCCAAGGCCAAATCCAACCAGCCCCGAACCATTCGTCTTGGGCCGGGCTCCCAAATCAGTGTCTTCAAAGACGGAAATGAAGCCTGGGCCTCTGGGCGGATTTCTCTTGACCCATGGCCGTCAGTGTGCCCCTTACTACCACTCCCTCACTCTCTCTCTTTTCTCGGCAGCAGCCTCGCTAGCCCCCTCTCCCCCCTCTCCCCCTACAGATGGATCTCTCTCTCTCTCTCTCTCTCTCTCTCTCTCTCTCTCTCTCTCTCTCTCTCTCTCTCTCTCTCTTTGATTATACATAGAGACAATGCGAGGAAGAAATGGCTCAAAACAAGAAACTGTGAAGACTATGAATATTTCAGAACACTAAGAAACAGAACAAAGCAAACAATAAGAAATTCAAAATCGAAATACTTTCATAACCTATTTGATAAGAAGAACAAAACAGAAAAAGACATTTGGAAAGCTATTAAATCCCTTGGTGCAAGCAATTCTCAACCGATAATGAATCCATCTTCAAACATCAAGGCCAATGGTCTCAATGGGTACTATAGCAATGTTGGGAAACCAAGAGATAATGAAGCCATTAATATATCAATGGAAACATACCAGCTCAAGGAAAAGCCAAAATATGAGAAGTTTTATTTCAGGTATGTACCTCCTAAGGAGATAATAACAGTAATCAATAAAATCACATCATCAGCAATTGGGCCTGATCAAATACCAATAAAATATATAAAGTGGTCAATACTTCAACTGATCCCTGTTTTAGAACACCTATTCAACTATTGCCTACAATCAAGTGTTTATCCAATTATATGGAAAATGGCAAATGTTAAACCCCTGCCTAAAGTACCGTCGCCAAATGAGTATAAGGACTTCAGACCAGTCAGCATTTTGAGCTGTCTAGGCAAAGCCCTAGAAAAATTAGTTAATACTCAAATGGTAGAGTATCTTGATAATAACAATATTCTCCCAAAATGCCAATCAGGTTTCAGAAAAGGCTGCAGCACAACAACTGCACTAATCAAAGTTGTTGATGACATAAGAAAGGCAATCGATGAGAGAAAAATGACTGTTGCAGCATTGTTGGATCTGAGCAAAGCATTTGACTGTGTGAACCATGATTTGCTTATTACAAAATTGAAATGTCTTGGTTTCTCCGATTCAGTATTGATGTGGATGCAGAACTATCTTTACAACAGATTCCAAAGGGTAATTTTAAATGGAAATGAATGTTCAGATTGGGAGTTAATTTTGTTTGGAGTCCCACAAGGTAGTGCACTTGGACCACTCCTTTTTTCCTTATATATAAATGACATAGCAAATGGTTTAGAATTTTGTAAAATTCACCTCTATGCAGATGATATTCAATTGTATTATCATTTTGAACCAAAAAATGTCAATGAGGCTGTGAAACTTATGAATGTGGATGTAAATAGCATTGTAAATTATCTTAAAAACCACTGCCTATATGTAAATGCAACTAAAACTCAACCAATAATCCTAGGATCACCAGTGTATGTCAACCAATTATGTCTAGATAACATTCCTAAAATAGTAATTGACCAAAATGAGGTAGCATATTGTAGCAATGTTAAAAACCTAGGGTTAACAATAGACAACACATTATCCTGGAGAGATCAAGTTCAATTAACTGTAAAAAAAGTATTTGCAGCGTTGGCTCAAGTGAAAAGAAATGTAGATTACATGCCACTCACAATAAGGAAAAAAATAGTTCAAGCTGTAATAATGCCTATCTTAGAATACTGTTTGAGTGTCATGTCCAACATCTCCAAAGAAAATATGTACACTTTGCAAAAAGCACAAAATGCCTGTCTGAGATTTATCTTCAAATTAAGAAGGGATGAACACATCACACCGTACTATAGGGAGCTGAAATGGCTCAAAATGAAAGATAAACAAAATATATCAATACTAAACCTGGTGTGGAAGGTAATCAAATTCAAAAATCCATCGTACTTGTATGATATGTTTACCTTTACTAACAATGAAAGGAAAAGGGAATTACGATCTGAAAACTGCTGTCTAAGGGTTCCTGCTCACAGGACTGAAATGTATGATAGATCATTCTGTATAGCAGCTACTAGAATCTTCAATGAGCATCGCCTCCAAAATACTCTCCAGCTATCCTCTGTACGAGCTATTAAAATAAAAATCATCAACAATATTATCGAGAGCTATGTATAGTATGTAAGATTGTTCAAGTTTGTAAGGTACACATTCTATTCCTTGTTAAAACTTTGAAGTGTAATTATTGTTATTTTTGATATTTTGAGAGCGGACTGCATACTGCAGTGGGGCTTTTCAGCCTCTTTGTATGTTGTCTTTAAAATAAATATTTCAATTTCAATTTCAATTTCTCTCTCTCTCTCTCTCTCTCTCTCTCTCTCCACTTTCTCTCACACTTTCTCGTCAACTCCCCTCCTCCTAACTCGCCTAATTTGCCTCAGGAATATCCTGTCTCTTGGTAATAAGGAGGGAAGAGAAGCGGGAAAAACTCTTAAAGCCCCCGCCGGCCTTCCTTCAGCTCACAAGTGCCTGGCCGGGCCGTCAATAGCGTGGCGATGGCGGGGGAAGGGGGGGGGGGGGGGGGGTAGGACCACAGCAGCTCTGTTTATGGCTGCGCTACATTGTGTCAGTTAAGTGTGCGCGTCGCGCCGCTACCGCAGATACAGTGGTCCCCTCCTGTAGGAATGCGACACTGACGCGCCGGATATGGCGAGGCGAGGGCAGCGCACGCGCACTTCCGGTTACTACCACCGCGTAGGTACGTCAAAGAGGAGTACACTCTTAAATTCCAACAAAGAAAATTCTTCTGTTAAATTGTGTGCAACGTAATACAACGCCAAATTTTCTTTGTAATTAAAAAAAAAAAGTTCAACAAAGATTTTTTTTTTGTAACACGAGGAAGTTTCCTGCACGGTTGCACAGAGTTCTTTGTATTATACGAAAAACTTCTTTGTAGAATATTTAGAGTGTAGCCAGTACTAGTGCTGTTGCGTATGGCTGCTTCATCAGAATATCTGGTTTTAGATATCGAGGCGCTATCAAAACATTATTTGGGGAATGAAATCCAGAGCTATCTGCCCAACAGCCACATAAATATTTAGGCGGTGCTCGAAGAAAGTGTTGCATTGCACAAATATTTACTGGCGGGCGACCGCGCATCGTCAGCCCGACTTGGGTGGTGGCCGTGGCCGCTTTGTTCTCGTTGCGAGGGGTCCATCACACGGTTCAGGAGCGTACACACGATTACCGATTACTAGTCATTACCGACAGTTTTCGGTAAATTTTTTTGGGAAAAACTTTGAAATTTATGCAACTTTTTGAACATTTTAACTGGGGACCCTAAAACAGCGTGGGAAACGAAGAAACGAGGAATTTTTGTGATGTGATACCATCAATTACAGGACAAAGTGTACACAAGAATACCCCTCGTCTCCTTGTGCACTTGGAACCCTAGTGCGTTGATGTTTCAGGCCTTATGCTGTCCAAATTCCCTATCCCTTTCTTAATAAGTAAATTTTCCCATTTATTTATTGCACTTGAAGGCCAGGTCAGGCAATTTTAAATTCGAATCGCAAGTATTTGGGAGTATTCTGTGAGTTTGTTTTTGCCTGGTGTGCTTCAAGTTTTTGAGCGAGGGGCCCACTTTTTCGCACAGTTATGGAGTTCCATTTCCAGTGCAGACTGCTGTCCCTGCTGTGCCCGCCGGCACTATAACGCACCACATGAAGCGACCGCCCGCCGCAGCCCGGCCGGCCCGGTCCCCGCGGAGCACCGCAAACCTCCATTAGAGCAGGGCCTTCCTGCCTGCCTGCCTGCCTTCCCATTGTTGCTGGTTTTCGCACTGTTTATTTCGCAGGCGAACAGGTGGCGCTGTTCTGTTCGTTGCCCTGCCAAAAGTTGGCGAAGCATTATTGCTAGCCAGGTCTACAAAGAATGTGATGGAGTCTTCGTATCCTACAAAGCATTTACTCGCACCGAACAGAAACTTCGTCTTGGGTTTCAAGCAGCCCCGGAAACTGACGTGTTATCTTTGATTGACTTTATGATTCACTTGATTATAAAATGATGAAATAAGAATGAGACTAAGCCTTATTTAAAGTATGCCTGCTATTTATTAAGTCTGACAACTGACTGTCGAGTTATGTGAATCTGAATATGACTCTATGATTTAAGCAATGCCAACTGACTATCTCAACTCTATTGGAGCTGTTTGGTTTTTCCAAAACTGTTTTGAAACCAAGGAGCTGGTTTCTTTCCTGCGTTTCTTTCCTGTCATGTGGGTGAAATAAAAAATCAAAACAATAGCAATAACAATATTGCAGTGGTTAACTAAATTAATAATCGTGCGTCTCAGGATGTAGAGTTTTCCAGTAAAATCACATAGTTTAAAACTTATGCCTACCCTGCATCTCTAGCGTCAAGTAGCAACTCTGGGGAAATCTCTGTTGAATGCACATGCGACTCTTCCTAAGGGCTACAACCGATGTCTGTGGGTGGGTAAACATGCAGTTGGCTATGTTTGAGTGTGCGGCAACGATAGGGCGAAGTAAAAAGAGCAGCAGCGAGTAAACAGAGAGAGAGAGAGAGAGAGAGAGAGAGAGAGGGAGAGGGAGAGGGAGAGGGAGAGAGAGAGAGAGGAACGGATAGTGATGGAGGACTGACAACACAAAAGAGTTGGTTCTGCACCCCGGACCCCGAATTTCAATATAGATCCTAGCATGCTGCTCTCTCTCTCTCTCTCTCTCTCTCTCTCTCTCTCTCTCTCTCTCTCTCTCTCTCTCTCTCTCTCTCTCTCTCTCTCTCTCTCTCTCTCTCTCTATATATATATATATATATATATATATATATATATATATATATATAGTGTGTGTGTGTCTGTGTGTGTGTGTGTGTGCTCGCGCTCGCGCACCCCGTCACCGCGCGCCCCACATTTCTTTATATCCCCCACACAGACCCATGTTCGCCTACGCATCGCAGTGCTCTTGTGTCTTCTCTGTTTCGCCTGCCCTGCCTGCTCTGCCTGTCCGGACCCGGGCCGGGGCCGGGGCCCAAGCCACCTACGGTTCGATCGTGCGCCCCAGCCTCGCGCTGAATCTGGGTCACGGTCGAGCTGCTGCTGCCTTGCTTCTCTGTGCTTCTTTTTATCTGGACTGTTTTTTTATTTTATTTTAATTATTTCATTTTGCTTCCTGTCTTTCTACGTTGTGATGAGCTACAGTAAGTTGAAACATCATTGCTGTTGAAGGAAGGTTGACAGCGATGCAACGTTTTGCTTACGTTAGTTTTAAATGTTGAGGAATGTATGTTAACAAGGCATCCTCATCCCACTGTCGTCCGGAGCGCCTGGAGGGTAGGCCAACCTTGTTTTTCTTTTCTTTTTTTTTTAAATTTTTATTTTAATGAATTTGAGGTGTTTTGCATTTTTTTGGTGCATGCTCCGCAGCCGCAGCCCTGCCCTCTGTGATACGTATTCCTTCTTCAATTTACCCGTCTGAACACGGTCGCACAAAATCCAGGTCGGAATGTTTGGAATGATTAGAAAATGACTAGAATATCGTTGGACAATTATTACTTTTAAGACCGTACACTGATCGGACGAAGAAGAGGGGTACCCCTCGAATAATGCTCGTAGTTTTACGATTTCTAACCGTTATTTTAAAGTCCCACTTCATGGAGAATTTTCCCGCAAATAGCCCATACTACTTTTTTTTCCACAGTGCTCACGGTAAAAACGATGTCTAATGTTTTGAGGAAAGAGGGAAGATTTTGGGGACCCCCTCATTTTGAGGAGAAACTCCTTAGATTTTGAGTAGGTCCCCTTGAAAAATGAGGCGATTCGCCCTATATTTCGAGAAGACTTCCTCAAAATCTGAGGAGTTCTGAGGGACTTCCTCAAAACTTTCCCTTTGTCCTTAAAAAATCAGCCTTTTTTTCCCTTTTTTTTTACCGCTGCTTGCCTACTGCTTTCTTTTTTACCCCGCCTTATATTCGTCGTTCGGCTCTGCGGTTGCAATGTGGAGCCTTCCAACGCAACAGGCAAGGGGGCTCCGTAAGCAACAGGCTCGGCTAGGCTGGGCTGGGTGGGGCTGGGCCGGGCTGGGCCCCCTCTGCGGGCGGGACCCTTCCACGTCGCCCTGCTCCGCACTGGACAGAGCTTACGGGCCGCTTCAGGCCGCGTCAATGTTGACTCAGTCGGCTGCTCCACTCGAAAAAGCGGGGCTTTTGCGTTTCAATCGCGGTACAACACGGTGAAAAATACCGTATTCACTCTCAGCCTGTTACTGATTTCTCTCGGACCCCCTTTGTCAGAAATCCTGCTGTTTAAAAACCTTCATAAGCTACTGACAACTTTTTTCATCAGTGTGTCCGCTAATTCCTTTTTACGCTTACTGACACTGACCATTTCTGCGTGCCTAGCAGATAAAAATAATGTCAGGCTCAGCTATAATTTTATATTAGTTTTCCTGATGATGATTTAATAATACAGTGTTTTATCCGAAAGTGCCATTCGTCACCTAAAAAGTTAAAGCAGGAAATATCTGCCGGAAAGTGATTTCCAGAACCTTCTGCCGAGAACTTTAACAAAAAAATTTTTTTTTAAAAAAAAATAGTTTCCTTAGGCCCCACCAGTCAGAGTGTTATCGCCCCGCACCTCATCAGAAATGTTTTGGCTGATTTTCCTCGTGAAAGGGCCCCGATGCGACGGGTGCGGGGGGAGGGCCAGGGGACGGCTCACGCCAAATCCAAGTCGAGGCTTACCGGACGGCGACAATGCAGCTTCATCAGACTTTGAAGAGGGATGGATGGGTCGGGTTAGCGGCGGGCTGCGGCACCGTGGCAAAGCAAGGTAGAGAGAGACACAGAGAGAGAGAGAGAGAGAGAGAGAGAGAGAGAGAGAGAGAGAGAGAGAGAGAGAGCAGGCGGGTCCCCGCGGGGGCGTCAGGCCTCCTCCTGGGCTGAGGTTATAATGAGGGCTGATGAGGTGTTCCATCCGCTGCGCAGCCGGCTCGATCTGCCCTGCAGATCCTAGTGTGTGAATATTTTGAATTTTTCAGGTGTGCACTTTCTCATTTGCTAATTCAAACCTGAACGAGGAAAGGTTGAAGAATATTCCTTGGAATTTCCAACCTTTTCGGAACAAGTGTTGGAATATTCAAACATCAACAAATGTCCGACATTCAGATGCTTCAATTTTTGGTCGGTGCGATATAAGACTGCCAGTCGAAAAGGAAAAACCTGTAGCGAAAGCGAACGGAAATAGGAAGGCAGATGGATTTCAGAAGTAGGCGACTTGGAAACTAGATAAAACTGGTAAAACTAAGGCGTTACCTTTCGCCCGTTTTCAAGCCTATACACTCTACACTCTTAAAAGCTTACGGTGAATTTCACTGTAAGCTGCGGTAAACTTAGCATCACCGTAACTTACGGTGGATTTCACCGTACGCTTCGGTGACATTCACCGTAAGCTACGGTGAATGTACTTGTAGCCTAAGGAGAAGCAGGGGGCATGACCGTAATCTACGGTGACATTCACCGTAAGTTACGGTGATACCAAGTTCACCGTAGCTTACAGTGAAATTCACCGTAAGCTTTAAAGAGTGTACTTAGATTACGCTTTAAATAAAGCGTAGTTGGCCTATCCGCTCCAATTTTTCCTATCTAAATTAAAAATGGAGAATTTCTGTCATAAGCTCTTCAAGCGTAAACTGAAAATGTTCGCCCTTTTGAAGCGTACAGTTGCGCCTTAGTTTTACCTCTGAATTTGTACACTACACTGAAAGATTTTTGACTGTCATTTGACAATTATCGTCCGGATAAAAGTGGAACGTCATAACTTTGTCTTGATGATCTTGAAAATTATTTGTCATTTACCAATGACGGTAAATTCGTTTAAAATCAATCGATTTTGATAATTTTCTTGTCAAAAGATAGACGTTTTGTCAAATATCAGTCAAACAGTCATAGGCAGACTATTTCCTCGTCATTCAGCAAAGACAAAACATTTTTCAACTAGTATGTTGTCACATAAACAGATCATTTGTCATAAACACAGCACGAACTAATTGTCACAAAATATGTTGTAAAATGACGAAAACTTTTAACAGTGTAGGCAACATGATGACAAAACGGCCTGAAGGACTGAATAGCTCACTGATGTCTCATGTGCGCTGCTGTGCTTATTAGTCACAACGCGAGCTTCTCGTTTTGTTGATTATATTTTAATTATTTATTGTTGTACCCGCTCTCTTTTTTTAACGTTTCTTCGTCGCACGTCTTACGCAATGGGCAGAAAGGCAACTGCTGTTGCCGGGTGGGAGGGGGTCGGGCCGGGGGGGATGGGGGGGGGCACAATGTATTCTATTGCGCGTCCCTGGGGGAATCTACCACATTACGCTTCAGACGCGAAGCACGGCGTGTCTCGAGACCGCAATACTCCTCAGTTCTACCCCCCAAAAATAATCTTTCGTCTTCTTTTTTTTTTTTTTACGTTTGTTTGTTGCTAATGTCATCGCGGCCAGTTCCATTTTTCCTCGATTATATGTTTTAATTATTTCACTATGGTGTTACCGCGGATAATCTCTGGCGCGTGTCTGTGCGGCGCGGGCGGGGCGGGGCGGGGCGGGGCTGGGTGTGGCCGGCCGCGGCCCGGTCGGGTCGGGTCTGCCCAGGGGCTGAGCCCCCAGACCGCACAGTGCCGCTCGGCCCCGGCCCGGCCCGCACAGCCGCAGTGGGTGGTGGGGTTCAGGTCAGTTTGGGGCGTGCCGTCCCAGCTTAGCCAGGCACAGCGCTGTGCGGTGCGGGGGCCTCGCCCCGTCGCCTTACTCCCTCGCACTCTTCCATCTCCCACTCCTCTCTCTCTCTCTCTCTCTCTCTCTCTCTCTCTCTCTCTCTCTCTCTCTCTCTCTCTCTCTCTCTCTCTCTCTCTCTCTCTCTCTCTCACGCCATCCGCATCTTGCCGTTTGCCTCCTCTGGTCTCCGGTCCGCCCCGTGGTCTATAACGCTGCGCGCGAATCGACTGTCTGCGATTTCCCTTTCCCCTTTAATTTTTTATTTCGCCCTCCCCAGAGCTTTTATTTTCTTTTAGCCATTTTTTTTTGCCCTATGCCACTCGATTTCCTGTGAACAAGAGGCGATTCCACGTTCTCCCTGTGAGCCTCTCTCTCTCTTGTGTGTGCGCGCGTGCTGCAGTAATCAAATGAGCTTGTCGAGTCGAATAGAGCCGCTTATCGTCGCTCAGTTATGTGCTGTCAATGCCGCAGCAAGGAGAGAGAGAAGGGGGGGGGGGAGGGCGTGGCTGGAGAGAGAGAGAGAGAGAGAGAGAGAGAGAGAGAGAGAGAGAGAGAGAGAGAGAAGGGGGAGATGAGGTAGTGGAAGGGGGGGAAGCTGGAGGTTGGCCCGAGGCGAGTGACGTCACAGAGCCGATTAGGAGAGGGAGGGAGAATTATTTCGATATCGGGTCGCTGCGGGCCCCTCAAAGAAAGACCCCTTGCAGGCAACGGCGCGCTCGTGGTGGTGTGTATGTGTGTGAGGCCCAGCCGGCTGCGTAGTGCTAGGCTGGCAAGCGCACTGGTAAATCAAATGTGTAGTTCTATACATCACCTTATGCATAGTTCTAACTAAACACAGCTGATATGTGTAGTTTTTAGTCAATTTGCAAGGGGTTAGCTGACTTTACATTTGGGTTAGCTCCGTCCGCATATCCGTATGCTTTGGAAGGCGAAGCCTCATCCAAATTCATACCTTTATATTCCACGAAATGTTTAACATCCACACATTTACGATGTGCTCAGGCGTGTTTTCATGTGACGCTGTGCGTCCCTCCACCGTGTGCCATGTATAGATCCTACTATTCACCATATCGTGCATAGAAGTTGCAAACTAGACACCGCCATGTGCAAAAACTATGAATTTGTTTTACCATTTCGGGGGGGGGGGCGGGGGTGAGAGGGGGTCAGTGGCGCCCACACGTTTTCCAATGTACCTGGGCAAAACCCTTTGTGTACCTACCTTTATAAGGTGTTTTTTAATGGCGTTTTTACATGGATTTTCCCCTTTTTCTCCTTTCCCTTTCTTCTTTCTTTATCTTCCTATTTTCCTCCTTTTCGTACCCCCTTCTCTGTACCTGCATACACTGGAAAAACAAAGGTGCTACTTAGCACCCTTTTTGGAGTGCTATTGAATTTTATGGGGTGATACTGCACTAATGCCTTTGTAAAGGCACGAATAGGGCCAAAAATAGCACCTTTGGGAAGCGAAGGCTCTATTTCACTAACGCCTGTAAAAGGCATTAGATAGCACCTTTATTTTTCCAGTGTAGCCTCAGAATGTACCTTGATAGCTCAATGTCTGGGCAAGTGCCCTACCCAAGGGGTCGTCAACTCTGCTTGACTTTGTACGGAGGAATATGGAATATTTCAGGTATTATTGGTAATATTACACCAATTTTACAGTGCTCACGTCATAATCCTAAGAAAATGGGTAATATCACCGTAATATTACCTGTAATATGGGTAATATCAATGTAATATTTGAGGTAATATCATCTCGTGTACGGAGGAATATCGGAGTTGACGACCCCTTGGCCGTACCTAGAGCATCACATGGCGGCGCCACTGGAGGTGGTAGTCTGCGTCAGACATAGCTGGCTGCCCTGCCCTGCCCTGCACTGCTCAGCGCGGCTGCTGCGCTGCGAGGGCCGCCGGCGGCCGGGCCCGGGCCCGTCTCACGCTGCCTTGCGCCAGGGAGAGGAGTGGAGGAGTGACTCTCGAGATGCCCGCAGGCGCCAGGGAGAGGAGTGGAGGAGTGACTCTCGAGATGCCCGCAGGCGCCAGGGAAAGGAGTGGAGGGAGGAGTGACTCTCGAGATGCCCGCAGGCGCCAGGGAGAGGAGTGGAGGAGTGACTCTCGAGATGCCCGCAGGCGCCAGGGAGAGGAGTGGAGGAGTGACTCTCGAGATGCCCGCAGGCGCCAGGGAGAGGAGTGGAGGAGTGACTCTCGAGATGACCGCAGGCGCCAGGGAGAGGAGTGGAGGAGTGACTCTCGAGATGCCCGCAGGCGCCAGGGAGAGGAGTGGAGGAGTGACTCTCGAGATGCCCGCAGGCGCCAGGGAGAGGAGTGGAGGAGTGACTCTCAAGATGCCCGCAGGCGCCAGGAGCGAGGCGAGGCGGGATCCGCAGCCTTGGGAATGAAAGGTGTAGCCTGCTGTGCGCGCGCCCGCGGCCCCGCCCCACCCCGCCCCGCCCCGCCCCGCCCGGCGCCCAGGATCGGAAGAGGAGACAAGTTTAAATATTTACCCGTTTTATTGGTGTTTAATTAAAAGGATGAGATCGATCCGCTGCTGGGCGGGACCTCGGGACCTGCTATCGGTTCTCTTTGACGCCCCCATGCCCCACTGCGCTCAGCGCCCCCGCTCAGTCCGGCCCGGAGCCCCGCAGCCCCAGCCGGACCCACCCATAGCCACGCCCGGAGCCCCGGAGCCCCACCCAGCCCCGCAGTCCCACCCTGAGCCTTCCCGCCCGGAGCCCCTCGGCCCCACCTAGCCCCGCAGCCCCACCTAGCCCCGCAGCCCCACCCAGGAGTTCGGGAGCCCCGCTCAGCCTCTCAGCCCCGCCCGGAAACCCCGCGCAGCCCCACCCAGCCCCGCCTAACCCCACCCAGCCCCGCCTAACCCCACCCAGCCCCGCCCGGAGTCCCACCCAGCCCCACAGCCCCACCCTGAGCCTTCCCGCCCGGAGCCCCGCAGCCCCACCCAGGAGTTCCGTTGCCCCACCCCCGCCCCTCCGCCCCGCCCGGGAACCCTTCAGCCCCGCCCGCTCAGCCTGGCAAATATGCAGCTTTTGATAGGGCCTGGTGTCACCGCTGTTTGCTCTTCCGTCACAACCACCGCTATCCACCCACCGCCCCGGTCGCTACCCGCGCCCCCGCGCCCCCGCGCTCGTAGTATCCCGGCTCCCCGCTCCACGGACATAACGAGCGGGTGGGGATGGGGCTTTGCGGGGTTCGCTTTGGTCATGTAAATACCGACCGTCAAGAGAGATTCCAAGGAGCGAGGAGCGTTGACGAAAAGAGGGGCCCTTTCCGCTCGGTCAACGGAGATGGCACGGGCTCACTCTTTCTCTTTCTCTCTTTTTCTCCCTCACTCCCCGCACGCTTTCTCTCTCTACCTCGCTGACTCACTCTCTCCCTCCGCCTCATACTTTATTCTGTTTGATGCTTTCCAATCCCCCGGATAGCTTTAGAGAGCGCGTCGCGCCGGCCCACCGGACGGGACGGCCTGTGTCTTGTCTGCCAAGTTGTCCGGTGAATGAGATTCCCTGTGCTACTGCTTCTGCTGCTCCTCCCTCCACGTGGGTGGTGCAGACAAACCGAGATTAGTCGAGTGGGTGCGCTCGCTGAGAGCTGAGAGGAAATTCTTTCGAAAATCGACAAGAAACATCTGGACACTTTGTTAAACGAATTTCCTGTAAAATAAACAAGTGTTCTTGATATTTAGAAGATTTCATTTGTAAACCCATTTTTTTTCTGAACGTCTGTAACTTAAACTTTTAATGTTGCATTTAAAATAAAAATCTGTATTTATTTCTTCCCGTTTTGTCATCAATCTGCATCAGAAATCTGTTACACAATTTTGAGGGGAAAACAGGATAAAATGATCTTGATTTTTCACTTTTTTGTTCGTCAAATACTGAAAAATAAAAAATGATGTATCTCGTCGTCATCTTGCGCTTTGGAATGATTTGTGAAAAACTTCTTAGCTTGACTTCGACTTCATCCCTCATATAATACTCCTGCCATGACAACCTGATTTTCTCTTCAGAGGCTGTCAATTATAACACAACTAGTTGTGAGCGTGTGTGTGCCTGCTATTCTTCCTTCTAGTTTTTGTTCATCATTCCGAACAAAACAGTCAAATTGTTCACAACTAGGAAAAAAAGGGGGGAAAGGGGATAGTGTCGTGTAAAAATTTATTTGCAGCACCAACTTTGACTCAAGAGCTCAAAAGCATTTGGAGTTGTGTTTTCAGTCCGTTCATTGTGGATAAAATGTATTTCTAGATTTACGATTTATTTTAAAAATTACGATTCACGCAATAATATGTTGTAAATTTACGGCAACCTTATTCTTTTTGCTCGTAGTTGAATTTCAGGTCGATCAGTGGTGCTTGTACTTTTACGATTTGTACTTGTAATCTTACTACTCCACTTTGTTGATTTTCCCCCCGTAAATCTACAACTATTTTTCACAGTGTATAAGCGATGTGGAGCAGGGTAGGCCACGTCGGCAGCGTGGTGTGTGCACTGCTCACGTCTCACCTTCGACACTCTGGGCGCCGACGGGGTGGGTAGTGTCAGCGGAAGCGAGCCAAGAGGAAATATTATCCTTTTCGGCAGCCGGTGGAGGGTGGGGAGGGAGACCTCCCCAGGCCGGCCGGCCTCGGCCTCCCGACGGCACTCTACGCGAAATCCCGCGCCATCCTGCAGAGCCCCCGCGCCATCAAGATGCATAAAACAATAAGTCGGCGGTGCGGGGAATGTGTTGTGTGCTTTTGTTTTATTCGCTGAAGACTCGGCGGGGAAAAGAGAGAAAGCTATTACTTTAGAGCGCGGCAAGCGGGCGGAAAAAAAATATAAAGGGGACCAAGTGAGAACACGCGCTGCCTGTTTTACTGAATTGCGGTGTACTCGTAAATGTAAGAATTTACCTCCTCGACATGGAACCTGCACGAAAAAAAAAATCTTGCTGGAATCGTTTTTAGCAAATTTTGCATTTACTTATTGTTTCGTTAAATTACAACACACTGTTCTTGAAATTGCAAAATGCTTCCCTTACAAACGCAGGGGCTTACGAAGTACAGGGCAGGGTGTGTGCTGAGAACATCGCACCTCATTCTTCAATTCGGTGGTGAAAATGTGAAAATCGAATGTCTTGGCAAGAGGTGTGAAATGGGTAAGTGTGTGTGTGGGAGCGTTTGTTAATTTTGTTTTGATTTGTTTTCTTTCTAAAATTGGGCACACCCTATCGTCGCAGTCACTTCCTCGACCGCTGCTAGAAACGTGGATTGAAAATCTCCACTGGCTCTCTCTCTCGTCTCTCCTCCCTCCCTCCCTCTCTCTCTCTCTCTCTCTCTCTCTCTCTCTCTCTCTCTCTCTCTCTCTCTCTCTCTCTCTCTCTCTCTCTCTCTCTCTCCCCCTCTTTCTCTCCCTCCTTCTCGCTCCTCTCTCTCTCTCTCTCTCTCACCCGGGACAGGCGGTCGGTCACGCACCGTGGCTGTCGCCGGCTGTCCGTCAGCCTGTCCGGCGCGATCCGTACCCCGACGCCAGCGGCCCAATGAGATCGGACGGGACGGGCAGGCTGGCCTGAGCGTGATGCCCGAGCCGGGGAGGAGTCCGCCTGAGACACCTGCTGCCGTCCGATTCCGCAGATCCTTCTCTCGCGCCTCCGTCCTTGTCCAGTGGGTAGAGACGTGGTACAGGAGGACAGCGGCAATGCTCGAACCAACGACATAGGTAACTGGGGCGAGGTCCAGCTCTTAAACGGCTTCACCGATTTGAAAAATCGAGAAAGATTTGGAAAGATGATGAAATTTCGCAAGTCGTAGGGTACGTTTAGACTCTAGGAACGTTCGCGTCTGCGAGCGTTTGGCTTGTAAAATTTGAATTGTGATTTTGGCGGGAAAGCGCTTACTGGATCCGGTTTTTTAGTCAATTTGAAATGATGCATGCTCTAAGGCAGTAGTGCTATCGACCTGCACCCCTGGCCTACGTGCCGCAAAATTTCTTCATCTTTTCAAATCTTTTTCGTTTTTTCAAATCGGTGAACTCGTTCAGGAGCTGGACCTCGTACCAGTTACCTATGTCTCGGTCGGTTCGAGCACTGCCCCCGACCTCGTCCAGGGCGTTTCTACCCACTGCCTTGTCGCTCTCATGGGGCCCCGCGCGCCATGCCTAACGTGAGGCACCGCTATAGGTGCGACAAGGACCCGAGCAAAGTTTTTAGTGAATTTATGTGCTTGAGTTTTTGTTTGAATTTTGTAAATTTTAGTGAATTTTAATGAATTTCTCTGAATTATTCTGAATTTGTCTGAATTTTTGACTACACTGTAAGTTTTTTTACGAACAAGTGCTCTTCAAAGGATTTGGATCCTATGTAATACAAACAAATTCTTTGTATTACGAGCGGCAGGTTTTTGTAATACGAACCAGGTGTCCGTATTACAAATCAGGGGCTGTTTGCTATATGAAGAAAACGTGTTTGTAATATGGCTGCTCGGTAAAAACGGTTCCTTGGTCCTTGGTGTCCAAGGACCATCGGACCGATTCAAGGACGGCTGCATGAAATTTTCCTATCTCCGTCCTTGAATCGGTCCGATGGTCCTTGGACACCAAGGAACCGTTTTTACCGTGTGCTACAGATCCTCTGTAGTTACAAACACGATTCTACGTTATATGAGGACCGACGCTGTTTGTAAGAAACTAACAGTGTAAGGTTTTCTGAATTTTTCTGAATTTTTCTTAAAAGGTGAACAAAAATTTCAGAGTTGTTTCCCCCTCGGTGTACGAACGCTCTTCTCGAGCAGACATTGATTTTGTTTTGACAAGCTTGTGGTTGCTCACCCAGGCGGTGTGTGTCTGTTGCAGGTGTGGATGTGAGGTGGCCGGGCCCCGCCGCCCCCGCCGCCCCCCGCGCCCGCGGCGGCGCCCCTTCTTCTCTCCCCGCGGGACACCCACGGCGACAAAATAAAATTGCGAAGGCTATCGCTCTTCTCCTCCTCCGGGAGCGGGAACAGCGGCAACAGCAATGCGGGCGGTGCTGGGGGCGGCGCCGGGGGCGGCACCGGGGGCGGCCAGCTCAACGGCGTGGGGGAGCCCGCCGCCCCCGCGCCCGCCATGTTCTCCAAGCTCAAGGGGGCCGGGGGCGGCGCGGCGCAGGGCCACGGGCCCCTCGACACCAACCCCATCTCGCAGTACTACGAGGTGGGCAAGCAGACGGCGTGCGCCGGGCCCGGCCTCATCTGGAAGATCTACGACGCCGTGCGCAAGTCCGACAGGAAGGTGAGTCCCGCACAAAGCTGCTTTGAGACGTTGTTGTTGTTGTTTCCCTGCTCGCGGTGCACCCTGTGAGTGTCTTGGAAAGAGAGGAGCGCGCCTCGGAACGTACAAAAGGATTTGTGGGATCTTTGTGAGACAGACAAACTCTTTCTCCGCGGCGTGTATTACGAAGAATACGTCTTTGTTCGCGAAGCAAGACTTTTTTTTATTAAGGCGCGAAGTAGCCTTATAGTTTTATCGCCGGATGCGATTTTAAAATAAAATATATTCAAGGTCATGCGGTTCCGTTTTGATTGTGGCGTCTTCTGTGCACTCTTAGACCGCTATATGGGCGTTTTTGGAATGAAGTATAGACGTATATAAACCAGCATGATATGGAAACTTGCCTACTCCTAAAGAAAATGTTTTCCACAATTTTATAAACTTTTAAAAAATGTACATAATTATACCAAAAAAATCCCCATGTACAGAGAAAACGTTTTCTAAATTATGCTAGCGCAAAGAGGTCTCCAGCTTATAGCATTTTTTTTATAAGAAAGAAATGTCTATGGCGGTCTGCGAGTGTGATGAACCAATAAACTACATTTAATGAAAAGCGGTGGTGCTAAAATTTAGTCGGTCTCAAGAAGAACACTTTGTGACATGAGTGCCCTTGCTGAGGACCCTTATTTCATAGTTGCGTATAGATGGAAGGAGAAAAACCGCATGCTTCAAAAAAATAATTAAAAGTTGCGCCTATATTTGGAGAAATAAGTTCAAACGATGAACAACCAATGGAGAGCGGAGCAAACGATGCGTGTGATGATGGATATCGGCCCTCCTGGTGTCCACTCACTGTGTTTTTGCACAGCCCGCTCCATTCCGCCCCGCCCCGTCACGCCGCTGTGTAAATGTGCAAAACAGAAGGGCCAAGGGTAGCGGGACTAAATGGGAAAGTGAAGGGGCGTGGGCGCGCGGTTGTCGCGCATTGGGGGTCTCTCTCTCTCTCTCTCTCTCTCTCTCTCTCTCTCTCTCTCTCTCTCTCTCTCTCTCTCTCTCTCTCTCTCTCTCTCTCTCTCTCTCTCGATGACGGCATGGGCTCGCGAGCGGACTTCCCTCGGTGTCCTCGCTCGCCGCACACTCTGTTGCGACCGTAAATGGAGCTCCAGTTTCACGCGCCGCCCCACCCCACCCCCCCACCCCCGCTCCTCCCCTCCCCGCCCCTCCCTTCCCCCCGCGCCTCACCCTGCGCCATGCCACGGCCACGCACACAAGTCGGGAGGAGAGAGCAAAAATACAGAGGATACACTGTGAAGCGTTAAAAAGAAGATGCGTTTACCACATTTTTCGAAGGAATTCACTTCTGTAATACACTCTGACCCATGCATTACATAATACCTAAAATGTAAAAAGAAGAAGAAGAAGACGAAAAAATGCTTTTTATCATGATCAAATATTGTGTGTTATACCGCTGTAATACCGTTTAATTTCGAGTAGTTTGTACTGTACAAGATTTTCCGATTCAATTTCCCCCTCGCCTATTTCTACCCTCACAGCAAATCTGAAGTCTGGGATTCCCAGGTACTTTTTGGCGTTTCCAGACTCGAGTCTGGAAACGGGAAATTATTTCCATACTTCTCCTGGGCGCGCGGCCCTTTTCCCAGGTAAAACATGGGAAGCGCCTCTTTTCCAGACTTTACCTGGGAAAGAATCACCGTTTCCAGCCCCTCACCTGGGAAGCCGTGGGCAAGCGGCTCTCTCCCAGACTCCGCGACTTGCCCACGGCTTCCCAGGTGAGGGGCTGGAAACGGTGATTCTTTCCCAGGTAAAGTCTGGAAAAGAGGCGCTTCCCATGTTTTACCTGGGAAAAGGGCCGCGCGCCCAGGAGAAGTCTGGAAATAATTTCCCGATTCCAGACTCGAGTCTGGAAACGCCAAAAAGTACCTGGGAATCCCAGACTTCAGATTTGCCGTGCTGAAGCAGCCGCTTAGGTCAATCCATGATGACGTGTCTGATTTGACGTTTCGCTGTCTTGGAAGAGATAGTGCAAACGACTTGAGGCGCACGCCAGCGCCTATGGAAAACTATTTCCTCGCCGATCAAGAAAAAAAAATCAGTAAAGATCAAGGAAAATCACAGAAAGAACAACAACAGATAAATCATAAAAATCGGCGTACGCTTGAATTTCCAGTGAAGGACCTCTCGGTGTCACCTGATGATCGCGCACGCGAGCAGACGGGTGTGCTCCGCGGTCGTTCGCAGCGCGTGTCATGATCGTGCCGTGCGCGTGGTCTTCAAGTTGTTGAGCATCATCAGCAAAGCGATCAGTGTTCGTAACCATTTGTAAGCGGACACCGGAGGGGCGTCGTTCTAAATCAGGGCGGCGCGAGGGGCCACGCCAGGCCGGGCGTATCGTATGGCGAGCAGCGACATCGACCACTTTGTTTGGGGGCCGAAAAGAAGGGAAAAAAAATTCTAACGCTAACGCGTTAAACGGCCCCCTAGGTTTTAAAACTAGCCACAGAATGAGAAAGTACTTAAATCAGAACTATCTGTGAGAATCACATCACGAATTTTATCCGCTTAACAGAAGTCCCAAAAATTGAGCTCTTTATTTTATATTTTCTTCTTTTTTGGTTAAGTAACTGAATATACCACGGTCCTCCTTCCTCCCCTGCGCGCCACGCGGAGAGGCAGAGGGGCCGAGGGGCCGAGCACCCGAGCTGCGACAATGCCGATTCGACTTGGCGCGCTGGCGCGCCGGCACTCCTGGCCGCAGGGCAAACGTAGGCTACACAATCCGCAGCCAGCTGGGGGAGGCGCCGCCGCCTTCGACAGAACGGAGCGCGTTTGAGGTGTGAGTGCCCATTCCCGTCGTTTCTAGGTTCTAGGCTGGGACCTCTACTCAACAAAAGAAGGCCGGTGGCCCGGCTGGGCCCAGTCCTGTCGCTATCATGGTTCTAGGCTGGGACCTCCACTAACGCACCAGCGACTATTTATTTTATCCGAACAATATGTTAGACAGCCAAAATTAATGTAAAAGAGGCAGTTTTAGACTTGCGGAAATCGTTTCCCAAAGTTTTAAGGAGATTCAATCAGTCGGTAAATAATTGGATTCGTAAAATTATTTACGAAAATGCACACCATTCCAAGAATTCTGTCCACCAGATTGAATTCAAACTTACCAAAACGTTTTCTGCAGGCGTAGAAACAATATTTACGCATTCAGTTCGACATGTCAACGTTTTGATAACTTTATACAGATGAAAATTCGCGAGGTGAGAGCCTCAGCCACCGGCCGGGGCGGCCATGGTTGGAGAGGGCCGGCGCGGGGCCTGTGACACGGCGCCTCACGGCGTCCCACCTCAAACCAACCTAGAATATATCTGGCAAGTTTTTAATTTGGTGACGACGCTAAGTTATGTTGCAGGCCTTTAGCACACAGTTATGGAAGCCACTACACATTCTCAAGGAACACAGAGGCAGACACAGAGGCAAATCGTGAATTTTATGCGTCTCACATTTCCAACACAAACATGGCGCTGAGCGGGCCAGCTGTCAACAACCCGCTTGGCAACCACTAAATCGAACCACCAGGCCAGAATTAAAGGATTCTAGTTTCAAATTTGCCACACACTTACCATTAAATTAAATAGAAATTAAAAATATGGGGTCAAAACTCTCTGTGAGAGCCCAAATCGTGAATTTTATCCGCCTCACATTTAAGACACAAACATGGCGCCGAGCGAGCCAGCTATCAACAACGCCGCCTTGGGGTCCACTCAAACCAACTCAAAATATATTTTGCTAGTTTTAGATTAAGTAACGACGTAAAATGATGTTGCAGGCCTTTAGTAAACAACGGTGCAAGCCTCCACGCATTAGCACGGAACTCACGTGTTGTCCTATTTGTATCTTTCAGTGAAAACATGAATTGAGGATTTACTCTGAGGTTGGCGGTACTGTCACAAGCCCCGCCCACGGCGAAATTACAGTCCCAGCCAACAATCAGGAGCCGCGGCGGCTAGCTAGTGGTCACGTTTGAAAGTCTCCTGTGGTGAACCCTTTTACATGGCGTGAATCTGCAACGATTCTGACGTGACCACTCCGTGCGGTGAAACTTTTGGATATCGAGGTACAAAGCAACAGGCGGACGTTTTTATTGGCTGGATTTTCGCGCGAAACATTTCTATTGGCCAGAGCATTTTGGAGGGTGTCAATTTTGGCTCGGCACAGGGTGCTCGGCTCGCAATTACCATAGAAACTGACGATGCAAACTAATTTTATGCAAAAACGTATAGACAGCTTGACATCATATCTATCTCAAAAATTTTCTAATTTTTCGTAGTATTTTTCATTATAATCTTGTACGAATCGCTTCGACACGATCGGCTGCGCCCATAAGGGGCCATCGTCAAGAATAAAATAAAAAAAAACTTTCTGGCGAATGCAATAGGCACCCCTAACGGGGGCCTAAAAAATAACAGAAAAAAAAAGGGAGGGTTGGTGGTGTGGCATGGGACATGAGGGGGAACGTGTGGTGGGTCTGACCTCGCCTCACTCCCTGCGCTGCGAGGGACTGATAATGGCGAAAATAATTGCAACACAAAGGTTATCCATGGTGACGGGCCGCATTATATATACTCTTGTTTGTGAGCGTGAGTCCGGTGTATTGCTGTTGTTCGCGATGCCAACTACAGAAGTAACCTTTAACAGGAAGGGTTTTTTAATTTTTATGACGATTTACAAATAATTTTGTAAATTTTCAACATTTGCCCCCATTAGTTTTTCTCCCTACTGCTAAAAATAGTTGTTGGTGTACGGGAAATTTATCCAGGAAGTGAAGCTGTAAAATTACAAGAAATTTTAAAATTACGAACACCACGTATCGACTTGAAATTCAATTACGAGCATAAAGGGGCTGTCGTAAATTTACAATTTGTTTCGTAATTGGTAATTTACAAAGTGATTCGTAAATCTTCAAAGATATTTTTCACAGTACCAGAATGGAAACCAAGACGATGCGTGGTGTGGCTTTACAGTTTTAATTTGTTACATTATTTGAATTTGAGTTATTGAAAATTGACAGTGGTGGTCAATCGAAATTCCCTCGCGAACTTTGAACTATCTTCCAAAGTGAGAAACGTCGCTGATCGAAATACCATACCTATATATATGCTGCTGGGAGGCTCGCTACAGTGGCTGGACAGGGTGGGTCAGCTTGGGATGTAGCGTCTGCGGGTGGGGTGGGATGGGGTAAGGTGGGGTGAGGTGGGGTGGGGTGGGGTGGGGTTGTACCGCGCCGCTGACAATGGAACAATACATCCATAACACCTGTCAGCCACGAGTGCCCAGCCATTTTTCAGGAGAGCACCCCGCTCCCTCTCTGTGCCCCACCCCACCCCACCCCACCCCACCCCACCCCACCCCACCCCACCCCACCCCGCGTACGGTCAGCTGCTCGCTCTGCGACCGGCCGGCGAAAATACGAGTGTGTACATTTTACACGGTAGCGCCAAAGAGGAGACCAAACGATAACCATAAAAAAATAATAAAAACGCAGGAAAAAGAAGGAAAGAACGAAAAAATAAACTAGCAAGAAACTGGCGTTGGTGATTAATTTAGTAGGCAGCGCGCGCGCGTCGAGTTAATTAAAGCGCACCCACAAGTGATGGATTAAGTTAACTTTTTTGGGAAAAGGGGGGGTGGAGTGGGGGGTGGAGTGGGGGGTGGCGGTGACCATCATCGCGCGAACACAGTTGTCTTGTTTTTGCTAGTGCATGTCATCCGGTTGGGTGGCGAGCGCCGTGGCTGGGCGGGGCGCAGCGGCGCAGCCTGGCAGTCCACGGCCGGTGTGGCCCACTGCAATACACTTAGCGCTCTGGCTGGGCGGGGCGCAGCGGCGCAGCCTGGCAGTCCACGGCCGGTGTGGCCCACTGCAATACACTTAGCGCTCTGGCTGGGCGGGGCGCAGCGGCGCAGCCTGGCAGTCCACGGCCGGTGTGGCCCACTGCAATACACTTAGCGCTCTGGCTGGGCGGGGCGCAGCGGCGCAGCCTGGCAGTCCACGGCCGGTGTGGCCCACTGCAATACACTTAGCGCTCTGGCTGGGCGGGGCGCAGCGGCGCAGCCTGGCAGTCCACGGCCGGTGTGGCCCACTGCAATACACTTAGCGCTCTGGCTGGGCGGGGCGCAGCGGCGCAGCCTGGCAGTCCACGGCCGGTGTGGCCCACTGCAATACACTTAGCGCTCTGGCTGGGCGGGGCGCAGCGGCGCAGCCTGGCAGTCCACGGCCGGTGTGGCCCACTGCAATACACTTAGCGCTCTGGCTGGGCGGGGCGCAGCGGCGCAGCCTGGCAGTCCACGGCCGGTGTGGCCCACTGCAATACACTTAGCGCTCTGGCTGGGCGGGGCGCAGCGGCGCAGCCTGGCAGTCCACGGCCCGTGTGGCCCACTGCAATACACTTAGCGCTCTGGCTGGGCGGGGCGCAGCGGCGCAGCCTGGCAGTCCACGGCCGGTGTGGCCCACTGCAATACACTTAGCGCTCTGGCTGGGCGGGGCGCAGCGGCGCAGCCTGGCAGTCCACGGCCGGTGTGGCCCACTGCAATACACTTAGCGCTCTGGCTGGGCGGGGCGCAGCGGCGCAGCCTGGCAGTCCACGGCCGGTGTGGCCCACTGCAATACACTTAGCGCTCTGGCTGGGCGGGGCGCAGCGGCGCAGCCTGGCAGTCCACGGCCGGTGTGGCCCACTGCAATACACTTAGCGCTCTGGCTGGGCGGGGCGGGGCGGGGCGGGGCGGGTTGGGGCGGGGCGGGGTGGGGCGGGGCGGGGCACCTGACTTTCTGGTGGTCACTCTCCACGGAGGGATGGGTTGCCCTTTAGAGCTGACGACGAGATGAGTCCGAGGGGTACCTCACCTCGATAGTGGGTGTACACTGACTAAAAAGTCAATGGACTAGAATTGATTTGCTGACTAAAACTGACTAAATTTTGACTAAATTTTGACTTTTCCTTCCAAAAGTGACTAAAAACAACGAAATTTGGGCTGCTGTGTCGTCGATGCGATCGACTATAAGATTGGAAATGACTAATCAAGATTGAAAGTGACTAAATTTTGACTAGAAGCGACTTTTTTAAAAACTGGGTGTGACTGATACCTTTATTGTTGACAAATGAGCATTTGTGTAGCAGAAGTATGAGAACAAAACACAATGGACGTAAAATACTCAATATTTTAAGACTTTTTGTGACTTATTGACTGAATGACTGAAGTGACTGGAGGTGACTAAATTGACTAAAGGTGACTAAAACGTGACTAAAATGTGACTTTTTTTTCGCCCTGTACACTGACTTTTCGAGGTGATGTACCCCTCGTATGAGTAGCTCCCTTTCCAGTATTATATACACTCAGGAGGAAACGTATTCCCCTGAATGAAAGGTGGGAAAAAAACCTATACTCCTGTTTTATGCAGCCGGGCTTCTTCCCGGTGATTTCGTGAGAAAATCTTTGAATTATCACAGAATTTCTTATAAATAAAACAAAAATAAAACAGGACATGTATATCAGGTTTATACTTACAGCACAGGTCTGTTTCGGATTGCACACTCGCCAGAGCTGCAGGGGCTGTGGCGCCTTACGGCCGGAGTGCGTAGGCAGACCCGCAACACTGCCGTGTGTTCTCTGGGACACCCGGTAGGTCACTTTAAATCTGTGCAGTCTTCAATTTGAAGTGAAGTACTCCTCAGTTCGACTGCGGTAGCTTAACTGGGTGTACTTCTGACAAACGCGTTTTGTGAAAAAAATAAACTAAAAACAAAAAACGCCATTACCACCACCATGGCCGGAAATAGAAGGCTTTCCCGGTTCCGGTTGGTGACGGGCGGGGCGGGGCGGGGCGGGGCGGGGCGGGGCGGGGCGGGGCGGGGCGGGGCGGTGCAAGGCAGAGCCTCACCACCTCTCGCCGACAAAGGACAAGCCGGAGGGAATAACTTGTTCATGAGCTGAGCTATTGATCGTTGATCGTTCTATATTCGCGCAGCAGGGACAAATTTTTCCTGCTAAATCCGACAGTTACTTGTTTCTTCGTTTCTGTGTATTTCTCTCCTTTTCTCTATTTTTTTCCTTACGTTTGCATGTTTCTTTGTTTTTTTGCGGGAGAGAATGAGAAAAGTTTTGTCGTGTCTGGTGGTCGCGCGGAGTTGTTGTCCGTCTGTTGCGTCTTGTTTGTACGGCACGCCGCGGCTGATTAGGGACACGCCAAGTGCCAAGACCCGTCGTGCTGGGTGGAAGAGTCTGCGGGTGGAAGAGAGAGAACCGCATCAGCGGACCTCATCCGAGCCTCAACATCCTGACTCCTTCAGAGATACCTGCTGGTCCTGCTGAGGTCCTGGTCCTCTGCCAGGCCCGGACCTGCCAGCACCCCGCCCTCCTGGCCCTAGCCTCCCTAACCTTTCTATCCTAGCTTCCCTCCACGCCCCGACTCTCGTCTCTCCCTCTCCCTCTCCCTCCCTCGCTCTCTCCCTCCCCTCCCTCCCTCCCCCTCCCTCCCTATCCCTCCCTCTCTCTCCCCCTCTCCCTTTCTCCCCCTCTCTCATGTTTTGAACGGAATCGCCGTTTCTCCTGACCGTATCGCATCGTCTCCGCCCCGGACCCCACCCTGCGGCCTCCTCCACAGTGCTGGTCCGTACCTTATCGCTCAAGTGAAATCTCCCCTTTCTCGCCTCGCACCCACAGTGAGATGTGTGCGCACCGCGCGGGACTGGAAGACTGATAGTGGTTGGTCGGAACGTATGATGGAAGGGTGATTGCCGTCGTGTGACCCGCTCTCTCTCTCTCTCTCTCTCTCTCTCTCTCTCTCTCTCTCTCTCTCTCTCTCTCGCACTCGCTCGTTCTCCCACTTCCTCTCGCTGTGGCAATTTAATCTTCTCTCTCGCTCTTTCTCCCCCATATCTCGCTCTTTCTCTCGCTCTCTCGCCCGGCCCTTATTCGCTTCGCCACCGACGCCGCGTGCAAACATCGGAGGGCGCCGTTCGGAGCTATATGCCGTGCCATTTCACGTCGGATATCGTAAACTTATGGTGATGCGCCCCCTGGATCGGGCGATACGGCATTTCAGAGAGAGCGCCCCGCCGCCCACTCTGTGCTTGTTGCCACTTCCGGCTCTGTCCTGCAGGAGGTGGCGGGCAGGCCCATACTTTACGATAGCGACAGGAGCGGGGAAGGGAGGCTCAAGTTCAAATAATTGTGATAAGCGATCGGTGAAATATTTGGCTCGGGGAGCTGCTGCACCATAACTTCCACCCAATACCTCCGTGACTCGATTCAGAATCGTATTGACCGCTGGGCAGGTCGGGGGCCGGCTGTGAGGCTAGGGTAGAGCGCCCATAGCCCCTCTCTGCCCTTTTTATCGTGAATTTACTGGATGCACAGACTATAAGTTTTTTTCTTCTCCTAAGGCAGGGGTCTCAAACTGGTGGCTCACACCACCACCTGTGGCTTGGAAAATCGCAATAAAGGCAAAGTAACCGAATAAAAACTATTAGACAAAAAAATAAGAAAATTGAGCGCTATTTGAAACACACTGCCCAGCTGTAGTGCTATAAAAAAAACAGCGAGTTTGTAAGGTGGTGTGCCCGTGCTCGCGGGCGTGTGATGATGCGATGAGACACTACACTACCCAAGGGTCTCCCACTTTGAAAAGTCGCGTGCGATGATTAGTCACGATTGTATTGATTATCAATGATTATTTGAGTTTATCTTTAACATATTTACTGATTATTGGCCAGCTTTAATCACGCAACTCTTTGGGTCAAATTTGATATTCCTCCACATTTGTCAAAATTTGTCAATATTTGGAAATTTTACATGATTATGATTATCTGATTATCAATAATCATCTAGAGGGGTGTACGAGAGGATTATGGAAGTGGTAGACCCTTGACACTATCCCATGTGGGGGGCGCGTCTTGATAAGCACAACCAACTAAAATATTCAGAGGTTGGTTGCACACTCGCTTTTTGTAGAAGAAGAAGCGCGTCATGCTGACAAGCTGTGTCGTGGCGTGGCGCGGCGCGGCGCCGGTCCCGGTGGCCAGCCGCGGCCAGGCGTGGGGGGCAGGGCAGGGCAGCCAGGGCAGTCAGGGCAGAGAGGGAGGGGGGGGGGGGGATCGGAGGATCCATTATTCATGAATTCAAAATACATCGGCGCGCGCGGCGCGGCGGGGTGCGGTGAAGCGTTAGCGCGGCTCATGTATTCCGCTGAATTCCCCTCTCCCACCCGGGAGCGGAGCAACCGCCGCCGCCTCCTCTCGCGCCTATCGCTCTCACTCTCACTACCGATCTCTCTCTCTCTCTCTCTCTCTCTCTCTCTCTCTCTCTCTCTCTCTCTCTCTCTCTCTCTCTCTCTCACTCACTCACTCTCGCACGGACTATTGCTCTCCCTCACCCCGCTGACCCGCCTCGGCTCGGAATCGGATTGCATGCTTAAAGTCCGTTCTCGGATGCACTGAGATTGCGTGGCGTTGGGTTTGTTGCTCCGTCTCTTCTTCTTCTTCTTCTTCTTCTTCTTCTTCTTCTTCTTCTTCTTCTTCTTCTTCTTCTTGGAGGGTGGCCGGCTGGCCGAGCGGCTCGGCTGCTCTCCTGGTCGGACGGGGACAAGACAAAAGGCCAGTGCACAGTTATTTATTCAGTGTTTTGAGGTTGGCAGGCTGCTTCGTCTCTGGCCGCCGCCGCCCGCCGCTCCAGAGAGGCATAGTTCCGCCTCCTTTCGCGACTCGAGACGCTTATTATGAAAGGAACACGCGAGAGTGCTGACGAAATTTTCTAGGCACAAAGTTGTCTTATAGTTTTGTCTGGGATCTGACTTATTTTTTCTGATCGCCCTTGTTAGAATTCCATGAAATTTCGTTACAAGGCACAAATCGTTGCCCTCAATCCAGCATCAGTTATCCTCATGTCAGTAAACTACACTGGGTCTGAGATATCGGGCCCGAAAGTTTTGTTTGAAACGTATCTCAGTGGCAAATTTGAGGAGTTTGAGACGTTTTTCTTTGAGGCGCCAACAGTACAGCACAGTACTGTTGTTGTGCTCGTTTTTAAGGCACGTAGTAGTCTAATTTTTTTCGTGAGTTTATTTTTTGGGGAAGTTTTATGGGCACTTGTGATTTGGGAGCCCAAGTTTTCGAATACTCAAAAAAAGTTTTTGGGCCCCAAGAAAAGTATTCTTAAAATGTGGACAATACAATTTTGCTGTGGACGGTAAAAATGTGTTTGAACAAAAACGGAAAAACAAACAAAAAAATACTGAAAATAGTTTTAAAAAATGGTTTAATCAACCCAGAATTTCTTTTCTTACTTTAAGTAGTTTGGTATTGGTTCGGGCATTTTTTTTTTATTAGCCGCAGCAAAAACAAAGCCGTAGAGAAATTGCTTTGAGACCCATCATAAAGTAGCTCCTCCCAAAACTATACAAGACAGTTTCCACTCACCACCAAAAAAAAAAAAAAAAAAAAAAAATGTCAATGGTGTGAAACTATTTGGACGCGCAGAACAAAAAGTGTGAGACTGTCTCACTTTGATTTCCAGATGAAAGTTGCTGCAGCAGGGGTTGTGTCGTTTGTGCCGCTTTCAATCCACGAGCTGGGGATTGCAGTGGCACCGACAGCTATCCTCTCTCTGTCTCTCCCCCCCCCCCCCCCCTCCCAACTCGACCCAACGCGACCCAACGCCTGGAGACAGCGTCCCGCCCCGCCCGCGCCCGTGCTGCATCTCACCGCCCTTCTTGCGCTCGGTCGGAGCGGAGGTGCCGCGCCGTGCTGCCGTCTGCTTGCGAGGGTTGGACTTTGATTCATCTTGGAGATCTCGAGATGTTTGCTGAAGGAGAATGGCGCTCATCTTTTTTCCGGCTGGCTGGTCTCCTGAGCATGCTGCTACGGCGGGCTGGGTTGTCCGTTGTCCCGGCGTGAAGTGCACCGGCTGAACACCAGAATCACTGTCCCGATGTCGAGCGACTCAGAAAAGGGGAGACTCACTTTGAAAAAGGTACACTGGCACAAAGGTGTTGCAGCGGTGGTAAAACTGTAAAAGGAAAGGTTTGGCAATGCCTTCGTCGTACTTTTGGATTGTAGATAAGCGAAAAATAATATCTTCGTCTCTTTAACTTCGCTTCACGCCTGCAATTGTCAGCTCTCACGCCGCTTATCCATGTCCAATATCTTGGTTTATACTTAATAAGCATAGACGAGAGTTCTAACTTTTTGTCGACGTTTATTGGACGTGAGGCTTTAGATGCGAAATAATGATTGTCGTTCGTTGCAATAAGAACTAAACCAATGCGTACCATGCCATGACTCCCTTAAATAATGTCCAGTCAACGCCTAATGTCAACTTTCTATAATCTCGTCCTTGCCATGACCAGCACCCGCTGAATAATGTAATGTAATTTTGTAATGTAATATTGTTCTTCATGTTACGTCATCGGTCTGCCCTTATCGCAACCACCGCAGTGTCACCCCCTTTTCTCGTAACGCGTTACGCATGTGTGCTGATTTAACCCTACGTCTGCGTTACGCAAGGACACAACGGCTAGCTAGACGAAACCTGAGCTGTCAGCCCCCCCCTCGTTACACGGTGAAAACAATGACTAATGTTTTTAGGAACAGGAAAAACCGAGGGGGAAACGGCTGACAGCCGATAGGTAATCCGGTAGGGTGTAATCCGGGGAAAATCGAAGTAATCCGGTAAAATCCGGGGAAATTTTAGGGTAATCCGGGTTAATCCGAGGAAAAAAGCACCGTTATCCGGAGGACACTCCAGAGGTAATCCGAGGTAACACGGGGTAATCCGTAATCCGGCTGACACTCTGGAAAAACTCCTTTCAGAAATCCTCTTAAAAATAAAGAATGAACGAATCTCACTCAATATTTTAGGAGACAAATCTTCGGAGCTTTCTATGTAGTCGTGTTTTAGCAATTTTTGTAGAATAATCTAGCGGAGCTAGAAAGAGAAAGGGAAATGTTTTGAACGGCTAAAGTTTAAAGAATGCAGATGCAAAGCCGTTAAGGAGAGCATTTTGGTAGGATCACCTCCGGAGCCTAACGTAAAATTCACTGAAAATTATTAGGTACCAGTCGAAGCTGTCGAGACGCGACAGTGCCTTTCTTCAACCTATTGTTGTCAATATTTTTCACAGTCCCGGTGGGCAGTAGGTCTCGTGGTGTGGCTGCGTGAGTAAGGCTGCGGAAAGGAAGAGCAGTGGCGTAGAGAAGGCCGTGGTGTCCAATGGGGACTTGGGGCTGTGCCACAGGGTGCATCAAAGTTTATGGCCAAAGTTGTGCGACACCAGAGCGTTGGTGGCACTAGTGCTGGCGTTGCTGGCCGTGGCGTTGCGTGGCGGCTCTGCCCGTGCGAGTGGTTGTGTATGGTATGGTGCTGGTCGTGGTGGTCGTTGTGGTGGTGGTTCTGGTCGTGGTGTTTATGGTGGGCCCCGAGGGGTCCTTCACTACAAATTCAAGCGCACACTGACTTTTCTCGCTTTTCTAGTGTTTGTTATTTCCCTTGATTTTTCTGAGTTTTATCTTATTTATTTTCTTATTATTTTTTTCTGATTTTTACTGATTTTTTTCTTGAACTCTTCCGATTTTTCCCCTTATTTTCTCTGATTTTTTTCTGATTTGTGGTTTTAGGGAGTACACTGATTTCTTTCTTTCTTTCTTTTTTTTTGAGTGAAGGACCCCTCAGTGGGCCCGTTCCGCGCCGAGCTGCATTTCCGAAGAAATCCCCCCCTGCCTCGGTAGCAGGACCTCGGGGTTTGTAGCCGGATTATATGAGCATAATGGAGGTGTGCAAGCATGCAACGTTAACAGTGCACGACAGGCGCGTATTAAGGGTAGGGGGCGATCGTCCCCCCCCCCCCCTTGTGGCCTCTAGACAGCCGCCTGAAAGGTAGGCAAATTGTGCTACAAAACCCCTGTAAGTAGGCAATCTGAAGGGCACCGCCCCCCCCCCCCTGTCGGTCGGACCTTAATACGCCCCTGGTGCACGAAGATGGATTTTTTTCTTTACCCACGACTGCTGTAATTGAACTTTGTTGGTGGCTGCGAAAGTAGCCCATGTTATTCCCCGCCTTAATATATCTCGTAAAATCCAAGAGAGCAAATTTAATTATACAAATTTAGAATGACGGGATATTTTTACAATCTGTAATGAAACTTCTGAAACGTAATTTACTTTGTTCGTAGTTTTTGCTCGGCTCCTTTCAAAATTTACCGAAGTGGTTCTTGATAAAAGGCGTGAAAAGTGACTAAAATTAAACTTAACATATTCGTCTCTGAGCTTGCTCAGCGAGGGGAATTTTTAAGGAGCATTTGAAGAGACTCGTGCACCAAACGCACAGCGGAAAGTTACTGTGTGAGTCACTGTGGTGTGTGTGTTTTTGTCGCTGTGTGATGAGTCACTGTGAGGGTCACCGTGTGTCACTGCTCTCTCTCCCTCTCTCTCCCTCTCTCTCCCTCTCTCTCTCCCTCTCTCTCCTGGCCTGCCCAGGCCATTGGCCCCTCTTTCATTACCACCATAAAGGCTCAGCAGGTGCGGACGTAACTCGACAGGTGTTTCTGCGGAGTTACACGGTGCTGACGCAGGTGTGTCGGGTCCGGACTGCTGCGAAACACACTTGCTCCCTCTCCCTTACCATGCCCTAAAAAATGCGAAGGGAAAGGTGGAAGTAAAAGACTGGTGGGTGGGTGTTAGGGGGGGGGGCGTCGGGCTGGACGGGGCGAGGGGGAGGGGGGGGGACTGTGTTGGGCAAAAGGGTCTTTGTGTGCGAGACGAACACATCTAGGAGAGACTCTGTCTCTCTCTGTCGTAAAAGAGCGACGGCAGAAGTCGGGGGAGGGGCGGGGGAGCAGGTCGAGGGGTGTATCACTGGGGGTGGGCCGCCCTAGCGTTAACACGTGGCGCTGATTACCTGACAAGCCGGAGGGAACACACTAGAAACCCCAAAGCGTGCGGCGGGTGTCTTACAGTTGTAGGTGTATCTATCTTTTAATTCAGTTGAACGAGTCTTCAGGGGTTCTCCATCTCTCCCTCTTACTCTAGCTTTTCCTTTCTCGCTCTTTCTCGCTCGCTCACTCTGCTCTGCGTTTCTATCTCGTCCACTGTTCCCGTACCAACTCTCTCGCCTCACAACTCGCCCCCCCACTCCCCCCCGCCTCCTCTTCACCACAGCCATTTCTGCCTCCACTCCTACATAATGCACGGGCTGGACTCCAGGACTGGCTTTTGCCCGCCGGGGTGGTGCCGAGCCCCATGTGAGCAGGGCAACTGGAGTGGCAGAGCCTGACTGAGCGCGCGGGCAGAGGCACGGCCACACAGCTGATGATGACACAGCCAGGCTCAGCCCACTGGCCAGCCGCAGGACCCGGGACCCCGCCACCCTCTGCTCACCCCCCCTCCGGGTCAGCCCCGGCCAGGGCCGCTGCTTTGTTTGTCATTGACAATGACGAGCTCACAAAATTAGAGTTAGCAGCAAGAGCATAGATGTATAGATTCCGTCAAACAGCTTCATCGCGCGCATGATTGAAATAAAAGAACAAACTCAATACAAAAGAAAGAACATTTCGTAAATTAACAAAGAAATATCGGTGAATTTTGATGTGTGTGAATTTATATTCACATTCCTGTTCATTTACATAAGAATCCTGTAACTTGTCCAAAGAATTCAGTAACTTTACAAACTCAATCTGTTTAGCGATTTTTCTGGTTAATCTACTCAATTTTTCTTCAAACAACAGGGAAAATGTGTTGACCGCTTTAAAAGCGAAACCTGTAAATTTAATTCTGGTTTTATTTCTATTTTATTTTTTTACAACAAATTTTTACAGTGAAAGAAAGAAGACAGTAAATCAGCGCCGATAATGATTACCCGCCCGAAAGAGGCCCCAATCAGTCCGCCACTTTCATACTATATTTCATCAATGTTTTTGGTAGGAATGTACAAGGCTTGACGTGCCTTCAACAGACAAAAAATCGCTCAGCTGAAATTATATGTAAAAAGTTAGCACTTACTGCTTAAAAAAAAAAAAAAAGAGGGAGAAAAAAAAACTTAACACAGCGGAAAAATGAATTGCAGGGTAGCTCGAAAATAAGCACGGTAGCTTACAAACACTGTGAAAAATAGTCGTAAGGTTACGGGAAAATTTTCCACGAAGTGCAGTTGTCAAATTACAATTGCAAATCGTAAAATTACAAGCACTACATATCGGCTTGAAATTCATTCACGAGCAAAAAAGGTCCGTCGTAAATTTACAACATATTTCGTAAATCACGATTTACAAAATTTATCGTAAATCTACGGAGATATTTTTCACAGTGAGCTGCACCTATAAACAGCTAAAAAAAATTAGTACACCTGCTAATTTATTTTGCTCAGACGCGAATCATTTTTTTTTTTGTGTGTGTGTATGTGTGTGTAGCTGGCCATACCTCTTGCTGTTCCGTCCTCCCATGATCCTCCCCACTCCACCCCGCCCCGTCCCGCCCTCTGTGGTCCACTCCTATGGTCTGACTTCTCACATGGCATGCACGTCCAGTGACCGACCGCCGCGCCGCACCCTACACAGGCAGGCATGTTCGTCCTCCATGGCGGCCTCGTCAGATTTCTGGCGTCTGGCCGATAACATAATCTGAAACTTGAGCCCTTCTCCCTGATTTCACTATGCGCGGTGGTCTGTCACCCACGCGTCCCCACCCCCCTCTCCGAGGTTGAGTTTGTCCCTCACCCTCGTGCCCGAGCGCGAAGAGAGAGAGAGAGAGAGAGAGAGAGAGAGAGAGAGAGAGAGAGAAGAAATCGGAGGGCCATTTAAAGAAAAGTGGACTTGAAACTTTCTCATGGCTTCGGCTTGGTCCTTGGCTGAGCAAAAGTCTGCTGCAGTAGACCGTTTTTCTCCAGGCTAATTGCTGCCAAGAGGGAGAAAAAAAACTGCGGTTAAAAAGGACACAAAAAGAAACGCTGCTGGACGACTGAATAATTTTTTTCGTGCATCGCAATAAGACCGCGATGCATATTTATTTTTCGCACTTTATTTCTCTTTGCGGTACTCATCATTTAGAGGAGTGGTATATACGTTTGCAATATGCGAGTTTCCCGTTGTTTGCGCAGAACTGCTGGCCGCGATTGTGGAACGAGAGAGAGGGAGATGGAGAGGGAGAAAGAGAGAGGGGGGAGAGCAGGGGGGGGGGAGGCAAGTGGGAGTAGAAATAGACGTCTGCTCCCCGCGGATCCTACGATGTAGAATTGCGCGCGAGAAAAAGGATCAGTCTCCAACTGCCGAGGGCGAAGGAGCGCAATACCGCGGTAAATTGAACACTTTAGGATGCCTAGTTAGGAAGGCCGGGGAAGGCCCGTCGTGGCGTATGAGACACACGGCATTGCACAAAATATAATTTCTGAACAGTGAGTATTTCAAACGAAACACATTGTTCTGTTCACAAAGCATCGAAACGTATTTTACACTGCGTTATCAACGCTTTAAAACGTGTGTCAGTTCTCTACCATACTGTCCCCTCCAGGACGCCCGCAGGTTCAAGGATACTTTTGAAACTTAAGCCTTCTAATGTCGCACATTTGAAGGTGTGAACTCCACCTGCACATTTGGTAATGTAAAAGTGAGATCCCCTTCAGGAAATTCCCAAACCTCAAGATACAAGCTGTCATATGTAAAATCATACCTACAAGTGCGTGATGCTTGTGCTTTTGGCTTTACTGCTTTCCTCTCCTCTTGCATTACTAAATTACAAGACCAAAGCCCACCGCTTCCGTCGGAGCTCGATTGCGGCTGTCCCCACCCCACATCCGACCCCGCCCCGCCCCGCCCCGCCCCGCCCCACCCCGCCCTGCCCCACCCCACCCGCGGCCCAGCCACAGCGGCGGGTCCACCCCACGAGCCCGCCCCAGACTCGCGCGACGGCTGGTTGGTCCACCTCCTCGCCTCTCGCACGCCCCTGGTCGGGTGCCTCCCTGCAGCCCCCCTGGACGACCCCCTGCAGTGCGCGTTGCTGGCCCCCTCTCGACGCACCCGCAGCTCCCACGCGCCACGGCTTCAGCTCCGCCCCGCCGCCACGCCCCGCCACGCCCCGCCACGCCCCGCCACGCCCCGCCACCCACACCCCGCCACGCCCCGCCACCCACACCCCGCCACGCTCCATCACGTCCATCAGGACCGCGGGCACGCACGCGCATCCCTATTCTGCTCTTCTATAGTTTGTTTTGCCCGGGGGGTTGATAACACTTCGACTTTTCGGTGTTCAAAGAATATATTCCAATATATTCCATGAAAATATTTTGAATTTACTCTGGAATGTATATGGAATATTTGAAATTTGTTATGGCATATATTTTAAAAAATAATGAAGCGGAGAATGGCATAGAATGGAGTACGGGTGGTTCTTCAACGATGTTCCATCTTTTCTACATATTTCATAAACCGTCCGAAATATCTTACTTAGCGCACAGAATTTTACCAAAGTGTCGGCTCGAAACAAAACAAAAAAAGAAAGCAAAATAATCTGTTTTTGAACCCATTGCAGCCTGGGAACAATATATCGCAAGCTTGCGAAAAGTTTTGTCAATAAAGGACCAGTCGAGGTGCATTGCCTTTGGGACTTTGACAACATTGTGCATGGCGTAGTTTATTAAGCGAGCCGGCTCCGTCAAGAAATCCTGCTTAAAACAAAACATAATAATATTAATAATTTATCATTAATAATAATAATCCAGAATTTGAAATGTTCAGACTGGCTCCAGCGGGGCTCAGCAAGGCTCTGTGTTAGGCGCCTGCAGTGCAGCACGTAGGCAACCCGCTCGACTCGTCAGTCGGGCGCGAGGCCTATCTCGACGCCTGAACGCCTGCAGTGCAGCGAGGAAATGCAAAATTTGCGCCGAGGGAGGAGCTCACTTCGAAAAATCATTGTACGCCCAAAAAAAATCATTAAAATTTTTAAAAAATATTATGGCTGCTCGCTCTGCCGGTTGCTCTCTGCTGGCTGCGCTGCTCTCTGCAGGCTGGTCGCTGTATGACAGTGCAAGCAGGCTGATACATTCGTATCATCTGCTAAAAACAACACATAAACTAAACAGAGAACAAGAGTACAGAAAACTAAAATAAAAATTAAAGAGTCAGAATGACGAGGAAAAGATCAAAGTATATCAAAAAGTGAAATTTTGATTAAAAAGATAAAATTAAAAAAAGAAAAGTCAAAAAGAGCAAAAGTTAAAAATAAAATGAAGAAACGAAAAAGAAAAAAACACTGGACCTCGACCTGCACCTCCCGCACGGGCATCACTCGGTCTGCGTCGCATCGGTCTAGAGACCGCGTGTAACACAGTTGGCCGGGCCGGCCAACCGCAAGCTGCCTCTGCCAGTGTCGTTGCCTAATCTCTTTGTCTCTCTCCCTCTCTCTCTCTCTCTGCTCTCTTTCTCTCTCTCTCTCTCTCTCTCTCTCTCTCTCTCTCTCTCTCTCTCTCTCTCTCTCTCTCTCTCTCTGTCTTCTCGAGCCTTAAACCTTCTGTTTCCCCACTCCTCCTCGCACTACTCGCTCTATCCTCTTCCCATTCGCTCTCTTCCTCCTGTCTTCCATCTCCCTCCCTCCTCCCTCTTCCCAGCCGCGCATTGATGCTTCGCGTGCGCGCGGGAGTGGAAATCCTTTTCCCCTTGACCAGATTTCGAAACGGCTGCGCGCAAAATAAGCTTTTCCCTTCCTGGGGCCCACCTCCTTTACCGGGGGGAAACAAATGACTCTGCGGGACAAAGGGCGGCGGCAAACTCCAAAACAACTTTGGGCGAGGAGGCGGCCGCCCGCGGCCCGCGGCCCGGCCAGGCGCGCTGTACGCGCACGCACGCGGCTGCTTATTTCATTAGCGCCCTAACCCCGCGCCTCTCTCTCTCTCTCTCTCTCTCTCCCTCCCTCTCCCTCCACGACCCTCCCCTTCATCTCACCTTCCCTCTCCCCCACCTCCTCTTCTTTCCCTTTTATTTCTTCCTCTGTTTCTCCCCCCCCCCCTGCTTTTCCCCCGCATCTCTCACTTAACCCCTCCCCTGTCCCCCCACTTCACCTCTCCTCTGCTATTCCCCCTCTCCCTTTACTTACCCTCTTCTCCTCCTCCTGCCGTACTTCCTTCCCTCATTATCTTTTCCCTCTCATTGCCCTTCCATTCCTCCCTCCCCCACATTCCCCTCTTCTCCCCTTCACCCCGTCTCCTTACCCCTTGTCTTTTCCTTGTCCCGCCCTGCCCCGCCTGATTCCTGCCGCCCCTAACGTGATTGGGCATAATTTGAAGCTCGCCACCACGTATTGGCTGCGTGGGAAAGTATTATTAGGGGCACCGGCCCTTTTGTCTCTCCGATTCTCTTTCCTTCCTCCTCTCTCCCTCACCTCTCGCGGCTTGGTCTCTCTTTCTCTCTTTCTCTCTGCAGGAGACGCGCCCGTGCTCCTCCGCATACCCCCCCCCCTCCCCCCTTTGCCCCGCACGACCGCCACGAAATTAGTTTTCGTCGGTCTAGTCCGGAAGTAAGTAAAGGGCTGTGACGCGACGGGGTCGGCGGCTGTTCATTATATTGGAAGCGAGGTGGCCGGGGAGAAATGTCTAGTCAGAGGGAGAATTGGTTGACCGGGCCTGAGGAGCGCTCCTTCTTTTCTGGTACTCACCCCCTCCCCTCCTCTCCCCTTTCCGTGTGCCCTACGCGCCCACATGGTGCCGTTGTTTTCAACGTCCCCATCCGTGTTATGACGATGTCTTAAATGCGTGCTCAGACGGTCGCCATCGTGACAACGCCCAACCCTGACCCTTCATCGTATGGCTCTCTCCCGCCCCCATCTTCTGTCTCTGTCCGTCTCGCCTCCTCTGGCTCATTCTCTGTCCCTCTACTCACTCTCTCTCTCTCTCTTTTTCCTCTTCACTCGCCCGTCGTATATATAGAAATTCCACAGGCTGTGGGTGGCGCGCGGTCCCACAGCATGTCGTGGATCGGCCTTCAGGAAGCCACCAGCATTTCCTCTATTTCGAGCTCGGAACCGGCTCGAGATTGTTTGACAACATACGATACGGTTTAATATTATTGCATGTGTTTTAGCATTCTGAACGTGCAAGTTTACGTCAAACCATTCTGGTTTGTAATGCTATTTCAAAAGTCGATAGTAAATGCTCGTAATTTTTACGATTGGTAACTGTAATTTTTACACTTTGTGGACAATTTTCCTGTAAACCTACGGATATTTTTCACAGTGCGGAAGTATCCTCAAACCATGAAGCACTCATATGAGATGGTCCACAGTAATGATAACCATTAAACCTGCGCTCACTGGCGTTCGAAGCGACAGTGGGTTTCGTCCTCTTCTTTAGCCAGTGGCGCTGCAGACCTAAACGAGCTGCATTACGCTGTCAGCGTCCCCGCTCTCGAGCGCCCTGCTGCGCGCTGCAAAGAAAGAAAAAAAACGGTCAAATATTGTCGCGTGTAACGCCGGGGTGTGACGCGGCGCACATAACGGCGGCGGCAAGCTCGAATGTGCGCCAGTTCACACACCCGCACTGAAAAAAAAAATACTCGTAAAGTTACGGCTTTTTTCTTAAAGTCTGAGCTGTCCGTACCTCTTCAATACGGGGAAAATCCTTTGTATAGAAAATCACGGACGTTTCCGTTCCTACTTTAATGCAAAGGGTCCAAAACCAGTTTTCATCACAAATGCTCTGGGAGTCATACAACACAAATTACGAGATTTTGGTGTACGGGATGGTCCGTCATTTGAATTTACGGGAAGGTCCGTATTTTTCTGGTACGGCCGTCCCGTAAATTTAAATATGGTTCAGACCCGCTAAAAATTTACCGGTCCATCCCGTCAAAATTCCCGTTGTAATTTCCAACAGTGGCAAGCTTGGAAAAATATAAAATGGAAAGCGACTGGGCATCACGAGTGTTCGAGCTTGAGAGAACGCCACATTTGCATTTAAGGATTGTCTAATCATGACCATGACCGTTCTTACTACTTTGGAAATTGGTGATAAATTATTGTTGTTCAAAGAGGTTTGTCGTCCACCAAGAACATTTTTAGGTCTTTTGGGCCACGCTTAGGGTGGAGACAGGGGGAAAAAGAGGAAGTTACACACTAAAAAAAAATACTCGTAGCGCAGTGGTTTGCAAGAAAGTTTTGCATGAAGTTCCGCAGTAAAAGATGCTCCATGTTCCTTAAACTTTTAGCAACTCACAGCATCTGTAACTTTTTCTCTACTACCAATGAGATCAAATTTATAATAAAAAGAAAGCTTGCCGTTGCGGGTCTGCCTATATCCGAAGAAAAAATTGACCGGGGTGCGTGGACCACCCTGTAGTTTTAGTGGCAAAAAAATGGATCTAACAACTAAAGCGTCAACACTTGGAACCAAAAAAAATTGCTGTCGTAGAATTAACTAAACACGGTAAAAACGATGTCTGATTTTTTGAGGGAAAAAGAAAAAAATTGAGAAGCACCCGTCCTTTGAGGAAAAGTCCTCAGATTTTGAGGAAGTCTCCTCAAAAAGTGAGGGATTTTTCCTTAAATTTTGAGGAGACTTCCTCAAAACCTGAGGACTTTTCCACAAAGTACGGGTGCTCCTCAAGATTTTCACTTTTCCCTCAAAAAATCAGACATCCTTTTTACCGTGAAATTTTAGTCCGATGAACCAATTTATTTTCTCCGTGATTTAAAAAAGTACATTTCGTCGCAATCGTGGGTTTCAGAGTATGTCGTCAATCTACAGAGGATAGTTTTGACAGTGCAGCAGGGAGCACAGAGGGAGTCGGCAGGGCGGAGAGAGGCCGCACCAGGGCGGGTGGGCCGGCCGGGCCGGGCACGTCAATGGGTCGCCTCTTTTCCTCCTTGCGCGTCCTTCCTCTCTCCTCAAAGGCCCCCGGGTGGGGCCCGGGCGGGGCCGGCCCGGGTCCCGCCACTCGCTATACTCTGCTAATCCCGAGCTGTCCCCCGCATCGTTACCGGTGTACACTGGAGAAACTAACGTATAGCGACTGGAACACATGGAAGTAGTGTCACCTAGAAAGACATTCAGTTCAGGGAACCAAATTCAACACCAACCAAATTTTAGCTTTATGAAATAAATTTGAATTGATTTGATCTAATAATCCGATAGAGTTGGTCAAATTTTTGTTTGTCCAACCAACAATATTTATTTATAAACGACGGTAGTAAAAATAAGTTGGTTTCAGGAAATAAATTTTGTTCCCTACAACCCCTAAGGGTCGAGAAAAACTCCTCAGATTTTGAGGAGGTCCCTTTAAATGACAAATGGGACAGTTTTCACATTACAAAGAATGTGATATAACAGTAATTGATTTACAGTGTGTGAGGAGTTACACTCAAAATCATGAGCACCTGATTGTTCTCCTTTCCTCCTCAAAAAATAAGAACTATTTTTTTACCGTGAATAACGCGAAAAAGTTGTGTGTGATGTACTGTATTGTGTGTGTGTGTGTGTGTGTGTGTGTGTTTATTTTTTCTTCATAGACCGATACTTGCTCTCGGCCCTTCTCTCTTTCTCTCTCTCTTCCTATCTTTCACCGCGTACTCACTCCTCCGAACAAACACGGTCGCGTGATCGTCCCGACGGTTTGTTCGCGGCATCGGAGGACTTGCGGGTGTACGGTGGGGGAGGGGGTGGGGGAAGGGTGGTATGCCGGCGTGCCACCCCCGGGACCGCTCCGGGCCTCCGGGGGGTTTCCGGGGCCACATGGCACGCCTGAACGACCCGCTCGGCGGGGCGCGCGCTCGTGCCGGCTCCGGGGCCGCCGGCTCCGGACCGGTTAGGCTCCGGGCCGAAAGCTCGTTTGCATAAGTCGCAACCAAGTCCCATCGTGCAAGTTAAACCGGCCACGTCTGGCGTGGATTAACCCCTCCACCGGGCGGCCCTCTGATTTAATACTGAAATTTATAAAGTTTGGGACTGCGTCTTTGCCCGCTCCCTACTGTTTTACTTTTGGTCCAGAAAAGAAGGGGGTGGGAGGGGAGGAGGGCTGGTGGTGGAGGAACAGAGATGTCGTTTCGCCGAGTTAATTATGCAGCGGCCCTTTCGAGTCACGGGGCGAGGAAAAGGGAAGATGGGATCCTGAAACCCACACCGGAAGAGCGGTGGATCCGGGGCGGGGCGGGGCGGGGCGGGGCGGGGCGGGGCGGGGCAGGGCGGGCACAATGTTGTATGGCTGCTGGGAGAGCCGCGGCGGCATTTGCCTGGGCGGAGGCGGGGGAGAATGTCAGTAGGCTTCAGGTAGGCCGCGCTGTGCTCGTACAAATACATAATGGAAACCCAAGTCTGTGAACGTAGCAGTGTTGCAACACACTTTGAGGTACGCGTGAATCTTGATTCGCATATACTTACCCTTTCAATTATGCTCTGAAAATCGGTGCGAGAGGGACACTGTCAGAAAAAACCACAGTGTTTGGTACGGTAAAAGATGGTCAAAAAATTGCCTAATCAGGCTGTACCTGCTCGAGTACGGTCTTCGAAGTACGGTTCACAGTCATATTTAACATGGTGTCTTATGGGGGGTACAATGAATGAGGTACGGTGATGCTGTACCTTGCCAATCACAGTTTTCCGTACACAGTCCTGTACTTTGGTACAGTATTTTTGACAGTGGAGGGGGGAGGGGAGAAAGAGAATTGGGGGATGTGGAAGAGATCTGTGTCACATACAGTGGGACACATTAGCCCCGCTTTGTTATGTCGGACCCTACCAAAGAGGGGCAAGAAACTGTCAGTCGGTTGAAAACTATTGTTAAAGCTCGTTAGCAGCAATTCTTGTTTTAAAACAGGAAAAACTGTAAATTTAAAACAATGGGAAAAAATCTGAAAACCAGTCTTTTTTATTTTTTTAAAGTGTGCGTCGAAATGAAGTGACATTTTTTTGCACTTGTATCGCGTTTCCGTAGTATTACCAATATGTTGTTTTCGAACATTATGGGTTGTTAAAAAAATTAACAACGTTCTTCCTGTAAAGCGCTAAGCATGCAGATTGATACTCATGCACTGTTCTTTGAGAGTGCTGATTAAATAGTCCGTATTTAGTAAGTATTAAGTTCAACTCTAGAGTGTTTGTACACCAGAAAAATCCGGGAAAAAAAGGAAAATTTAGAAAAATTCGGAGAAATTTGGAGAAATTCTTAAAATTGTTAGTAAAATTCAAGCAAAAATTCACAACAAAATCAATAAAAATTAACAAACATTCACGAAAATTCGCGAAACTCGTGTTTCTCCCTCGGCCCGGTCTGGACCGGTAATCTCCCTCCGGTCGGCCGGGCTGCAGGGCCCCGCAGGACACAACATTGCCGAGCCGGGACGCAGCAGCAGGGCCCGACAGTTCCCAGAAAGTGCTGGCCAGGTGGTCGCCCGGACCCGACCGCCGCAGCAAGTTTAAGGCAGGCCCGTCACAAGTTAAGGAGGGGGGGGGTTCTAATTAATTCACGAGGTTCATAGGAAGGAAACAGCAGTGTGGCGCCCTTCCCTCTCTGATCTGAGAGGCCCGCCCAAAAAAAAAAAAACCGTTTATGATTTTGGCGATGTTGTGTCTTCGTGGACATGCAGTGTGTCCATTTTTATCGTGGTCTTCCATTTATACAGTATAGACGTACTTTCATTTTTTTTTCTCTTTAATTTCATCTGGCGAGCTTTCTGACCCGCGTCGGTGAGAACTAGTCTCGCTCAGGCTGCCGTTCTATAGCTGACCGCTGCCAAACAAGCTCCCGCGCTGCTGCCTCCCTGTCAAACAAGTTAACAAACTTCGACCGAATCGGAAACCAAAGACCATTTCTGCTGACCCTTTCTCTCGCAACGAGCACGAAACGGATAGTGGCTGAGAGAGAGAGAGAGAGAGAGAGAGAGAGAGAGAGAGAGAGAGAGAGAGAGAGAGAGAGAGAGAGAGAGAGAGAGAGAGAATGTGTGTGTCTGTGTGAGTGTGCGTGTCCGAAAATGTTTCACAGTGAGTTCGTCTCGCCATTGCCGTACTACGATACGCAAAATAAGTAACAGCATAGCAGGCGTAAGTTTCATCGCGAAAGGAAATAACAAGTGCGAGGAGCAGCGCATGCGTACACGCAACGAAGGCCGGTCTCAAAGCGGAGCTGTTCTCGCGCAGGCCGCCTCGCTGGCCGACGGCCGGGGCCGCCCCGCCCCGCCCCGCCCCGGTGCGGACCCATCCAGCATCTAGCTGAGTTGAGTCTTCCGCTTGGCCTGGCCTCGCTCCGCCCGCGTTACCGTTCAATTTCCGTCGCGCAGCAAGCAGTACCACGCCAGAAAGAGAGAGAGAGAGAGAGAGAGAGAGAGAGAGAGAGAGAGAGAGAGAGAGAGAGAGAGAGAGAGAGAGAGGCTTTCGAATGTAAATTAATGTGTTTCTGTCTGTATATCGTCTGTTCGTCCGGACCGAAGCGCGCTTCAAAGTGTATTACGTTCATTTGTTCCGTACAGCCGGGGTGCGAGGTGTGCGATATGCCATCTGTGTGTTATATTGCGAGTGGCCCACTTCTTCGCAATGCTGCCCCACAAACAAGCTTGAAACACAGGGATGTGAATGTCACACATGTGTGCGTGTGTGAGGGCTGCACTCGTTTATACACTGACGAATTTGCGCTATCGCAATTTCGTCCCCGTCGAGTACAATGTGAAAATGGAGTTGGCAGTTAGTTGCGGTATGCTTTTTTCTTTCTTTTTTTTTCTCGTGTTTTATGGCTCAAGCCCTGTACTTGGCAGTCCTTTCCAAGATTTTGAAAATGACAGGCACCGTAACTAATGAAAGCGCCGCGGTAATGAAATGAGCGTCGATATCCGTAAACTGTTAGAAATAGTGGTCGCCTGACGACTATCTGGCTTACGGGAATCCTGTTTTTGAACAGCTGCACTGTTATCAGTTCGAAACTTACTAAATGCGGATTATTCAACCAGCACTCTCAAAGAACAGTGCATGAATATCAATCTGCAGCATGCTGGCGCTTTACAGAAAGAACGTTGTTAATTTTGTTAGCAACCCATACCATTGTATTTTCAGCAGATGATACGAATGTATCAGCCTGCTTGTACTATCATACAGCGAGCAGCCTGCAGAGAGCAGCGCAGCCAGCAGAGAGCAACCGGCAGAGCGAGCAGCCAGTGTGGCATAATATTATACAGGGGGAAATTTTTTCTTGTACAGAAAAAAAAAAGTGTAATTGAAAAAAAAGGTATGACTTTATTTCGAAAAAAAAAATTCTGAGACGTTTTCCTAATGTTTTAAATTAACAGTTTTTCCTATTTTAAAACAGGGAATGCTGCTAACAAACTTAACAATAATTTTCCTGTCAATTTACAACATATTTTTTAACGTTGTAGTTTTTCACCGTAGTTTTCTAGCTCCTGGTGCGGGGACAAGTACAGCGCGACACCTACCTGCTCCCGGCTGCGCCACGCGCATGTCCCGCTACACGGATTAGTGAGAGAGAGAGTCATGGGCGGCAGCACTTAAGCCCCCAGCAGACTGCTCTGGAGCATGCTTGCCTGGCCAGGGGTCTCTGCGAGCTGCGGCCGCCCGCCTCGCCCCGCCCCGCCCCGCCCCGCCCCGCCCCACCCCGCCCCACCCCGCCCCACCCCGCCCCTCACCCACCCGGCGCAACATGTGATGAAAGCACAATGCGATCTAATGACCAAGGCTCGGCCCTCCTCCTCCTCCTGCCCCCCCCCCTCTTCCCCCCAGCCCTCTCTCACTCTCTGCCGTCGTCGTTTTCTTCTCTCTTCCCGCTCGCTCGGCGGAGGGTTCGGCTGGGCTGGGCGGCGGTCGAGCTGGGGAGGGGCGCGCCACAGGTGAGCAAGGTTACTGGGTCAAGCGCAGAGCCCCACCCCGCGTCGTGGGCCACCCCCGTGGGCCACCCACCCACCCACCCACCCACCCACCCACCCGCCACCGACGCACAGCCCGCCCGCCACGCCCCTCCTCCCGTGCTTTTCGCCACCCAGGGAGGATCAATTTACGTAAAACAAGGACTGGTGGCCAAGAGAAAATAAACGACCGGCCTGCTCTTTAGCTGTATCGGTTGAGCGTCAGCAACAGCTGAGCCCCCCGGCGGCGCACAGCTTTATACAGCCCATATAACTGTGCGTGCCGAATGCGTATGGATGATTTTCATACCAGTAAATCAATATTTGAAATTATAGCTGTAATTAAATCTTGACTTGAACACTCTCAGACATATACGGTTTTTTCTTTCTTAGTAAATACCTACGTTTTTACGCAGCACTGACTAGTTCGTTAGTAATCCTGCACAGTTTTGTAAGTATCGTACAGATAAAATAAGAAATGGTCAGTGACGTAAAAAGGAATTGCTGCGTACCAAAAGCTGAAAAAAATTGTCAGTTGCTTAAAAGGGTTTTAAAACAGCAGGGATACTGATAAAGGGGTCCAAAAAATAAGGCTGAGAGTAAAACAAAAAAGGCACATTCTGAAATTTTAAAGGGCACTAAACCGATTGTGGGCTGGAAGTCTTAGTTCTGTAAATTTACGTCTGCGGTACTTTTTTTTTTTCATCTTGACCAATTCAGCAATCGTCGACAGTCGGGCAGTAAATGTTGTTTAGACGGTGCTTCTGTTTTCTTGCAAAAGTAGAGAATCAGATCTCCACAAAATATGTTAGTTTCTGCAGTACCGTGGGAGAAATACTATGGCTTGGAAAGATTCGCCCGTCCCCGTCATTTTACGGAACTTTTCCGTAAACGATTCTATTTTGTACTAGGACGACACTATCATTTTTTTTTACAGTAAGCGATGCTCTTAAGGTCATGATTGATTTGCAGTGTGTACAATGAAACTACTCCTCACCCTCAACCACTGTGAAAAATACACTCGTAAATTTACAACATTTTTTGTAATTTTGATTTATAAAATACGTCGTAAATTTACGGCAGCCCATTCTTGCTCGTCGGTCAATTCCAAGTCGATAGGGAGTGCTTGTAAATTTACAATTTCAAATTGTAATTTTACGACTTTTATCATGGAAAATTTCCCCGTAACCCTTACGAGTATTTTTCACAGTGACATTTAAAAAGGCTGATGCATGTACTGCTTATCGCTCTGACGTTAGTCCTGAACTCTGCTGAACTCGCATACTTTAGACTCGTTTAGTATTCGGTGCTTCTCTTCTGCAAGGTAGAGCAGACAGAAGTGCCGTGCCACTTTGGTACTTGCCATTTCGGCGGCGGCCATACCGCCGCTTGTCTTTGTCACGAGATACACGCTGCCAACTAGCCAGCAGCGACAGAGGCATAGAAGGGGAAAGGGGTAAGAGGGATCCACCCCCTGCTGCCGCAGCCCGCCCCACCCACCCACCCCACCCCACCCCACCCGACCAGGACACCCCGTATAGCCCTCTTTTCCGGGAGGAAGGCCGCCGTAATGGAAGCACGGCGTTTGTCCGGGGCGGGGCGGGGTGGGGCGGGTCACACACATACAACACTCTCATACACGTGCGGGGCCGCGTTTCATTAGCGTTTGCCGCTTTGTGTGGCGCGGCGTAGCTGCATCATCACTGTCGTGCGCGCCACAACGCCCGCCCCGCCCCGCCCCGCCCCGCCCCACTACCCCACCACCCCACCACCCCACCCTTGCCGCCCAACGCACCACCCCGTTATAGTACTCTACCTACAGCCTCACAACGAACAGACGCTGCTGCTGCCGAGGCGCGCTCTGCTCGCGCTGTTGTGCGGAGCTGGGTGGATGATGGGGTGTTGGATTCGAGAAAACTCTGTCTCCCTCCTCCTCCCTCCTCCTCCTTCTCCCTCCTCCTCCTTCCTCCTCCCTCCTACCCTCTCCGGTCGAGTAGCGGGGCAGGTCGCTTTGTGCGGCTGAGGCTACATGCCGGCTAATGAGCGACCGGGTCCGACCGGGTCCGACTGGGTCCTCGGGCCAGCAGCAGCGTCCACCCCGCCGCGTGTCTACGGAACCGCAGCGCCAGAGAGAGAGAGAGAGAGAGAGAGAGAGAGAGAGAGAGAGAGAGAGAGAGAGAGAGAGAGAGAGAATGAGGGCGAGAGAAGTAGAGAGGAAGAGAGAGAGAATGAGGGCGAGAGAAGTAGAGAGGAAGAGAGAGAGAGAGAGAGAGAGAGAGAGAGAGAGAGAGAGAGAGAGAGAGAGAGAGAGAGATGGGGGAGGGGATGGTGAGGGAGTGATGCCATTGTAAGCTACAGTGAATCCGGGTTATAGTTGCTGAGCGCTATATCTATATCAAAATAAAGATCTAAATAGCCTACGTTTTACTGCAGGGTGGACCTCCGCCGGGCTGAGCCAAGCGTGATGGGATGGGAACCGACCCGGCTAGCTTGCCAACATGGAAAAAAAAACCTTTTAAAATTCCAGTTTTGTAGAGTGCAATCTAGAAATGCCGCAGATGTAGGGAGACGCACTCTTAGCTCAGCCCGACAAGGGCCCACCACGTGCTCCTACGTCGTTTACAGTTAAATTCACCTTCAGCTTTTCTGAGTTTGGGGGCCGGGGCCAGGAGGGTGGGAGGGAATTCCTCGCTCACCTGTACGAAACGTAAGTGAGTGTGTGAGTGAAGAAAGACCATCTTAGGAGGGACAGGGTCTTACTTTCTCATATCGCAAGTCAGTAATTTATTATTTTTCTCGTTGCCTGCAAGGTAGCGGGTGTCCGTGGATCCGCCGCTGCGCTGGTCTCGGGTTGGGACGGGGCACCGTTTGGGGTGGGGGGCAGTATATCACCCTAGTAGGGTCATTCCCTGCCTGGGTCGAGCGGCATTGGGTGAGTGGAGAGGGGCGAAACCACCTTCTTTTTTCTCCTTTTTTTTTTGGTCGAGTAGGGGGAAAGGGGGGGGGGCATACACCGCAAAGTTTGCCGAAAGAAATGGACGCAGTGTCTTTCTTTGTTTTACCATTTCCAACCTTTCTTCTTTCTCTTCCATTCTGTTTCGAGATTACTGTTCTAGGATTGCTGTTTCGGACTGGCTGTCGCCGCGGGGAGAGAGAAATAAAGTCTCGGGGGGGGGGGGGGACAAACAAGTGCGCGGAGGGGGGCGGCGGCAGGTGCTTTGCATAATCTGTGCAGGAGCCGTTACCACTCTCGTTACCACTCCCGTTACTATCCCCACGGAAGGAAGAGGAATACAAACCTCCGCGATGGGCCACAAACCTGTTGAACACTTTCTGTTAAATCTTTTTTTTTTCCTTTTTTTTTTATTTGTTTCAGCAAGTAGAATGTACTTAAAGCATGACATGAATTTCAACCCTATAGAGTAATGAAGAAAATGAATGAAAAGGTGGCCCACAGCCTATACCCTCGCCACTACGAAAAAGCTACGCTCCCATCTTTGTTTGGCAGGGCACCTTGCCTGCCGGCCTGGTGTGACGGTTGGCGCGCAAATAAGTCCCACAGCACGTATATTGTTATTATAATGCAAATGTACGCCTTAAAAAGCCTGTTCTTGGCACAAGAAATGCCATTCTTGCAGTGTGCAAGAACATGTACGTAGCACGAAGGCAATTTTACTTGGTTATCAAGGTAAATATGGGATTGAGCTTAGCTCACGTTCTTGTACTAAGAACGGGCTGTGTGTGTGTGTGTGTGTGTGTGTGTGTGTGTGTGTGTGTGTGTGTGTGTGTGTGTGTGTGTGTGTGTGTGTAATGGGCAAACGATAAAAATCTGTCCAACTGGCAAATAGACACATCCAAGTGCCTGAACGTCGCACACATGTTGGTGTGGTGCTCAGCGGTCGGTGCTGCCCCATTTGACTGCCGTGGTGCGCATCAGGAGGGTGGGACTCTCCGCTGCTGCCTGCCTGCCTGCCTGCCTGCCTGCCTGCCTGCCTGCCTGCCTGCCTGCCTGCCTGCCTGCCTGCCTGCCCGCCTGCCTGCCTGCCTGCCTGCCCGCCCGCCCGCTTCCGCCGCGGGATCGCATGTCACTGCTTATCACACAGCCGACACACACGGCCGTGAATAGCACCGAGCCCCGCGCGCGTCAGAGGGGCTCGAGGGGCGCTGTTCAGTCGCGTGGCCAAGATGGGGCGGGGGCGGTGCGGGGGCGGTGCGGGGGCGGTGCGGGGGGCGGGGAGCATCCAGAGGAGAGCAAGCGGAGGCGGGGCACCATTATTTTGCCCTTGTGTTTGTGGAACGCTCGGAATACCAGACACACACTAAATGTTTGTGTAACATTTCTCGTACTGGATAATGGAGAAAAAGAAAACTGCTTGCAGAATTATTTCCCCCGTTTCCTCTGAAAGGAATAAAACCTTACGCAATTTTGCACAACGCTCTCTTCTCGTGTTCTTTGGGCAACTTGGTGAAGAATTGAAAATATTTTTAAATTGAAACATTGAACACTTGAACATTAAAACATTGAAACAATCAAAATATCATTACTTTCATCAAGATTGATGTATCTAGAATAGAATAGAATCTGCAATAGGAGATATAATAATTTTTAGATTAGGATCTCCAAATTTCAGAACATATTTGCAAAATAAATTACTATCAGTTCCAATTGCTATTTTACAAACATTATTGAATTGTGAAAAAAAAAATGCATACAATATTTGTAAAATTGCAACAATTTTTTTTTTAAAGGTGCAAAATTATGGAAGCTTGTGGGACGTCTAATTAAGCGTCACTGCGGGGGCGAAAGCGATGAGAGTGAAGGTGACGTCAGCGATGCGGGGACGAGCGAGTGCTCCATCACTTACAAAAAAATCATTGTGAACACCCTAAAACAAAATCAGAAAAAGAATCAGAAAACAAAACCGAGAATAATAAGTAAAAATCAAGAAAAATATCACACACACACACACACACACACACACACGAAAAATTTTTAAAAATTAAAAAATATCAGATAGTTAGAAAAATTGGTATACGCTTGAACTTTCAGTGAAGGACCCCTCGGGGACGAATCACGACGAGTCACACCGCTTTGTTACTGATGCAGATGAACAGCATATCCTCCACCTTCACTCGTCCTGTCCTTCGCTCTCGTCGCTCCCGCCCCGGTCACGCTCAGTTAGACGGCCCGTCGGTCAGCTGCACCGACGCAGAAAAAAAAAGAAAAAAAAGAAAGCGAAGACTCCCATGCGAGGAGCTTGTTACCGACGCTGCGGATCTGCGGGGACGTCACAGTTGAATCAGGGCGGCGAAACGGTGGTGGCTGTCGTAGCGGCGGGGGACTCGGGCGAGGCGTAGTGGGGCGTGGCGGGGCGTGGCGGGGCGGGGCGTGGCGGGGCGTGGCGTGGAGAGGCATGGCGCGCCGCTCACAGGAGTGACCTCCTGGAGAAACTTTTCGGCCCACGCACGTCCGGCCCGGCGGCGAGAGAGGAGAGAGTGAGCGAGAGGCGCCAGCGAAGAGCAGCGAGGCGTGGCGGGGCGGGGCGGGGCGTAGTGGGGCGTGGCGGGGCGGGGTGGGGCAGGGCGGGGCGGGGCGGGGCGGGGCACGGTGGGGGTGGGCCGGGGTGGAGTGGGGCGCTAGTTCCACGCCAGCGGCAGAGGGCATACGCCGCCACGCTGGGTAGAATGGAAAGGGGTTGCGGTTGTAGTAGTGGTGAGCTGCCGCGCGGGCGTGGGGTCCACTCGGGCCACTGAGTCAGTTAGCGCCCCGCCCCGCCCCGCCCCGCCCCGCCCCGCTCCGCTCCACCCACTCGCCATTCTGCCCCACCGTGTCGCATCCCGCACGTGCTGGTGTTCTGACATTTACTGTCGGTGTGGTGGACGGATTTGTCCGTTCTGTATGATTCTGCGAGCATTGGTTTCGTGTGTGTGTTGTGTGTGTGTGTGTGTGTGTGTGTGTGTGTGTGTGTGTGCGCGTGTGTGTCCTGGGCCACGTGTCGGCTCCCTGTATAGCGTTCCTCTCATCATCAGACTCCTGGAGAGCGTCCCGCGGCCTCCCCTGCCTTCCCCTCCCCTCCCCCTCCCCCCTCCTTTCCCATGTGTCTCATACGTTTCCGAGGAAGCAACCACTCCCCATTCAAGTGTAGACTTAGCTTTTCTACTGACATGAGATTTCTGTTTCCTCTGCGTAAGAATTTACTGGGTTTTGTATAGATTTTGTGATTTTATGATACGCAGCCATTCTTCCCATCATACTATGAACGTATAATGTAAAGCCAACGAATATTTACGAGATTGTTAACATTGCAATTCCAAGCATTGTAATCGAGAGGGTTCACCGACTCTTCTCACATTAGTTTTTCGAGACTGTATGGGAGTGCACAGTGTGGCGGCCGAACCCGAACACTCACACCCGCGCGCGCGCGCACACACGCACACACACACACACACACGCACGCACGCACACACACACACACACACACACACACACACACACACACACACACCACACCGGTATGACGATAGTTCACACCAAACGAGATTGGCAAACGAGATCCCGAAATCAAAACAAAGTTTCGCGCTGCACGCAAATGAGAGAGAGGGGGGGGGGAGAGAGAGATGTGGAGAGACACAAAGAGCGGAGTTGCAGGCATGACAGAGTTCTGCGATGGGCGGGCGGTCTCCGCCCGCCACCTGAGGTGTGCGAGAGAGAGCGACAGTAATGGGCGGTGCTGCTTTGCTGTGGCATGGAGTGGCGGCCGCAGTCACCGGCCGGACATCCGAACAGTGCCGAAGTCACCTGTGCGGGGGTCCGGGCGGGTCGGCGCTGGCCGAAGCTTATGCTCAGCTACTCCACGCCACGCCAAAAAGTGCCGAACGCAGCGGGCGGAGCTTGCACCCGCCTCCGCACTCGGTCCGGGCGCTCACCCGGCCCGTTGACGAAGCAGACGGGCCGGGCCGGGCGCTCTGGCTACGAGTCTCGGTGGCTGCCGGGCGGAGGCCGCCCGCCCATTGCAGAACTCTGAGGCATGACGTCACCGAGTTGGAGGAGGCAGGAGCGAGCCCTGCCCGCCTGGCAGGCTGGCAGGCACCGGAGTCAACCCATGCGCACCCATGCGGCGGCCTTCTCTGCTTGGTGCTCTGCCCTTTTGCGATCACCATTCTGCTTTGAGGTTTTACTGTTTAGCTAAATGATTTTGCTACGACCATAGTGGCAAAACGTATTTGCTACATTAACCCACCTTTTTTTAATGCGTGAACTCTCAAAAGTATAGCGATAATCTCTGCGAAAGGTCGCGAAACGATTGAAGAAATACACACTCTTGTATCCTTTTAAAGAAAATTATGATATTGCAAATAATTTTGTGCAACCGTAGTACAAAGGCAAATTTCATTTGAAATGAAAAAAAAATAAAAAAAAAATTGAACTGCATCTTCGTAATATAAAGAAATATTTTTGTATTACAAGGAAATTTCCTGTATATTACCATTGCTTAGAATTCTTTCTAATCCACACACACAAAAATAATTCGTTGAAGTTTAGAGTGTACCCCAATACACGAGGATACTCGCAGTTACTCGCGAAACTCGTTGTACATCCGCTTGGAGAGTGGGAAACGCTCGTGCGATAGGATTCCACCCGTCCCACGTCAAACTTTGTTCCTGTTTGTAACGGAGTGTAGCGGTGGAGTGGGGGGGGGGGGGGCTCTGTGGGCTGGAGGTCGCGGGCGCTGGCCCGGCCGGTGTGGTTGCACCACCCCTCATTGTGCTTACCCCCCACCCACCCCTGCGCTCCCGGGGCAGCGCTGGCGGCAATACTCACCTCACTGCGAAAAATATCCTTGCAGATTTACGATAAATTTTGTAAATTACGATTTATGAAAAATCTTGTAAATTTCAATTTATGACATGTATGTTGTAAATTCACTACAGCCCATTCTTGATCGTAAATAATTTTCAAGTCGATATGTAGTAGTTGTAATTTTATGATTTGCAATCCTAATTTTACGACTTCACTGTAAATGGGGGAATGATGCATGTCGATCACGAGAGGATAACGCACGTTATTCTATGGTTTTCGTGAAATATTAATTTCCTTTTAAACGAGCACACATGTCATGGGGCTCCAACCCATAGTTTCGTGGCACGTCATTCTCGTTAGTGTCTTTTTCCGGGCTCGAAACCCCATGACATGTATACTCATTTGAACGGAAATTTTACGAGGAATTCGATGGTGTCATCGAAAATAAATTTCAGACGTTTGCTTAAATGATATTTCACAAATTCCGCACAATAACGCGCGTTATCGTCTCGTGATCGACATGCATCATTCACCCGTTTTCAGTGTGCCATTTGAGGAAAATTGTTATCCCGTAAACTTCGAGTTTTTTCACACTTTACGTGAAAATGTGTCCCGTTATCTCACTGTTAGTAAAATCACCCTGGATACAGGTTTCGAAGTTTCTGTTAGGACACTCTTATCGACAGCACGCTGGGAGCGCTTTTATAACATGCAGTTCGTAAACAGCATATAGCAGGTGAGCCAAGAAAAATACTCCGCGGGAAAGTTTTTGACTCTAAAAAGTTGACTTGGTTCAAATCGAAATTTAAAGCAGGATTTTTTTATTTATTTTTTACAGTTCTTAGTGTTGTGTCTTCTGGGTTTATCGTACATCGCCATCATTGTTTTTATTTACTATTTATATTTACTAATTATATTTACTATTATTACTGATTATGGTAGATACAATACCGAGGTAAACACACGTTGTTACATTAACTATACCGTCCCGGTGCAATTGACAAGTATTCGTCCATCTTTTTCACGTATGTGACAGTGTCGTGTGTGTGTGTGTGAGAGAGTGAGTGAGTGAGAGAGAAAGAGAGAGAGAGAAAGAGAGTCGTTTCGTGACGTCTGTGCTCGCCCACGCCTCTCCTCTCAGTCGGACGGGGGTGGAGAGTCCAGAGTCCAGGAGGAACGTCATGGTTCTATGGCTGGAAAGACTTTCCTCTCTCTCTCTGTGTTCGTACTGTATCTCTCTCTCTCTCTCTGCTCTCTCTCTCTCTCTCTCTCTCTCTCTCTCTCTCTCTCTCTCTCTCTCTCTCTCTCTCTCTCTCTCTCTCTCTCTCTCTCTCTCTCTCTCTCTCTCCGCAAAGGCCCCACGATCCTATAGGCCGCGCCCTCACAGCTAAGTGTTGGCTTTATGAGTTTCCGTCGGACGTGACTTGTGAGCGTGAGAAGACTAAGTTTTCAATCAGCAGGCCGGGTGGGGAAGGGCAGGGGGTTCTCCTCCGTGGTCACGTGACGTATATTCCGCCGCCTCCACGCTCTCTTTCTCTCTCTCTCTGTCTCTGCGCACGCGGGGCCAGCAGCGGTGCCGCGGCTGCCTGCGACCGCTTACTCCGGAGAGGCAACATCCATTCATCACTTCGCCCGGGCCACTCTCCGCTATGGCTATACACTTTTATTTACTCGTGTGGCCGTACTACTCCGCCGCGAGGCACTGTCCCGACGCTTATTTCGTTTTCCTATTCGGCCATAGGGCTCTGCTCACCTCAACTCTCTCTCTCTCTCTCTCTCTCTCTCTCTCTCTCTCTCTCTCTCTCTCTCTCTCTCTCTCTCTCTCTCTCTCTCTCTCTCTCTCTCTCTCTCTCTCTCGGCAGAACTTCCCCCCTCCCGGCCCCTCATCTCCATCGACCTAGCGATAGCGCTCCCGCTACTACTGCTCCTCCTGTTCCACACGACAGGGTCCATCCGCTCAACTACTTTCTACCTCCTCCTCCTCCTCTCTCTCTCTCTCTCTCTCTCTCTCTCTCTCTCTCTCTCTCTCTCTCTCTCTCTCTCACTCTCACTCAGTCTTTTCTTTGGCTTAAAGTCGTCTCTCCTTTTCCGCTTCAAACCCTCCATTGAGCCACCCTACTTCCCTCTCCACTCAGCGGCTCCACATGGGAGAAAATTGGATGAAATCTCTTCCTCTGGAGCATAAAGCGATTCCGTGCGGAGGCGTGGCGTGGCGCCGGCTGCACACCGCGCAGCTCAGCCCCGCACAGGCGCCGGTCATGTCGCCGCGGTACGTTCCTCTAACCAGATACTCACAAAAAAAAAGTTTTCTAGCCCCAAGCAAAATATACTTTTTAAAAAATGTGCACAGTACTTCTTTTCTCTGTTGCCAGTAAAAATAAATTGCTTGAACCAATACAAAATGATAAGTAAACAAAATCTGGTTTAAGGCAACCAAGGATTTTTTTCTAATTTTAAATAGTTTTTATTGGTTAATTTAAGCATTTCTTTTTATTCTTTCAATTTTTATCCAATTCCTTATCGCTGAGAAATTACATGCAGTACTTTTTACTGTTCATAGCAGGATAAAAGTAAGCGCGGTTGTTACATTGGACCACTTCTAGGCGTATAAATTTTCATTGTAGCGCTTACTTGGTATAGTGAAAATAAAAATTCGCTCACGTGCAGTAGAGCGACTTTATATAAGTAAGCGAATACTCTGACGCAGCAAAGCATTCGTACATCTCGCAGTGACACAGTATTTTTCTGGCGCCTGCGAGTCATCGAATAAACACACTGATCTGCAAGGGGAGCGCGCCATTCATATAATACTTTCCAGAGTGCTTGTGTTTGGAATTCAAACTTCCAGCCACAAGCTCTCCGCAGCCACGCTGCTGAGCGGGGTGAAGGGGAAGGCGTCGAGACTCGAGGGGACCCGAACCCGAGGGCCAAGATGGGCGATGAAGCAAACTTCCTGGCCACACAATACAACCTGTTGAGCAGGGGGCTGCGGGCGGGCTGCTCCCCACCCGGACCTCCCAGCCAGCCGCGCGGAGCGATCTCTTCTCAGTCTCCCCCTCCCAACCCCAATCTCTCTCTCTCTCTTTCTCTCTCCCTCGTACTCATTAACTTATCCTCTCTCTCTCTCGCTCTTTGCAGGCTTTGGATGTAACAGTATGTCCTTGTGGCTAAAGTGTGTCGCCACCGGATTGTCGCGAATTGTCTACACTTGAGGCGAAGGGGCCGCCGCGAGTCAATAACCAAAATGTGTACACAGATTGCATGATTTTGGTCTAGCCTTTCGCAAAACTTAATATCTGATTGAATTATAGTAATTTATTACGTTTTTTAAAATTTTATAGGCAGAGTGCGTCGGATATATGCACCGAAATCAGGTGGTTTTCTTCTGATAGGCCTATTTTTTCTAAGCTAAATTGCAAAGATTGTACCGATTCTGTTCTCAGAATTGGGCTGCCCTCTCTCTGCGCAAAAATATTCGTCAGGGTTAGGGGGAAAATTTTTATGATAGATAACGTTAAGTTACAACTAATTGTATAGTTACGATCCTTTTTTTTTCACTCGACGTGTCGACTTAGTTTTTTCGGCGAGTACAGAATTTTCTCGACTATGCGCTCGTAAATTTACAACTTTGTGTCGCAATCAAAAAAACTAAGAAAAAAGTCGTAAGTTTACGAACTACTTTTTTCTCAGCGCCTCGCAATTAGAGAGCGAGACGTAATAACTGGCACCGGCTCCGGAATATCCGTGTATACTCAGCATTTCTTGACCCGTTCTGTTACAGGAGGCCTCCATATTCCTATTCGAGAAGCGTCTCGCTGAGAAGCTCCACAAGCCCAAGAGAAAAGACACAGTCTGTGAGGTGCTGAGGGGGAGCGTCCGCCAGCTGGAGAGGTTCCGCCACCCGAGGATTCTGCAGGTACGAACCAATGAGTTTTCCTCGAGCAAGTGCACCGCCGAGGGGGAATCCCCTCTGAAATTTTTGGACACCTCGTCATTCAGAAAAATTCAGGACAATTCAGACAATTTATAGGAAATTGAGAAAAATCAAGGGAAAAATTCAGAAAAAAATCACGAAAATATCGTTGAAATAAGGAAAACTTTCCGAAAAATTCAATATAAATTCGATATAAATTCACAAGAATTCCCGAAAATTCACAAAAATTCGCAACATTTGCTGACTACAATTCAAAGTTGTCCCCTAGGGCACCGCTTGCTTCGACCAGTCAGTGTACGCGTCTCAGTCCAGTCACACCCGGTTAAGGGTAGTCACGGCAAACTAGTCGCGTACCGCCTCGAGATAGTTTGAATTAGCGTGGAAACCGCGACTCAGTTCTTGTTTTGTGTCCTTGAAAAAGTCTGCCTGCTGGTGTACGATATTCCCATTCTTGGGTTTTCAAGCATAAAAACTGCTTCCGATCGCCTCCTTCTTTTATCAAGTGTATCATCTTTGTAGCCCCCGAGTCCTGACTGGCGGCCCTGGCGGGGGCGGCTGGGCCGCCGAACAGCAAGTACGACGATAAAATATTCAAATGGCTGTCAAAATGACAGCGGCGCAGCGATATGATCGATGCGCGCGCAGACCGTACCGAGCCGCCGCGTCACGGCCCCACAGTCTACCAGAATAAAAAAATAACAATAAAAGTGTTGGAATAATGTTATAGAAAATATAGTAAAAGTAGTGCTGCAAATGACCACTCCCTGTATTTATTTTTTTTAATGTTCCTCTTCGGTTCCCACGAGGGGCGGTTGGGGGGGGGGGGAGATCACTCGTACAAAATGTGTACAGTGATTTTTTTTTTTTTTTTAACTTTCGATGTTTTGAAGTTTTTGGTGGTTCTGTTTTGATTTCTCTTTTGATTTTTAAAGAAAAATTTCACTTTTTAATTTTTATGTCAGTTTTATGTTTAATTCTTTTCAATTTTTCGGATTTTGCTGTATTTTCATAATTTATAGATGGTTCTTCTTTTAGTTTTTAAATTATTTTTGGGTGGCCGTCCAATGAATTTTCCTAGTGAGCCCCCTCCCTTGGGTTCCCGCAGGTGCTTCACTCGGTGGAGGAATGCAACGAGACGCTCGCGTTCGCCTCGGAGCCCATCCTGGCCAGTCTGGCCAACATCCTGGCCTACCACGAGGCGTCGGGCAGCGGCGCGAGCGGCGCGCCCTCAACGGGGGCCTCGCACCCCAACGCCGTGCCCCAGCGCCCGCCCCCGCACGCCAAGGACTACAGCTTCCTGGACCTGGAGATCAAATACGGCCTGCTTCAGGTGCGTGCCTGCCTTCTCTACATCTTCTAGTACGGTTTCCTTACCACCATGGCAACCTGTAATTGCGAACGACCATTAGCTGCTTTGTAATTCTAAATGAATTTTTTTGTTGTTGTTTTAAAAAGAACAAACTTTTTCCCAATCGCGAAAATATTCGACTAACAAAGCCAATTCCCTCGTAATGCGAATAAATCCTTTCGCTAGGATTCATCGGTGTCATCTGGGCTCGAACCGGAACAAGTTGAAGTATGAATTTTCATACGACATTTTTCAAATGAAAATCAAGTCTACACTGGAAACCTAAGTGTGTGATTGTCGCACTCTTTTGTAGGTGTGCGAGGATTCATTCGTACACTTGGCCGCTTAAACGTGTGAATTTTCCCAGGATATTCACACGTTTGAGTTGCCAAGTGTACGAATGAATCCTCGCACATCTACAAGTGTGTGACGTTCGTACACTTGAAAATCCAGAGTAGAACTTTCACAGACTTCTGTTTCTTGGCATCAAATTGCATCTCTTAAAGATTTTTATTTTTATTTTTTAGTTCACATCCATGTATGCGCAACATTTCCGACTTTATAAGTATGTCATTTTCGTAACTCAGTTACAGATAAAAGAAAAAGATGGCAGAGTTCCATACATCACTTACTTTACAATGATTTATATAGAGTAAAACAGTAATAACGAGTTAAGCAGAGAGATAACGCATTCGGTATAATTGGTTCTTGATCAGTCTGCTACTGCTGTTGACATTTTCTTGTCGGTTTTGTGTAATCTGAGCCTCTTGACGATTTTTTTCTCTAATCCACGTTGTGGCCGCAGTGCTTATCGCTCCATGCTACTTGTTGCTGGCCGTTATGAGCCGCGCTGCTGCCCCCGGGCGAGGTAGGGCGGGGCGGGGCGGAGCGGGGCGGGGCGGGGCGGGGCGGGGCGGGGCGGGGCAGGGGCCTCAGCCTTAGTGCCGCGCGGCAACAGATTAAGCAGGCCACTTTGTTAACGCCGCCACCATATTGAGCCGATACGGGTTCGTGAACAACGGCGGGCGCGACAGTGGGAGAGAGAGGGGGGGGGGGGTAGAGGAAGAGAGAGAGAGAGAGAGAGAGAGAGAGAGAGAGAGAGAGAGAGAGAGAGAGAGAGAGAGAGAGGAAGGGAGAGGGAGAGGGGGAGAAAAAATGGGGAGGTGAGGACGGAGTGACGAAGGAAGATTGTGATGGTCGTGTGTAAGTAGGGATTGAGGGAGGGATAGGAGGTCCGCAATGAGAGTTTTATGGGACGCGAGACAGTGAGAAAAGGCCCCGGGGGTTTCTCTTTCTGAAGATCCAAAGCGCGCGGGATATTGGAAGAAAATGGCGAAAGAGAGGAGGGAACGGGGGAGCAGGGAGGGTTCGGAAGGAAGGGAATGGGGAAAAAATGGTTAGACGGTGGGAGAGAGGCGAAGAAAGGGGGAGAGTGGGAGAGAGAGGGGGAGAGAGAGGGGGAGAGAGAGAGAGAGAGAGAGAGAGAGAGAGAGAGAGAGAGAGAGAGAGAGAGAGAGAGAGAAGCGCGCTCGTGAAGTTCATTCCGTCACTCAAACGCGCACCAGCGGCCCCCCGCGCCAGTCCTGCCGTGGGCCTTTGATGCTGCTGGCGTGCACGGGGCGGGGCTACACCGACGGTCACAAATTAGCAGTCGAATTGAATGTCTTTGCGAGACTACAGTAGCTACCGGCCAAGCCACGCAGCGCACTCGGTCCCTGTCGGGTCGCCTGCTGTGTACTAATATTTTAGCAGTGTAGCCGCTGTGCTAATTTTTCGCATGTAATGTCAGCTGCGTGATCATTATTATTGTTAATTTATTTTTGCGTAAACGACGTTCCACCAACAAGGGAGATATACGACAACATTAACGGGGCACGTTGATGTGCAGAATGCACACGAAGTCCTTGGCCTTACTCCCTCCCCACCCCCACGCACACATACACAATACACACACACACACTCGCACATTAGCTTTGGCTCGGCAGGCAACTGGCGTCTGGCATTGGCAGGTCAAGTGACAAGAAGAGCCTCTCCTCGGTTGTGTGGCCTGCCCCTGCCGGCGAGGGGGGGGGGGGGAGACCGTGCGCTTAGAACAGGGCCATTCCGTGCTTACACTGACACTGAGCAGCAACAGGAGCGTCGAACCAAGCACTGCCAGTCTCAGTCTCTCCCCCCCCCCTCTCTCTCTCTCTCTCTCTCTCTCTCTCTCTCTCTCTCTCTCTCTCTCTCTCTCGCTCTCTCTCTCTCTCTCTCTCTCTCTCTCTCTCTCTCTCTCTCTCTCTCTCTCTCTCTCTCTCTCTCTCTCTCTCTCTCTCCCCCGCCCCCTTCCCTCCCCTTCCTCCTTCCATCCCTTACTCCCTCACACTCCCTCACTTACTCCCTCCTCTCCTTTTTCCTCCACTTTCTCTCTTTCCCTCCTCTCATTCATACACTTACACATTATAGTTTTCCTTTCTCTTGCATCCTGGATCGGCCTCTGCTCTACCACAAAGAACCATACGCCTACATGTCCCCCCACCCGGCTTTCTCTCTCTCTCTCTCTCTCTCTCTCTCCCTTTCACCCTCAAAAAACATATTGTGTCATGTCTCCAAAAATAATTATCAAACTGTTTTTTGTATTAATCTAGTTTATGTAAATTTTTGTTCTCTGTTTTCTGTTTGTCATTTTTTCGTTTGTTTATTGTTAAATTTATAAAATAATTCTTGTTACCTTTGAAAGCGGTTTCATGCTCCCGTTTGACCCAATTTATGGCCCTTTTGCTTTGAAACCTAAATAAAGAATTTCAATTTCTCTCTCTCTCTCTCTCTCTCTCTCTCTCTCTCTCTCTCTCTCTCTCTCTCTCTCTCTATCTATCTATCTCTCTCTCTCTCTCTCACTCACTCTCACTCTCCCTCTCCCTTTCTCTCCCTCTCCCACATATCATGTGGGTGCCGTGCGGAGACCAATAGTACGCGGCCGGTTCAGTGGTGTGGGGTGCGGGGTGGGGTAGGTCCTGACGGGGTATGGCGGGCTGGCGAGGAACAAGACGGCGCCTTTGTCGCGAGTACGGTCCAGAGGCAGGAAACAGAAAGTAAGATCCGCCCTCTGGTGATGCTGTTGTTTGCCCTGCCGGCCCTGTCCTTTGCTTTGCCTTTTCTTCTGTTATTAAGTAATTGGGACTCTCTTCACCTCAACCCTTTCTATCTCCCTTTGCCGACGAGGAGACAGGGTCGGGTAGAAGTACAGAGAGCAGAAGCATTTTAGGTGCTTCGCTTGACGAGACGTTTCACCTAATGCTTTCGTTTTTTTATTGTTTCTCTTCTTTTTCTGGTTGTTTTTACTTTTTTTTTAGCCGACCTATGCTGCATACGCTCCGGTGGGTAAGGTTTGCAAGTGCACAACTGCCGTGTTCAACATTTATTAGAGCACAGCTATTGAATTGAGCAGTGGCTATTGCGCATAGGTGTTTGGAGATAGACGTGATTTTGCACACTTCTATGTGTTGAGCAGAACAGTTGCACGGTTGGTTTAACAGTGAAATATTCCGTTTGCCTTCATGAGTCATCGTTGTACATTTTCGTGACGTTTTCTGTACACTGTGAAAAAAGTTGTGAAGGTTACGGAAAAAAATTACCTAACAAATGTCGTAAAGTTACGACTTCAAGAAGTAAAGTTACGAGTATTTTTAGACTTCGGTTTCTTCAACTGACAAGAATTTGCTCCCGTAGATTTACGACTGTGGCCATAAATTTACGACTTCGTGTCGTAGTCGGAATTTATGAAAAAAGTGGTAACTTTACGAGTAGCTTTTTGTAACAGTGTAATTGGACTCTCAGGGCGCCTGTAGTGGCGCGGGTAGGCCGCGCGGTGAGCACGCCGGCACGGGGGCAGCCTACCTCACAGGCGGAATGGGACGGTATGGTGCTGCTCTGAGGAGCGCGGCGCCACCAGGCGCCACCCGAGCAGCTCTGGCAGGCGGAGGAGGCGGGGCGTGGCGGGGCGTGGTGGGGCGTGGCGGGGCGGGGCGGGGTGGGGCGGGGTGGGGTGGGTCACGGTCGGGGCAGGGCGCGGATTCAGTCAACAGTGAAATTAATTTCCTTATGGTCGGGGATGTAATATCGCGCATACTTCGCCCATTTCCCTATTTAGACGGCCGGCCGGCGCCAGCGAATGACTGTCAAGCGCTTCTGCCTCTCTCTCTCTCTCTCTCTCTCTCTCTCTCTCTCTCTCTCTCTCTCTCTCTCTCTCTCTCTCTCTCTCTCCTCGTCTGATTCACATTCCATCGCCCAAGGCCTTTTGCACCCTTTACCCTCAGACGTCTGCTTCTTCTGCTACGATTTTGAGTCCCACTCAACTTGAACCCCTCTCTCCTCACTGCTCCTGGAACCATTTGTTCCAAGTGTTTAATGCATTATATTTATATATATATATTTTATGCAGACTATGTCAAGAGAAACGGCTTAGTCAGTGTGAGCCTATCATGCACGTATATTCAAGTTTGAGATTACGCCATAGAGAGAGTCTCTCCCCCTTCTCTCTCTCTCTCTCTCTCTCTCTCTCTCTCTCTCTCACTCTCCCGCCCTCCCTCCCTCCCTCTCTCTGTGAACGATAGTGTTTTCTTGTGAGTTTGTGTGCGTTTGTGACGCAGCAGAAAGAAACAAAAAGGGTTGTCAGGAAACGAAAACAGCACGTCGCTGGCGACGCTCGTGCGCGCTCTGGCTCGAGATCTCTCTGTCGGCGAAAACATTATTTGCAGACTCGGTTTGCGGGGGTCGAAGTGGCCTGAGACTCCGGGGAACATGTGCTCAAAGAGTGGGCTACTGCCGTGCAGATATCACTATCCGGTCTTTTATACATACACGGTATAAAAGCGGTCCCTCGATGTCCAAGGACCATATCACACCGTTACCAGGACGTAGGTCTAAACGCGTATCTGTCCTTGAATCTATCCGATGGCACTTGGATACCAATGCGCCAATCACCAATGCACTCCGGCAGGCAAACCCCCCTCAACAAGAAAAATCGCGAAACAACAGATACAGTTTGTTAAGTTACGGAGTTTTTTTGTAAAGTTACAGAATTCTTTTGTAAATCACAATGAAATGTTAATTAACAGTCAGGTCGTTTATCGAAATTAACAGATATTTAATTTTTATTTATGGCAATTTTGCGCCATAATGAAAGGAAAGCCCGTTGTTGCGGGTCTGACAATCCGAAAAGATCTTTCGGGATGCGTGGGCTACCCTGAATATATATATGTGAATGTATATATGTGTGTGTATGTGTGTAATTATGCATTCGTGTATGTGTGTCCCTATACTGTGCGGCGTGCCAAGGGCAGAATCACGTGCCCATAATTCGATTTGCTTCCACACAAAGCGCCTGTGGTGCCACGCCACGCCACGCCACGCCTCGCCTACGCGAGAGGACGCGCCACGAATGTCGCGGTCGCTTGTGGCGGCGAGCACTATGCCCAAGGATCCCTCCCTCCCTGGCGTGTCGCGGCGAAGTGTACAGCGGAAGCCGCGCCGCCGCCGCATCGTTTATTTCATTTCAAACTGTGTTTCACGTTTGTTGACGGTTCGCGCAGAGCAGCGGTTTTATGGTCCCGACAACTATCCGACCTCCTCCACGACGCTCTTGCGTTTCGCCGATCCAAAACTTCCGTAACTCTTGCAAAACTGCGTGTATGGAGTGTTTGGCTGCGTAGGTGTATAGCGGTGAGCGTAGAGGGGGGGGAGGGGGGGGGGAGGATACGAGCAGCGCGTCGCCGCGGCGGCCGGTGGTTTTCTAATTTCACTTACGTATCGTAAACTTGTGCGAGAGAGACTCCGGTCGGTCCCACCCCAAACCCGCTTCGTCTCGTCCCGCGCAACCCTATACCGCATCCCGCACCGAGGGAGAGGGGGGGAGGAGTGTTCACTCACACAAGATGTGTTCCTTTTTTTATCAAAGGGAAAATTTCTGTTACTCTTTTATAAATTTTGACCTTTTACGCCCATTTGTAATTTTTTTTTACAATTTTATTTCGTCTTTTTGTTGGTTTTTTCTCGATTTTTCTGATTTGTCTGTATCTTCTTGATTTTATTTTGTTTATTCTACTTTTTTTGATTTTTTTAAATGAAACCCAGAGGATTCCCTATGGAAATTATTTCCAGGCCATCTCCTAGTTCCCAACTAACCTGGACCTGGGAAAGCTGGGGCTTGGTTTGCTTGGTTACCGTGCTCCTCAATCCCGCCCCACTCCAACCCGCCCCACCCCACCCCACTCCGCCCACCCCCACCCCACCCTCAGCAACCCCGACCCACCCCTCCCCAACCCGCCCCGCATCTGTGGCGAGACATGTACGGCGTCCTCTATTTCTCTCGCCGTTCCTCCTTCTTGCCGAAATTTTCTTTTCAGGTCAAAAGAATATGTTGTGATAAAACACGATCTTCGGAAAAAAATACTTCTGAAAATGTTATACATTTGTTTTCGAACAGTGTATACAGTGTGGGGGGAAGGGGGCTTGCAGTAGTTGTTGTTCAATTAGGGTGGATTTCGGCCTCATTTGCCATGGGCACTGGGCGGCACTGTGTATGGAGGCAGCATGGCCTGGGGCGGCTGAGCCATGCCCAGAGGCTCTCGGGGTGCGGGGGTTGGGTGGGAAGTGGGGTAAGGAGGGGTGGGTTGGAGTGGAGTGGGGTGGCCCGGCCTCACCCTGGGTGGTGTTGGCGGTGGGTAGCGTGACGCATTTGGCTCAGGTAGGAGCGGGTAAGGAGGGGGGCGGGGGAGAGGAGTGGAGGGGTGAAATGGGGTAGGCTGGCTGTCGGGAGGATTAGCCCCCGGAGCTGCTTCAGTGGAGAGCGGGGCGGGGCGGGGCGGGGCAGGGCGTGTCCAGCCCGGGCGGGACTCACTCCTGACCCCGTCGGCCACTCGGCTTCACGGTGGTCCGCAGAGCGCGTTGGCTCTGAGGTGAGAGCAGCGTCTACCCGCTTTGACATTTCGTTTTGTTTTTAATGTGTGTTTTTTTTACTATTATTTATTTATTTCATGAAACACCTCCAAAGAAATTCATTTTGCCGGGTGCGCACTGAGAGGTTGACGCCTGCTGCTGTGAAGTGCTGCTGCTGTGAGGGGACGCGGCAGCGTGCTGTGTGGCCGCCGGGGACCCGCCGGGGACCCGCCGGGGGCGCGGACGGACTCAGATACAAGCGACGAAATAAAATAACAAAAATTTGCATTTCAAATAAGGTCTCTGTGTGTGTGTGTGTGTGTGTGTGTGTGTGTGTGTGTGTGTGTGTGTGTGTGTGTGTGTGTGTGTGTGTGTGTGGCGGGGGAGGGGTGGGAGGGGGTATAGAATCTCGCCCCGGGACCAGGCCGCCCGGCTCGGGCGCCGAGGAGTCGGATCTCCATTGCTAATGCCATGCGATGGTCGCCGCGCCGCGCCGCCCCGCCCGGCACTGGCCCCGCAGCCGGGACCGTCCCACCAATCGGTTATCCGTTCGCTATCAGAGCGTGCGCGAGTTGTTTGTGCTCATTTATGACCCGCTGCGACCGCTCAACCACTTTGCACCCCGCCGCAGTGGGGTGGTGGGGTCTCCTGGGTGGGGAGAGGGACGTAGCAGAACCGCGAGGCAACTTTTGGGCATACCTTGTTATTCAGAAAAAAAAAATCAGAAAAATGAAGAAAACTTCGGAAAGATTAAGAAATTTTGAAAAAAAAATATTAAACAAATGAAAAATTACAGCAAAAGTAGAATTTTTTTTGTACAAAAATTCTGGAAAATTCGCAAAACTTGTACATCAAAATTTGGAGCTGCTTCCCCCTCTGCGTGGCGTATATAGTTACCGTGGTTACCGCGAGGCAAGGTAGTGGGGCTCTGGAGCACTAGCGGCAGCGGCTAATGACAAGCCTGACCTGGGCTACACTAAAAAAAAAAAAAGCTCTCAGAGCTAATAATTATCTTTTGGAGTGTGGTCTTGCATCCTCTCGTCTCCCTGTCAGATTTGCGGCCGCGAGGCGCCATTCATACACCGTAGCAGACGCGCTATACTGCCAAGAGCCGCTGTGTGTCACATAGCGGGTAATAGTAAGTACAGAAAGGACAATAACTCGAGCGCTGCCCCCCCCCCTCCCCCCACTTCCCCGCAGCCTGAGCCATCGCGCCCGCCCCTTTCAGCCTTTCATGGTGCGGGCGGAGGACGCCCACTTCTCCGGCATCCAGTTATTGACTTTTTAATGAGACAATTATTAGTCGTTGGTTATTAGATAGTCGCCATGGAAAAGGTTCGCGTCACAACAAGCCATTACTGGAGAGCAGTGACGCCGGGTGTTCCACCCTCCCATTTGTCTTCTGTCTTACCTGTCAGGGCCTCAGAGCTCTAGTGAAGCATTCTACTGGTGCATAGCTGGTTTTGTATAGTCATTTTGTCATGTTTACCAAATGTATTGTGTTATACATATTTCGGCGATATATAATTATTATATATTATGCACTTGGGACTTGGAATCGTTCTTGTGCAGTAATATGGGACACCTCAAGCAACATTTAATAATGTACAGTCCCTGCTACACATCATGACACTGAGGCAGTTGCTTCACAAGAGTTGAAGACAGTGCAGTTGAAACCCAGTGTGTGACTTGAGTGAACACTTTGTGGTGTAAGAAAGTCGAGGGGGGAAACAACTATGAAATTTTTGTACACCTCGTAATTCAGTAAAATTCAGAAAAATGCAGAAAGTAAAAGTAAGAAGTATTCAAATAAAATTCAGAAAGATGTAGGAAAAATGTTTGAAAATTCGCATCACTTTACAAAACTTCATGAAAAATTCAAGAAAAATTTTCGAAAAAACGGATCAAAAATTCAGGAAAAGCCACGAAATATGTACATTAAAATTCAGAGTTGTTTTCGCTCGGATAAAGTCCACTCAAACACTCCTTGTCCTGTCATATTTGTGCAATGGTAAAACTAAGGCGTAACCTTACGCCCATTTTTCACGCGTACTGAGATTACGCTTGATATTGCGCGTAACAGGTCTATCCTCTCCTATTTGTCTTGAATGCAGGGGAGAAGTTCTTTCCTACGATTCATTTCAAGAGGAAACTCTTCAAGCGTAACTGTAACTGTACTCTTCATTCAAGCGTACAGTTACGCCTTCGTTTTGCAGTGTGAGATGCATAAGAGAAATTCCCGACTTAACACCTGTGTGACCCACACCTGTTCCTGTTGCAGCTCACCGAGGCCCTGTCCTACCTGCACTACACGCACCACATGCTGCACCGGCACGTCTGTCCCGCCTCCATTTTCGTCAACAAGCGCGGGGTGTGGAAGCTCGGCGGCCTCGAGTTCACAGGTACAAACTTATTCCATGTCACACGAATAATAATGCGTCTGGATGTCACACCTCCAAAAGGGAAGTCTAAAACAAAAGTGATTTTTTTCTTTTTCGGGCAGAGCGTTTGTTTCCAATATTTTTCCAGATTTTTTTTTATTATCCTACTAGAAACATTTACAAGGGATTTTTTTTTTAATTTTCAACATTTTATTTTTTCTAACTGTGTAGGAGTGAGGGGTGAGGGTGAGGAGTGAGATGGGGCAGCGGTTGGATGGAGCCCGCTGGTGGCCTCTCCCAATGTGATGAGCCCCCTTTCTTTTCTTCTCGGAGCATTGCGCTCACAATGCTCTCTCCCCACCACTCACATGAGCAGAGGCCGGCTCGGGCCTCGGCCTCGGCTGGCTCCGCGCGGTACCCGCCAAGAAACAAAAAAAAAATAAAAAAAATTTACGCACCGCGTTAATGGGGACGTAACATTTTCTTCTCTGGAGAGAAGTACAAGTACTTCTTTTTCTTTCCTCCTTTCGTAAGACGCGGAATCCTCTCGAGAAAATCGTGTTCCTGTTCGATGCGCAGCAGTGCAATTGAATCGACTGCTAGTCGTTTTATAATTTGAAGAACCAGTTCATCCCAGTATTTGGGCTGCTCAATATAGCCCAATCTTTTTTCTTAAATCGTTCCCGTTCACCCTATAAGAGGAAACGCGTATTCATGGATGAAGGTTAAATAGGTCTTGAATTCAGCGTCTCTTTGTACTTGAGAGACATTGAAGTACGCGTTTCCCTGGAAGCGTGGCGGGTTGTACCGACTCGGGTCGCGCAACACACTCCCGCGGGCCTCAGGAGTGTTGCGACATTCTCTTTGATGCAACAAGAAAGCTGCTCAGCCACTGCAAACCCTGGAATCCAATTTCTCACTCAAAATGGGAGAGGATACTTTTCCATGCTAAATTGGAGTGAGAATTTTTAACCTCACTCTTTTCGAGCGAGATATATTTTAGCCTCGCTCTGTTTGAGTAAGGATTTTTTAACCTCTCTTAATTTGAACAAGAATTCTCACTTTAATAGGGCGAGGTCTCAAAATTCTTTCTCATAAAGAGCGTGGAAAAAATGTTTACTCTCCAGAGAGTAATAAAATTGCCCACAAATGCTCACTCGTATTGAAGCGAAAATTAAGACTCGTAGATTTTCAGTGGCTCTGCGCTGCTACAGTACTAAACCATAAGTATGCAATTGTTCAACACTTGTAAGTGTGCAACCCCATATGTTTATCACGTGAAAGTGAGAAACTCAACAGCAGTGCGATTGCAACTGCTAAACTCCACGGCTGTGCACTTGTTAGTGTTCGACGCGGCAGTTGTGCACTTGCGAGTGTTCATGGGCGTCGAACACGGTTCGGGGCTAGGCATTTGGCCAGCAGGGTGCAGGGGTGGGGGAAACGTTGGCAAAAAATTATAAGTTATAACCTACTATATTTAACGTTAAAAATCCATCTAAATTTGAACCTTGGCTGCAGAAGAAAACAAAACTTTGTCCCTGGCTTCTCGCGGTTTCCAAGTAGAATCGACTAACTTCAAATTAGTTGTGGCACGAGGAAAAGGCTCAATCTTCTGTGTATGGTCAATTGCATTTACCATAGTTTTTGCCAATTTTCTGTCGAGTTTTCCATAAACTAGTAAAATTGAGATTAATAAATGTAATTTTTCTCGCTCAATCCGCTGCAAGTGTTCAACAGCGCTGGACAACACTTTCCTTGTTGAACACTTTCAAGTGTATAACTGTCGAGTTTAACACTTTGAAGTGTAAAATAAGCGAGTTGAACACTCGCTATTGCTCAATTCTGTATTGAACACTTGCACGTACATGTGAAACTGGGAGATGCACACTTGGTTTCACAGCCGAAAGTCTCCCGGCCCCTGCGGCCGACGATAACATCTTGCAGCTAGCAGAGAAGTAGCCCCAATAGCGTGCATCACAAGTGTCCTGTTTACCTGAGGGGCTGCGGCATGCGGCAGGGGGGATCCGGATCCGATGCCGAAGGCCACTTGAGCGGAGCGTTGGTGGTGGACCCACAACGGGTGGCTCCGGGCGGTAGAGAGAGAGAGAGAGAGAGAGAGAGAGAGAGAGAGAGAGAGAGAGGAGAGGAGAGAGAGGAGAGGAGAGAGAGAGAGAGAGGGGAGAGAGAGAGAGGAGAGAGAGGAGAGAGAGAGAGGAGAGAGAGAGAGGAGAGAGAGAGAGAGGAGAGAGAGAGAGAGGAGAGAGGGAGAGAGAGAAAGAGAGAGAGAAAGAGAGCGGGGAGGGAGGAAGGCTGACGAGGTGAAGGGCGCACGACGGGCTGCGTAGCGATCAATATGTCTGCTGACGCTCACCTGTAGAGCACTGGGGGGGAGGAGGGTGGAATATTGCGAGGGTGCTGTTTCTACAGTGGATTAGCCACAAATTATGACAGTGTTGTCAGTACGGAAGGGGGCAGCAGAAGCAGCAAACTCGCAGTGGAGTATAAAGCTGGCTGAATGTGTGCCAGCCTACTGGGCAATACAGAAATCACTAAATATAAAATCATTGCGAACGGTTGCGGCTGCTTCGTAACGATTTCGTTCGCATTTCGAACAAAGTCGTTTGTAGTGTGATCTGTTTTTTATTTTAATTTTATTGTTTTTTTGTATTTTTTAAAAGCTTGCGAAGCAGTCAACGTAGCTGTGTTACCGTAATTTAACGGTGTACTCTGCCCACGCAGGCGAGTGCTGACGAGAATATTCTGACCTCGGATATGACTGTGAGTCTGTCCCATAGGACGAGGGGAGCGACTTGCACTAGCCAAGGTCGCAGCCGGCGGGGCGGGGTATGCCGAGTTATTTGAATGCAGTGCATATAACGCCCGTCCCCTCGCGGCCAGAAGCTTGCTCGTCTTCACCCGACTGCGGTGGCGGGGACGAGGCAGCACTCCTCCCCCCCCCCTCTTCTTTCTCCCCGCCCCTCTTTTCTACCCCCCCCCCCCCTCCTTCCCTTCCTCTCCTCTCCTACCCTTCCTCCATCCCTCTCTTCCTTTCGTAATAATGCGAGCATTTGGCGCACGGGTATGACAAAAGCTGAGCAAGAACGAGTTGCGCCCGCGCTGGTAAGCGTAATTGACTTTTAATTCGCTTCCCTTTTTCCGTCCGGCCGTCCCGCCTGGTATGCGGCCGCTGCTCCTCGGGGCCAACCCCTTCTCCCTCATCCCCTACATCATCTGCACCGTGATGTGCTAGGCGAGCAAATGGACGCTGGACGCGCGCGGAGGCGGACGTTTTCCCCCCGGCCCCGCCCCGCCCCGCCTCGCCCCGGCCCCGCCCCCGCGCGCCACCGTCCGCATGCGACATTCTCCCATTCTTATCGCTCATTCCTTTGTTTCCGGCGGCACGCGGAGGCTGCCTGCACGTTAATCGGCAAGGAATGGCGTTGGCGGATCGGTCGTTTCTCTCTTCTGTTCGCCTCTGCTTCCCCTTTCTCCTCTTTCTATCAACCTCTCTCTCTCTCTCTCGTTCTCCGTTTGCAACGCCCTTCTTTACGTTCGGGTCTCTGAAGCCCTAAACCCAACCCTGCAGGATCGACGCTAACCTCGCCCCGCCCCGTACAGTTCCACCTCCCCTTCGTCCCCAGCCATCCGCGCAGTTCCATATTGGCGCTGCGCTTGTCTCATAAAGACGCCGCTCCGAAAAATATTCCTGGCAAATTGGTACGCGGGGGAAGACTTGAAAGTGTCCCGGTCCTGCCGCCCTGCTCCTCTGCCGACTTTCGGCCCGCTGCTTCGCAAACGCTTTCAGAATCGAGGGGGAAAAAGGAGGTGGAGGTGTAGGACGAGGACGAGGTCGAGGAGGACGAGGTCGAGGAGGACGAGGTCGAGGAGGACGAGGACGAAGACGAGGAGGACGAGGACGAAGACGAGGAGGACGAGGAGGACGACGAGGACGACGAGGACGACGACGAGGACGACGAGGAGGACGACGAGGAGGACGAAGACGAGGAGGACGACGAGGAGGACGAGGAGGACGAGGAGGACGACGAGGAGGACGACGAGGAGGACGAAGACGAGGAGGACGACGAGGACGACGAGGACGACGAGGACGAGGAGGAGGAGGACGAAGACGAGGACAAGGGCAAGAACGTGGAGGAGGATGGAAGACCCTCAGTTTGGCTACTAAAAATATTTTTATTTTCCGCAAAGTATCTTTTCTTTTTCACTCCTCGATCCTGGAAAGGAGAAGGCGCTTTGGCTTTGACTGCTTTGACGCCCGCGTCTCGGAGCCTATTGTTTGTATTTCTTTACATTCAGTCTCTGCACCGCCTCCATTGCAAAACGAAACTCGGCGTTCACCGAGACGGAGCGGGGCGGGGCGGTCGTGCCCTGTACCGAGCCGGAGCTATTCTGGTACACAGGTAACCCCATTACATGGGGGAACGCTTGCGCTCTCAGCTGCACTCGTCGCGCGCCTCACCTCGCAGCTCCCCGGGGTGGCGTTCCGCTGTGCTGTGTACCAGGGTGGTTGTGCCCCCGGAGTACGCAAGCCCTAGGACACGTGTCCGAGTGGGGAGGTATCATTCATAAGAAATGTGTGAAATGACTTTTTTTTTTTACTTTTTTAAGTTTCTTTCTTTCTTTCTTTCTTTCTTTCTTTCTTTCTTTCTTTCTTTCTTTCTTTCTGTCTTCCTTCCTTCTTTTTTTTCGTTTTTAAATTAATTGTTTTGATTTTTGATTTTTATTGTTCTTTTGATATTTTTCGTACAAAATTTCCGTCACATTTTGATGAATTTTGACCTTTTTCCTCCTATATTTGTTTTTTCCACCTGGTGGAAACTTAATTTTCCCATGGGGCATGAGTTACCGCATTAGCTACTTGTTCTGCAAACTATAGTGTTGTGAAAGGGTTATTTATTCGTTTTAATATTCAGTCAACGCAATGCCTCTAGATTTTTTTTTAAATTTCTTCTGTAGTTGCGTAATACGGTGTGGCCACGTCTGTGAAGTTAAAATCAGCGCGCAGCCACAGACCACGCCACGCAGAACTATTAAAAAGTTTGCCCCTTTCCGCTCGAGCGCGCACCACGGCAGCGTACACACACAGTGCGCCGGTCGTCATTGTTCCGTATGCACCTCGCGGGCTGCATAATAAGCACAAGCGCACGTCCCAAACGCTAAACGCGATGAAGCAAGAGAGGAAAGGGGGGAGAGGGGGGGGGCGGTCAAGGGTCCTGATAAACCTCCATTTTTGTTAATCAATTTGAAAGTAAACTCACTTAACTGCAAAACTAGACCGCGACGCGGTGTGGCGGGGTGGGGCGTGCGGCTGCGGCGCAGTGTTGTATTGGACAGGGCGGTAAATACTCCCGCGCCTAGACTCATTCAGAAGAGCGCCCTCCTGGCGCTGTCTCTCTCGCACTCGTGGTTTGCGCCGCACAGGTGCGAGAGAGACGGAGCGAGGAGAGCGCTCTTCTGAATCAGTCGGCAGCAATCGTTCTGGTCCTGCTCTCTCAGCCCGTGGGGTGGGCCGAGCTGGGCCGCGCTGGGCCGCGCCGGCCGTTCGAAACAAATTTCCGGCTTGTGGTTGCGGCGTGCATGGGGCAGTACAGCAGCAGGGCGACGCGGAGCGCGGAGCGGCGCGCCCGAGTGGAAAGCGTCGCGCCGCCGTGCCCGCGGAGGCGAGGCAAAACTAGGAGTGTCTTTGCCAGTTGTAGTTTCCGCCGCGGAGGGGTCCTTCACTCGAAAAATAAATTCAGAGTACACCCCAAAACAAAATCAGTAAAATATCAGAAAACAAGTCAGAAACAATCAAGAAGAAAAAATCAGAAAAAATAATTTAAACAATCATGATGAAGAAGAAAAACAGTAAGAAATCAGAAGTATATAAGGAAAAGGGAAGGAAAATCACGACAAACTAGAAAAATCAGAGAAAACTGTGTACGCTTGAATTTATAGTTAAGGAGTCCTCGGTGTCCGCTTCCGCTCGCCTCTCTGTTGCGCGGATCGAGGGAGTGGCGGCCAACTTGTGTATTTCTGTGAATACTTACTTTGTATTTCTCATTTCTTTTGTATTTTTCTTGTGTTTTGAAAAGTATTTTGAAGAATTACCTAGTATTTTCAGGTATTTCCTTGTTCTTTTCGCGTGTTTCTTGTACTTTCTTAGATATCCACGTTTATTCCTGTGTTCACGATCTTTTCGAATTCGCCCCTCCCTTGGCGCGGATGCTACTCGATGCAGCAGAGACCTGCGTATCCCTGACGTTATGCGCTTGTCGTTTTGTGATTTCAGAACGATTGAACGAGGCCGACCCCACCGAGCCTATACCCATCACTCCCTGGACCTCAAGGACATCCAAGCTGTGCCAGCCAGACTTAGATTACATAGGTACGACGAAATGAACATACCTTAACTGTCAAGAGGCGGAGGAGAAGGAGCGTGGTGGTGGGGCGTAGCGTGGTGCCGAGTGTAGTACAACATCCTTCCGGCCGACTTCCGTACACGGCACAGTATCATCCCAATTTTGTTTTCGAAAGACATGAGAGTCTTTTTAAAGCATTTATTAAGAGGCTCAAGGGATCATTTAAATAAAATACGCCCGTCTCTCAATTATCGTTCAGATATTGCCAAGTCTAGCCCGTGCAAGCTCCCAGAGCGCCTGTTAGGTAGGCAACACCTCGTCTGGTTTGCATGAGTGTCGTGCGGGCTGGCCTACTCGGAGTCTCGCAGGCGCTAGCTCATCTTGGGATATGCTGAATAACTCTGGGAAAGAAACGGGCGTACTTTTAAGATGGCCACTGTAAAATGCTTGTTTAGAATTGGTTCGTATTGCAAACTATTTTCTTTGTAAGTTGCAAAGAATTTTTAAGCATTGTATTACGAACTAACTCTTTGTAAGCTTACGAACTATTTATTTGCAATACAAACAAATAGTTTGTAAGAATTCTAGTAGCTTGCAAAGAAGTTCTTTGCAATACGAACAAATTCTTCGTAATACGAATATTAAAATTTCTTCGCAACGTTGCAAAGAATTTAGTTTGCAAGCATTTTACAGTGGCGACTGCTTGAGTTCGAGATCACCTAAACTTTCTATTTAGTCTCGTGAAGAGTCTAACTCAAAGTTGATGTTCAAGACTTTCTCGGGGAGCTTTCAAATAACCTTCTAGTGTGGGGAAAAAACGGCCCTAAATTTGTTAATTGGGAGAGCATCGACAGCAGGCTGTGTTGCTTTGATGTGAGACGGCACAACGCAACGCCTCCCCTTCTCTATGCCCTTGCTCCTCTCGTTCTGTACATCCAGGGTGTTAATTCAAGTTTGGCGTCTTGCATGGTGTTTCTTTACGCATGGGATTCCTTTTAATGATTTCTCGATTTCATGTCTGTTTATAGCTCCCGAGGTACAGCTCACTCAACAGATATGTATGCAAAGCGATATGTTTTCTCTGGGAATGGTCATAACTGCCATTTTTAATCACGGGCGCCCACTAATGCAAGCAAACAACTCTAATACAAGTTACCAACGCCACCTAGAAACGGTATGTGCTCAGTTTGCAGTATGTTTTCAAACTGTCAATTTGGTAACCCATCATGCATTTTTTTTTGTGGTTTCTAGCTCGATGAACATGTAAAGATGGTGGTGCCTGATATTCCACTTCCACTACGAGAGGCAACTGTCAGACTTTTGAACAAAGACCCTAAAGAAAGGCCTACTGCACAGCTTCTTACTCTCATCAAATACTTTACGTTAGTATTCCGTGATTTTAAGAGCATGCATTTGTCTTGCATCGCAATCTAATTCCTGAAAGCCTGTGTTTTATTCTGTTCATATGTAGCACTGACACAGTCGTGTCTACTCTTCAATTTCTCGACGTTATTCAAATGAAAGATCCTCAACAAAAAAATTCATTTTACCGCCAAACTCTTCGAGACACTCTTCCCTACATTCCTAGAGTAAGATTTTAACTTTTTAAGCCCATTCCATTATCCAAGACTATAATTTTCTCGGCAATTTCAACTGTATTTCTTGCAGAAATTGTGGTTCCAACTCGTATGGCCGTCGTTGGAAGCCGAAATGAAACAGTCTGAAGTATTAGCAGCAGTTTTGAAACCTATTCTACTTATAATCGAACATGTTGGAATTGAAGAGTACGAAACTTATATTCAAGAATCGTTCAGGTACGCTTGTTCTTGAAATCTGATAGTCGTATATGAAAACAGGAAGTCTAGCAGTACCTCTGTATGGTTACGTATGCTTAGTTTTCCATACTTAATTAAGTAAAGACTATTCCACTGAAACCTCTCTTAAAATAAATGTAATAGAAGTCGGCGGTTCAGAAACGAAATTCAGCCCACGTAGGACGTAGAGTCCTCCAGCCTTTTTTACATTTACATATTGACAAGTTCGAGTCCCTCAGACTTTATTTCTCAGTTTTATTAATTAATTTGGCATCATAATGCCTCGGGAGCCATTTTTTTTTAAATGACTTCCGTTGCATTTTTTTTTTTTCGAGAGTATCACGATTAGTGGATCCAGCTGAATAGTCCATTTTGCTATAATTGTTTTTCTCTAGGGCTGTTTTGACCTCACCTAAAACTATTCAAGCGACTGTATGTTTGCTTGAAAACCTGCACATAATTCTCGAAAAGACACAAAAAGAAGAGGCGAGAGCTGAAGTGCTGAGGGTTCTTTATAATGCTTTTGACAGCACGACCATTCAAGTTCAGGTATGCCTTTTCCTTATCTCTGTATTTTGCCAATGTTTCATCAGATCATGTCGCTAAGCAAATATTATGATTTTGCTCTTTCAGTCGGCTGCTTTATTGTCAGTTACAAACGTAGCTGATTACATTGATGAACAGGCAATACGACATATGATACTTCCACGGACGGTGTCTGTATTTAATCAAAATACTGCTGATCTCAAAATAACTATAGCCGTACTCAGTTGCGTAGAACGCATACTAGACCGTCTTGACCGTCCACTTATTTTAGACCAGGTGTTACCTCTTCTGACAGAAGTCAGATTGAGCGATCCTGAAATTATGTACAGGGTGGTCTGTAAGTATTATGACAATCAGAGTTGTTTACATCCATTGACTAATTTGTTTCAAAACTAAACGTAGACAAAAAACAAAACAAAATACTTAGAAAACAAACGCAGACAAAAAAGGCAACTTCGTTGCCTAACAATACAACTCTGCTTTTTTTTCAGGTATCTATGCTTTGCTACTGAGAGACAAGAAATATGGACTGACAGTGAACCAAATGGCGACAAGAGTGATGCCGGCACTCCTTCCTCAGACTGTAAACCCACAGCTAAACCTGGAGCAATTTACATTGTTGTTACAAGTTTTGCGGGAGATGCTTGATCAAATCGATAGGTATGCCTTCATTGGACATTGGCTAAGCGAAGCTAAAGGTGGCCTGACACTCAGCGTTTTCGTCATGTCCGTCTGTGTCCGTTTTGCATTTTTTGACAATTTTGTAGTCACTCAAGTCCCAAAGGTTTTGTTGAAGTGTTACAACAGTACATGTTTCCTACACTTTCAGACAAAATATCAACGAAAATCGACAAACAGACGTAGGCGGATGCAACAAAAATGTTGAGTGTAAGGCCACCTTAAAGGAACAAAATATCAATGTACCAAAACCAAAATTCGTTTCGATTACTGTATTGCGATGAGCGTACCGGCATAATTTGCCACTTATATTTTGATATTTCCTTTTGCTGTTGTTTTTGTTTTTACTCTTTTTGTCGCTCCCGTGCAACACTAGCCTGTTTCACTGCTCCCTTTAAATAATGCGCACTTTAAAAAAAAAAGCACCAAAAAAATACGATTTTAGGAAATCCTGGCAGGCACGAAGTTAATTAGTGTTTTTGTTTCACTAAACTCTTTGGTAGAAGATGGTTTATATAGAAATTTACTTTAAAAATTCTAGCCTTAAGGGTCATGTCACTGAATTTCTTTTATCTCAGGGTCACTAGTTCAGCGGGTCACATGCCAAATTCTAGCTTTCTAGCTGAAACGATTTAGAAATTAGTCTCTCAGTAAAAATCGTCCGATCAGCTTGATTTTTGAGCTGTAGGCTCGTTGTGCAATTGGCATTCGAACACTGCTTTTACATTTTTATTCATGTCATTCGAAATTTTATTTTTTGAACTACTGTGCATGAGTAGAATCAACAAGTCCCCGGCCCCGCCGGTCCTCCTCCTCTGCGCGCCGCGCCGAGGGATCGAGCAGCCTAAACATTGGCGACTCGGCTCGGCTCCCCTTCCCACGCTGTTTTCCCGAGACAAGTCGAGTATTACCATGGAAACGAAGATTTTAGATCGAAATTTCTCAAAATTGGCCACCAACTTTGGGCTGGCATTTCAGCAGTGAACTAAGGAGATGGAGTTCTACCTCTCTGCCAAGTCTTATCAAAATCCTATAGAAAAATCAGGATTTAGGTAAGGGTCCGTGCTAATAAAAAAAAAATCGGATCCTCAGACAAAACCATAAGGCTACTTCGTGCCTAAAAAAAATAATTTTTAAAAAAATAATAAAAACAGATTGGCTAGTATTTTGGGGGCAGCGAAGTAGATGGGCTTCTGAGCTCTGAGGAGTGCATCAATTACCCGCACTTTATCCACTTACGTTAAAACTAACATTTTCCAACCAACAGGAACCAGCGCAACAAACTTAAACTTGATAATATGTCGCTACCGAGCCCAGAGAGACGGCCTCTTCGTCACCTCTTCTCATCCGACAATATGCACGTGCCACCTTTCAACATACCGAATCTCCGCGTGGAGCAGAGAAAAACTTCGAGTGCCGAGGACATGGCGCGAAAGAACTCAACTGGTTCGTGTTCGTATCCCATCAGAGTCAACATGAAAAGGACATTTATCTTAAAATCTATCTAATAGTCATGGCACGAGCAAAGTGTCCGCAGGCAATTCCATGCCTAACTTTGTCAACATTTATAATTCTAGATTCTGGTATCCTTGGCGGCTGGTGGTTCGGCGGTGGCTCTTCTTCACCAGACAGCAACTTTTTGCGCGTCCAGAATGCACTGCCTATTCGTCGATTGTCTGACAACACGCTAATGACGCCTAAAATACGCGTGGCGCACTCTTGCGCATCATCGCCCGGGGGCTCGCCAGGCGGCCTACCGATCAGGCGTCACTCGTCCATTGGACCACAAGAGAGGCGTGGTTCGAGCACCAACCTGTCCCCACCAACGGTAAGCAAGCAGCTCGAGCAAACTATTCACTGCAACGCAATTTTTATTATCTCTTTCGCAGCGAAGTGCTAGTTTCGAAGAAAAATGAAGTTGCATACTTAAAAACATTATTTTTCCCGTCAAGTGTCTAAGATTCCTATTTCATATTTTCATATTCACCGGGGTCTTATTTCCAGCGGCGTTGTACCTTCACGTTTTGAAAACAGATCACAGTTGCTGGCATGGAAGATCTCGTACCGATTGTTGTGTTCTCTACGTGCCTAATTCTTTTCAATTACAATTTTCGCAGGATGTACTAGTAATTTTGACATATTTCGAGACTTATTTCAACTTTTATTTTTCTTAAACGCACCGTCTCAATCTGAACTGACGTCACGTATAGAGAAACTTGCCATTCCCCCTCTTATGGAGCAATTTGAGCCTGACTTACTATTTTATGAAACCGGTAATGTGACTAAATAGCTCGTTAAATGGTTTTGAATCGTTAATGTATCCCCAGCTCTCGCAGCCCACAACCAGGGTGTCTTCCTTAACGTCATGGGACATTGAGCAGCAAGGAGGGTGATCTCGAGATTTGAGCATTTCTCAACATTAGGGTCAACCGACCGATTGCTCAGCCACCGAGTCTCAAAGGGGCCAACGTGTGAGATATTTGCACCTCTTTTACACTATGGTAGAGTCATGTGCCTAGATCAAACGTGTTAGTAGCAGCATAGAGTAGTTCCTCAAGATCCGTCGAGAAAAGAATTTAAAAAAATATGTGTCCTGATTGCTGGTTTAAAGTATAGTAACTACAAACGGAGATCGCTGCCCATAGTCCAGAAACCCTTGCCAAGTTATAATTATGTATTCCTTTCCTTTCATTAGTCTGCTCCTACGTAAGGACTACTAAGAGCTCTAGAAAAGGATTTCTGTTCTACCTTTTGTGCGTATTTTGAAGCCAATTTTCCTTGTTTTCTTTCCTTGTGCTGGTGCCGTGTGTGTCGGGACCTGCCATCCGACAGCTGACTGTAACATTTCATTGAACTTTGCAGTAGCCCTGTATGTGGCTCTTGGAGGGCGTCCGCGAGGGGAGGCCGCAAGGCTAACAGGTAGGAGATTTCATGGGTTGATGACAATCGGAGGCCCGTCTGCTGTGCTGCTTATGAGCATTTATACTTCGGCCTCTGCCTCGGTCGGCTTGAATGTATAAAAAAAAGCGTTCTTATATCGACCTGTTAGAATTTCAGACGAATTTTGAAATCCTCTGAATAGTATGTTTCTGGACTATGCGGCAATAGATTTATAAGACGCACTAAAATACTAAAGATTAACCTTTCTTCCCAGTAAGATAAAAATATTGACAGTCGCAAGAGACTTATGCAGCTTAGCTTTGTGCACGGCTTGAAATTAAACAAAATACGGTATCTTTGTGCTTTGGGCAAAGAGGCTTGTCCCTTCATAATTTTCGTATTTTTTTATTATTATTATTTTTTAAATGAAACCGGTAGAAACAGTCACAAGAGGGTTCAATTGCCCACAGCATAGTCATCATGCTGCCATACTTAAATACATATTAAACGGTAATTAGAAATCCGAGAAACACAACACACGCATGTGTTATTAAGGCACACACATACCCACCCGTGGCACAAATAATAATGACAAGAGTAAGAGGAGAGAAATGAGGAGACATTTCAGGTGCTGGAGCGGGACAGTGGATAGCTTGTGTAGTGATGGTTCATAATGATGCTGGTGTGGGTGTGGGCTGCGATCCAAGCATGTAGTGCACACTGCGCTCTGTCACACACAGGGGGCGGGCTTCTACCACGGCTCGGTCTCGAGGGAGGGCTCAACGCTTTCGGTGCCAGCCGCCTATGTAAGTCCAGCTCTGCTACTCTCCTATCGCTGCTCTGTCTGGCTGTGCCGATCGCTCATAATTATTTGGTTGTTTGGTCACACGTTGTTGAGTCGTGTTCGTTGTGTATGGAATGTGTGTATGTTTCTCGTTCCAGCAGGCGATCCTTTACAATAAGAACCCCCTCCCCCCCTCCCCTTTCTAGTTAAAAAGACCCTTTTTAAACTAGTTTCACCTCAGAAGTATCCCTAATACCCGTCGATGAAATTTTGAAGCATGGTAATTTAAAAAAATATATAATGGCGTTCTAATTACAATCTGAAAGTGGAGTCCAAAGTTTAGTGTACAGACTTATTTTTTCATATAAATTTCTGGACCCTTGGGCCTTGGGGTATTATTTATGGCGGATATGGTCATTTATATGAAGGGTTCTATTCTATAGACCTTGCAGTATAGGCTTTAGCACTCTAGCACATCTAGAACTCTTTTAGCGCCTAAAAAGTAGTCATGTGCACTCGCCGCACCTGGGCATTTTGTCCTTGTGCTCTCACTTGCCTCTCGGGCTGAGTGCGTCGAAAATGCACAAATCTCCTTGTCTCTCAATTTATAAATGTTCCGTAGATCTTATAATTAGGATGATGTGATGTCAACACTGAGGCCAATTTTACTGTCTCAAATGATGAGAGAATTTCCTCAGATAATTTGAAACATTAATGATTACATTATATTTTATTTTATGCCAACGAATGCCATGGAAGTCATAGGCGCACTTTTACAAAGTAGCAAAACAGATTGCCCGAAAGCACAGTAGAAATGTTTTAACACAGCTAATACCAGTAAAGGTGCTCAAAGCTTGTTTGTTGCCTCTCGCTTACATATCTTTGAAGCCCAAAGCGTGTAGACCTACATCAGTTTCAAGTTTGAGCACCTTGCAGTAATCCTTCACATTTACCCAATATTTGCGATCTAACGGTCAATTATTCAATTATTTACAAGTGATTTTCGCACTACTACCATGGATCGCATTGATTGGTTAGCCATTCACCTCTTTGTTGAGAGCAAAAGTGTGTAGTATTTTTGTGGTTATTGCATGCGCTGCCTATAGACCACTTGACCACACGGTCTGCTTACACCAATCGACGGTCAATCGTGCAAACATTAATTGCATCTCGGTTATATACATGTAGGATGTGGCAATGTAAGGTGTAAGAGAGTCGATTCTTCTATCTAACTTAAACTCTATATTCTACATTCCATTATTTCGCGAGTAACATAAACACAGCCTTAATTTGATATCTTCGGACACAGACTTGACATCAAGAAAATAGCTTCAGAACAATATCTATTGGAAAAGAGTAAATGTCCAAACAATTTATTTTGTTATGAGCTAATACTGGTAAGATTGGGACTGAGAGTAGTAGAAGTCTGCCCCCTTTCATTAAACAAACTATTCTGTAAGCAATAACTCACATCATCCTTTTAACATAAATTAATTTATAAAAATGTTCCTGTCGTGTCGATCGAGTGGTTGGTTCGGCGCTTCAGGAAAGCACTCTTTAAATGTAGTCAATGCTCCAAATAAATTGTAAAAAATATCGATTGTCTTGAGGGTGGAATCAACCAGTCGTTCAAACGATATGTTTCAGTGTTTGTTGAATAATTCCTCGATTGATAATTGGTTGGTTGCTGGGGGCGGTGTTCACCACCCGCATCCATCGTGCACGAGCTTAGCACAGCGCCCCGTCGTGTTCTTCTGTGTGACTGATATGTTTTAAGAGATGTGCGAAGCGATTAAAAATATTTATCGTGCAGTTGCCTTTTTTTTTTAGAGGGAGAAAGAAAGAGAGAAAGGTTTGATTTTTTTATATTTTTGATCAGGTTCGCACATCTCTACCATGCCCCTACCAGGGACACCGTGTGTGATATTTTGGTGTGTTTCTTGTGTCTCTGTCTTTCCTTTCCTTTCCCTGTTTTGGTCACTTTCTTCATGCATGGACCGTCACAGAATCCAGTGTGGTGAAGTTCACTCCTCACCCTGGCCACTTGCACTTTGAGCACTGTGCTCCGCGTGCAGCTCGGTTCTTGTCGTCGGTCTATGCAGAGCTGCTGCACATCTATCTTCTGTCTAGTGGTCCCCTGCAAGTTATCACAGTTTAAAAAGGGAACTTATAGACCTTTCGAAAGTTGTTACTGTGAAAGTGTTGCCCATAAGCAACTTAGCATGATTTCAGACGCATGTGTATAAGTTCCCTTTTTGGAAAGTGTTGCAGTACCACCCTTCATCTATACCTGTGACTGCCCAGCCCTAGCATTCGATGCACATACTGAATTTCTGAAACATATATTACTTAGAAATGTTTTAGAAACTATATATGGATCGAAACAGCTTAGCTATTCCGGTGCACACCCTCGTTGGCTTACTCCTTAAGTGTGAGAGAGATGGAGCAAGAAGTGCGTGCACCGGAATCGCTCTGCAGCTGGCCATGAAATACGACTGCAACTTAAAAAGTTCTAAACTTTCATGACTGAACTATCAGTGCGGCATGCTGGCGGTCCTTTCTTTATCAAGTTTCAGTGTCTTCCTCTCTGTCTCTTCTTATTCTTTCGTCGAGCGAATATGGAGCCTAAACCGTGTTTCCTCTTTTCGGTTTTATGCTGTGGCCTCTCTTTACTCTGCCAACGCAGATGTGAACGTCCTAAGCGCTTTAAATAACGTACATGACATAGACACTTTTCCTAATGAATTCTTATTTAATATGTGTCTCCAAATAAATGGATTTTTTGAGGATTACGGCTGTACTTTATTTAAAGTTCATAATGTTCACATTTGAATTGACAGACTAGTTCTTAAATTTGTAATCTTAATAACTAGCAAGCTCAAAATAGTGTGCGTAACTGTTTTGTTGACATTAAATAAAGGCAGCCGGTCCCTTGTGTTCTTTGTAAAAACGCTTCTTTTCGCTCACCCTCGTAGACCATTTCACCCAAGCGCGTATCGATATCTCGAAGAACAAAAATACCGGAAGTCGCGCAGCCAGCACTGTTTCCTTACTTGCATTTTGGCGGAATAAACCGTTTTGGACTTTTATTGGGCCTATTTGAGGTCGAGGAGCGCGATTCTATAATCATTCAGCAAGTAAATTTATTAGCGCTGGTAGCTTGATTTACGGTATTTTTTTCTTCAAGATATAAATACGTGCTCAGCAGGTGAAGTAGTCTATTGGTGCTCCCTAAATATGTTTAGCCGAAAAAACAACACTTTGCATAGGGACTGCCTTGAAAAATTTAAGAGAAGGCTTCAGAGAGAGGATTGGCATAAGATTTATATCGCCTTTATGTCGTTAATTTGATGTGTGTGAGTAAGCGCTCCCTTTGATGCAGAGCTTGCCTCAATAAGCCTTCATTACAAAAAAAAAAAAATCATCCAATTGAGTTTTTGTAAAATGTCTGTGTGAGCGTTGTCCTTTGTGTCATATGCTCCGTGCAATGCCTGCATCAGAGGACCGCTTCAGTAATAAAAGGGGCGCGTGCCGGCTAAACGCCTTTGACTCATCGCAGCTTTGTGTTCTTTCTTTCTCTGCAGCTTGCACGGAGCATGATCGTGAGTATCAGCGTTGTGCTCCCATTTTGGTCTGCGTGTAGTTCTGCTGTGATTGAACCTAGGCTCAGAAATGATGTTTCAAAATCTGCCTGTTAGATAGCTTCCGGCCAACTACGCCTCTTCTATAGCTATGCATGGTTTGCCAATTTCCTAGCTAGTTTCGTGGTAATCAAGTTTCTGATCGTGGATGGAGATTTGCCTTGTTTTCTTTGGCCCCTTCGCCTTCTACCAACTGCACCCCTTTTCAATGAGGTACACACACCGCGCCATGCTCAGCGCAGCCTGGTGCAAAACACCCCTTGCACCTACTCTTCCAGCTGACGCTTACACTGTGAAAAATAGTCGTAGGTTTACGGGAAAACTTCCCACAAAGTCTAGTCAAGCACTTCCTATCGACTTAAAATTCAATTATAACAGGAAATAATGGTTTCTCGTAAATTTATGACATTGTTTGTAAATCGTAATTTACAAAATATATCGTAAATCTACAAAGGTATTTTTCACTGTGCACGCAGGCCTGAGCCTCGCCGCACTGAGTGTGGCGTGAGCGCGAGTTCCTTGTTGAATAGAGGCCGTATGCACACGTAGCTTAGCTTGTTGTTGGCCGTAAGATATGTGGATTCACATCTATTTGGGACTGTTCTTCTACAATTCCCCTGAATTCCCCCCCCCCCCCTTAATCCTTGTAAAACCGAAATCGCACTCAAGAACTAAATCGGCGAATTCTACCAAACTTTCATCCCTGCTGGAGAGATCCCCCGCTACTTAAATCAGCATGTCATAACCGGTGAAAGCGCATGTGATGCACATTTTTATTTATCAATTCAACATTTAAATCTCGGAACCTTTGCGATATATTTGTGCCTGGAGTGCTTCTAACTTACTTACCTCCTTGCACGACTGAACTATCACTTAGCATGCGCTTTCCCCACCTAAACGTAATACTTTCACATAAAGTAAAGACTTCTTCCTTGAGCACCTATTGAATACCAACTTTTCTCGCACTACGCTCCCAATACTCCCCCTGGATGATCCATTTTCATTTCGGTTTCATCCTTTTCTCCCTGGCCAACTTAGGGTCAGATTGGATGTTTTTCCAAAAAATACTTTTCATTTTATGAAAGAAAATACATTACTGCAACTTAAAAAAAAAAAAAAAAAAAAAAAAAAAAAAAAAAAAAATTATCATCTTACTTTTTTGTTTGCATCTAAAACATTGCGCTACTTGTTTTAAGGCATCCAGTCTGCGCCCCGCCAGAAGCCAATACCTGGTCAGCCGCGTCTCCCTCCCATCCGGATCCGGTTCAGAAACAGAGCCGAGGCGGTGGGAGAGAGGTCGCTGGTCTGATCCGAGCGTCCTGACTCTCTTCTTGTCTTCCAGGGCGGCAGCATGCCAAACACGAGTTCCAGTACGCCCTTCCTCAGCTCTTCCATGAGCAGCCTGAGGTCGCGAAGGCCATCTGCCTGCCTGGGCGGCTCTCAAGGCTCAGGCTTGCTCCAGCAACTAGGCACCGGCATGGTAAGGCAATTCACAGGGTCCCCCATGGGTTCCATTGGTTCCCACATGGGGTCCGGGTCCCCCCAGCATCCCGGCAACGGGAGGGCCCCATCCTCGGTGCCCTCACCACCCCATGTAAGGAACGACATCCTCGGCGTTTAGCTCGAGTGGGGCGCGGGGCGGGTCCCGTGCCCCCTGGCTGGCCGCCGTCAGCCCTTGGGTGGAGAGGTCGACGCGAGGGGGAGAAACAACTCTGCGAATCGTTTGCACGACTCGTAATTCAGAAAAGTTCAGGAAAATTTCAGAGATTTTCAGAAAAATTCAAAGAAATTCAGAGAAATTCAGAAAAAAAAATCAGGAATAATCAGGAAAAACAAGAAAGAATTTCAATCAAATAACTAAAATTCACAATTTTTAGAAAAAGAAAATAAAAATAACTCGTGCAAAAAATCACAAAATTTGTTCACCAAAATTCCGAGTTGTTTTCCCCTCGGTTTGACGGCGGGCCCGGATGCACGGACCCGTCTCGCTTCCCCTCATTCTCTTTGCGTAGCATGTCGCCTAGCGCCGCCTAGCCTCGCGTCGCCCCGCGCGTGCATGCGTCGTCTGGGAGGAGCGCCCCCCCCCCCCCCCCTCCCCCCGCGGCCTCCTCGCCGCCTGTCGATACGCTCGAGATGTATGGCGACTTTCACGTTCTATTTGTTTCGCCCGCCCGATGTTTGATGGCGGGGCTGAGCTCCACCCAGCGCTTCACTGTCAGAAAAATCGTATACCAAAGTACACTAAAGGTACGATAATTTTTTGGTCAAGTCCTTGGCTGCTCTGAGTGTTCTTGGCTAGTACGGTCTTTTGAGGTACGAAGTACACCAGATTTATCTTAGGATTACTGTACTTCGTATCTCAAAAGACTGTACTAGCAAAGTACAAACAGAGCAGGCAAGGACTTGACCAGTAAATGATCGTACCTTAACGTGCTTTTTCTGACAGTGTTCGCCAGTGCTGGAGTAGGCAGAGACTCGGACGAACACCACCCGTGTGAATCGGTCAGTTTCAACGCCTTGCCAGCCAGACAGGAACCCTGAAAATGGATTTTGAGCTCGAATTTTTTAATCGAATCGATGGCTTCTTGTACTTAAAATCAACGAGGAATAAACGTCGAACGTCTAAAAGACTTCGTTTCGGCTGTTCGTTCGACAGTGATTAGACGGCGAGGGCAAAAAGCCATCAATTCGATTCAAATTTTCGAGCTTGAAATAAATTTCGAGGGTTCATTTCTGGATAGGCTGCCTACTCGGTGAACTTTTACATGAGAAACTTGGTTTGCACGTAGTAGAGCGTTGTCGGTACTATCACCCGCTCCACAGCACTATTAAAAATACCGTAGGCAGTTATACAGTTTGCCGTCCGTCCGCCGCACCGAAACGGTCCGAACTGTTCTTTACTGTGTACATTGCTGTTATTAGCCTCACCAGCATGTTTGCAAAATTTCGGTGTGTCCTGGAAGATTGAGACCGGGAAAAAATATTAGGTTCGAACGAGGCAATAAATTTACTGGGCGGAGCATGAGCCGTTTTCAACGTGGATTTTTCTATCGTAGTGACTCAAAGCTGGGAACTTTTCTCCCGGTGTCATTACTGAGCTGCGGCCCCCCAGACGACACGCTTTGCTGCTGATCTCCCGGCTGCTTATTATTAGATTACTACTTTGATAAAACAAATGTTTAGTTCTAGGTACTTCAATTTGTGTTGAGTTCCTAATGTTCAAAAGCTATACACCTGCTGGTGTATAGTTGGACGTTGGACTAACTAGACATTAATAGGCGTTTAAAGAGTTCAACTTACACCAGCTGGTGTGTAGTTTTTAAACGTTTTGGAACTAAACACCAATGATGTATAGAACTAAATATTTGTTTCACCAGTGTACAGCATTTATGTTTCGTCGAGTTTTGGGGCGCGTCCCTCTCTCTGCCGACGCTAGGCCACTCTTCCTATAATATTTATAACGTGCACGCCTTGCTTAGTTTTATGCAATCATCTTCCTTTATTAGGACCCTCCTGCACACTTTCTAAGCTTGGATACTCCTCACGCGATTGCACGCCTGGAGTGCTACACACTATTATTGATTTTATTAGGTGTTTTATTTTTTATTGGTTGAGTTCCAAAGTCCTTTGCCAGAACCGTCACCGTCACGGAATCAGACCGCGAGTATGTATGGCGACCCGCTCGGTCCACCAGGTTGAATTTAGCTTTGCCCTCAATGAACATTAAAAATAAAATTATGAAATATTTTGAGTTCCCATCAGTTGTTTTGTTTGGGTCTGTATTGACAGTTCTTTAAAGAACCTCTTGCTGAAGAGAATTTCGGCACGAAAATTAAGTTTATAAGCAAGACGTGGGTAAACAACTTTCTGATTTAAGTTTCGTAGGTTGATAAATAACACTTTTCATGTCCCAAGTGGACCTACCCCATGCCTCGAAGAAACAGTAGATACTCCTGGAGAAGAGATGTGGTTGCGAAAGTGCCTTTGCATCATGTTTTTCAATTAGGAAATGTAAAGAGCCAGAAATTCTTTTTGAAAAAAATAAAAATAGAAAAATATAAATACGGATACTTTAACTATACGATGTTAGTCAAGTGCTCACGCTGAACTGCGGTACCCGCCAGGGCTATTCACTTCCCACACCAGGGGGCAGCGCCTTCTTTTTAGGCCCTCGTTGGGGGAGTCTATTGCTTTCGCCAGAAAGGTTTTTTTTTTGCTTTTTTCTTCTTTTTTTTTAAATGTCCTCTGCTAAAAAAGTGACTACTTCAACTGAAAGTAGCAGTGTGTAACTGGATGTGGTAGTTTAAAAATCAAAGTTCCATGCTTTTTGGTAATATAAAAGATATCTATAATATTCTTGGTGCGCAGGGCACGTGTCCGTCGGAAATCAACCTTCAAAGTCCTTTGACTTGCTCTAAATTAGTTTAATTTTTTTCCCCTTTTTAAAGTATAATCGGGAGTGGCCAAGTAACCAAAACTGCCACGGTAAATTTAGGAGGCTAATCGTACGGTGATGGATAAGGGAGGGTTCTGTTTTGGAGTAGTGACCGTTGATGATACCCCTCGCCAAGGGCACTGCCTGCTGGGAGTATGGCTGAGGCTGGCGGTAACTCAAGGGTGGATGTAACGCCATCCCAGAAGATAAGTCGAAGAGCAGGCAGCGCGCTGCATGAACAATAAGACAGCACAAAGTGGAGGAAGTTTTTGATGCACCGTTAAATTAAGCGTGCCACTCGGCCAGTGTGGTGCCGGTGCTTTGGTATGCTCGGCTCCTGCGGGCTTTTGTGGCGTGCGATTCAATTTCACAAACGATGTTCTGAACATTCACTTGTCACTAATAGCCTGTCTTTTTTTCCCTCGCTTTTCAGTATCAACTATTTTCTGGGCGCTAATTTGGACTGCTTCTCGGCGAAAATGTACATTTTGTACAGAATGGTTTTCAGACCAGAAACTCCCATAATCAAAATGTCAAGAAAAACTCATCAAGATATTTATGTATCACGGACCAGATATTGTTATGTCTGCCAAATAACTCATATGATGGTAAAGGGAAAGAGAGTGCGAGTTCGGATTTCACTGAAGACTGGCTTGGTTTATTATGCATGCTACAAGGAAGACTCTGGCACAGCCTTGTGGATCACAATCGAATACTCAATGCTGCCAACTTACTGTGTACACAACATCTCCCCCCTGAGAGGAGTCAATATTTAATCAATTAACAATGCTAAAATTTTAAAAGTTGGCAGAATAGCTAAAAATTTAAGTAGTTAACAATGATAATAAATAATTAAAAAAATAACAGGTTACAATCAGTACAAATAAATTGAAGACATAATCATTAACAATAATAAATAAATGACAAACAGAATTAAAAAAAGAATAAATTAATTAATTAAGGACATAATCAGTCAGATAGTTTGGTACCCTTCTCTGTCTCTCTGGGCGCCCAAGTGGAGGTGGCGAGCACTGTTCGTCCCTGTCTGAGGCACCCGTTCCTGCGGTAGTTGTAGATGAGGAGCTGCGATATGAACTTGAGCTAGAAGTTGATGATCTTCGAGAGCCCGTAGGTGAAGTGAATGGACTCTGAAATTGCCACTCCTGCTCCTCCTCCTCCTCTGGCTGTGATAGGATTGCTGAGGTCTCCTGAGGTGTCTGCAATATATTGACAGCAGTTAATTTAGATTTATTTAAATTGGGCTCACCATTGAGAAGCCTAGGTCTAAGTTGCCGAAGATTCCGCCTGTGTTGTCTTAGTTGTTCATCTTGGACTTTAAAAACCTTTGGCCCTTCTATGGAGGTGATCCAGGCTGGAGTCCATTTGCTTGGAGGTGGCTTGGGAGCTGGTTTCACAACCCTGGTCCACACTGGCTGACCCTGAATAAACGGCGGAGACAAACCTTGTTCTGGCTGTTTCGTTTGAGGTGGCTTGATCAGAGACAAGGTGGTGCGGATAGGCCTCCCCATTAAGGCCTCGGCTGGAGATTTTCCATCCTGTTGTGGTGTGACCCTCATGGCGTCCAGTTTCTGTTGCAACTTAGCCTGGTATGATGGTAAAGGGAAAGAGAGTGCGAGTTCGGATTTCACTGAAGACTGGCTTGGTTTATTATGCATGCTACAAGGAAGACTCTGGCACAGCCTTGTGGATCACAATCGAATACTCAATGCTGCCAACTTACTGTGTACACAACAGATATCAGATGTTTATTTGACTTTTGGTATGATGCAAGTAAGTGCGGATGCCGGGGTCACTTACTTTGTCTATTTTGAATCATTGTTAGCTTCTCTGTTTATAACTCTATCAATTTGGTCTATAGATGGAATTTTGAAAATGCCTTTGGTGTCTAACCAAATAATTTCCTTGCTAAATCTATTCCTATTAAAATCTCAATTTACTAAAATACAGAGCCAGAAATATGATAGTTTCTGATGTAGAAAGCTGTTTACCTTTTTCATTAGATTTAAACCTGTATTTTTTCTAAACTATCAGTTATTGGCATAAAAGACCCCAAATTTCTCATTAATAAATTTGTGTATGATACTTATTAAAATAAATTTAATGTGAATACGCAAGTAGTGTAATCCACATTTTAAAGAAGATTTGCAAAGGCAAAGCTAGGCAAACTACTATGCATAATCTCTTCCTGAAGCGTTATACTGAGTTTTAGATTGTTTCCATGCGTTTTAAAGTGTCACTTCTATGTTCTAATTTTTCCAGATATTAATTACATTGTATATACTCTTAGTGTCGATAACTTAAGAAACTTACTGTGTGACATTGGTGTCATGGAACGACTCATTTTATTTTCTTCTTTCAAATCTAAACTTCAAGTACTTCAATTAAAAATTTTATAATTAGTGCAACTGCGATAGGATGGGACTATCGCCTGTGATTATCATGTATGTCAATTCAGTGCAACTCGAAACATGAATTCCTCTCTACTGCTTATCACTAGCTCAGCGGTTCCCAAACTTATCCGGCTCGCGACAAAAAATGTCCCGACTCCATGCTTAATTCCCACCCCACCCTACCCCCCTGCAATTAAATAGCATTTTTAAAAAAACATATTATTATTATTATTATTATTATTATTATTATTATTATTATTATTATTATTATTATTATTATTATTATCATTACTATCATCGTAAGTTTCAATGGCTCGGACTGAAGTTAAGCCACAGCCAGGCTGTGACCCCTCACCGCGACCCCAATTTTTTTTTCTTTTCTGTGACCCCATTTGGAATTGTGACCTCAAGTTTGGGCACCGCTGCGCTGGCTCTCGTGTGATACTCCTGTGACGAGCGAAGAGCAGTAGTATGAAATGCTTATAATTGTTTTGCGGGTGAAGCGCCGCTTTTTCGTGTTTTTCGTCGTTCCTTCGACAGAGATGCGTTCTCGATACGTATTCTATTGCCACGTATATAAATATGACGTAAGACTTGTGACCTAGTTTCCTCTAAAAGTGGTAATAGCCTGACAATCATTATGTGCTGTGCCTTCTTGTTAACTCTTTGACTACCACCCCCTTTCGACAATACATTGCTATTTAAGCACAGCAATAAATGATATTGTATGCAAAAGTTATGTGACTCAATGCGAGACAAACTGTTTAAGCCAAAGAAGTTTCATTCGGTTCTTTACCTTACGTTTTTGGTTTTTGACTGGTTACTTTTGTTGGTGTCTTCTTTGCGTCAGTCATATGTTTTCTATTGTTGTAAAACTTTCCTGTCTTCCCTTTCGTGCTTTGTCTTCCCTCCTTTTGAATTCGCCAGTTTGAATCGTTATCTAGGTTAACTTGATAAGGAAATGTAGGATTTGTTTTTAAGAGGTACTTCCCTCTGGGTGACAGTTTTATGTAATCCCGCGTGTTCTATCGCGAATTCATCCTTCATAGTTGCAATAACATCCCTTGAAAGTGACATAATCATACATATTCATATTCGTGCAGTAGAGTGGTGGTTGGATCTTGTACAAATCGAACCTTTAGAAATGTACTGCCTAGAATCTAATGAACTTACTAGCATTTATCGTCCCGAATTATTTTTCGTGTCGTCCCTTCAATTCAATGTAGTGTGTTGTTAGGACGTCCAAGGCCTCATTAACCCCTAATTTAAAGTATTTTCATTTAAAAACGTGACGGCCCTGGTTTTGTCGTAAGTTTCACTAGCTCGACTGACACACTTGGCTATCATCTATTTATGAAATTTATTCAAAGTTTATTTTTCTTATATGTAGATTACACTTCTCTCTGTATGGCCTTCTTCCGAATTTTAAAATTGAGAATAAATTCAACACAGTCTTCTGTATGATATCACCTGGGGAAAAACGAATTGTTGACCTCCCGGTTATTTTTTGTTTCCTCGCTACCTTGATTGTACGTGCGCTTACGATCCGTCTATCGGTTGTGTCCCTTGCTCAAAGTATTGGTGGACTGGTCACGGTGAGGTATTCTTGGCAGGCCAAGATTCCTCGCAAAAGCACCTCGCAGTCTTTGCATGTTTTGTTTCAGGCCTAAACCTTTCTACGATATAGGACAATAACACTCACTTACATTTAGGGATCCATTTTCCTCCCTTAAAGTAAAGCTTGAACGAACCTCATTGTTATAAACCGTATCTTTGAAATTCATGAAAAGTTTTGCTAAAGGACAATCTCTTCTTTTAGATTAGAGGTGTGCGGTGAGCAAGGTAAAGCTCCCGCAACACCGCTCTCTAGTTAGTATTACTTTAAATATTTCTCGACTGTTTCTTTGTCCTCTTTTTACTAAATCTTCTCATTTTTATGTCTTCGAACGTCTTCAGTCTAAAAACGCGCACTGCAAAACTTTGTTGACATTTATTTCGTACGTTCGTTTTCTGACTGGTTGCTATTGTAAGATGTGTTTGTTTTCTACGACCTTTGTGCTGTCATCGTTAAAAAGTAACGAAACATGTTACATGTGTGAATTGGAGTGTTGTTTTTTCTGGCAAGACGAGTTGTTACTTTCTTTGCGAAGTCCGATTTGCCCGGGTTGTAGTGATCATCACTGTGGCATTTTAGACGAATTTTTAGACTGTTGTGTTACTCTGTCTCAACTGTTCATCTCATATCAAAACCCGCGTTTAGCCATGATAGGTATAGCCCGCTATAAAATTTGCGTGCATTTTTGTGTGTGTGTAATTTCTATGTGACTTGCGGAACATGTGGTCGTTGTAAAATATATTTTCGTAAATAAACATCCTGTTGTAATCAAATTATTCTGAGTACACTAATTTTGCAACCATGCTTTTCAATACTCCGAGAGCAGTTAGACATTCAGAAAAATACGTCATCGTCAACTAGCGATATTTTTTTCCACATCTAATGGTTTACAAATATTGTAAATTTACGATCAGTATCGCTCATTTAGGATGGCCCACTTTCTTGTCGTTGAAAAAAAAATCACACGGTACACGGAGACCTAATGATTGTGACAATTTTATTTTTTTGCATTGAAGCCTTAACCGCACGGCATTTCTTAAGGGAAAATCTTTCGTTGGGTTCGAAATATTTTCGACGGTGAGAGGGTTTGCCCCCGCCCTCGCGGCTCAGCCTCATTGCGCCATCGCCAGGCCCGGGCTAAGGTCTTTTCAGACGCACTGGGGCCTCGGGCGCCCGCTCCGCCGGCAATATCGCACCGGAATGCAGTGCAAGAATGTGCCAGGCTGGAGTGGGGGGGGGGGGGGAGGAACGCCCAGCGCATGCCAATGCGAGGGGGCGGGGCGGGGCGGGGCGGGGCGGGGCGGGGCGGGGCGGGGCGGGGCGGGGCGGGGCGGGGCGGCCAGCGCTTAGTGTGATGCAGGGCGCCTGCACAAATTGAGTTCACATGACAAGCAACCTTGTTCGTTTACCTCAACAAGGAATTATACGCAAGCGCGTCGTTACAAATACCGGGTGTCCCAGAGAACACACGGCAGTGTTGCGGGTCTGCCTACCCACTCCGGCCGTAAGGCGCCATAGCCCCTGCAGCTCTGGCGCGTATGCAATCCCGCAACACTGCCGTGTGTTCTCTGGGACACCCGGTACACTTCGACAGTTTAAAGCATATTGTATTGCGTTTCGGTCCTACTTTACCGGTATAGCCTTGCAATACCTCTGAAAAACAGTGTGCAGAGTATTGCAGCAGAATAGAATACCTTTTCGGCGCTGGCTGATGACACTAATGACGAAAACAGAGGGTAACAGCCTCGGATGTCGGAGGCAAATTTGCAGTTGAACACGGACACGGTTCGGCCCAGCGCACCTTTCCTTTCATGGGGAAAGGACACAAGGGCTCAGGCGGTGGAGGAAAGTAAGGTCAATCAGACATAGAATAGACTTGGAACGAATTTTAGAAATATCTTTTGTTTTTCCCTTTGTCGAAGAAAGAGTTGAAACGTTCAAAAACTAGGGATTTTTTAGTACAAGATTGATCGATTATGCAATCCATGCCCGTTCCCGAGGTTCCATGAGGTCGGTCGAGGTGCTGTACAGTTATTTTCTTTCCCTTCTCGCGTCCCCTTCAGCAAGCGTCTTTCTACATTTTTTTTTTTAAATTTAATGTTGTTGCCGCTATACACACATTACAAGAAGTGTGATGTGTGATGCGGGACACGGCATCGGCGCAGGCCCGCCTGGCTGGCAGTCTCGAAACCACCCCACCCCGCCCCGCCCCACCAGGCGCGGTCTCACCCCGCCCCCGCGCGGCTGAGCGGAGGGCCCGACCGAAGAGCGGACCTCCCTCAGTCCAGCCTCGGAGCAGCACCGATGACACCCTCGCTCTGCAAGCCCGTCCTTGAGCCGGGCTGAGCGCCTTTATGGCCACCTCCGGGATCACCTCCGGGATCACCTCCGGGATCACCTCCGGCATCATGGATCCCGGAAGCCCTCGGATGCTGTGCGTCGCCTGGGCCCTGTTCACGCTCATCCTCCCCGCCCTTGCGGACCAGCTGCAGGCCCAGGTGGGTACCTCTGTAAATACCACCAGAATATGATTTTATTTTCTTTTTTTCTGAGAAAAAAAAACACGGTTTTAAAAGGTCGAAGATCATTTTAGAAAAACACCAAGAATCTTAACTCCTTTTTCTTTAACATCTCAATGTTTCTGTTTTAGAATTCTCTACTGTCCTGCTTGTTTTCTAGCATGAAGTTTTATCCTGCCACTGGCAAACTGTGAGAAACTTTTCTTCCACCATTCAAAATACATTTTGTAACTTATTATGAATATAATTGAAATGTGAAATAAGAGCGCATCTCTCTCTGTCTCGCTGCGTCGTGAATTCTCAATCTCTTCCAAGGAGTTGTCAGCTGCTTGTAGTAGAGATGTGCGAACATGTTCGGATTCGAACGAACATGAACGAACCGAACACGATGTTTGTTCGTTCGGAAACGAACATTAAATGTTCGGGCACGAACTGTTCGGAAAATATCGTCTCAGAGCGTTCGTGGTCGAACAACATTTCACCACTTCTTTGCAAAAATTCAGTAACAATGCCTTAAAATCAACTTTGATAAAGAAAAATGTACCGCAGCTGAAGAAATAAACGCATTTTAGAAATTGTCCAGCATTAACACTTTTAAGAAAAAAGAATTTAGTCTGAAAGTTGTTTGTTCGGATACGAACACTTATGTGTTAGGTGATTTCAGATGTGTTCGTGTTCGGTTCGGTTCGAGTTGTTTTCCTAAATTTTTGTTCGTGTTCGTTCGAATTCGAACCAAGCCTGTTCGCACATCTCTAGCTTGCAGACTTGTACAGAGGAATATTGGTATCATTAGAAACATGTCAGATTAATATTGTAATATTGAGCTAATATTGATTTAATATTCACAAAAACATGAGACAAAAATATCTATGAAATATAAATGTTCTATCGGTAGTATTGAGGTAATATTTGTGTGATATAAGTCCCGTGTACGAAGGAATATCAGCAACTAGTTGACGACCCCTTGATCGCTGGGCCCTATTATGTTTCATGCTACTAACCCGATGGGTCCTTCACTTAAAATCAGTATCAAATAATCAGGAAAAAAAAAAATCAAGAAAAAAAGATAAAATCAAGAAAAACCAAGAAAAATCAGCCAAAAATCAACAAAATCAAATCAAGGAGAATCACAAAAACAAATTAGAAAAATCAGAAAAATCGGTGTACGCCTGAATTTATAGTAAGGGGCCCCTCGTACTAACCCGCCCCGGCCCGCCCTCCTGCAGGTGTTCTCCGTGCCCCTGGACCCGAGCGGCTCCTGCACGCTGTACTGGCGCCTGGACTACGAGCGGCGCGAGGTGCTCGTGGAGGTGCACGCCGCGCTGCCGCCGCGCGCCTGGTTCGCCCTCGGCTTCTCCGACTACGGCGCGCCCGCGCCCGCCGACTACTGCGTCCTGTGGGAGGACTGGCGTGGGCGCGCGCGCCTCCAGGACACGCACGCCGCCGCCGACGGCCGGCTGCACCTCGACGCCCAGCAGGACTGCAGGGGCTTCCGTCACACCCGGGCCGGCAACGTCACCAAGTTCGCCTTCAGCCGCCTCTTCGACACGTGCGACCCGCACGACTACGTCATCGAGGTGAGTGAGTGCGTGAGTGAGTGAGTGAGTGAGTGAGTGAGTGAGTGAGTGAGTGAGTGAGTGAGTGAGTGAGTGAGTGAGTGAGTGAGTGAGTGAGTGAGAGCGTGAGTGAGTGAGTGAGTGAGTGAGTGAGTGAGTGAGTGAGTGAGTGAGTGAGTGAGTGAGTGAGTGAGTGAGTGAGTGAGTGAGTGAGTGAGTGAGTGAGTGAGAGCGCCGGTCGAGGGGGAAACAACTCCGAAAGTTTAGTGCAGCTCGTAATTCGGGAAAATTCAGAAAAAGTACAGGTAAATAAGTCGCAAGTATTTAGATAAAATCAAGCGAAAGTTCACAACAATGCCATAAAAATTCGCGAAAATTCGCGAAAATTAAGAAAATGTGTGCACCAAAATTCAGAGTTGTTTCCCCCTCGGCGCCGGTGCCCCCTGGTGCCCCCCGTCTCTGACACTGCCGCTGGTCCTGCCGCAGGAGGGGACGACACACGTAGTGTGGGCGTCGGGCCCCGGGCCGCTGTTCCGGGTGGACGGCGTCTCGGTGCTGGCGGAGGGCGCCGTCCGGGGCATGCAGCGCGCCCAGCTGCTCAAGAACGTCAACGTGGACGACCACCTGGCCGGCGACGCCTGGCCGCTCGACGTGCGCGCCGCCCGGGTGCAGGTGCCCGCCGTGGACACGACCTACTGGTGTCACGTGACCAAGGTGCCCCGTCAGCTCAGCCGCAAGCACCACGTGGTCAAGGTGAGCTCTAGGCCGACTGGGAGGAAAGCTAAACCTCGGCGTGACCTGCCCGACCCACTCGGGCGGGGAGACAACGCTGAAATTTCTGCACAACACCGAGATTCAGGAAAATGTAGAAAAAATCGGAAAACATAAGGAAAATTCAGGAACATTTATGGAAATTTGGTAACACTCCCTAAAATTTAGAAAAAAAATTCAAGAAAAAGCTGATTTTTAAAAAAAATCACAACAGCTCACAAAAATTTACAAAATCTGTACACCAAAATTCAGAGTAGTGAGCGCACCTCGCACCTCTGAAGGCGCCAGGCGTCTGCCTTAGAAGATGGTTGAAACAAGTCGACTCGGGAGCGAGACCACCTCGTGCTCAAGCCGCTGTCTAAGAATTCGCACTGTAAACCCAACTGTGTGAACGTTAAGCATGGTATGGTTAAAAACTTTCAATGCGAAAACGCACTCTCTTGTCCCTTCAAGTGTGTGAAGTTCCCATAGAAAAATTCACACCTCTGCGGAGACAAGTGTACGAACGGCAATAGTTCACAAGACTCATTGCGCGCTGCTGGTTCCAGTACGAGGCCCTGGTGCAGCGCAGTAACGAGGCTCTCGTGCACCACATGGAGGTGTTCCACTGCGAGGCGCCGCGGGGGGAGGTCGTGCCGCTGTACCGAGGACCGTGCTTCGCCGAGGGCCGGCCGGCCGCCACCAGGGTGTGCAAGAGGGTGCTGGCGGCCTGGGCCATGGGGGCCAAGCCCTTCGTCTACCCGATGGTAAGACATGCAGTACACTCCTATCAAGATTTTTTTTTTTTTACGAAATTGGAGGTGCAGGACATATTATTTATCCAGCTACAGTCTATTCGAGCGGCATTGTTCTCATTTTCACCGATTAAGAATCAGTATCGAATTCCATAAATTGGCAGAGAAAATCAAAAACCGTGTGTAATATTTATGACCTGAAAAAATTGTAAAAGTAAGGTAATCTTTGCGGTATTATCAGCCTGTCTATGGAGGCATATCGAAGTTCACGGCTTCTCGAGTTGAGTTGACGCCATTCGTGCAATAATTTACTTACGTTGGGAAGTTTAAACACTTCCTAACGTGCTAATTATTTGCACATTATAGTTAGCGTAGACGCGTAGAGTGAAGTTCGACGCCTCGAAGGGTCTAAACTTTACATATTTTATTTGGGTGGCAATCGGCCAGCAGCTTTCTATATTTTATTTTTACCAGCGAAGTGTTAGCGACGTTCGTGCAATTGTGGGGCAGTGCATGTCACCTTTGCCAATCGGGCTGCTCAGCTCCAACACTTACGGACGTTTCCTACAACTGTGCCACAGGAGGCCGGTCTCCCTATTGGTGGGCCTGACTTCAACCCTTATATCATGCTGGAGGTGCATTACAACAACCCGGAGAACAAATCTGGTAAGTCAATGCGCGATGAACGAAATTCTCTTTAATCCTCCTTCACTGTGAGAAAAATAGTCCGTCAATTCACGACTTTTTTCATTCTTACCGATTACGACTCGGAATCGTAAATCTACGACCGCAGTCGTAAAATTTACGAGAGAAAGTTCTTGGCCGTTGAAGAAAACTAAGCCGACACACTATGTCTAATAATACTCGTGACTATACAACTCGAAGTCGTAACTTTACGACATTTGACATCCAATTTTTTTCCGTAACCCTCACGACTACTTTTCACAGTGTTTTCTCTGACTTGCCTGCTCAGACTGGGTGGACAGCTCTGGCATCCGCCTGACGGTGAGCCCCACGCTCCGGGCGCACGACGGCGGGGTCATGGAGCTGGGCCTGGAGTACACGGACAAGATGGCCATCCCGCCCGGACAGCCGCGCTTCCAGCTCACCGGCTACTGCATCGCAGAGTGCACCGAGGTGGTGAGTACCACCTCACACCGCGTGTCGCGCTGGGGGGGACTATATCTGTAGAATGATTTTTTTTATCACTTTTGTTCATTTATTTTTATTGTTTTGATTTATCTTTTGATTATTTTTTTTTGGAATTTCTGCTACTTTTTGATAAATTTTGATATATTTTTATATTTTTTCTCATGATATCTTGCTGTTTCTAATTTGTTTTCGTTTTTTGTTGATTTTTTCTTAATTTTCCGGATTTTTCCGTAACTTTCTTCTTGATTTATTTTATTTTGACCTTTTTTTTTCTTTTGATTTTTGAAATGGTCTCTTTGGGGTCGCACAATGATTTCGAAGTGATCCCCTCCTCGCCCTGTACGATTGTCTTCGCGGGAGTGAGGGATGGTGCAAGGCAAATACCTCCGCTATCATTGCTCTGGTTCTGGTTCCTCGGCGCCTGCGAGACTCGGGGTAGGCCGACCCGCCGGACACGCATGCAGTGCAGACACGGTGATGCCTACCCACCAGGCGCTCGCAGAGCTCTCGTATCGTAGCCACGTAGCCCAGCTCCGTCAAGCACGCACCGCGCAGTGCCGATCCAAATTTGAGCTAAGAGCGAAAGAGCTGAACTCAAGTTGCACTGTCACCCTATCATAGTTTAAGAACTAGTATATTAAAAAAATAAGGATACGAAATGAAAGCGACACGGGGCGGTGCGAGCGAGACGTTCACACCGCCCTCCTCACTATCTCTGTAACAAGGAGTGCGCACTGACCGGGCGAATATGTACTCTTCGAAAACCACATCGAGAGAATTTGTTGAGCGCCTCAACATTTCAAAAATAGGGTTGGAAAGAATCACTGCGAACACCAAGAAAGGCCACCAGCGATACACGCACCGTCTAAATCACGCACTACACAGGAGAAACTTTTGCTCCATTTGCATTTTCGTGAATTCACAACTTCTTTTCGTAATTTGTGATTTACAAATAGTGTTGTAAATTTATACAATCGGTATCGTAAATTTACGAAAGCTCGGTTTGCTCGTTTCATAATGACATGTATAGATACGGTGTGTCTTAACAAAAATGTAATTTTTCCGAAGGGGGAAACAAATCTAAATTTTGCTGTGCACATTTTTCTGAATTTTTGTGAGTTTTCACTGGAATTTTACCTGTTTTTGTGCTGTTTTTCCTAAAATTTCCTTTTTTTTTCAATTTTTATTTTATTTTTTGATTTATTTTTCTGAATTTTCCGGAATTACGAGGAGTACGAAAATTTCTGACCTGCTTCCCCCTCGAATATCCCAGTTCGATATCTCCTCGTAGCTTGGAGACGTGTCTCGTATGGTCTGCAGGGCATCCCCGCCGGCGGCGTGCTTGTGTTCGGCTCGCAGCTGCACACGCACCTGACCGGGGTGCGGGTGGTGACGCGACACGTGCGCGCGGGCCGCGAGCTGCCCGAGCTCAACCGGGACAACCACTACAGCACGCACTTCCAGGAGATCCGACGCCTCAAGCGCCCCGTGCGCGTTCTGCCGGTATGACCACAGCCACAGAATGTCTGCTCATGGGTGCGTGTGTGTGTGACGTTCACGCGCCCCTGAGTTTCCAATGAAAAGTGGCTTGGTCTCGCCAGCGAGCCACTGCCATTCAAAATATACATAAAGTTCCCCTTAAAATAAAAATAAAAAAACAGTTTTATTCATTTATTTATTTATTTACAAAAATGAAAGAGTTGCTACCTTCCCCCCACCCTTTTTTTAAAAGTTTTTTCAAGCCTCTCGGAGGGGGGGGGGCATATAATTTCTCCTCACTATGGCGGTATTGTCCAGGGGGATGCGCTCATCACGACCTGCACCTACGACACGCGGCAGCGCTCCAACGTCACCCTCGGCGGCAACGCCATCGCGGACGAGATGTGCGTCAACTACATCCACTACTTCCCCAAAGTGGACCTCGAGGTGTGCAAGAGCTCCATCAGCGACTCGAGCCTGCAGAACTACTTCCTCTTACTCAGAGAGTGAGTAGCCCGACAGGTGCACACGCACACAGGTGCCCCCTACACGAGAAGTGACGTGGCCTGGCCTTTACTCCCCTGCACGAGAAATATGCCATCCCCGTGTTGGTTGCACCCCCTGGCATATTTCTCGCGCAGGCTGATACATTCGTATCATCTGCTTTAAAAAAATAAAAAAATAAAAAAAAAAAACGCATTTAAATTTGTTCCCTTGGCTGCCGCTGTCTGCAGCCTCGACGGCCAGGACACCGGGCCGCACCTCGGGGTGTCCGACAACTACAGGGCCGTGGAGTGGACGCGCGTGCGCGCCCGCGTGCTGACCGCCCTGTACGACGAGTCCCCCGTCGCCATGCAGTGCAACAAGTCCAGCGGCGCGCGCTTCCCGGGCGACTGGTCCGCCATGCCCAGCACCCTCGTCAGCCTGCCCCTGCCCCCGGCCGCTGCCCAACGGCGCTGCGGTAGCGGTGGTGGTGGAGGTGGCGTTGGCGGTGGTGGTGGTGGCGGCGGTGGTGGTGGTGGCAGCGACAGTGGTGGTGGTAGCGGCGGCGGCGGGGGTAGCGACGGCGGCGGTGGGCTACAGCCGCTACAGCTGGACCTCCTGGACCATGTCGAGAGAGCGGGGAAGACCTCGGAGGCGATGGAGGACTGGGGCCAGGCCGATGATATGGAATGGAGCGGAGGCGGGGTCCGAGGGTCAGCCTAGGACTAGCGCCCGCGCCCGCGCTGACAACCCCGAGGGGCAACATTCAAAGGATGTATCTTTTTGCGTGGACTGTTAACTTCAGAGTGGCCTTTGCCATGGACTAGCCTGGTGTCCGTCCCTGAGTGTGGACCGCCGTACATTACAGCTGACGAGATCGCCTGTCTCACAGTACCATTACCACCGTGCCCAATACTTGTAATGTCCAGCAACGGCTGCGCCGCATTTAATGCATGAGTAGCACATAGCGCTTCCTCTGTTTGTTATAGGATGGTGTTGTGCTTTATGTGAGACTTTTGGGATGCTCTGCATAAGATGCTGTGAAAACTCTTGTGGTGAACAGTACAGTATTTCATGGAAAAAAATATCACAAAGCTTAAAAGCAGGGTCAGTTGGTGAAAATGAGTTATATTGGGTATATGCGCGGCTGGTAATTTGTATGCAATCATCCTAGCAAATCCTGACCATTCTCAATTAAAATACTGGATTGTTGTATTTTTTTCGCCCTTATCCATCAATCAAGGAGAAAGAGAAAAGAAAAAAAAAACTTTTTTTAACTTATATGCATGGGCTCTCTTACACAGTACTGCAATCGCATACAAATTTTTGTTCAGTTGCGGCTTCCATAGGAAAGTTAATGGCGAGCTAACATTTTTTTTAATTGACAAGAAGATGCTTGGTTTAGAATAAATATAATTGTACTTTGACTTTGAATTTTATCTCAGGCAATAATTGTGAGCAATGTTACAGCCATGACATTTACTCACAGCGCATTTATATTTTGAAAATGTAATTCTTAGTGTTGGAGCATCAGACATAATGAATAACAAGTAAAAGCTTTCAGTTTTTATTTGTGTTTGAAAAACCTCTACATTTATCAACAGAACCATCAATAAGCACAACACAAACAGGTTCATTAGTTTTCACTTTTTTTCTTTTCATTTTTTAAATATGTTGATGATGAACCTTCATCTTTGTGGACAACTAAGAGAAGCTGACCACCAGCATGCTTCACAAGCCATTTAGGAATCTTCTCCATTGCAACCCATACACTCCTGCTTAGTCCCATGTCTGAAAGAAGGAAACATTTATTGTTAATATCAAGAAAAATAATAATAATAATGGATCTGTTAAGATGTCATAAACTCACCTGCGCCAACTCGATGAACAGGCGCCAAGCTATGCATATGTTCTGGGATGGTAAAGAAATGTACATCTTTGAAATGAAATTTTAGGTCATGATAGGTATTAAATATCTTTCCACATCTTCGACAGCAGGAGTCAGGGAAAGCATTATGCACTTCTTTTATGTGTGTTCTCCATTCCTGTTCTGTCCTGAAGAAACTGCGGCACTCATCACAGTTAAAAATTCGATTGGTCTCTTCATTGTCCTCATTGTCACTGAGTATCTCAACAGGAAAATCAAATTTGCCATGTTCTAAACCTATATGCTTCCGTAATTCCGAGGGGTCTTTTATCCGAAGATTGCACACGTCACATTCAAAATAATCTTCCTTTAGTCCCTCTATGCCTATATTTGCAACAACACCAGCAACGTGATGAAAATCCTTCAAGTGTTTTGACAGAGCATCTTCTGTGCGAAACCTCATTTCACACAACTTACAGGGAATCATATCATCTGAAGAGTAAAATTCAGGATCAAACTCATAGGCATGATATCTACGAATGTGACGATTGACGCCTCCAAAAGTATTAAAACCTTTGCTACAAACGGGACATGATATAGGCATTTCAGATTCTGGCAACACCTGGTTAGTTTCTTCCAAACCATCTCCTTTGTGAAAATTACGAATATGTCGGTATAAATTATTCTTCTTAGAAAACATTTTGTCACATCGAGGGCACTTTACTTTTTCTTTCATTACATTGGGCTGTGGACCAGGTAACTTAATTTCCTTCACCTCTATTTGATGCTCAACCAACAAGTGCTTGACACATGGGAGTTTCAATCTAAATATCTTCTTACAAATATAACAGATAAAACTAAGATACGAAGTTCTTGACATGACTTCTTTACCATTCGAATCTACATATTTCTTATACCCTGGCGCAGTTTTGATGGAATTTTCCTCTGAAGTGCTCTCATAGCACTCTGTGCCTGCATTTGCTGAGATCTCAATGGATTCCATAGCTGTGTTAGTTGACATAACTTGAGAAGAAGAGATTTCGCTGGACTCTACTCTTGAGCTTGTTAACAAAATAGGTATCTCAGCAGCATTGTTCAGCTCCACCTCTGAGTCTCTCGATGTTGCTGGAGAAATAATGTTCTTGGTGTCCACGTCTTTATTTTTCGGGGTCAGAACAGCAAAAGTTTTCCCTCCGGACTCTATTAGTGGAGTTTTCTCAATAATCTCCATAATTGAATTTGATGACATCAAGCGAGAGGTTACATTATTTTCGATCGAGCAGGGTTAATATTTCAATTTAAGTTTTAATGTTTGAACGACAACAAAGAGGAAATTTCAAAGTTCCCACTTCCACATAAGAAATGAAACACCAAATTCCAGTTTCAACGAGAAATGCCTTTTTAAGCTTTTTGCTACTTGTTGTTTGTTACTGCTCTCTGGATTTTTCGTGGCGGTCGGCGGTCGGTGTCTGTAGCCCGAATTTTTCATCGTACCGCCTTCTACGACAAAGTACCGCCTTTTCGACGAGCCGGTACCGCCTTCTTGCGGCGGAATCTGGCAACACTGGTTTGGTCCATTTTCAATGCAACGATCCATTTTGAAGAACGGGTAGCCATCTACGTTTAGTGTGTTTTAATTTGTATGTGTTCCAAACATTGTACCCTGTAGCTGTGGTATGGACATATTTGTACCCTCGAGAAGCTGTTAATAAGATGGACGAAGGTAAATACCTCCGCTTTCCTTGACGTAAGCCATGCCCCTCTCAGCTCGGCTTGCCTCGGTGGTTGAGCTTTGCGCGCCGAGCTCCTGAAGGCCAATCCTACACATAAAGATATACCCTGAGGAGAAACAGTGTGTGGCAATGTAACTGTGTCGCACTGTCCGTTTTGTATTCCTCCTCCACTCTTGATTAGTATTTTGGACTCTGCTGAAAAATAAATTGAATCTTCTTATTTGTTCCCTCCATATCTCTAACCCCTCCCTTGCGTCACTATCTAATGTAAATTATCATAAAATTTCTCTCTATTGTTGAGATGTAGCTGTCTGTGAAGATCTCAATCTTTTCCAACTTTTATTTCACGCTTGTACATTTAATATAAAAGTCGAAGAATTGTCAACGGATGGGTACTTTTTTTTTTCAGAATGGATCATGTCAGTTGTGCATTTCAATCATTCATTACAACTATTTCCTTCATAATTATTGGTTTTTAAATCGCCTACTCATTAAATCATTGTAAAGATTCTTCAACTCTTCCTTTCAAATTCACTTCTCTGCAAATTAATTTGGAGGTCATATGTCATTGACCCCTGCCTCAAGCTCAAGTTTTTCCTTTGATTTATTTTGTGGAACGCATTTACAACCTTAAAACATCCTTTTTTCAGTCTCATAATCTTTCTCATCACCCTTGAATTGCTTTGTAATCATTTTAATTAATTTCATTCCTGTAGAACTTGTGGAATCAATAAAAGAAGAAATCCAGAATAGAGACTCATTATGTCGTCTCTGTGCGTGTCATACCCAATTACTTATTCCTATATTTGAAGGAGAAGGAAAGGAAAACAATTTGTCTGATAAGATTACAAGACACCTACCCATTCAGGTTGGTTTTTCTAACTTCATTTGGATTGAAAGTAATGACCTCTTTTTTAATGCAAATCTGTGCACCCTGTTTTAATACTGTATCCAATTTTTAACAGGTTGTTCCAAATGATGTCCTTCCTGTACAAATTTGTTTTCAATGTGCATCTACAGTCATTTCATGGGATGAGCTATCTGAATCTTGTATTGAGGCTGAACAAAAACTGAAAGCCATGTTTATCACAAATGATGACCTACAGGTAATTTGCTAATTTATTAATTGATTTAATGCTGCAAAAGAACTCTGCAAGAACATAAATGAAAATTCTGTTTTCCAGTGCTCCCCTCCTGGTCCAAGAGATGCTAATGAATCCACTTCTCTTTGGGAACCATTTAGCTCTGTTGACAACCTTAGTCCTTCAAACCCGGAAATGGTTTTGAGTGTAAGTGATTCACTGTATCACCTTCAGGAAACAGCAAAAGTTTCAATACCATGTTTTACATTTGTCAATTTTGATCCAGGACAATTGCAGTGCAAGTGAGAAGAATTCAGAAGAAGTTGGAGATGCTGTGTCAAAGGGTGGAGAGACGGAAAGGTAGGAATCAACAGACATTTTCTTAATTGCCTCTCAATTTAAGTAGTGTCAGCCATAGTCACCAGTTGTATAGTTTCTTTGTCTCACATGAGGAAACATTCTAATTTAACTTGCTCTTTGAAATCATTTTCAATTCTGTAATCTTGCTCAGAATATCTAGAATTGTGATGAAGTTTAAACTTGCATTAGATTATTAGATTATCTTTCTAAATTCTGAATTTCTATGGAACCCCAGAGGGTTTAAGATACCTCAAGAAAGTTTCGTCACATCTCATTAACTGCTAGCACTAAAATTTGCCCAGTTTTAAATGGATTACTTTTTGCCAGATATCTCGTTGAAACCAACTGGCCTAATCTTTATCAGCTTTCTTTGTCATGGACGTTAAAATATTCATACCACAGTCTGTGAAAGTTTTCATTTTGAGAAAATTTCTCTTTCTCCAATGCTATATTTATCCATTAATGCACTTTAGATATTGATCAATATCAAAACTAATTTGCTAGCAAGAATATGCACAAGCCAAGAATGACAAGCAATAAGAAATGCCAATATTTCAATTTATAAAGAAAATTTTTATTTTTGCTTTGCTCAATGTACTTTAATTAAATTTAGATCATCAAATCTCAATTGCCGTTGCTGTTGCTCCACCAGCTTTCTTAGGTCATGATGTGTTTGCTCATCCATGTTAACAGTTCCTTTCAATTTTTGAGTGCTTGACCAGTCAAGTTTAAGATCTACCAATAATTTCTTTTTCAACCTGATTCTTTTTTCTTTTTGTATAATACAGTATGTAAATATACATATTCCTGAAGGTTTAGAAAAAAAATTAATGTTAGTAAATTTTTTTTTTTCCACTGCAAGAGCTGGTGTTGTTGCATCAAAGTTCACTAGTATCCATCCGCATTTATTTAGGATCAATCTTTGTTCATTTTGCCATTTCCAAAGTGCTACCACCTGCAATGTCAATAACAATCCCCCAAAGTCCTCTTTTCCTATCTCTTTTTGTTTGTTTTTAGTTGAGTTAGGAAGAGGAAATATATTAAGTGAGCAGAACTCAATTTTGCTTATTGTGCAACATGTGCCATATTATATTATGTACATCAGTTTACAAATGCTTTAAGAGAAAGGGAAATGGTCATGTTGTGTTATGGAGCAAGAGGGAGGGCACACCAATCTTGTGTGTGACATAGAGCTATGAGAAGAACATTGAAATGATATGGTTCCCTTAAGGACCATTTTTGCCCTTTATTTGGGAATATTGAAACTATTCTGTGTCTGAAGATTGGAATGAAGAACAGAAGCATTTATGAAGATATGAGAGAAAATGTGTCGGCATGAAGCTGCTGAAACAAAAGAGATACACGTCATATTTTTACTCTGTGTAATGGGAATGGACTTTCTTCTTAAATTATCTCAAATCCCATCACAGCCAAACTCACAATATGATTGAAATCTAACTTTTGTAAAATATTTGAAAAAAGGTGCCAACTCTTCCAACCTGGGTCTTAATTTGTCAGTATGGACTGCAGGGTGTGAGCAACAGCAAAGGTATACCGATAATTACAGTCCAGCACAAGATTGACACCACTTTATGATTTCAGGTTGATAGCTGATGTTACTGAGGATATCGATGATGTGCTGTGTGTGGAAATTAAGAAGGTGTACAAATCATCAGAAACTGGTTGTGAAAATCAATCTCAGATTGATCACTGTTACACTCGAGGAAAGGAAAATTTTAACATTGAAGTTGGTCAGCAGCAAGGAAAAAAAGAGTCTCTGAGCCAGACCAACTTTCGGCCCATTGCCCCGAAACCTACCCTCCCACCACCACTAGTAAACTTTGTTCAAAGCCCTCATCACTTGAGACCGGCTAAAAATTTTAGGGAGCTTAGAAATGCCACAACTAAGTTAAAAGAACCTCAAATTTATATAGTTTACAATGAATTTGGAACTGGTGCATCCAGGAAAAATGCTCTTGTTCAGTCTTCTAATGTAATGCCAAGGAAGCTCTCTGGATCAGCAACCAACCAGACTTCTACAATGCCACCTCTCTTTACTGTGACACGGACTACAGCTCAACCAAGTTTTTCAAGGACTAAGCCTCTTGCCAGACCATTTCCAAATCTTAAAGAAATAACTGTCACAAGAGTCCCCACAAATGGTGTGTTGAAGAGCCCTGTGAAGAATATCCCTAAAGCTTCTGTTTCCGTGATTCGAGGAGGGAGCTATGCATGCAAGCAGTGTCCTGCGAAATTTTCAAATGAAATGGTTTTTAAACGTCATATGTTTGTATCTCATAATGTTCCAAAGCATTGTTGCCCCCTTTGCAAGGCCTCATTTGGTAAAAAGTATGAACTTGAGGTTCATATTAGGCAGCAGCATAAAAAAACTCTACCAAAGCCCAAATTACCTTGTAAGGACTGTAATGAAACTTTTGAAACGATGATGGACCTACGAGTGCATGTCCGGGATGCACACAGATCTGTGACCTCGCGGTTGGAGCAAGCTATTGAAAGTAAAAGACCTATCCTGGGAGTTCCTATCACTGAGAAGGAAGCTGAACTATTGAGGAAATGTCATTCACGCATTGAGAACAAGGATGTGTTCAATTGTGTAGTTTGTCAAAAAACTTGGCCCAACTTAGAAAAAACTGTAGCACATATTAGGACTCACACCAAAGAACTGCTCTATGCATGTGAAACTTGTGGTCAAAGATTCAATACCAGAGGTGTTATGCATCGGCACATGCAAGTTCATAGTAATTCTAAACCATTTTCTTGTGACTACTGTGACAAGTCATTCTCTTCAAAACAAAACCGTGATGATCACCACCGCCAGCACACCAAAGAAGTAAAAACTGTCTGTGAGTCATGTGGTGAATTCTTGACGAGTGCATCAATGTTGTATTACCACCGTAAAATTCACTCTGGGGTCAATCCATACAAATGTCCGTATTGTGAAAAGGCCTATTCGATCAGATCCCTTCTAAAAAGGCATATAAGATATCATACTGGTGAGAAACCATATCTTTGTTCAGAATGTGGCCGGGCCTTCAAAACTCCTGGTCAACTTCGTGGTCATTCTGCCGTCCATTCGGATGCTAGGCCGTTTGCTTGTGATGGATGTGGGACGATGATGAAAACGAAGAAATACTTGAATAGACATAGAGCTATATGTAGCCTGCTTAAGACGAAAGCTGTGAATACAAACTGAATCTTGTGTACTGACCTCATGACTACATTAGGGCACTGGTGTGCCATTCTTTTACTTTGTCCCAGTGCTTATTCATTATCTGAACCATTTTCAATAAAATATGAGAAATGCTTTGATTTATCCTGTCTCTTGTTCTAAGATAATATCTCATTTCACCTGCCTTTTACCAGTTTGCTTAAAATATGTATTCAAGACTTGGTGTTATGTTCTAGAGTTTAAGAGACTTTTCTCAAAATCTCTAAATTCTTCAATGAAATCAATTGTTTTCTTCCATGTTTTGTTATGACCCAGAACCTGAACTAGACATTTGATCATTACTTCTGTTAACTGCAGCAGCTGACATCAGGTACTTTGTTTCCAGGTGTCTTCAGGAGATGAAGTTGGAGGGAGTTTCTCAGAAGTTGATCTGCCAATTTTGCAACATAGAATTCTCTGATACTTCTAGTCTAGGTAAACATTTCTGTTTACACAATCCAATGCAGTTCCCAGATGCTAATGGCGTGATCCTGCACATTTGCTACCTTTGCCCTGAATCTTTTGGCACTGAAAATGATAGAATGACCCACTTGCAATTGAAGCACACTGTGGACAATGTTGGATCACAGGAAACAAACCAGAACTGTCAGTATTGTGGGAGATATTTCAGACACAGTTCTGTCCTGAATATGCATATTCTTTCATGCAGAAAACTGATTGAAAAGTTTGATAATGATGGATTTTGTGATTATGTTACTTTGGATAGATCACTAGAACCATTAGACCAAGACAAGAGTAGAGGAAATTTCAGAAAGAACTTGGCAAAAAGAGGCTCACGCTCCTCATACAGCTCTGTAGGCAGAACAGAACTTAAATCAAAAGCATTCAAAGCAACATCAGATTATACTAATAATAAGTTTCACATAGACTCGGAGGATAAAAGTAATTGGAAACGAGGACGTCAAGTAAAAGATACTAAGGAAAAGCGAGTGAGTTGTGCCTATTGCATGAAATCATTTACAAGGAAATATGATGCAATTTCCCATGTGCGTAAGAGCCACAGAAGTAAATTGGAGGAGTTTTTAATTTGGCTTGAAAGAAGGAAATTATATCTAAAAGATAAGCTGTGCTCTTTTTGCGACAGAACTTTTGAAAATTCTGAGGAAGCCACGAAACACATCCAAGATTGTCATGGAAAAAACAATGACGATTCTTTGGTCTGTGAACTTTGTCTGATGAGTTGTAGGAGCGAAGCTGAACTGTTAAAACATATTGCTGACCATAGTGCATCTGATGATGGGAGCCAGGTCTCTCTTCATATAACTCCTTCGCAGGACTTGCCCACCTATTTGCCTGTGGTTCAATTTGCTGTTGGTGGGAACGAAAGTGAGAGTTATGACTGTACCAGCAGTTCCACATCATTCTTCATTGTCAATGGAAGTCAAACTGTAGGAGAGGTAAATTCCCCAACTGTGAGTATGTCTTCTCAAGTTTCTGTTACAAACAAGACTGAAAATCAGTTTTTTTCTGTTCCTGTAAATTGTGAAAGTTTGGAAAGAACTGACTTCTATTCAAGTGCACCTCTACCAGAACCTACAAATATTTCCTTTAATGATCCCACAGGAGTTGTTATCTTGAATGAAAGACTAGATGGGACCAATATTCTCATGAATTCATTAATGAATGAAGAGGAAGGAATCAAATTCACTTCCCCAGGCATAACGTCAACTAAAGGAATTGGAACTGGTAATCCAAGTGTACCACTGATAATTGACCCTCCTTGAAGTCTTGTTTCACAGTGAAAGACTCTCGACCCTATTCAAAGTGGAGTACATTATCAGTGGCTTTCTCAAATGGCAGTGTAATACGCTCAGTAGAGCCTGTCTGGACACACTTTTTCTCTTCATAGGTGCCTTACATGCAATTGGTTATTAATAGCTCAACAAGCTCTCATTTATCACTCTGACTGTCACTCTATTACATTAAAAATCTTTTGATATTTGTGCAGGAAGTATTTTTCTGCAAGCTTTTCCCACAAGAGATCGAGGTACTCTAGCAATGAATGCAAAGCTGTTTTTCTGAAAAGTTCCCTCAACTAGATCATAACCTGAGATGTTTCAAAAAATTTCCATGTCATGTTCACAAACTGACTTGGGACTTGAGAAAAGATGCCGCTCCTCACAAGTTAGCTCATGCCTCTGGTTGGTTTTTAAAGTGAATAGGTTGGGCTGGTGATCATTGTTGGTCCATGATGTGACAGAAGTGTTTTGAACATTGAGTGAGCCCTGTATAGTCTCCAAGTATTCAATATTGTGAAAAAATAGGTCTTTCGCCAGAAAATTTTCAAATATTTTAAAATTACTATAACTAGAAACCGTTTCCTTCTGTTAGCTGAAAGTATGGCCCATCTCCCACCTTACTTTGTTTTCTGAATGCTCTAAACTCCGGCATATTTTCTCTTAAAGCTGAAAGTACACTCCTCTTATTTAGCCAGGCATTTGCAATGGTGGAATTTGTTAGAAGTCCTAGTCTCCTAATATAAAGCCTTCTTAGCTGACTATCAGAGCAGGGTGGATTTCTCAAAGTGCAACTCCAATGGAATACCACATACTTCACCCATCATTCCAGATTTAGATTTGGGCTCTGCCTGGGTTTGCTAATTTAATCTGGGTTGTCCAGCAACCTAAGTAATTTTATTTTGCTCAATATGAAGATGATATGCTGTCTCTGTGAGGGCCTCATCAATTACCCATCACCACTCATCATTTTTCAGCACACCCCGCAAGGAGCAACAAATCATCTTTATTATGAGGAAAAATAAATTTATTGTTTTGCTGAACAACCAGACTACACATCAGCAAATCCAGGTTGAGACTAATAATTTAAAGTCTCCAGTGATGGGTGATAGATGTTGCATTCTATTGGAGATCCACCTCCACTCTTGCATCCCACCATGCAGGTATTCTTCTAATTATTGCAACTCTTATTTGTACCAAAACAAAAATATCTTTCTACTGGATCATAATGTGATCTACGCTTGTTAAAGTTGTGAGAGATTGGCACAAGTACCTTATAACTTTGTATATTATGAAATAAATGTTTTTGTTGTGAGCTATTTCACTTAGCCGGTTCTCTTTTCTTCTCTATAAGACCCTCTTTTATTTAAGACTCGGTACCTTGTGGTAGCACTTTAGGAATTGGAACGCAATGAGCATATGGTTTATTTCCTTAATAGATGTCTGCTGTTTTTGCAGTTGAAGATAGGGTACTTCAGAGGACAAACACTGCTCCAGAGCTTAGTGGACTTTTCCTCACCGATTTGTTTGGTGTTTTTTGTTTAAATAGTACAATTTTAAAAGGAAAAATATAAATTAAAGTAATGAAGTTTCTTTCATTCAAACAATTGTGATTAAAAGTTTTTAACTACTTCGTTCAGTACTCGATACTTCCTCTCCTTTTCATTTTGTACCTAACTGTCCAGATAAACAGATTCAAGAAAGCATGATGAGCAGCTCAGCTACACCACAAGACAAGAAGACGACGATGCTGATCACATTTACCTAGATTCGTCATGTCATTTATAAAAAGTAAGTAGTAATTTTCTTTTTTATCAGTGCTTTAACACTGGTCCTGATATACTTCATTAAAATTTATCAATAGGTCATTATTTTCATTTCTTAATTAAGTCTCAATTCTTCTGCTTACAAAAGATATCTTTTAATTCAACTTTTAATTGTTCTTTATTAAAATTAAAGAGTAAATTCATGAACTGTGACAGCCCCATCTGCAGCACCTGAAGAGGAATCTTGCCAGCCTAATGGAATAGATCAAATTAGCTGTTGATTTTTTTCATAATTAAAACTTGTGTGCCTTTTAAAAATATTCAAATATTCTTCCTAATGAAATTCTACTCCCATCTATTTATTATGCTTTGAAATTACAAAAAAAAAATATATATATATATTTTTATTTCACTCACCTTTTGTGGGAATATTCTATATTAACTCTTGATCTGATTCAAATTCATTTCATTTGCTTAACAAACCATTTTGTTAAAATTTTTGAATGGTTTTTGTTGACTGCTAGATGTGAAATTGAAACTTACTACTCAACTCTTGAAGATACAAATAGAAGACAACTGGAAGACATCACCGTGATTCGCGATTCGAAGCAACAGCAGGACCAGCACTTGGAAGAGCAGCAGAAAATTCATCTTAAACCTGTAAATTCCTCTCATTTTCTTATACACTAAAGTAAATTTTACAAAATTAGCCATTCATTAAGAAAAATTATTTCTACAACTCTTAAAAGGAGCTATGCATCTTTAGAACCTTAATTTCAAATTATCAGTTTTTGACTTTTTCATTCTTTTTATTTTGAGTCTTTGAACGCCACCAGTTTTTACTAACTGGAGGATGTTTTCATTTTGAAGGATATTCTCTGACCAACTTGATCAAAATGTCAATTTCTGGGGATCTTTTATTTTTAATAAATGATTAAACTAGTATTTTTATTGACTTGCAGGTTGAATCCAAAGAGAATGATCTCATTTGCGGAGTACCATGCTTTCCGCAATACTGCGCCAACACTGACATTGCTTAAACCTTGTTTGGAATCCCAACCTCATGAAGTCAGTAAATCTTATTCATCAAAGGAAGAAAAGTTTAAAAATTATGAAAAATCTGATGTTGTGTTTGAGCCATACTCATATAATAGCAGTGCTACCCCATCAGACAGTTCTGACTCATCAGATGATAGTTATGTTCCACCTAAAAGACTCAAATCTGTTGCTAAAAGAAAACAAACTCGCTCTAGTAGGACAAAGAAGGAAGAGCATCAAATTCCAAAATCATCCATAAGCCAAGGTTTACTGCGCTGTTTGAAGTGTCCTATGCGCTTTAAGCGCCGCTGTGACTTGACTAAGCATGCTGAAACATGTTGTAAAGACATCAAAAATGAGCCTGATGAAGAGATGTCTGATGCCGATGTGTATGGTGAAACAAGCACTCACACAGTTGAAATTCAAGGAAAGACAACATCATTGTCTAATTTGAATAAGAGCCCAAGAGAAACCAATAAAAAATGTGTGAATCAAGTTACGTGCAACAATTGCAATCGGAAGTTTAAAACAAAAGAATTATTGCAACGTCATGTCACTGGAGATCAGTGTATCATGACACTTCCCTCAGACACATCTCCTGTAGACTCAGAACCTCCAACAGCTGTTTCTTCTCAAAACAATATGATGGCTGCTGATGTTCTAATCAAAAAAGAAGACATGAATGACTTTGATGATATGAAATATTCAGATTACAGCATTAGTAGTGAAGAAAGTGACAAAAAAGAAAAGATTCGACGGCCTACTTTATGCAAGGAAAAGCCAATCTACAAGTGTGAAGAGTGCAACAAACAATTTAAATTAAAAGAAAGCTTTACAACCCACAAACGCATTCATACTGGGGAAAAGCCATTTACCTGCCACATGTGTGGAAAGCAGTTTTCTCACTCTGGAGGATTGTCTTACCACCTACGTCATGTGCACATGGGGATAAAGGAGCACCCATGTGATATTTGTGGAAGAAAGTTTGCTTTGAAAGCTGCAATGCAAGATCATCGTCGCATACATACAGGAGAACGACCGTATGTCTGTGATGTTTGTGGAAAATCATTCAAAAGCAAAGCATCTTTGTATATCCATGGCAAGACACATACTGATCAATACCCTCACCCTTGTGAGTACTGTCCCAAGAAATTCAGGTGGCGCCAGCAGTTGTTGGGCCATCTAACAACACATACCGGTGAAAAGAAGCATCATTGTAAAATATGCAACAAAGGCTTCGGAGTCCGAAACGATCTCACTCGTCATGAACGAATACACTCTGGCCAAAAACCGTTCAGATGCTCTGTGTGTGGTCTTGCATTTGGACAGAAACGGTACCTGAAGAACCACCTGAAATCTCGCCATGGTATTCTTCGAATGGAGACTGTAGAAGCCTCGACATCCTAGATAAGCTCCTGTTGGTTTCATCGAATTCAATACCAGCATAATTATCAATACTTCTGCGTAGAGGCTGTGTAGGTTGATTTGTTTTCTGTTGGCTGAATATTTCTCTAAGTCCATTTGACTGTTCTTTGTCCCATTTTCCCCAGCCCATTGAAGACACTGTGCCAAGACTATTAATGGCTACATTTCTCTTTATTTTTTTGTAGTGACAAACAACTTATTCTATTCCTTCTTAGAATTTAATCATTGCATCAGGGGCGTGTGCAGAAACTTTTACTGGAGGGGGCTATTGCCTACCTTGCAGGGGCATGTATCTTCAGTTGCCTACCCACCAGGCGCTAAACGCAATTTGCCTATCTGAAGGAGCTCAAGCAGTGATTTTATAAAATATTTAGCCTAAATTTAATCGCCTGCTGTTCTTGGCAGCAAACTGAGCAACAAGGTCGTTAGTTTTATGCAGCATTATTGTCAGGTCAAGCTCATTTGCTGCCACACTTCTACCGGCTCAGCCCCAGCCACACCGGACCCCTCCCCCCCCCCCTTAACCAAACTCCTCGGATCTGGACGTTTCCCAAGGGGGGCCCAGATTGAACTGGGGCTGAGCCCCCCCTGAGCGTAGACACGCCCCTGCATTGCATTCACCCAACAACTAATGTGAATGTGCTAATGTAATGTTTTCATATTTGTAGTTATTTGGCATTAACTTTAATGTTTTCATTTGATTTCAGTTTACATTGTCTCTAACAAGTAAAACTCTTGTTTTTTAATTTATTTTTTTTAATTTCTTTAATTTCTTTGGTTTACTAGCAGCATTTTGTTGTACTGATGTCAAAATGTCCTTAGCTTCCGTATTTTTAATTAGTTGTGACTTTTTGTTTCTTAGGTCTTCCATTCAATTGTTCAAATGTCTGAATTCAAAATTCTTGTGTCTTAGAAATTAAATCTTATTGTATACCAAGTCTTCTCAAGTTTTAAAGGTGCAAGATGTGCTCCCATAAGTTTTAAACCTTTTTTTTACATTTTTTTTCTTTCAAATATTTTAATTTTTTTTGTTTTTATTCATATGAATGCACCCCAATAGCCTTGGCTGCTTTTATAAATTATTATTATTTGTTTTTTGAATGAATTATGCTCAAAATTTATGAATGTAACAGAAAAAAGTAATGTTTCCATCCTTTGTGTTAATTACAATTGTGTCGATTGAACATGTAATTTGTACCACTCATGGCTCAGGTATCCAAATGGATGCTCAAACAAAATGCCCATCTGTCTACGCTTATTTTTTGAAGTAGTATCCATCTGACATAGTCATGCATTTCTGATTTTCCTATCTAATTGAGTTAGAGTTGTTCATTTGCAAGTGCTTGCCAGATTGAAATTTGACAAAACAATGAAAGGCAACAGAACCTAATTAACCATTTGGACCACTGATAAGAGACAATGTTTCAGAAGTGTGATGAATTCTGTCTTCAGCTCTAAGAGTTTTGTTACGATCACTGCCACAAACAGTTTGCTGTGGGCCCCCAAACTATGTACTACTCCAGCTCAATGCTCATATTTTACCAAGAGAAACCTATTGTTAAGTTTACAAATTTCTAAATACATTGCCTGTGTGAAAAGTTTTGAAAAGGAAATACATACATGTGATAATTTTATTTGACTTTTTGTGACGTAGTGGGCCCTTTAACCACTTTGGGTCAAAGTACGTTGTGTACATTATTTTTTTACTTTTGTTTCTAATTGTTTTTTGAGGAGAGACTGTAAGCCTTTGTGATTCAGAAGAACAAAATCTCCAGAAATGCCATTTGAGTTTTTTGCTGTGGCTTTCTCTGTCATTTGCCTTTTAGTAATGTAGGCATTATTTGTCATATTTGTTTGGAACACTCAAGAAACATGAGCCTCTATTAGCAATATACATTATCCATGAACTAATGGCTTCTCTGGAGTATTGTTCTTCTCATATGCAAGGGGTGGGAAAGGTCAGGTCCTCTATTAGTTCAACTAGTGGTTGGTGTTGCACTTGTTATATTGCAAAAATGTTCTTTGTTGAGCAGCTTTGCTTCTCTTTCAGTAATATGCATTCTCTGAAAAGAAGATTTTGTTACATTAAAGAATTTCTATTGTATAGGTTTTTTTTTTATTTTCTTCTATTGTATATTTAATTTGTTAAATGGCTTTAAATATTTGTCTGTCCTGTATTAGGGGATTCATTGTCAGATTTCAATGCTTTCCACTTCCATTTTAAAATGTTGTGGTTACTGCGTAAATTTATTGTGAAGGCTTTGCAGTGAAATGTTTGTTCTGAGGATTTGGATCATGCTGTACTTATTTGTAATCAAAATGTACTTATGAAATTTGAGTAGATGAACCAGGGAAAATGGACCATGATTTTATTGGGTACTCTGTTGATTATTGATTAGGTGTGATAAGATGTGATTTGACCTAAAAAAAAAGCTGCTCGAGAACCTGGATGTCAGGTTCCATTTATTCTTTTTTTCTTAATTTTCTTTGTTTGTTGTAAAATTTGGATTTTAATCTTGGAGTGTATGTCAGAATGGATTGGGACTCAAGTCTTCAAATGTTAAATTCGTGCAATCTTGTATTCTTCATAATGCTCCTAAGTAAATAATCTAATAATCTGACTCCAGCCCTTGGAAATATTGTTTTAAAAGAAGGTGTCATTTCTATCCAATTCTTACTGTCTAGCCTTCATTGTATGCATTCTCTTTTTTCAAATGTACTGTAACCTCTCATGTTTATGTGCTTTTGCACAAATTCCGCTTTTTGTTTTGTTTTTAGTAGACTGCTCTTAATTTAGAATTCCATGCTGTCAATAATTTTGCTGTGCTGCATCTATGTTCATGTGCCTTATTAACAAGCTTTAGCAACTGTTCTACCATTTCAATCTTTCTGATGAACCTCCTGTGTAGAGTGCTGCAAAAGTCCAGATGATTGAACACCAACTGATAATGAAATGACACACTCCTTTCAATTTGGGTGCACTTTCAACTAATCTACCCAATATATTAAAATTAGAATTGTAAAAAATCAAGCACGACAACTTAAGGCTCCCCGTGGTGAAGTGCTCACCCTACTGTTTTCAATACTTCGTCCATCAGGTTGGGTTACCTGATTTGAGGTATTTTTTATACATTGATTTTAAATGAGAAATTAATTATTGAAAATTGTGTTTCTGATTGCTCAGTTCGGTGTAAAAAATATCTTATTATTTGGAATCTACTGTGTTACGTATAAAATATGCTTTTGAAACGTAATCCCTAGTTATTCTCTTGCTGCACTATTAAGGTATATTTTATGAAAACTGGGCCTCATATCTGTCTAGCTTGGCTGAAGCTGAACTATGCATGAATGTGTTTGATTTGTAGAGGAAATCACATGGTGATGGTGGTTATTCCATTTAAGCTTGTTACATTGAATAAGTTCCGTTTTAATTCCTTCTCTGTATTGTAGCCTTCTTCTTATTCTCTTGTTTAGAAAGTTTGAACTGCTTCATTACACTTAAAATGATCTTACCCTGTGTTAATTTCTTGTTAGTATGTTCTATAATGAACTGTGCAATGAGCTAAATAGTAGTTGCATGATGTGTGTGTAAAATTTTAATATTATTTGTTTAAAAACTTTTGTATGTTTTATGTAGTGTAACTGTTATATTTACATGTCTGCGTGACTTTGTAGTTGATGCTTTTATGTATTAGTATATGATATCTTATCTTCTCATCAAAATATGGCAAAAAACTGTTGTGTAACAATACAGTTTAACCATGTCATGATGAACTAGTAGTACCTTTGCATACGGAGGCGCTTGGACAGTGTCTTGTTCATTTTAAAGTATGGTTTTTTTTGTTGGTCATGGAAGGAGTTGGATGAAGACAATTGTTGTGATTTTTCAGTAAGCATGCCCCTCTGTCTTCTCTTATATACCTTCCAATATTATGATAATCTGTGGTTTGTTTTTACGTCTGTTTGATGATTTTAGTGCTTCCTCCAATAATCTCATTACATGAACTCTTTAAAATTGTTTCTCCATATCTAAACTCTAGTCATGACTCTTACAAGTTGCCGCGTTATACAGCTTGAAACAGTAGTTGTTAGGTACTAGATTGTTCTTTATGTTCATTTTTTTTTTTTTTTAAATCTGAATGTTGTGCTTAGTTAAATCAGACATAAAGGCTATCCCTGAATCTTGTAAGTAGATATCTTCATTAGAACACACAAGCCAGGGGAATATTACTTTTCGTGTGCATGTATGCTCTCCATAGATTTCTTGTCGTCAATGCTTTGTTTTTTCCTGATGTCTCTTTTCTCACCCTTCTGAAGAAACTGAAACTGAAGTTAGGCATATGCCAAATAAGCTTACTCTATCTCATGATATTTTATTTCAGGACTCCTTGCATTATCTATTTCAAACCAGTCAATTTTAAAATTCAATATAAGTGACTGAACTTACTGCACATTTTTTTTTCTTAATTGGTTTTTATTGGTTTTTCCTCCCACATTATAGAAGCTCATCACTTATTGTACGGAGACCAATTCTAGTACCCAATCCTTAAATACGTATGTTGTAAGAAAGCTGAAATTTATTGTGAGTGTATAATGTAACTTGCTTTTAATGATATATTCATAATTATTTTGTTTAATATTAGGGTTATGGAGGGTAATTAGAGGTTCTAATGCACCTGGATATGTTTTCCGTGTGTGGTCTGCTGCTGAGGTGCACCTTAACATTGATTGACTTTGTTTTGATTGAAGTATGATATAGCCCAGGATGTTGTTGGTGGACTGCATGCCTAGTCCTGCAAGAAGTCTGATACAATTGTCATCTGTGATGCTTTGCGATAAGAGGCCTTGAATTCTGGTAAGACTGATTTCAGATTTTGTAAGATGGGACTAAGACTTGACTGGTGTAGGTTTAACAATTTGATGGTGATTAGAGATGGCAAAATGCAGGGAAACAAAATGTCTTAATGACAACAGTTGTGAGTGTTTGAAAGGGATCTAGGATGACTTTGTCTGAAATGATTGTGATAAGATTTTGATGTGGTTTTGTACATTTTATCCTGTAGGGTGCACTGTGTAGAGTAAATCGGGTAACATCATTGACGTAGCCTTACATTTTGTGGATTAAAACTTTGATGCTATTGAAAAATAGAATAAAGAGCGGGATGATGAAAAATCTCTCAGATTTGTTTAGCACATAATTTTATGCCAGAAAACCAATTTTTTCACCATGCTGGGTCAACAAGGAACCAGTTTTCCCATGAGCTAAGTGATTTGAGTCTGTTGCATTTTGTGATTAATTTAATTTATTTTTACACATTTAGAATTAATGAGCTTGACTAGAACTGGGAAACTTTTGTTATATTTAACACATCGGTTATTGCTCTACTCCTCTAACCATTTGCACATATTAGTGTGAACCCATTAACAATATACTTGCAAATATCATTGTGGGATGAGATTTCAGCAATGACCACAAAAAGAAGAATTTTCAGTAACTTATGCGGAGTTCCAATATCTTCAAGTTTGTTTTGAAGAATTTAATACCTCAGGATTCTTTCCTTAAAAGTCTCCTATTTCTTGAGGGTTTTCTATTGGTGTTTCCATTGGCAGATTTAGGTTGATTGATTGTCATCAGTTTCCATGTATTGCTGCCTTCCTTGAGCCCAAACATCCTGCCACCTTCAGTCTTATTTACAAATTTGATTTTATTGGTATTAGCTTCTTTGATTATTATTTTCCAAATTTGGATGAGGACAGCTGTAATCTTAATTTATTCTTTCTTTTTAAATTAAGAAAAGAAAACAGCTGTTGGGATGACATGGGCCGAAAGTGGAGCTACTGCGCCATGTTAACATCCTCTGAATTGCAATCTTCTCCATGGTGAGCTTCAACAACATATAACAGGATGCTGTCAATGTGATGTCCATTTTCCATGAGAAAAGTGGTACCTGAGAATACAAGGAGATAATAAAACAGCATGTTGCATCAGAAAAACATGAAGCAGGTTTCCAAAGCTCATACCTGAATCAAAGTCAGTAATACTACTTTCTAAGGAAGTCGAGCTGAGAAAAGGGGCTACATTGCTTGAGTTGTAATGAGAACTTTCTTCATTCACTAATGTGAAAACAACCTCATTTTCTGCATCTGCAATAAATTAAAAAGCAAGCAATCAATTAAAACACCCTTCTAATCAAGATTCACCGTTAATGGCCAATCAAAGTATCAACTGTACCTTCAACATTCTCTGAAGCCATATCAAGTTGGCTAGCTGCTTGAAATTTATCTGCCTCATTGCCAGCTGGGAAGTTATTAAGGAGTGTTAACTGATGGGATGGTTTCAGCATTTCTACAGGATCATCCTGTAGAAGAAATTAGGAAAATTAAATCTAAAGAAATTCAGAGAAAACTTGATATTCACTTATTAGAGAAGCATATTTACCAAAGAAAATTGATCTAATTGAGGCACTGGAGGAGAGGCAAATGTAAACTCAGATGTTGAATCTGTAACAGAGAACTGTACAGAAAAAGGGTTCAGCCTGATCAGAAACCCCCCAAAAATACCTACCTAAACTGAAAAACATCTTATTCTGAAAATGTTTTCTTCTTAAAATTTCTATTTGATTACTTCTTTCCTGTTGTTCTTTAGGGGTTAATTTTGCATCACCCAAACAGGTCGTGAGGTTCAATGGAAGTTCGACTTGTAAGCAATCAATAAAGCCAGGAATTGACCACTCATTACGAAGACTACCATGACTTTTTTGTAGGTGTCGTCTTATAGAATGTCTATGACGAACTATATTGTTGCAGAACTTGCATAAAAATCCACGATTTGAATGAAATGATTGACGATGCGTGTCCAGTAAATGCTTCTGCAAAATGTAAACACTCAAGAATTAGCTGTCACTTAAGAATACAAAACATTGCAATGATAGATGCTACCGACTGACAAACCTTCACGAAGCCTCTGTTACACTCATCACAACGGTATATTTTTCCCTGAGTATGTGTCAGTTGATGAATGCTAAAATACTCCTTTGAAGAAAATGATTTCTTACAATACTGACAGCAATACATTCTAGATGATGTATGAGTTTGCGCATGCTTTAAGAGATTTCCTTTCTGGAAAAAGCTCTTGGCACATACACTACAAGAAAATCTCTTTGATCCTCCATGAATAAGGGAATGGACATAAAGAGACTTTTTGGTCTTGTACTTTTTGCCACATACCTCACAGGGAAAATTTGCTTCCTCATGAACTCTTGAATGTTCTTGTAATACATCTTTGCGGTGAAACCTTTTTTCACAAATGCTGCATTCAAACTTTCTTTCTCCATGACAAAACCAGTGGGTCTTCATGCTTGATGAGCTTTTGAATATTGCTCCACAAATCTCACAAATAAATAATTTTCCCTCAGGTATTTTATTTTTTTTGCTTTTAGTATTAACATCTTTCTTTCTTGCTTGCCTGTGAATATTTTGTGATGATTTAAAAGGCCCTGGTTTTGATTTTAGATCATAATGAATTCTGAGATGAGCTTTAAGTTTAGATTCAGAGGAAAATGTTCTCTCACACATTGCACAACTAATGGACCCACTTCTAGATTGATTCTTGTCACAATTACACCTGTGATACTTCAGAGAAAGCTTAGATACAAAGTGGCGATTACATTCTGAACATGCAAACTCGCCTGTGTGCAGAGGAATATGCCTCTGGAGATACTTTTTAGCTGAAAACTTCCTTCCACACATAGAACAAGGAAACGACTCTTTTGGTTTAATACAGGAGTGAGTCTTCAAGTTTTCTTTGCGGGCAAACACAGCCAAGCAGGTTACACAGGTGAATTCACCAGTGTGTTTGCGGAGATGACGATAAAGATATGCCCCCCTCGTGAAAGATTTCTGACATATATCACAGTTGTAGTGCAAATTTTCATTTTCCGACTTTTCTTGATGTCTCTCGACGTTATCTCCTTCAGTAGATGATAAGTTATTTTCAGTAGACTGGACCATAATAAATGTTACAGGTTCTCCATTTTCCAAAGCAACATCGATAGCTTGTGATGAACTAAGTTTAAATGATGTGGAGAAACTGTCCCCATCAGTTGAATGAGCTACCAATTTTTCTCTTTCACTATCCTGTGATGATGGTAGAGGATTTATATCATGTTCTTTGTCTATTTTTAATTTCTGAATGAAATTTTGGTCCCCTGGTCTATTATATTTATGAGACGTCTTCCTGGCACAGGCCGTATGACCACCATCTCTTTCATTAGGATCTTGCATGAGCTGTTTCTCACAGCTAGAGTTCAATTTTGTTTCATCAAATTGTGTATCTGTATCACTTTTGAAATGCTCAAGAGAAAGAACTTGACTTTCATCTGATATTTTATCTGACAATTTAATTTCTGGCTCATTAATTTTGTTTGAATCCCAAAGGCAGATTTTATCAAGTCTGGGTCTTTCAATACTTTTGATGCAGGTACTGTTGTCTGTTTCTAAGGAGTCAGTTTTTGATTTATGAATATGAGATATATGATGTTTCAGAACATGTTTTTCCAAAACCTGAGCAGGGAGAAATCTGTTATTGTTAGTATCCTATTACTCACTGAAGCAAAATAAGGACAAGTATGCCAGTCATTAGAGTCCAGTCACCAAGCAACATACCGCTTTACTTAAAAAAACACGAAAGCAGAAAGAGCATTGTGAATGCTGAATGTTATCAACTGGTTGGCGATAATGCGTCATTAAGTGGCGAGCATAACTGGCAACATTTGATTCTTGAGCCCCACAAAGTTTGCACACCCATTCTTCCGTTTGTCCAGATGCTCCAAGGGCATGAGCTGGTAGGTGTTGAGTTAATGTTTTGGGAGAAGCTTTCCCTGCAACATAAGATCTTAAATGTAATAACTCTTTACAGACACCAAGAAAATAAAAAAGAATTACTTGACTTCGACTTTCTCACCAAATATGTTGTTCCCATCATTTGCCCTCTCCTGAACTTCCTCAACCGAATCAAGAAAATCCCCCTGAAAATCATAAGAATGTAGTAGACTTAAGGTTTACTTTAGGAGAAACTGGTGATTTGTTCAATGGTGTTATCACCTCTCCAATAGCTTCAACACACAGAGGTAGGGCCTGAAGCTTTAACCCATAATACAATGCATACCACAGGCGTAATTCCTGTCCTGGTTCAACATCTCTTGTTGTAGCAAAGAAAATGCTTTGCTTGACCTGCACCAAGATGCTTTCAGTAAATACAGCAATGAAAAAGTAAAGAAAACAAAAAAACAAATAAAAAAAGTGCATCACAATATAATTTTGTTGAACTCACATCATAGCATATCAGATTCTGTTCTTTAGAGTTAGAAGCCGAAGCTACGAGACACATCCAGTTGCAACATTCTTCATCAGTTGTATCTAAGAAATAGCCTTCATCCAGTGTCTTGCCAAAAACCTGAATGACATTTAGAAAAATTGGAAAATTGGAAGGATGAACTTAAAAAAAAGTAAACAAAACGAATTTAGAAACGAACTTACTTTGAGGGGGAATGAGACAGCGGGTGGCAAGTCAATTGAAAGAGGGGCTTGAAATGGACCAAATTGGGTTCCTTGGTCAATTCTTACATTTGTAATCACAGTGGTACTTCCATCAGCTAGAGATTTTACTATGAAGTCCTTGGGTAAAGTTTGCCTTGCACGAGATTGTATCTGAGTGTCATGAACCTATGCCAAAACAAAAATAAAACAAGGAGAACTTACAGAACACACCCTTCTTATACATGATTGGGCTGTTGAGCACAACCATCATGCAAATTAGAACAGAAATGAATATACCACTTTGAGATTCTGAACAATTGAGCAGTCAATAGTTTCATGGTCTCCTCCGCACACACTGCAAACTGCAACAGAACGAAAGAAACTCATTCTTCATTAACAGGATATTTAACAGAGTTTCATTAAGAACCCTATTATTTCTCCTGTCAGTATGAACGGGAAAAATTCACTTCCCATCACAACACCACAACCTACCATACACTTGCAAGTTATGAGTCCTGGACCTGGGCCGGTCAGGGTTAATGTCTCCCGTCATAACTCAGCTCAGATATTTCAGAGCACCACAAGCAGAACGTCTACTACTATTTTAGTTCATTGCAACTATCATAAATTCTTCAAAATAAGATAAAGGCTCGCAGTGAAGTTGTTGTTTTTTTTAATGTTTTCATTTCTCTCTCAAGTGTTCTGCTTTATCTGTGTTCTTCATTTGTTCTGTTTCTGTGATAGAAAGAGGAGAAGAAGAAAAAGATTTTCCCTCTTATATTTTGCCGGCCGATTGAGTTCAAATTCACAGGGAACCTTCATTACGCACTAGAAAACGTACACCAGTCGTCAGAAACACGATAGGTACGATAGGTCTAAGCAATAAAAGTAAAATTGTTGAATCGGCGCCTGATGGGTAGGCAACCCATTCGACGCCAAAGTACTCTAAAGTTCACGCCGCCGTCCCTCCGTTCGTCCATTTTTGTATAAAATGGTGTTTTTGAATCCGAATCAGGTTTTAAATGGCTTATTAGCTTAAAACATGTCGATTTGCTTTTATAAAAGTATTTGTGCGACGCTATGTGGTGCTTGCAAACACTGTGAAAAATATCTTTGTAGATTTTCGATAAATTTTGTAAATCGTGATTTACGAAATATGTTGTAAATTTACCACGGACCTTTTTTGCTCGTGAATGAATTTCAAGCCGATATGAAGTGCTTGTAATTTTACGATTTGCAATTGTAATTTAACAACTGCACTTCGTGGAAAATTTTCCCGTAAACTTACGACTATTTTTCACAGTGAATGAGCTGGCAGCACAACCTCGAAGGTTGGTATTTGAGTGCACTAGAGCTCCCCTGCACAAACCCCGTCAATTTGGCGGAAATTTTTGTTTGGATCAAAATTCCTAAAAATGCAAAGGCTATAAAGCCTTTGGAAATTTGACCAAAATTCGAAAGTCACAAATCCCGCTTACATTAATAGGGAATATTCTTAACGAGCTAGGAAACATACATCAGTCGCCAGAAGCACGATACAGGTCTCTGTTTGAGAGATATTCGCTTTTTACGCGATAAAGAGTGACTTGTTCAATGGGCGCCGTATGGATAGGCAACCCATTCGACGCTAGCTCCCGGAAGCGCGTTTGAGCGAAAACCGTAAAAAGCGGCTCGACAAGCTTAACTCTACGCGGAGCTCATCAGAGGCGAGGAGCGTGTAAAGTTAAGTAAGCGTGAGCGTTCACGTGAGGTGAGCGCTCACGTGAGAACTGTGCGGGGCCTTATACTTAATGACAACATTTTTGAAGAATTACAATCTCCATACCCTCCCCTTTCCAAAAATGTATGGTGTTGAGATGGTGACTCTTTTCTTGGTTTTGCTTCTTAATTACAAGGATGGAAATAGAAATAAATGGAACTAATTTAGGCTTTGGCTCTTTTGATCTTAGAATGAATGAATGCAGATTTATTATTCTTAATCTTCTTACATCAGAGACAGCATTACCAACATAAGGAAAAATAATGTTGAAATGGTTGCCAACTTAACACACCCCTTCAAACATGAGGCATTATTTTTGTTTTTAAGTACAAAAGATAAGTACAAAAAATAGAATATAAGAGTATAATACTTGAGTATAAAAGGAACATTTTAATTATGTTAACATATTTAGTTATTTGGTTAGTAACAAGTAATAATATATAAAAAATATATTTTGTTAGTACACTTATAATGGCACAATCAATTAATGGCACGATAGCATTACATCTCTTAGTTCTTGAAACTTCACTCGGACCAATGGCTTAGTAAAGATGTCCGCCAGGTTTTCATTTGTAGGACAGTACTTAATTTTAAACCAGCCTTTATTTAGCTCGTCAGAAATGAAGTGGTATTTAATATCAATGTGATGGCTGTTAGCAGATAATTGACCTGACTTTATCATTTTGATGGCACTTTGGTTGTCAGCGTGCAGTGTGACTTCAAGTCTTTTATCTATTAATTCTTCAATCAGGGTTTTTAAGAACTTCATTTCTGCGCAACATTGGGCTGCAGCGACATACTCAGCTTCCGTAGATGACTTGGCGACAGTTTTCTGTTTTTTTGAACTCCATTCTACTGGACCGTTGCCATAGAGCATAACATAGCCAGTTGTGCTTTTCTTGTCATTTATGTCTCCAGCAAAGTCTGAATCACAATATACATGAAATTGTGTGATGTCATCTTTCTTCTTGGCTGAGTATTGTATTCCATAACTTTTAGTCTTCTTTAAATATCTTATGGTCCTTTTCACATTTTCTACATCTTTCTTCTTTGGATCGTTTACAAAACGGCTTTCATAAGCTACAGCATAACTTATGTCAGGCCTTGTCTTACATGAGGCATACAAGAGACTCCCAACTGCTTGCCGGTATTTAAAGTCACTGTTTCTTTGGTTATCCTCATCATCTTCATTTGGTTTAGTCTTATCTTCTTTGACAATTGGTGTTTCTTTGGCATTTGAATTTTCAAGATCATACTTCTTGATGATTTGTTTATCCACATAATTTTCTTGATGTAATGTAAAACCTTCTTCAGTCTTTTTAATCTCCATACCAAGATAATACTTTGGATCATTATTCACTTTGACTTCAAAGATCTTCCCCATTTTGAGTAGCAGATTTTTTATTTCTTCATGGTCTTCTCCAAGAATTATTCCGTCATCCACATGAATTGCTACATACAGGATCTTCTGCCCCTTCTTGGCTCTGAACACACATTTGTCAGATTTGATTTGCTCAAGGCCTTCTCTTCTCAAAAAATCAGTAAGCTTTTTATACCATTGTAGAGGCGCTTGACGCAAACCATAGAGAGCTTTTTGTAACAAACACACCATACCTGGGTGGTTGTACCCTTCTGGGAGCTCCATAAAAATCTCTTGGTCTAGATCACCATTTAAAAAAGCTGATTTGATGTCAAATGTGGTGAATTCTAGGTTTTTCATGGCTCCAATAGCTAGTAAGATCCTTAAAGATGACATTTGAACTACTGCACTATAAGTATCTTTAAAATCAAGTGAGTATTTACTTTGTTGGCACCCCTTGGCTACCAACCTGGCCTTAAATCTTCCATCTTCTTTTTGCTTGAATACCCATCTACTCTTAATAATTTGTTTCCCTTCTGCATATTTCTTGCTGACCAGTCTCCATGTCTTGTTTGTTTCTAGAGACTTTTTCTCTTCTTGGATGGCTTCCAGCCATTTCTTCTTGTCAGTACTGTTGATACATTCATCAAATGTCAGCAGGGCTTCTTCATCTGTCAAATTTTCCAAATCAAGCTCATAATCATTGAACCTGTTTGGTGGTCTTCTTGCACGTTGTGGTCGATGAGGTATTAAAGGTATTTCTTCTTCTTCTTCGCTGTCTTGATTTTCTGCATTTTGATGTTGTTCTTGATCTTGATCTTCATCTTCAGAGTCTTGATTTTCTTCCTCTTCTTCTTGTTCCTCTTCCTGTTCTTGATCTTGATTTTCTGCATTTTCTGGGGCTTCTTTAATAATTACAATTTCTTCTTCTTCTTTCTTGACTCTATCCTCTGGTATACCCATTGATACAATATCTCTTGACACATAAACTTCTCTTTTTGTGGGATTCCAGATTCTAAAACCAACGGTGGTATATCCAAGAAATATACCTACTGAAGTCCTTGACTCTAACTTCTTTAGGTGTCCAAGATTTTTAGTATGTACTCTTGCACCGAAAAGTTGTAGTCTTGATAGATCAGGTTTTCTACCATTCCACTTCTCTGCTGGAGTAGTATCAGTGGTAGTGGTAGGACTTCTGTTCTGTAGATAAGCAGCTGTTTGCACAGCTTCCCCCCACATTTCATTTGCTAGTCTTGAGTCGAACAGGAGAGCTCTCATTTTGTTGCTGAGAGTACGAATCATGCGTTCGGCCTTACCATTTAGTGGTGAAGAGTTTGGGATGGTATAATCAATCTCAATACCTTTCTTTCTGCACCAGTTCCTGAATATTCCACTTTTAAACTCACCACCATTGTCGCACCTCAGTACAGATACTTTCTTGTCAAAATGAGCTTCAGCTTCTTGGATATAGTCTTGTAGAAAGCCTTCAGCTTCATCTTTATGTTCAAGGAGGTAAACTTTCACAAAGTGCGTATAATCATCAATGCATACCATGAAGTATTCCTTGTTGTTGTACGTTGGTGGTGACACTTTACCACACAGGTCACAATGTATTATTTCCAGTGGCCTTGTAGCTCGCCTTCTTTCACTATTAAATGGGTTTCTTACCATTTTGGCTTCAATGCATGCTTCACATTTAAAGTCTTCTTTGAAATTTTTCAATTCTCTTGGAACTCCTGTGCATATTTCAGGTAATTTATTCATGTCAGTATAGCATACATGACCCAATTTTCTGTGCCATTCATGCCAGTTTTCATTTTTGGAAGTCAATAGTGCTTCATCAGAGACTGCTTCAACATCAACAATATACAGTCCATTTTCATTTTTCATTCCGGTAAGAATGACTTCTTCATTTTTATTAATAATCTCCACTTTCTTTTTGGTAAACAGAACTTTATTGTCAAAGTCTGTTATAGCACTAACTGATAAGAGATTTCTTGCTAGATCTGGAACAAAGGTAACGTTATTAAAAATAATATCTTTGGTTTCAATGTTACCTTCTGTCGTTGAGATCATGGTATTGTTTTTCTTGGCTACTTTAATAGTAACTGGTTCAGTCTCCCATTTTTCAGTTAATACCTTCTCATTTTCTGTCATGTGACAGGTGCTGCCACTATCGACACAAAACTTGAGTGTTGGTGGAGATTTAGATTTCTTTTTATCCACAAAGAAGCACACTTTTTCTGCATGGCAACTGTTTTTTTCCTTCTTCTTTTCAGGTTTGTCTTCGTCTTGAGGCTTGTACCTACAGAACTTCTCTGGGTGATTTGTCTGTTTGCAGTGCTTGCATGAAGGATAGTCATTTCTTAATTCGTATTTCTTTCCCCAGCAGTTTTCTTCTCTATGACTAGTTCTGTTGCAGATGCCACACGGTTTCTTGTTTGGATTGTTTTGTTGCTTATTTGGGGGTTTGGAGTTCTTGTTTGGTTTTGTCTTGTTTTTTTGCTCGGTGTTAAAAGCTACAGCAGGATCTTTCTTCTTCAGATTTTTCTCTTCTTCGCACAGACTTACTTGTAGGAAATCAACACTCTTCTGGCTTGCTGGTAGCAATTGCCAGGATGTTTTGAAGTGTTTGTAATGGTCTGGCAAAGCGGAGGTAATTTTTGACATGGTCATATCATCACTGACTGTTTCGCCTGCTGTTGTAAGTCTAAACACTAAATTCCTGAGATGGCTGACATTTTGTAGCACATCGATATTTTTATTCCAGGTATAATTGAGGAATTCGGACATTAGCTGCTGTTTAGACTGAGTATCATCCCTCTTGTAGTTCTTCTTTAAAATATCGAACATTTCTTTTGATGTCTTGCAAGGGATTATTTGCGTCTTCAGATTTGTATCTATTGTTCGCATGATGTAGCCTCTAGCCTTGGCGTCCCTTTGTTTCCAGTCCTTTGTAACCTTTTCAGTTGCATCATTTGCAAGCTTTTCTTCTCCGTCCACTATACCCAATAGGTTTTTACCTTCGAGTAGAGTTATTAACTCAAGCTCCCACAAGGGATATGTGGACCCATCTTTAAGTTTTTGAATGTAACTAATATCACTTTCTTCGCCCATTGTGAGAACAAAGCGGTCAAGGTCAGCTCACACAAAACACTTCACTTCCACTTGTTGAATGCAAACTTCACTTCACTTTGGCATATAAAACGTTCCTGGGCCCATGACCTGTTGAGATGGTGACTCTTTTCTTGGTTTTGCTTCTTAATTACAAGGATGGAAATAGAAATAAATGGAACTAATTTAGGCTTTGGCTCTTTTGATCTTAGAATGAATGAATGCAGATTTATTATTCTTAATCTTCTTACATCAGAGACAGCATTACCAACATAAGGAAAAATAATGTTGAAATGGTTGCCAACTTAACATATGGGTCTCTGAATTTTCAGGTCATTCCGCTTAGTATAAGTGACGCACGCATGAGTGCTCACCTGAGATGAGCGTGGGAGTGCCAAGGAGATAGGCGCACCATTGTAAGAGAGATATGACCTGAAAATAGACATACCCGTACATTTTTGGAAAGGTGAGAGTACAGAGATTGAAATTTTTCGAAAACATTTGCAATTTCGCTTTGTATTCGGCCCCGCACAGTTCTCACGTGAGTGGATTGCGGATTCTTCTTAAGTTATCATTATGTCATTGTCGATGGGTTCTTATGAATTAAACAGATATTTCAATCCGAATCACCTAAATTCTGAAGTAAATGTTGTTATTTTCAAAACGCCGAACCCTCAGAACACGCACGCACGGATGCACATACGCGCGCTCCTGAAGTGGAGAGCTTCCAAATCGACTCCGGAGGTGGGTGGGTTGCCTGCCGTCACGGCGCTGTCGCTCCACAGCAACGCAACGGCGGCTTAGCAGCGCTCGGCCCGCTTGGACGGCTCGGCTCGGCTCGGCTCAGCGCTCAGCTCGGCTCGGCTCGGGCGTGGTGGTGTTGCTGACGTTTCGTCGTTTGCTGTGCGTGCGGAAGGTGAAAATATGACATTTATTCATTCATTTTTTTTTGCATTTTTCAATTTCAAGATCATCTGAGACTGAAGGCCAGTGTCGACGTGGTAGCGCATAGCTCTGGACATTTTCTCGATTGCGATAGTGGAGTGATGAAGGTTTAAGATGTGAGAGATGGGAGGTTATGATTGTTATATTAAGTTAATCAAAATCAGTTCTTTGTATTTGGGTGATATTTGAACATTTTTGGGTGTTCAACATTCTATGCAGGTTGTGGGGAGATGGTGAATATGCTTGTTAAGAACAACGCCCAAACCGAGCAAGGGCCCAAGTGCCAAGGGGAAAACTAACATTACTCAATCTGAGTTGAAAATGGACTCACTCTACTCACATCACACTTTACACTTCTGCCTCTGTAGCACATAATTAAGAAAAGAACGAGTTCCACACTTATCTCAAAATTCATTTTGTGTTCAATTTGGCACTTGTTTTGTATACCCATTGTTAGACGGTTGTCAAATAGATTTGAATCTTACTTTGATTTTCTTGTTCTCAGGTCAGTTGGCTGACTTCTCTTCTTCACGCTGATATATTGTCTTCAAGATTTCACCAACAGGCCAACAGTCCTGGAAGTTGGACCAAGCTGGCGTTGAAGCCACTGCTCCTCAAGAGGATCCAGAATGCTTCTTTGGAAACCTGTGTAAGAATAAATTAATTAGTTAGTTCCAACATTATTTGTCGCAATTAACACTTTTTTCAGTCTTTGATTTCATGGGAAGTTAGTGAAATTCAGTGTTTTTTGAAAGCTTCAAGTCGGGTTTATTGCGCACTTACAGTTGTTGTTACATCGATATTTATTGTGCAATATCCTCCATTATACAGGTTTGGCACAGCTGGCCCCTCCGCCCTTCCCCTCCCTCCCAGGTTGTTTTGTTGGTGCAGCGCCTGACTGGATGTTCCACCAAGAGCATCTTGTCACCAAGTTGGTACCAAGTCTTGATGAGCTGCGACAACGTTCTGGAGGAGAAACTCAAGACAAAACATGCAGGTGAGAATTGGGACTTGGTTTTTTCTCGTTCTTTACCACTTACACATCACTTTTGTGGTGAAAAGAACGAGTATTGTTCCGGGTGAGGTGTCACACTTTCAATGAAACCATCTTCATCTCAGAACACTCTACACCCACAAACATAGGAATTGTACCATTCTACAGCGGAAATGCTGGGCATGTTACCAAGTTTGCACTATTTTTCGAGTTAAATTGTAAAATTTCGAGATCTCTTAACAAATTTTGCGTGTTTCCATTTTAAGTCTCTGGCCCTAGCTTTTTGGACATGCTGGAAACTGTGGATTGAAACAACAAATATGTATTATTTGTACATATCTGAAATCAGCAGCCATAATAAATGAAACAGTTTTAATTCAATTTTCATTATACCTCCCCGGGATTTTTTCAATTTCACTGAACAATCTACCAAAATTTTTTCAAGTCCAGCGAGCCCTGCAAGGTTATGATGGTGCTATCGTGCTGCCATCCGTGGGCAGACATGGTAGCTCCGTCATTACAGAGGGCGACATTCAAACACATCTTATTATGATCACTCACGGTATAGCTCATTGTTTCATTATTCTGAGATGAAAGTATATAAAGATTTTCGAAACCTGTGGTAATTTGGTAAAGAACGAGTTTCCTGCTTGACACAGAATTAACTTTGTGCTCATATTGTCTCTTGTTTTGTATTCCTACTAACCGTCTAGTAGATTTGAATCTTACTTTGATTTTCTTCTTCTCAGGTCAGTTGGCAGACTTCTCTTCTTCATGCTGATATATTGACCAACAGTCCCGGAAGTAATTTCTCTTTCAAAATATTATTGGTTTATTTTTAGTCCACTTCTTTAACACAAATCAAAGACGGGAAAAGTCAAAAAGAAACCCTGCCTCTAATTAACACCTCTCTAAAAAATGGAAATAAGTTGGTCGTTTCCCTGAGGAAGGGCTATAACAAAAGCAGCTGCTGAAACTGTCCTTGTTTTCTGTCCCATTGTCTGAGTTAATTTACATTATATTACTGTGGTTTTTGTTTGCCAGAAGTGTTGATTTGAACTTAGTCGTTATTAATATTATAAAATTAAAATACTTGGATTTCTATTGCTGTGGTAGGATTATAACAAATCAGGATATATCTGTTATTCAGTGGAGAAAGAACAGGATTGATTGCCACTTTTTCAACCTAGTGACTCATGCCCATAAGGATGTGTAAGGGTTTTAAAAATAAATGATTCAGTATTGAGGTAGCAATGATTAAAACCTCTTATATTGTTTGGATCTCAGTATTGTGAAGGTACGCATTACTTGTTTTAGCCACAGTGTAATGAGCCAGTGCTCTAAGCCTCTTAATTTTTGTGCAAAAATGTTGCCATCTTCTCATAATTGTAAGAGTAAAAGTGTGTGAGGAATTATAGGAGAATTCAATTCCTTTCCCACACACATAAAAAGAACAGGAACTCATAAAGTGGTAAAATGTGTGCCTAAATGTTGTACTTTTTATAGCTAAGTAGTCCTTTCTGGCTCTATTCCTTGGGAGCAAACATAATCTATTCAGAAGTCAGACTTTATTCAGTCCCTAATTTATGCCAAATCAGTGAAATTTAATGATTCCTGAAAGCTCTGAGGCGGGTAGTTTGCTCATTTCTCGAAGAGTAAGACCGTTGTGTCGGTTCTGGTCGATGGCATTCTCTTCCTAGAGTGTAACGAAGGTTCCCTGTGAATTTGAAGGCAATCGGAGAGATTGGATGATTTTCCCCTCAAAAATGGCAAGGCTAGAGATTTTGGGTGAAATTTTTTTTTCCCCGGAAAATTATAGGGCTGTGCAGGGTAACTGTTATCTACCCCTAGATCAAGCTCCAAGGGAAGGATCACCCGCACACACTGCTTCTCGAGCCGAATTGCAGTTATTTCTGAAAAAATTATAGGTGTAATTTCCCTTATTTCTCTCAAAGTAAGACCCTAAGGGCGCTTCTGACCTATGGTATTCTTTTCTTATAGTATAGCGAAGGTTCCCTGCGAATTTGATGTCGATCGGAGAGATTCGATGATTTTCCTCTCAAAAATGGCAAGGCTATAGCCTTTGCATTTTAAGGATTTTGGGTGAAAAATTTTTTTCCCCAGAAAATTATAGGGTCGTGCTGAGTGACTGTTACGCACCCCTAGATCAAGCTCCGAGGGTAGGACCACCCGCAAACACTGTTTCTGAAGCAGAAATGCAGTTATTTCTGAAATTTTTTTTAGGTGTTATTTTCCTTATTTCTCTCAAAGTAAGGCCGTAAGGGCGCTCCTGACCTGCGGTATTCTTTTCTAAGAGTGTAACGAAGGTTCCCTGTGAATTTGAAGTCGATTGGAGAGATTCGATGATTTTCGCCTCAAAACTGGCAAGGGTATAGCCTTTGCATTTTTAGAATTTTGGGTCAAAAATTTTTTTTCTCTGAAACTGCATGGGATCTTGCAAGCTTAATTTTTAGTACCCCTAGACCAACTTTAGACAAGGAACACAATTTAAGAACTGGTGTTAAAATCTTTTGTCATGTTGTGTTATTTTAAGCAAAGTAGTCTTTTGCAGCCTTATTTCTGAGGAAGAAACAAAAAATGTCTTGCCATGTTATACTATTTTCAGTATTTTATTTAATCTGAAATTAGTGACAATCATTTGAAAACTGTTTGTTGTTTTGTATCTTGTAATTATTCGAGTTTTCCTTCTTCCTCTGCAGGGCTGCGGTGCGGGGGTCCTCTCACTGGGCATCTTGGGATCCACTGGCTGTCGCTCTTCAACACAAGGACCTGCAGCAAAATCACAAGTTTTTAAATTAAGGTGAGCAATCACTGAGTTGGTGGTGCGGTTATTACTGCTGATCCAACTTTTGCCTTGTGTCAAGTAACTTTGAGCAGCATTTTCTCTGCTATTTATCGGCCACCTTTGTTGGCTCTTAAAACTTGTGAATTAATCAAATCTCTTGTAGCGTTCCCCTGGGCTGGGTGTGGGTGAAATAATCCTGCAGTGTGGGTGTTTTTTCCGCACTGTAGGTGGCTTGGCGGCGCCGTGTCGCTCCCCCCGTTGCTGTGGGTTAAAGCACGAACTCTTGCCTGTAGAGGATAACTAAAGGCACAGAAGGCTCTCGCGCAGAGGATAAACAGGCACCCCCGGCAGAGGTCTGCAAACTCGCTTTCCTGGGCCGATGGGCACGGGCCGAGGGTCAGGTGAGGGGTGAGAGGGGTTCTTCGGGAGCGAAGAACCTCCTCTCTCTCTCCTCAACCCTCACCTGCGCATCGGCCTGTGTCTGTCGGCCTAGGGAGGTGATTTTGTAGAGCTTTGTCTCCCTTCCCCCATCTAGTTGGACTTCAGTGGTCATCACTGTAGCACCAACTCACTCTTTTTTTTCAACTCTATGTTCTAGGTGGCTTCAACGTCTAGGATGTGAGCGGTGTCACCTTGGACAGCAAAGAAGGAGCGAAGGAGATGTTGGTGAGCAGAAACTTACTCACAGTCACAATTGTTGTTACTTAGATTTTTATTGTGCTTTATTCTCCGTTTTACAGATTTTATGTTTCACGGTCCTGGAAGTTGGGCCACGCTGGCGTTAAACCATCCACTGCTCGACAAGAGGATCCAGAATGCATCTTGGGAAACCTGTGTAAGAATTAATTAACTAGTAATTTTCAAAATTATTTGTCTTGACACTTCACATAACTTAAATGAAATACATAAATAAAGAAATGCACAAACCATTTTTTTGTTGCGTATATTCTTCTTTGCTCCTCCATTGTTGTCCAAGGTGACACCGCTCACATCCTAGACGTTGAAGCCACCTAGAACATAGAGTTGAAAAAAAAGAGTGAGTTGGTGCTACAGTGATGACCACTGAAGTCCAACTAGATGGGGGAAGGGAGACAAAGCTCTACAAAATCACCTCCCTAGGCCGACAGACACAGGCCGATGCGCAGGTGAGGGTTGAGGAGAGAGAGAGGAGGTTCTTCGCTCCCGAAGAACTCTCACCCCTCACCTGACCCTCGGCCCGTGCCCATCGGCCCAGGAAAGCGAGTTTGCAGACCTCTGCCGGGGGTGCCTGTTTATCCTCTGCGCGAGAGCCTTCTGTGCCTTTAGTTATCCTCTACAGGCAAGAGTTCGTGCTTTAACCCACAGCAACGGGGGGAGCGACACGGCGCCGCCAAGCCACCTACAGTGCGGAAAAAACACCCACACTGCAGGATTATTTCACCCACACCCAGCCCAGGGGAACGCTACAAGAGATTTGATTAATTCACAAGTTTTAAGAGCCAACAAAGGTGGCCGATAAATAGCAGAGAAAATGCTGCTCAAAGTTACTTTACACAAGGCAAAAGTTGGATCAGCAGTAATAACCGCACCACCAACTCAGTGATTGCTCACCTTAATTTAAAAACTTGTGATTTTGCTGCAGGTCCTTGTGTTGAAGAGCGACAGCCAGTGGATCCCAAGATGCCCAGTGAGAGGACCCCCGCACCGCAGCCCTGCAGAGGAAGAAGGAAAACTCGAATAATTACAAGATACAAAACAACAAACAGTTTTCAAATGATTGTCACTAATTTCAGATTAAATAAAATACTGAAAAAAGTATAACATGGCAAGACATTTTTTGTTTCTTCCTCAGAAATAAGGCTGCAAAAGACTACTTTGCTTAAAATAACACAACATGACAAAAGATTTTAACACCAGTTCTTAAATTGTGTTCCTAGTCTAAAGTTGGTCTAGGGGTACTAAAAATTAAGCTTGCAAGATCCCATGCAGTTTCAGAGAAAAAAAATTTTTGACCCAAAATTCTAAAAATGCAAAGGCTATACCCTTGCCAGTTTTGAGGCGAAAATCATCGAATCTCTCCAATCGACTTCAAATTCACAGGGAACCTTCGTTACACTCTTAGAAAAGAATACCGCAGGTCAGAAGCGCCCTTACGGCCTTACTTTGAGAGAAATAAGGAAAATAACACCTAAAAAAAAATTCAGAAATAACTGCATTTCTGCTTCAGAAACAGTGTTTGCGGGTGGTCCTACCCTCGGAGCTTGATCTAGGGGTGCGTAACAGTCACTCAGCACGACCCTACAATTTTCTGGGGAAAAAAATTTTTCACCCAAAATCCTTAAAATGCAAAGGCTATAGCCTTGCCATTTTTGAGGCGAAAATCATCGAATCTCTCCGATCGACTTCAAATTCACAGGGAACCTTCGTTACACTCTTAGAAAAGAATACCGCAGGTCAGGAGCGCCCTTACGGCCTTACTTTGAGAGAAATAAGGAAAATAACACCTAAAAAAATTTCAGAAATAACTGCATTTCTGCTTCAGAAACAGTGTTTGCGGGTGGTCCTACCCTCGGAGCTTGATCTAGGGGTGCGTAACAGTCACTCAGCACGACCCTATAATTTTCTGGGGAAAAAAATTTTTCACCCAAAATCCTTAAAATGCAAAGGCTATAGCCTTGCCATTTTTGAGGCGAAAATCATCGAATCTCTCCGATCGACTTCAAATTCACAGGGAACCTTCGTTACACTCTTAGAAAAGAATACCGCAGGTCAGGAGCGCCCTTACGGCCTTACTTTGAGAGAAATAAGGAAAATAACACCTAAAAAAAATTTCAGAAATAACTGCATTTCTGCTTCAGAAACAGTGTTTGCGGGTGGTCCTACCCTCGGAGCTTGATCTAGGGGTGCGTAACAGTCACTCAGCACGACCCTACAATTTTCTGGGGAAAAAAATTTTTCACCCAAAATCCTTAAAATGCAAAGGCTATAGCCTTGCCATTTTTGAGGCGAAAATCATCGAATCTCTCCGATCGACTTCAAATTCACAGGGAACCTTCGTTACACTCTTAGAAAAGAATACCGCAGGTCAGGAGCGCCCTTACGGCCTTACTTTGAGAGAAATAAGGAAAATAACACCTAAAAAAATTTCAGAAATAACTGCATTTCTGCTTCAGAAACAGTGTTTGCGGGTGGTCCTACCCTCGGAGCTTGATCTAGGGGTGCGTAACAGTCACTCAGCACGACCCTATAATTTTCTGGGGAAAAAATTTTTCACCCAAAATCCTTAAAATGCAAAGGCTATAGCCTTGCCATTTTTGAGGCGAAAATCATCGAATCTCTCCGATCGACTTCAAATTCACAGGGAACCTTCGTTACACTCTTAGAAAAGAATACCGCAGGTCAGGAGCGCCCTTACGGCCTTACTTTGAGAGAAATAAGGAAAATAACACCTAAAAAAAATTTCAGAAATAACTGCATTTCTGCTTCAGAAACAGTGTTTGCGGGTGGTCCTACCCTCGGAGCTTGATCTAGGGGTGCGTAACAGTCACTCAGCACGACCCTACAATTTTCTGGGGAAAAAAATTTTTCACCCAAAATCCTTAAAAGGCAAAGGCTATAGCCTTGCCATTTTTGAGGCGAAAATCATCGAATCTCTCCGATCGACTTCAAATTCACAGGGAACCTTCGTTACACTCTTAGAAAAGAATACCGCAGGTCAGGAGCGCCCTTACGGCCTTACTTTGAGAGAAATAAGGAAAATAACACCTAAAAAAATTTCAGAAATAACTGCATTTCTGCTTTAGAAACAGTGTTTGCGGGTGGTCCTACCCTCGGAGCTTGATCTAGGGGTGCGTAACAGTCACTCAGCACGACCCTATAATTTTCTGGGGAAAAAAATTTTTCACCCAAAATCCTTAAAATGCAAAGGCTATAGCCTTGCCATTTTTGAGGCGAAAATCATCGAATCTCTCCGATCGACTTCAAATTCACAGGGAACCTTCGTTACACTCTTAGAAAAGAATACCGCAGGTCAGGAGCGCCCTTACGGCCTTACTTTGAGAGAAATAAGGAAAATAACACCTAAAAAAAATTTCAGAAATAACTGCATTTCTGCTTCAGAAACAGTGTTTGCGGGTGGTCCTACCCTCGGAGCTTGATCTAGGGGTGCGTAACAGTCACTCAGCACGACCCTATAATTTTCTGGGGAAAAAAATTTTTCACCCAAAATCCTTAAAATGCAAAGGCTATAGCCTTGCCATTTTTGAGAGGAAAATCATCGAATCTCTCCGATCGACATCAAATTCGCAGGGAACCTTCGCTATACTATAAGAAAAGAATACCATAGGTCAGAAGCGCCCTTAGGGTCTTACTTTGAGAGAAATAAGGGAAATTACACCTATAATTTTTTCAGAAATAACTGCAATTCGGCTCGAGAAGCAGTGTGTGCGGGTGATCCTTCCCTTGGAGCTTGATCTAGGGGTAGATAACAGTTACCCTGCACAGCCCTATAATTTTCCGGGGAAAAAAAAATTTCACCCAAAATCTCTAGCCTTGCCATTTTTGAGGGGAAAATCATCCAATCTCTCCGATTGCCTTCAAATTCACAGGGAACCTTCGTTACACTCTAGGAAGAGAATGCCATCGACCAGAACCGACACAACGGTCTTACTCTTCGAGAAATGAGCAAACTACCCGCCTCAGAGCTTTCAGGAATCATTAAATTTCACTGATTTGGCATAAATCAGGGACTGAATAAAGTCTGACTTCTGAATAGATTATGTTTGCTCCCAAGGAATAGAGCCAGAAAGGACTACTTAGCTATAAAAAGTACAACATTTAGGCACACATTTTACCACTTTATGAGTTCCTGTTCTTTTTATGTGTGTGGGAAAGGAATTGAATTCTCCTATAATTCCTCACACACTTTTACTCTTACAATTATGAGAAGATGGCAACATTTTTGCACAAAAATTAAGAGGCTTAGAGCACTGGCTCATTACACTGTGGCTAAAACAAGTAATGCGTACCTTCACAATACTGAGATCCAAACAATATAAGAGGTTTTAATCATTGCTACCTCAATACTGAATCATTTATTTTTAAAACCCTTACACATCCTTATGGGCATGAGTCACTAGGTTGAAAAAGTGGCAATCAATCCTGTTCTTTCTCCACTGAATAACAGATATATCCTGATTTGTTATAATCCTACCACAGCAATAGAAATCCAAGTATTTTAATTTTATAATATTAATAACGACTAAGTTCAAATCAACACTTCTGGCAAACAAAAACCACAGTAATATAATGTAAATTAACTCAGACAATGGGACAGAAAACAAGGACAGTTTCAGCAGCTGCTTTTGTTATAGCCCTTCCTCAGGGAAACGACCAACTTATTTCCATTTTTTAGAGAGGTGTTAATTAGAGGCAGGGTTTCTTTTTGACTTTTCCCGTCTTTGATTTGTGTTAAAGAAGTGGACTAAAAATAAACCAATAATATTTTGAAAGAGAAATTACTAGAGAGGGACGAAATATACACATATTTAAGGCAAAGTGGCATTTTGAGAAATTTACTAGGTAATAGACAACACAAGAAACAACTAGCAGCAACAACAAAATAAGGTGATGGTGGTGGTGGTGGTTGTTTTTCGTAGCCTGATACTTGAAGCTTTCATAAAACATTGAATTTCACTGATTTCCCATAAAATCAAAGACTGAAAAAAGTGTAAATTGACCAATAATTTTGGAACTAACTAATTAATTCATTCTTACACAGCTTTCCCAGGAAGCATTCTGGATCCTCTTGTGGAGCAGTGGATGGTTCAAGGCCAGCTTGGCCCAACTTCCGGGACTGTTGGTCAATATATCAGCATGAAGAAGAGAAGTCTGCCAACTGACCTGAGAAGAAGAAAATCAAAGTAAGATTCAAATCTACTAGACGGTTAGTAGGAATACAAAACAAGAGACAATATGAGCACAAAGTTAATTCTGTGTCAAGCAGGAAACTCGTTCTTTACCAAATTACCACAGGTTTCGAAAATCTTTATATACTTTCATCTCAGAATAATGAAACAATGAGCTATACCGTGAGTGATCATAATAAGATGTGTTTGAATGTCGCCCTCTGTAATGACGGAGCTACCATGTCTGCCCACGGATGGCAGCACGATAGCACCATCATAACCTTGCAGGGCTCGCTGGACTTGAAAAAATTTTGGTAGATTGTTCAGTGAAATTGAAAAAATCCCGGGGAGGTATAATGAAAATTGAATTAAAACTGTTTCATTTATTATGGCTGCTGATTTCAGATATGTACAAATAATACATATTTGTTGTTTCAATCCACAGTTTCCAGCATGTCCAAAAAGCTAGGGCCAGAGACTTAAAATGGAAACACGCAAAATTTGTTAAGAGATCTCGAAATTTTACAATTTAACTCGAAAAATAGTGCAAACTTGGTAACATGCCCAGCGTTTTCCGCTGTAGAATGGTACAATTCCTATGTTTGTGGGTGTAGAGTGTTCTGAGATGAAGATGGTTTCATTGAAAGTGTGACACCTCACCCGGAACAATACTCGTTCTTTTCACCACAAAAGTGATGTGTAAGTGGTAAAGAACGAGAAAAAACCAAGTCCCAATTCTCACCTGCATGTTTTGTCTTGAGTTTCTCCTCCAGAACGTTGTCGCAGCTCATCAAGACTTGGTCCAACTTGGTGACAAGATGCTCTTGGTGGAACATCCAGTCAGGCGCTGCACCAACAAAACAACCTGGGAGGGAGGGGAAGGGCGGAGGGGCCAGCTGTGCCAAACCTGTATAATGGAGGATATTGCACAATAAATATCGATGTAACAACAACTGTAAGTGCGCAATAAACCCGACTTGAAGCTTTCAAAAAACACTGAATTTCACTAACTTCCCATGAAATCAAAGACTGAAAAAAGTGTTAATTGCGACAAATAATGTTGGAACTAACTAATTAATTTATTCTTACACAGGTTTCCAAAGAAGCATTCTGGATCCTCTTGAGGAGCAGTGGCTTCAACGCCAGCTTGGTCCAACTTCCAGGACTGTTGGCCTGTTGGTGAAATCTTGAAGACAATATATCAGCGTGAAGAAGAGAAGTCAGCCAACTGACCTGAGAACAAGAAAATCAAAGTAAGATTCAAATCTATTTGACAACCGTCTAACAATGGGTATACAAAACAAGTGCCAAATTGAACACAAAATGAATTTTGAGATAAGTGTGGAACTCGTTCTTTTCTTAATTATGTGCTACAGAGGCAGAAGTGTAAAGTGTGATGTGAGTAGAGTGAGTCCATTTTCAACTCAGATTGAGTAATGTTAGTTTTCCCCTTGGCACTTGGGCCCTTGCTCGGTTTGGGCGTTGTTCTTAACAAGCATATTCACCATCTCCCCACAACCTGCATAGAATGTTGAACACCCAAAAATGTTCAAATATCACCCAAATACAAAGAACTGATTTTGATTAACTTAATATAACAATCATAACCTCCCATCTCTCACATCTTAAACCTTCATCACTCCACTATCGCAATCGAGAAAATGTCCAGAGCTATGCGCTACCACGTCGACACTGGCCTTCAGTCTCAGATGATCTTGAAATTGAAAAATGCAAAAAAAAATGAATAAATGTCATATTTTCACCTTCCGCACGCACAGCAAACGACGAAACGTCAGCAACACCACCACGCCCGAGCCGAGCCGAGCTGAGCGCTGAGCCGAGCCGGTTGAATTTTTCGACTGTTTTGGCGGAGGAGTAGGATATCTTGTTTTCCCCGAGGTGAATAATGCTTTAAAGAGCTTATCGTCATCCTCCTGATGCATCTTTTGGAGCGACAAAAGAAAGGGGAAAAAAAAAACGAGAAAAAAAATCCGCCGGGATTTGAACCTGCAAAACATCTCGCCAGCCGAGATGATTGGGGACAGGGGGAAGGTGCGTTAACCATCTCGGCTGGCACGACGCACAAGTCAACGTCATGTGAATGGCTATCACTCTCTATCGGCCATTTTCTCGGGCAAGCGGCAAGAACGAAATCAGAGCGAAAGTCGGCTCCGGCGCCGGGCCCGTCCAGGCCGGTAGATAGGGATTCCTATTCGCGTCGCCGACAAGTGTGCTAACCGACAGTCTAGTGGTTACCGTCCCAGCCCCCCGCCCCAAACCACCTAGACTGTCGGAACGCTTTTGTCGTGTTCGAATCTCAGTCGATCTAAATTTTTTTCGCCGATTTTCGGCTGATTTCACCCTCGGGGGATGGTCTGGGGGTGCACTAGAGCCCCCCTGCACATCCCCCGTCAAATTGGAGAAAATTCTATTTTGGACCAAAATCCTTAAAAATGGAAAGGCTATAGCCTTTGGAAATTTGACGAAAAATCGAAATTTTCAGATCACGCCAAAATTCACAGGGAATCTTTGTTACGCACAGTGAAACGTGTTTCAGTTGTCAGAAGCACGATACCGGTCTTGGTTTGGGAGAAACTTCGCTTTTTACGCAATAAAATAGAATTGTTCAATCGGCGCCTGATGGCTAGGCAACCCATTCGACGCCAGCCCGCGCCAGCGTGTTTGAAAGAAAACGGTGAAAAAGCAGCGCTCCGAGCCATATCTGACCCGGAGTTCAGCAGAGGCGAGGAGGTAACCTCTTCGAAATCGACTCCTGGTAGCAGTAATTTTTTTCGGAAACTATGTTGTGCTTGCAGTCCTGCTGACAGAGCGAGTCGCTGGTCTAGTGGATAGCGCAGCGGACATGTGCTGTGAAGGGCCCGGGTTCAGGCCCAGATGCGGAATAATTTTTTTTTTTTTTTTTTGAAATTATCGACTGTTCTGGCGGAGGAGAAGGATATCTTGTTTTCCCCGAGGTGAATAATGCTTTAAAGAGCTTATCGTCATCCTCCCGATGCATCTTTTGGGCGTAAAAGGGCGACAAAAGAAAGGGAAAAAAAAAACGAGAAAAAATCCGCCGGGATTTGAACCTGCAAAACGTCTCGCCAGCCGAGATGATTGGGGACAGGGGGAAGGTGCGTTAACCATCTCGGCTGGCAGGACGCACAAGTCAACGTCATGTGAATCGCTATCACTCTCTACCGGCCATTTTCTCGGGCAAGCGGCAAGAACGAAATCGGAGCAAAAGTCGTCTCGGCCGCGCCGGGCCCGTCCAGGCCGGTAGATAGGGATTCCTATTCGCGTCGCCGACAAGTGTGCGAACCGACAGTCTAGTGGTTACCGTCCCAGCCCCCCGCCCCAAACCATCTAGACTGTCGGGACGCTTTTGTCGTGTTCGAATCTCAGTCGATCTAATTTTTTTTCGCCGATTTTCGGCTGATTTCACCCTCGGGGGATGGTCTGGGGGTGCACTAGAGCCCCCCTGCACATCCCCCGTCAATTTGGAGGGAAATTTTTTTTGGTCCAAAATCCCTAAAAATGCAAAGGCCTTTGGAAATTGGACAAAAAAATCGAAATTTTCAGATAACGCCAAAATTCACAGGGAATCTTCGTTACGCACAGTGAAACATGTTTCAGTTGTCAGAAGCACGATACCGGTCTTGGTTTGGGAGAAATTCGCTTTTTACGCAATAAAATAGAATTGTTCAATCGGCGCCTGATGGATAGGCAACCTTTTCGACGCCAGCCGGCGCCAGCGTTTATGATAGAAAATGTTGAAAAAGTTTTTGTCGTGTTCGAGTCTTGGACGATTAAAAAAAAATTCGCCGATTTTTGGATGATTTCACCCTCAGGGGAAGGTCTGTGGGTGCACTGGAGCCCCCCTGTATTACCCCCGTCAAATTGGAGTAAATTCTTTTTTGGACCAAAATCCTTAAAAATGCAAAGGCTATAATTGGCTTTGAAGAAAAGGGAATATCTGGTACATAATCCAGATGCGGGCGTTCGTTGGGTTACCTCTGTATCAGGCGCGTCCCGCGACTAACTCACGTCAATGGAGCAGGGCAGGGTCAGCCTGGTCAGCACGTCAGCACAGTGCGCGGGTCACGGCCACGCGCCACGCCGGGCACTTGGATCAGGACTCTGCTCTTCACTTCTTGCTGTGGGAGAGAATGAGAGAGAGACGAAGGGGAGAGAGGGAGGGGGAAGGGAGGGAGAGAGAGAGAGAGGGAGAGAGACAAGCGCGGTGGCGGCAAGGAAGGAAGACGGTGGGCGCAAGCACGGGCAGACGAGAGCCGGGCGTCGAGAGGTGCGGTCGTAGAGTCCAGCCAGCAGGAGTCCGCCAGAGCTGCCAGCAAGTTCAGGTTCCGCAGGACGGCCGGTCCGGTCCGCGTGGCGACAGGACAGCAGGACAGCAGGACAGCAGGGCAGCCTGCAGCCCCCGGTGCGGCGGTGCGGCGGTGCGGCGGTGCGGCGGTCCGCCCGGCAGCAGGACCGGACTTCCCTCCCCCCTGCTCCGCTCGGCCAGGACCACGTCCAGGATGATGGCGCCCACGCCGCTGCTGCTGCTCCTGCTCGCCGTGGCGCTGCTCGCCGCCCTGGGCGCGCAGGAGGCGCACGCCGCGGCCTCCAAAGTCACAACCAACAACAAGAAGGTCAGTCCAGCGGCGTCACCACTTGTGGGTCAGCTGATGAGGGACGGCGGGGCAAGGGCCCGGGAGCCCCGGCGGCAGTGTACATCCACTCCGACACACACGGACACGTTGGAAACACATGAGTTCTGAAAATCAAGGAGTCATGATTCTCGCTCCTGTGCGGGTGAGAATTCGAGAGCAATTTTTGTCACTCTCAAGAGCGCGTGATTTTTTTTCCTTTGCTCTATTTGAAAAAAAAAAAATTGCGACCTCTCCGGAATAAAGTGAAGATTCTTGCTAAAATCAATTGAGGCTAAAAAAAACCTCACTCAAATAGAGCGCGAGACTAAAAATATATCTCGCTCAAAGGGAGTGAGGTGGAAAATTCTCACTCTAATTAAACATGGAAAAGAAGTGTCCTCTCCCAATTTGTGTGAGAATTTTATTTGAAGGGTTTGCTGTAAGTGGATGTGTGTATTTTCCCTCCGAACACCTTTCCCTGCAAGTGAGTGAAATTTGAAGGAAAATCGACGAGTTTACTTGATCGAAATCCACGCTCATTTAGAGTGTGTGACATCCAAGCCTGGATATGCACAACGTGCACCCCCCTGCGGGGCATCGCGGCTCGACACGCCCCGTGACAAAGACACCCACCAGTGACACACTTTCTTCCTTATCTTTGCCTCTGCGTGTCCCCTTTCGTACGACTGCTTGACGACACGATGTAGTTCTTGACGACTAAATCTGATAGGATAACTTTGACTTGCCTTGACTCGTTGCAACTAGCTTTTAATGTTTTTGCCACTAGTCATCGTTTGCTCGCGTCGCCTCAGTGGATTATTTTCAGATAGCGTAATGTATTCCGACTCCAGGCGAAGTCTCCCAGGCGTGACGACAACCGGGCCGGCGCCGCGCCGCGGCCGCACGCAGCCTTAGGCCCGGGAGGCGGGAGGCATCAAGTCAACATCAGCTCTCCCGCGACATTTTCCACGCTCACTCTGTTTATACCACACATGCAATAGTCGAGTACTCGAGCGCGAAAACTAGCGTCATTATTGCACATAACGCTGGTCTGGTCATGTATGTATTCGGCGTGAAGAAAACAAACATTTTGGAGGTCCCTCACCCTGGCGGGGCGCCCCGGCCAGCCCGGCCCCGGCCCCGGCCCCCAGCCCGGTCACCGAGGCCATGTTTGTGCTCGAGCGGCGCGCCCGGCGTGTCCCTCTCGCTCGCAGATAAGCCGCCTATGAGCCACCGACTCACGCCCCGTTTTTGGCAGCTCCGTCATTAAGGCCCCGCTGCTCCGGCGTGAGAGCGAGAGAGATGGAGCAAGACAAAGGTGAGAGAGGCGAGACGCAGAGAGCACACCGTCACAAGCGCCTAACACCCGCTCTTATGTAAAAGGCAGAGCGGCGCGTTGTTGTTGTTGTTGCTCTTCCGAGGTGAGCAGGAGAGGATGTCACGTCCCCGGAAGCGTTTCTTGTTGTTGTTGTTTATGAATCTTTTCTCGTTTCGTTGTTCGCGGCGGGCAGTCAATACGTCTGACTGGAGTGTCTCCTTTCACTGATGCTCGCCCTTCGCCCAAGACCATCTTTTTCATATAGAGGGAAAAAACAAGTGGGAGAGGGGGGGGGGCAATGATTTGGATGGAAGTGGATGGTACGTGCAGCGCGCGCGAAACAAGTTTCTTTTTTTCTCTTCTTTTTTTTTTAACCGATCGATCGCGATTCGCGACGGCGACGCGACGAGTCTGCTGGCAAGTGCTGATGGGAGTTCCCTGGCCAAATGGTGGGGCTGTGACGGCGCCGTGTGCGCAGCAGCTCGGCAGAGGCGAACAGCCGGCCGGAGTCACTGTCTGTGCACATACCCACATCTCGAAGATGTAGTCGGCTAAAACTGCGAGCGGGCGGGCGGGCGGACTGGCTGTAGCGAAAAACCTTGGTAGTAAGAAAAATAAAAATATAACCGACAGCAGCACAGTATATGCCTGTCCATCCACTTGTACGCTAATCTTGGGGCTAATGCAGGGGTCACGGCTACGCACGCAGCTCGCGAGCAACTTAGTTGTATCTCTCACTTGAGGAGCCAAAAGTGAGTACGTCCCGGGTACGTCCATCTCACGTCGGGTCGGGTCGAGGGGTCCTTCACTATAAATTCAAGCGCTCACCGATTTTTCTAATTTTTCTAAATTTTCTTGTTTTTTTTTTTTGCGATTTTCCTCGATTTTAACTTATGTTTTTCTGATTTTTCTGACGCTATCTTGATTTTTTTAAATCAATTTTAATTTTTTACTGAATTTGTTTTAGAGTGTACACTTTTGAGTGAAGGACCCCTTGGGTCGGGTCGGCTGGCTGGTGCTGCCGTTATCCGCTGCCCCCGAGCTAGTGCCCCGCCAGTGTTGTCAGAAAGTTAGGCAAAAATCCCGCCCAATACACCTGTGCGTAGCGGGGCTGTATCTCCGCCTGCCTACTAGGCAACTCCCCTGCACTCGTACACAGATGTTCCTAGGAAGCAGGCGGAGATACAGTCCCGTTACGCACAGGTGTATTGGGCGGGATTTTTGCCTGACTTTCTGGCAACACTGGTGCCCTACTGTGCAAGGTGTAGCCAGAAAAGTAGACAATACGCATGCCTAAACACAGAGGGATTGCGCGCGCTGCGGCAAACTGCGCTCGCCCCGCCTGGGACGCAACACACCTGTGCGGAGGGGTTGCCTAGACTACGCGGGAAGGAAACGCATATATAGTACCCTGCTCTACTCCGCTGTGAGTTTCAGATTACTTATTATTATCTCTTTTGGGGCAGCACTGGCCGTAACGGTAACGCGTCGGCCCGGGTGACACGACCTGTATATCGGGTACTACTCGTGGCGCCGCGCGACGAGTACGGGTGATGCGCGGCGGGGCGTCAGCGGTCATTGGCTGCGGCGGGAGCGAGCGAGGGAGATAGAGCGAGCGAGCGAGAGCGAGAGAGAGAGAGAGAGAGAGAGAGAGAGAGATGAGGAAGAGAGGCGAGTTGTCTGCTGTGCGGCGGCGATGCGATGGCGCGTGTCGCCGCGGGTAGATGTCGTCGGAGAAAGTTGTCCTGCGCATCGCATCGCGCCCGGACCAGCACACCCCGCCCCGCCCCGCCCCGCCCACCACCGCACCTCTCAGCCGCTGCCCGGCCGGGCCGCTCGGGACCATCCGGATCATGTACCTCATTTTGAATGCGGGTATCACAGCCGGTATCGCCTCGCCGCGCTCCCCTCCCGGGTCGCACGCCGCACTTCGCACGTCGGCGACAAGAGCGGGTCGCGCCACTAGCCGGGCCGGAGCACTTGCACCCCACCCCCCTGGTCCCGTGCGGCACCGGGACCCGCGTGGGGAAGCGGGACTCGCTGACAAATTCCTGCACTGAGAGAAAAAAAAAAAGTTGAATATGGGTGACTAACATTCGGAGCTATGTGTAGCTAAGTAATTAGCAATACAGCAACTATAACTTGTTCGTCGTACAGCTCAAAGTGTTAGATGTCCATTGGCAATTTTTTGGCTACATGGGAAAGTTTTTGCAGATATGGGGGATATGCGCCCTATCCCTTCCCGCAGCGCCCGCGGTAAAGGCAATTTGTTTGATTTTTTTAATGAAAAAGTGGAAATTTTAAGGAGCTTCCATATCCTAAGAAATATTCCTTTGATTTTTACGAAGTTTTCTCCAAAAAAGTTTTTTTTTGCCATGTTTAAAATATCAAAATATTTTCTCAAATTAAGAGAAGAAGTTTTATCTTTTTTCCTCAAATCATCACACATTGTTTTTACCGTTCAGATACGCGCCCAAAACTCCCCAACAGTTCTAAGCTCGTCTCCTTCGCGTCCACAGGTGCAGGTCCAGGTCATGTACGAGTCCCTGTGCCCAGACTCCATCCGCTTCATCAAGGACCAGCTCACACCCACGTACGAGGCCCTCGGCTCCCAGAGGATGGTCGTGGAGTTCGTCCCGTACGGGAAGGCGGCGGTAAGCATCGCTGGAAACCCATGTGCGCCAATGTCACACATCTACAGGTGTGTGAATGCCACACACTTGTATGCGTGTAAATGCCACACACTTGCAGGTGTGTGAATAATGACACACTTTATGTACCCGAATAAAAGTAGCACTCTAGTAGGTGTGTGAATGTCACACACAGATGTGTAAGTCGCCGTTCGCCCACTTGTCCCTTGTCCCTACAAGTGTGTGTTGACACCTTTACTTGTGTGTAAGTGTAGGAATGTTCACACACCTACAAGTGCACGACGCGCTCTCCTCTCGCGACTCCTCCATGACCCTCTCCTGCAGACCTACCCGACGGACTCGGGCTACCTCTTCCGCTGCCAGCACGGCTCAAGCGAGTGCCGGGGTAACAAGATCATGGCGTGCGGGCTGGCCAGGCTGCTCGGCGACAACAAGAAGCAAGTCAAGTTTGTCAACTGCGTCATGTCGCAGACCAACCCGTCACGGCTCAACGACAAGGTATGCATGACCACTACGTGGTCTCGCACATTAAACCATTGACGATTGAAAAGAAAAACGCCTCGCACTGAACGTGTGTCATATTTGCCCATTGATGCATCTCCAAGATCGCCAAGGAGAACAGTCCTGTCACAGTTCAGTCATTTTTAAATCGTGCGTCGCCTCTCGTGCAAAACAAGTGCGAGCTCCTGACATCACCACTGTGATGTATGTACCGGGTGTTTCAGAGAACACGGGACAGTTATGCGGGTCGGCCCTCCCGCCCCGGCCGTCTCCGGCGCCGTGGCCCTAGGGTAGGCACACCCGCAACACTGTTGCGCGTTCTCTGAACCCCCGGTACTGTACAGACTTCCCCGTTCTCGCTCCTTGGTCATCACTGCATTCGCGGGCTTCCCTGTCATGCTGCTGCTGCTGCTGCAGATGATGATGATTATAATGGTTAAAAAATGTTGAGCGACCTGTTTGTTTCTCCCGCGTGCACAGTGCGTCGCCGAGGCTGGTCTGGAGAGCGGTGAGATAATGGAGTGCGTCAACGGCAGGGAAGGGCAGGTGCTCCTGGCGGGGATGGGGGAGAGGACGCCCAGCAACATCGACTTCGTGCCCAGGGTGGTCTTCAACGGGGTGAGCACAACACATGCGCGGATCCAGGCAAAGGGTCAATTGCATGGCTCCTCGGTAGCCGCCTGAAAGGTAGGCAAAAAGTAATACTTTGCCCCTGTAAGTAGGCAAAAAGTACTACTTTGCCCCCCCCAAAGGCTGGCTCTGGATCCGCCACTGGCACAACACTGCTGCCGCGGCTTGTGCCCCGGCCCGGCCGAGGGGAGGGGAGGGGTCCTTCACTCAAAAAAAAATCAGTGGACACCCTACAACAAAATCAGAAAAACATTAGAAAAAATAAGGGAAAAATCAAGAAAACACAAACAAATCAGTGAAAATAACAAGAAGAATTGCAAAAACTAGAAAAATCAGCGTACCGTAAACGGGGGTAACTTTGTCCCACCGGGGTAACTTTGTCCATACCCACTAAAACTTTGTTTAAAATGCTAAATTGCAATTGAAACAAATTTTTAGGGGTAAGCCAAAGTTACCCCCAACCCCTTATGTTTAAAATGCTAGGTAGCATTTTATACCAACTTTTAGGGGGTGGACAAAGTTACCCCCGGTGGGCCAAAGTTACCCCCGTTTACGGAAAGTGAAGGACTCCTCGGCCCCGGACCCCGGCTGCGCGCCCACGGCGGCCGCGGCGCCCACTTTCTACTCCCGGCATGATTCTGTAATTCATACTACGCCTTCTCCAACAGGAATTCAAACAAGTCGATCAAGATCAGGCGCTGTCCAACCTGCTCTACGTGGTCTGCGACAAACTCGCGCCCAGCGAGCGGCTTCCCGCTTGCGAACGGTGAATACCTCAGGATTGAGCTTACTCTACCCACAGCTCGACGAATCGGGCAGGGTCCAAGGGAGAGTACCCAAGGACAATCACAGAATTATGAGGGCGAGCGGAGGGCTGCCTTTTTTTTAAACGAGTCGTCTATAGAGCCTGCTCTCTGCACTGGTTTACGTTTCAACACGTAGACTGAGGCATGACCACTAAGTGGTCATGCATCCATGTTAAATCGTGGTAATGGGAGGATGCATCATTCTGCATTTAGCAAGGTCACCTTACTGCTCTCTCATTTTCTAAGGCTGTGCTGTGTTAACCACAGGTCTACTCCAGACCTAAATTTAGACCTAAATTCAAAATGAATAATTTTAGTTTTACAACAAAGTAGTTTTGATATAATTCAAATAATTCATAAAAATGAGTTTCTTTTTCACTCTTTTGTCTTTACAGAAAAAAGAATCCAAGCTGGTTCTTTTGGGGTTGAACTGTTTGAACATGGACAGAAAAGATGACTCAGACGGACAACTGGAACACTGAAGAGGATTGACATTAATTTTCAAACAAAGAAAAACTTAAAAGCTTTGCACTGTTTTCTATTTATTTCTTAAGTTAAATACCCTAATTAAAAATTTTATTTTCAATTTCTTCTTGTAATTGTCCACTTACATTGACTGTGATGCAAGGAGATGCAAGAATATCAAAAGATGAGACATATTTGCTATTTCAGCAAAGTTTCATTCTAATAACATACACATTTCTGAATCTACTAGACAGCAATAGAATAGCAATAGAAATTTCATGAGTATAAAAGATTGAAATGATATATATTACGATCTAGTCTTATGGATGAATCACAATAGCGATGATGATAGGCAGAATAAAACTACATTATTTTCATTTCATTTGAAAATGGGATGCTGAGCATTACATGCACACAAGAATAAGGAGGAATAACTTCTAAAATTAATATACATATGTGGCAATATATACAAGGTAAAATTAAATATCTGATGAACAAATATAATTTGTACTGATAAATCTGGCAGGATGATCCTACAACTTCAACAGGAGCAACAAACAAAAAGAAAAACAAAATATAAAATTACAACGTACAGTAGGTAATGTTTCTTTTCAAAAAAAAAAAAAAAAAAAAAAAAAAAAAAAATTGAACACAAGTACCATCAGAGTTGTCTCTCCTGCATAACAACCTTTTTCAAATTTCAATTGACACTTTCAAGTTGATTTGAGAGCTTCCCAAAGGTGATGGATTGATTGTTGCATCAATGAAAATGGACAATACTTACATATTGGAGTGATATCTGAAACCACAAAAATGAAAAAGCACAATTCCTTCAATTTCATTAAGTACATAGGAACTACAAATAATGGAAGGAATGTCATTTTTCCGACGACAAAGTCATGCACTACCAACAAGTGTACAGAGAAGAGAAAACTACTGTTTTATTCCACAAGCCAACAAAATGAAAATAAAGTCACGGTAGTACCTTGCACCTTGAAGGATCCAGAAAATCTGTAGGCTGATATTTTCCTCAATGTTACTATTTCCATTCCAAAAATCATTTGTTAAACACGAGAGGCTACAAATTAGAAAAATTTGACTTACACTAAACATGTAACACAGACATCACCTAAATACACAGATAGTTAAAACTTAAATTGTGGCGTGAAAGAGTGGACTTTAAAAAGATGTTGTACACCTTCCCAGCAAATGAAAGAATGACTAATGAAATCTGCCTGCACATATTTTGAGTAAGTATTACACAGAGGGAGAATGCAGAACTGACATGAATAATGAAAGATGAATTAGGGGAGGCAAAATGGAACATGGACAAGGACAATGGCCTGACAGGTTATAATGCTTTTTGATGAGAATTTACACCCTGATGGTATTAAATGACCAATAATTGATTTTCAGAGGCCTTATATTGCCATAATCGGAACCCAATTGAAATAAAGACTTCAATGGTTTTTGATGCATTTCTCAATTCTGGGTTACATCTTGCGCAAATCCAAGACAAAAACCTGAAATAAGATGATTATTGTATGCATTTGAAAAAAACAGAATCTTAATACTAACAAAGCAAAAGGTAGAAAGAAAAGGGTAAACAAGAAACTTTTAAAAACAAACTTACGCTTCCATCTGACGCACTAGCACCAACTTTATCCCCTCGAGAGTTCCAGCAGACTTCAAATATGCCTCCTGTTCCCTTGTAACTATGCACCAAATGACCACTCTGCAAACAAAAGGCAAGGTATAAGGAATTAGATCGAGGGAAACAGGGGAGACCAGAGTTACCACAAAGACATCAATCATACTTGAGTCGACCAGATGTGAACACATTTGTCAAAGCTTCCAGAAGCAAGGAATTTTCCATCAGGAGAGAAAGCAACACTGTAAACAGGCTCAGTATGCTTTGTGAGGGTATGGATGCATTGACCTCTTTCAACATCCCAAAGCCGAACAGTGGAATCAAATGAGGCACTAAGACAGACAAATTAATAACATTAAATCATGTTCAGGACAAGATACACTAAATTGAAATCAATGTTAAAATAGTTACCTTGCAAGAATAAGGCTCATGTTAGGATTTGCTGTTCCTGGCCCAGTTGGACTCCACTTAATAGTGTAGATTTCTTTGCTGTGGGCTTGTAAATCATGCACACAAGTGTCCTGTTTCATACTCCAAATTTTCAAAGTCATATCATCTGAACAAGAGGCTAGTAGGTTTCCAAGAGGGTCCCATTTGATGGCATTAACTTCATTCTAAACAAAAGAAAAAACAGTGATTTGATTGTTAATTACAAAAAAAAAAAATTCTTGGGAAAACAAGCAAATATATAGATTTCTATCAACTTTACAGCAAGGCATGAACTTACAGTGTGTCCCTGGAATGATTTGATAGGTTTGTCCACTCCGAGTTTGCACACATGAATGCACTGGTCAGTACTGCAAGATGCGAAGCTTTGGTTTGTTTGCCAATCAACATCTAGTGCTGGTGCTGAGTGGAAAGAGAATTGCTGAGTGCACTGTCCTGATGCAGCATCCCAAATAATGGTAGTCTGAGGAGAAACATGAGTCCAAAAGTTTTTAAAAAATAGAATTTCATCAATAGTATTACAATATTGTCATTTTTGAGCCAAAAACAAACCTTGTCAACTCCTGCACTCAAAATATAATTTCCTTTTTTGTTCCATTTTAAAGCAAAGATAGGTCCCTTATGCTGACCTAGAGTGCTAGCCAATTGACCATCTGTGGTCCAAATTCGAGCATACCCGTCATATGAACCTGTGGCTAGTAGTGTACCATCACAGTTCCAGTCAAGCGAGGTGACATCCTTGTTACTTGGAACTTCTGTGCCACCTCTTTGAATGCAATGCCTCAGGACCAGTTGGTTGGGTGAGTTGGAATTATCACTCATGTCCCATATCCTTGCAGTGCTGTCACCCGATCCAGAAGCCAACAAATCAGTTGTGGGATTCCAGGCACAGATAAATACTTCAGATTCATGGCCTCGGAGAACAGTTGTTTTGCTCGGAGGAATTTCAATACTTCCGTCTACCTCCATTGCAACGTCACTGGGTTGAGGACCTGCAGTGGCTGGAGAGAGATCAAAACAAAGATAACATGATGGAAAGACCAACAAATGGTTGCCAACTAGTATTATGTGAATAAAAAAGAAAATGAAACAAATGGCTGCACTTACTTCCCTCTTCTCCGTTAGTTTCAGTTAATTCATTTTTCACAACAGTGGGTTTCTGTTGACCTTGCCGGCTTGTAACAACATCAGGCATAACAGCATCAATAAGAGAAAGACTTTCTACAAGACGATGCTCAGTGCCATCCTGAAGAAGAGAGATACATGTAAATAATAAGGAATAATAAACAAATAACAAATGTTGATAAACAAGTAAAACTCAAAGAAAATACAAATAAAATAAAAAAAATAATAACCTCTCCTATGCTGATTTCTGCCTCTGTGTATTGCAGACCCTTTTGAAGAATGCTGAGAAGAGCGGCAGGGGGAACCAGGGCTCCATTTATATTAGATTGAGATATGTGGGATTCGATACCAAATGTATATGCTGAATGTTGGAAACCTAAGGGGACAAAGTTTCAGGTGAACATATTAGCCCAGCTAACTTAGGCTTGATTGCGACTGACAAGGCCTAATTGACTCGCCCACAAAACCGGCTATGAGGCCAAGTGGGCAGAGGTCAATAATATCCTGAAAATCTATAGGGAATAGCTAAATGACAATATTAACGTTTGAAAAAATGATAGTGGTGAGGAAAATGAGTGAATTTCCAGTGAGGGGGGGGTTAGAAAACAAAAACAAAACAAAAAAGTTACGGTATCTCAATGAATATTCTCACCTGACTCCTGGAGGTACCGGTACACCAGGAAGTTCACTTCGTCGCTGGAGAAGCTCATGATGATCGTTTAAGAACACTTAACACGATCAATTTTTACAGTACATTTCCCAGCATAGCCTGGAGGCCTGAAGACAGAAAAAAGGTCCAAACTATCAGGTTAACTCCATGAAAAACCTTAATTTTCTAATTTCAGGGACATATTACGGGAACTCTCAAGTTGAATGGTAGAGAAACTACCAACGCGTAGTTAATTATGAGAAAAAAATTACCCCACACAGCTCTTTAATCCAACCAAAAGTAAGTTTTTGCAACAGAAATGAATGGCCATACGAGGACGGATCAAATATGGCCTTCTCCAACACCGCCGGTAGCAGAGAAAGGTCGTCGAACCCACCTTCTCTAAGAATCAGTAAATAATTACTCAGAATCAAACAACTACTTAAAAATAAGTGGAATGGAAAGAGTCTAAAATTATAGGTCTCTTGGATGTACCTTAGAACTTAACTGGAAGATTGAACCGATGCCATAAAATAGCGCCGGTGAAAAACTTTAGCTGTGGTACAGGTGGCGCCGTGGCGCCACGACGGATTTTATGGGAACTACTTTACTCATCAATACATCGTCTACACAATGTTTATGTTCATTTGACGTTTAAAACCGATGGAAAAGTCCAATGAAATCGCCATTCTTCAAAGGAACTCCGCGAAAGGTATGATTTACAACCTTTAATCTGAAACTTCAATCGCTGTAAAGTATCAACAATGTTTAAATAGTTCGGAGGAAATAGTTTCTTCTCGCATAACCTCACCATGATAAAACGTTGCACATTCTAAAAACATAGAAAATATGTGTATTTAATGCTCGTAAAACGATTTTTAGATCTCGATGATTGAAAATCTGTTTACCCCTCTGTTTTCTAGCGGCATATTGTAATGGTATCAGAGGTTATGTGTTTGAAATTTGGTTTGAGGCAATTGCTTGTACTCCTTCTTTGAAATGTTAAGATTCAAGAGATTATTATATTTATTACTATCAAAATACTGACTTTGCTTACCATAACTCAGCCCATTTTCAACTTAATGTCACTGCTTACAATACTAGTAGTTACTTACTGCTAATTAAAAGTGCTTTGCAGTAATTTTTTCTTTTTTTTATTGGTATGAGAGTCCGTAAATGAATCTAAAATGAGAAGCAAAATATCATGTTTACTCTGTGTTTGCAGATGGGGGTTCCTCCTGTCCATGGTGTTCAGAAGCCTTTAGTGACTTACGAGTGCTTATGGACCACTGGGAACACTGCAAGAGTCGACAACAATTGCAAGACAGTTTCGACTCCTCCAGCGTGTCTGATTCAGACACCACTGGTTCTGTTGACATTGGTGAGAAAAATAATAGTGATGATGATAGCATTGCGTACCATAGTGAAGGTGAGAAGACAGCAAATGAAGTATCCAGAAATGGAAACACGAATCGGCTTTCATGCACCCTTTGTAAACTTGAGTTTACCAACGAATTTGACTTAAAAGTTCATGAACAACTTCACTTGAGATCTGATGATAAGAAATATCCATGCTCTATTTGTGGAACCAAATTCTCTACTAGTTTACTTCTGCATAGTCATCTGAAGAGTCACCTAAAAACCCAATACTTGTCCTGCTCTCAATGTGGAATTCACTCCCTCTCAAAAGAAGAATATCTACGCCATATGGACTTCCATGTTTCCGAAAAATCCAATAGTTGTATAAAATGTCAAGAACAGTTTTCATCTCCAAATGAATTAAAAAACCACATTTGCAAGTCCAACAAGGAAAAGACTTTGTCTTGTCATGAATGTCTCATGAACTTTCAAACAGAGGAGGATCTAAAACTGCATGTGCTTGCACATTCTGATCAAATTCTATTTTTCTGCAATCAGTGTGATCTGAAATTTCATTTGCAAAGTGAACTTCAGTTACATGTTTTAATGCATCCAAAGCAGAAGATTTTTTCTTGTTTGGAATGTGGTAAAGGTTTCTCCAAAGCAAGTGACTTGAGACGCCACAACCTAGTTCATACTGGAGAAAAACCTTTCCCGTGTATAGAATGTGGCTCTAAGTTTGGCACAAGTAGTCAGCTCAAAAGGCATGCTATCATACACACGGGATTTCGTCCCTATGCTTGCACAGAATGTGAGATGCGGTTCTACAAGGGAAGTGATCTTACTCGTCACATGAGAACTCACACAGGAGAAAAGCTTTTGAAGTGTGATTTTTGTGGGAAAGGATTCATGCGGTTCAATGATCTGAAACGCCACATTTTGCTTCATGAAAGAGATAACTTTGCTAGTTCTTTTAAATTGGAATCTGCTAAAGAAAAAAGGGAGGAATTATCTCAATTCGCATGTGCAGAATGTAGGATTAATTTCCCAAACTCAGAAGAGTTTGAGAAACACAAACTTAATCATGGGGACAAAAAATTCCTTGCCTGTACTGAGTGTGATGCCAGGTTTCTTGAAAACTCTTTATGGGAAAAACACATGTCTTCACATTTAGTTGAAAGACAATTGTCATGTGCATTATGTGACCTCAAGTTTCATACAGTCAGTGATTTTAAGAAACACACCGTATCACATCTTCCGCAAAGGCGTTTCCCTTGTCCAGAGTGTGGAAAAAGCTTTGGGAAGCGAAGTGATTTTAAACGACACTCTGCAATCCACATGAAAGAAAAGCCATACGTCTGTAGTGAATGTGGTGTGTGTTATGCAGTGGAAAAGCAGCTGAGACGACACTCTGCTAATCATAGAGCTAATAAGTCAACATCTTCAAATGATTCTAATTATCAGGTGACAAGTAACACTCGCAGTACAAGAAGATGGCAGAATTCTGACATCTCCAATATAATTGATAAACAGTATAAGAAGTATTTCAAAGAAATAGCCAACCTTAACCAGTTAAATGATTCAAGGCAGGCAGGCAAGGACAGTGGTCAGCAGTCAACTGTGGGAAATTTAAATTCGAAGCAGCCGAAAGTTGAATCAGGAAAAATGGAATTTTGTTGCTCTGTTTGTGGAGAAGGCTTCAGCAAAGCATCAAAACTTGTCAAGCATAGCTTAACACATTCCAATGAGACTGGAGTAGTGTGTGCCGTGTGTAAAGCTGAAGTTGGTTCAAGAGCGGCTCTTGAATCACACATTCTCACACATATAGAAGAAAAACCATTTCTTTGTATTGAATGTGGAGATGAATTTCACACTGAATGTGAACTTGAAGCACACTGTTCCAACCATATGAATACCTCATGAGAATGACTTAAATATATTGGCATGTGTTATAGAGAATGCCTACCTTTGAAAAAGTTAGTAAGCTATTTTGTGTGTTGTCTTTTGTTTGTGTGTGTGTGCTCAGTAATAAATTTTGGGAACATGGAAAGTCTAATTGTTTAGGTATCATAATATTTGACCAATGAAACCACTCTTATGTCCTCAGTGTTGACTATTTTAGTTATGATTGTTAAGATGTATTCAAAAAATTTTATAGACTTTGTATGATTATAATTATGTTATAGTTAGCATTATAAGATGGATAATCAGGTGTATGATGTTTGGCACCCATATTTGAAGCTGGTTTATTATTGTTACCCTACTGTGTGTTGTATGCTTGTTTTATTCTTAAGTGGTTGGAGCTGTGAAGTTGTTCGCAGAATGTTATGAAGCAGGTCTTCAAAAGTCACTGTTGGCATTAAAATGTCAAGTGACTCTTTCATTTAAGTTGCCTCACAATGAAGGAAAACCTAGACACAGAGATATCAAACATGTTTTGGTAATCTCTGTACTTTCGTGTTTGACTTAATTTAGAATTTTATAAACTGTGCGGTGTTCAGTACCAAATTATTGTTGATTTTATGAGCAGCTGCAAAAATTCTGGATCATTACACCTGTTATAAACCCACCAGCCAAATTTTTAATTTGATCTTTTATATTTTTAGCAGGCGAGTGAAGTGCAACTTATATTCTGTTAGTTTTGTTTTTTGTTGCTATTGCTTTGCTATGTTTCGTAATTTTCCCCACCTCTCAATTCGTGGTCATAGTATAATATAAAATTTTAAAAGAGCAGAAGTATCAGGTTTTGAATTCCCCACCTTCCCCCTCTACTGCCACCCCGACCGACCCCTTAAATACTTGACAAGATCTGACGGTTTTCGGCATCATCGACATCAGTCCTCTGGGCGCCAAATTTTAAAAAAATAATAATTTGGTCGCAACGCACCATCGAGAACATGCGATCGACGACCATGTCCGAAGCGCTTGGGGCAGATCGACAAGTGCATGGGACTTAAAAACACGCACACACACACCTGGTGATGCCTGCTGAGCTCAAAATTGGAAAAAAGCAAATAATCTCGGAGAATGAGGATTACAATTCTACCGAAACGGTACGACTTTGACGCACAATGTTAAGAATGGTATTATTTATTATTAGTATCATCGTTCCTAGTGGGGCTGTCGCATGTTCCACTGGTTCCACGCCGGTGGCATGGTGGCCGCTGCAGAGTGCTGCACTCTAGCGGCCTCCTCAGAACTCGCCACGCCACGCCGCGGGCCTCGATGCCCTCGCCTCGCCGCGCGCGCGTCCGCATGGCCCGTGGTGCCCGTGGGTACTCTACCCCCGCCCCGCCCGGCCTGCTCTGCTCGGTGCTCCTCAGCCATTAGGCCTATTAACCCCGTCCCGTCCCCACACCAACCCCCTCCTCTCCCCCCCCCCTCTTACTGAACTGTTAAATCATTGGACCCCTTCTTCTTCTTCTTCAGGCGTGCGCCGTGCGTGCGTGCGCGCGTGAGTGTGTATGTGTGCCTCTGCGCAGAGACAGTGCTGCCAGAAAAGTAGCCATCAAGAAGCCAAACCACCACAGTGATGTTAGATAAGTAGGCAAATTATCGTGCGCATACACCTGTGTGCGGCAGACGGGTATCTCCGCCTGCCTACTAGACAAACTCTCCACACATGGGAATGCATTTTGCCTAGTAGGCAGGCGGAGATACCCGTCTGCCGCACACAGGTGTACGCGTCCGATAATCTGCCAACTTATCTAACATCACTGAACCATCGGGCTGCATCTGCGCCTGCCTGCTAGGCAACACCTTGCCTCAGATGCTTGCCCGTTGCCTAGTAGACAGGCGCGGATGTAGTACATCTGCTTTGCTTCGCTGTGTTTGAGGGGGATTTACTTGTTCGCCTATACTTTTCTGGCAACACTGCGCTGGGCAGCAGAGCTGGGCTGGGCTGGGCGGGGAAGGACCAGGGACCAGGGGCCAGCCCCGAAAGGTCACCGCGCAACGCCGCGCCTCGCCACGCCCGCTCCCCCAGGGCCAACGCCACATCGCCGAGGGAGGAAGGGGGAGGGGGGGGGGGGGCATTTCAGACCGTGGCCCAGTTTGCCCAAATGGACGCGGACGGGGTGCAGCTGCCGAGTGCCACTGTCCTCAAAACGCGGGCCTCCGTTGTGCCACCTACACACACCCTCTCAAACACAGAGCACTTTTCTTTACTTTCCACAGGCGCCAGTTGTTGTTGTCAAATAAGGACTAAATTTCTGAAACACTCGATGCAGAAACGTGAATTTGCTTGCATCAGCATGTGAGGGTCTGTTTTGTGTCGAGTTCATGGGAGGAAAAAATATCAACAGTAGCGATAATACGGCATTATCGCCATACAGGAAAAAAATGTAATCACCCAGGGAAGAACTACAAAATAACGACATAGGGAAGCACTCTATAGCTTGCCATGAATTTTCACCGAAAGTCGCGGTAAATAAGTCACTTTGAGTAAAGGTGATAAGCAGGGACAGCGTGATCGAGGCGAATCACAGGAACGTACAGTGGCAGTGGCCTTCATTCGCCATAGCTTACGGCGAACATTCCGAGTCCTTCACTATAAAATCAAGCGTACACCGATATTTCTGGTTTTTCGTGATTTTCCCTTGATTTTTACTGATTATTCTTTTCCTGTTTTTTTTTCTCGATTTGTTCTGATTCTTTATTAATTTTGTTTTCTGAGTGAGGGACCCCTCGGAAAAGTCATGCTTATCTACAGATCTGCGAGATTCACGGTAAAGTTAAGAAAAAACCGGCCTACCGGCGGGTAGGAAGGCAGTCGGCTGATTTTGAATATGACTATTAACGGTAATTGGTAAATTGTCACGGGAACGAGATGCGTAGAAACCATGGACACTTTGATTCCTGTTTTAACGTGGCTGGTTTTCTGATTTTTCTTCTTACGGGCTTGAATTTTAACGGCGTTATACTTGATTGTATTTTAACTGGCTTTAAAATTATCTGAACCGCATTCATTTCATTTTAAATTTAAATCCTGGAACTAGGGGACCAATTGTAACTTTGTCACTTCTTTACTGCGACAAACTGTTAAAAAATTTTCTTTAATTAACGACAAATAAGTCTCCAATTTTTACAGCGGCTGCAGTCATTTTGGAACCAGGGGGTGAGGAACTGGAAACAATTATGTGCGCCGGTATAAACAATACGAAACAATATCAAAACAAAACGAGACAATATAAACTACAAAGTGACAATTTCGGACAGAATTAGAATTTTTTTTTAACAAAATCATATTGTATTATATTTTAACTGGCTTTTAAATTATTTGAACCATATTCAATATTCTTTTCAAACTTAAATATTGGAACTTTGGGACCAATCGTAGCTTTGTCACTTCTTTACTCTGTGATACGAGCGAACGTGGTTCCCGGCCGGTCCCAGCCCGCACACACGCTCTTTTTATTTTAACTGGGCTTCATACCAAACTTAAAAGTCAGACTAATCGACTGCCTCACAAGATTCCAGTTTTACCGTGGCTGATTTCTGATATTTATTCTTACGGGCTTGAATTTTAACTGGGTCATATTGGGTTATATTTTAACTGGCTTTTAAAATTATCTGTACCGTACTCAATTCATTTCAAACTTAAATATTGGAACTTCGGGACCAATCGTAGCTTTGTCATTTCTTTGCTGCGATGTGAGCAAACGCTGTCAAGAGGTGTAACGTGATGAGGGTTCAGCAGCGCGCTTGTATACAAAGGGTCCATAGATGGCTGGCACGAGGGAGCGGGGCGGGGCGAGAGGGGCGGGGGCGGCTGGGAGGGCGGTCGGGCGCGGGCTGGTGAGGCACAGCTGCATGCTGCGCGCTGCGCGGGGAGCGCCGGGCCACCTCCTCCAGCTCCTGCCGCCTGGTACAGCGTTGACGCTCTTGGCTCCCCATCGCCAGCCCGCCCGCAGCCCGCCCGGCGACCCGCACACGCTCCACTCCTATATAGTCTGGAAGGGGTGGGGGGCTGGGGGAGTGAGCGCTGCCTGCTGGCTGCTCGCTGTCTTGTATGGCGGACTATTCTAACTGGCTGACTTTTACTGGATACTGGATCAATACGGGGCTTATATTTTAACTGGCTGGCTTTTACTGGATACTGGATCAATACGGTGCTTATACTTTAACTGGGCTTCATACCAAACGTAAAAGTCAGTCTAATCGACTGCCTAAAAACCTTCCCCTAGAAGACGCGCGGCGTTTCAATATAAAATCCTCATCTTCCCCTCCCTTATGTACGTGGTCACGTGCCCCCCCCCCGCCCCCAGCTGCAGCAATCAGTCTTCATCTAGGGCGCCATCATGGTTCACATTCACCACTTTAAAAGGGCGACGCCACTGATGCGTCACTGTTGTGCGTGCCGCCTCCACTCGCATGAGGGGTGGGTCGGACGCCCTGCCGACTGGTTCAGAAGATCGCTCTCATCTCTCCGTCCTTGTTGCACCTACAGCGGTGCCCTATGCTGGCCATGGTTGTGCTCCATGAGTGCGACGAGGACAGAGGTATGAAAACGATCTTCAGAATCGCTCGGCTGCTGCACGCCACTCGCCACCCCCATAGGGGTCGCGGCGATGCCATGCCATAGGGGTGCGTGAGAGGATGCTGCCGCGAGGAGCGCTCGCCCCGCCCAGCCCCGCCCCGGCCGCGCGCGGCTCCATGCCGTCCTTGTCGCACTTATGGAGCACCCTGTAGGCTGATTCCGCAGCGCACGTGGGGGGGTTTACTCCCTCGCACGGGGGGTATATTTTTCACCTCCTGTCTTTGTCACACTCACGGACAGAGGAAGAGAGAGGGTCCCTCGCTCGCGCTGCGGAATCAGCTTACTGTGGCACCACCCATGTGAGCGACAAGGACGGAGCGATCCTCCAAATCAGTAGTCGGCTGATGGCTGGAGGGGCTGGAATAAGGGAAGACGACCAGAGAGAGAGAGAGAGAATAGTGGTGCGTTTTTAACCGCGTCCGCGCGGGCCGCGACAACGTGGAGAGGTTATCAAAGAATACGGGCTCCACGGAGGGGTAGGGGCGGGGGCGGGCATCCCTCACTGCCCTGAGAGAGAGAAAGAGAAAGAGAGAGAGAGAGAAAGAGAGAGAGAGAGAGAGAGAGAGAGAGAGAGAGAGAGAGAGAGAGAGAGAGAGAGAGAGAGACGGGCGGGCTGGCGGGCGAGGAGAGAAGACCTGATCTTGCCTTCCTCAGGGCTTACAGAGGGTAGCGGGGCGGGGCACGCCCCCTTCTCTCTTCTCCCTGCCCATCCTCCCCCTCTTCTTCCACCTCTCCTGTCTTCTCCTCCTCCCCCTCCTCCTCCTTCCTCTTCCCCTCCTCCCCCTCCTCCTCCTCCTCCTCCTCCTCCCTCTTCCCCTCCTCCCCCTCCTTCTCCTTCTGCTCCTCCTCCTCGCCCTCCTCGTCCTCGGGCTCCAGCAGCACACCGCGTGGGTGACTCGGTCCGGTCCGGCCCGGTCCGGCCCCATAGCAGACTGATTCAAGAGCCCTCCCATCGCTCTGTCTCTCTCGCACTCATTGCGTGCACCGCATGGGTGCGAGAGAGAGAGAGAGAGAGAGAGAGAGAGAGAGAGAGAGAGAGAGAGAGAGAGAGAGAGAGAGAGAGAGAGAGAGAGAGAGAGAGAGAGAGAGAGAGCGGGGAGAGCGCCTGGTCGCGGACCCCAGCCCCAGCCCCAGCGCCCCAGCGGCAGTCCAATGCGATCCCCTTTCCCAGGCTCGGCTGGTCCCCGCGCGGTGCGGAGCAGCAGCCGACCGATTCTGAGTGGCTCCTTCCTTGTCGCACTCATGGCCGTGCTCCGCCCCGGGGACGGCGGTGTCCCGTGAGTGCAACAAGGACAGAGAGCGGCGGTGAGGTGAGTGTGTGGGTGCGGTGCCCGGTGCCCGGTGCCCTACCCGCCTGCCTCTGCCCCTGTCCTCCCCGAGCTGGTCCGGCGCGCCGGGCGAGACGCCCACGCCGCCGCCGCGCCGAGTCAGCCGTCGGATTCCGAACATCACTCTCTCGCACCTCCGTCCTTATCGCACTCATAGGGCACCGCCATATAGGTGCGACAAGGACGGAGGCACGAGAGCAGCGATCCTCGGAATCAGACGGCAGAGGCCGAGGAGGGGGAGGTACCTCACGCCGCTGGCTGGAGGACGGGGTCGGACGCGCCGCGCCGGGGAGCGGCTCCCTATAGGGAGCGTATCCCCCGGGACCCCCACCCCGGGCCCGGGCCCAGGCTCATACATCTCTGTGTACCGCACTGAAAATCAATGTGTAAGAAAATATGTCGTCCACGTGTATGAGCGTGTGAATTTCTAAAAATGCACTGAAACACTCGAGGGAGCGAATTCACTGGAAAAACAAAGGTAGGACCCAAAGGGTTTTAATGCCATTACAAAGGCGCATTAAAAATTAGCACCCCTGAAAAGCATTAAAACTGCCCAAAGATGTTAAATTTTAAGGCCTTTGGACAAATTTCGCGCCTTTGCAAAGGCATTAAAATTTCACACCCCTCAGGCATTAAGTCATACCTTTGTTATTCCAGTGTTTTCACAAATATTTCGCACACATGAAAGGCCGCAAGTGTAAGGGCCGAACCTCACACACACAGCCATAAGTGTACGAATAGAAATTCATACACAAAGTGTGCGACGTTCACAAACCTAGGATCCCGCAGTGCGAAGAAACATAGGGTATTGTAACGCTCCTCACTGGAAGTGAATAGATCACTGAAAATCTACGAGTCATAATCCCATACGAGTGAGAATTTGAGGGCAATTTTATTACTCTCTGGAGAGTAAGAATTTTTTCCTCGCCCTTTATGAGAAAGAATTTTGAGACCTCGCCCAAATAAAGTGAGAATTCGTGCTCAAATTAAGTGAGGTTCAAAAATCCTTACTCAAATAGAGCGAGGCTCAAAAATATCTCGCTCGAAAAGAGTGAGGTTAAAAATTCTCACTCTAATTTAGTACGGAGAAGTGTCCTCTCCCATTTTGAGTGAGAAATTGGATTCCAGGGTTTGCAGTGATGTCGAAGTCGCATACCTGCAGGTGCGTGAAATTCTACTCGTTCCCTTGTTCCAAACAAGTGTATGTGAAATTCCTGAGAATATTTTACAACTTTTTTCGTTCAAGTAGAGCGCGAACCGGAACCCTATTACACCCACAAGTACGCGACTGTCACGCACTCACGGGCACTCCGTGCATCCGCCACGCCACCGCATCCAAATCAAAAGATGTGGTGGAAGAGATAAAAGTCAATGCGCTGGCGAACAATCGACAACACCTAAACGATATGTCAGCCAGTGGCGGGGAGCGCCTGTGCGGTAGGCAACCGCGCAGCGCCGATGTGACGGCGTTGCCTACATCGCAGGCGTCAGGCGTCTGCTCTGCTGCAGACTGATTCAAAAGAGCGCTCTCCTCGCTCTGTCTCTCTCGCCCTCAAGGGAAGAACCGAGTAGGTGCGAGAGAGGTGGAACGAGGAGAGCGTCCATCTGAATCAGACGCACACTCGCGGCCGTAGACTGTACCAGCACACTAGGATGTCGCGATTGTGCGAGAGCGACTGTAACTCACTTGCAGGTCAGTGAATTCCCAACTGTCTATTCGGAAATGACCGCATATATAACGCGTGTGCGAGTGGATGTTCGCCACATCATGGAGAAAACGACGTCTTGGTCTCCAATAAGCAGTTTTGAAAAAACAAAGCAGCTCTTATGGAGAAAATACACAAGATTTCCGGGCCTGCTTGAAAACCAAGACGATGTGTTCTCCGTGCACCTGCAAAATTTGTGAATGATTCGCTGCTCATCGACCAGAGCACGCCCAAAAATAAAAATAAAATATAAATTACAGTGCACTGCAGACGTGTGACATTTTATTCACACACTTGAGTTTCCAGAGTACTACCACCCCGTAAATGAATGGCTGCTGCGCACGCTTCCACGGAAAACGCTGCGATCGAGGGGGAGATCACTTACCCAAAATGCGTACAGTACAATGATTTTTTTGACTTCTGATTTTTTGTTTTGATTTTTCAAGAAAAATTTGTCAGTTTGATCTCTTTCCCCTCTTTCTGCTCTCCCATTTTTTCAGTTATTTTTTCATTTGTGCTCGATTTACTTTGATTTTTCTGTGTCCTTCTTCTTGATTAATTTTTGATTATTTATTTTTTAAAATGGTTTACTTTTGAGGGCCGTACACAATGATTTTTCGAAATGACTCCCCCCTCGGCTGCGAGTTTCGCCCCCGGGTGGGAACGGGGTGGGCGTACTCTGCTCTGGGGAGGGAGCGCGGCGGCTCGGCCGGCGAGCAGGCAGGGGACAAGGCCATGTAGGTAGGAGGCCTCGCCCAGAGGTGGTACCCGTGGTACCCGAGGCACCCGTGGGGAGTAGGAGGGGGAGGGGCGCGCAGTGGTCCACAGGCGCGTCCGCAGGTCTCCCCCTCCCCACCCGCTCACTGTGGGCCCCGCGGCGGCGGCCCGAGTACCTCGCCGCGCCTCTTGTATACCCGCCGGAGGTATCCGCCGGAGGTACCCGTCGGCAACGCGCAGGGGAGGGGAGCGGACAAGACGGTCTCTTATAATTGTCCCTCAGCGTGTACAGCGCGACAACGACTCCACACTCACTGGTGAACGGGAGGCTTCCATGCCCCGTCTCCTCTTTTATTTATTTTTACTTTTTTTTTATTAAAGATTAAAAACCCCGCGAGACCCTGCTCTTAAAAAAAAATTGAATTTTCTCTTTTTTTCATAGGTTGTTCCGACTGGCAACATATACCTAAGGGTACCATCAATTCTAGCAATGGTTCCCTCCCTTCAAGTCTGTAAAAATTTGAAACGGGGGAAAAATATTACCCTCCGAGTGTGCGAATAACAATTTCCACGGTTCCAATGACATATTGACACACATGTTTTCCTTGCTCCCCGGGCACCTGCTGCACGCGCCCGCGGCGTTGCGCGGTGAAGCATCGGCTCGCGATGACAAGTCACCCTAAATCTCGGAATTGCGAACATGACGCGACTCTCACCACATCCTGAACGCACCCGACCCTGCCGGAACCAACACTGGCCTCCTCCCTGTGTACATCTCCGCAAAGAGTGACTTTCGTTATTATTATTTTTATTCATTTTTTTTTTTTTGTTTCCCTTTCCGCGATTATTCTCCAGCGCGCCGCAGTCTGTTCCAAGCAGGAAACTTTTGGAGTGGGAGGGAAGCGGAGAGGTGGGGGGGGAGGGGGGGGAAGAGTTGGGGGAAGGGGAAGAGGGAAAGGAGCGGTGAGGAGGTGGGGGGGGGGGGGGGGGTCAGGAGAGGAGGAGCGAGGAGGCAGCGGCAGCAGCGCCGTCCCTGGCCTTGACACTGAGTGCAGGCCCCTCTCCCCCTTGCCCCCTCCTCTCCACCCGCTGAGCCCCCCCTCCCTCTCTCTCTCTCCCTCCTCCACCTGCTCCCACTCCTCCTCCTCCTCCTCATCCTCTTCGCTTGCTCCTTTAGTTTTCCGCCGTCTTCTCGAATATCCGCACCTCCACCTTCACTTGGTGGCGGCCGGGCCGGGCTGCGGGGCGTTACGTCTCTGCGGTGGCCGGGCGGCTGCCCCCTCATCCCCCCCTCGCTCCCCCTAACCCCTGAACCACCCTCCTCCCCCCCCCCAACCCAATCCTATCCAGCGCCCCCTTGCCCCCCTACCCTTTCGCACCCCTCCTGATTCCCATCAGACGGGGACGTATTCTCTTCCTGTAAATGGCCTTTGTCGCGCGGCCGCGCAGTGACGCGCTGGACCCGTGCTGCTGCGCCGCCGAGAGAGACAGAGATACATACAAAACAAGAGAGAGAGAGAGAGAGAGAGAAAGAGAGAGAGAGAGAGGCGCGGCGCCACCGCAGTGCACAAGGGTTATGCTCCAGCCGGAGAGTGGCGTAGCTACCGTGCGCTGCGCGGCGGCCGGCGGCGGCGTCAGGAGGAGGCGGTGCTGCGAGGATATCGCTCTTCTACTTCTGTCCTTGTCGTACCCATCGCGGCGGGTTGCCGGGGTGCCCTATATTGTGTGCACGACAGTGCCCCTGCTGCCACGAGTGCGACAAGGACAGACGTGCGATAGGGAGAGGAGTCAGTCGGCGCGGCGGCAACAGTGCGACGACTCGACACTCATGCGAGGGGGCCTTAACTCCTGAAATCATGTGTACACAATCGCTGATATCTTCGAATTCATTGCCAAAAAATGTGAATCTATTGCCGAAAAAAATTGTTTTGAGTGCGTATTTTGGGCTCATAAAGCTGAAAATACGCTTGTATTTACTTTACGAATTATGTCTTTAAATTATAAGAGGTGTAATCATGTGAAATCCAGTGAAATCTTGAAATCATGTGTACAAATTTTGGGTGAGTTGAGGCCCCCTCGCACTCATGCTGCTCATGGCTTTGCGGACGGAACAGCAGAAGCAGATACACCCGCCCACGCCGCGCCCGGCCCCGGCCCCGGCCCGGTCCAGCACGCCACTCGGGGCGCTCCGCTCCGCTCCTCGAGGCCACCCCACCCCGCCCCGCCCCGCCCCGCCCCGCCCCGCCCCGCCCCGCCCCGCCCCGCCTGTACCCACCCCGCCTCTGGGCCCGTCATTGTGCCAAAGTGTAATTAATCAATACCGCGCGATGGAACGCCGGGCCGGGCATTAGGCCTACTCGTAAACGTGCCACGCCACGCCACTCGGGAGCCTTAATTAACTGAACAAAGTAGGTCATTAAAAGGCTTTGCTTCTTACCCCGCCGGCAGCGCTGGACGCGCCGCGAGTCCGGCTGCCGGCCGACCGGCGGCGGCAGGCTGCGGCCTTCTTCGCGGTGTCTAAACTGGACTATCGTGTAAGACATCGAAACTCCATCGAGACGGTGGTAGAATGTGTCTCGTTTTGACAGTTCCCTGTCGTCCAACATATCTCTCCCCGGATGAGGACGGAAGAGGACCGTGCCCCGTCCCGGGCCCCGGGATGCTGCGGGCCGGCAGCGCGTCTGCCGAGCGATTGCAAAGAGCGCTTGCATACCTCTGTCCACCACTGTCCTCGTGGCACTCACGGAGCACTACCATGCCCAGCATAGGGCACCGCTGTAGGTGCGACAAGGACGGAGGGATGAGAGCGATCTTCTGAATCAGTCGGCTGGGCTCTGGGCTGGCGCGGACTCGTTGAAGGTCTGTCCGGTTCGTTCGGACCGGGCGGGGCGGAAGGCTGGCGTCCATGGGCATCCCCGCACCTCACCCCGCCCCACCCCGCCCCACCCCGCCCCACCCCGCCCCACCCCAGCCCCGTCACGCAGGGTTACAGGCCACCCCGCCCCGCCCCGCCTCTAGCTCTAGTCGGACGGGCTGTTCTCCCTAACAAAACAAAAACCGGCTGGCCGGGGCGGGGCGGGGCGGGGTGGGGCGGGCGCGGTGCTGGCCTGGCCTAGTCGAGCTCCAGCGCGGACTGTAGCCCTGCGCGGCTCAGCGCCGGGCCTGAACGGACCTCCGCCAAAGCGTGGCAGCAGCCGACTTATTCAGAAGAGCGCTCTCCTCGCTCTGTTGTCTCTCTCGCACTCACGGAGTAAGCCGTACAGGTGCGAGTGAGACAGAACGAGGGGAGAGCGTTCTTCGGAATAAGTCGGCAGCAGCTCCAAGCTGGCAGCGCGGCAGCGGCCGCCCCGCGCACCTCTCCCACGCCCCCCCAACCGCCTCTTCCCCGCCGTCCCCCCGGGAGGCTCGCGGTGCGTAGAATGACATGTCGTGTGACCGCTGCGCCCCCCCCCCCTACAGCCACCGCCTGATGCGGCGCGAGGACGCGCGCGCGCTTAATTTGACTTTTGATCACGGGAATGCGCGACAGCACAGCACCTTACCCATCATGCTCAAGTGCACTGGAAATCCAAGTGTACGAATGTCGCACACTTGTAGGTGAGTGAATGTTCATTCGTACACTTGGGGGTGCAACTTTTTGACTACCACTTAAAATATAACTTCCAAGGTCAGCATCATCTCCGGCGTAAAATTTCCTTTCAAACGAGCTCGCATGTGAAAGGGTTGCGATTTATATTGAAGTGGGTATTTTCATCAAATCAAATGTCTGAAGTTGTATTTAGGGGCGTGTCCATGGTAAAATAACAATCTCAACCCTATCACATGCGAGCTCGTTTGAAAGGAAATTTTACGCCGGAGATGATGCTGACCTCAGAAGTTATATTTTAAGTGGTAGTCGAAAAGTTGCACCCCCAAGTGTACGAATGAACATTCACACACCTAAAAGTGTGCGACATTCGTACACTTGGATTTCCAGTGTGTGTGTAAGAAATATTGAAATCCCTGGGTGAAATTGTGTGACCATTGGCACATTACACACGTATTTGAAGGATGTGGGAAATAAAATTTTAATACTGAATTGGCAAGAAGTGAGTAACATTTTGTACAGTAGTAGGATTTCCAGGGCAATGATGGCATGGGTTCGGCCTGCAGTGCTCATGTCAGCCCGGCTCGCGGCGCTGGCGTGCAGCAGCCTGCGCCCGCCCCACCCCGCCCCACCCCACCCCGCCCCGCCCATCTCATCCCCGCCTCGCCGCGGTGGCGTCTGTCGGGTGCAACGGCCTGCAGCGCCTGCTGCTGCTGGAGCGAAGCCTGCTTCACTCCACCCCGCCCCGCCCCGCCCCGCCCCACCTGCCGAGTGGCCCCCCGAGCGCAGCACCTTCCCTTCCCCTCTCACCTGAGCTGGCGAGGCTCTCTCAGAGCCAGAGCCCCCCCCCCCCCCCCAATTCCTTCCCCCCGCCGCGGTCGGGGCTGAGCTGGAATCAAGGGAGCCCGGAGCGCCCCCCGCACTCCTCCACCCCCACCCCGCCACGGTGTGCAGGGGGGCCCTGAGTAGGGGCCGAGTGTATAGGGCTGCAGCCGTCTGATTCCGAAGATCGCTCTCTGCGCCTCCGTCCTTGTCACATTCATGGGGCTCTGCAGTCCCCCGACATGGAGCACCGCCACAGGTGCGACAAGGACAGATGCACGAGGGCGACTCGGCTGGAGGCTCCAGGGGCTCCGGCCTCCTCGCCCGCGCGCTGCGGGGCCGGGCTGTTCGGGTTAGGGCCCTGCGAGAGCTTCCCTGCTGCCCGCCTCCCGCCCGCCGCTTCATCGCGATTGCCTCCGACCCCGGCCCCGCCCCGCCCCGCCCCGGCACGGCCTGGACAATAGGCCTGCGCGGTGCCCCACCGAGCCGCGCCGCGCCACGCCCTGCAGCGCCGCCAAAATGTGACACGCGGTATAAAAATATGAGCTGTTGCTGCCAGTGCTCGCATTAAGCGGAGTGTGACGGCCATTAACGGCCATTGATTTAATGCATACAAAAGCACACAATCGTTATACGGCTGTAGGCTCGGCTGTAGGACTGCGCTCCAAAACTTTACAAGGATAATTTAAGGGGGGGGTAAAGTGAAAAAAATCGATTTTCTGTTTATTTATTTTTTCGACTTTTTGGACCTTGGTACAACTGTTCCTGACCATATTTGGCCCCACAGCACTCTTAAATCGACGTAGGAATTTTTTATTCGAAGTTCTGCAAAACTGGGAATTCCCGCAAAATGAACATATACCGTTAAATCGACCTGTTTGGTCCATTCGCGCTACAAACGTTTGAGTTTCGCGGGCTCCGCCGGAGCGGAGGGAAAGCAACGTGAACAGGAAGGAGGGCCTAGCTATGCTGCAGGAGAATTTTAGTGATTAATAGTGTTAAAAATATTTATAACTTTGGAGCTGTTTTTCTCAGAACCTTTATTTTTGAGCTTGCGCGCATGATATCTCAGGCTACGTTGGAGATAGAATTTTGTTCGACAGCTTAAAATGACCACTCAGGTATTGGCTAGAACTTATAAAGGCGTTTTTGTCCAAAAAAAAAAATTGCACATTTAGTAATGGTCAATGAAATGTCAGAAAACGGCATGAAAGCTGTCATGAATCTTGATTTGTTGATTAAAAATCACAGAATGGATTTCTTTGAGATCTGCCGCTTATAAGTTCTTCATTTTGGCCATCTTTAAGTGTGAAATTTTTTTCAGATTTTTGGAAACAATATTAGCTGAGAAACCATGCGCGCAAGAATTTTAACCCAAATGTCGACTAAACTCAAAAAAATTAGCTAAAATAGGAAAATGTCACTAGGAAAGAATCCAGTGTAGTCCAAGGAGCAGAAAAGTGAGGGGAATTCATTGGTAAGGTCCAGATTAGACTGAGAGCAACCCTTTAGACAGTATTGGGCGTTAAAGATGCATGATAAAAGGCCAAATCTCACTTTACCCCCCCCTTAAAGGGGAAACTGAGAAAATTCTATATCATGCTGCCAGTGCAGTACAATTCTATAGCATGCCTTCAGGTTTTAACAGAGAAATTCAGAGGAAAAAATGGTGACTTTTGAAAGAGGGGGGCACTTCGAAAAATCATTGTACGGCCCCAAAAAATCACTTAAAAATAATCAAAATAAAATCAAGAGAAAATGATACAGAAAAGTCCGGCAAATCGAGAAAAAATTAACAATAAACCGCAATGAAGTAGAAAAGAAAAGAGAAATGAGGGTAAAAGAGGGTAAAAGATCAAAATTTACCAAAAAACAGACATATTTTTATTGAAAAATCAAAAGAAAAAAAATCAAAAGTCACAAAAAATCATTGTATACATTTTCTATGAGTGATTCTCGCTTTCGTACCTTACAGTTGTTTTCCCCACGGTACATGACTTTTACGGACGTTCCCCCCAGGGTGGATCGCGAAGCTCTCCGCGCGGTCACCCCGTACCCGGTCTGGGCCGCACCAGGCAGTATAATGATTCGACCGGGGAAGAGACGGCAGTAGCCGGGCGGGGCGGGGCGGGGCGGGGCGGGGCGGGGCGGGGCGGGGCGGGGCGGGGCGGGGCGGGGCGGGGCGGGGCGGGGTGGGGCACACGGGGCACCCGGCCCAGCCGCTTTGCTCAGCCTTTACCGTCCCAAGGTCACACCCGGCCGCGCTGTGCGGCGCCGCCGTCTGATTCCGAAGATCGCTTTCGCTCCTCCGTCCTTGTCGCACTCATGGGGCCCTGCCATCCCCCACATAGGGCACCGCCATAGGTGCGACAAGGACGGAGGGACGAGAGCGATCTTCGGAATCAGCTTGCAGGGGCGCAGGCACCACACGGCTCAAACCCCAAGTGTGTCGCTGTCACACACTTGGAGCCGTCTGATATCCCATCCCATACTATTATTCGCAGTAAATGACCACACTGGAGGGCGAAAGGAGATGGAGAATAAGAGACGCATAGGAGGGCGTTGCATCGGCCGGGGGCGAGCGTTGAACCCGCCGCACCCCGCATCCCGCGCAGCGCGGTCGCGTTGGCCCCGCCCCGCCCCGCCCCGCCCCGCCCCACCCCGCCCTGCCCCACCCCACCACGCCCAGCCCTGCCGGCCTCATTTGCTCCCCCCACCCCCACCCCACGCGTCCTGTGCACGCCCCTATGGCGGGGCCGGTTAGATAAACGGGACTCTAATGTCAAGGGAGGGGAGGCAGGAGGCACGAGAAGAGTCCACCGCCCTCTGTTGCAGTCGCAGCTGACTAACTTCAACCTCCCTGACTCTGTTACAAACTCGTCTGCTCGTTGTCTTTTTAAATAAAACAGAACCAGTAGGGGGCGCCTAAGGCGCATATCATATGGCACTCCTTATACACGAAAAGAAAACATCCCTTAGCTGAAATTAGATGTGAAAAATTGGCACTACGGCTCAAAACTTGAAACAGCAGAAAAATAAATAGCAGGGTAGCCAGAAAATAATCACCGAAGCTTAAAAATTGGGTGCGCCTGAAAAGCAGATTAAAAAGAAATTAGTACACCTGCTAAATTTTTGGTTAATTTTTTTTTTCAAACAAAATGCACAGATTGATTGAACTGTGGACCTATGCACAAAACAGTACATTGCGCGGCCCACATCCCCTGCTTGCTTCAACGACCGCCACCGGTCGCACGTTTCCTGTTTCGTTCGCGTTTGCGTTCTGTTTCGACCACGCGGCTTATCACCAAGCTCCGCCCCGCCCCGCCCCGCCCCGCCCCGCCCCGCCCCGCCCCGCCCCGCGGCGGAGGCCGAGACAACCAAGACGAAGGCAGGCGGGGCGGGCAGGCGGGCTGGCCGGCATGCTGGGCTGGGGGGCGTAGGGGAGGGGTCGAGGGAGCGGGCGAATGTACGCCGCGGCCGCACTGACTGGTACGTACGAACTTCCCCCTTATCCTTATAGCCGTTTCCTCGTCTCGCCACGGCCTCCGAGTCGCCCCGTCCCGTCCCCGCGCACATGCGGGCGGGGAGGGGGAGGGCCGCGGCAAGGGGCGGCCAGCTCGAATAAATCATGTACATAGAACTACACGTGTATTTCTGAGAAAATACAAGAAATACACGAAAAATACAAAGAAATAAATGGAAATACTGTAAGTAATTCTTTAAAAATACTTGTCAAAAATTCGAGAAAAATACCGACGAATACACGAGAAATACAAGAAATACAAAGTACTACACAGAAATACATTAGTTGACCGCCCCTCGGGTCGCAGGGTGGCCGTCCCAGTGCTCCCCGGGCCCGCCCGGGCCCCTCCCAACGGCTCTCCCCTCCGGCAAATACAAATAGCAATCAAAAAGCGACTCGCCTGAACACGACGGTTCAACACAACGCTCATTCGAAATTGAGACGCTTAAAAATTATAAAAAAGTTCAAATGAACTGGTATTGCTCGGGGTATACCTTTATGTTACTAATAACTTTGAATAATCAGCTTTTCGTGCAATTTAAGAAAAAATGTCGATTTTTCTAAAAAGGCAATTAGCGCCACTACAGGTGCACTGGAGTCTCAAGTGTATCCAGTATTATTACAGCGATGCTACGATTTTTTTTATTTCTCGTAAGTTTGGTACTCCATTCGTTAAACACATAGTGCAGCATGACCAGAATATGGTCACACTCCTTGGGTCTAAGACGCGCCGCACTCAATGCGGATGCACCCTCGCCGCATGGAACACACACGGGGGGGTGCTATTTCTGACACTCTTCTACAGCCCGCACCACACACAGCCCCGTCATGGCGTACTCCTCCCCTACTTCCCCCGCAGGGGCAGGGCGTCGCCTGCACCCCAGCCCAGCCCCGCCGCGTGGGGATGCAGCGGCGCCACGGCGCCCCCGGCGGCCCCAACCAAATGTGACGCACATGGGGTGCTATTTCGGGTGGGCCCCCAGCACCAGCAGCCCCCTACCCCCAGCAGGCTGATTCCGAAGATCGCTCTCGTGCCTCCGTCCTTGTCGCACCTATGTCGGTGCCCTGCTATGTGGGGTAATGGCAGGGCTCCATGAGTGCGCCAAGGACGGAGGCGCGAGAGCGATCGTCGGAATCAGACGGCAGACGGCAGCCCCAGCGGCCCCCATCCCCTTACCCCTATACCCCGCCTGGCGAGGCGAGCCGCGAGGAAGCGCTTGGCGCGGGGGCTGCCGAGGGGGCGGGTCCAGCTCTCCAAGGGCGGTCAAATAAGTCGTATTATTCCGGTTTCAGAAAGGCACTGCTGTTGGAGACGGTTGTGTACGAATGTCACGCGTGTTTGTAGGGGGGTGCGTTCTCCTCACTCATTTGCGTTTTCTGAAAAAGTTGAGGAATAAGTAAATTTTCCTTCGAGTTACGTTCGTACATTTAAACAGACAACAAGTGTGCGAATGAAAACTCAACACACCTGGGGGTGCGCAATATTCGTACACTTGCTTCCAGAGGGGAGTCCGACGACGAGACGAAGCTCGTCGTCGATACCGATCACTCTTACAAAATGTGTACCATGACTTTTTAAAAAAATTAATAAATAAAGAGAATTTTGAAAATTCATTTCACCTTTTGTTAAATTTTGATCTTTTTCTCCTTTTTTATGGCTTTATTCATTTTGTTTTCAGTTTTTTGTTCATTTTATCTCGTGTTTTGGGATTCTTCTGTAACTTTCTTTTTAAATTCATTTTGATTCTTTACTTGTTTTTGATTTTAAAAATGATTTTTAAGAGGGCCGTACAATGATTTTTCGAAGTGATTCTCCCTCGGTCGATACCCCATCCCTTCCCACCCATCTCGGGTCCCGGGAGGCGCACTGGCTGCAGCAGCGGGGCCGGGCTGCGCGTAGGCAACCCGCCGCGCGGGGCAGTCTAGCGGGAAGCGCGGCGCGGCGCGCACGGGCGGGGAAGCAAGCGCTGCCGCGGCAAAGTAGGCAACACTTAGACGTAGAGTAGCGCGGCGGGATGTGGCTGCCCTTGCCTACTAGGCAACGGGTAGTCTCATGTTTGGAAAGTTTGCCTGATACGCACACGGCAATAAAACAAGTACTGCCTTACGCAGGAGAATCGGTAAATACCAGGGGACATGTTTTTTTTTTAAAGGGGATATCCTGGGTTTTCCAGGCGAAACCCCTGGAGAAAAAAAAGTTACAGGACATCCACTCTGATCCCTTCTCTCTTGAGGATCGCAGGACTCCTTTTTACCTTGCGTCTGCCTCACACCAGGTTACTTTATCGGGCAGCACTGGGGCTACTCATTGCCTACTCTTCTGGCAGCACTGATACAGGGCGCGGGTCGGTTCGCGCGGCATGCAACAACAGGCAGGGACCCTCCTTGTCGCACTCCATGGAGTTGGTGCATGGCCGATAGAGATGTCACGACAAAACAAACGCAGTGTTCGACGCAGCAGTGCATGTCGAGCGCGCTCCAGGGTCCACGACGTTGTCCATGACGGCCACGTTGACCTCCAGGAGCTATAGGGGCGCTGTCTGCACCGCACCGAACCCGCGGGCGGGCCCGGGCCGGACGGCCAGGGCCAGCGAGAACCGCGGCGGGGCGGGGTGGGGCGGGGCGGGGCGGCGGCCAGGGACACGGCTGGTTGGGCGGCCAGACCAGCCCTGCTCGCTCAGCCCTCTCTCTCTCTCTCTCTCTCTCTCTCTCTCTCTCTCTCTCTCTCTCTCTCTCTCTCTCTCTCTCTCTCTCTCTCTCTCTCTCTCTCTCTCTCTCTCTCTCTCTCTCCCTCCCTCCCTCCCTCCCTCTCTCTCTCCCTCCCTCCCCGCCCCTACCCTACACCCATCCTCCACAACCTGCTCCGCTCCGCTCCGTCCAGCCGACCCGTCCGTCCTCACCGCGCCTCAACCCGCCCCGCCCCGCCACCCCAGCCAAGAAATACTCGACCACTCAGTTTGGCTCGGAAACCACTCCGGCCGCCAGGTAGGATGGAACTTATACTTTACTTACAGCCCGGCGGCGGTAAAACTACAAAGTTTGCACTTCTGCGCTGGTCGGTCAAGCAGCGGTCGCAGAACGCGCCGCCGGGCTCTGGGGACTCTGGGGTAGCCTACCTGCCGCCTTCAATGACCGCACCGCACACCAACCACCTGTTCACCTCTTTCAACCACATCAATAATGCAATAATTAAAGTTGCCTTGAGAACCTCTTCAGGGTGTTAGGCGCAGCCCGGTACAAACTCTTCAATTTTTTTCCCCCTCGTGTCGCCCTACCCCGCCCCACTCCGCCCCGCCCCGCCCCGCCCCACCACCGGTACTAGTCGAGGCGGGCCGTGCTGGTACAGCCGAGCCGCGGGCTCAGGGCCATTTCGTCCCTCGTCCCCGTGGTGAGCCCGGGCGCGGCGGGGTGCGGCGGGGCGGGGTGGGGCGGGGCGGGGCGGGGCGGGGTGGGGCGCGGGGCGCTTGGAGCTGGGTGGGCGGCCCCGTCCTGCCCTGCCCTGCCCTGCCCCCGCGCTCCGCTCCGCCGCGCCCCAACTTGGGCCCCTCGCGGCGGCGCTGGCTGGGCCGAGAGCCTCGCCTCGCGGCTCGGGCCCCTGTACAGTGTGTCCCGCGTAACTTCAGCTCCATCCAGGCCGTGAGGGGCTGAGCCCGAGCCGAGCCGAGCCGAGCACAGCCGAGCCGAGCGGGGTGGGGGCACCAGCGATGGTCTAGTGATGAACGCCCCGCCGCGCCCCGCCGCGCAGCGCAGCACTGGAGCCCCCGCGCTCATAAACCGTCCCATCAGTACTAACGATCAGCTGCTGCGCTGTCCGTTCACGAAAATTTTCACTCTCCATAGCAGCGACCCTGTCGAAGGGGAAACAACTCTGAATTTTAAAGCACACATTTTGTGAATTTTCTTGAATTATTATTGTTAAATTTTAATCAATTTTTACTCAAATTTTACTTAATTTTTTGTAAACTTTCCTGAATTTTCAATGAATTTGTGTAAATTTTCACTTCTTACTTAAATCGACTTAAATTTTTGTGAATTGTCCTGAATTTTTTTGAATTACGAGTTGTACAAAAATTTCAGATTTCTTTCCCCCTCGGCTCCTGTATTGCAAATGCAATGTGGCAGGTTCTAAACGCCTGATAGATGTGCAATGCAAAGTCGTCTGGGGTGGGAGAGACAAAGTGCCGCCCAGCCGTCTTTACCTATTCATCGTCAGGCTTAGGATCCCCCGATACCCAACCACGCCGATCACCTCCCCCCCTAATGTCGAACTAACAGCATGCCTCTTGAGGGGAAAACAACTCTTTTGTACACCTCAAAAAAAAAAAAAATCAGGAAAATTCAGAGAAATAAAAGACAATTCACAAAAATCCGGGCAAAATTCAAGCAAAAATTCAAATAAAATCACAAACATTCAATAACAATTCGCGAAAATTTGCAAAATCGATACACAAAAATCCAGAATTGTTTCCCACTGCATCTCCTTACATGCGCAATAAATCGCGGGAGGGGATTCTGACCAATAATGCGACCGTCCCGAAAGTTTGAGCGCTTCAAACCCCCTGTATGTAGGCGACCCACGTGCCCCCCCCCCCCCTCTCTCCCAGGCCCGCTGGCTGCAGCATGGCACGCACGCAGCTCGGCTCCACTCACACGAGTACCACCTCCAACCCCGGCTCCCGTCCGGCTCGGCTCCCCGGGCCCGGGACTGGGGACGTGAGCACGGCCCCGGCTGCGCTCGGCTCGGCTCGGCAGCGCGAAGGCCGCGATACTCGGAGCGGAACGGGCGTTCCACAGAGTGGCGCAAAGCGCAGAGCACAGGGAGAAGCGTAGCGGGCGGCGGCAGCGGCGGCCATCCATCAATCGGCAAGGGTACATCCCGAATCCCGAAGTTTGGTGTGCGTGTGCAATATCCTTGAATTCTTCATAATTTTTCAGAGACTTTGTGATTTTCCCCATGAGCATGTTAACCCTAAATTTAATAAAACTTCTTGGTTTCAAAACATATTTTTTTTTAAATTTCAACCAATTTTTAACACGTTTTCTGAATCTTGAGGACCTTAACAGTTTAAGGCTTGTTTAACTCTTGGGGTGTCTCTGCAGATGAAACCCTCGTACAGAGTAATTGGTATAATACAGAGGAAAAGATTCAGTCAACTTAACGTATTTTCTTTGTTTTTGGTGTGAAATTACAGGCATTACCGCTCAATGTACCCGGATCAGGTGCACAGGGTATCACGAAAGTAGGTACCACCTCGAAAATTACCCTTTATCGAAGCAACGAAAACGCATCGACGCAATAGTTCACAATTACGAGGGCATTTCATCCAGTTCCAGGGATACACGCTGTCGAACAAATTCGAAATCTAAAAATAGCAGAGCGTCAACAAGCCATCAATTAGAACCGTGATCGCCGACAGGTGATAGGTACAGCAAATACAGGTGCAGGCGGAGCCGAGGGCAGGAGGGGTATAAGACGAAGCAGAATGACTCAGGTTCCAGACTACTGTACACGCTGTACGCTACGCTCCTCTCCACAAAACCTGTCCTACAGTGGCGAGTGCTACAGGTGACCGGGGCGGACCGACGGAGGAGCGGAGGAGGAAGAAGAGGACAAGGAGGAGGAGGAGGGGGAGGAGGAGGCGGAGGAGGAGGAGGAGGAGGAGGAGGGGGGGGAGGAAGAGGGTAGAGGAGTCTTGTCAGTTCCTCGCGCACGGGGCGGCAGAGGAAGAGATTAGCGACGCGAGGCGTGGCGTGGCGTGGCGGGGTGCGCGGCAAGGACACCGCGGCGGCGGCGGCGGGCTGGCATGGGCGCGCCACGGGCGTACCACAGGATGGCGTGGCGGGGCGGGGCGGGGGAGGGCGTTCCGAAACGTTTCCGCGTTCGCCTGCTCCACGCTGCTGTGCTCGGCTCTATCATCATTTTTGGTCGGGTCGGGGCGCGGCGGGGCGCGGCGCGGTGGGGCGCGGTGGGGCGCGGTGGGGCGGGGCGGGGTGGGGCGGGGTGGGGGCCGCGTCGACTCTGGCCGCAATCACCCACCACACAAGGGGCGGGGCGCGCGTTGCTGGGAGCACCCATGGGAGCGCATGCGCGTACGCCCGCGTGACACTGCAGGATAGTCAAACTCTTAAACAAAACCAAAAAAAAAGGGGGGGGGGAGTCGGGGCCAAAGGTTACTACAGCACTAATCATGGGAGGCGAAAATCAAGTGCATACTGTAAATATCGAGGGGGCCACCACTTTGGCTTAGGATGTACACAGGATTACATGATTACAGGGATTATGCACGAATTTTGTGGGATTACACTCGAATTTCTGGGGCTAAGCTAAAACCATTAAATAATGGCAATTAGGTAAAATTTAGAAATAATTCTTCAAAATTTTGTTAAGGGTTACACGGATTACTCAGGGACAACACTGACAATTGTAGACAGGATTACGGGAGAGCTGGCCCCCTCGGTAAATATACCACTTTCTTATCAATGCTGGAATTGCAATACTTCAACATTAGCCCTCTGTCTGCATCTAACAGATTGTTTTTCTTGGTCTGACTGTACGTTACTGGGCTCCTAAAGGGCTCAGAGAATTGTCAATGTAATATATTTGTGAAAAAAGCCTTAACGTTACAGAAGTTTTAAAAAATAAAAATAAAACACATCATTTTTGCCAATAATGGCAGTGTGAAAAATTCCTTTTAAAATCTCACTTTTTCTTATCGTTTAAGAGGATAGCCTACGAATGAAAATTCACATACACATTTCCAGTGTCGACTCCCATTCATTCGTACTCCCACACTGTGCCGCTGGGCGCCACGTTGGATGCGCAACAGGGTGGGGCGGGCGGCGGTGCAATGCGCCCGGATAACGCCTGAGCCCCGCCCCGCCCCGCCCCGCCCCGCCCCGCCCCGCCCCGCCCCGCCCCGCCCCGCCCCGCCCCGCCCCCAGCAGCAGGGCGTATGGAAGGGTGCCGCGTGTCAGGTCACCGGGCGATGATGGCGCTCCCAGGGCTGTCCCTGTCCGCCGTCTCCGCAGCCGCGCATAATCGGGATCGGGCTCGCTGCTCATGTCACCAGGGCGGGGCGGGGCGGGGCGGGGCGGGCACATGGAAGGGTGCAGCGTGCAGCAGCGCAGTGCAGCGTGGCGGGCGGGGTGGGGCGGGGCGGGGCGGGGCGTGCCGCTCGGCTCGACTCTCGACACATCGCTGTGACAGCGCGAGGGAGAGAGAGAGGGTCGTTGAACTCGGCGTCCTGGCGCGGGGAAGGCGGGGCGGGGCGGGGTGGGGAGGGGCGCTGCGCGTTGCGTCGCTGTGCCCCTCAGCTGAACGCCCCCAGAGCCTCACCCGGCCCATGCCCCGCCCCGCCCCGCCCCGCCCCGCCCCACCCCGTCGTGGCCCCGCCACCACGCCCTGCCCGAGTCAAGTGACTCTTGTCTTTGAGGCACCCCCACTCCTCTTCCCCAGTTGGGTGTGAGAACCCCGCACATGTTATTTGTCACCCAGAAGGTCAAAAACGCTCTGGAAAACCAAGTGTGTGAAAGTTGCACACTTCTAGGAGCAATCATCTCGCCCCGTATCTTTCTCCCCAAGAAATTGCGGAATTTCCAACGAAAATTATTTCTTTGGCGAGTTCAAATTTATACATTTGTCACATCACACACTTGCAAGTGTGTGACAGTCACACATTAGTAATTTCCAGTTCAGACACCGCGTGGCGGCATGCGTATGCTTTCGATCAAATTATAGCAAAGGCAGAAAGGCACGAGAGTGAAGCTGCTGCACCGTGCCCTCAATGAATGGGAGAGGAAGAGAGAGAGAGAGAGAGAGAGAGAGAGAGAGAGAGAGAGTGTTGATGAATAATATGAGCGAGTGAGAGCAGACGATTGCATCCACACGGAGGGCGGCGGCGCCCGGCCCGGCCCGGCCCGCGCGGGTGAGAGCGAGAGAAAAGGATAGAGAGTGCGTCGCTGGGACGGGACGGGGGGTCAGTCACCCACCCCGCAGCAGTACCGTAACGTGGACGTGGCAGAGGGCGCGGGGGCGGCGCGGGGGCGGCGCGGGGGCGGCGCGGGGGCGGGCCGCGGATACACGGGTACGAAAACGCCCATCATATCCGGTTGCAACAACTGCAACCCGCGGGTGGCATATAGTAGCGCCCGGGCTGCCGCCTGATTCCGGAGATCATCGCATCCTACCATCCCCAACATGGGTCAACGCCGCCATAGGTGCGACAAGGACGGCGGTACGAGAGAGCGATCTTCGGAATCAAACGGCTGGAACGCGCAGGCCGCCGCATGGCCTGATAACCTGCTGCAGCCTCCACCCACCCCACCGCGCCCCGCCGCGCCAACATTGTGCAAGCACTCCCAACTTGACCGCGCGGCTTTCGTGACCAGATTGCTGAAAAACGCCGAAAGACCTCTGAAAAAATAAATAAATTGTAAGGACCGAAATCATCAACAACCCTGTTACTATCCAAGCAGTCAGCGCTCGGCTCGGCTCGGGCGCGCCTTGCACTGTGTCGGTGCAGTGCTGCGCTCTGGCGGCCTGACTGGCACGCACTGACCCCGCCCCGGGGCGCTCCGCGAAGCTCCACGCGACGCGACGGGCGCTGCTGTGTCTGTGGGGACGGCTGTGAACACTGAACACCCGCGCCGCGCAGCACTGCTCGAGGAACAGAAAAAAAAAATAGCAGGCAAATTTTGCTCGAATAAACCAGTGTGGGGTGGGGCAGGACAGGGTATCTACACTGTGAGAAAAACCGTACCTCATACAACTAAACAACGGTTTTGAATTAACGGTTTACGGTTTTCGTTGCCGCTTATCACTAATTTACCCTATACCGGGTACAATTTTAGTACAATATTTTATTGTACTTCGAAATAACGGTGAAAAATTGTAGTTAAATTGTATTTTCTTCTCACGGTGTATCCGCCTGTCTACTAGGCAACTGGTAGACTCATGTGTGGAGAGTTCGCCTAATAGGCAGGCTGAGATACCCGTCTGCCACACGCAGGTGCATTCGAGGAAAATTTGCATACTGTTTTGGCAACACTGACTACACACGTAATTGAAAACTGAAAACTGTTGTCTCAGGGTTGCCAATATCCTGACTAAACTGTTTGTTCTTCCTGACGTGACATTCCAGGGTGGTCAATCGCAAACTTGAAGGACGCACAGTCGGATTGACCCTACCCTTCACGACCGGCCATACGCACTAACTGGTCATGAAGCTAATTTTGAATGTTCTGATATTTTTCCTGATTTTCCTGACCAAAATTGTAAAATCCTGATATTTCACTGATTTCCTTGACATATGGCAACCCAGTGTCTGAATTTATTTTTAAAAATTTTTCTCAGGTGACTTTGACCACACCTCTTCAAGAGTTCGCAGGCAAATTCAAAAACGGTGTTCCTCAGAATTTGACATGAAAACCGAGATGAAAACTTATGACACGAGAGTTTTAAATCTCAATGTTCAGTTAAAAAGGAGAAAATTGTACTCCGCAAACTCACTTCCTCGATTTTCAGTTTGAGCTGCGAGCAAGGCTGCGAGCATTCGCGGTGGCTGCTGAAACTCTCTCATTTTTCTGTGTGGGTACTGTATGCGTCGCTCGGCATGCCTCCTAATTGCCTCGGTCCTGCGGGTCGGTCGCCGTGTGCTCTGGACGCCCAGGTCAGGTGGCGGGGGCGGAGCTCGCAGCCCAGCAGCAGGGCCCATAGGGCAGCACGCCACGCCACGTTCAAAACGCGCGCATAACATTGACCCACATTTTGGTCCGGAGTAGGGAGAAGGACACTCGGCCGGGCGCTGCTGCAGCGGCATGGGAGGAAGGAGCGAGACACACACGCACTCTCTCTCTCTCTCTCTCTCTCTCTCTCTCTCTCTCTCTCTCTCTCTCTCTCACGCACACACGCACGCACGAACGCAAACGCGCAGGTAGACATGTGGTGCATGGCGCCAAATAACTTCGGCGGCTCTGCTTGTCCCGAGAGTCTTTTGTTTTGTTTTGTTTTTATGTTTTTTTGCTGCAGGATCACTGATAAATTTATCATTCATTCGGCAAACGGACTGTAGTGCTTAAGATACTGATTTTAAAACAAGGGGAAAAACAGTAATGGTCAGCGATTGAAGAAGGCGTCCAACACGAGCATTTCTGTGAACACTCACTTTGTATGGCATGAATTTCTCATTTGTATATATTTTTTTTAAAGCTTTTATTTTTGATAAGTATTACGACTAATTACCTAGTATTCTCATGCATTATGCATTTCCTTGTATTTTTTCGAGAATTTCTTGTATTTTCTTACAAAAATACACACGTGTGTATTTCTGTGTAGTACACGATTTTTTTTTTCTTTTTTTTTTCGAAATGGCCGCGCTTGGCGCATGGCAGGTTTGTCCACGTACAGCAAACACATAGCCCTTTCCCGTTCCCCCTCGCCCAGGCAGGCAGGCGCGCACGGTGCACGGTGCGTCTGTCCATTTAGGCCCTAGTTACTGTGAGCCATTACTGCCCGGGCCTGAGCGCTGAGCTCGCGCTGAGCTGTGCTGAGCAGTGCTGAGCGCCACAGAGCGTCATGTAACGACCAGGGGCACAGAGTATTACACAATACACGCCGGCCGGCCGGGCCGGGCCGGGGCGCGCGCGCCAGGGTCACGCGTACAGTGTGCAGTGGACGCCACGATGGGCGCCATGGAGGATCAGGAAGAGAGGTGACCGCGGGGTGGCCGAGGGGGAAACAACTCTCAAGTTTGGTGTACAAATTTTGCTAATTTTTGTGAATTTTCGGGAAGTTTAGAGAATTTTACGGGAGTTATACCAAAATTTTTGAAACTTTTTTTGAATTTTCCATAATTTTTCTGAATATTTTCCTGAGTTTTCCTGAATTTCCATGAATTATGAGCGAGGGGAAAACGACTAAGGTAATCCGGCTGACAGCCGTTAGGTAATCCGGCAGGGTGTAATCCGGGAGAAACTCTAAGTAATCCGGTGTAATCCGGGAAATTTTAGGGTAATCCGGGTTAATCCGAGGAAACAAGCACCGTTATCCGGAGGACTCTCCAGAAGGTAATCCGAGGTAATCCGGGGTAATCCGTCATCCAGCTGACACGAAAATTGACAGTCGTTTCCCCCTCGATTATGAGGTATACTAAAATTTTAGATTTGTTTTCCCCTCGGATTACATTCACTGCAAAAATGGGACAGTAAGACCATATGTTTCGCGTCCAAATGAACCACGCGCACTCGCTGGAAACTCAAACGCTTGTGAATGTTGCACATTTGCAGGTGTTGTTTCCATTCGCCCACACAACGGCCCGTCACGAGTGCAACATTCTCTTTGACAGATTCGCACCTGCTTTGCCTGCTGTTTTCAGTCTAGCTGGCAATGTCCTTTTTCGTACATGTAAAATGTAACTATATAAGCATGCAGATTTATGAACAAAATCGTGCCAAATTATGTAGAATATTGCGCATAGATCTGGATAAATTACATGCAGAAAATATGCACAAAATTTAACAGATTTACATACAACATTCTACATAATTCGCGGCACGAATTTTTAAATAAATCTGCATGTTTATACAGTTACATTATTTTATAGGTACGGAAAAGTACGATGCCACTTGCACACCGTCAAGTGTGTGACATTGACGCACTTGAGTTCCCAAGTGTATTGTCAACTTTTTTGTTTTACGGGTAAAGTCACCTAGAGATGGAGTCACATGGGGCTGCCCCGCTGGGACCCAGGACAGAGTCACCGCAGCACCCCATCACACCCCGCCCCACCTCACCCCGCCATTATTGTGTGGTTAGTTCGTCAGCAAAACGATTGTCCTGAAGACCCAAGCTAGTAGGGGCCCGAGGGCCGGGGTGAGGCGGGGCGGGGCGGGGCGGGGCGGGGCGGGGCGGGGCGGGGCGGGGCGGGGCGGGGCGGGGCGGGGCGGGGCGGGGCGGGGCGGGGCGGGGCGGGGCGGGGGCGAGGAGGAACTGACTCGGCAAAGCGCGGCGAAACACACAGCCAAGCGCATAAACCTGGATGGTGCGGGGCGCGGGGAGAGACCCCGCGACCACAGCCCTACGTCGGCGTATACAGTAACCTGGAGGAGCTGGTGTGGGGGCGGGGCGGGGCGGGGCGGGGCGGGGCGGGGCGGGGCGGGGTAGGGCGGGGCGGGGCTCGGGTCCACAGGGGAGATTAGGCGAGGCATTGTCCACCACCTGCTCCGCGGGCAGGACGCGACACCTCTCGCTAGAATAACGACTAACTATTGTAATCAAAAGTACGGAGAAAACGACCTGATACTTTCCCCCAAATCTGAACAAGTGCCTGAATTTTCCCGACCTTGTTTACACGGGTAAATTGGAGAAGGAATATGTATCATGGTCGAAGCATGCACCGAAAAAATGGTACCAGACTTCAAATTTAATTTTTTTTAAAAAAGATATTTTTTAAAAAATTGAAAAATTGGTAGGCCCCTACCTAACTCGCAACCTGCGAGCCCCGCCTGCTTAACTTCGGAGTTCTGATGGGATCCGGTGTGTTCCAGGCGACCGCCACCCCGCGGGCACGAGAAGTCCTCTCCTCTTCGGGGAGAGTCCCCGCTTAAGGCTGGCGGCCTGTCAGGCCCGCCGTACCACCCTATTTAAACAGCGCCTTGAAGCCGTAGGTAGCATTTCAGACCAACGACTGGGCACCACCGGACCGCATGACCGGTCAGTGGGAGGTAGAGGCAAGGCAGGACGATAGAGGGGGAGAAAAGCAGAAAGAGAAGTTTTTGCGGAAGAGTAAGCGTACGGTTGGTTAGACCTGTACTGACCCGCTCCCGCACAGGTCATGGAAAAGCTGTTTACTAAGGAGCCAGATTCATAGGCCTTACTTCCCCACGAGGGACCACCCCCCGTGGCATGGGACGGAACTTCCTGACAACTCGCTTTCGCTGCCAGTGAAGAACCTACCTGGGAATTGAACCCAGGCCCCAAGTGCCGAGTCTCATGACACCCCGCGGCTTTCGTGGTACTAAGACCACTAGACCGTCGGCGATTCCACGAGAGAGCTCCGTTGAAATGGGGGGTTTGAGTTCCACTCCAGGCTGCTGTCCTCGGAAAAATTTATATTTAGCAAGATTCGAACCTGGGTTCCGCGGCTCGCGGGACAACACTGTGCCGGCACGGCTACGACGCCACTGTACACAGTGCCTGCCCACTAGGGGTGACTCTGCGAAGAGCCGTAGTCGCCGACGGACCTGTTCCGGTGGCGTCATTGGGAAACCTGCTCTCCAGACAGCAATAGTCCGGCCGCGTGGCGACATTGGTATGCACATCGGCACCGTTCACTGGATAGGCAAAGGTTCGAATACCGATTACGATTTTTTTTAGGCAACGGAGTTGCCTTCTAAAATCGCTGGAAAACGTGCGTGTTTTGTTTCATATGGCCCCTTACGACAGAAAAAAATCTGCTGAAGGGAATTCTATGATATTAAGCATACATTTAGAATGTAATCTAGTACATTCGATTCTGAAGTCTAGTTGAAATCTGTATTGCAGAAATTTTGTAAATTTGAATTGAAATTCGAGTTTCTATGGTAATGCTCGACTCGTCAGGCAAAATGAACAGGGGAAGGGGATATTTTTTCGTGGAGGGGGTAGGCCGAGGCGAGCCAACACGGAGCGAAAGAGAAACCTCTAAAGTCTGCGTTCAAACAAAGCCAGCCTTGAGTTTCGAGCGCAAGAATGAGATAACACTACTGAAATTCGCACGTGACCACCGTACTGCCTTATTTAAAACTACTTCAGTTTTACTGAAACTTGCCCCGGTTCTGCCAACTAAATGTGTGCCTCAAAGAATGAGTTCCAATCGTAACGTTATGAGAGCAGTGATTTTTTTCATTTTATTTGGTTGGCATGTTGTGTCAACAACGCGAAAGCAGGCCAAGCATGTCCGCCATTGCCGGTGGCTGATGTGCCCACCTCGCGACTTTAAATCATTTTTTAAAGTTATCGAAACGTTGACAAGGCGAACTGAATGCGTAAATAGTAGTTTTATACCTGCGGAAAACGGTTTGGTAAGTTTGACTTCGATCTGGTGAGCAGAATTCTTGAAATGATGTACATTTACGTGTACCATTTTGTGTAAACAACGCCTTAACTCCGCGTTTTCCCAATAGATAGCGCACCCCCGTCGCGGCCGCGGCGCGCTTGCCCGCTGGTCCTTCGCGTACCAGCGGTATTAGGTAGGGCCCCGGTTCGCCTCTTCCGTGCAGTGTTGCCAGATTGGGCTATAAACCGCGGATTGGGCTATTTTGAAGGGTCTCAGCGCGGGGAAAAAGTGCGTGTTGCGGTAAATCGCAATTCGGCTATTAATTGTTCTAAACGTTGCGATTTTGGGCTATCCCGGGAAAATGTGGGCTATTTCTGCTATTTTCTCTGTTGGCGGCCCTGTAGCAATTTTTTTTTTTTTTTTGTCATTTGTTCCCCGCTCGTCTTCTGTTTTCCTTCCCAAACGTTATCCCCGAACGAATATTTTTACTAATTGTAACCAATGTTAACCAAATGTTTACCAATTACAAGACTAACTAGTTACCTACCTAGCTAGCTAATTAAAATTTTAAGTACATAATTTGTCGTTTTTCTGTTTTTTATCGGCACTCTGCATCGAAAAGCACCGCGAATTGGGCTATTTCAGACGCGCGAAGCGCGGTTTTGGGCTATTTAAACGTGCGCGGTTTTTGCGATTTCCGCGCCCTCTAGCGGCGGGACGGTGGACCAAACTTCTGGCAACACTGCTTCCGTGCGCCCGGTGGAGGGGAGGATATTGTTGTCGGTCTTTTCCGGCCGTGACCCCGCCGCCCAATTTTTGCCGTCAGAAGGAGAGTTCTCTTTTCTCCTGCTCCTGTCGATTAAATGCCGGCCGAACTTTCGGAGAGTATTCATTACTTGAAACCCGCCTTATCAAATCAAACTTAGAATTATTTAGCCACTATCTTGACTATCGTAAACTAAACAAAACCAGTCGGTTTTCTTACAGTCTTATTCAACACTCACAATATTTTATTTTAGTTATAGAAACTCCGTTGTCTACCAGGATTTCGTGAAATCGTATTTTTTTATTTTCCCCTCTTTTTCTTTAAGAAGCTTTGTCTCTTTGCAGTTGCCCGAAGGGACGCGAGTACAATGGATAAAAATAAAAAGTGGGTTTTATAAATTAAGTCAAAAGAAATCCACACTCCATATTGAAAGAAATTGTGACCGGTATTCGAACCATTCTGCCTAGCCCACATCAGACACATCACATCACATAACTTCACTTCCCTCAAGCCCGACATGGTGTGGGCAAGATGGGGGATAATAGATACCACATACCATTCAAACATAAATAATTTTTTAATTATGTTTTTAATAAAAAGGACTTATTTCGTGATGTGATGTGTCTGATGTGTCTGATGTGTCTATTGTGGATGCACCTTAAGGGTATCGCAACAATACCATCTCTCGACAATGTGGAGCAAAGTACTTTTGGGATGTTGCGGGGAAACTTGAATACAAAATTAAGATTTAAATAAATAAATAAATAAATAAATAAATAAATAAATAAATAAATAAATAAATAAATAAATAAATAAATAAATAAATAGAAATACCCCCGGGGACGTGTTGGCACAAATGCTGGGGCGAGTTTCTGGCTGGGACGGGGTCGCGTTGGGTTGGGGCAAGTTTATACCGGTGGCGAGTTAACCGGGACGAGTTGTCCGTCACCCTTTATAAAACCTACTTTTTATTTTTATCCACTGTACTCGCATCCCTTCGGAAAACTGCAAAGAGACAAAGCTTCTTAAAGAAAAAGGGAAAAAAATGAAAAAAATTGTGATCGGTATTTGAACCTCTGCCTATCCAGCGACCGGTGCCGATGTGCATACCAATGTCGCCACGCGGCCGGGCTATTGCTGCATGGAGAGCAGGTTTCCTGATGACACCACCGGTACAGGTTCGTCGGCGACTACGGCTCTTCGCAGAGTCACCCATAGTGGGCAGGCGTTGTGTACAGTGGCGTCGTAGCCGTGCTGGCTCAGTGTTGTCCCGCGAGCCGCGGAACCCAGGTTCGAATCTCGCTAAATATAAATTTTTCCGAGGACAGCAGCCTGGAGTGGAATTCAAACCCCCCATTTCAACGGAGCTCCCTTGTGGAATCGCCGACGGTCTAGTGGTCTTAGTACCACGAAAGCCGCGGGGTGTCATGAGACTCGGCACTTGGGGCCTGGGTTCAATTCCCAGGTAGGTTCTTCACTGGCAGCGAAAGCGAGTTGTCAGGAAGTTCCGTCCCATGCCACGGGGGGTGGTCCCTCGTGGGGAAGTAAGGCCTATGAATCTGGCTCCTTAGTAAACAGCTTTTCCATGACCTGTGCGGGAGCGGGTCAGTACAGGTCTAACCAACCGTACGCTTACTCTTCCGCAAAAACTTCTCTTTCTGCTTTTCTCCCCCTCTATCGTCCTGCCTTGCCTCTACCTCCCACTGACCGGTCATGCGGTCCGGTGGTGCCCAGTCGTTGGTCTGAAATGCTACCTACGGCTTCAAGGCGCTGTTTAAATAGGGTAGTACGGCGGGCCTGACAGGCCGCCAGCCTTAAGCGGGGACTCTCCCCGAAGCGGAGAGGACTTCTCGTGCCCGTGGGGTGGCGGTCGCCTGGAACACACCGGATCCCATCAGAACTCCGAAGTTAAGCAGGCGGGGCTCGCAGGTTGCGAGTTAGGTAGGGGCCTACCAATTTTTCAATTTTTTAAAAAATATCTTTAAAAAAAAATTAAATTTGAAGTCTGGTACCATTTTTTCGGTGCATGCTCCGACCATGATACATATTTCTTCTCCAATTTACCCGTGTAAACAAGGTCGGGAAAATTCAGGCACTTTTTCAGATTTGGGGGAAAGTATCAGGTCGGACAATCGAGCTGCATCGCAGAGGATAGCAGGCTACTCTAACAGTTCGTTTGGGGACGGAGAAAACGAGGTCGGACAAAATAACAACTATGACACCCCGACTGCCAGGTCGGACAAAATGAGGTCAGACAGAAAGAAACGTGTGACGGTGGCGGCCGCAAAAATCCCGAGGTCGGACAAGCGATGTGCTTCGCGTTTGTGTGACCGTGTGGCCGAATAAGTATGGTGGCACGTGGACGACTTGTCCGGCCCGGACGAGTCGTACTCGAATACCTCGGCGTTGCGCAGCTTGTTGGCGACGGGGCGCGGGGCGGCAGGGCGCGGGGCGGCAGGGCGCGGGGCGGGGCCGGACGACGGGGTTTACCCTGAGGACGCCCCGCGCCCCGGCCCTGCCCAGCGGCCCGGGGGGAAAGTTATACATGTCCGATCCGGGGCGAGGCGGGGCAAGCTAGGGCGGGGCAGGGTGGGACGTGGGACGGGGCGAGCCGGGCCGCCACGGGTCTTACGGGCTCACGCCTGGCGCGACCAGGCCCGGGGCCTGCATGGGCACGGCCACGCACTTGCCTCCTCCCGCACGCAGCCCGCACCCTCTTCGGCCGGGATGGCGCCGCGCGCCGCCCTTCGCCGAGCCGGCCGGCCTGCCGCCTCCCTTGCCGCTTTCACCTGGAGGCGACGCTATACTTTGCCCTCCTCCCCCCTCCCCTCCCCCTCCTCCTCCCCCCCCCCCCCTCCGGCTCGGCCAGCCGCGCGATTCCGAAGATCGCTTTCATACCTCTGTCCTCGTCGCACTCATGGAGCACTACCATGGCCAGCATAGGGCGCCGCTGTAGGTGCAACAAGGACGGAGGGATGAGAGCGATTTTCCTGAATCAGTCAGCAGGCAGGTTGTTGTGCTGTAGTGCAGAGCGGCCCGGATAGCTACAAAGTCCGGTAAGGTGTCCCGGCGGGCCAGGGCCGTGCGGCCGAGTCGCATCCCCTTGGCGGTTTACGCGCCCGCCCCGCCCCGCCCCCGCCCCACCCCGCCTCGCCCCTCCCCGTTGCGACACGGTGCAACCAGCCCTGGCCCTGGCTGCCGCCGCCGCGGTGTCACTCCGGAACATAGGGCACGCTTACTCTCTCTCTCTCTCTCTCTCTCTCTCTCTCCCTCTCTCTCTCTCTTACACGCACACGTACAGGGCGAGGTCAGACCGCGATGGGCGCTTTCCACCTCACATGCAGTTACCTGCAGCAGTGAGTGCCTCTTGTTGCACAAACAAAACCGTTTTTCAAAAGTGTCGCGCGGGAGACGGGCTCGGGACGGCACGGGATGAGTGGGAGCGGGGCGGTCATGCCGCGAGCAGCCTATAAGCCCTCCGCCCTCCTTACCTGTTCCTCCTCATTCTCGTGTCGCCTCTCCGTAGTATAGAGAGTGACGGCTTCACGGCCTCTGTCACGCGTCTGACGCATGAATGGTCAGTGAGGCAGAGGAACAACTCGTAAAAGGCGACGCCATGCGCAACTTTCACGTGCAATTTTTATTTTAAATAACTTTATTATTATTATTATTATTATTATTATTATTATTATTATTATTATTATTATTATTATTATTATTATTATTATTATTATTATTATTATTATTATTATTATTATTATTATTGTTATTGTTATTTGACTCTCCATTTTAATTTTGCCAACCATTAAGGCAGTGGCTCGATTCGATCAGCTCGATCATGGTCAACCAGAGTTGCCTTTTAAATTAGGAAAATTTAAAAACCACATGTGTGCCGCCCTGCTGGCACGCGCCCCGCCCCGCCCCGCCCCGCCCCGCCCCGCCCCGCCCACTTTGGAGTCGACACGAGACGAAGCGGTCGCGGCAAACAGGCAGGCAGAGGCCAGGCGGGCGCCATGCGGGCGGGGCGCGGGGGGGGGGGGGGGGATCTCATAGGGGTCCGGGGTGGAGCAAGCAGGTGGGGGGGTGGGGGTGAGGCGGGGGAGCAGCAGGTGAATATGGGGCGCGTGGCGCGGCGTGGCGCGGCGTGGCGCGGCGTGGCGCGCAGGGGTTGGGGCGCGCAGCAGGCCAGCATGAGGGCGACCAGAGGGGTGAATATCAGCTCCGCTGATTGACTCATTTGTCGTCGCCCTGGTGCTGGTGCTGGTGCTGCTGGTGCGGAACCGCTCTTCCTTCCCCCCAAAACTGCAGCAGCTGGTGTCGCGCGCGTGTCTGTCTGTCTGTCTGTCTGTCTGTCTGTCTGTCTGTCTGTCTGTCTGTCTGTCTGTCTGTCCGCGAGCTGCTGTCTGTTCGTCTGTCGGCCGGCCCGGCGCGCGGCTGTGTCGCAACAGGTGTCAGCTGTGCGTCCCTCCGCTTCTGACCGCTGATTGTTCTCTACGATCAGCAGGCTGCCCGCTGCTCTAGGGTTGTATTAGCACGGATGACCGCTGCTGTTGTCGAGGTTTCTCCGGCATCAGGCTGGCCGCTCTTGTCCTCTGTACGGACAGAAGTCTCCCTGGCCCGCTTCTCTAGGGCAGGGCGTGCTTACTTAACCGATATTGTTTTCAACTTTTCGGCATTATCTTTTCAAGGGGAGGACATATGAGCGTATATTAGAAAGGTAAAAGTATCACTGAATTTTCGTTACCCTGTCTTCGGAAGTGCTGAAACCACTCCTTATGCTCTAAAATAATTTTCGTTACAAACTTTACGACACAAATTATTTTGTAACGAAAATTATATTAGGGCACAAGTATTGGTTTGAGCACTTTCGATGATAAGGTGTCGCAAATTCAGAGTACTTTTACCTTTCTAATGGTCACTCGTTCACGCTTAAAATGTCCTCCCTTCTCCCGTCGTAAAGATAACGCCAAAAACGTGAAAACAATCTCCGTTAAATTAGCATGCCCTGCTCAAGGGTTGTATTGGCAAGGATAACCGCTGCTGTTTTTTCTAGGACCCTATACGATTATGGAGCCGCTGCCTTCGCACGTTTACTGCTGCTAGACAGGTAGGGCAAGAGTATGCGAACACACACACACACTCACACACACAAGGGCGCTATCATCGCACGCAACGCGACCAGGCCGCTCAAGCAGGATATTTTTTTTACAACACTGTTACCTTCAGATGTGCCGCGCTACGCTCCCTTCTCTCATGCCCTCTCTCTCTCTCTCTCTCTCTCTCTCTCTCTCTCTCTCTCTCTCTCTCTCTCTCTCTCTCTCTCTCTCTCTCTCTCCCTCCCTCCCTCCCTCCCTCCCTCCCTCCCTTCCTCCCTCCCTCCCTCCCTCCCTCCCTTTTCGTCCGTCCGTCCGCTGGGTGACCGCGGGACCGGACCGCCTAGAACTGGAGAGTATCGCGTACAAGTTTAGAGGTGCAACCTGCCAGCCCCCATAGATGCTGATGATCGTTTTGTAGTGCCCTCTCACTCACTTCTTATGGCCGAGCCGAGACCTTTGCACGGTAAAAGCAATGTCTGATTTTTTGAGGGAAAGGGGAAAATTTTGAGAATGTCCTTCAGAACTCCTCAGATTTTGAGGAGGTATCCTCGAAATATAAGGCGAACCCTCATTTTTCGAGGGGATTTCCTTAAAATCTGAGGAGTTTCTCCTCAAAATGAGGGGGTCCCTCAAAATTCTCCCTTTTTCCTCAAAAAAATCAGACATCGCTTTTACCGTGTGCGTATGACGGAGATACGAAAGCGCTCTTCTGAATCTGACGGCATAGTCTGAGAAGGGCAGCAGAACCTCCAGGGCGCGCAGCATGCAGCCTGTAGGCGCGCGCATGTTGAAGTGAGGGGCAGGAGGGCAAGGGCAGGAAGGGGAGGGAGGGAGGGAGGGAAGGAGGGGGGCAGGGGCCGAGCAGGGGGGGGGGGGGAGGGAAGGGCGCCGAGGCATATTCCAGTTTGGAGCTGAGCTCCGGTGCAGCGCGCTAGCCTAGCGAGGTGAGGTGCGGCCCCGCCCTTCCCTGCCCTGCCCTGCCGCGCCCGGCTAGTTTGTGGGACCCGAACAGCCTAACCAGCCGGACCACTTCGCCCGCCCCACCAGGTGAGGTTACAACGAGGGCGCTACATCTTTGAAACTGCTAATGTACACCTGATTTCGGGATTGCAAGATTTCTGAAAGATTTCATGAGATTTCGGAGGGATTTCGAAGGATTTTAAAAGATTTCGTAGGATTTCAAAGGGATTCCAAGGGATTTCAAGAGATTTCTTCATTTGATTTTTTTGAAAAAATATTTCATGGAATTTCATACAGATTTAATGGCATTTCAGGAAGATTTCATGGGATTTCAGAGATATTCCAAAGGATTTCCGGAAGATTTCATGGGATTTGGGATTTCCAAAGGATATAACGGATTTCAAACGGATTTAACGGATTTCCAAAGGATTTCAATGATTTCTAATGATTTGCAAGTATTTCACGAAATTAGGCCGCTATAGACGTCTATAAAAACGTCTTCTGCTAAGCTACAGACTTATATGCATATGCACAAGCATAATATAGAAAACCTTTTTCCTCTATACCTGGGGCACATTTTGGTATAATTATGCACATTGTTTGAAAATTTCATAAAATTGTTGAGAAAATTTTCCTCACGTGTAGACAAGTTTTCCATATTATGCTGGTTTAATAGTCGGGGGATTGAACGAGCTCGTCCCGTTTATGTACGTCAATAATTTATTCCAAAAATTCCGTAGCGGTCACACGGCGCGGCGCGATGCTCATTCATTGAACACACTCTCGCGATGATGGTACCCACCACCCGCCCTACCCACCCACCGCGCAAACTCGCAGCGAGGTATTAGAGATGGAAATTTTCCGGAAACTTTCAAAGTGTCCGAAAAAAACCGGAAAAATAGGAAAAAAACGGAAAAATACCGGAAAAATTGGAAAAATTGGTTTTAAGTCCTGTAGTGGGATATGGACATAAAACCGACTACTTTCGTATTTCATTAGGTCTTTAATTCCACTGGCAGCTCTAGATGACCAACAGGAATCACAAAAAACGCACGAGAAGGAAATGTAAAAGGGTATAAATAGGATGAGTGCACTGAGAAGCGTCTTCACATAGTGATGAAGATATGCTTTTTGCCTATTTCCAGGCGAAAAGTCGTGCTTTTTGCCTATTTTGCAGGATGAATCTTTCCAATTTTTCCGAGGCTAGAGAAAAAAACCGAAAAAAACAGTGTTTTTTTCCATTTTTTCCGGAAACTTTCCGGGCATTTTCATCCCTACGAGGTATTCAGATTGGCATTGATGGCGGTCGCGTGCGACACCGTGCGTGCAATTTGCATCATAGGCAGACGCGCGCCCGTGTGTGGCTGCCGCCCGCATGCGTGCGTGTGTGTGTGTGTGTGCGTGTGTGTGTGTGTGTGCGTGCGGAATATGGTGCTCGGACAAGATTGTGTGTGCAAGGACGGCCTCAGAGCGCGCGCTCCTAGTGAGGCTGAGAGGGGCGTGGCGGCAGGAGTGTCTTCTCTCTCACTCCTTATGGGCCAGCCCCGTGAGTGCAACAAGGACAGAGAGACGAAGTCGGGCGCGCGGAATCGCCCTGCAGCGCGGCGACTCGTGAGATCAGACAGCATAGGGGGAGCTGAGCTGATGCTGCTGAGAGGAGCAGGAGATCAGCCCGGGTCTCCAGCAGCTTCCAGCTCCAGCGCCCCACCGCGCCGCACAGTATACCCCGCCGCACCCACGACTTCCTATCGAAAAAAATAAATAAAACAACAAGGCGGTGGGGCGCTCCGTGCGCTCCAGGGAGGCCGCCGCGGCCGCGTGGCCCGACCCGGCGGGAACTACATGGTCATTATCACGGGGGGGACTCGGCCCCGTCGCGTCGCGTCGCGGAGAGTAGCATCATCATGAGAAATTCGCGCGCGCAGTCAGGCGCACACTAATAAAAAGATCACGGTGAAATTGACTTATTGAATCTACTGTGAATCCCTGCAGTACTGAATAGCTCGCGCTGATTTCTCGCACAACGTAGGGTGGGCTTCATTTATGTAGTGATACACCGCGGGGGGAAAATCTCTGAAGTTTTATCACCCCTCTTAGTTTGGAATTCGGAAAAATGCAGAAAAAATTGGGAAAATCGGAAAAAGTTCGGGAAATTTACAAAAAAATCTCAAAAAAACTAATCAAGAGGAGCATGCAAAATTTCGACTAAATTTCACAAAAAAAAAAAAAAAAAAAAAAAAGAATTTCACAAAATTTGTACACCAAAATTCAGAGTTGTTTTCCCCTCGTGATGCACCCTTATTCAACCGTCGCTTCTACGGGGAAAATCCGCCACAAAGCTCCGGTGCTGCGAGCAGATTTACTGTAGCTTACAGTGTGAAACGCACTGGATGGAAGGTTTCAACAACAGTGCGGCGGAGGCATTAGAGGCAGATATAGGAAACGATGCCATCCGAGCGATAAGCGATCCCGTGCGTGCAAGGTCCGCGCGGCGTGGATAGGCCTGCTGCTACTGCCTGCCGCAGCTCACCTGCAGGCTGATTCCGAAGATCGCTCTCGCGCCTCCGTCCCTGTCGCACTCATGGGGCCTTGCCACCCCCAACATGGGGCACTGCCATAAGTGCGACGAGGACGGAGGTATACGAGAGTGGTCTTCGGAATGAGACGGCTGCCGGCCGGTCGGCCGCGCCCCTCGCGACCACAGACCACCGGGACCGGGCCGGGGGCGGGGCGGGTCCAGGGCTGGCGAGCACGGACAGCAGACACATCCCGGAGAAATAAAAGTGTTTCCGGGTGCTCCCCGCCCCGCCCCGCCCGCCCCACCCCACCCCGCCTCTCTCCCTCCCGCCCGCGCGGGGCGGCTTTGGGCCGGGTACCGTTAGGTCCTGTCGGCCAGGCTATCAAGGACCGGAGAGGAGAGAGGCGCAGGGAATGCCGGGCGGGGCGGCGCGCGGGGCGGCGGGCGGGGCGGGGCGGGGCGGGGTGGGGGCTGGGCAGAGGTAAAAGGGGGGCAAGGGAATGGGAGGAAAAGGGTCCACCATAGTCTTCTCTCCGTCTCCACCCGACCCGCCCTGGCTCGACTCAAACCTGCATAGCATAGCGAGTGCCCCGTGCCGCCCCGCCCCACCCCGCCCCAACTCAGCCTCGCCGGGGAAGGCACACTGTGCCCGCCGTACCGCTTGGGCCACAGTGGTGCGCAATGCAGTGTAGCCGGATAAGTAGGCAAAATGCGGATGTATACACCTGTGTGCTGCAGACGGGTATCTCCGCCTGCCTACTAGGCAAAATGCAGTCTCCATCGCGGAGAGTTTGCATAGTAGGCAGGCGGAAATACCCGTCTGCCGCACACAGGTGTATTCATCCGCATTTTTGCCTACTTATCTGGCAACACTGGCGCAATGGTGCGTGACGGGTCACCCGTCTGGGTAGGCCACCCACCGCTGGCGACACACGCCGGTGCACGGCGGGTTGCCTACAGACTCCTTTCGGAGAGTCTGCAACCTGGTGCGGCACAGCGTTTTCATTTGGGCGGGTATAAAGACCCGGGCGCCGGGCGCGTCCAAAAACAAGTGGGAGTGAGATGCCCGAGCCGGACCGTAGCTCTATCTTGCTCACACCTGTCAGAGTTTCGGAAGGCGTCCTGCGTCCTCTTGAATGAAAACTCGGCTTCGGCAGGGGGGCGGGAACAGCACGCCCGAGTAAAACTCGCTACTACAACTCTACGCATTGAAAAGTTTTCCTTGTAGGATTTAACTATCCCTGCTACGTCACACTTTTTCAAAGTATGGGTTGTAACTGGCACAAAAAATAGGAAAAGGCTTAATTAAAGGGGGGGAGGCATTTCCCCCCATTTTTTTCCCATAGGTTCATTTTTTTTTTTTTTTGAAATATTTAACTTTATTTTCCGGTGAAAAGATAAGGGTAAATCCGGTTTACCCAAGGTGAAAACTGCACTACTGGTGTCCGGAAGTGGTGCCGTACTCGTCTCCTCCGGGCCCGGGCCTCCACTCCGGGCACCACCGGGGACATTCCGGACCGCCCCGCGGTGGCGCGCGCCTCGCAGCGGACCTGAGTATTTTTCATGGCATGACGCGCTGACGCTCCCTCGCGCACCATGCGTGGTTCGTTAAAGTCGAGCCGAGCCGAGCCGAGCCGAGCCGAGCCGAGCCGAGCCGAGCCAGGGCGGGCCGCGCGCGGGGCGCAGCGCGCAGCTCACCTACTCTATCACCGCGGAGCCTACAGGTACGGCGGCCCAAAGACTCGTAGCAGGCCCGGCCCGGGTCGGCGCAGTGGGGTGGGGCGGGGTGAGGCGCGCGGTGATGCGGGGCGGGGTGGGGTGGGGTGGGGCGGGGCGGGGTGGGGTGGGGTGGGGCGGGGTGGGGCGCGGCGGGGCTCCGCGCGCGAGCAGAGCGGACGTGTTTGTCCGACCTTGTGGACGCAAAAAGAGAATGGGTCTCGGTTCCTCCTCGCAGCCGGGGAGGGACGGCGGGACGTGGCTCCGGCAGACTTTGGGGGCCACTTGGAAACCACTCGACTCTTGTCGGGGTGGGGGTGGGATAGCAGGGTCCCGCGGGACCCGTGGAGCGTGGACACTGGCGAAGCCACGCCGGCACCGCGCTGTGTCGTGTCACCTCTCGGGAGGCAAAGAAACCGACGCGACACGCCATATAGATATATATAGAGAGCTACGTTTGGGTCGTCAAATCTGTGCCACCTATAAGCGGTCGGAATATTTACTTCTTGCACGTGGCCAGAAAGCAATCGACTTTATTGAGATGAGTTTTGGGAGGTATAGTGGACAGAATACTTATGACTTTTCGAAAGTCAGGTTTGATCGAGGGGGTATGCACTCACAAAATCTGTGACCCGACTATTACGTGTATCACGCACCGAAATTGTACAGATTGAGACAAAACCATGCAAAACAGCCAAAAACGACACAAAATAACTAAGGAAAATAAGGAGAATTTTGGCTATTACGCTCCTATTACGCTTCTATTACGCTTACTATTACGCCTTTATTACAGATAGAGTGACCCGACTATTACGCGAGTGCAAAGGATGGTCCGTTCACGGACTGGCGGCTGTGCCTAAGTTATAGGTGTCCAAAGTTCACAATGAACTGCTGCTGTTGTAACCCAAGTTGAAGTTGAAGTTGAAGACCCCCTCGGGTTTGATACACGGCCACAGAACAGCATATAAAAAATATTTTCACATGCCGAATCCCGAATCATACAGAGCAGTTGAAATTTTTCTGGCCCGGGCCACTGTGAAAAATAGTCGTAGGTTTACGGGAAAATTTTTCTTCCAAAGTGAGGTCGTAAAGTTACAATATCAAATCGTAAAACTACAAGCTCTTCCTATCGACTTGAAATTCAATTACGGACAAAAATAGTTTGTAGTAAATATATAACACTTTTCGTGAGTCGTAATTTATAAAATATTTCGTGAATCTACAATGAAGTTTTTCACAGTGTGCGATACGCACGGGGGCCAAATTTAATGTAGTTCAGCGCAGTCGTGAATCCTGAATCAGAAGACGGGTCGAAGTAGCGACCATCGTGTGCGGGGTTAGCTGCTTAACAACCTCTACACGACAGTAAAGACATCAATTCTATAGTTCTGACGACCAAGTTCTGGTGACCAGCTCCCGAATGAAACTGATATTTTGGTCGCGTCCGCGTCTGGGTTGACCAAGCTATCATTATTCACTGTAAAATCCAAGGAAAGGAGAGTGTGACTTGACGGTTTCATAGGAGTCTTAACAATAACAAACGTAGCGTTGCCCCCAAACGTTGTTCACTGAAACCTCCCCCCCCCCTCTTTTTTCCTCCTCCACCCCTCGTAACATAGAGCGCGTAGCAAACAGTGTCGCGTGGCGCACTGCCTCTGTCTATACTCCAGGGGCAACGGCGCCTCACGGCGAGAGCGCGCTAGGAAATCACGAATATAGTGCTTCGTGTTTTCGATTATACCCACTCTGTGTTTCCACCCTGATACACACACTCAAAAACCAAAAAGTGTGAATGTTATTGTACACATGTAAGTGTGTGAATTTCAACTTGTGCACACGGCCCTAAAAGTGGGCGAAATTCCAGCGAGAAAAATCCAAGGGATGAATCACTTCAAAAATTCACTGTACAGACCAAAAATAAGATCATTTAAAAAGTAAAAAAAAATAATTAAAAAATCCGAAAAATTGAGAGCAAATGACCCCAAAACTGAGAAAAGCGGAAACAAAACATTTTTTTTTTTTTGTAAAAGCTACGGACAATTTCTTTATTCTCTAGCAAAATAAAAAAATAAAAATTTTATAAAAATAATAATAATTAAAAAGAAAATCAAAAATCATCAAAAATCAAAAAATTCATTGTACACATTTTGTTTGAGTGATCTCCCCCTACGTAAAATCACACCTTTGCCAGTTAAAGTGTGCGAATGGTCTTGCACACCTTCAAGAGTGTGACATTCACTCCTCGCGCTTCCAGTGCAACAGGCACCCCGCTCCTCCTCCACCAGGATGGCGGCGCTGCGGGGCGGGGCCGGCACGGCCTGGGCGGCCTCAGCCACTTGTTGCTCAGCGTCCTTGGACCGCGGGGCCCCGGGTCGCGGTGCGGCGGGTAGGGCCCCTGAGCCCCGAGCTGGGCACCCCGCCCCGCCCCGCCCCGTCCCGTCCCGCCCCGCCCCGCCACCGCTGCTGCAGCGCTTCTTCGCGCAGCCCGGATCGGCCCTGGCCTGTGCCCCCTGCTGCCTCCCCCCCCCCCCTCCATCCCTACCCGCGCCCCGCTCCCCGCCCCACGCCTTAGCTGCGGCCGCCTAGCCGCCCCACCGCCAATTTGGGGGTCCCCACTCCCCCCCTTACCCTTCCCCCTCCCAGTTCCTAGTCACCGCCCCTTCTTCTAGGCCCTGGACGGGCTCTTTCTCGCTCTCTCTCCCTCTCTCTCCGTGTCTCTCTCTGACACACACACACTCACGCACGGGGTCACCTCGGGTCTAGGCAGGCGGCCGGGCCAGCACGCTATGCCGATGTCCTTGAAATGGGTGTAGCGTTGCACTCCCCCCCCCCCCCCGTTCCCCCTGGAGGCCCCTCGGCCCGCCCCTGGGCGGCCGCGGTGACGCCACCTGGGCGCTCGGCGCGGGGCCCTGGACGATCTCTCCCCCCTCCTCCCCCTATACCCCTCTCTGGACCACCAGGGACAACCACCATGCGTACGTGAGTCCGCACGCGACCCTCCCGAAAAAAATGAAAGGGAAAAGAACACACTCAGGGTTAAGTTGTGTTTTATATTTTTATTTTACTTATTTATTTTTATTTTTTTTTTACAAAAAGTCGGCTTGCGGCGCCCAGTTAGTGGAGTGCAGGGGTCTTAGCCTTGGCCCTGGGCCGGAGCGACCTGGCGCCAAGGCGCTCACGTCGCCACGTCTCCCTCTCCTTTCGCCATCCCCATAATGTAGACTGATTAAGAAGAGCGCTTTTCTCGCTCGGCCTCTCTCTTGCACTGATGGTTTGCGTCGCATAGGTGCGAGAGAGACGGAGCGAGCACTGTGAAAAATACTCGTAAGGGTTACGGGAAAATTTTCCATGATAAAAGTCGTAAAATTACAATTTGAAATTGTAATTTTACAAGCACTCCCTATCGACTTGGAATTGACCGACGAGCAAGAATGGGCTATCGTAAATTTACGACATATTTTGTAAATCAAAATTACAAAAAATGTCGTAAATTTACGAGGATATTTTTTCACAGTGAGGAGATCAGCGCTTTACAGAATCAGTCAACCGGGGTGTCACTGGAGGCCCTTATTGTAGCAGTGTTGCCAGAGAAGCAGGCGATGAGTTTCCCAAACACAGTGGAGTAGTAACAAGGCTTAATGCGGAAAAAAAAAGCCATTGGCTCTAGTATTTCAAATCAGGAAACGTAAGATTTTTTCTGATTCGGAAAAAGTCGCGTCCTTTATTCTTCGGTAACTGCGGCGTTTCAATATTTTTGTTTCTCTCTGCTTTTCGGCAGTGCATGGCACCGCGGACGCTTCATACCAAGTATGTTGCCCGGCGGGCCCCGGTGTACCAACGTACCCCTGTAATTTGTGGCCAGTCTGAGGCTGCGAGGGCCTAGGCGAGTGGGCGCCGAGTGTGGCCCTGAGGCCCGAGGTGGCCACCCCGCTCCACTGCAAGCCAGAGCTCCCCGGCAGGATGAGAGAAAGAGAGAGAGAGAGAGAGAGAGAGAGAGAGAGAGAGAGAGAGAGAGAGAGAGAGAGAGAGAGAGAGAGAGAGGGAGAGAGAGAGAGAGAGAGAGAGAGAGAGAGAGAGAGGCGGGAGGAACGAGTGGGAGTCGGGGATAGAAGAGAGGGGCGGGAGAGCGAGTAGGAGACATAGAGAGTGGGCGGGAGAGCGAGAGAGACGTAGAGAATGAAATAAAGGAAGACCACACTCTGGCCGCGAGGAGGAAGGGCGAGAGGCTGAGGAGCCCTGGGGAGAGGGTGAATGACCAGGCGGAGCATGGCGGGGCGGGCGGCTACAGAGAGTAGCTCCTCCCCAGGACGATACGAATGGGGCACTTCAGGTTGACTATTCACAAGGGTTTTTCACAGATTTTGCCTACTTCTCAGAGAGGTCAATTCCACACTGTCACTGTCAATCGAGGAGTCTCGTAAAGAGATTCTGGGGGAGCGACATTTTGACCCCGATTTCGTCAACATCGCTCGTTTAAAGTCGTTTTGAGACATTTTCGGTCGCAAATAAGACACAAATTGAGTCGTTTTCGTGAATTATGCTTCATTGAAGCGATGAAGACTCGCGTCACTCTCTTTGGGCGAGGAAAGTGACTCAAACTTTTACAGTGCATTAAAACGAAAACCAGCTATTTTAGAAAGCAACGGAGTCGCCTAAAAAATTGGGGGACTAATCCATCCCTACCTAACCTAGGGAGGGATTTTTCAATAACTCTTTCGAATATTTTTCTGCTATTTTATTCACCGATTCTTTTAAAGAGTGTTCTTTAATTATTTTGTTTTTGTTCTTTCCCTTGGTTTTTGGGTAAAGGACCTGGGCTGCCCTTCCGTTCCCTGCTCTGTGCTGCCCCCGCGGTAGACGACATCGTCTCCGTCCTCCCTCCCCACCTTGACTTCCGCACAGCTTCTGCCCGTCTGATTCAGAGGATCGCTCGCTGCTCCTCCGTCATTGTCGCCCCTGTGGCGGTGCCCTACGTTAGGGATGGCGGTGTCCCATGAGAGCGACAAGGACGGAGGCACGAGAGCGATCTTCGGAATGAAAAGGCAGAGGACCCTCTCTTCAAAGTGCGAGGGTTTTTCTTCGGGGACGGTCTTGGACATGCTGCCGTCTGATTCCGAAGGTCGCTTTCGTACCTCCGTCCTCGTCTCGTCGCACCTATGACGGTCCCCTATGTTGGGGATGGCAGGGCCTCATGAGTGCGACAAGGACGGAGGCATGAGAGTGATCTTCTGAATCAGACGGCTGACCATTACGGAGGAGAGGGGAGGAACTCGCGTCGCTGTATATTCCGCATGTTTCATATCGGCCTGGACGGACATCGCACCGCCCCGCTCTATCGCGCTCTACCCCGAGCAGGCCGTGCGCGTGGTGCGCTGCCGGGCCGCCACGCGGCGCTGCGGTCGCTCTGCTGCGAGGAGCGGGGACGAGCCTCTCTCTATCTCATCCTCTCTCTCTCTCTCTCTCTCCCTCTCGCCCTCCGCCCCACAGGTGTGTATGTGTGTGTGTGGGACTGGTACCCGTGGGGTACCTGCGTGGCCGCGGCGGCGGCGCTGCTCGGCGAGGCGTAGCTCTGCCTCCCCCTCCCCCCCTTCACCCCCCCCCCTCGCCCCCAGCCCGCGAGGCCCCCCGACGAACACAAAGTCCGCCCCAGCGGCCCTAGCGGCCCCAGCCCGGCCCAGCCCCGGCTCAGCGGCACCACCAAGCGACTCGACTCGACTCGACTCGACTCGTCGCGGAGGCTACCAACCACCGGCGGCAGGGCAGGGGGATCGTCTCGTTGTCCATGTCGCACTCGTGGGGCACGTCCAGAAGTAGCAAGAGAGATGGACGACAAACCAGGCGGAAAACGGGCCTCGAGGGAATTCATTTCTGAAATTTGGTAACCTTCAATCATTGAACGTCGAGGTTTCGCCACACATGTTTCAACTTATTAAAGTCACAAACAGCTAGTCAAACACGTTTCTTTTTTTAAAAAAAATCGCAAAAAAAAACACAAGTGGAACTTTTCACAACCTTGCGAGCGTGTATTTTTTCGGAATCTTTTTTTATTGCCCTTCATTGAGGACGCCACCAGACGCCGGCAAGACCAGGAAGAGGGCGGCCAAGGCAGCAAAGCAGCAAACCCAATGCCCTGCCGGGCCGGGCCGGGCCGGACCGGACAAGACACCGCGGGGCTGAGGGGTGATGATTCCGCACAGAAGTTCCGCCTGCTCGATCCTTGTCGCACTCACGGGGGACGGCGATGGAGAAGAGCGAGCGAGCGAGCGAGAGAGAGAGAGAGAGAGAGAGAGAGAGAGAGAGAGAGAGAGCACCACTAAACGCCGTTCGGCATCACCCTGCTGCTATAGCGAAGCTGAGGCTGGCGCTGCGCTGCCCGGCGCGGCGTGGCCGTCACGGCCGTGACCATGGGCCGAGGAAGGGGAGAGTCCGGCCCGGCCGGACCCGGCGGAGCGAGAGAGAGAGACGGAGGAGACACAGAGAGAGAGAGAGAGAGAGAGAGAGAGAGAGAGAGAGAGAGAGAGGGGGGGGGGGAGCGAAGCGGAGAAGGAGGAACAAGAAGAAAAGATAAAAGAACGAGTAGAAGGGGGTTCGCTCACGGTGCGGGCCGGGCCGGGCCGGGCCGGGCCGGGCAGTCAAGTGAACAGGTTCTCTGCATACCGGAGCCCACACCACCGCCCGCCAGCCCCGGCCCCGGCCCTAACTCTCAGCCCCAGCAAGTCGAACCCCCTCCCCCAGCCTGCCCGGGGGACGGCACAAAGAGAGAGAGAAAGAGAGAGAGAGAGGTGGTGTTGGAGGAGGAATGTCATGGACGGCTGCGCCCCTCCCCGCCATGAGGCTCGGTGCAAGGGAGTGGCCATGGGACCGCAGTGCAGCACAGCGGAGCGCAGCACGGCCCCTGTAGGGGAGCGCTGCACAGCGAAGCCGGTGGCGTAGCAGCCTCAGCACCGCCCCTACCCGCCATGAGGCTCGGTGCAAGGGAGTGGCCATGGGACCGCAGTGCAGCACAGCGGAGCGCAGCACGGCCCCTGTAGGGGAGCGCAGCACAGCGAAGCCGGTGGCGTAGCAGCCTCAGCACCGCCCCTACCCGCCATGAGGCTCGGTGCAAGGGAGTGGCCATGGGACCGCAGTGCAGCACAGCGGAGCGCAGCACGGCCCCTGTAGGGGAGCGCAGCACAGCGCAGCCGGTGGCGTAGCAGCCTCAGCACCGCCCCTACCCGCCATGAGGCTCGGTGCAAGGGAGTGGCCATGGGACCGCAGTGCAGCACAGCGGAGCGCAGCACGGCCCCTGTAGGGGAGCGCAGCACAGCGCAGCCGGTGGCGTAGCAGCCTCAGCACCGCCCCTACCCGCCATGAGGCTCGGTGCAAGGGAGTGGCCATGGGACCGCAGTGCAGCACAGCGGAGCGCAGCACGGCCCCTGTAGGGGAGCGCAGCACAGCGCAGCCGGTGGCGTAGCAGCCTCAGCACCGCCCCTACCCGCCATGAGGCTCGGTGCAAGGGAGTGGCCATGGGACCGCAGTGCAGCACAGCGGAGCGCAGCACGGCCCCTGTAGGGGAGCGCAGCACAGCGCAGCCGGTGGCGTAGCAGCCTCAGCACCGCCCCTACCCGCCATGAGGCTCGGTGCAAGGGAGTGGCCATGGGACCGCAGTGCAGCACAGCGGAGCGCAGCACGGCCCCTGTAGGGGAGCGCAGCACAGCGCAGCCGGTGGCGTAGCAGCCTCAGCACCGCCCCTACCCGCCATGAGGCTCGGTGCAAGGGAGTGGCCATGGGACCGCAGTGCAGCACAGCGGAGCGCAGCACGGCCCCTGTAGGGGAGCGCAGCACAGCGCAGCCGGTGGCGTAGCAGCCTCAGCACCGCCCCTACCCGCCATGAGGCTCGGTGCAAGGGAGTGGCCATGGGACCGCAGTGCAGCACAGCGGAGCGCAGCACGGCCCCTGTAGGGGAGCGCAGCACAGCGCAGCCGGTGGCGTAGCAGCCTCAGCACAGCCCCTACCCGCCCGGCGCCCCGGGTGGTGTACTTACCTTTTATTTGCTTACCAACATGAAATGATAGTTTCGACCCACGGGGTGGAAACTCGTCTCTTTACACAGACACACACGGTGGAGGAATACCAACCTAGAAACCAGGAGGTGCCCTCCCTGGAAATGATGTCCAACAACCCTGGGAATCCCGGGGTGAGAGGGAGATCACTTCGAAAAATTATTAAACGACCCCAAAATAAAATTAAGAAAAATACAGAAAAAAGCGAAAAATTAGAGGAAAATGAACAAAGACCCGAAATAAAAATTGACAACAAATCTGACCTTTTTTTTGAGGGGGGGGGGAGATCAAAATTTATCAAAAAATTATAGAAATTTTCCTTGACAAATCACAAGTAAAACCAGAATAAATAATCAAAAGGGGAAAAAAATCATTGTACTTTGAAGAGATATGTGCACAAATGGATATGCAGACATCTACAAGTGTACAACATTCACACACTCGTGTTTCCAGTGAGGATTAAAGAACAATAAAAATCAGTTCCGGCGAGAGGGCCCAGTTGCCCCTGAGGGGCGGCGGCGCGGAGAGTCCATCTCGGTGCCCGGCCCGGGATGAAGGCCGCCCCGCCCCTCCCGTCCAGAGACCCAGACGCAAGAAACCGATGAATCCCGATCCCGGAAAGAAAAAAGAAAAGGGTTGAAAGGGATTTCATGGCCTGCTGCTGCCTCCTCCTGCCCGGCCCGCTCCCTAATCGACTTCTACCCCCTCATGCACGTACGTCTCGTCTGGACGTGGACGACCTGCTGACTGATTCAGAAGAGCGCTCTCCTCGCCCTGTCTCTGTCGCACTCACGGGGCCCTACCACCCCCCGCATAGGTCACCACCATAGGTGCGACGAGGACGGAGGCAGGGCCGACGGCCTGGAGCAGCGCGCGCATGATCAGTCACCGCGGAGCGGAAGTCGAGACGAATAAGAGGGAGGTCACTGAGAGGGTCCGCCCGCGCCGGAGATCGCTCTCGCGTATCCCAGCTCCTCGTCGCACTCATGGGACCCCGCCATTCCCAATATAGGGGACCGTCATAGGTGCGACAAAGACGGGGGTGCGAAAGCAATCTTCGGAATCAGATGGCCGGTTGGGTTTGGTAAAACGCAGTCTACTCGAGGGAAAAACGACTCTGATTTTTGGTGTACGCATTTTGTGCATTTTTGGGAATTTTCTTAAAGTTTTGTATTTTTTTATATTTTTTTCTGAATTTTACTGAATTTACGAGGTGTACACCAATTTCAGAGTTGTTTCCTCGTCGGGTCTACTCCGCCGGTGTTACATACACGGTTGGTGAGGGGACACCCTCGAGCCGTCACTTGGCCGCCCCCGCCGCCCCCGCCCCCTCGCCGCCCCTGCGGGCGAGCCTCCCCACCTGATGGGCCTCCCCTTCCTCAGGGGGGAGTATGCTGCTGGACCATGAGAAAGCATTTGTGGGGCTTTTACGAGTTGGCCGGCCGAGGTGGGGAGGGATGAGGAGGGTCAGGGTGGGGCGGGGCGGGGCGGGGCGGGGCGGGGCGGGGCGGGGCGGGGCGGGGCGGCGCGGGGCGGCTAATAGGACCAGCGACGCGCCGCCGCCGCTAAGCCGTGCTGGACCGTCTGGGGTCTTCCTCCTTCTCTTCTTCTTCTTTTCTTCTTCTTTTTTTTTAAAAATATTATTTGAGGCGTGGACCGGCGTGGCGGAGGCAACAACCTCGGCCGCCAGGGGCGGCGGCCGAAGGGAAGGGGTCTTGGGTCTGGTGAGGGAGAGTGGAGGGGAGGGGGGTGGAGGACGAGGAGCCCCTTTATCTCCCCCAGCGCGCCCCTATTCACCTGTAACCACCTGCAGCAGCGGCACTAGGAGTCACAACGGCCAACAGCCTCCGCTGGACCGCACAGAGGGACTCATTACGTACCCGCCGTAGCCTTATTTCCACCCTTTTTTCCCCCTTTTTTTTTCCCTTTTAAAAAGCTTATTGATTTGTCATGATTATGAAAATGATTAACCTATTTTAAAATTTGTGCAAGTTCGATGCCGTCCTTGATGCTTGAGTTCGACGAAATTCATCGACGAAGTTCAAATAAATTTCTCCTCCTAATTTCAGCCTTTTAGCTATAGTTCACAGGTCTTCATCAAAGTTCCTAAAATCCACCAAATAGTTCTTTACAATTTTTGAAAAAAAGTGATATAAAACCCGCACTTTTCGATGTGGGAAACGTAAGGGAATGCGAATTCGATGACGATTCCGTATCGTTACACTCAACAACATCAACGTTTTATCCCGCTGAAAAAAACATACGCGTCCTTGCCAGACGTGCCTACCTTGATTGAATTACATCCTGGGTTTCAATCTCGGTTTTTTATGCAATAAATAACTCCGGATAGGAATCAGATAAGCGTGCGGGTGGAAAAGGCCAGGGATGTAGGGGCAGGAGCGAGGGGTCCTACAGACCTTCACTCAAAAAAATCAGTGTATACCTTAAAGCAAATCCGGTAAAAAATAAATAAAAAATTAATTTAAAAAAAAAAAAAAGAAAAATAGTAAAAAGAAAAAAACACAAGAAAAATAGGCTTTTCCAGTGGAAGGATAAGAAGAAGTCAAGAGGTGCAAAAGAGGATCCGGAAACAGTTAGATTGGTTGCTAAGTATGAGAAATCGTTGATTTTTTTACACGATTTCTCATACTCTGCGACCAATTCAACCTTTTCCGGATCCGCTTTTGAACTTCTTGACTTCTTCTTTTCCATCCACCGGAATAGCCTATTCAGAAAAATCACGTAAAACCAGAAAAATTAGGAAAATCGGTGTAAGCTTGAATTTATTGTGAAGGACCCCTCGGGCAGGAGGCAGCCGTAGAGTTAAGGATAGTTTTTATTTTTTTATTTTTTAGGGTGGACTATGCCGCGCTGCTCGTCTAGCGTCAGCGGGGCGTACAACACGGGCGGGCCCCTTCCCTCCCTATATACCCCACCCCAACCCGCCCCGACTTAACATGACTAACCGACTCCCCCCCACCTCTCTCTCTCCTTCCCCTCAGACACCCTCATCACTATTCGTTCCTCATTATACCCCCTTCCCCCCCGGCTGCCAGCCAACCCCTTCCGAGTAGTATAGCTTGGTATCAGGTGCACCGGGAGGAGGGGGAGGGGGGGGGCACAGCAGGAGTAAGGTGCATCGACACACAGAACCACACGTGAAAAAAAAATAGAAAAGAAAAGGATGGCCAGTGGATCGGGGAGGGGGAGCAACAGGTAACTGAGGCGCGGAGTACACAGACCCTTTGCAGCCCATTTGTATCCCCGTCTCTCTGTTTGGCCTGTATCGGGTTTCCTACCCTTTGCGTCTGTACATTCAGATCGGGACGGCGTCCGCAGTCAGTACGGCACACCGCTGTGGGAGGCAATCGACGGGCCATGAGATTGACAAATATGCCGAGCTATCTTTCTGAAACTACGCGTAATAGTAATAAACGCTCGCGCTCTTTGGGCAACCCCATACAAAACATATGAGTAGGGAATACTCCATTCAGCCTGTCAGCTAAACCCAAATTGCCGTTCCTATGATCCGCTCGTCTGCGAGGGTTTTGCCGATTTCAATCAGGATTTCCCTCATTCAGGCGATCACAATGTCGGAGACTCTCTCGAAGGGGCTCCAATTTCCGATAAAATCGGCAACAACATCCTTGAGTAAGGTACGGGCCGCCGGTCCGGGAACGCAGGGCGGGGCGGGGCGGGGCGGGGCGGGGCGGGGGGCGGTCCGTGACTCAGCACCTGCCACCAGGGACGGAGCAGGGGAAGCGGGGGCAGAGGGGGGTGGCTGGCGGATTCGACCGGGGATTGTTTTATCCCCGAACAAAAGGGGTTTTGAATAAAGAAGAAGAGACGCGACTTGACTTATTGTCGACTGGAGACGCCAGCCAGGCCGGTGGAGGGGTGGAGGGGTGGCTGAGTGGCGGGGCGGGGCGGGGCGGGGCGGGGCGGGGCGAGGCAGGGCGTGGGGCGGAGCGTGGGGCGGTGGTTATCACGTCTAGACAGGAGGGGCGAGATTGGTCCGGCGGGGCGGGGGAGTGGCGGGGGAGGTCGGAGCGGGGAGGGAGCGGGCCGATGAGGGGCGTACCCGAGGAGGGGACGCGAGCGCAGGGAGTCGAGTTCAACGTCCTGGCCCGGGGAGGTACTACACAGCGGCGGACGGACCGAGCTGGCAGGCAGCAGCGGCGCGGGGCGCGGGGCGGACGGGGCTGGCGGCCAGCTGTGGGAACGCCGAGCCCGGCAGCGGTGCGCTGAGCGTTCATGACTCCCCTACACAGATTAACTGTCCTGACTGTTTGCGGCCCAGCCCCCGCGCCGCCCCCGCGCCGCCCCCGCGCCGCCCCCGCGCCGCCCCCGCGCCGCCCCCGCGCCGCCCCCGCGCCACCCCCCGCGCCGCCCCCGCGCCGCCCCCGCGCCGCCCCCGCGCCGCCCCCGCCCCGTACAGTGAAGCCGCACTATCGCGCGCAACAAGTGGCCCGGGCCCGGGGGGGCTTCCCTGCCCTGCTTATTTACCCCATCGAGATACGGTCATGTGCGGGGGAAAACCGTCAGTGGCACAGGGTGGAGAGAATCGTCAAACTCCCGACTGCCGTGTCAGCCGGATGACGGATTACACGCATTACCTCTGAATCAACCCCGCGGATGACATTACATTTTTCTCAACCACGGATTACTGCAGATTGCCCATTGCCACTCAAGTCAAAATCTACTTTCAAGTGCAACTCAGAAGATGTAAAATTTTCTTTCCGGCCATTCTCTGTGTCGCGAAGTTCCCTCGAACACTGCGGAGAACCGCGAAAAATCTCGTGCGCCTGGTGAAATATTGCCACCCGCGGCATCCCGTCACGCTGGTCAAATCCAGTTATTTGCAAGACACTGTGTCAAATTCCGTCCCCACTTCTTGTCATCGTTTCTGAAGATGTATGCGTACCCGGTACCCGTACCCTCTCGCTATGCCGCGGTGGCGGTGGTACTGTGCACTGTGCACGGTTTACAACCCCATATAGCTACGCCACCGCCTCGGCTCCGGCGGCTCCGGCGGCTCCGGCCAGCCGCAGCAGCGCTCCAGCTCCGGAGGCACGTCCCCTCTGCCCCTAACGAACGCCTCCCCCGCCCCGCCCCGCCCCGCCCCGCCCCGCCCCGCCCCGCCCGGTACCCTCCGGCCAGGGGGGTACCAGTCGAGCCAGGCCGCTCCTCTCCTCTCCTCTCCGCGCTGAGCTGCGCTGCGCTGCGCCTCCCGACTCTAACCTGTGTGGATGTTTTCTCTTTTTATTATCATTCGTCCCCACAGCGGAAACGCTCGGCGGCGCGCGGTCACCAGACTCACCCCCGCCCCCCCTCCTCCTGCTTCCACCTCGCAGCCGCCTGTGCTTGGCTTTAGGCCCCTGCTGCTGCCTGCCCGCCCGCCCGAGTCTCCAACTCATCTTCCCTCCGCCGCCCCGCTCCGCCCCGCCCCGCCCCGCAGCGCAGCGCAGCTTGGCCTTCGCCATTCCTCGTCTCCCTCTTCCTCCCCCTCTCTGTGGTTGTTTTGCTCTCTCCCCCTGCTGCCGCGCGCCCGGCCCGGAGCCAGGGGCGGGTCCAGACGGAGGGGGTAGGGTAGGGGCCTCTGACTCGCTTTAGCCTCGCCGCGCGCACCGCACCGCGCCGCGCTGCGCCGCGCCAGGGCAGAATAATAACGCTCTGTCCTTGTCGCACTCACGAAGGTGTCTTGCCTATAGGAGATGGGGCTGCTCCATGAGTGCGACAAGGACAACGATGGCATGAGAGCGATGTTCTGAATCCGTCGGCAGGGCAGGGCAACGCGGGGCCCCCGAGCGAAGGGGCAGAGGAGGGAATCAAAGCAAACGAAACGCGCACCTGTTGCGTAGCAGAGGGGGGAGCAGGGCGCGTCGAGGGGTGTTTTACTCAAACAAAATTCAATGTACACCCTCCAAACAGCAGAATAAGAATACGAAAAAAACAATCAAGAAAATCTTACGAAAAATCATGGAAAATTTAAAGAAAATCACAAGAAACCAGGGAAAGGCAGAAAAATCGACGAACGTTTGGGTTTAAAATTAAGTGCACCTTGGGGTGCGTCCTTTTTCCCTTCTGTGTCTCCTGGCTTGGCCCTGGGGTTACCGCGTTCCAGCCGCACCCCCTGAGCAAGCTGCCCGCTACCGTGGCCGTGTCGACCATCTGGACCATGCGCGAGAGCAGGGGGGAAGTCCGCCAAACCGCAGCACTGCAGCACGCGGTGCCTGAAGTAGGGTGATTCCGCAGTGTCGCCTCTCTGTCCCTGTCGCACTCATAGGACACGGCCATCAGGAGCAAGAGAGAGGACCAGGGGGGAGACAAAAACTTTGAAATTTTTGTACACCTATCATTATTTTTTAAAAAAAGGAGAATTCATAGAAATTCTATAAAGTTCCCAAAAAAAATCAAGCTAATTTACAGAAATTCACGAAAATGCACAAAAAAAAAAAATTGGTAAAGTTCAAGCACAAATTCACAAAGAATCAAAAAATTCAAGAAATGTGTACACCAAAATTCAGAGTTGTTTGCCCCTCGGAGAGCGCTCTACTGAGCGCTGTTCGGAATCAGCCTGAGGTGGTGCTCCCTTCGGGGGCTCGCGCGGCGGCGGTAGCGCGGAGCGGAGGGTCTCCCGGGCCCGGGCCCGGGCCCCTACCCGCGAGCTGAGCCGAGGGGCGCGTTTGGTTTGCCACGCGAGTCCCTGCAGGGCGATTCCGAACACCGTTTTGCAGTGCCCTCTCTCTTGCATCTTATGACAGTGCCCCATGAGTGCGACAAGGAGAGAGCGACGAAACAATAGGGTGCGGAATCACTCTGCAGCTACTACAGGCCCGGGCGGGGCAGGCGGGGGAGGCCCCCGCGGTGTTCCGCGGCCCCCGGCCCCCGACCTCCCCGTTATCAAAGCCCCCTCGCTGGCCGCGCCGGGCTGGGCCCTGGGCCCCTCGAGTCTCCACTCCGCATGGCAACATGGCCGCACCCGTCCGGCCTGCGCCTGGCGGCTGGCGGTGCGGTGAGGTACCCGCAGTGCCCCTCACGGCCGCCAGAGAGCGCCACGGTGGCGAGTCAGCCCGCGCCGCACCGCACCGAGGGGGGCGAGGTCCTCGCCGGCGCGGCCCGGCGGCAGCGCCGAGCCCGCCACTGCTCTTCCTCCACCGCCACCTCCGCGTCCTCTCTCTCTCTCTCTCTCTCTCTCTCTCTCTCTCTCTCTCTCTCTCTCATATGCTTCCCCTGACGAGGCGAGGCGCAGCGCACGGCCCCTGCTCCCAACCCCGCCCCGCCCCGCCCCGCCCCGCCCCGCCCCGCCCCGCCCCGCCCCGCCCCGCCCCGGCCGCGCTGCTCGCCGCACAATACCTCCCCGTGACGGGGCCGCCCCATGCCCCACGCCTGCCCATGCCACGCCACCACCACGCCCCACCAGCGGCCCGGCCGGCCCCATGAGCCCCATAGGCTTCCCCCCCATGTCGGTCCAGCCAGCACACTGCGCTCTCCTCGCTGTATCTCTCTTGTATCCATACGGTGCACCCCATCGCGATGCAAGAGAGACAGAGCGAATCCATCCCGGCCGCGTCTTCCCCCTCATGACACCTCCAGTGTCGTCCTATAGATGCCCTCATTCATTTGTCACATCCTTAAACAATAATTTACATATATGGCTCCAATTTCGGGCACCTTACGAGATTTTCTCATGCCCAGCTGGTAATGGGGGAACAGACAGACAGGTCACAATGTACAATATAGTCCCTTTCGGACAAAATCGAATAGTTTGCGCCTTACGTACGGAAACAATATTGCAGCGATAATTCCTACATCTTTGGATGGCAGTTTACAGAAAGATAAGTTAAATGTCACCCTGCATGTGTCTCGCGGGCCGGGTCCCATCAGAATTAAGCGGAGATTCTTTTTCGGGCGTAACGGTAACGTGGTGGTGAAACACACTCACACTCACACACACTGGATAGGTTTCCGTACGAGGCGCGTTCACAGCACGGCGCCACGCCCCGCCACCACACCTCACCCCGCCCCGAGTCAAGATGACGACGACGACGACGTCGCGTGGGCGGGGCGTGGCGGGGCGTGGCGCTGCGGTGAGCCTGGAGGGTGCGCCGCGGCACAGCTCGGCCCGGCTGCGGCTCTACCCGCATCGGGCGCGAGCATGCAGCGGGCCGTGTAAGCACTCCGCCTGTCTCTCCCTCTCTCTCTCTCTCTCGCTCTCTCCCTCTCCCAGTGAGAGCGGGACGGCTCGCGCGGCCCCCGCTTTCTCTTCCCCCGGTTCGCCTCCACCCATCCCATCCCGTGTAGCTCGACGGGGTCCCTCCCCCCCCCCAAACCCCCGCGCCCTCCTGGGATAGTTCTCCAGTCCTCCGCCCACCTCGCCGAGGGCCCCGGCGGCCCCCCGGCCCCTGGCCGCCCGGCCTGCACCGCGGGGGTACCGACCCGCCCGCCGAGCGCCATCGCGCTCCCTCCGAGTAGCGGTACCGGAGCGGTACCCGCAGCCGAGGGGCGCCCCGCCCGGCCTGCCCGGACCCGGCCTGAGTACCCTTGGGCTGGGAGCTGCTATCCCGAAGCGGTGCTGTACCCCAGTAGTGGTAACCCCTGCGCTGGGTGCCCGCCGGTTGAATACACCCGAACAATGGCAAAGGAGACTACTTCCGGCTGAGTACTTCGTAAAGTGTCCTTCGGCTATCCCGCAGATAGATAAACCAGCGGTACCCTGTCGGTAATCGGGTAGTACCACGTAGTACCCTAGTGGCCGGCAAGACTTCCCGAGGGGTCCTTCACTTCAAATTCAAGCGTACACCGATTTTAAATCAATTTTTTTTTTAACTAATCTGATTTTTTGATTTTTTTAAATGAAAAGTAACTTTTTTGAATTGTGCGAAACATTTTTTTTATTTTTAAGATTTTTTATGATTTTTCCTGATTTTTACTGATTCTTTGAATTTTCTGTGATTCTTTGAATTTTTTATGACTTGATTTTTTAATGTTCTTTTTTTTAATTTTTATGATTTTTATGATTTTTGTGATTTTCAATGATTTTCTTGAGATTTTTTTGTAACTTTCCGGTTCTTTATCTAGAGTTTTTCCGAGTTTTTCTGATTTTTTCTGACAACCTGATTTTTTGATTTTTTCTGAACTTTTGATTTTTCTTGATTTTTTTTAATTATTTTTTTCTTGATTTTTTTGAGGACGTACACCTTTTTATTTAAAGTAAAGGACCCCTCGAGACTTCCTCCCGGTCGAGTACTCCACGGAGTGCCCTATGGCTTCACCACAGCGATACCCCACCCCACTCGTACCCCGCGCCGCGGTACTCAGATAGTGCCCGAACGGTGTCCCGGTTGAGAGCTGAGAGAGTACCCCGCCGAGTATACTTTGACTTAGGCTCTTTTGTAAGATCATCAGTGTCATTCGTACGCTAACCAGAAACAATTTTTCTTTCACCTATTGTCACCGCATGGAGTCAGCAAGCCCACCAGCCTACAATACGGAGCGTCCCGGCCCGGCCCGGCCCGGCTCGATAGGGGAGGGCTGTTTACTGTGTCGGTAAACGGAAACGGAATACATCCGGCGACATCACGCTGATATCCGGGAGAGGCGACGCGAGGCGCGGCGGCGCCCGGTCGCGAGGCTAGGCCGGGGAGCACCGCCGCCCCTCACTTCCTCCCCTGCGGCTCGGGGAGGAGGGGGGGGGGGGCATTTATTACTAATACGAGTTACAGTATGGACCCTGAAGCTGGTGATGAATGCTGCGGCGGAGCTCGCCGTCACTGGAAAAACAAAGGTAGGACTTAATGCCTTTGCAAAGGCACGAAATTGTCCAAAGGCATTAAAATTTAACACCTTTGGGCAGTTTTAATGCCTTTGCAGGTGTGCTAATTTTTAATGCCTTGGTAAAGGCATTACAACCCTTCTCGTCCTACTTTTGTTTTTCCAGTGGTGCTACAGTGATGAGAGGTAAATTAATATTACTAACCACGCTGCGGCATGGAGAGTTCACAATAGCACAGTAATAAATAAGTATTGCTAGCTGGAACGACCGGGACAAGGTTCTACCACATGTCGACGTCGACCTTTTCCAAATTTATAAGTAAATTTATCAAGAGAACCACTACTTTAGTGTGGTGAAGCAATCCCAGCAGTGCTCGGATCCCGAGGGGGAAACAACTACAAATTCTGATGGACAAATTTTGTACATTTTTATGAATTTAAAAAAAGTAAATTTTTTAATGAATTTGTCTGCATTTTTGCTTGAATTTTACCTATTTTCTTTTTTAAAAAAATTCCCGAAATTTCTGTGAATTTTTCTAGATTACGAGATGTACAAAAATTTTAGAGTTGTTTCCCCCTCGTCCGACCCCCTTCTCTAAAACTGCAGCACCGCCAGCTATAGGCTCCATGCAGGGCACAGCGCCTACCCTGTGCCCGCGTACCCTACCCTCCCTGAGCCTTGCACTTCTCCGCGCCACGGAGCCACGGCACGGTTTGTCTGTCTGTCTTTTGCCCATCTGCCGCGCCGGGCAGAGCAGAGCAGAGCAGAGCCGGGCCCAGCCCAGCCGCGCTCCGCCGCCTTACACAGAGCGGGGTATGCAGCCCCGCTCAGCAGCGCTGTCAGCCAGGGTTGCCTACCCAGCGCCGTGCGCCACCAGCGCCACGCAGCGCACAGCGGGCGCCTCACTCTGTCCTCACATTCACGAGCACACGGGGCATGGGGAGGAGGCGGTTACAAATGTTTTGGAGCAAATTAATTGCAGGACCAAACATTTTCGGTAGTCAATATGAGCTCCGCGATGAAGGTCCCTGAAACTGAAGAGGGCCCATAATATTTGTACCTCTCTCCTCCTCCAGGACACTTTGTATACACGAGTGTACAGATAGCACCATATATTTGTAAGCAGGGGTGCAGAACGACCACATCACCATGAGCTCCGATAAGTGTCCCGAAACAATTGAGAACCCATAGTATTTTACCCCTCTCCCCTCTGAGGCACGTATGGTATATAAATGATCATACTTTCCACCACCACTCGATCGCTGCTCTCTGACTTTTTCTTGGCCAGGTAATGGCGTTCCTCGTGGGGCAGGGGGAGCGCGGCGCTGCGGGATGGCTTGGCTCGGCTCGGCTCCCCTCTGCACGGCTCGGCTTGACTCGGCTCGGCTCGGCTCGGGACGCTGGGAAGCGGTGTGGCTCCGTGGAATCACAACCACCACCACCACCACCACCACCACCACCACCACCACCACCACAGCCTGCTCGTCCTGGGGCTGAGGGGCCCGCCACGCCCCGCCGCGGCTCGGGAAAGGGGAGAGGAGGAGAGAGAGGGAGAGAGAGAGAGAGAGAGAGATGGAGAGAGAGAGAGAGAGAGAGGCGGACGGGGAGGGAAGCGGGCAATCGTCCTCGCCGCCCTTCTCTGCCTCCCTCTCGCTTCTCTTTTCCCTTTCCCCTCCATTTCCAGAGGCGGGATGCCTGCGCTCTCCCTCCATCTCTCTCCCTCTCTCTCTCCCTCCTGCTACGCCAAGGCGGACGCAATACTTTTTTCTTCGTCTCTCTTAAGCCCCTCTCTCGCCCCTCCGCCTCCCACAGCCGTTGTATCAGTCGCGCCGCTGCTTGCGTCTCTTGCACCCCGCAGGGGCGTGTCCAGGAGGAGGGAGAAGGAGAGGGGGAGGAGGGGAGGGGGAAGAGAGAGGGAGAGAGGCAGTCAGCGTGGCCGTGAGCCGAGAGGGGCCGTTCCTATACAGGGTGGTTGACGTGGAAAGGCAAAATCACGACACTCAAAGGCATTTTCATCTGTCGGTACGATGCTAAACCCTTCTGACTGGCGCAGCATTTACACTGTTAAAAATTATCACGTACCTCTTCTGAAAGGGTTTGGAAAACTGCGAAATGAATAGGGCTGCTTCTCAGTAAAACTACGCAGGGGCTCTTTCTTTGCAAAGCTACTCCGTTGCGATGCACTTGCTTTGTCGCCATAGAAAGCGAGCGGGATTTTATCTAATGTAGAATCACCCCCACGACCTTAACTGTGTAACCCCTACACCAACAGCGCCACGTGGCATGTATACCCACCCGCGCCGGGTGGTCAGGGTGTGTCACGAGTCGAAGTCCGTCCCCACCAAGGCGGTACTAAACGGTGCTGAAGGGTACGGGTACGAACTGAACGGCGCGAGCAGGTAGGTAGGTACTATACAAAAGAATCAGAGCTACCACTGCGAGCGGTGGTATAACAATGATTCCCCCTCCCCCTCCCCCTCAGCGGGAGGAGGGTCCGTCCTGCAAGCGGGAGGGTACCCACCATGGTAGCCACCCGCTCGGTACCCGCTCGGTACCCGCTCGGTACCCGCTCGGTACCCGCTTGGTACCCGGCCGCGCCGCGCCACCGCCGCCGCTCCACCGAAGCATGCCCCCCCCCCCTCCCTCCCTTTTACGCCCCGACTCTTCGTCCCTGACTTCCCTGCTTGCTCGCTCGCCCCTTCCACCCCGCCCCGCCCCACCCCGCCCCGCCCCACCCCACCCCGCCCCGCCCCACCCCGCCCCGCCCGCCGCTCCCTGTCCCCTTCCCTGCTCGAGCCAAGCGAGTGGGACGGGGGACGGGTTACGCCCGCCGTGCTCCGCCGAGCCGAGCGAAGCAGCAGCGCGCTGTGGAGTCCCACGTCGACAGGGGCGGGGCGGCCCGGGCAAGGGCGTTCCGAGCCGGGGCGCGGCGGGGTGGGGTGGGGTGGGGTGGGGTGGGGTGGGGCGGGGCGGGGACGCAGCAGCAGCATGTGAAAGGGAGGTCCTGCCCTGCCATCCGGACGCAATCTGGTCGCACCAAGCGGGCGGGCAGGCCTAGCCGGGCCTAGCCGGGCCTAGCCGAGCGCTGTAGGCCTGACCAGGGCGGCCAGGGCCCCGGCCAGGGCCTATAGCGCTGTAGGCTTGACGACTGCCGCTGCTGACTGGCGGTGGTGGGCGTCGCTACACTACGAGCCACCAGCAGCATAGGGTTATTCGGGACAGTCTCTCCTCTCTCTCCCTCCCTCTCTCTCTCTCTCTCTCTCTCTCTCTCTCTCTCTCTCTCTCTCCCCATCTATATCCCCCCCTCTCTCTCTTGCTTCTTATAGCCATGCTGCATGAGTGCGACGAGGAAATGCAAGCCGTTGTGCGGAATCACCCTGTATCGCAGAAAACCGTACAGGGAGCAGTTTTGCCCATAGAAACGTAGGTACTGAATGGGGCAATAAGTCGGCAACCAAGCGGAGTAATATGGGCTCTACGCAAGTGGTAAACAACTCTGAATTTTAATTTACAAATTTTGCATGTTTTTGTAAATTTTCGGGAATTTTTTTATTATATCTTTTTGAAATTTTGCTGATTTTTTGTGAATTTTAGAAAAATTGGTGAGAATGTTCCTGATTTTTTTATTTTTGAAATTCTCATAATTTTCCTGAATTTTTTTTTTTTTGGGAAAACGAGGCGTACAAAAATTTCAGAGTTGCTTTCATCTACTGTGCGTCTGCGCCTGATTACACCTCGCGATCTACTCGCCGCGCCTGTACCAACGTGTTGCCCTGTAGTAGGCAGCAGGCGTATGTGACCTGCAGCCCATTTCACGGCCTATACATATTTAGGCAGCTCTAGATGCAGCTGCTGACTCTTGGCGAGGGTCACTACACACAGCCTGCCACCTGCAGCCCTCCGCGGGGATATCTTGGTCGAAAGATTCTTCGCAATAAATTCAAGCCAACTCCTAAGAGAGAGGGGGAGAGAGAGAGAGAGAGAGAGAGAGAGAGAGAGAGAGAGAGAGAGAGAGAGAGAGAGAGAGAGGGAGAGGGAGAGAGAGAGAGAGAGAGAGAGAGAGAGAGAGAGAGAGAGAGAGAGAGAGAGAGAGAGAGAGAGAGAGAGAGAGAGAGAGAGAGAGAGAGAGAGAGAGCGTGCGTCTATGCGTGTGTGTTGGTTCTTTAATTTTCCCTTAATTTTTTTTTTATTTTCACTCCTTTTTTTAAGTGATTTTTCATGATTTATTATTATTATTATTGTTATTTTTTAAATTTATTTTGCACAGTCCGTGCACACTAAAACACTAGGGACAATTTTGTTCCTAATTGAGCACGAATCCGTGCATGCGCTCCATGTGTACGATTTCTTTCCTAAATAAAGAAGTAAAAGTGCACTACTGTGCAGTGTTTTTTTTTTTTTGTTATTAGGCACGAAATCGTACACATGTTGCGCATGCACGGATTCGTGCACAATAATTAGGAATAACGAAAATTGTTCCTAGTAGTGTGTGATCCTGGACCTGCCTGGTCCTGCCCCGCGTCCTGGAGCTGGACTGCCACTGGGCGGGGCGGGTTGGGGTGGGGTGGGGTGGGGTGGGGTGGGGTGGGGTGGGGTGGGGCGGGGCGGGGTAGGGAGTCCACGAGGTGGACGCCGCGCCACGCCACACCGCGCGGCCAGGACGGGACGCGTGGGTAGTCGTAATGGAGGCCAGCCAGGCGCTGGGCTGGACTGGAGGGGCGCGAGGGCCCGCCTGGCACAGCCACCAGGCCACCCACCCACCCACCCATGATGTGTCAGTGTCGCACACTTGTGGCTGCGTGAATTTCCACTCGAACACTTGTGTCTTTGCGTGTGTGCATTTTAAAGTACTTTACTGCATTGGGGAAAAATTTGCTCCATTTTCGGGAACGCGTAGGAATTGTAGTCTAGTGATAGTCAGGATTTGAATGTTCACTTAGAAAGAGTGAGGTTCCCAAAAATCACTCAACTAAGCAGAAGTTCTGGAAAGTAGTATTCCTCTAATGAAGCAAGAAAAACAGACCCTCCCTGTGGCATTTCCACGTTCGATTGAGTGAGTAGCGAAGTCGGAACACCTACATGTGTGTGACACCCACAAACTTCAGCACCCAGCAGGTGGATTCTGGGTATCGTTCAGGAGTGTCTTCTCTCTCACTCCTTATGGGCCAGCCCCGCGAATGCAACAAGGACAGAGAAACGAAGTCGGCGCGCGGTATCACCGTGCAGTGCGACAAGAGCGGCGTTAAAGAGCGAAACGTAAACAGGGAAGTCCCCCCTTGTAGCAGTTATCGGCAGGCGGCCCGGCCCGGGTCTGCTGAGCTGGGCCATTGCAGGACCCTCCTAGTGCTGTGCTGCCCTTGGCAGGGCGGGGCGGGGTGGGGCGGGGCGGGGTGGGGCGGGGTGGGGCGGGGCGCGGAGGAGAACGGCGTTAGTGCAGCGTCCTGGCCGGTCGCGTCGAGTCGCGTCCCGCCGTAGCGCAGGACAGCCAGGCCCCGCGTCAAACCAGCAGGCAGCCAGGCAGCCAGCCAGTCAGGCAGGCAGGCAGGCAGGCAGCGCCGCCGCGGCGGCGGCGTGGCGATGCTCGTCGCTCTGCTCCGCTCCGCCCGGGGCGGGCGGGGCGGGTTACCGACCCCCGACTAGCCTTCCCCTCCCCCCCCCTCCCGCGCGCTCTTTTCCCTTCTCATTCCACTGCTCTCCCTCTCACTCCCTTCCTCTCTCTCCCTCTCCCTCTCTCTCTCTCTCTCTCTCTCTCTCTCTCTCTCTCTCTCTCTGCGCGCAGGGGCGTCGGCAGCGGAGCAGAGCAACTCACTGCCGCGCCCCAGCAGAGTAAGAGTTTTCCTCCCCCCCCCCTCTCTCTCCCTCCCTGGCCCTCTCGCCGCTCTCTGCCCCGAGAGACGCCGCTGACTACGGCGGCGGCGTGCACCCCGTTGACTCCAGGACCCACGGTCAGAGTGAAGCTCGCGCGAGGGGGAAATAACTCTGAATTTTGGTGTACAAATTTTGTGAATTTTCGAAAATTTTCGTAATTTTCCACGAAATTTTCTGAACTTACTGAATTTGTAGTGAGTTTTTGTAAATTTTTGATTGATTAATGAAAAATACTATGAATTTTTTTAAACTTTCCTAAATTTTCTAAAATTTTCTGGGTTTTTTTCCTGATTTTTTTTAATCCGAGGTGTTCAAACTTTTAGAGTTGTTTCCCTCTCGACCCCGCGGGTAGGAGTAACATTGTATTGCTTAATTAATGGTTTACAGTAAGATATATTGGCCACGGCAGAATTCATCCAGAAATCACGGTGAATCGCCACTGCCACCACAATTACTTCACGTTACATTGGAAACCGTGTGCATCACACACTTGGAGGTGTGTGGATTTCCATTCACGGAAATTAACACCTCAGTGTGTTTTCGTGAATTTTTGTCGCTTTGAAAAGCGTTATGAGATTCAGACGTATAACAGTGAGACATTCAAACGTATATTTGTTTGACGTCCATAAAACAACCTCAAATTAAACATTTCCTCTTAAAGTGTCACTTTGTATTCACTGTAAACTGGTTGGCGTCGAATGACGCCAAATTTCAGGCGTTCATGAAAAACGCCAAATACTGGCGTCGTTCGACGCCAAATCTTGGCGTTTTTCATGAACGCCAGAAATTTGGCGTCTTTCGACGCCAACCAGTTTACAGTGTTGCTTGTGATTATCACAATGTCGCACATAAACTGCTCCCCGCAGGGAGACTTCCCTCTGTCTCACGATGATGCAGCGCGGGGTAAGCATGCTGATTTTGTGAACCTCACTGTCTCCAATCAGTGTACACCCTTAACTCCAATCTTTTTCCAATCACTTTGCAGTCACTTAGTTTGACGTCCAAAAGCCGCATTTCTACGTAAAATTTCACAAAATCTTCGAATTTTGTTAAAAATTTTGAGGAAATTTAACGTTTTTGTATATTGTGGCGGAGATTTTGACTCCAATCATGAACGACATCTCCAATCAGTGTACACCCATCACCCATCCAAGTAGTGAGGTACCCCTGAGGGTTTTACCGTGCAGGGGTGCCTTTAGGGCGGACGGCGCTCGCTCGAAGCTTTTCCCCATATGTCGCTCATCGAATCAAAACAGTTTTTCAGAGACTTGAAGGGGAGGGGGTGGGGGGTGCGGGGAATCCTACCCCCCCCCCACACACACACACACACCCTGCAGGCGCCGTAAACTCACCCTCTGACGGGGCTGAGGCGGGTGGTGGGGCCTCTCAGCTTGGAACGATGCCAAGACCGCGCGCGCCCCAACCCGCACCCGGGCAACATCCCCTCCCTCCCCATATCGTGCACCCCCGCCCCCACCGCACCCTCCGCCCGCATCAACGCCATGTTACTGGTCCTCGGATCGTTCCCTCCCCCTTCTCCTCCACCTCAGGCCTCCTCCGATACAACCACCACGAGGAGGCAAGGGTCTCTTGCGCCTTGCCACCCCTCTGCCCCTAAAAATAACCCCCTCTGAAATAGCGCGGGGCGTCGAACATGGTGTGGGGGGTGTCCGCGAGGGGTAGTCGCGGCGGGGCGGGGTGGGGTGAGGCCGCGCCCGAGGCCGCCCCCGCCGCGCCCCACAGGCTCCTTCTCGAGAAGACAAAAACTTTCTGCCTCAACTCAGGAGGACGGAAAAAATGAATTTGGCTCCGGGGAATCACTCGATTCTTTTTCACCCGTACGCACACGCATCCTGAATTAGCCGCCTGACCGGTACGCAATATGTACTCCCAACTCCCATCCACCAGAATACTACCCGGTAAAGGCACACGGCGGCAGGGCAGGACCCCGCTCACTTCGGAGTGGCGAACGCGACCAAGATCCCAGTATAGTCCTCACCTGAACAACGGCCAGATAGCCCCCGCGCCCTGCACGGCTGCGCTAACTGAATGGTGATAACGGCGCACAGTGGTATTCTCGTCTCTCTGTCCTTGTCCCATTCACGGCACACGACGAGGAGTACCGATAGAGAGAGGACGCTACCAAACGCTGTTCGGAATCGGCCTGCAGCGTTGCTCGAGGTGTCCTTATTCACTCGAAGAATCCAACCTAAAACATAAATCAAGAAAAAATCAAGAAAAAATCAGCAAAATATCAGTAAAATCCGTAAAAATAACGAAAAACTAGGAAAATCAGTGTTATTGAATCCATAATAGTGAAGGACCCCTCGGCGTTGCCTGCTCAACTCAACCCCCCGCGGAGTCGCGATCGGTCGCGATAGAAGGCGGTGGCTCCTTCCCACGGGCAGTGCCGCGCCCGCGCCGCGCGCGCCGCTCCTCCTCTCCATCAGGAAGTCCCTCCCCATCCCCAGCTCCCTCCCTCCCCATACCGACGCTCAACAACCCCTATTTACCACTAAATTTAAATTGGGAGGCACTCGACCTCCCCTCCCCCAGGCCCCAGCCCCGGCCCGCGTGAGCGCCCGCGGCCAGGGAGGGGGAGGGGGGGGGGTGAGGGTAGCGATAAATACATGTAATGTACAGCAGAGGGGAGGGAGAGAGGGAGGAGGAGGAGGGGGGATGAAGAGAGGGGAAATGGAAAGGAAGTGAAACGGGGGAGGATGCTTCCTCTAATAGCCAGCGAGCGTGGCGGAGCGGAGCGGCAGCGGTCTGGTCTTCTCCCCTCCTAGCGCTACAATAACTCGGGCCACTGACGGAACCAACCACCGTAACTCGCGGCCTAACCCCCTGCAAGCTGTGCAGTGGGTGGGAGCCCAAAGGTGTGAATTACTATTCGTGCACGGTTTAACATAATTTCAAGTGCGTTTCCTGAGGGATAACTATACGTTCTTGATGGGACAAGTGCACGGGTGGAAATTCCCTCATCTAAAAGTGTCCTACATCCGGGAGTGAGTCGAGGGGGAAACAACCCTGAAATTTTTGTACACCTCGTAGTTAAGAAAAATTCAGGAAAATTCACAACTTGTATAAGTAACATTCAAGCAAAAATTCGCCAAAAAATTCCATAAAAATTCATGATAAATCACAGAAATTTCAGAAAATTCATAAAAATTTACAAATACATACACTAAAATTCAGAGTTATTTCCCGCTTGAAATAAGTGCAGTGCGAAAAACGCTAAAATAATGAAAATGCACAGAAAATATTATAGACGTTTTTAAAAAAGCTTAAAGCGACGTCAGCTAGATTTCCCTGGACTCATTGCTATTTTGCGAAGGCTTGGCTGGTCATAGGGGCGCGGCGCGCGACGAGGCGGGGGGAGGCGAGTTCGTATCTCCTCGCTCCGCTCCCACGGGGTCGCGGTCGTGGCCGGGGTCACCGTCGCGGAACCCTGATCCACGGCGCCGACCCCCACTCCCCCTAGGAGGGTGAGCGTATAAACATTTCCTGCCCGCGCCAACAATTTACATTCAGATTCAGGTTCGGAATCACGTACTCACCACACCGTGGCCAACCACCCGGGGCGGGGAGCGGCTCCACAGCGCAGCGCGCACCCCCCTGCGTTTGCTTTATGCAGGGGAGTCGACTTGTACAGGTGGATGGCCTACCGTGCCCCGCCAGGGCCGCCAGGGCCGGGTCACGCCCGGTGCCTCCCCTCCCCTCCCCTCCCTGTAGGGCTGGGCTAGGGCTCCACCTGTACGGCGTGGCGTGGCGTGTGAGCAGAGCGCGTGGCCGGCCTGGCTGTACATGCGGCCGCCGTGCGTGCGTGCGTGCGTGCGTGCGTGCGTGCGTGCGTGCGTGTGTGAGTGCGTGAGTGAGTGCGTGAGTGAGTGAGTGAGTGAGTGAGTGAGTGAGTGAGTGAGTGAGTGAGTGAGTGAGTGAGTGAGTGCGTGCGTGCGTGAGTGAGTGAGTGAGTGAGTGAGTGAGTGAGTGAGTGAGTGAGTGAGTGAGTGAGTGAGTGAGTGAGTGAGTGAGAGAGTGAGTGAGTGAGTGCTTTAAAATGGACAAAGGTGCTTGACAAAACTTTCGATTCGAAACTTGAAAAATAAATATTTAAATAGCAACAAGTTTTTTAGGCAGTCGATTAGACTGACTTTTATTTTTCGAATTTTTTCTTGTTGTCTAGGTTCCGACCCCTGGGCCAACTGAAAGGCTGTCGAAACACTTTCCGCCAGCTCCAGGCGCGGTTAATTTTGGCCATGAGCTACGGTGAATGTCGAATGTCATACTGCAAGCTACGATAATTCACCGAGAGACTGCATCATCGCAGCTTACGGTGACATTCGTCTCTAAAAGTCACTGTGTGACACAGTTCAGAAGGGTTCACCGTCACCGTAGCTCGAAGTAAACATCATTGTTAAGGGTTTACGGGGTGTGCGGGTACTTGAGCGTGTCGATGGCAGCGGGGATGGCGGCCATGGGGTGTCCCTGCTCTAGCCGGCGGCCGGGGCCGCGCGCACGGATTGGCCGCGAGCGGCCGGGGGCGGCGCCAGGATATCGATCAGCTCGCGGGGCGCGCCGAGGGGTAGTAGGCGCCGGCGCCACCCCCAGCAGCAGAGGACGCCATTGCGCGGACCAGCGGACCACCCCGGGCCCGGCGCGAGCAGCCAATCGCGGAGGGTGGGGCGGGCCGGCCGGGCCACCTGATTACACCCTAGCAGAGTTACTGCGGAGAGCATATAACCCATTAGGTTAAAGTTAAAGGGGGCCGACGGCGCGCCAAGCTGCGGGCGCCATGGATGGGCGCGGGTCGTAGCGGGGGCATCTACCACGCCTCTAGCGCCAGCGTCAACCGTTGCGTCGGCCCCGCTGCGCCGACCCCTGCAGGCGGATTCAGGGTATCGTTCAGTAGTGTCTTCTCTCTCACTCATCCTTATTGGACAGCCCCGTGAGTGCAACAAGGACAGAGAGAGACGAAGTCGACGCGCGGGATCGCCCTGCTGTAGACTGATTCAGAAAAGAGCTCTCCTCTCTCTCCTGTCTCTCTCGCACCCGCGCAGCGAGCCCAATGAGTGCGAGAGAGACAGGGCGAGGAGGGCCCTCTTCTCGATCAGTCGGCAGCTAGCTCTGCCCCACCGCGACTGCGACCCCGCACCCCGGGGGCGGAGGTGACGGGGTGGGACAAACAAACTACGCGACGGCGACTCCCGCCCGAGGGGTCCTTTACTTTAAAAAATCGGTGTACGTCCTCAAAAAAATCAAGAAAAAATCAAAAGTCATAAAAAATTCAAAGAATAAGAAAAAAATCAAAGAATCAGAAAAATCAGGATAAATCATAAAAATTGGTCACACTTGAAAAAAAAATCCGTTGAAGTTATCAGAAAAAAACAGGGAAATCAAGAAAAATCTTTAAAAAAATCATTAAAAAATCATTAAAAAACATAAAAAAATCTTAAGAATAGAAAAAAAAATTTACGCACAATTCAAAAAAGTTACTTTTCATTACAAAAAAATCAACAAATCAGATTAGTTCCAAAAAAATTAAATTGATTTAAAATCGGTGTACGCTTGAATTCGGAGTGAAGGACCCCTCGCTCCCGCCCCTCCCTCCCCTCGGGCGGGGTGGTGTGGGGTGAGGTGGGGCGGGGAGGGGCGTGGCCGGTAAGGCACAGCGCGTTGCGCCTCGCGTCGGGTCCCCGGCCGCATCCTGCTTGCACGCGCACGAGGCCCCGGTGCAGCTGCGGGGCGGGGCGGGGCGGGGTGGGGTGGGGTGGGGTGGGGCACGGCCGGAACAAAGACGTCGGCGCGGCCTGGCCGAGAGGGTGACTCCGCGCCCCGCTCCACCCCGCCTCACCCCACCCCGACGCGACGCGTCAGAGATATTCCTGCTAAACTCAACAAGTCGCAGTCGACTTTTGTTCCTGACGTTTTTCTCCTCCCCGTCCCGTATCGTCGTCGCAGCGGCGGGAAGGTCCTGACGCCGCGCCGTGGCAGGGTGTGGCGCGCAGGCCGAGTGTGAGTGAAGGCGAGGCTCGGGGCGCGGCGGGGCGGGGCGGGGCGGGGCGGGGCGGGGCGGGGCGGGGCGGGGCGGAGCCGGGCGGAGCCGCGCGAAGGCGACATACATATGCATACGCGACGCCCCGCGCGACTCCCTCGCACCGGCGACTCGGGCTGTACCTACCACCCGGGCTCACACACGCAGTACACCGCCCCGCCCTGCTGCCCCGCCCTGCCCCACCCTGCCCCGCCCCGCGCCGCCCTGCCCCACCCGCACGACGGCCACCCCCGTCCTGCGGCCCGGTCAGGCCTGCGTGACGCGGCCGCGGCCGCCGCTCCTGCCGACCTATTCCGAGGAGCGCTCTCCTTGCCCTGTCTCTGTCGCACTCATGGGCCTCATCTTACAGGTGCGAGAGAGACAGAGCGAGGAGTGCGCTCTTCGGAATAAGTCGGCTGCTCCGCGCACCACCGACCCTCCTATTAGGGACGAGGTGCGAAGAACGTATAGGGAAAGCTTCGAGGGCCCTGCCGCGAGCTGCCCCGCCCCGCCTCGCCACGCCCCGCCCCGCCCCGCCCCGCCTCGCCCCGCCCCGCCTCGCGACCGTGGCGTCGTGTCGCGGCGGCCCCGCCCCGCCCCGCCCCGCGACCGGGCCTCAGGGTGGACCTTATCCTTGTGTTCTGATAAAGTCGGTGGGGCTAGCCCAGCACGCATTCCGACGCTCAAGCTCAAGCCGCCTAGGGGCGGGGCGGGGCGCAGGGAGTTGTCGCACTGCTACCGAGGCCGGATTATACACAGCCATACAGCTGCTCCCCCGCGAGGAGTGCAATATGCACCCTGCACACTCAGAGAACCTTTCAAAAATGTTTTCTGCAGACTGTTACGTGCTACGTGACGATTCCATGACGATATTTCGAGAGAACGTCACAATGAACGGTACCCCGAGTTGGGCAATCCGGTGTATGAATGACGGTCGGTGAATGAGTCTCCCTCTCCACGGGTGGTTCTACGCTTCCACTTCTTCGGACGGGGGCTCACCACGTTCAGCTGTGCGACGAGAGAGGGCAAGGGCGAGAGTGTGAGTCTGCGAACGAGGGCGGGGCGGGGCGGGGCGGGGCGGGGCATGGGCTTATCACTGCCTCGCAGGTCGAGACGTGGTCGAGATAGCAGCCTTCAGGCCGGGCAGGGCAGGGCCGGGCCCAGCCCGCAGTGCGCGCCGCGACAGACCCTGCAAGGCGGGGCAGGGCGGGGCAGGGCAAGGCAGGGCGGGGCGGGGCGGGGAGGGGCGGGGCGGGCGAGGCGGGGCGGGGAGGGTCCTACCTAACGGGGTGCGCTCCAGCGCGCACGGCTGACAGAGCACAAGGGGCGGCAAGGTTTTCGGGGCTGCCAACAACGCGCGATGCTCAGCGACAGCGACGCCACCGTCGAAATTACCGAAACACGCCTATAGAATATTGAAATAAAAATAAGCCCAAGAGCGTCACGGAAATCAATATAGGGTGGATGTACCAAAACATGTATCTTGGAACACCCCCACTTATTCAAAGCCTAAGTTAGCATTTTTGAACAAAACAAAATAAATACTGTATAGATTTCAAGCCTCCCTATTCGGAAACAAGTTTGACACCCTTGTTCGGAAGAGACGAGGGTTTACTTACGCTGCATTATAGTAAGAACGGAGGGTTTTAGAGCGAGTGCGGCGCGCTTTAGAGGGGGCGGGTGGTGGTCTAGGGGTTCCAAACGAGGGGCCCTTCACTATAACTTGAAGCGTACACAATTTTTATCTAATTTTTCTAATTTTGCCTGATTTTTCTTTATTTTTACTAATTTTTTCTGTTTTTTTTTTTTAAATTGATATTTTCTTGAGTTTTTGTGATTTTACTCTGATTTTTTTTTCTCGATTACTTTCTGATTCATTACTGAGTTTCAGGTTGTACACTTATTTTTTTTTTTATTTTTAGTGAAGGACCCCTCGGTTCCAGACCAGCCAGCAGCAGACTTATTCAGCAAAGCGCTATCCTCGCCCCGTCTCTCTCGCACCTAGGCGGCGCGAACCATGACTGCGAGAGAGACAGCGCGTGGATAGCGCTATTCTGAACCAGTCTGCAGGGCGGTGCGGCAGGGTTCGCAGGCCTGCTGGGCCTGAAGGGCAGGACAGCAGAGGGTGATTCCGCACACTGGTTTCGTCCCTCCTTCCTTGTTACACTCATTGGGCATGCGGCCATAAGGAGCGAAAGAGAAGGGAAGTACAAAACTGTGTTCGGAATCGCCTTGCAGGGGGCGCACATGACTCAAAGGCCGTCACAACACGTCGCGGGTGTCGGCTCACCAGTCGCTGTTGAGGTCAGCAGAAGGAAGGGGCTTCACTGAAACGCAGCAGAGTTGAGCAAGGCCTGCTGGGCTGCAGGGCTGCGGGCCGGGCCTGCCTCGCTCTCGTACCTCCTTCGTCCTTGTTGCACCTACGGCGCTGCCTCATGTTGGGGAGGGCTGTGCCCGGCTGTGCCCCATGAGTGCGACAAGGGCCGAGGCGGGAGAGCGATGTTTGGAGTGAGGCGGCTGACGGCGGCGGGGTGGACGTGGACAGCGCCCTCCCTGCTGAGCAAGAGAGACAAGAGGAACACATTAGCTAACACTCGTGAAAGTTGGCTTTAAAAGTATGGCAGCGCGGGCTGTTATTGCGCCTATGGAACCGGTCCGGAAAAACAAATGTATCACAACACGACATCATTAAAGAGGTGTTAAAAATGATGCGTTATGCCTTTTCAAAGCTTCATTGGTAATCTTAAGCAGTTTTTATTCCTTCACAAATGCGCTAGTTTTTAACACCGCCTTTCAAAAGGCTTTTGTTTCTCCTACAGAGGGGTTGATGCATGACAAAGCCCACAGGACGTCGTACTTGCAAGTGCAAGTGTGACACAAAGTCACCTTAATTTTTCCTGTGAATTTTTTGTTGTGCATGAATATGCAGGATTATGTGCAAACACAGCATCACTCGGTGCATTACCACGTGCAGTTACGCACAAATGTGCGCATTATAAACAAAGACATATCATATGCCTAAATATTTTTTTTTAATGCACACCTGGAGCCCCAATGCGCAACATAACGCATGAGTTTGGCGTGTAGTGTAGGATAGGGGATGTTACGTTAGAGGCAGCCACTTCTAACGACGGCCTGCTATGTTGTCGACCCCTTCGTCACAGCGCCCTAGAAGTGGACTCGATCCGAGCCGCAATAATGGCCGGCCGACGGCAGGGTGGGTGCGGCCGCCCCCGCCCCCGCCCAGCCCCACCCCGCCCCCGCCCCCGCCCCGCCCCACCCCGCCCCGAGCGCGCTGCTGGCTGGAGATGATGTTGCAGCGGTGGCGACTTTGGCCATTGTGTTCTGGTATGCTGGTGGGTGGTGGGTGTTTTTTCCCCGCGCTCTCCTCTTCCCCCACCGTTCGGCCCCTGAGCCATCTCGGCCGTGACGGGGCAGGGCGGGGCGAGGCGGGGCGGGGCGGGGCGGGGCGGGGCGGGGCGGGGCGGGGCGGGGCGGGGCGGGGCGGGGCGGGGCGGGGCGCTGCAGCGTGGGCGACACGGCGGCGCTGCCGGGGCCGGGGCCGGGCGGTGCGCCCGAGCTCGTTGGCTGGCCAGGCCGATCCGAGCCGAGCCGGGACGCGTATTTCAGGACCCTCAGTGAGTTCGGCTACCCCAGACGAGACGACGCAGCATCCACATCAGCGAGCGCCATTCCCGGCGCCAGGCCAGCTGGAGCTGGACCTCCTCCGGTCCAGTGTAGGGAACTCGAGGGGGAGAGACAACTCTGAATTTTAGAGTACTCAAAGTTTGAAAATGTTTGTAAATTTTCGGGAATTTCTAAGAATTTCTGAGAATTTGTACAAATTTTTTTGTGAATTTTCGTGATCTATTGTGAATTTTTGTGGCTTTCATTTTATCTTAGCTTGCGAATTTTTCTAAATTTCTCTGAATTTTCCTGAATTTTTGTGAATTTTTGTTTTGGAGCGTCGCGCAATCGCGAGTCCTTTAGTATACTGATTCAGAGAAGCGCTCTCACGGCTCACTTCGCTATCTCTCTCGCACACCATAAGTGCGAGAGAGACAGAGGAAGAAGGGGGAGAGGGGGGGAGGCTGTCTTCTGAATCAGTCTTCTGCTGTTGACTGATTCCGCACAGCGCGCAAGAGGGGTTGTCCCATTAGTGCGACGAGCACGGAGCTTACAGGGGGTATAGGAGAACAGGAGAACGACATGCGGAATCAGTCGGCTTGGAGCTGATACCTGCCCTCCTCCTCCTCCTCCTCCCCGGGCCGGGTGGGTGTGTGGGTGGCGGCGGCGCCCAGCAGGCTGATTCCGAAGATCGCTCTCGTACCTCCGTCCTTGTCGCACCTATGGCGGTGCACCATGCTGGGGATGGCGCGGCCCCATGAGTGCGACAAGGACGGGGACACGAGAACGATCTTCGGAATCAGACGGCAGCCTCGCGGTGCCTCGCGCTGCCTCGAGGGCGTCGCCACGCGACCATATGGTCGCGTAGGGAAGAGGTCAGCGGGGCGGGAACCACGTGGCCGGACCTGACCGCGCCTGACTCGAGTCGTCACGGTGCATCGCTCGTGACAATCCTAGGAGCTGCAGTTCGAAAGTGCTCAACACATTCATCAGAGAATAAGCGGTCAGCCGCGTCTTATTCCAATTCCGAAGATCGATCGCGCGCGCGCCGCCGTCCTTGTCGCATATACATGGCACGGAGGTGTCCGAGCCGAGAGCGATGTTCAGAATCAGACGGCAGGTGGTCGCCACCCTATACTACACCCTGCAGACCAGGTTGGGGCCGTCCCTGATTGGCTCGTCCCACCCGTCTCACGTGGCTGATACCCCACGTGGGGTGTCCCCGGTCCCGTAGGCCCGTAGGTCGCCACTGATTGGTGACCGCCTGGTCCGCTGCAGCGGCCTCGATGTAGGTCAGCGGCCCGGCCGGGCCGGTGGGGCCAAGGGGGCCCCCGCGCGCCGCACCGCCCCCTAGACCAGCCGCAGGGGGCAGCGACCCAAGGGGGACCCTGGCCCTAACGAGTAATAGGGCAATTATTCTCGGGGCATTACGCTGTCAGTAGTACGCTGAGTGACAACAAGGGGCCGGACCCTGATTTTGTAGGACGCGCGCGCACGTGGTGAGAGGTGTGAGGGGGACAGGACGGTGTCAGCGCGCCGCCGCCGTAGACTGATACAAAAGAGCGCGCTCTCTCTCATTTCTCTCCCCGGAGGAGAGCGCTCTTCTGAATCAGCCTGAACGTGTTGTAAAGCAAGGGATAACGATGTAACGATACGACTCGTGGGTGAACGCAACGTGAGAGTCCAGCAGGTCGGCACCCGCGCCGCCCCGAGCCGCGCTACAGAGAGCGATTCCGGTGCGCGCACTCCCCGCTCTGTCTCTCTCGCTCTCAAGGAGTTCACATGAGTTCACCGAGGGTGCGAGAGCGCTCTGTCTCTCTCGCACTGAAGGAGTGCGGGCCTCCGGAGGCCGAGAACGCGCACCGGAATCGCTCTCCTGGTCAGCTGACGGCAGGAGGTCCGCACGGCGCGGGACTCCCCGCCCCGGGGCCCGCGCCCGGGCCCGCGAGACACTGCCGATCGCTCTCGTGCCTCCGTCCTTGTCGCACCTGCGGTGGCGCCCTATGTCGGGGGTGGCAGGGCCACATGAGTGCGACAAGGACGGAGGCAGGAGAGCTATCTTCGGAATCAGACGGCTGCGCGTCCTTGGACGACTCCCACCGGCGCGGCGCGGCGACGGCCGAGGCGCGAGGCGCGGGGCACGGCGGGGCGACGCGGTGGAAACAGTTCGGCTCAGCTGCAACCGCAGCGCACGCGCGCACGCGTCCGCAGTGCAGCAAGGCGATTCCGCGAACACCGTTTTGTAGTTTCCTCTCTCTTGCTCCTTACGGCCGTGCACCATGAGTGCGACAAGGAGAGAGCGACGAAACCAGTGTGCGGCGAATCATCCTACTACTGCACTATCCTCCTCGTCCCGTCCCGTCGCGGTAGTTCCCACGACAGGTCCGGTGGGCGCTGCGCTGCATCAGGGTGACTCCGCGCGCACACAGTGGTTTTCGTCTCTCTCTCTCTGTCCTTGTCGCCCTCTAGGGACACGGCGCTGAAGAGCAAGAGAGAGAGAGGACACTGCTGAACGCAGTTCGGAATCAGCCTGCTGGCGCTGGGGGCGGCGCGGGCGCCGGCCGGGGGCGGGGCAAGGGGGGGGGGGGGAGGCAGGAGAGCCGGGGCCGCGGTGTGTGCTGCTCACGCCACGTTCTCGGCGGCCCGGCGGTGCTCGTGGCCGGCCTGTGGCCGCCTGTGGCCGCCTGTGGCGCCGGCCGGCACTGCGCCTCTGCTTGGCGTGGCGGCCAAGTTGAAGGTGCTACGCTTACAGGTGGCTGTGATTTTCGCGGGGGAAAAAAACACTCAGAATTTCCTTGTACAAGAGACCCTATTCGGTCTGGGCTCGGGGAGAAGAAGAAAGGAATCCCGTCCGGGACCAGTACTCCAAATAAACATTAATTCGAAATTTTAACCATACTACTATGCTTGGTTGCCTAAGAAGCTCCTCTACAACATTTATTTCGGATTTGCGTGGGTACTTGCTGAGATTTAAATACTGCGGTTCCGGTCCTCATTTCCTTATTTCTTCTCTAAATGCCGTGACCGAATAGGGTCTATTTTTTCAGAATTTCTCTTAAATTCTGAGAAATTTTCTGACCTTGCCTGGTTAATTTTTGGCGCCCGTGAGCTTGATGAAGTCGCACCTTTCCTTCGTCTTGGCGGTCTTGGCCTGTGACAGCTGCGGGATGGCGGCGCAGCGTAGCGCCTCGGAGCAGGGGAAGGTGGAAGTTTGCATCATCCGCCTGTTTACGGCTCGACTCCGGTCGGGTCAGGTCGGGGCTGTAAAGCATTCCAGAGAGTAGCAGACTAGCGAGCTCCGGGCGGATATTCTTCTCCAGCGACATCAACTACTGGCCGCAGGCTGCACCCCGCCCGCCCCGCCCCGCCCCGCCCCGCCCGCCCCGCCCCGCCCCGCCCCGCCACGTCAGCCGCCCGCCCCGCCATGCGCGCTCCATTCTATAAATACCCTATTGACAAGGAGACAAAGGAAGCACATATGTACATCAATGTATGTGACGTCTCCCTCTCAGAGGCCAGGTCACGGTGGCGAGACGTGAGCACTTCTTCTGGAGCAGGAAGACTATTCGGCTCCAGACGACTAACCCGAGGGACGCCCCAGTACTCATATTTGAAAGAATGTCCAATGAAGGCGACGCTAAACCTTACTTTAGAGTAATTAGACCCTCTAATACATTTTCAGGTCGTTCCGCGAGACATAACTACCGGCAGGGGGAAAGATCTGGGCCCGGCGTCCCATAACCTCACCTTGGCTATACTCGCGGCAGTTTCAGACAAGAATGTAACCTCTGACGCATTTTCAAAGATCCCACAAATAAAATAAAGTGTCACACTCACCTGTGACACCAAAATCTGCATTAGTTTCAAGTCGACTGCATTCTGCTTCAGTTGGACAATGGACACGGAGAAAAAACTTGCACTGATTCTAACGACTGTGAATCAGGCGCGGCCGAAGGCCAGCAGGTGAATCTCCCGGATTCTCCCCTCTCGGTTGGCTGCTGACACGAAGTAAACTGTGTCTTCCAATGCGAAAGCTATCGATGTCTGGAATGGTCAGAACTGTGGCCCGCGACAAACCCATGCTAGCAGGCTTTGTCCGTTTTGTCATGTCTCCAGAGAGTCCTCAACTGCATCGCGCGACACCGATCGACTGAACCAAACAGGGATGCCAACACCACTGAGGAAAGGTTTCCTCTTTAAATGGTAGCTTTAAACATAGAACAAACAGAATAGATAGTTCTCTCTCTCAAAATTTTGAGAAGTAAGGAAATTAGGATCGGAACGAGTAATAGAATAGAAATATGGTTTACAATTCGAGCTAATCGTAAATAGAGTACAGGTTCAGGTCTTGATTTCCTCACTTCTTTTCTAAATGCCGAGAGCGGGAACCATCAATAGACCATATCGGTAAACCGAAAAGAACGAAGAACAGAAAGAAGAAGCAAAGATGGGTATGAGAAATATGTAATGCGGCGCAAGTTTCGCCGTCGTATTTAGACGATTAATGGGACTCACATAATGTTAAAAAATGACTTAACGCCTAAAATGTTGGTTTCATGTCAAATGCGCAGCAGGATAGTGTTATTTCTCTAAAACTGCTGAACTGAAAGAGACGGCACACGATAAATTTGCCATACTACCCTTTTCTTCTTCTTTCTGTTCTTCATTCTTTTCGGTTTACCGATATGGTCTATTACCTCCGCCCCTGACTCTTGGGAAAATAAAACATTGAACCAAGCTCCGAGGGGGCATTATTCACTCTTAAATGACCCGACTCTTACGTCTATTGCGCTGTATTACGCTTCGAAATTTTATAGATTTGGCCAAAAACAGGCCAAAACGACCAAACAAAGAGTTAAATAAGAACGGGTATTACGCGAGTGCGTGCCCTCTCCCCAAGCCTTTTTCGAAAATACGCTACATTACTCCTCAAATTTTAAATCAAAGAGGGGGGGAGACATAAGGCACGGGCCGGCGTCAGAAGGGCGGCTACCGTAGCCTCGCTACGGGCCCCACGAGTTGTGCCCCGCGGACGGAAATGCCCAGGCTGCTTCCCCCTCCTCCTCCCTCCCTCACTCCCTGCTCCCGCCCACTCACTACCTCTTTCTTTCTCTCCCTGTCGCTTTGCCCCGCCGCGCCCCGCCCTCGCTCCGCCCCTGTCCTGTTCAAGAGTCTCCTCCTGAGCGGTCGGCAAAGGCGGCATCAGCGGCGTCGAGGCACTCCCTGCTGGAGCCCGACCCTGCCGTCGGATTCCGAAGATCGCTCCCGTACCTCTTTCCTTGTCGCACCTATGGCAAAGCTCTCTGTTGGGGATGGCAGGGACCCATGAGTGCGACGGGGATGGAAGCATGCGAGAGCGATCTTCGGAATCAGCGACGGCTGCCCGCCCCCGCTCCTGCGCCCTCCCCCCAGTCAGGTGTTTGCCAGCAGCTCGGAGTCGAGCGTCGTCGACGGCGACGTTAGCTGCCTCCTTATTCAGAAGAGCGGTCTCCTGCCTCCGTCTTTGTCGCACTCATGGGGACCCCGCCATTCCCAACATGGGGCACCGCCATAGGTGCGACAAGGTAGGAGGTACGAGAGCGATCTTCGGAATCAGGTTTGGCTTCGCGTCCCGCCGTCCGCGGTGCGGTGTGCTGTGGCGTGGCGTGGAGTGGTTCGGCGCCCCGGACGTCCCTTGCAAACGGGCGGGGCGTACCCGGGCGTACCTACCAGCCACAATGACTCCCTGCCCCCTTGACTCCCCCTCCCCCCCCCCCCTCGCACGCCTCGCTTCGGCGAACCCTTTCCTACCGTCTGCTTTGCTCACCCCACCCTGCCCCGCCCCGCCCACCCCACCCTACCCCGCCGGCCTGAGCCGGGCCGGGCTGAGCTTTGCTTGCTTACGGCCCCTCCGAAGAAAAGGGGGAGGGGTAAGGGGCGGATCCAGGAACGACATCCTCTCTGGACTTCTTCGCCAGCACTCGCGGACTCTCTGGAAAACCTATTGTTGAATGCCGCACACTTGAGAAGGTGTGTGCGTTTTCACTCGTGTTCACCAGTTCCTTCAAGCCTGCAATATTGGACGGTAAAAGGAGTGGGAAACAACTCTAAAAATTTTGTACACCTCTCCGAAAAATTCACATAGATTTTAAGAAATTCAGGGAAATTCAGTAAAGAAACAGGAAAATAGCGAAAAGCCATAAGAATTTAGGTAAAATTCAAGTGAAAATTCACAAAAATTATCTAAAAATTAACAAACACTCACAAAAATTCACGAAAATTCTCAAATTGTGTACTTTAAGCTTGAAAGTTGTTTCTCCCTCGGGGTAAACTCACACCTTCTCCTTATCCGGCTAGTCTTTTTCTCGAATGGCACAAGCAATGATACACCACAGCCAGTCTTTTTCGGAAGGCGTCCAAGGGGGGGGGGGGGGGGGTGCTGTGGGGCAGGGCGTGGTGGGGCGTGGCGGGCTGTTTGAACAGTTGTTGTCACCAGGGGCGGGGCGGTTGCGCGCCGAGAGCCGCAGTCGCGCATACCTTCATGTGCACGGTGCCCGACGGATACACAGGACATTTCAGACGTCACTCTGGAAACCCGAGTGGTACGAATCGAGTAAGTCATTCTCACCTATGTGAAATAATGATTCGTTGCACATTTAAAAACGCGGGAAAAAATACCAGTTGATCGACATTACCATTCTTTGTATTTCCAGTGCACGTTCAGGTCGCGCAACCTACAGGGCGGGGCGCGCGCTCACGCCCGGGCACGCTGTAGGGTGATTCCAGCACAGTGGTCCCGCTTTCTTTCCTTTGTCGCACGCACCGGGCTCGGCCATCAAGGGAGAGGGAGAGACAGGCGCGTATTAAGGGGGGCGCGATCGCCCCCCCCCCTGTGGCCTCTAGACAGCCGCCTGAAAGGTAGGCAAATTGTGTAACAAAACCCCTGTAAGTTGGCAATCTGAAGGGCACCGCCCCCCCCCCCCCCCCTGTCGGTCGGACCTTAATACGCCCCTGGGGAGAGAGAGGGGGAGAGGGGGAGAGAGAGAGAGAGAGAGAGAGAGAGAGAGAGAGAGAGAGAGAGAGAGAGAGAGAGAGGAAACTACTGAACGCTGCTCGGAATCAGCTTGCTGGGAGTGACAGGGTAGGCGGGACCTGCGGCCCGCCCAGCCGTTGATGGATGCGAACTTCCACTCCGCAACGCCGCCCTTCTCTCATGCACATCGAGCTCGGTGAGGAGGAGGTGGAAGCGCAACGCGACGCCCCCGCGGCAAATACGCTGCCAAAGTGGAGAGGGCGGCGGTGCAGCGGCAGGGGAAAGGAGCGGCTGCGGCTGCAAACAACAACAGAGTTCTCTACAGAGTGAGTGAGTGAGTGAGTGAGTGAGTGAGTGAGTGAGTGAGTGAGTGAGTGAGTGAGTGAGTGAGTGAGTGAGTGAGTGAGTGAGTGAGTGAGTGAGTGAGAGTGTGTGTGGGCGCGCGTGCACGAGCACGATATGAGCGGAAGAGGTATGAGGTCAGACATACCCGTGCAAAACATACGGAGGATGTGCTCGGATAACAACGCACCCTGCAGGCGACAAATCACTGCCGCGAAGGCAAAGAAGGCGAAACTCGTCGCGTGTTACATTAAGCAACCTGTCGTCACGGGTGCAGCAGTATTGCCTACTCCAGAGGCGCGCGCGAGCGCAGCCGTCGGATTCCGAGAGTCGGTTTTCGTCCACGTTTCATCTATCTGTCCCTGTCGCTCTCATGGGACGAAGCCAGAAGGACGAGGGGGTGGGGGGACTATGAAATTTTTGCACACCATTCAGAAAAATTCAATAACATTTATAAAAATTCACAAAACTTCACAAAAACGTACAAATTCAATTCACAGAAATTAAGGAAAATTCAGAAAAATTTAGGTAAAATTCAAGTGAAAATTCGAAAAAAAAATTAAAAAATTAACAAAAATTAACAAAAACTCACAACTCCAGAAAAATTTACAAAACTTGTACGCCAATATTCAGATAGTTGTTTCGCCCTCGCTGAAGGAGCAAGAGAATCTCCGGGGATGAGATGGCAGGCGGACGTGTTGACGCGACGCTAAGGCGGGGAGCTGTATCACTGATGCCCCCGCCCCGCCCTGCCTCGCCGCGCGTGACCCACGCCGGGTCGGTTCGAACACGTCACCTCCACCACCGTCACCCGTCACCACCCGGGCCGCGCCGATGCGATTCCTCCCGGGTGCGCGCCATACGGTGAGAACAGGAGTGATCACAGCGGGGGCGGTGTCCTCCTCGTCTGATTGAGAAGATCGCTCTCGTACCTTGTCGCACCCGTGGCGGTGCCCTGTGCTGGGGGTGGCAGGGCGTTGCAGTGCGACGAGGACGGCGGCGCGAGGATGATCTTCGAAATCGGACGGCACGCGCGCCTCTGATGGGTATCTTCATCAGAATTAAGTACCTATACTCCAGGTAGGTTAACGTTATGATGCTCTCCGATAAATTTCCAGACTCGGCAGACTTCTTCGTGTTCTAGAAAAGAAGAGAACCGACTGACTGGACAGCGGGGTGCCTCCGCACCCGAAAGCAAAACACTCTCAGCAATGCTCCACCACGCCGCAGCCGGCGGGGTAGGCAACACATCGTGCGTCTTTCTCTGTGTGACAAAGCGCTTTCCTTCTTATTGGCCACCTACCGGTGGAGGGGAAGGGGCACCCGTCCACCCCTCTACACCGAAAGCATGATGTGTCGATCGGTAATACTGGAGAGAGTATGAAATTCCAAAACAATAATAAGTTTTCGCTGCATTTCTTCCGAGGCGCGCGTGAGTCGTTGTGAGATGACAGTGGCGTGGTCGCGAGCAGTCCCCACTTATTAGCGCCTCCGGCGAGCTGAGCAGCCCCGCGGGGTCCGGGTCCGGGTCCGGGCGGGGGCTCGGGAGGGCCCCGCGGCCCCCCAGGCCCCGCGACACTCCACCCGGCTGGCTCCGCCAGGCCCGGCCCGGCCCAGCCCAGCCCAGCCCGCGGTGGAGGAACTGCAAGCCAAGGTCAAGTGGGCCCGATTGGCTGTGCTTGAGGTCCGCGCGCCGCCGCCACGCTACGCCACGCCACGCCTCGCCACGGCACAGCGCCGCGCCCCGCCCCGCCTCGCCTCTTCTCCCTCTCTCCCCCTTCCTTTTCCCCCACCTCTTCCTCCCTCTCTCCTTGTCCCTCTCGCTCGCTCCGCCACTCTGCGGTCTGCCGCCGCCGCCGCCGCCGCGCCGCCGTGGACCGGCCCGGGCCGGCACAGGGGCGGGCGCAGGCAGGGGCGGAGGGGGGAAAGGGGGACGGGGGTAGGGGAGGGGAGGAAGACTAAGAAGCGTGGGGCGAGGCGGGCAGAGCGGCGAGCCGAGGGGGCAGTCGTGCCAAAGACTAACCCTTTTTCCTTTGCGGGCGAGAGCAGGCGGTCCGGGGGCGGGGGCGGGCGGCTCGGTTCGCGGGGGCGGTGGCGGCGGCGGTGGGAGCTTGCTGGCGGGCCCCAGCCGCGCCCCGCCCCACGCCGACCGGACCGAGCTGCATGCAAGGTCACCCGCCCCGCCCCGCCCCGCCCCTCCCCTCCTTTCCCTCCCCTGCCCCCTTCTCTCTGACGGCCTGGAGGGAGGAGAGGCGAGGGTGCCTGGGAGTGGAGAGCGGCCAGCCAGCCAGCCAGCCGGGCCGGTCCCGGCCGCGCCTGGTACCCGGGCCGAGCCGAGCCACTGGTACCCGGTACCCGCCCCGCCGCGCCGGTACCCCCACGGGGCACGCCCAAGGTCACCCCGGCCCGGCCCAGCCCAGCCCAGCCCAGCCCCCAGATTCAGAAGATCGTTTTGTAGTGCCCCTCTCACTCACTCCTAGTGGCCGAGACCCATGCGTGAGACACGGACGGAGATACAAAAGCGCTCTTCTGAATCAGACGGCATCCCGCCAGCCGTGGTCGGGTGGACGAGGGTGCCCTGCTCGATGCCCCGTAACAGCGATCCGGGGCACAGGGGTACCTGCTGCCTGGTCAGGGGGCCTCGCGCCAGGAAACTGATTCCGCAAAGTGGTCAGTAGTGTCCTCTCTCTTGCTCGATATAACCTCTCCACATTGGTTCGAAAAGGACAGAGAGGCGAAAACGTCTTGCGGAATGATCCTACCTACAGGGCCACCTCTGCGCCGCCACGCCCCAATGTTAGGGGGGGGGCTAAGGTCTGGTCTGCAGAGCGATTCCAGAGCGAGAGTGACAGAGCGCTCTCGCACCCTCGGCTGTTGAGAGCGAGAGAGACGCAGAGCAGCGAGGAGCGTGTGCACCGGAATCGCTGCAGGCTGATTCTGTCTGAAGATCGCTCTCGTCCCTCCGTCCTTGTCGCACCTATGGCGGTGCCCAATGTCGGGGGTGTCAGGACCCCATGAGTGCGACAAGGACGGAGGCGCGAGAGTGATCTTCAGAATCAGCCTGCTGGGCTGCCGACTCGGAGATGGCCCGGGTCGCGGGGCCGCTCCCCTGCCGGTCGACGACGCGGACGTGTGGGGCTCCACGCGCTGCGCCCCGCGAGAGAACCCCGCGTCCCTCCCGCTCTCTCCTCATCGCCCCGCGGGCCTACAGCGAGGAGATTACAGCCGATATGTAGGACATGGGGAAGGCGGGCGACGGGGCGGGCAGGGCGCGGCGGCGCGGCGGCGCGGCGGCGCGGCGGCGGGCGGGCGGGAGCAAACAGCGGGCGGGGCGGGGTGGGGCGGGGCGGGGCAGGAGCACCACCGTCCTGGCCCGTGGTGAGCTCATGGCAGTCGGTGGCAGGGCTGCAGCCCCAGGGAGATAATTCCTCATCCTTACCCCCCCCCCGCCCCCTCTCGTTCCCGCCTTCCCTCCTCTCTAGCCCGGACGCTCGGACCTGCAGGGTGATTTCGCACCCTGGTTTCGTCGCTCTCTTTCCTTGTCGCACTCATGGGGCACGACCAAAAGGTGCAAGAGAGAGGGCACTACAAAACGGAGCTCGGAATCGCCTTGCTGTATGTTCGGGGGCGGCCCTCCTGCCTGCCCGACTCTGCCCTGCTGCTCAGCCTGCCGAAGATCGCTCCCCTGCCCCCGTCCTCGTCGTACCTATGGCGGTGTCCTATGCTGGGGGTGGTACGGTCCCGTGAGTGCGACAGAGACAGGGCGAGGAGAGCGCTCTTCTGAATCAGTCAGCTGGGCCGGCCGGGACGAGTAGAGCCCCGGGACCAGCGCGCAGGCCGCCAGGCAGCCAGTCCAGTCCATCGGCTTGTGTCGCCCCGCTGATAACAGAAGCAGTCGGCAGGGCGGGGGCGCGTCGGGGCGGGGTGGGGCGGGGGGGCGGGGCGGGGGGCGGTGAGGCCGACTGTTTGTAAAGATTAGGCTGCGGCGAGGACCTCATCACGTTGCGAGAGAGGCCCACATTTTTCTTTTTGCCTCCGTCGTTTTCTGTTAGCCGATCATAGGGGTCGAACTGACCCACGACCAGTACGACCAGCGCGGCGGCGGTCGCTGCTGAGCGCGGCTCGCTCCGGCGGCCCGTCCCCGTCCTGAGCCTTCGATCGGCAGGGCCACACTGCCGCACTCCACCCCGCTGTACGGTGATTTTTCGCCGTAAGTTGGGTAAATATCGCTGTGCTCTGGAAAGCCAAGTGTGTACAAGTATTCATTATAGACTGCAGACATGTGTATTTGTACAGTTGTATTTGCCCTGTCCTCCTGGCTAGAGGCTGCAGGATACGCGGCAAATACGGCTCGAACCCGTCGCACTGGACACTCATCAAAACGTCGTGGCTCAGTTGGTAGAGCGCGCAACACTGAACCGAGTGGTCCCAAGTTCGACTCCCACTCGGGGAAGTGTTTTTCGCGCTTGGCATTTCCTTTGGCAGCTGCTCCAGGGCAGGTCAAGTAGAAATGAAACACGTCTCACCGCCGTTGGCTCGGTGGCTCTGGGCGTTGGGTCGCTTCCCTTTCTGGCTATGTGTCGGCACTCGGGGTTGTGGGTTCGAATCCCGCGTACCCCTCTGAGGTAAGGCCTCTGAAACTGGGATCTGGAAGTCTAACGCCCTTGACACCGCTCGTACCTCTAGGGGTAGGCCAATGGTGGTACGGGGATCAAATCTGTCGAATTGCGCGATAGGATCGCAGTCAGCAAAGCGCCGGTTCCCATGGAACACCGAAGCAGTTGGCTGCCACAGGGGGTTAAAGCCCTGTGCCTGGCGGGAACCGCAACCTCCTTCGGGAGGTTTACTGCCGCAAAAATTTTCCATGTTTTCACGCCACCCTTTTAATTGCAGAGCAAAATTTGCTTCTGATTTTTTTAAAAATTAATGGAAATAATTGTGATTATTTTGCGCAGTTGCAAGTTAATTTCCAATAATTTGGAATAAATCGAAATAATTCACAATAATTTAGTAAAAATCCTATTTAATCATGTTATTGAGAGAATAATTTGGATCAGCTGTGCGTGTATTTTCTGAGGTCGTCCCAAAAATACTTGAATTTGTTGGAAATCTCACGAAATCAATGGAATCATATGAATTCGGTAGACATTTAACTGAAATCAATGGAAATCATGTGAAATCAATGGAAATCACTTGAAATCATGTGAAATCTCGCGAAATTAGTGAATTCACTTGAAATCTTTGAAATCCGTTGAAATCGCCTGAAATCATGTGAAATCTTTGAAATCCGGAAATCAGGTGTACAAAATTTTTCGGAGTTGTGGGCTCCTCGGTACATAGGCATGTAAACACTATTTACTGCATACATGATGGGCATGCACACATTATTTGCTGAATACTTATCTGTATGCAGTAAATAATGAATACTTGTACACACTTCGTTTTCCGGAGTGCAGTGGACCAGAAAAAGGGAACATCATCGACGTTCACGGTGGCTTACAGGTTTTGGGAACTTCACTCTTACGGGAAAAGTAACCGTAAGCCTCTCACTATTGATCACCGAGTATCCGAGAATTTCTCGATAAGGACAATATCTTTTGTTTTTGCGTGACTCGCACGCTTTATCGCCGGTCTCAATGAGATACCGCGCATCGCTGCAAGTGTCCGTAGAGCTCACCCTATTACGTCGATCGCCTGAAGATAAGTCTCTTAAATGGCTGAAATACGGCGCAGAAATAGTGTACGACTGTATTGATTGGAGTAGTACTACTCTCTTCTCCTCAATGAATTATCGTTTAGTACGTCGCCAGGCAGGTCGTCATTATCACCCCGCGAGAAAGAAAACGCTGGAGAGAGAGAGAGAGAGAGAGAGAGAGAGAGAGAGAGAGAGAGAGAGAGAGAGAGAGAGAGAGAGAGAGAGAGAGAGAGAGAGAGAGTCCCCCTCCTCCCCTCTCACTCCTTCCTCTCTCTTACACTGCCCGCCCGCTCGTCAGATTACGATAAGGTTCGATTCCTTAATGCAATAAAGCACCAAGACCCTCAACCTACTATCGAAACCGACTCCACACAAATACGCACACGAGCGCACACGCACCGTCACCCACTCAACCGAACTTATTTTCAACTTTCTGGCATGATTTCTTTTAAAACGGAAGGACATACGACCGTAAACGATAGATCTTCAGAAAGATAAAATTACATACACAGACAGTTCGTTACCCTATCACCGAAAGTACTCAAACAACTCATTGTCTCAGAAAATATAATTTTCTTTACAAAATAATTTGCGTTAAAGTTTCTTGAACAGTCGATGCAAAAAAGGTGAAATCAATCTCAGTTAATTTAGGACAACCTCGCCACATGCTTACGCACACTGATATCTCACAGAAACAGGACTCGGACGCACGATGCGCATTTCAACGAACTCGAAACAGTATTGCGCGTCGGACTACCCAGAGGGTTGCACGGTGCCTTACGACTGGACCGCGACTAGGCAAACCATTTTCCCTGAAACATCCGGGGTTCCGCTTGCCGCACGCCCTTCTGCACACGCCCCGCCGGGTACCCGGCGCCCCCGCCCCACCTGATACTCGCATCGCCCGGTACCCCATACCGTACCGCGTACCGCCATGTCAACCCTGCCCTTGCCTTCCCATGCTCTTTCCCGCGCTTTCCCTTTACACTGATAAAAAAGGGATTCAACTGGCGTGCACATTTAGGTATTGAACACTACGTTGCACTTTTAGGTGTTCCACTGGAAATTTAGAAACTAAAAAGCGTTTAACAGTAAATTTGAGCATTTAAAAGTGTTGTTAAATTAAACTTAAGGATTAAACGTGCAGTTTTGGACACCATAAAGGGTTCAAATGTACTGTTTAACACTTTTAAGTATGCAAATTTCCAGTCAACACATGAAAGTGTGCAACGGTGTTCACGCCAGTTGCCAGTTCATCAATTTTTTTTATCAGTGTACGAGCAGTGCCTTTCCCTTCCCCTTCCGAGATATCGCTGCCCTGAGCATCCGCCCTACACTCCCTTATCCCAATCTGTGAAGGGCTGGCTTAGGGCAAAGGACATGACAGCGAGAGGCGGGGAGGCCGGGGCAGGCTGCCCTCTGTCCTTGTCCCTCTCGCCCAGCGCCTGTTGCGAAGGGAAAGAAAGAGAGAGAGAAAGAGAGAGAGGGGGGGAGAGAGAGAGATAGAGAGAAGGAGAAAGAGAGCGAGAAAGAGAGATGGGGGGCGAGAGAGAGAGAGAGAGAGAGAGAGAGAGAGAGAGAGAGAGAGAGAGAGAGAGAGAGAGAGAGGGAGAGGGAGAGGGAGAGGGAGGGAGAGGGAGAGAGAGAGAGAGAAAGAAAGAGAGAGAGACTGAGGGTGCGCGCGAGGAGAGAGCAAGACCAGCTTTCACCCCGGGCGGTGCTGCCCTGCCAGGGCCTGGGGCCTGGGCCTGCGGGGAACGCAATCGCTGCGCAACAGGCTGGCTGGGGCTGAACGGAGCCACCCCGCCCCGCCCCGCCCCGCCCCGCCCCGCCCCGCCCCGCCCCGCCCCACCCGAGCCACTTCAGCCCCTCTCGCCTCTCGAAATGAGGACGGGACGGCCGGGGTAACGGTGACGGGACGGTCCTGCTGTGTGGCGGGCTCTCACTCCCTCTCCCTCTGGCAGCGGCGCACCCTCAGCCCGCCCCGCCCCGCCCCGCCCCGCCGGCCGGTCACACCGGCGCGCCCTCCTTTCCCCTCGGCACGCAGGAGAAGGAGAGCGGGACGCACTAGGAGGGGCGTAGCGGTACCGCCGCACTGCCGCTCGCCGAGGAAGCACCAACGCCACGGGGCCGGGCAGGCCGGAGGCAGGGCAGGCCTCTATCGCATCGCGGCGAGGCGAGCGGCCCGCCCCGCCCCGCCCCGCCCCGCCCCACCCCGCCCCATCCCGGGACGGCTAGCAGGGCGGCGTTGACAGCGGCTGGAATTTTCCACCCCAATGATGGGAAATTTCCAATCCCTTTCGAGAAACATCCAGCAGGTGGCGCGCGCGGAGGACTTCGCGCCAATGCGTTTAAGCAAACGACTTCTGAAATAATGGATGAGGAGTGTGTGAAGTCTGACGTAAATTGGTTCCTCAGTTTTTAGTTGAAACACCCTGAGTGATGCGATCTTTACGAAGTCAGAGGACCTAAACTGTCGTCTGACGGCAAAGATAATGTGACCCACACAAATAAAGTATCCTAAGTATTGTTTCAGTGTGCAGCACATCAAAAACACTATACTCTAGGTGATACAGTACGTTTGTGATCGCCGGCAATAATGTGTGCCCTTCCATGTGGGGCTGTTCTGTCGTGACTACGAGACGCAAGTTATTTTATTTTTTCATCGCAGAGAAACACAAATACAACGAGATCAGGGGCCGAGCCGGGACGCCGGGTCGGGCGAGGCAGGCCCACCAACCCCGAGTCGAGCCGACTTCCTCGGAGACTTGAAACGAAACCCGTTTGAGTTGGGGCGGGGTGAGGCAGGGCTAGGCGGGGCGGGGTGGGGTGGGGCGGGGCCAGGGTGTGGCGCAGGGAAGGGCTGCACGACGACGTGAAAGTGAGGCCGGCTGGTCGCGGGGCGAGCTGGGCCAGGCAGCGAGGGGCGGGGCCGGGCGGGGCCCCTGCACCCAGAAAAATGAAAAGCTGCAGTGACTGTCACTGTCACAGGCTTGCCTCGCAGGTATAACCGTAAAATCATGCTTGAGGCAAAAATATATCATATTTTGTAGTTTTTATATGTTTTCTAGCTCAAATTTTGGGTGTGACAATCGCAATTTTTCATTATCTTCACTCTAAACGTCAAGCGACATTTTTGTCCATAATCTGGTGACACCTATGTGCACATCTCAGCAAAGAGATTAATCCGTAATTTGTTTTCTGGACACTTTTTCATTTTGTACGGTACAGCAAACGATGCAAATTTCTCACCACTTTGCTACTAAATTGTAACTTGCAGGTTGTGCATGCACACATATGTCACCAGGAATGGACAAAACTTGTCCCTTGGCCCTTGGAGTAGTATGTCAAGTATGATTTTGTTGTTGTCCGCATAGCTACCAATAAGGTATGGCTGCAACAACTTTTGATTTTTCTGGTTGCGCCCCCTGAGGCGGGCGGGGCGGTCTGGCATGTGTCTCCTCCTCCTCCCCCACCCCCTTCCACCCCACACCAGCCCGCCCCCGCCCCCGCGCGCCCCCGCGCCCCTCTCAACCCCACCGAGGCCCCGGCCCAGCTCAAGCGCCGCTCCCCACCCCCTGACTTCCAAAATTAGAGCGGCCGGCTGGGGCGGAGCAGGCAGGGTGTGTGCTCAGAGGGCTCCCGGGGCCCGGGGGGTTAGGGGAGCAGCAGGGGCGGATCAAGAGTACGACTGGGGGTGAGGATTAAGCGGCGCGCGCCAGCCGCGCCAGCCCCACTGATTCCGAAGATCGCTCTCCTCCATCCCTCCGTCCTCGTTGCACCTACAGCGGTGCCCTATGCTGGCCATGAGTGCGACGAGGACAGAGGTATGAGAGCGGCGGGCACGGCGGCAGGGGCGTGCGAGGATAGCGGCAGCGGCGGCGCTGGCCGGCGGCGGCTGGTGCCACGGCGCACAGGCGCACATAGGCTTCCCGCATCGCGCATCTGTGTTGCGGGCCGTACCGATTGCCTAAATTGCAAGGCGCAACTCTGTGCGAGTTTACTTGCTATCGGGTCGAAAATAAACTTCTGCGAGACTTTCTTTGACGTTTGTAGCCTGGCGGACAACATATTTAACGCTGTCGAATATATTTACTTTCTGGACGAGTTCAATAAAAAAATACGATTTCACCAAATCCTGGTAGACAACGTTTTTTTTTTTAAATAGGGTAAAATTACTGCGGTCCGACACACCTTCATAATTTTCATCTAAAGTAGTTTCGGCGAGTTTTCAGAAAGTGTGAAATTTTGTTCTTGGCTACACCGCCTACACCCAAAGGGTCGTCAACTCCGCTTGACCGTGTACGGAGGAATATGGAATATTACAGGTATTATAGGTAATATTACACCAATTTTACAATGCTGACGTCATAATCCTGGGAAAATGGGTAATATCAACGCAATATTACCTGTAATATGGGTAATATCAAAGTAATATTTGAGGTAATATCATCTCGTGTACGGAGGAATATCGGAGTTGACGACCCTTTGCCTACACCTACTGACAGTTCCCGTCCCTACATGTAGAGCAGTATTTTCAGCTACGCAAATTTCATCTAATAAAAATTATTTGAACTTCGGAAAAGTGTGGAAATCTCCTCTCCACCAAGAAGAGCAAATTAAACAGAATGCAATAGTTCATTAACAGCCTTCCATGACAGTGGGTCGAGTAGATTCTACATTCTACACCGTGATCAAACCGATGAAATATGGACTCACGCTTATAAAAAGGGTCACAAACAATACATCAAAGATTTAATCGATCATTTTATTTTGCTCTGCAATGGAAAGGGTGGTGTGAAAACATGAAAAATTTTTGCGGCAGTAAACCTCCCGAAGGGGGTTGCGGTTCCCGCCGGGCACAGGGCTTTCACTATGCTGGTCATGGTAGGGCTCCATGAGTTCGACGAGGAGGTATGAAAGCGATCTTCGGAATCGCTCGGCAGATATGCAGCCCACCCTGCTCCACAGCGTTTCGGGCTTTGCCTCTTTTTTTTTTCTGGCAGCAGCACTTGGGTGTCCCGCGGCCGCGGCGCCCCAGCCGGGGCTCGGCTCGCGACTCGCCTCGCTAGCGCAGCGCCGGGCCGGGCGCCGGGCAGCGCGCGCGTGTACCCACCTACCTGTACGCCGGCATTAGCGTGCACGACCTTGGGGCTGGGGAAACTAGCGCTCACTATTCGCACATAACAGGTGGTGGCGGGGGGGGGGGGGGGAGGGACACTGCAGCCAGCAGTGCGCTGATGAGACGTGCGCGGGAGAGGGACCGCGGGCGGGGCGCATGGCGCGGTCCGGGCGTCTCCTTGGCATTGCGAGGGAGGCGCACGACAAGCACACACACACACACACTCACACACACAGACACACACAAACTCATTCACACACACACACACCTCACACGGAGGCATGGCAGGCACGTCGAGGAGGCGAGCAGGCAGGGATCGCCTCCGGTCCGCTCCCGCACAAGGCGCTGAAGGTTGTCATTATTTATTTCAAACCTGTTGGTTTGGTCCGGAGCCCCGCGCGCGAGGCGCGCGCATTACCTCTGCTGATACACCTGGGGCCCAGGGGAAATCCACCCGTCCGGACAAACGAGGCGCACCACACAGCAGCGCCTCTCTCTCTCTCTCTCTCTCTCTCTCTCTCTCTCTCTCTCTCTCTCTCACTCACTCACTCACTCACTCACTCATTCACTCGCTCCCCCATCATCGACCAGCGCGGTGATGTAATCGAGAGATGCTTCCGTCCCGCAGTCAGAAGAGAGGAGGAGGAGGGGAGGGAGAGGAGGAAGAGAGAGGGGGGAGGGGGAGGGGGCGCCACGGTGGCGGGCCGCCGGCAGCCGCCAGCGCTGATTGACTTATTGACGGGTGGATCGGATAGACAATCTCCGCGACACGACGGTACGCAGCGCTGTGCCGCGATACGCCACTCTACGCCCTGCTACACCACGAGACGCTGCAACTACGCCATGCTGCGACACGAGACGCCGCGCTACGCCACGATTATACGCAGCCTGACGCCATGCTACGCCACGATACGACGCGCTACGCCTAGCGTTTCGAATCTAAGAAATTTTTCCTAGATAAACCGTGCCTACTAGGCAACATTCGGACACCATTGTGTGGCAGGTTGCCTAGTAGGCAGGGTTTGTCTATGAAAAATTTCCTAGATTCGAAACCCTAGCTACGCCATACGCCATATGCTACCCTATGCTTCGCCGCGCTATACGCCGCGCTATACGCCGCGATACGCCATGCTACGCCATGCTACGCCGCGCTGTAAGCTGCGCTACGCCCTGCTACGCCATTCCTGAAGCTAAAGCTGCTGTATCGCTCTCGTATTACCTCCGTCCTTGTCCCACCTGTGGTGGTGCCGAATGTTAGAATGGCAGGGTCCCATGAGTGCGACAAGGACGGGGTGGATGCTAGAGAGCGATCTTCGGAATCAGATGGCTGGCGCCCGCCCGCAGCCGGCAGGCTGCTGAGCAAACGAGGGGAATACCCCTGGACAAACTCTCATGGCGGGTCAGGTCGCGAGCGCTCCGGCCGCTCCGGCTCCCTCCTTCCTTCCGGCTCCGGCGTGAGCACGCCAGAGCAAAATGGGGTCAAGTTGAAGTAAACGCGCTCCAGTTAACCAAAGGGTCGTCAACTCCGATATTCCTCCGTACACGAGATGATATTACCTCAAATATTACTTTGATATTACCCATATTACAGGTAATATTGCGTTGATATTACCCATTTTCCCAGGATTATGACGTCAGCATTGTAAAATTGGTGTAATATTACCTATAATACCTGTAATATTCCATATTCCTCCGTACACGGTCAAGAGGAGTTGACGTCCCTTTGCAGTTAACCCTATTCTGCGTAATTTCTCGACCTCAACAACGAATAGGGCGAGGGCGGCGGCGGCGATGTTCGAGCACGCACCCAAAAACGCATCAGACTCGTGCGCGCGCCTCTTGACAAGTTTCGAAGCCAAGGAGGGCTTATTGCACCGTCTGGTGGGAGGAGCGCTAGGACGCGGTCAGATCAGGCGGGGGAGGGGGAGAAGGCTCCGCTGCCCGCTGCTTCTTGTTATCTAATCACAAGACATCCCCTGAATTGGCAGGCGAAGCCCCCCCCATCACCCCACTCTCCATCACACACAAACTCACTAGGCACCGCGGCCCCCGGCCCCCCGGCCCCGCGTGCACACGGGGGCTCACGATTGACTCGAGTGTACCCGCGCGAAAGGATCTGTACTTAAACTGTAGTTGAAACTGTACAGGTTGAACTGCATTTTAAAACTGCACTCTGAAATTCATTGGAAGAGTACATAAAAGCGATTTAAAAGTGCAAGCCATAGTGCACTCTGAACTGCGTCCTAGACTGTTGCTGAAACTGTAGTTGAACTGTGTATTGAAAGCGTACTTTTTGTGGACTGTTTGAACTCTAGTTGGAGATTTAGTTTAGATGAAGATTTACAGCAGTCGAAGACTTTAGTGAAATTTATACTTTTTAACTGAGTTGCTCTTACACTGTAACTGTAATTAAAGTATGTCCAATTGTCTATCAGGAACCACAAGTCCGGTATGGTCTTGTAGTACAGTACACACTACGTGAACACTAAAAATAAATTAGCCAAAAATATGAAATTCACTATAACTGTTTCTTTTATGAGATGAAGGGTTACATCTTCACTTATAACTGCTGTCACGCTTGAAAGAAACTGCAATTTCTGAAACACTTCCTAGGCATTCCAGTGACGAAGAAAATACTCCGGGATATCAGAGATTGATTATATATGTCGTCAGGAATCGCGTAACGAAATTTGTTTAAAAGTACTCAGCGTCTTTGCGCTTCGTGAAACACTCGTTCACCGTGAAATCAAAATCTCTATCAAATAAGCTAAAAATCCCAAAACACAATAAAAACGCCTTGATTACATTCTGAGAACAACCGTACTGTTGAGCGTTTTCGAAAAGGACAACAAAAAATGAGTACTTTCACATAGCACTGGAGAGTTGAATGGCTATCGACGTGGGGAAGAGCAAACAGTTAGAAAACAGGGGATCTACAGTGAAACTTAATTGAAACTGTAGTTCAACTGTATTCAAACTGTAGTGGGACTCGTCAGCCGCCAGGTTGGAACCTTGGGCATCACACTAGGTTACTGCAGACCTAGAGCCATGGTGTCGCAGTGGCTCAGTGGTCAACGTCCCGGGCTCCCAACCCCGAGGTCCGAGGTTCAACTCCAGTTAGCATCCAAGGTAAAGTCAACGTTCCGTAAGGTAACTTCCGTCGAATACAATGTTCATTACCAAGGTAAATAGATAGGTAAAGAGGAAGAGGGATGGGCGAATAAAATAAATTAGAATTTTGAATTTTTTCTACCCTTAGAAACTACACTTAAATTGTACTTTACAACTGTAGTTCGGACTGTAGTCGTGAACTCCGAGGTGAACTCTGCCAAACTGTGCAAAACTATAGTTTCAACTGCGAACCTGCGAAATTGATGTAGAAAAACTACAGCTTAGGTACAGTTTTAATACAGTTTTCTGCAGTTAGACTACAGTTTAATTATAGAAAACTCAGAAAAACTCGACTTGAACTGTAGTTGGTGAACTACACTTAAACTGAATATTTATTAGACACCGGACTACTTTTAGAAATATACTTCAGTCTGCAATTAAAGCGCTTCTGAACTTCACATGTAATACATTATAACTGCAGATATGAATGAAGTTAAACTTTGGTTGAAAAGACGAGTCCCAACTACAGATCCTTTCGCGCGGGTAGATCATCGCACCGCCCTGCTGGGGGAGTCACTTCGAAAATTAATTGTACGCAAAAAAAAATCACTTAAAAATAAAAATAATAAAAATAAAATCAAGAGAAAAGGATATACAGTAAATTCCGGTAAATCGAGAAAAAAAAATAACAATAAACCGAAATGCATGCAGAAAAAATTGAGAGATTGGAGTAAAAGATCAAAATTTACCAAACAAGAGAGACATATATTCTTTGAAAAATCAGAATAAAAAAATAAAACAATAAAATCAAAAGTCAAAAAAATCATTTTACACATTCTGTATGAGTGATTCACACTTGGGCTCCTCATGAGCGCATAACATAGAAAGAGGTACGAGTAAAACGACAGGTTCTCTGCTGCACCAGAGAGTGGGGCCGGCCTCCCCAGTCTCCAGTTTCTGCTGCTGCAGCTTCGCGGGGCTCAGTAGCGATTTCCCCCAAAACGTCGTCCTTCGAACACATCCGATTCAATTTTGGTCCCCCCCCAAAAAATGTCGAAGTCGCAGTAGCGTGGGGAGAGCAGGGTTAGAGGGAGAGAGTGTGCGAGAGTTGACTCCCATCCGGGCAGTGACGCAGCACAGGCGTATGGGGCAGTACGACACCAGCCCCGCCCTGAGCTCATGGGCACCCCCCCCCCCCCCCCCCCCCCCTCAAGCCCCGCCCCGCCCGGCAATACTGCTGCGCCTCCCCTCGCTGTACGCCGCGTCGCGCCTCGGCTGTGGAAGTGGTTTCGTCATCCGCCCTACCCTCAGTCCCTCGCCACCGCCCCACCCCACCCCACCCCGCCCCACCCTGTCCCGCCCCGCCCCGCCCGCGTCCTCGGCCCGCCTCCTCACCCGGGACTCGCGGGCGCGGCGCTGCTGCCGCTCCCCGCACCCCCTCCCCTCCCGCCCAGCTCCGCCCCTGCCAGTACACAGTCCATATCAGTTAAGCGCATCCGTTTGTCGCCTCCCCCGCCCCACCCCGCCCCGCCGCGCCCCACCACACTCCCGCCCCTCGCGTCGCTTGACACAGTCCTGGCCGGGGCTCGACGTGGCGGCGGGTGGCCCGCGATTTGGCCCTGCAGCCGCCTGCAGCCGACTGATTCCGCACATCGTTCTCCTATACCTTCTGCCGACTGATTCAGAAGAGCGCTCGTGCCCCCGTCCTTCTCGCACTCATGAGGCCATGCCACCCCCAACATGGGGCTCCGCCATGAGTGCGACAAGGACTGGGGGAAGAGAGCGATCTTCTGAATCAGTCGGCAGTATAGCTCCGTCCTTGTCGCTCGCATGGGACAACCCCCCCTTGCGCGCTGGGCGGAATCAGTCTTCAGCGCAGCAAGCAGCAAGCAAATGAGAGAGCGAGCAGAGAGCGAGAAAGCGAGCGAGAGGGCGAGAGAGCGAGAAAGCAAGCGAGAGGGCGAACGAGAGGAAAGAGAACGCACGACGATGTCGTCAGTGACTGGGCTGGACTCATCACAAACAAATAGGGCAGTTAATAAGGGAGCTGCAGTAGAAGGGGCCGGGGGCGGGGCGGGGCGGGGCGGGGAGAGGGGCTGAAAGGATAAACAGATCTGACGAGCGCGCAGCAAGCACAGCCCCCGGTCCCATGCTGCTCCCAGCACATACACACACACACACACACACACACACACACACACACACACACACACACACACACACATACACATCAAACATGCTGAAAACTAAAAAGGGTTTAACACTTGGAAGAAAAAGACTATGCGAAAAGAGCTCGAGAAAGCTCATTGACTGTGACCACCATGTGGTCACTCTCCACTACTGAGCTACTAATGCGTCGCTGTTCCGAATGAGCAGAGCCATCTCCACTGATCGCGTAGGTTTGAGATTCCCCGCAATGGCTTCCCGCCCGGTCCCGCACCAACCACCACCCTCCACTGGAGCGGCTCGTGTTTTATTTTTTCAGGACCACGACGGTGCTGCCGCCCCCGGGAGCAAAGTCCCCGAGGCGGGGCAGGGCGTGGCGGGGCGCGGCGGGGCGGGGCGGGGCGGAACGGACCTCGGCCAGGCTCTCCACTTGTATGCCGTGCCAGTAGGCCAGCCGACTTATCCCGAAAAGCGCTTTCCTCGCCCTGTCTCTCTCTCACACTCATGAGCTTCATCGTACAGGTACGAGAGAGAGAGAGAGAGAGAGAGAGAGAGAGAGAGAGAGAGAGAGAGAGAGAGAGAGAGAGAGAGCGAGGAGAGCGCTCTTCGGAATAAGTCGGCAGCGTGCGAGTGTGTGAACAGGGCGGTTTGAGAGGCCTGGCCAGTGGAAATGTCCGCGGCCCGAGGCGTCCCCGCCGACGTCCACCTCGCCGGCCAGGCTAGGCCCAGTCCGCCACCGCACCACCGTGACGCAAGGCCGGCGGGGTGGGGTGGGTGGGGTGGGGCGGGGTGGGGTGGAGAGGGGTGGGGTGGGGCGGGGTGGGGTGGGGTGGGGCGGGGCGGGGCGGGGCGGGGCGCGTCAGGCCGCAGGCGCGACCGGGTCGGGCCGGGCCGCAGGCCGAGGCGAGGACTAGAGAAGACCAAGACGAGGAGATAACACGATAAGGAGAAGGCAAAGGCAGAGTCGCATCTTGGCCCCTCCCTTCCCCTCCCTCCCCTCCCCTGCCCGCCCCACCCCGCCCGGGCCAAAAACGCGCTCAGACAAACCTAAGGGACACACAGTGCGCGCGCCGCCGGGGAGACATACGCTAGACAACTAGGCAATGAGTATAACCAAAGTTAAGGGAAGTCTGCGTACTGGGGGCTGGGCGACACCTCGACACAGCATGATATTGCCTGTTTCCCAATGCGCCTCGCGCTACCCGGGCTGCGTAGCGACTACCTATCTGACAACACGGCCGCGCGATACCGATGCGACGGCCGCCACCCCGTCGCTTCTGACAGCAGCACGGAGAGGGGATATTTGATCCAATCGGCCTATAGCTCCTCACAGCAGCGCACACGTAGGAGAGGGCAACTCGAGGGAGAAACAACTCTGAATTTTTGGTGTACACATTTTGATAATTTTCGTGAATTTTCTGAAGTTCCACTTGAATTTTACGTAAATCATTGTGAATTTCCCTGACTTTTCCGATATTATCCTGAATTTCGGGATGACCTCAGAAAATACACGCACATCTGATCCAAATTATTCTCTCTATTACATGATTAAATAGGACTTTTAGTAAATTTTTGTGAATTATTTCGATTTATTCCAAATTATTGGAAATTAACTTGCAACTGCGCAAAATTATCACGATTATTTCAATTAATTTTTTAAAAAATTCAGAAGCAAATTTTGCTCTGCAATTGAAAGGGTGGCGTGAAAACATTGAAAATTTTTGCGGCAGTAAACCTCCCGAAGGAGGTTGCGGTTCCCGCCAGGCACTGGGCTTTTACCCCCTGTGGCAGCCAACTGCTTCGGTGTTCCATGGGAACCGGCGCTTTGCTGACTGCGATCCTATCGCGCAATTCGACAGATTTGATCCCCGTACCACCATTGGCCTACCCCTAGAGGTACGAGCGGTGTCAAGGGCGTTAGACTTCCAGATCCCAGTTTCAGAGGCCTTACCTCAGAGGGGTACGCGGGATTCGAACCCACAACCCCGAGTGCCGACACATAGCCAGAACGGGAAGCGACCCAACGCCCAGAGCCACCGAGCCAACGGCGGTGAGACGTGTTTCATTTCTACTTGACCTGCCCTGGAGCAGCTGCCAAAGGAAATGCCAAGCGCGAAAAATACTTTCCCGAGTGGGAGTCGAACTTCGGACCATTCGATTTAGTGTTGCGCGCTCTACCAACTGAGCCACGACGTTTCGATGACTGTTCAGTGCGACGGGTTCGCGTCGTATTTCCCCTATCCCCATACCCCAGCCTCCAGCCAGGAGGACTAAAAGTCCTCTTTAATCATGTAATTGAGTGAATAATTTGGATCAGATGTGCGTGTATTTTCTGGGGCATCCCCTGAATTTCTTGTGAGTTGTTCTAAACTTTTCTGAATTTTTCTGGATTTTTCTGAATTACGAGCTGTACCATAATTTCATTTCATCCCCCTCGGGGCAAAAAGTAATAACTACTGCTGCATCGCCGCAAAGAAACAACTGTAAATTTTTGTTTCGAATTGTCGTAAAAAGCTGTATCATTTAATTTTTGTTTCGTCTGAAGTGCATGGTGTACGTTTACAATAATACAGGGTCGCTTCGCACCCACGCCAAGCCAGACCAGACCTCGCACCGCAGCGCACCGCCTCGCCGCCCTCGGCTAAAGCCACTCTCCCGGACGAGGACAAGTGGGTGCTGTTCAGCTCCCCCCCCCTCTCCTGCAGCACGGGATGGTCCTGGTCAGCCTGAACAAGGGAGTCTTGTTCCTCGGACGGGGAGCAGCAGGGTGGGACGTTTGACCGCGGGGCGGGGCGCGGCGGGGCGCGGCGGGTAGCGAGCAGCCCAGCAATGTCCCTCCCTCCAATTAGCCACGCAGAGAGAGAGAGAGAGAGAGAGAGAGAGAGAGAGAGAGAGAGAGAGAGAGAGAGAGAGAGAGGCAGAGAGGGTGAATGTGTGGAAGGGTAGCGACTCTGTGTGTGTGTGTGTGTGTGTGTGTGTGTGTGTGTGTGTGTGCGGACGAATGTAACGCATGATAGAGTGACTGATAGTGCGCAGTACAACACTTGTGGATCCAGGGGCAGTCACTCCGCCCCTAACCCAACCCTCCCCTCGCGCTCTCTCCGCTCGGCCTACGAAGATCGCTCTCGAGCACTCTGTCCTTGTCGCACTCGTGGGGCCCTGCCCTCCCCAACATAGGGCGTCGCCATAGGTGCGACGAGGACGGTGAAACGAGAGCGATCTTCTGAATCAGACGGCTCGGCGGGCTTGGCCCGGATGGATTCCCATACCCCCCCCCCCCCCTTCAGCACTTCACGCGTTGTGATTCCCCCTCGGACGCTCAGGTGCACGCCCCCCCCTCCCCTCTACTCCTTTACCCTGGGGAGTAGTGGTGCGGATACGAAGGGGGAAGTGTGAACCCCCTGTTGCTCATTCACAGACCGGTCCGGTCGAGCTTGGCACGGCGGCCTCACTACTATATGCGCGTCAGGTGGTTTTTATTATCCATTCATAAAGCATCCTTTCCCCACGACACACGCACTGGGGAATCCCCAATTACTACATTTCGTTTTCTGAGCAGTGATAAACTAACGATTGCGGGAAAGGGGCATTAACACGACGCAAAGTTATCAGTAGTCGCATCCCCTTTTTTTAGAGGTGTACCGGGAGGGGCGACGGGACGGCGCTGAAGCTACCCCTCTGCATTGTTACCTGGATGGGCCGTTGGGGAGGGCGGGGAGGGGCCGCCGAGGCCGGGCCAGGCCGGGGCCACCGGTGGGGAGTGTCTCGGAGTTTAGGTCAGGGCAGGGCAGGGGTCGGGATCGGGGCCTTTTAGTCGGGGGAGGGGTTTCTCGGACATGTCTCTCTCTCTCACACACACACATATATACATACACGAGGGATGTCCCTCCCCAGAAGCAAGAAGAATAAAATGTTGGAGTCTCCTTAAAAAATAATAAAAACAATAAAAAATAAAATAATGAAAAAAGCAGAGAGGGGGCGGCGAGTGTAGATAGGGGGGGGAAATCACCGGCCGGCACGGCGTGGAGACGAGTCAAGCCGACGCGTTCCACTCCGTAATCACAAACGTTTCCCACCCTCGACTCCAGCAGCGCCACCGACCGCCACCCCATTAACTCCCCCCCCCCCCGTACATTCCACCCCGTGCACCTCCAATGACCATCCCAACGTGATACTTCCTCTCCTCGCCGAGGGCGGGGCGGGGCGGGGCGGGGCGGGGCGGGGGGCGGGGCGGGGGTGCTGGGTGCTCCTTCCCCCGGGTGTTCCAGGCGGGCAGGTTGGCACGCCTCGCCGCCCCAGCCCGGCGGCCCGGCCCTCTCGGCCGGAGGGGTTGGCGGCGCATCCCGGGAAATAAATTATTAATGAAGGCAAGACGCGATGCAACTCAAGAAAAATAACATATGCGAGCGAGCGTTTCGCCCGTTTCTCAAAAGAAAATGAAGCGGTTTGTAGATCACAAGCGAGGGGTCACTATGGCTGATTACCGCAGGTCTGTACACTGAATATGCCAAGTTGCTGACCCCTCGATCACAGGTCCCACTCATTTTCAAACAGTTCGTCTTTTTCTGAGCCTTCGGTCCACCCCCGCCGACCTCACAGTGCTGTGTGAACCAAATACGTAAACGGACCGCCGAGAAAAAGATGGAGAGAGAAGGCGGAAGGTGGTTTTAGAACTCCGATTTCTTTCATTTTACGATCAGTCGCAGTTATATTGCCGCTACCCACCCTCCACTATCAACCGCCGAACCCTAACTCTCCCCCATCGACGACGTCAGCCAGCAACAGGTCCTGGCCCTGGCCCCAAAACGAGCGACGTCACCGTACGAATCTGACAGGGGAGAGGCAGGCCAGTTCATTCACTATCCTTCTTTCCCCTCCCTCCCTCCCTCCTATCTCTGTCTCTCACTTACTTTCTCTCTCTCTCTCTCTCTCTCTCTCTCTCTCTCTCTCTCTCTCTCTCTCTCTCTCGCCCTGCGTCTCTTTCCCTCGCCCGGCAGCGCAGCGTTTTATCGTGAAAGCCCAAAAGGCTTATAACTCGCCCCGCGGAGGCCGTCGCCCTCAGCCTCTTTATCCCAAAGTCAATCCTTTATCCCAGGCTCCGAGTCGAGCCTCCCTCCGCCCCCCGGGCCCGGGCTGGTGGGGAGGGGGACCCTGCTCACTGCACCCCACTCAGACCCGCCCCCACTACCGCCCCGGCCCCCGGCCCCAGCCCCGCCCCCTCCCTTTACGCGCCCTCAGCCCCGTCCCCTTTCTCAAAGGGCCTCTTTGATTCCCGCCGGACGACCCGTGTGTGCCAGCCTGCCCTGCCGTCTGATTCCGAAGATCGCGCTCTTGCGCCTCTCCGTCCTTGTCGCACTCATGGAGCCCTGCCACCTCCAGCATGGGGCACCGCGCCAGGCGCGACAAGGACGGAGGTACGAGAGCGATATTTGGAATCAGTCGGCTGGCCCAGCCCAGTCCCCACCAACACCAACAACGACGCAGGAGGGGCGACTTTTCAACAATAAGCCCCAACCGAACCAGTACTACACTCATAAAGACGAATAAGCCCCAAGCCGAGGGGGAAAGCAGTCTCGAAAATGGTGTACGAGTGATTACGCGATTACGCCCGTTATTACGCATGTTTACTCCTTATTTTCTGTTATTTTGGTTATTTTACTGGATAACATACGTAATAAGGTTATTACAATTGATATTTAATCGATAATAACCCTTAATAATAGGTTATTACGCCTAGATTACACGTGATTACGCAATGATTACGGGCCAGGGTGTACGAGTGATTACGCGAGTGCTTTCCCCCTCGCCCCAAGCGTACGGCGAGCGATCACAACACATGGACTGCATCATGACCACTATGTGGGCACGCATTTAAATAATCATAGCAGGAGAAGATCGAAAACGAGCAGCGAATGCGGCATGACCACTATGTGGTCGTGCCGTTACATCGGCACGCTTGATTTTCCGCCCACAGCCGCTGCCCTGGTACTCGCGCGTGGTACCCGTCGGCGTCCTGGTGGCGCTCTGCACACTCACTTCCCATACCCGCGCGCACCGGAACGAGTATCATAATGAAGCGGAAGTGCAGCGGTGCTGCTGCTGCCCAACACCCCTTCCTCCAATCTGGGCGGGGCGGGGCGGGGCGGGGCGGGAGGGGCGGGGCTGGGCGGGGTGAGGTGAGGTGAGGTGGGGTGGGGTGGGGTGGGGTGGGGTGGGGTGGGGTGGGGTGGGCCAGGCGTGGATCACCAACCCTGACGGCAGGGAGCCGCGCCCTGTAGACCGATTCCGCTGCCGGCACTCGTCGCTCTGTCTCTCTCACTCTCGAGGAGAATACCAGGGGGTGCGAGAATGCTGTCTCTCTCGCACTCGAGCGCCGGCCGGCAGCGAAACCGCTCTGCTGGTCACACGCGGGGCGCGGGCGTGACGCGAGGCTCGGAGGCAGTAGGGTGGCGTCGGAAGGGGTTGGAACCGAGCAGCGGCGGACGCAATCGCAGTGCGTGTAAGCGTGCGAATTTCAATTAGCACACTTGAACACGCGCAAAAGTGTGAGAAAGTGTGAAAAAGTTTACTGAGAATATCACACTCGCACTAGACAATAGATATTGAACACATACCTGCGACGTTCATATATCCGAAGGCTCCTGCAATCGAGGAGGTTCACATAATCAGATAACAGAGGGGACCATGTTTATTTATTTTTTAAAAATAAATAAAAGAAAAATAAGTAAGTACCGCGATGACCGCGACTCCCCGCAGAACACTTGATCTTACTTGAGCGTCATGCACGTTTTCAGCATCAGCATCAAGTTGAAAGTTTCCTTCCGCGAGACTGAATTTCGTCGACAGTATCGCTCTGCAAAGTCTCCGCGCGCTGCTCGCGAATTTCTGCTGTTTTTTCTTATTTCTCCGGTTCTGATTGCGAGGCTGAAGCTCGCGGAGGGCGGCAAATAAGAACTGTAGGCTGATTCCAATGACCGCTCTGCCTCCGTCCTCGTCGCACTCATGGGGCCCCACCATCCCCATCATGGTTCACCGCCATAGGTGCGACGAGGACGGAGGTACGAGAGCGATCTTCGGAATCAGCCTGCCGAGCTGCGCTGCTGCGCGCTGCGCTCAACTCGACCGGGGGAGAAACCAGATCTGACCGTCCGCCCCGCTCCGCACCGCCCCGCTAACCTCCGGGGCGAGCCGGGCAGGGCTGCGCTGCTGACGAATCGAGCATCCAAACTCGCAACTTCCGCACCCGAGTCTGACCACTCGGTCGGCCTCCTCTATTTCTGCCGTCAGGGTTCTTTGATTGTCTCTCGACCGCACCATCTACCCTGCGGCCCCAACCCCATTTGATTGGCTGCAGGTGGCTGCAGGTGTCAGCACAGCAGCCCTCCCCTCCCCTCCCCACCCTCGAGTCCTCCCCGCGCGCCCCGACGAGCTGCCGACTGATTCCGAAGATCGCTCTCGTAATCCCGTCCTTCTCGCACTCATGAGGCCATGCCACCCCCAACATGGGACACCGCCACGAGTGCGACAAGGACTGGGACTGGGGGAAGAGAGCGATCTTCTGAATCAGTCGGCAGCATGATGATTCCTAAGCGCGTCTCGTAGATTCCTCTATCTCTCTCCCTCGCTCCGTCGTAAGGCCGGCCGTGCCCCGCATGAGCGCGACGAGGACAAGGTGAGATGAAAGTACTGTGCGGAATCAACCACTACAGCAGCGCCCTATGAGCTACAGCGGCGAGGGGTCCACTGACCCCTGTCGTGTCACTTTCATTTCCAAATATTTTTCTCTGTATTCTCTCCGCGAGGTTCCATATATCTATACGGTCAGCCTCGGCCGCCGCCCCTCACCCCCGCCGCCGAGGGGGAGGGTCTGCTGCCTGGGCCAGCCGACTTATTCCGAAGACCGCTCTCCCCCGCCCTGTCTCTTTCGCACTCGTGGGCTGCGTCGTATAGGTGCGGGAGAGACAGGTTAGAGGAGAGCGCTCTTCGGAATCAGTCGGCAGGGCGCCCTGCGGGATGCGGGCGGGGCGGGGCGGGGAGGAGCAGGGGGGGGGGACGGGGGGTTCCGCTCCGAGCTGGGCTGGGCCGGCTGGGCCCGGCAGGGCTGCCGTAGTCGCTGGGGTTGCGGGAAGGCGATGCACCTTACAGGTGGATAGCCGATGCCTGTGCTCCTCGCCGGCCTCGGCCGGCCCAGTCCCCCTCTCCTCCCCCACCCCCTCACGCACACGGCAGTTAACGCATCCCCGAGCCTCACCCTTCCCAGACGAGGACGAACCCTCCTCGGCCGTTGCAGTCGCAGAGGCTCGTCCTGCCCCCATGCATTCCTCTCATGGTACGACGCACACCCTCCGCCCTCCGCCCCCGCCCGCCACGCCTGAGGGCAGCAGCAGCAGCAGGAGGAGGAGGAGGAGGAGGAGGAGGAGGAGGGGAGGGAAGACACCTTACCGGTAGGCTAAAAGCCAAAGCAAAGCGATCCGTGCCCTGAGATAGGGTTTCCTCCGCTCCCGTTGCGCTGTCGTCGTGCTCACTCCGGCGCGACGACGCTCGGGGCGGACTTGGGGTGGAGGAGGAGCGAGGTTATGTTTCCAGGTGAAGAGCACACATCTGGGGGGGGAGGAAGAGCCGGGGGGTGGCCTGCAGAAACAGGTGGCGGAGGTGGTCGGGTAGCTTTCTGGTGGAGTGGACAGGGACATGAGGGCAGAGTCAGGCCACCAACCACCTTCCCATGATGTCGTCTCGTACAAACCTCCCCCCACGTTGCGCCTGATGATGGGCAGGCAAAGTTTCCTACCGTCCTTCTCAATATATTATGAATGTTAAAGACATTAAACCCGACCACCTCCGGGACCCGCGTCTGCCTATTTACATGGTGAAACGGGTAGGCGCCGTGACCGCTTCAGGTAGACCACCCGCAACACTGTTACGTGTTTTTATGTCAGACGGCGTGCTCGTGCTCAGGAATCGGGTGACGAGCGAACCTGGACTCTGTCCGCGGTCGTGCTATAAGTCGTGTTGTCATGCCGACGCACGGCCGCGGTCGGGGAGGGGCGGGGCGGGGCGGGGCGGGGCGGGGAGGTAGAAGGGGCGGCGTCCAGACGGTACTGTTTGTTTAAGGTACCCTTGACGGTGATCCCCTTACCTTATGGCGTGGGGCGGCCTGGCCAAGCGGGTGGAGCCGGGCGGGGCGGGGTGGGGTGGGGCGGGGCGGGGCGGGGCGGGGCGGGGCGGGGCGGGGCGGGGCGGGGCGGGGCGATGCGCCGCGTGGCACTGCGTTGTCCTGAAGTGGGTCATTGAGCGCGGCTAGTGAGTGAGAGCTGGCGTGGGTGTTTGTCCGCACTGCGCGCCTCTCCTCCCCAACGCCTGCACCGCCCCGCCCCGCCCCGCCCCGCCAGCCCGGACTCAAGCGCACTGCCGCGTTGGCACAAACACACTTGTTTCGGCATACTGTACACCTCACTGGACAAACGCGCCGCCGCCCCGCCCCGCCCCGCCCCACCCCACCTCGGCCCGGTTCGCGCAGGGTGGCGGCGTGCTTGGCGTGCAGAGGTTTAGGTTTCCTCGCGGCTGCCCCGCCCCGCCCCGCCCCGCCTCGTCAGCATGAGGACGCGTTCTCATTCCGCGAGGCTGAGCTGACCGAGGCGGAGACACGTATACCATCGTGAGTTTCGACTCGAAAAAATTTGCATGCAAGATTTACTCCTGTTAGCGTTTTGATGCCTATGGTAAACAACCGGTCGAAAGCTGGAGATTTTATATCTTCATTTTTTTTCCCAACAACTAGTCGAGGTTTAAGACTTGGCGACAAAAATAAAATACTAATATAAACTAGAGTGCACGATGTGATCATAAAAAAGGTAAAGTCGTCCGACCCCTGGGAAATTCAACCAACAAGAAGTACTACGTGGCGAGCACACTTTTGCGGCTCTTCTATATGTGATGGGGGGTCCTCGACGCCGTGTTTGGCGAGGGGTACAGCGTGCGTGGGAGGATGAAAGATGGATATCGAACGGAAATGAATGTGACCTGCAGAGCGGGAGGGATATGGCGTGCCTTGTATCAGGGCGGGGCGGGGCGGGGCGGGGCGCGGGGGTCACTACAGTGCAGGACCGCCCGGCCCACGCTAGAGCGCAGCGTTGGGGTAACCTTGCCGCAGCCGGGCAAAACCAGACCGTGGGGAGCGCACTGCAGCACCGTGTGTGTGTGTGTGTGTGTGTGTGTGTGTGTGAGAGAGAGAGAGAGAGAGAGAGAGAGAGAGAGAGAGAGAGAGAGAGAGAGAGAGAGAGAGAGAGAGAGAGAGAGAGAGAGAGAGAGAGAAAGAGAGAAAGAGAGAGAGAGAGGGGGGGGGGAAACGAAGTCTCCACCGCGGGCGGTAATGCGAATAACCTTCTCTTTACACAGAAAAGCTCGCTCCAGCCCGCGAGGGGGAGCACATCGTGACATTAGTAATTATTTTGATTTGTGCTGGCGACGATTTTTCGGGCGATGACTTCCGTTAGTGTGGCAGAGAGCGTCCAAAGCGTTGCCAAGCACGCAAGGCATACTGCTCTCGCTCACCACCCACACGCCGGGAATGGCATGATGGCATGGGCACTTCGGCCGCGGTCAGTTCTAGAACGGCTGCGGAGCCGCCCCGCCCCGCCCCGCCCCACCCTGCAGGAGATAAGCGCCGTAGTACCTGCAGGCCAGGCGGGCAGGCCTGCTGCCGGCCAGTACCGCCCGCAGGGCACGCCCTCGCCCCGCCCCGCTGGTGCATCCATAGCACCGCGACGCCACTCTGTGTCGTCGTAGCAGCGGCGGCAAGGCGTCGCACTCGTCGCACTCCCCGCAGCGAAAGGCCTATCGCATCGGCCGTGGCGGCGCCCGGCCCGGCTGAGCTGTGCGAGGGGGCGGGGGGAGGGGGCATCACTCACACGAAATGTGTAGCATAAATTTTTGATAATTTTTGATTTTTTTGAATTTTGATTTTGATTTTACTTTTGATTTTCAAGAGAATAAAGAAATTGTCCGTAACTCTTACAAAAATTTTGTTTTGTTTCTCGTTTTGTTTTCGTTTTTCTCAGTTTTTGGGTCATTTGTTCCCGATTTTTCGGATTTTTTTTTATTGTCTACTTTGTTTTATTGTGATTTTTTAAAAACTTTTTAAATGATTTTTTGGGGTCTGTACAATAATTTTTCGAAGTGATGCCCCCTCGGAGCTGTGCGCCGCCGCCGAGTGCTCGCTTGGCGGGGCGGGGCGGGGTGGGGGACGGGGAGGGGCGGTCGCCACGCCGGGGCGCCGTCCTGCGAGCTGCAGGGTGACTCCGAACAACGTTTCATGGTTTCATAGGGCCTTCTTTCTTGCTCCGTACGGCCGTGCCCCCCCATGAGAGCGACAAAGACCAAGAGACAAAACTATCACTGTTAAAAAAAAAATTGGAGAGATTTTACAGAAAAAGTTTTGGAGTAGTAGTTGCCAGACATTTTCTGTAAATAATTACCATAGTCTTTAAAATTACAGAAACATGTAAAAGTTAATCCTGCAAATACATGGAAAAATATTTCGACAAATTACCCGGAAAAATATTGACAGACTTTTACTTGTAATATCTGTAAAGAGAAGGATCACCGAAACCAATAAATTTATGGATGGGCATATGCTTGCTGACTAATCCACCCTCCTGATTCAACTTCTTCCTTCGGGGGAAAGTGTCTTTGCTCTGGGTGGTATCGAACCCTGGTGGTATCGAACCCAGGTTGCAGAGCAGATGCCTTAACCACTGCACTACTGTGCAGAATCACCATAACTGTTCGTGCTCGACTTTAGAGATCCGTCATGCCCCACCCCCCACCCCCACCCCCGCACAAAGACATAACGTGATGATAAGTAATGTCCTTCTATTACTACTGGATGACCGACACGGCAAGCTCGAATTCAGTATAACTGTGAAACTAACGGCTGCTGAATTACGATACAATCGACAGCACAGCAGCTCTGAGTTTGTTTCCTGCACCATGCAATGCTGAAACGTTCAGAAAACAAACAAATAAAAAAGAAGGTTCCCGGTTCCCGTCACCAAAACCCTCATTGTTTTACAAAGAATTTTGTGCTGTCGTCTTGATACAAAGAAAAAAATATTTGTAATTCAAAGTCAGATCTTTGTAATTCAAAGATTTTTTTTTGTAATACAAGGAAATTTCCTGTATCCTACAACAGCAATAAATTCTCTGTAATACAAGGGGTCTATACAAAGAAATTCATTGTAAAAAGTTTCGAGTGTATGTACGGACTTAAACCTGACGCCGACAATTACGATTTTCGGCTGCAATAACAGCGTGTTTTTTTTTGTTTTTTTTTTTTGACAAGCACCCTTCCCCTCTGCTCACCCTCTCCCCTCCTCCCACACTGCTGGCTGGCGTGTCCCCAAGACATTGCTCTTTCACTTTATCGGAGTGACACGACTCGAGTCCAGCACCCCGCCCCGTATGCAGCATATATAGCGGGTGCGGGGCTGGTGCGGGGCTGGTGCGGGCAGCAGTGGCAGCCACGTGGTGGTGGTGGTAGCGCCACGCGCGGCCCCGCCCCGCCCCGCCCCGCCCCGCCCCGCCCCGCCCCGCCCCGCCCCGCCCCGCCCCGCCCCGCCCCGCCAGGCACATGCGGGCGAGGGTGTTCCGCCCGGGTGTACCGCCCCACGCATCCAAGTCACCGGGGAAGTCAACCCCCTCGGCCCATGCGGGTAGTACAGGGTCACGCTCCGACCTCCTCCACGCCACGCCAACTACTGCCCTGCTGCGCTGTTCTTCCCGCGCCGTGCGGGGAGGCACTTCCGCGCACAGACATTCGGAATAATTGAGGAGAAAACAACTCTAAAATTTTTGTACACCTCATCATTCAGAAAACTTCAGGCATCTTCAGAAAATTTCAGAAAAAAAATTACAAAAATTTCGAAAAGTTTATAAAAATGTATAAAACAGTAGGTACAATAATTCAAGAAAAACTTCACCAAAAATCAATAACAAGTCACGAATTTATACACCAAAATTCAGAGTTGTTTCCCCCTCGAGAATAATTCGTAACTCTCCACCACCGACCAATTCACATTAATTTACATGTCTGCCCTGCACTGTGCACGCAAGACTTGCAAGGCATCTAGAGTTCAGCCGAGGCCGTGCGGCGTGCACCCTATAGTGTTGAGCGCCTGCGGAAGACCGTGTTTCTAAACTTCTACGAAGCAATAACGGACACTAAAGTACATTTATCGCGGCGACGGCCTCCGATAGGGGTGGCGGCCTCCACCTGTGACGCCGCATAGAGGCTCAGGGGGACCTGGCCGTTTAGCACCGCCTTGTAAATCGCCTCCGCAGCGCCGCTCAACGGGATGCGTGGTGCGCGAGAGGGGCGGGGCGGGGCGGGGCGGGGTGGGGAAGGTATGGGGACGGGGTGGGGCGGGCGTTGTAAAACGGATCAGGACATCTAAAAGTCAAAAGATGCAAGACAGGCGCACTGCAGCGCAACGCAGGCCGCCGGCAGGCATGGGACCTAGGCGCGCACGGCCTCCGCCTCGGCCTCCACCACCTCGCCCGCAGCAGCGCGGCGCAGGCCGCAGGCAGGCATGGGACCTAGGCGCGCACGGCCTCCGCCTCGGCCTCCGCCACCTTGCCCGCAGCAGCGCGGCGCAGGCCGCAGGCAGGCATGGGACCTAGGCGCGCACGGCCTCCGCCTCGGCCTCCGCCACCTTGCCCGCAGCAGCGCGGCGCAGGCCGCAGGCAGGCATGGGACCTAGGCGCGCACGGCCTCCGCCTCGGCCTCCGCCACCTTGCCCGCAGCAGCGCAACGCAGGCCGCAGGCAGGCATGGGACCTAGGCGCGCACGGCCTCCGCCTCGGCCTCCGCCACCTTGCCCGCAGCAGCGCGGCGCAGGCCGCAGGCAGGCATGGGACCTAGGCGCGCACGGCCTCCGCCTCGGCCTCCGCCACCTTGCCCGCAGCAGCGCGGCGCAGGCCGCAGGCAGGCATGGGACCTAGGCGCGCACGGCCTCCGCCACCTTGCCCGCAGCAGCGCGGCGCAGGCCGCAGGCAGGCATGGGACCTAGGCGCGCACGGCCTCCGCCTCGGCCTCCGCCACCTTGCCCGCAGCAGCGCGGCGCAGGCCGCAGGCAGGCATGGGACCTAGGCGCGCACGGCCTCCGCCACCTTGCCCACAGCAGCGCGGCGCAGGCCGCAGGCAGGCATGGGACCTAGGCGCGCACGGCCTCCGCCTCGGCCTCCTCCACCTTGCCCGCAGCAGCGCGGCGCAGGCCGCAGGCAGGCATGGGACCTAGGCGCGCACGGCCTCCGCCTCGGCCTCCGCCACCTTGCCCGCAGCGGCGCGGCGGGGTGATTCCGCACAGTGGTTTCCTATCTCTCTGCGTCCTAGTCGTACTCATGGGGCTCGGCTATGAGGAGCAAGAGAGAGAGGACACTATACTCCATGATGTTCGCACCAGCGCGAGGCTCGGGGGCTGAGCAGGGCGGGGTGTGGCGGGGTGTGGCGGGGTGTGGCGGGGAGCGGAGGGGCGGCGCTCAGGTAGCGTTGCCGCCGAGCGATGGCTCGTGCATGATACACACATACACCATCACGCACGCACGCTCAAAGGCTGACTGATGCTGTGGCTGCTTCTCCAGTGTGTTCGGATGGGCACGCGGCGAGGAGGCGGGAGAGGAGGAGGAGGATGGGGGGGAGGGCTTAAACTGCCGTCACCTACCTCGCGTGGTGGTGGCCAGCCGTCTGATTCCGAAGATCGCTCTCGCGCCTGCTCCGTCCCTGTCGCACTCATGGGGCTCTGCCTCCCTCAACATGGGGCAACGCCATAGGTGCGACAAGGACGGAGTTACCAGGGCGATCATCGGAATCAGGCGGCTGCCAGCAGCTCGCGGGCCTCGCGGGCCGAGCGAGCGCACCGCGGCGCGGCCGTGACCTGTCTGCGGGGTGGGGGGGTAAGGGGGGGGGGTACTGTTGTGCCCTGGCTGGAGGCTGCGCCGCGACTGTCCGCTCAGCCGAGGCCTCGCGTCCGGCCGCGCCTGCATTCCGCCAGGCTTGCACTTTTAGCCACTGCGTCCGTCGGTCTGTCTGAGCCTCGCACTGGACCCCATAACATCCGCGGAGCCCAAAAAAATTGACGTCCTCGTCATTTGAAAACATAAAAAAATAATAAATCTTAACGAGATTTCGACCCAGACAGAACAAAGGCAGACGTCTAAAAGCTAACTATTTTAGCCAAATTAAAGATTTGAAACCAATGAAAAAAAAACTGAAGACATTGGGATTATTCTATTTTTTCAAAGGTAAGTTTTGAAATGAAATGTAATGGTGAGTTCGGGAACCTATATCCTAAAACTCTTGATGCTCTTAACTCCTTGCAGATCAGATTGGGGATAGGGCTATAAAAACATTATTGCCAAATAAGTCAAAAAATAAGATAAATGCAAAAGCAAGTCAAAACAAACAAATTGAAAACAAAATCACAAAATTGCATGAAGAATTTCTTAACACAAAGTTCCTTTTGGAAAATTGCAAAAGTCTCAAAACGAAATTGCCACAACTACAGTAAACACATTCAAAATAAATTGCCAAAGTATATCAAAATAAATTCAAAATAGTCGTGCCAAAGTTGTACATTGGTATCAGAATATCACAGTATCAAAATATCAGGAATAAATCTTCCAGAACAAGACCAAAATGTATTAAAATTCGCCAAAAAGAGATGTAGTAGTCCAATATTCCAAATATGGTGAAACACTTAAAACGAGTTTTAGTTGCGAAACATGCACACAAACACGTTGCTCAGTTCATTGCACTTTTCAGTGGCTCACTTTTTAAAACTTTTCACTATAATTTTCACTGACCGACACATGACAACGGTCGGGTGCCATATTTCTCACACTTCACTTTTCTTGATGTCGAGAGTGTCTTTCCTGCCAGGACTTCTGATTACCATGCGCTCCTGCGCTTGGTTACCGGTGGTAAGAAACAACACGCACAGCAGCCTGGATGTGTACTGAAACTGCTGAATAGGCACCAGCTGATCTCGGGGCACGGCATAATGACGCCTCCTGGCCATCACTCCGGTTTAGTGCCATTAGGAATTTCTCGACATCACAATTTGACATCGTGGACATCATGGACATCGTGGACGTCATGCACATATCATGGACATCATGGACGTATATGGCATTTTGGTCATTATTCTCTGAAAAACTTGAACAGGCATTAGTGACATCCTGATAATTACGCTTTGAATGCTTAAGTAGTTTTACGTCGGACAATAAATCTTAATTTCTTTATCAACTAATCAAAACAGTTATTTCTTTAACATTCACTTTCTCAAAACAGTTATTTCTTTAACTTTCACTTTCTTTCTCAAAATTAACATAAAGTTAGTAATTACTTTTACGTACCGACGGAGTCAACGACGAGCACACCAGCCAGGCAGGTTCTTCATTTCATTTCAATTTTCAGAGACACTTTGACAACCTAATTAACATTTTATACAACACCCATTGTACAGCAAATCCAAGTTTCAAAATTTTAGCAATAATTCAAAATTGCAAAACAAAATTCTTCAAAATTGCCAGTGACAGAGAAAGGCACAATAAAACAAAAAAAAATCAAGTCTGAATCTCATCAAAACTTTTTCAAATCCAATCTCAATAATCAGAAAGTGTCACAATTCAATCTCTACTTCCAAAGAAATACTTAAAGCTAACTTACTCGGCCCTTAAAACCAACACTTATATGCTAATAATCCTTATTCTTCTCATTTCTCAATATCAATATTCTCATTATTCTTATTTCTCAATATCAATATTCTCATTATTCTCATTTCTCAATACTCATTAATATCAATCTATTCTCATTGTCATCAACCATTAATCAGTATCGAAGCTAATTCTTAAAATAAATTGTTCCACGGGCCTTCACAAATATTCGATAAGAAAAATTATTCACCATTCTGATTCTCAAAATTCTTTTCAAAATATTACAAGTTATGAGATTTTTACAACTGTCTTTATTTTAAAGAATGAAACCTTTCGTTGCGTACCCAGCAACAAGGCACAATACTTAGCATAAGGCATGACCATCTCCAGCACTTAAGTCCTGCAGCCTTCAGCTAGGACAAGATGGCCGCGCCCATGAACTTTTCTCTGTCACATGACTTCCGATTAAGATGGCCGCGTCCATGAACTAGACTGACCATCCGGTCAACGCAACCCTTCCGGTGCGTGCATTTCCGAAACATGGCTGATAACCACAAATGTGCTTGGCGCCATCTTGAAATTTTAAGAAAGCATCATTTTTGCGTTTCAAAATTGACTGATAATCAAAAGTAGCATTTAGAAATGATCGGAAAATCTTAATTCATAAATGGAATGAAAAGGAAATGCTAGTAGCGAAAAAGAAATCTTTTAATTAGCTATCAGCAAAAGCACATGGCCCGATTGAAACAAAACTTAAAATTTAGAGGAAAACAAGAAAATTTTCGGTGGTTCACAACAAATTTCTGCCACGGAACGAGCCAAGGGTTCGTCCGGCCGCATGCACCAATGTTTTAGTAACGAAATGATGGTGTTGCTTGTGTTGCGTTTAGGTTGTGTGGCTGGGGCTGAGTAGCACTCTAGTTATATTATTCTTTTAGTCTTGTTTATTGGGTCTATCCGCCAAATACCCATATTGCCCTATCTCAGCCACTGATCTGCTGTACATTACTATGGGTGCCTAAAGGGGTTCATTACTAATTGTTACATTACCGAAACACAAGTTAATCCTTTGATGTGTGCCCTGGCTGGAGGCTGCGTCGCAGCGGCAGCATTTGAAAGGCGCCCCGCTTCGCGCCACCGGACAAGGCACCGCGCATAGGTCGAGACTATAATCGCTGACTAAGGGATTCACCCCGCCTATGCGTCCAGCCGCAGGTCTAGGCCGGAAGGGCCGAGGCGCGGGACCGAGTAGTCAGTCGCCCAGAGAGCGCGGGTAGGTGTGGAGTAACATTGTAGAGCGGAATACAGTCCCCAATATAGTAGTGAATAATTTACCCAATCAGTACTCTTTACTTGATACCGAACCCGTAACATCACAACCACAACATTGGTGCATCGGCCGGGGTCAAGTTTGGAGTTCTGATCGGGTTTTTTCCCCGGTTTCTCTTCGGTTTGAGCAACACGTGTTCGATCCCCGCAAGTGTTGGTTTTGAAATCAGTGAAATTTTGGACAATCGGCGGCTTGATTCCAAAAATATAGTGAACTAAAAATCGATATAATCGTGTGAAGGACTGTGAAAATTTAACTGGTGAAAAATAGTGAAGGATTAACGAGAGAACTTTGGATTACCGAGAGCAGGAGAAACGTGGGACCTCGTGGAAAGGTAGGTACATCAGCTCCACCAGTGCCTACGCTTTGCTTTGCCCCATGACCCGTCAAAAATAATGTACAGTGACCCGTTAGAAACAATAATAGATTTTTTTCCAAAACCATCAGACGGACCGGCAATTGTAATAGGGAACGCAAAAAACTGGGAAAGGGCAGACGCGAAGTCCATTTCCGAACAATTGATTAATGCAGCAGCTTCACTTCCTTTAGCTATAATTCCTGAAATAACAACTGGGCTTAAAATACCGGAGTATCCACAAATATTAAGAACAGAAGTACGGAAATCGTGTGATCTCCCTAACATTTTAATATTGGCAAGGGAAGGCGAAATTCAGAATTATAAATATAGCGATTGCTTGTTATCAATTAATAAATTTATTTCATTCTTATTAAAACTAAAAAAAGAAACAGGTGAAACTAAAATTCTAGAAAATATAGAAACCCTTTTACTGTGCACAGCTTTAGCAGTTAGATACAGGGAAGAAAACAAACACAAAATGAGTGCTTTCAAAAACTTACCTCTGTCCCTTCAACCCACAGTACCCCCATTCGATGAGTATGCTGTTAAAACCTGGTTCCAGAAATTTAAGGAAACTTATGAAAGGTATGGTGTTGACGAAAAAGACCTACATTCCTTGTTGGAAAATTTTCTCCCTCCGTTTACCAGGGGTATGCATGACGATCTGAAAAGTAAAGCATGGAAAGATTATGTAGAAATAATGGCGGACGCCTTCCAGTCAGACAACTCCATGACTGCAGTTTTAGACAGGCTGGGTAAAATGGCACAGAAATCAGGTGAAACTTATAAGGCTTTTGCACACAGAGTGTATAATGAATCAAGGCGAGCTAACCCTCCCTTACCAGAGGAAGAGGTCACAAGAATTATGTTAAAAATTCTACCACCTTCTGTAGCCACTTTAATGATTGGTAAAAATTGTAAGACAGTGGCTGATTTTATAAATCAATTAGAACGAAGTATTATAGAAAGAAATATAGTCAGTAATGCATCAGAAAACGCTGCATCAGCAAATGCAGTAAGTCTTAATGAAATAACTGACATGTTTGGGAAATTGCTTAAAAAGCAGGAAAATACAGAAAACAAAATTTTGGCACTGTTAAATGGAAAAGAGGGAACTGATAAGGAGGATGAGGAAAAGGAAGAGGATATAGAGACAAAAATCAGTAAAGGGATTTATCTTGCTCTTGGAAATTACAACAAAAGAGGAGGATTTCATAATGGAGGGGGTCGGGGAGGCTACGTAAGAGGAAACGCCTCTTACCGGGGAAGATTTTTCTACCCTCAAGCGAACAACTCTAACAGGCAACCTCAATACAATCAAAATTTCAACAATGGGCAGCAAAATAGACAAACTTTTGGAGTTAGGGGGAAAAATAATTATTACGATAGGAAAAATTCTGTCTACGGCCCACGTGGAGGAGGCTACCAAAATTCTAAAAGTTTCAATAGAAATGGTAGTCAAGGTGACAGACCATCAAAGCGCTGCTTTCGCTGTGGGGGGTATGACCACTTCATTGCAGCATGTAATCTGAATGAAAATTTTCAGAAGTAAGTCAACAGCAAAACAAAGAAACAACTCTGGAAAACAATAATTTTAAGGAAATTAATGTTAATAGAAATAATTTTGAATTAGTAGAGATGCCTAAAGATGGCTCATGTTTCTACCATGCTCTGTCCTTCGGGCTGTATGGTACAACTAAATGGGCAGACTTACTTAGGCAAAATATTGCTGATCACATTAAGTTCAATTGGGATAATTATAAGAATTTCATTTTTGATAGTGATAAGTCTAGATATCATAAGTTGCATGCTAGAAGTGAGGAAATGGCAACGGGTGTTCAGATGCAAGCAGCAGCTGATGCCCTTCATATAGCCATAAGAATAAAGAAAGGTACTGAAATGATTGATTTAAAAAATAGTTCTGGTAGAACTAATAAGGTAGTATGGATGCTGTTCAGAGGTCCGATAGACTCGGGACATTTTGACGCACTAATACCAAAAGAGACTTTAGGTGCATTATTAAAAGAAAATACTGGTAATTCAGTTGGGGGGCGGAACGCGGACCATCGTCTCCCTGCTGTGGCAGAGCAGGGAGCCGTGGGAACGCAAGAGCAGGCGGCCGTGCGCGAGAAGGCGGCCGGGCGAGAGGGCGTTAGCCGCTCGCCGGCCGGCAGTGAGAGACACATGACACCGAATACTACCGCAGCAGGCGCGGTCGGCGCGGCCAACTCGCGAGCAATCAGGGACCGACCAAAAATGACGCGCGAGGGACCGTCATTCGGCGAGCGCGTAAAAACCGGCAGAGTCCGCTTTGAAGAACAAATGAAGAAAACAGCTAACCCTCAGGTAAGTAAGATGAATTTTCAACTAACCGATATAATGCAGCAGGTAGACTGTGCCGCTCATCAACCCCATGGACCAGAACTGCTCTTCGATTTTGAAATGTTTAAGAAAGAAGATCACTTTCCAGTGAAAGTAAAGGTAAATGGGGTAAAACTAATAGGTTTCATAGACACAAATGCACCTATTTCTGTTCTGTCAGATGAGAACTCAGTATTCATCCAAAAATGTGAGATAGAAAAGGGTAGAATACTTATGAAAGGGGAAACCCTACCAATATCTGGAATTTTTAACCCAGAAATAGAATTGTCCAATAAAGTGAAAACTACTTTGCCTGTATTCACTACTGCTCGAGAACTAGGAGTAGACTTAATTTTAGGTCAAAATTTTCTGAAAATATTTCAAGGAGAATATGCTCCTTCTGATAATGCATATTTTTTTAAACAAAATGGGTCTATTTTAATTAAACACCCTGTGCAAAATTTAAAGCGAAGAGAATGGGAATTTCTAATTTTAAATATATCTCAAGAAAGAATTGGCAAACTGTTCAAAATAAATATTCAAATAGATGGGTTAGACTTAATAGCAGCAATCGATTCAGGGGCAGTTAAAACAATCATGAATACTGATTTCTGTACTGACAAACACGCCTTAGAACCAGCAAAAATCAAACTGCGTACAGCAAACAACACTGAACTCAAAGTAGATGGAATCTATAGGCCAGTATTAAAAATTGAAAATGCAATCATGAATCACCCAATTATTTGTGCAAATTTACCAACAACAATTGACATATTGATTGGTAATGACTTCCTAGAAAAATACAACGCTAATATTTCTTATGAAAAAAATACAGCTTCATTTAAAATAAATGGAACAACAGTCACAACTAAAAGAATGCATGAGAATTGTGAAAAAGGGAATAAAGCTAGAAATTTTGAAAATGACAACTATGAAAGAGTTGATAGAGAACAGAGAGACTTACCCCTGTACAGCGTGGAAGATGTTATAATTCCCCCGGAGTCTTATGGTATGGTTAAGTCAGAAATTGAACCTAACATCCTACCTGCAATACTAACTCCAGAGTTAATAATGGAAAATCCTCAAGTAACTAGTATCGAGTGTTTTCTGTTGGATGAACTGCTAATTCCAATATTCAATTGCACTTCTGAACCATTTTTCATAAGTACAGGTACCAGACTTGGATTTGTGGAACCTGACAATCAAAACATTGCTTCGAATAAAATCGTAGAAACAAATTTGGCTGAAATTTCTTATGCCACCAACAACAATTTCATAAAAATTGACGAAATTCATTTTGAAAATTTAGAATGCAACTTAATTGATAAAGGACAAGTAACTTCATTACCATCGCTTGATAATGCAGACCTAACAGAACAGCAAAAGAGTGAAGTTAGGACTCTCTGTGAGAATTATTCTGATGTGTTCAGTGAGGCGATGAAGCCCAATGCAACTATTCCGGATGTAGTGGGTCACCTAGAAAAGAAAAATGATGCATCAATATTCCGTCGTCAATGGCCATTAAGTGCAAAACAAAAATTAATAGCAAAGGAAGAAATAGGAAAATTCTTAAAATTAGGAATAGTAGAGGAGGGCCCAACGCTTGTAAATTTACCATTCTTTGTTATTGAGAAAAGGGATTCAACAAAGGAAAACCCAAAAGGTAGACTTTTGTATGATTCACGGTTATTAAACAAAGCACTAGTAAAACCAGTGTACAAATCCTATACTATACAAGATGTTTTGTCGTACTGTTCAGACAAGGCCCTACTTTGTACTATGGATGTTGTAAATTATTTCTTTACTATTAAGATGTCAGAGGAATCTAGGTTGCTGCTGGGATTTACATTTGAAAATAAATCTCTCAGATGGGCCCGTTTGCCTCAAGGATGTTCTCACTCCCCAAAGATTGCCCAAATAGCAATGTCAATTGTGCTTCGTAACCTTCCAGCAATCTATTTCATGGATGACATTTTGATAGGAGGTACCAGCTATAAATCATTGTTAGCACTGTTTGAACAAACTTTAATCAGAATGCGGCGGAATAATCTCTGCCTTAACCCTAAGAAAGCTATTCTCTTCCAGAAGACTGTACCTGCACTTGGTTTAATTATTACTGCTGGCGAATGTGTCAAACCTGACCCTAAGAGGTTCAAACCACTTTTAGCTCTTAAAAACCCTAAGAATTGTGCACAACTGAAATCAGTTATCTGTTTCTTTTCCTACCATAGAAGGTACTTAAAAGATTTTGGAGCTAGAATGCAAAAGTACCATGATATGACCAATGAGAAAATACCATTTAAATGGACGGAAGACGATGCTTTGGAAATAGAAAATATGTACAATTACCTGTTAAATAATGCAGTGCTTGCACTTTTCGATGAAACTCTACCAACTAAACTTCATGTAGATGCCAGTAATGTAAGTGTTGGGGCAATGTTGACTCAGAAGCGTAGAAATAAATTCTTAACAATTGGTTATTTCTCTGCTCCTATACTGAAATCAAAATTAACTTGGTCAAGTTTCCATAAAGAATGTTTAGGTTTATACCAAAGTGTCAAATACTTTGAAAATGAACTTAGATTGTTAGAAAAGTTTACAGTGGTAAGTGACTGTACAAGTCTCAAATACTTACTTGCGACAGATTCCCCAAGAGCACCATTAGATAAGTTCATTAGTTACCTCTCACAATTTGAATTTGATTTCGAGTTTGTACCAAGTGAGAAAAATAAAATTCCTGATTCTTTGTCCCGTCTGGACCCTCCTTCAGAAAATGACCCTTCAATTCAAATTCCAGACCATCTTGTAACAAAATTAAATGTTTCGCCTGTAGCCACAGCAGAAGATAAATTAATTAATAATAGAAAATCAGAAATAAACAATGATGAATTGCCTATTTTTACCTTACCTGATGCTGTAAATGGAAATGTAGATTTGTTTGTGAACGATTGGGCACCTATAACCTCATTTCGAGGCCCTTTCGAATTTCTTTCCAATTTTTATCCAGTAAAAATCTTCCACAAGGCCAAAGACTGGCCGTCGGTAGAACATGCGTTCCAGGCAGAAAAAGCAGTACATCTTTCAGATCAAGAAATGATTAGGAAAGCATGCACTCCAAAAGTAGCAAAATTTCTGGGGAAATGTGTAGAACTTAGGCCTGATTGGGAAGAAATAAAATTATCAGTAATGCTAGATCTATTGCTAAATAAATTTGCCGAAAATACTCAACTGGAATCGCAGCTATTGCAAACAGGGAATAGGCACATTGTTGAAGAAAATCTTTGGCATGATAACTTCTGGGGAGTTTGTGTTTGTGAATCACACAAAGGAAAGTTTGGCCAAAACATGTTGGGACGCCTCTTGTGTATGATTAGATCTTTTAAACAAAATAATTATGGCATTATGCCTAATTATGACGACAGGCAGAACATGATTCTAGGTGTAACGACACGGTCAAAAGCTAAAAACTTAGACGATGACTTAAATATACAATCGTCTTCTGAAACTAAAGACGATACTAGAAGTGCTGCTTCAAAAGGCAGCAGCGTACTCAAACAAGGCGGTATGGGCCGATCGGCAGACGGCAGAGACATAGCATTCAGGAGATCGCTCCCGGGTGAACAGGTGGCTACTTCGCCTGCAGTAGCAGACGATGAGAAAAACGTCAACGAAAGTCTGAACGACTGGAGAAAAATCTTGCTGGAGAAAAATCCAAACATCCCTATGATTACTAAGTTTTCTGGAGAAAACTATTTTCTTTCTCCTCTTTTCCCAAATAAAATAAAGTTAGATAACTGTGAATATCTGTCGCTGCAAGACGCATTAGAATCAAAAAGATTGTTCACACCACTAGAGCTTTCAAGTAAAAAATCAAATCCCCTCATTACTAATCTAAGGTTAAAATCAAATCCCAACGAAATTGAAAAGGAAGAACAATACCTTGAAAATTGCCTCAAGGAGAAGTTTCAAGACCCAGAACTAAAAGAAAAATTGCTTGTGACCGACAATAAATTATTGATCTTTGAAAACACATTATGCCAAAATGAATTAGGCGTTTGTGTTTGTGACTCATGCACTCATAATAATGTAGACTGTAAAAATAAGCTAGGATTAATGTTGATGTCAATTAGAAATAAGTTGCATAATGAAAAGCTTGAAAATGAACAAAGAGAGAATAAAATACCCAATTTAAAGAAATTTATCAAACTACAAAGAGGAGACAGTGATTGCTTAAAAATCCTACAAACGTTTGATGAAAATGGGTACCCAAAAAGCACAGCGGAAAGAGTAAAGAATATCCCTAAATACAAAATCAAAAATGGTCTATTAGTTACTAATACAAGTCCGCCGAGAACTGTTGTGCCTCAAAAGATTATTCCAACTATATTGGAGAATTTTCATGATATTGTGGGACATAGTGGGAAAAAAGTCCTGTCAATGGCATTACGAAAGTATTATTTCTTTAAAAACTTGGACGATAAGGTGGCAGAATATGTTAGGAGTTGTAGTAAGTGTCAAGAATACAAAACTAAAAATGTTAAGTTAGGAATGTTAGGAAGTAGAGTATCGGGTAATGTTTTCCAGAGTTTAGCTGTTGACTTTTGTTTCATAACTAGTAATAAGGCCAAGTACAAACAGTGCTTGGTAATAGCTGACAATTTTTCAAACTTAGTTCATTTGTACCCATGTGTGAAAGGTACACACTTAGAATTGCGGGATAGTCTGCAAAAATACTTCACTTTGTACGGTTTGCCAAGATATGTCCATATAGATGCTGGCGCTCAGAGCAAAGCAATTGAATTTAAGAATTTCCTAGAAAAATTAGGCATTAAATTAATCATTAGTCCAAGTTCAGCCCATTTTTCTAATGGCAGAGCGGAAAGCCAGATCAAACGACTGGTTTCTGCACTAAGGTTTTTAATTGACAATAAGCAGTCTAGACTTAAAATATGGCATACTTACCTTCCTTTAATACAATTCTACATGAACAATTGCCCACAAACTAAGACGGGTGGTTACAGTGCTAATGAAATTGTTTTTGGTAGGGATTTTGACACACCCATCACAATAAAATCAACATTACCACAAACAAGTTCCCTAAACAAGAGGATAGAGACACTAGAAATGATTCGGAGAGAAGTCAAATTAGCAAGGAACAAGGCACGTAAGATTTACAAACAGCATTACGATAAAGGAAGACGTAATACAGTCTTCAAAAAAGATGATTTGGTTTATGTACATTTCGAACGGAAAGCGTCCAAAGAAAATCCAGCAAAGTTCCAACCACGTTTCAGGTTAGGTAAAATAAGACGAAAATTGTCAAAATTGATGTATGTTGTTTCATTTAAGCGGCCCGGTGGAATTTCTTGGAAAAGAGTTTGTCACATAGCTCACATGGCAAGATCGTACGAACGCCCTTTTCATTTGAAGAAAGAAAGTGAGGAATTTTAATATGTTTCCCAGAAGAAATATAAAGCTCAAGCATAAGAGAGGAATTTCGTGAAATAAATTACTTAATTTTGAATTTTACTGAAACGATTAATGATACTTCAAGAGATAAGACGAAAATGTTAAAATAATTTTGAGTATTTAAACTTTAAATTGAACTTCAATGATGTTGAAACAATAATAAAAAAAACATGTTAATGGAAAATTTTGATTGCTTTCTATGGAATAGTGACAATTACTTTCTAACTGTATTTTAGTTGAGAATTGAAGACTGAACCGGTACCTAATTAAGTTTTAGGGTAACTTTGTTGGGAGTTTTAATGTAATTGCCATTGGACTATAGAAAGCCTTTGACTGCGCAGTCATGAAATATATTTTGGTCATAGTAAATTGGCTTAAAGTGAAGTAGTATTTCAGTCTAAATGACGTAAAACATTAAGTTGCTGAAAATAATTGTGAAAAATGTAGTATCAGTTGACGTAACATGTTTATGATCTTTTGGGTTGAACTGGTTGGTCGCTCTTATACAAATTGTAATTGGTCGTGTAAACCCAAATGAAATAAACAACTACTAGATCAAAATGGTTGGTTGCTCTCTATAAATTGTACTTGACCATGAGAGATCAATAGAGATTTCTATGTTGTATTCCTCTCTTATGTTGCTCTTCGTCTGACCCGAGATTTTTTTTCTGATAGATATAATTGATTGAGGGGCTGCACCTTTGTAATGATTTAGTAACTTGAAGGAACTAAAGACACTGAATTCTCAGTGAGGAATAATAAAGGGAATTTCATTGACTGAAGCGACTGCAAGAATTTTACTTAGTAAAAATTTCCCCTAGGCTGCTTTCCGCTTTCGCTACTGCTTTCTATCGCTTTGGAGCTGGTGTGCCTCATAAATTCCTTTTGTTTCCATGAGTGTCTAATGTTTCTTTCTCTTTATCTTTTCAGAAAAGAATTTCCAAAAATGAAACTTATCCATATCACTGGTGACATTTTGGACAGCCCGACTTACATTCCGATAGCGCATTGTGTAAGCCTGGATGGCAGAATGGGAGCCGGCTTGGCGCGAACGCTTCAATTTAAATTCAACTTGCGAAATGATTTTCTTCGAGCAGAAAAATGTGTTGGATCGGTAGTCGCCCTCCGCAGAGGAGACCGATTCATCGTTAACATGATAACAAAAGAGCGATATTTTCACTTACCAACGGCCACTGATTTTGAAACCTCCTTGCAAAATGTCCGCAAATTCTTGATTTTCAATAACATTAGAGAACTAGCAGTGCCAGAGCTTGGAACTGGACTAGACAAACTAAATCTTGGTTTAGTAATCTCTCTCATTCAAAAAGTTTTTCAATATGATCCCGTAGTCATTTACATGCACCATTTAACTTAATCTAATCTTCCATATGTCTCCACACCTGACTGTTTTGCTCTCCTGTCGACGAATCTAATACAGAAATCTTTCCGCAGGTGTTCAATTGTACTTAATTTCGACGATCATGAAAATCTGGCATGTACTGTTAATTTTTGCGGCCCTGGTCCACTGGAACCAGGGACTTGATCCAGTGCCTATTTTAGAAAGTAAATCAACAAAAGTGTTGCTTGCTGACGCCTATGCTGTGACAGGCCTTAGAGAAATTGAAATTGTACTAAATCTACCGGGTTTTGACTTTCAAGGAAAAGAGCTAAAGCCAGAAAACTGTTCAGAATTTGCTACGCTCCAGTGGATCCAGGCTTGTACTTACGCAAACGAACTTTACGAAGTGTATAACGGCATTCTTAGCGAATTATCTAATATTGTTGAAATTGATAACGACTTAACCGAAACAAAAAGATCCAAACGCGACACGGAAGAAGTAGATGGGGCATGGCCGGGTCTAGGAAAATTCAAACAATGGTTGTCAGGCGTCGCGCTGTTAAAGGACGTGAATGTGGTTATTGATAGAGCGAATGATATTTCCCGTCAGCTAAATATCCACCGTGAAGCAGCAAAGTCGCAATATTTTTTTATTAATCAAAATTTCGAACAAATTAGAAAATTTGGACAACAACTTAACACTGCTTTGCAAAATCTCACTAGAACGGTAAACGAAATTCATGGTAAACTTTTTGATGACGAAAAACTGTCTAACTATATTGCCAGACGAACGAACATTAACCTACTGACGCAAGCACAAATACAAATACTCCAAACTCACCTATTTACACTCAGATCACTATTCGACAGCTGCCACGAACATCGACTGTCACATATCGCAGTGCCTCTACAGAAATTCAAGCAAATTCTTCAGGAAGAATCAAGAAAGTTGGAAAAAGAAAAACTGCGCTTGATTACCAGTAAAACGACATATTATTACAAGCTAAACACAACAAATTGTGCAATTTCTAACAATACACTTCATATTACTGTTAAATTGCCCATAGTGGAACAGGAAGCCAATGAAAATATCCTGAAAGTTTACCCAGTGAAATTCATCTACGACACAAAAACATGCCAATTATTCAAGAAAGAACTTACAGTGGCCTCTGATGGAACGAAATTCAGCATCGTGGATGAGAAAACAGCCTTCGGACACCCAGAAACGTTCCTCTTAGAAAGACACAACGGGGATCAAAACTTGGGGCCTTGCCTCGAAAGCCTGCTGCGAAGAGACACAACACCTGATCTCGTCAAGCTTTGTCCCCCTACACTGCGAATCCCTCACAACAACATTCGTTGAGCTCGTCGAAGGCGGAAGGTTTTCAATCCTCAACCCATCTACAGATTATAATGTAGTGTGTGAAGGGAAGGTAAAACACAAGTTACCAAAGTTATACGCAGGCCGGTACGAGATGGACATACCGTGCTTTTGTAATGTGCAAGAAGAAAATAATGGAGACAATATTTTGATCCGAGAAACACCATGCAACGAGAACAGAAGTAGAACACAAGTCATCTTGAATAAAAAGTGGGCTAACGCAGATTTCACACCGGAAGATCTATTCTACGAGGAGCCGCAAAAACTGCAAGATATCAAAATTGACGAAGCCGAATTGCTTATAGTAACACCAGCACCTCCACCGTCAGGTTCCTTCCTCGAAGACCTCCCGCACAGAACAGTCACAGGCATCAATTTCTCGTGGCTTACTGGATTAACAACGATGCTCACACTACTGGGAATTCACTACATACTGTGGAAGTTTAATCTTTACAAACCGCTATGGAAAGGATTAACCTGCCTCGTAAGTTCTCTGCCAGCTTGCTTCAGTCTCTGTTGCACAAAAACCGTCCAAGAAGAATCGGAAGAAACCGCAGATGATGGGAATGGGAAGCGTGGCAACGCTACACAACAAAGAAGAAGCAGAACAAGAAACATGAGAAGAAAACCAACCAAAGCTAGAAAAACCAAACCAAGCAGACGGACAACGGACACGACAAGAATAAATGACGCTACATACGACAACCCTCTATTTGCCGCTAAAAATTATTTAAACGACATAGCTAAACTAACAGAAAGAAATCATTTAGAACAAACGGAGGATGATGAAACGGGAAACGAAACAACATAGCTATCAATGGCCACGTCATGACCCAAATATGATTAATGTTGTAAGAATTTGTACCTAATTAAAGCCTAATCTAGAACTAGGAGTGAAACTATTTACGTGTGTAATAATCATCTCAAAATGTCAGAACAAAATGTTCCGGTTTGATATCACTTGTCTCAACTAATTATGTACAAGAGGGAAGTTGCCTTATTTTTGTGCCACAGAGGTCTACAATTGCTGTATCGAAATATTGTATTTTTTTTAACATAGCCTTAATTGGAAACAGGGTTACGCACTTTTACGATTATGTAATTTCAAGAGTTAATCAGGTTATAGAATGTAAAAGAGAGAGGTGTAGGACCAAGCATGGTGGAGCGCCAATAGGGTCCAAACACTCGCATGGCCACCGCCGAGGACGCCAACAAGACCGTCGGCTGACCAACCCAAACGATGTACGCCAGGGGGCGTGTATCTCCTGTTCCGCCGTCAGCTGGTGACCCGTGCTTGCGTTAGGGGAAGAAACAAACTGATTCGTTGAAAACAGCAAAACAGAAAGAAGAGAAAAAAAAAGAAAAGAAAAAAACCGAACCATACTTCAATCGAAAAGACACGAAGACTAAATAACTTCAAGAAAAGCCAGACCTCACTAGAAGATACCAAAATATGGCAAAATGAAGAAATTACTAACATGAAATGAAAATTTTATTAAGCACGGGTCCGAGCGGACAAGAGACACCGAGTCCGCTCAACCAGCCCTGCGAGGGAAGACCAGCCGTCACACCCTTAGTCGACTAGCGAGGATGGGTGTTGACAGGTAGCCGAGCTCAGAAGGTGTTAGGCGCGCTGAATCGGCTATACCACCTGGAAGGCGTGTGGCGCACCAGTGTCGGTACTGGCCCGTCACACCATTCTCACCAGGGATGAAGAATCAACCCCTGGGCAGCGTCGCAGTATGTGGCCGTGCGAAAAGAGGAAAAATGGCCCCACAGAAACTCCCACCGTGCGAGAAGATAGAATAAGAACATTTTAAAAGTTATTCATGTAATTGAATTTGTATACGACAACTTATTAAAGAATAGGAAAAGTAGGAAAGGAATGGAAGTACAGTGAAAGGAAGTATATAAGGAAAATGTAACAATTAAAATAAGGTGAACTAGATTAAGCAATACTCCACACCACCCATAAAATATTGTAAAATTTCTTTCACTAAGTCCAAAAGAACTAAGATACCCCATAATTGTATGATTTGTAAACCCCAGATACTTAATAATTTCACTTATTTGGACTCAGGATAGAATTGTCGAGGGCAACAATTTTTTCATGAGCGGCGGATGTTGTGCCCCCAGCGGCAGCATTTGAAAGGCGCCCCGCTTCGCGCCACCGGACAAGGCACCGCGCATAGGTCGAGACTATAATCGCTGACTAAGGGATTCACCCCGCCTATGCGTCCAGCCGCAGGTCTAGGCCGGAAGGGCCGAGGCGCGGGACCGAGTAGTCAGTCGCCCAGAGAGCGCGGGTAGGTGTGGAGTAACATTGTAGAGCGGAATACAGTCCCCAATATAGTAGTGAATAATTTACCCAATCAGTACTCTTTACTTGATACCGAACCCGTAACATCACAACCACAACAGTACACAGCAGCAGGGGGACAATTCTCCCCCCCCCCCACGGCACCACGGGAGGGGACCCCCACCTGCCGCGACACAGTGTGCCATCATCTCGTTCTCGCTATCGTACGACGCGGGGGCGGGGGAGGAGGTAAGCGCGCGGCGGGCGGCGGGACGCGGCGCGGCGCGAGACTCGAGAGAGGCATTTGCATGTCAGAAGAGTCCAACTGCATTCTTCTTCTGTTTCAGTGTGGAGTGGGAATGAGTGTGTTGGGGGGAGGGGGAAGGTGTCCTTGAGGGAGGAGGACGGCGGTGACCAACTCGAGCGCGATGGACAGGCAGGCTGCAGCTCCGCCCCGCCCCGCCCCGCCCCGCCCCGCCCCGCCCCGCCCCGCCCCGCCCCGCCCCGCCCCGCCCCGCCCCGCCCCGCCCCGCCCCGCATTCGTCATGTCATAATGTGAGGCCCCCGTCCAGTCCCGCCGGGGCGCCGGGGCCGACGCGAGCACTACACTACAGGCAGGCAGCGTTTATTGCAGTCACAGCAGCACTTTCCATAAACAAGCAGCCGAGCGATTCCGAAGATCGCTCGCGTGCCTCCGTCCTTGTCGCACCTGCGGTGGCGCCCTATGTCGGGGGTGGCAGGGCCCCATGAGTGCGACAAGGACGGAGGTACGAGAGTGATCTTCTGAATCAGTCGGCGGCGCAGGCAGGCACTACACGTCACGTCACTGCCCTGCCGGCGCGGCCCGGCTGACACCACGGTCGCGTTCGGTGGAAATATAGGTCGTCCACGCGGCTCTGCCGGCCCTGTCGCACGGCAACACGGTAGTACATTCATAGCTATTTTACCCTGTGTCCTCCCGTGAGCGCCGGCCAGCAGGGAGCTTCCAGAGAGCGTTTTGAATCGTGTCCCCCCCTCTCTCTCCCTCTCTCTCTCGCTCCTTATGGACGAGCCCCACAAGTGCGACAGGGACAGAGTGACGAAACCACTGTGCGGAATCACTCTCCGCAGGCCCGCAGACCGGGGGACGGGGGCCGGGCCGGCGCCACTTCCGCCAGGGCGCCGGCGCCGCCGGGCCGTCGGGGGGACCGCCACGCTCGACTCGGTCCTTGTCGCACCCACGGGACCCACGGGACACCGCACCGTGAGTGCGACAAGGAGAGAGGGACCGGAGCGGCGCCCCCTCCCAGATGCCTCCTGGACCCGCCCCTGCAGGGTGATTCCGCACCCTCTCCTTGTCGCACTCATGGGGCACGGCCATAAGGTGCAAGAGAGAGGGCACTACAAAACGGTGTTCGGAATCACCGGTCGGGCCGGCGTCCAGCGCGACGCGGCCGCGGATGAAGTCCGGTCCAGTCCGCCCGCGGGGGCGTGGCGTGGCGTGGCGTGGCGAGGTGCGGCGGGGCGGGGTCGAGGTGTGGCGCCACAACACGCAGGCCGCCACGCCTCGACACGCCGAGGCCGAGAGGAGAAGAAAAGCACGCTTCCCCTCCCGACCTCGGCCGCCACCACTCCAACCCTCAGCCCCGGCCCGGCGCAGCCCGGCCGAGCCAGGCCCGACCCCGCCCGACCGGGGGGCTACGGCTACCCTCATTTCGTCGAAAGTATTTTTCGTCTCGGTCGAATCAGGGAGGGGCGGGGCGGGGCGGGGCGGGGGTGGGGCAGGGCGGGGCGGGGCGGGGCGGAGAGTGCTCCCCTCGGCTCCAAGCAGGGGATGCGAGGGTCTGGGGTGCAGCTTCGGGATGTAAGGAGAAGTGGAGGTGGAGGGGTGACAACCGAAAAGAAAAATAAATTACTTCCCCGCCCCTCGCCGCCCCGCCGCCCCGCCGCCCGCCGGGGTGTGTATACCTGTGGCTGCCCTGGGCAGGGCCACCGTCCCCTCCCCTGCCCCGCCCCGCCCCGCCCCGCCCAAAGCCGCCACAGGGGATGGAGTGGGCTTCGTTTTCCCCCGACCCTAAAAATCCACCCTCGCTCAGGCCTACTTGGGTCGGGTGCCGCCCCTTGGGGGGGCGGGCAGACCGGAGCCAGCCGGAGGGGGCTGGGCTGGGGCCTGAAACCCCACGCCGCCTCGCTCCGCCCCGCTCCGCCCCGCTCCGCCCCGCCCAGAGCGTTGGCAGCATGGGGGTGGTACATAAACTACCTGCGCTGTATATAACCGGGGGTGGGACTATTCCACGGGAGTGGAAACACAACGACATTCGGCGCGAGTTCTGGAGACGGAGAGTGATGGCCCGCGCGACACGGCACCAACGATACAAGAAACCAAGGAGGAGGCTTTCTACAAGTATGCATGAAATTAACTGGGAAAAAAAGGCACCTTTACTTCTGTGAACAGAGTGCGCATGGTAAGTCACACTCGTACAAGTGAGTGGCGCGCCACATTCATGCACTTGGTTCCCCCGTGGAGACGTGGCCTCTCGATCCAAAGTGCGTAAATGCAATCATTTCGTCGGCCCGGGGTTCTAGCCACAGAACCACACAAGACGAAAACGCGTATGTTAGTGTGTCTACTGCGTGTCAACGAGCAGACGACTGACAAACAGGCATGATGCACGGTGCACGGTGTCGCTGCCGGCCAAAGCTCTTCACCGTTAGACTTTACAAGAAAGCACAAAGAGGAGCTGGGGTGGGTGGGAGAGGGGGACGCCGGCACCACAACACCACCCTCGCAGCGCAGGTCTGCGAGAGATGGGGTGGGCAGGGCAGGAGGCAGCCGCCGTCCGATTCCGAAGATATCGCTCTCGCGCCTCCGTCCTCTTCGCACTCATGGGGCCGTGCCACCCTCATGATAGGCCAACGCCAGAGGTGCGACAAGGACGGAGGAGAGCGCGATCTTCGGAATGAGACGGCAGGCAGGGGGTGGGCCTCGCTGCCGCGCTGCCGGGCCCGGCCCGGCCGGAGCCTCAGACAAAGGGCGGGTTATCCCCCCCCCCCCCCGCTCGCACAGCCACCTGTGTGCCTCCCCCCCGAGGCCAGGCAGGTGTAGGGGCGTCCCGAAGGCGCACCAGGCCGACCTCCCCCTGACGTTCGCACTCGCACACCCCGATGGCGGCCGCTCGGCTCATTCCGAAGATCGATGTTCTCGTTCCTCGTCGCACCTATTGTGTTGCCCTATGTCGGGGGTGGCAGGGCCCACATGAGTGCGAAGAGGACGGAAGCGCGAGAGCGAGCTTCGGAGTCGGACGGCAAGGGCAGTGGCAGGGGGGCCATCCCTCGATGCCGAGAGAGGAGCTCGTCTAACAAACATCGTGGCAACCACAACCACTGCAGCGTGCTGAGGACCTCACTTAGTAAGAAGAAGAAAGGAACAAGACTGCCGCGACCCATAATAAACGAACATAACCCGATCAGAGAATAATCGAAAATTGCACATGTTTCGCATGAATTTGATAGATTTGTATTTTAGGATTCAAAATTAAGTGTTGGAGCTGTGTTGCAACTATTATTTTTGATTAGAAATGCGAATATATGTCGAGGTCTTTGTGCTTTGTTATGGGTTCGAGCTACGCTACGCTACGCATCTTCCCTCCTTCTTCTTACTAAGTGAGGTCCTCATGCGAGAGGGACAGGGAGACAGGGCGAGGAGAGCGCTTTTCGGAAAAAGTCAGCAGGATTTATTTCCACACCCTCTGCAGGACACGTTCTGTGCGGGAAAAACCAGATTAATTCCGAAGGCATACCCGAGCCACCCGGAGGCCCGACCGGCCAGCCAGCGGACTCCGTCCTTGTCGCACCATGGCGGCCGGGGATAGCAAAGGCTCTCTGCGTGCGACAAGGACGCAGGCGGGGGATCGAGCCGAGGGGTCATGGGGTCATTTACTTTAAAAAATCGGTTTACGTCCTCAAAAAAATCAAGAAAAAAAATCAATAAAAGCCTCCAGCCAGGAGGACAGGGCAAATACGACGCGAACCCGTCGCACTGAACAGTCATCGAAACGTGGTGGCTCAGTTGGTAGAGCGCGCAACACTGAACCGAGTGGTCCGAAGTTCGACTCCCACTCGGGAAAGTGTTTTTCGCCCTTGGCATTTCCTTTGGCAGCTGCTCCAGGGCAGGTCAAGTAGAAATTAAACACGTCTCACCTCCGTTGGCTCGGTGGCTCTGGGCGTTGGGTCGCTTCCCGTTCTGGCTACGTGTCGGCACTCGGGGTTGTGGGTTCGAATCCCGCGTACCCCTCTGAGGTAAGGCCTCTGAAACTGGGATCTGGAAGTCTAACGCCCTTGACACCGCTCGTACCTCTAGGGGTAGGCCAATGGTGGTACGGGGATCAAATCTGTCGAATTGCGCGATAGGATCGCAGTCAGCAAAGCGCCGGTTCCCATGGAACACCGAAGCAGTTGGCTGCCACAGGGGGTTAAAGCCCTGTGCCTGGCGGGAACCGCAACCTCCTTCGGGAGGTTTACTGCCGCAAAAATTTTCCATGTTTTCACGCCACCCTTTCAATTGCAGAGCAAAATTTGTTTCTGAAAAGTTTTAAAAAATAATTGAAATAATTTTGATTATTTTGCATTATTGCAAGTTAATTTTCAATAATTTGGAATAAATAGAAATCATTCACAATAATTTACTAAAAATCCTATTTAATCATGTGATTGAGAGAATAATTTGGATCAGATGTGCGTGTATGTATTTTCTGGGGCATCCCCAAAAATTCCGTTCAAGTTATCAGAAAAAAATAAGGGAAATCAATAAAAATCTTTCAAAAATCATTAAAAAATCCAAATGTTACGCACAATTTAAAAAAGTTACTTTTCATTCCAAAAAAAAAAAAATCAAAAAATTAGATTAGTTCAAAAAAATGAAATTGATTTAAAATCGGTGTACGCTTCAATTTGGAGTGAAAGACCCCTCGGATCGATCCGTCCTCTGAACCGCAGTTAACAGTCAGAAAAACAATGCGACACTCCGCCTGAATGTAGGCAAAGGGCAACGCATCCCTCGCTCGACATTCAGGGATCGGCTGCATTGAGTGGCGCTGAAGCTACAGGCTGGGCTGGGGGCTGCAGACTGATCCAGAAGAACACTCTCCTCGCCTTGTCTCCCTCGCACTCATGGAGTGCACCGTATAGGTGCAAGGGAGACAGAGCGAGGAGAGCGCCCTCCTGAGTCAGTCTTCTGATGGGAGTTGAGCGAAGCGAAGGCCCCGCCCCGCGGCCGCGCGGCCCGACGGCGCTCACAGCAACCACCTGTTGCACCCGGCCCCGGCACCCGGCACGACACGGCTCGCTGTAGGGCCGCGGCCGCGCGGCGCTGTCCTTGCCAGGATGACGCGTTAGGTCTGCCGCGCCCCGCCCTGCCCCGCTGCCCCGCCCCACCCCGCAGCGCCCCACCCTCGCTGCGACATGCGGGCGGGGCGTGGCGCTGTTACGCCGTGCACGACCCGTCCCCGGGCCCGCGGGTAGGGCCCCGAGCCCCGAGGTCGGCCGGGTTGGTGCCCCGTCGTGCCCCGCCCCAGCGACCCTCCCAGCCCTGCGCCGCGACTTCTGTCCTTGTCGCACTTCCATGTCCAGTATAGAGCACAGCAACCGGTGCGACGAAGATGGTCGGTCTTCAGCTCGGCGATCCTTATAGCGAGCGACAGGGTGGGTGGGTAGAGCTTTTATCTCCATATCGTGGCCGCGCAGTCATCGGGTACGGACATGAGGAGAGAGAGAGAGAGAGAGAGAGAGAGAGAGAGAGAGAGAGAGAGAGAGAGAGAGAGAGAGAGAGAGAGAGAGAGAGAGAGAGAGAGAGAGAGAGGACGCCACGGAACGCTGAGCGGAGTCACCCTGCCTGCAGGGCACTGCAGGGCAGGACCCGGCGGCCGCGCCGCGCGCCCCGCCCGCCCTTCACACTCGGCCCCTCTGTTCTCCGTCCGCCTCGCTACGCCTGCCGTTCAAAGGTCAAGCACCCCACGCCACGCAGCGTGCTGGCGGGGCGGGGCGGGGCGGGGCTGCTAGAACTCCACGTGCGCTACGTGCAGGCTCTCCCCCGCCGCGAAGTGCTGCGTGCTGCGCCGCGCCCCGGCGGCAGGCTACGCCCCAACGCCCCAGCGGACCCGCGAGCCGAACAACCGACCCGAAGCGAGCCGAGCGCCGAGCCGAGCAGCGCCGAGTGGCGGCCGTCGCGTCGCACCGAGTAGAGCCCCATTCGCGTCCTCTGCTGCTGCCGAGCCCCCGAGCCCCTGAGCCCCTAGCCGAGCAGCGCCGGCCCGGCCCGGCCCCGCCCCGCCCCGCCCCGCCCCGCCCCGCCCCGCCCGGGCTGACCGGCCCGGCCCAGGCAGCGCCAGCCAGCGCCGCTGCTCCGCACCGCGCCGACAGCCATCCCACAGCCCCAAGGCCACGTTACGTGTTTCAAGCTTTTGTTGCCCGTCTCCCCCCCCTCGTCCCCCGTCTGCCCCTACCCCCTCCCGTGCCGCCCCCGCCCCTCGGCCGTCCTGCCCCTGCTACCCCTACCCAAGCGAGGGGCCGGAGGGGCCCAGCCCAGCTCGTACCCCCACCCCTGATCGCGTCCCCCGCCCCCGCCGCCCCCCGCCCCTGCGCTGCGGCCCCGTGGCGGCCCTGCCCGCGCGCCGCGCCCGCCCGGCTAGAGCCTCTTGGCTCAGTGAGTGGTTGGAAGGGAGCGGAGAGCGTGCTGTGGCCACCGAGAGCGTGCCGAGCCGAGCGGAGCCGAACCGAGCCGAGCCGAAGCGAAGCGCAGAGGGAGATGAGTCCGGCTCACCCCGTCCTGAGCAACAAGTGCGCGTCTTAGTACAGTACCGCGATCTCCACCGCCACCGCCCTGCCCCATGCCGCACTAGGCCCGGATTACCTGGAAGCCCTTTTGGATTTATCATCACGACCAGCAACATCATCATCAACATCGTCGACAACCACCTGTGGATTGTGTGTGCGAGAGTGTTGTGCCAGTGGGATACAGTGTGTGTGTGTGTTAGTGTCAACATAGTAGTGCCCGATGGATACGCCCCAGCAGCACGCCCAGCACTGAGCAATAGGTACGTACGCACTCACACACACATTGACATACGACGCTCATTCACGGACCGCGACGAGACAGTATACAGGACGGGACAGGGACTTGTGCGCGCGGACGCCACCGCGGGCCCCGGCTCGGGTTCGGGCCGCCATTCGGGGCGCCACCGCTCCACACCAGCACCACCACCGCGACGCGGGACGCGGTGGGGCGCGGCGGGACGCGACGCGGCAGGCGCAGCAGCACTCCCGACCGCGGCGTGTCGCGTCGCGGCGCCCGGCCTGCCTGCCCCCGCGTCCCGACGGCGAGCAGGACAACGCCGCCGCGCCCCGCGCCGCACAGTGAGAGGTTAGGCCCCCGGGCGCCTCGCCGGGCCCGGGCCCGGGCCGGGCCGGCTCCGCCCAGGACGCACTGGGACTGGGATTAGACTGGACGCGATGAGTCAGACGCAGTGATTAGAGGTGTGCGAATCGGGGTTTTTGTGTTCGAATCGAATCGAATCGAATCTCAAAAATTTCTTTCGAATCGAATCGAATCGAATCCTAAAAATTTCTTTCGAATCGAATCGAATCGAATCGGCTCCATTTCGAGTCCGAATCGAATCGGGGGGAAAATCTTTTTATTTTACCTAATAACATCAATTAGCTTTACGCTGCTCTATATAAATACAGTAACAATTGCGTATTGAGTCATGGCAAAAGCTAGAATTAAGTCTGGCTGCGACCGACGGCTTCCGTGTGCCCTACTTGGACCCCGAAGCGATTCGTCTTCGAACTTACCCGATTCGAAATTTCGAATTATTCGACATCGAATCAGTCAAATTCGAATTCGGTCGAATTCGAATCTGGCCGATTCGATTCGATTCGATTCGATATCGAACGATTCGCACACCCCTAGCAGTGATCCGTACCGTCGTCAGCAGCCGTCTGATTCAGACGATCGCTCTATCGTACCTCGCCGACCTCGTCACTCCCATGTCGGTGCCGCATCTTGGAGGCGGCGGAGGGCAGGAGGGCCCCAACCCGTGAGTGCGACAATGAGGACGCAGGCGCGCAAGAGCGATCTTCGTAATCAGACGGCTGGTCCGGAGCGGCCGCGGCACGGTACGGTACCGCTCGGCTCGGCCTTGCTCGTGGTGCACCAGGTCCTGATCCTGATCCTGATCCCCCCGGTCAGTGTCACGGTCGGGTCGGGTCGGGAGGGAGCGCCGCCGCTGCGCCCGCGCGTGGACTTCCCGTCCCGCCCCAAAGCTCTTTTCGCCCTGACGGACTTCTTTCCGAGAAAAGGGCGCGCGCATCCCTGGGGTTGCCTCCCCTTCCCGTCCCGTCTCTTCCCTTCCCTTCCCGGCGGACCCAGATCCGCTTTCTGCAGGGCTTCGGAGCGGTCCTTCTCCATGTGCAGGTCCTGGATTGTGTTGCCATTCCGCGGAAGTGCGTACCTACGTTTCGCGAACGCGCGCCGCCCCCGGCGTCGTGTGGGTGGGGGGAACCCCGAGCAACCGCGGCCTTCGGCGCGACGCGGGCGCGGCGCTCGCCTGCCTGTCCAGGCCACCTGTTGGACAGCGCGCCGGGCCGGGCCGGGCCGGGCCGGGCCGGGCCGGGCCGGGCGCCGGGGCCGATCAAGGCCAAGCCCGCGGTGTGCGCCGCGCCGGGGCCGCGCTGCAGTGCAGTGGTCCTCGTCATACGGATGTGAACACCGGGCTGGATTTGAACAGCGCCTCGTAGTGTCCTCTCACTCACTCCTTATGGCCGTGCACCATGACTGCAACAAGGACAGAGAGACGAAACCACTGTGCGGAATCACCCTGCTGGAGACTTGTGCGCCGGGCGTGGTGCCTGGGTGTGGCCGGGCCGGGCCGGGGGGTGGAGGGCGCAGCGCGCACAGCAGCAGACCGATTCAGAAAAGCGCTCTCCTCGCTCTGTCTGTCTCGGCCCTTCAGGGCGCTCCCCATGAGTGCGAGAGAGACAGGGTGAGGAGGAGAGCGCTCTTCTGAATCAGCCTGCAGGCCCGGTCGGTCGGGCCGACGGGTGGCTGCCAGATGCGCGCCGCCCCCGCCCTCCGCGTTACCACCCCTCGCCGGGGCTCTGCGGGGCTCGGCTAGGGGGTTGTCTGCCCCCTGCTCGCTCCCTTTGGCAGCGCCCCTTTTGGGTTTCACCACGCTTCCTCACCCGGCCGTCGCGGCCCTGGTTTCCCCAACCCCGGTGCCGTTTCCCAACGCCGCCGCCGAGGGTTGTTCCTTCCCCGGACCCGGACCGGAGCCCCGCGACCCGGGACCCGGCGCGGCGGGCGCAGGCAGGCGTCCGCCCTCCGCAGGGGTGGGGGAGGAAGGGTAGGAGGGAAGGAGCGGCCAGGGTCGGGCCGGGATAGGCCGGCGGGGAGAAGGGGAGGGGAGGGGAGGGTGGCTGCCGGTGGTGGGGGAGGCTCGGTGAGGGTGCGCCGGGCCGGGCCGGGCCGGGCAGGCCCGCCCGCTCAGGCTCGGCTCGCCTGGCAGGCACACTGACGTCAGGGCCGGCCGCTTGACAACAACACGCAGCAGTCCGCTACGGTCTGGTCCGTGTCCCCCGCGCCCGCACCCGCACCCGCGCCCTCGTCGTGCTCCGCCCCGCCCCGCCCGCCGCGAGTTGAGTTCCGTTCCGCCCCCATCCTGCCCGCCAGCGTCAAGCGCCTGCTGCTGCTAAACTGCTCGCCGACAGTGACAGGACACGCGGGCGTACCGGGGCCCCTCCACACACACCAGCGGCAGCGCAAGACCACGAGGTAAACGTCCAAGGATTGGCACAGTGCCTGAGGCGAGGAGGCGCCTCGCGGACCAGCCCGGCCCCGGCCCCGGCCCCGGCCCCGGCCGCCGGGTCGGCGACTTGTTGACGTCGCGGAGAGCACTGCGCCCGCGCGCAGAGGGCCCTTTCTGGCAGCGCCGGCCCGGCCCGGCCCGGCCCGGCCGCCACGTGACGCCGGCAAGTCCAGGCGCCGGAACGCCCGCGCTGTCACGTGACGTCACAGGTCCAGGCAGGCGCCGCGACGCCCTCCTCCTCCTCCTCCTCCTCACGGTCACGTTGGGAAACCGCCGCAGCCGCCGCGGCTGTTTGGGGCGTTCGTGTCGGATGTTGGTGGTTTTACCAGAACCTCCGCGCTGCGCCCGCTGCGCCCCAATCGTCTCACGTGATTCTCTGCCCCTGCCCCTGCCACCCCCTCCCCTCCGCCCCTTTCGTGAGGCCCCTCTGCTCCCCTCCCCTCCCGGCCCCGCGCGCCCGCGGGCCCCTCCGCCCGCCGCCGTCGCTGTCGGGGGAAGGGAGGGGGGAGGCCCGACGGGGCATGGGGCCCGGGCATGAAGGGGCCTCGGGGGGCGGGCGGGTGAAAGGGGAGAGGGGAGCGAAAGGGAGAGAGGGTGGGGGCGACCATCACCAAGATGGCGGAAGGGCTGGGCTGGGTTGAAGTTCAGTGCGGAACACACGGTTTCAAGTGATGAATTTATTCCCCCTTCCTCCCCGCGTGGCATTACCCTCTCGTCGGCGTCCTCGCGGACATCGCTCACCTGTGGCCGGGTGGGGTCGGCTCCTGGGCGGAGTGGTGTGTGTGGTGGTGCAGCTCTCGGGGCGCTCCCGGCCCGGCGCGGCGGACACCTGTAGGAGTGTCCCTGCTTGCTCCCGAGGGTGAGGCCGGGCGGGGCCGGGCGGGGCCGGGCGGGGCCGTCAGCCTGCTCCCTGCAGTGCAGTGCCAGCGTGTCGTTCAGGTTCTCGCTCTCGCTTGCACTCAGCTGCAACTTACTCGCCTTACCGGTCAAGGTTAGAGTAGAGATCCACCTGTGACAGGGGAGGGAGAGAGAGAGAGAGAGAGAGGTCCGAGGACGTGGGCCGAGCGGGACTAGGGGCGCGGACTGTTTTGGCGACGCTACATACGCTTTTGCAGTCGCTAAGGACTCGTGTTTACTTGTTGTTTTTTTTTAACTTTTTGGGCTAGAGGCATGGGTAGGGAGGGCGGGTGGGGGCTGACTGTGTAATGAATTCCCCAGTGTTTCTAGCTTTGCTCTTTGAAATAGTAGTTTATTCTGTTTCTTGTTGAGTTACACATGGTACAAATTTTGCTATGAATATGTACAATAGATCTCGTCCTAAATTCCATGTGTTTTTTTTGTTTTTTTTTTTGTAAATTCTCAGTTGAACTGTCATGTCTTGTAAACATGCTGCTTATCTTCTTCAGGGATCAATTTTTAAGTTTGGTCACTTGACTGACTGGTTGATGAATTTCCAAGTACTTATCAATGTTAATATTTTGTATTTTCTTTGTTGCAGGGTGCCTGGAGAATGCCTGTAACCGGCCACTGACCCTGTGGCTAAGAAGACTTCCTAGTGAAAACACATCTTATAAATTGAGTCAAGATGTCGCAGCGCTTCTGTTTACGGTGGAACAACCACCAGTCAAACATGCTGTCAGTTTTTGATCAGCTCCTGCATGATGAATCTTTTGTGGATGTGACACTTGCCGTTGATGGGCAGGTACTTCGTGCTCACAAAATGGTGCTTTCAGCATGCAGCCCACTTTTTCAAGCCTTGTTCATTGGACATCCGGACAAACATCCAATAGTCATTCTTAAAGATGTTCCTTATAATGATATGAGGTGTTTGCTGGACTTTATGTACCGTGGTGAAGTGAGTGTTGACCAGGACAGATTAACTGCCTTTCTCAAAGTAGCGGAATCATTAAGAATCAAAGGTCTGACTGAAGTCAATGAAGAGAAATGTGACATTCCCTCCATTACCAATAATTTACTTTCGGCCATTCCCCAAGCCCATAGCACACCTTCTGCTCCCCCACCCCCTCATCTTCAGCGGATACAGATGCCTCAAAAGAGAACAATGCCTCCTTTAGTTGCATCAAATCCCTTACTTGGTTCAGCCCTCACTGCCCCTAAACGTAAAAGAGGCCGTCCAAGGAGGGTATCAGGCAGCAGTGATGACCCGCATGCACGAGATGGAAGCCCCCATGAAATGGATGGTGAAATGGATTTGGACTACGAAAATCAACGCAACACTGGTTCATCAGAGCATGGTTCACCTCCACCACAAGATATAATGGAAATGCGAATGGATTATGGACAACGTGCCAACAGTGTTGGGAGGCTCAACAAATCGTCTGACAGAGATGATTCATCTGGTTTAGAAGACAGTTCGAGTCAGTCTCCCGTAAAGGATTCACCCACACCCAACAAATCAGCACCACCAACACCCAGAAGGTCAAAGGAGGATCCGGAGCCCACACCTGGCACCTCAACACAAGGTAAATGAAGTTTGTTTTTGTATGGGTGTGACAGTTGCTCGTAGCTTGTTAAAGTTCTGCATCCGTCTTCTTGCCTTGAGGATTACAAAACACTTAAATAGTTGATTTGCTGAGTTGCTGCATTTGATGTCACCAATGGTGACCACATTGTCTTATGTCTTCAATTCTGTCTCTTGTTGACATCAAAGTATTCTGCCAGATCTGCGTGCTTTCCCTCTGCCCCTTAGAAATGTCTCCTACTACTCTTTCGCATTCTGGTCTCTAAATCAAGTTCTATTTTTAGTGTAGTTAAAAACTTAGTAGTCTTTTGGTTTTGTGTGCATCCAGATATTATTTAATACAAAATCTTAATAACTGCACAGGTGACTTGTTTCTTATCCCTACATACTTCTTAAAATTGAAAGTTAAGCCATATTGTGCCTTTGTTTCAGAATCAGGACAAGCACAATTCAGAATAGGCAGCAATGGAAATAGTGGAGCTAATAAAGCGGGCACAGGATCGGGCAGTACTGGCAGTAGCAGCAATGCAGCAAGTCCCCAAAATAATGGAAATGGCATCGGACTTACAAACTCCGAAAATCTTCCACCTGGTAAGTTCCTTCAATATCTCTCAAATGCTACAGTGTTATGGGTGGGATCACCAACCAGTATTGTTTGGTGCTCACTTGAGTTGAAACTTGTGTTTTTGGGAAGGGTTATTTTCTTTTGAAACAAATAAACCCAGCATCAGATTCAGCAAATGGGCTCTTGAATGGTCAAGGATGTTAAGAAAATCTTTTACTTCATGTATAGGACAGCCATAGGAAGTGACATGCACATTTACGTGTTATTTGGGATTGCAACATATTGAAACATTACCTGTTAACTGGATTTCCAAATTCCAATCAGAAAAGCCATATCATCCAATTAAATTTGTCAGATAAAAGCTTTGGAGTCTTCTGAAAAAAAATTATTGTAATTTTGCTGCAGTTTTCATAATTTTTACACAATTAATTTATTACAATATCTTTGAATCTAATCTCTTTATGTGATGAAGTTACTTTTTTTTGGATGTTTGGCTTAATTTTTGGGGCATGACAGTTTTGGGGCCATCCTTGCCTGTTTCTGGGGATCTTGATGATGTATATATTTATTGGTTGTCACTTTGGGCATTATTATGGGATTTTCATCGCATGAATGTGTGGAGTGTTTAGGGATTGTGTAGTTCCTGTCTTTTGACTGGAGCAAATGCATGCCACTTTGGTCTCTTGCAAAATATAATTCAGTTGCTGGAGGGAAGTACAACTTGAAAATTTTGAGCCACACCTTTGCCCACTTCATAATGAATAATTGAAGCTCATGAGGCAAGGTAGTTTTCATTTTCTTTAGTTTGCTTATTTCTGTGTACTTCAAAAGGAAAAGACAGATAGCCCATCCAGGTTACCACAAATTTTTTTATTTTTCAACAATACATATTAATGTTTACACTCCTCATACTACTGATACTGAAACTTTTTAATAGAATTTTTTATAGGATGAAAAGCATGTAATGTTGGTATATCATCTCATTTTCTACACAATATTGCATGGCCATGGAAGATTCATTTTCTGTGTGTTTTATGTGTTTTAATGTTCTGGGTTTTCAACTGTATTTGGTTACTTTGTGTTTTCCCCGCAGTCGGTTTGCATGATTTTTTTCAATTGCAGGGTCATCTTTTCAAGTTGTGTTTTTAAGTTTCCTGTATGCATCATTTTAATGGACACTTATACCACTGTTCAGCTTGGTTCTTCCACCGTTATGTGGATCTGGTTATCTCTGAATATCAGAAGTAAAATGACCTTCTGTAGTTTCAAAGCATCCTCACCTAATAAAACCTTAAGCAAAAGCCATCATTATCTTTTTTGTTCTTTTTGAAAATATCTTGACTCATCAGAAATGCTTCCTGTTGATTTTGAAATTTAATGTCCCTCTCCTATTTTGGTGACAAATACTCAAGTTCTAAGTAATTCTGTTAGAGGTCAACTCAACTTCACTGCGATTATCTTTTGTCACATAAAAGCTGATGTACTGTTTTGGAAAGTTTTTGTTTTTAACTGGAGCATGGGAAAACTCAACTTTGGTGGGATTGTTGTGTAGTGATTTTATATCTTTTCAGTTGTCATTTTATCCTGTATTAGTCAAAATAATTTTGGTTTTGCTCTCTCTGTCTTTACACAGTCATCTGAAAGTGCTGATTTTGGTTATTAGATCCTCCTGAACTGTGATTTAAGACTGTAGCTGGTTTCAAATGAGATTTCTTTTCAAAGTTTCACTGTTAAGTGTTACCTTACCCAAACTACAGTGCATCATGTGATGCTTGTATTATATTAGATGATCCCATGCTTCATTACATACCGCCTACAGTAGTCATCAAGTTAGGAGGAGGAAATTTCACATTGAAGATATGATGCTCTTGAAGACAAAAGTCTAAGAGGTAAGTGACCTATATTTTTTTCTGGATTTGTTATAAACAGTGAAACTTTGTTCCAATGTGGACATCTGGTGCAGGGTATCATGGATTTGTTGGGAAGCATGTTTTGGATGTCACTACCCATGCATCACATTGTATAAAGATTTAGATATATCTGCTGTACAGTATTGTGTGGGTGGTATGGAGAGAACTTGTTTCTTATTCTGAAGTGCATTTGAAATGCAAGGGGATAAGACTAATCTGTGTATAAATAATTACTCTAAAATCTTCTCTCTTTCCCCGGCAATGCCCAGAGATGTAATTTTCTCAATCTCTGTCTTGCAAACTCTTGTCTATATGTAAGCGTGCTGCATGGGTACAAAATGGGTTTACCTTAAGCTGACCTGATACGTTCAGGCTGAACGCCCTTCCCCTTCATTACCTAAACAGGTTCTGTTCTTATGTTATCATCCCAAAGTCTAATGAGCACATTTTGAATCAAACTATGATTAATTCTGCTGACACTATTTTCATAAATTTATCCTCTGTATTTCTTGTTTAAAATTGATAAAATTTGGATTATGTAACTCTTTGCTGACCTTCAAAAGCAAATTCTCTCTGCTTTTCTTTTTTTTTAAATATTTTTTTTCTTCATTTTTTAAAAATAGAAGCATGCACATCCTGCTGTTAAAGTAGCTTTGTTTTCCTTTCTTTTAGATGAGATCCCTTCTTTTATTGGGCATTTTAAACCTAGATATTTGCATTCCCTTTTGGTGAACAAGCTGCTTCTTGTTGCATTTCAGTTATGAGATTAGTAGGAAGAGCTTGTCGTAGTTTTAGCTTTATGCGCCTGGCAAAAGTACAGTAGATTGTTTGTTTTTTTCCTTCTTTTTATCAAAAGAGTGTGTGGAATTTAAATTGGCACACATATGTAGCTCCTCTTTCATAGCTTTAAATTGGTTCAATGGTTGCAAACCAAATCCATAACCTGGAATGCAATGTCAAAGTATTATTGTGGGATTTGATTGAACTTTATCAGTAGTTTACACAAATAGTTTCCATTATTAGTTTCTTGTTGCATTTACTACTGTAACTGTCCCCATATTGTTGTTCTATTCCTATGTTTCGTTTTCCAGGACTCGCAGATTTGCATTTTGGAAGGAGTCTTCTATTGGCCTCAGCATTTTTCCAGCCCACAGCTATGTTAGGAGATATTGGAAACTCGGAACATGATGGGGAAGCAGACGAAGTTGATGATACAGAAGAGGATCCTATCAATTTTTCTCAGAACAATTCAATGCCGGAACCATTACAACTAAAAGTTGATAATTTGGAGCCCAAAAATTTAGTCAAAAGGGAGATGGTTGACAAGCGTAAACCTTCTCGCCCTCGCAAACTTCCTGAACAACTAACTATCAGTGCAATTGGTAACCATTGTGCGGATATCAATTATTCTCTTTCCCATCATTTTGATTCAGACAGTATTCCTTCAGATTTTTATACTTTCAAAACTCTTATGGAACAGAACCCTCTTGGACATATGACACAAGAGCAGGAGCAGAAACAATCTGAGGGAAAAGTTGAAGGGGGGCGCTCGGTTCGCCAATATTGTATCAAAGAAGAAGGCAACGTTTACAGGTGTTGTGTGTGTAATAGAGCCTATACTCACATCAGCAACTTCTGCCGCCATTTTATCACCACTCATAGAGGTGTGAAGCAAGAAGTTCCTTGCCCCATTTGTGCAAAGGTATTCACTCGTAAAGATAATATGGTCACGCATACTAGAATGGTCCATGGGGTGGTTAAGATGGAGAAGCCTGCTCTTCCTCAGCCATAACTAAAGTAATTACCTTTCTTTTAAAAAGGTGGTAAAATTCTTTATTGTTTTGTTTGCTGTAGATTTTTCATATAAATTTTGTACATAATGCTCAATTTAAATTTAACTCTCCGTCCATACTGAACTTATGCATACTGTGAGAGGATTGAAAATTTTCTTCATCAAGTTTTCATTTTGCCATCAGAGTTTGTAATTTTCTCATATTCTTTGAGGAAACTACATAATTCCAGTAGTGGGATAGCAGATTAAAGACATATGTTTTTATTTATTTTGTTTTTTTCCTGTTTGAGACTTTATTGTTTATATATTTAATTGCTGTGTTCTATGTTGAACACAAATTCAATGACTGAGTGATATCTCTTCCAAATGATCTTGCAGAATAGTGATACAAATATGTTGACTAATTAAAAGTTACTGTACTTATGTTATCTAATTATTGTGTGAGGAATAGTCATTTTTAGATCTTTTGCATAAGATAGGATTTTTCCATTATAGATATCTAGAATGCAGATGAAAGTGCGTTAACCAAGAGGACTCATTTTATTAATACTTGGTTACATTACCAGGCTGTGTAATTTTTCTTGTCGTATTTAGATGCTGCGCCAACCTGATATTATTTATACAGTAATTTTCTCTGTTTTGTTCGCTGCTTATGCACCTGTTAACACTTTTTCAACTTCGAGAAATATTTTATCAAACTGTATTAATACCTAAGTTATTGTAGGAAATTTCACAATGCTGATATGCTCATTGTAAGTTTTCTGTGGTTTCCTTATGAACATTGGACTAGCAAAAGGGCCCAAATAAGATGGTTGTGCATTCAAATTTGCTCTCTGTAGGTAAGTTAGTAGGGATCTGTATCATCTCAGATGATGTAGGTACAACTCAGGTATATAGTCTTCCCCTGTAGGTAAATGTTGTTGTTTTAGCCTTCATAAACCCATAATTTTCTTCTCATCTATTTTAGAAGTCTGTACATATGAATATTACAATGTAAAACAAGTTTTCATTGGTGCCTTCAATACGCTGTTTGTGTAGCAAATGATCTCATCTATGGAACGTGACCATTCCTGACCTTGCTGGTTTGAATCTTATTGAAGAGATTTTCTTGCCCCATTGTAATAATTGTTTTGCCTCAAACTCAACCCTGTATTTCCTTATGCTAGATTTCAGTCCTTAAGTGGGCTGAAAAACTTATTTCCTCAACTGAAAGGGATGTAATAATGTCTTAGCTGTAAACCGAATTTTGCTCTTGTGTTGGGGGAAAAAATCGCATTAAGACTAGAGTGACATGATCAAACTCATCTCTGATCATTTCCTTATACTTCAAGACTGAACATAAAGACCATTTGCTCTGATTTAAGTTTGTGCACATTTTCAAAACTTCTGTGAGTGCCATAGTATTTAATTAGCTAATTTATTAGTTATGGAAATAATTGCTCATTGTCAATCTTTTTTCTTGGGGGAAAAAAAAGATTTTTTTTGCATTTTAATCAACACCAAAGGATTAATGCTGCTGTAAGAGTACAGTAGTTAGTCTTTACTTTTTCAAACATTAGTCAAATCACTTGTTAAGAAGATTTTGATCTTTAAAGCTGCCATAAATCTCTCTGGAAGGTATTTATAAACCTATTTCTCCAATGTAAGTTATTCATTGTTGGTTTAATAAGTGTGCTCTGAATCTGTAAGAGGTTTGCTATGTATATATCTATCCATAATTGTCTCTGATTTGGGGACGCTAGTCTGTTGAATGAGACATGAATGGGGTTTGGTTGGGTGTAAGATGTGTTGCAGTTTTCATTTATTTCTTCTTTATTTTGTTGTGTATAGAGAGATCTATTGTTTTTTCTTTTCTTTTTTTTAAAGTTTGTAATTGACTTGTTTTCTCATAGTTTAAATTTGTTCTCATTTCCTTGTTGATGAGTTGATAATAAAATCCTATCAATTACAACTTTCTCTTATCATTTAAGATTTCTGAGCCCAACATCAATCACAGTAGCATAGATTTTCTCTTTACTTGAAATTTGCAATAATTGTTTTCTCCAATTTTTCTGTTTCAGTTCCACTTCTCATTCCGAAGACAGAGGCCCTGAACAGAACTGGCAGTGTGGACCATCCCAACAATAATAACAACACTAAGGATCACCAAGACCAGAAAGATCAAGCTGTCTCAAATACCACATCAAATGCTAATTTCAGTCTGGATGGCTCAGAAAGTTTTTCAAGTGATGTTACCACCACTCCATCATCAGGAAGACAACCCCAGCGGCGTAGAGCAAGGCGAAGAGCGGCATCATCCAGTCAAGATCCAGCAGAACAACTCACTGAAATGAGTGTTCGAGGTTTGAATCTCTTCCGCTATGCATCTGTCACTGAAGGTGTTTACAAGTGCATGGAATGTGCCAAGATAGATGTGATAAAAACATTTAAAAACAAGTACAGCTTCCAACGTCATGCATTCCTTTATCATGAGGGCTGTCAGCGGAAAGTCTTCCCTTGTCCTGTGTGTGCTAAGGAGTTCTCCCGACCTGACAAGATGAAGAACCACATGAAAACGGTCCATGATTGTTTCATGCCCAAAGATTGTGTATTCCCTGTCAACTTTTACATGCCCGAAGGTAGTGCAAATTTTCCATAAGAGGCATGAATCTAGAAGACACCCTCATATAATGAGGCAACATTTCTTCTCTTAAATTAGCATTTAAATATTTCATTGGTGAAAGATCGGTGTAATTGCGCCTTTGTATTTTCTGAAGAATCTCAAAGATTCTTGCAGTGTGGGTGCAATAAAATCCGTACTTTCTACTAGCACTATGTTTACCTTTGCATTGTGATAAAAGAAGAATTGTGTCTAGAAATCCTCTTCATGGACAATAATTAACAGTAGTTTATTGTATTTTTGTAGCAATAATATTTTATTCAAAGAAAGCTATATAGAGATAATCGATGAAATTTGATTTGGTTGAATTATTCTTTCTTTTAATACATGATACTCTGCCTATGTTAAATCTATGGTTTGAAGTTGATTGTAACTTTGATCCAGTGTTATTGCCAATTATAAAGAGATATTTTAATATCAGTGTTACTTTTGCTAAAGTTTATTCTTGTACCTGTGACAAATTGCAACCAGTGACTTTTGACAATACAGTATGTTAACAAAATTAGCGAAAACTTATTCAATTTTTTATTTGTTTTTGGTCAACATGTATCAGAAGGGCAAGTTAAATCATTCTCAAAGGAATACTCAAGTTGTCTTCAGTGTTTCCAATGCCTTGTGTTAAGCCACAATACAGCAAGCGCTTCACACTCCTTATTAGAGGCCTTTCAAAGCATGTGAATCTTTAAGGATTGTTTGTATTCCAAGTGCTCATCTAACATGTATATCAGTTGACAATCATATCTTGATGAGCAGGTGCTACCTAGCTATTTGACTGATGGTTTACAATCATTAATGTTATAACGTTTTTGTTGTAAGACAATGAAGTTACAAGATTCCATATATTGATGGTGCTATAGATGTCATAATAGATTTCAATTTTGGCTCTCTATTATGTCACCTATTAGCACTCATACCTTTTGTTCATTCCTGATTTGTGTGTTTCAGTTTGTTGTATTAGATTAGTATTGTGGTGAATCCAGTATATTGATTGAATGAATAACTTCATACTTTTCAGAGAAGTATTTTTGTACCAATGTCAGGGCATATAAAGTGATAGCATGACTGCCTAGATACATTTAACTTTGAAATTCTCAGTTATTTGAATTCCATTGTCTTCCAACTGTTAGTTGCGGTGCTACTGAAAGGAGCATGTTAACTTTGTTCTTTTTCAATCTCTAGTTGGGCCAGCCCCTTATGCAGAGACACCTTCAATCATAGTAATACATTATTATTATTAATGAACTGTCCTTACTTTATGATTTCAGTCCTTACATTATGATTTCTTTTAAGAGCACTAGACACTTATTTATGTGTTTTGTATGCAAATTCAAAATAGTCTAAGGTATGTTACGAGATATTGAAGGTTGTAATTATCATGAAACTATTGTAAAGGCCAAAAAGGTTTTAGTAAGGAATTATATATTGTATATAATATTAAATAAAAATCATGAGTAAAACAACATTGTTGTATTTTGTAAATACAAGTTGATGATTGTTGTGTGATGTGGGAGATATTTTCAGTCTTAACATCAAATTTATTATTGTTTTTACCTTTGGATTTAAATTTTGTGTGTTATTGTTTGTAAATTGGCTCATATATAAGTAGGGTAATCTACCAAGCTTTAAAATTTTGTGCCCGTTCATATTCCTATCATAGGGTATCTCAAATAGGGCCAGTTTTCTTCTAGATAGTTTTAATTATTGATTAGTTTCAATTTGCATTCGATGTTGACCGTGAAGGGATTGCTTTATCACTAAAGGTTCTAAATACATTGCCGTCTGTGATATGAAAGGAAAAGAACACTCAATTGTGATGTCAAGTGATTTCTAAGAACACCTCAACTACCATACTGTTAAGCGCTCTGTTTTAAGCAGACGCACTTATGTGATAAATATTTCAGAAATCAAAAATTTTCCTTTCCTTCTTTTTATCATAAGACTTGGCTGCAATAAGGAATTTTCCAGGAAATAAATGCTAGCAAAAACAAAATTAGCATTTGAAAGGAGTGATCTCAACCTATATTCCATGCGGGACAAAAATATATACACAATTCTGATGTAGTATCCAAAATCTGCTATCAATGATAAATGCGACATCTGTCCTGACTATTTATTTCATGAATCTATTCTATGTTGGTTAAATATGCACAGGATTTTTTATACTTTGAAGTCCTCATAATTCATCATCACAATGACCTACCAGTGAATATTCACTTTTAAGTAACCAAATAAGTACAATTTATGATGTTAAAAATAAGCTTAGGATAATTGGTGAAATTCCAGAATACCAGTGAGTGAGTTCAGTGAAAATACAAGCTTTACAAGTGCTATTTGTAAATTATGTCTGGCCCCATTTTTCCATAAAAGTGTGCAATCACAATTTTATCCATTAAAACAATGCGTAATTTAGTGTTAATTCCATACTAACTAATTTTGACATGTATAGAAAAAGTGTGTTGTCTGACACAGTATTTAATTTGATAATTAGCCTTAGTAATGGGGATATTGGTTTATTGTAAATGTAGATTTGTTTCACAGTTTGTATGTTATTTGTTAATTTTTCACTCAATTACCCCCAGCACAAATGTTTTTTGGCAAGTTAAGTTTATGTCATGGAAGATTTCTGAAATGTGTATATACTTAACTTAGTTTGTTACCTTAATGGTATTGCCAGATAAATAAAACTTGAGATTTATAATTATTGTATATTTTGTTTGCCTGTAACCAAAAGGACACCTACCGTTGTTGATTTCGGATGCTCTTTTCTCAAAACATAGTTGGACCTTTGATCTCAACAAATACTGGTCCCTTCAATATGTTGATTCTGGTATTGTAGTTAGTAATGTGCAGATCCCTGGGATCTTATAGAATGAACGCATACCTCATGATTGGAGTACAATTAGAGTTATTATTTCAACATTGAAATTCCTGTTGAATTGATATCAAACATCTAATGGTTTTACCCACTGACATTTGTGCACGCTTGATGTTACATCACGTTTAGTTGATCTGCTTCAAATTGTCACAGTCAAATTTGTCCATACAAACCATAGAATAAAAGAATGAATTGAAATTTATCTATCTTTCTCACTCACTCACTCTTCGCACTCATGCCAACATTTTTCTTGGTAAAAAGATGGGTAGGGGTTTTTCATGAATTGTTTCACTTAACTATGCTATAGCAAATACTTTCCTATACTCTGATGACACTTTCCACAAATTTCAAAGAGATGAGATTTGCCATTGAAATATTTAATATTTATCTGTTTTGCTCATAGGGGCTCATATAAGATTTTCATTTCAGTTTTCCTTTGCTGACTTTTGAAGTTTTACTGTCAGGAGTTCCTTGACTGGTTCTTCCAGCGCTGTCAGTACTGGCTCGACTACTACTTCTACTCCCATTGAGACTTTGTCCATCCTGTGACTTGCCTCTTGATTTTCCTGTTTTATGCAATTAGAAAACAATGTTTTTGTGCTTGGAATGAGTACTGTCAATTCTAGGAGGAAGATGATATACTTACCACTACTAAGCTGAGCTGATCCTACTATGATTGTGCTCTGCAAGTCAAGTTCTGGAGGTTTCGATACATTCTGTTTACTTAAGTCTAGGGAGCGTCTCATTTGACTAGATTTGGGAGTTTGTTGAGCAACTGATGAGCCATCTTTTCTTTGCATTGATATTTGGGAAACTTCAGTTGAAGCCGTCAAAGCAGAGCCTGAGAATGCAGGGTGAACCTCTACTAGGCTGCCAGCATCACACGCTGGCTTAGCTGACCGCTGTGACCCAGTACCATCAATAGCTCCCACCACTGACCCTCCAGTTTCACTAAAAATTGAGGCACGAAAATAAGTACAAATATGCATTTTACTAAAAATTGAAAATTCCTCCGAAAAGCACTCAGTAATCACCTCTGAGAACGTGTTTCAGACATGCTGCCAAGAGTAACTGACGAATGAGGAGCACAACATGTGTCCTCCTTAAGGGGAAAAACAAGTTGTGCGGGAGTTTGCAGAGTTCCATGATAAGAACCAATAGGCTGATTTGATTGATCAAATATGCGACGACGGGTGTAAGTACAGCTGCTGACAGACGTGGCGCTGCTCCTCCCACTTCTGGCAGTACTTGCACCACTGAGGGTAGAGGATGATAAGACACCCTTTAAATGTTGGCCTGGTTGTGGCAATGTTAAGCCCTTTTCCTGTATTATGCAGAATTAGAATCTTGACGGGCAAATCAGTAAACAAAAAAAATATTTGAAATTAAAATGTTTTCTCACCCTAAGATGTTGAGAAATAATAGGTGAGACTTCCATGTGCCTCACAGACATCTCAGCTAGAAGTTCAAGGGCAGCTTGATTCTGGTCTATAAGCTCCCTGAGTGCAATATCTTTCTGAAAAATAACATAGAATTTATATAGTATTAATGTATTTCAGTTAGTTACTATCTTATGTTATCACTATATATTTTTTTATAAAAAAAAAGGAAGAAAAGATATTTAAAAAATGGTTCACTTACTTCTTCCATGGCAAACATAGTTGAATCACTTTTGCTTCTCAAATCTCTGACAAGTCTTTTTAGCTGACTATCTGCTCTTTGCAGTTTAAGATCTTGATCTTGAAGTTCCTTCCCCAGGGAAGCAGATTCATTCTCGGACTCTTGGATTGCTGCACATTTTTCTTCAACTTGCTCTTGTGTCTCTGTAAGACGCCTCAAGATGTCCTAAGGAAAATAAGGCACTGTGAGAATTCCAACACGTCATTAAATATTTTGTGACATTGTAACCTATTCTTTCGAAACATTGATTGACTTCGACCGTTTACATAAGAAGATGACAGGTAACAACTGTACCTATACCTGTATTTCTGACTCAATCTGAGATTTCCGCTCCCTTTGGTTTCTCAGTTCTACCATGGCATTATAATATTCTTGCTCCAGAATTTTCAATTCTTCTCCTTCAGGTCCTAAAAGCACAGAAATAAAGGATAAACATATTTTTACTGGGAATAAAAAAGAGGGAGGGGGGATTAAAATACTTTTCAGATAGTGATAATACCTTCTTTATCAATCATGGTGAGACTTTTCCGATAAGTGTCATTGGATGTATTTACGACCTTCAGAGTATTCTCCATAGCTACAATTTCCTTTTCAGCTTTCTTGATTTTAGCATCCAATACATCGCCTTCTTGCTGAAGAAGGACTTTTTCTTGAGCAACCTAAGAAGTTATTCAAAAAACTGACTTCGGGGGTAACCAGTAACAGAAACTTGGATCACTTTTTTTTTTAATTTTTTTTTTTTTTTTTTTTTTTTTTTTTAGAAAATTTTAAATGGTGCAAGACAAAAGAAAAAAGTGCCAGGGACATTCCTTACCTCTCACCTTGAGCTTAAGCATTGCTGGGGAGATGAAATCTCCAAATTCATCCTTTCCAATAACACTGGTTATAATGTCATGTCGATTTTGAAGCTGACCTCTTCTTGTATTCAGTTGATTGAGAGCTGTTTGCAGTTGTCCTCTTTCTTCATTTAAAGTTTTGCGTTTTGTTGCCATCATTGCTTGATGGAGAGAGATTTCCAATTGACGCTCTTTCATTGCCTAGTGTCAGACACCCCAAATGAAAATTCAGTTTATGAGAAAGGGTAAAAGGTAAAGAAAGGATGAAATGAAATGAACTCACACTCTCCCATTCAACTCTTTGTTTAGACAATGAGTACACTTGAGATCCTTCTTGTTGGAGAGCTCTCTCAACCTGATTAACTTTGACACGTAATAATGCATGTTCAACCAAACTTTCATGATGAGCTGCTTTTGCTAACTTTAGCTGCTTTTTTCCTCCTTCAACTAAGAGCAAACCATCTTGCCTTTTCCATTGCAATTGTTCCACCTCTCTAGCTGTGTTGCCAAGTATGTTGGACATTTGTCTACAATCATTCTGTGCAAACCCAATAAATGCAGCAATATACCTTGAGTGTTAAGAATATCAAAATATTATTAACCATAAAGTTAATTACTGACCTCTAGTCTGTTAACCTGTGATGTAATCATAGACAAAACTGATTGCTTCTCCCTCAATATACCCTCAAGTTCCTCAATTTTTCTCAGCATTTCTTCCTGTTTTACCGATTTTGTCTCTCCAAGTGCATGTGAAATCCTTGATCTCAATTTCTGCTCAGAAAATTCCTGAGGACAAATACATATTTGAAGGAAATAAATGAAAACTTGGAATAAAACAGCACAAAATAAGAAATCAGCAGAAGCTTCTTACCATTTCATAGGTGGCGTTCTTTACTTTTACTAACTCCTTTTCAACCTTTTCAATTTGTGAAATTATTCCCTTCTTATCTTTCTCAATTGTTTGAAGTTCTGCATTTTGCAGTCGTTCCTTTTCACATGCTGTCTGTAGTTCTTGAGTTGTACGAAAGTAAATACCTTGTAGCTTATTAATATCTTTGAGAAAGCATTCTTGTAGGTGTTCCTCATCCTGAACTCAGAAAGAAAATGCATGTGAACACTTCGTATTTCAAATAAAATGATTGATTTCCTTGGTTATTAACACAACCTGTACAAGCTTTTCCATGTGCTTATAACGTTCTCCAGCATCCCAAAGGTTTTTGTTCACTTCCTCCAATTTTTTAGAAAGTTGTTCAGTACTGGCCTGAAGGGCCAAAACTTTTTTATCTTGTTCCAAAGTATCACGCTTGGTCTGAGTATTTTGAGTTCTCTGGTGGTTCAATTGCATCTCAATCCCAGAAAGAGTTCGCTTCAAAACATGCAACTAATCGGAAAAGCAAAACAAAAAAGAATTTAAAGAACTTACTGAAAGTAAACAATTATACTTCTAGAGCTTCTGTCACCTCATTTTCAAGCTCATGAACATCCCTCTGAACTCTTTGATCATCAGTTCTTAATAAGTTCAATTTTCTGTGTGTTTCTTCTGCTTTTGCCTCAACCTCGGCATTATTAGCTTTCAGGTTTGCATCGAGCTCCTTTGCCTCCAGAAGTTCAGCCATTTTTATTCTTCCTTGAGTACGAACTGTAAGTATTTCCTGGAGAATTAAAGAAAAACTAAATTATTAATTATTATATGAGGTATTTTAGTAGAGTAATAGAGAAATGTGCACACACACACACACATAACTTTATTAGTTTGAATTACTTACATTAAGAGTATCATTTATGTCCTTATCCTTGAGATGCATGGCTTGAACTGAGTGTTCCCACTGCTTTATTAGTGACTGATGGTCAGAGTGCGCCTGGCGGTAAAGCTGTGCAACTCTATCAAATACTTGTTCAAGCATGGCTGCTTCAGTGGTTGCCTCTTCTGCTAAAACATTCTGCTTGTCCACTTCAATTTGAAGGGCAACTCTTTTCATCTCCAAGTCCTACATCCCATAACCAAAACCATATAATTTAATAAGACAACATGAAAAATATATTAGTGAGTTTTCCAACTGTGTTTGGGGTCAGCGAACTTCACTTGCCTTAAACTGCGCATTGTCCTCATTTATAAACTGTTGTAGGAGTTGTAGGTCTTCACCTTTTCTATTATGTAGGTCTTCCCAGGCCATCAATTCCTCGTCATCCCATCGCATGAGCTGTTTTAGTTTGTTGACTTTGTTCCGAATGATTTTAGCATCGCCCTGGACAGCAAATTTAAATAGATTTTAATGCCAAGAAGGTCTTTAGACTCTTTTGAATCACACTTTGATTGTTTTACCTCCATTGAAGACACCTTATTACTCTTTTCTTGAAGACTGCTTTTCATGTTACGCAAGTCTCGCTGAATGCTTTCATTTTCATTACGGACAAGAGTTGTCAAATGTTGAGAATTGTCAACTTGATTTCGGGTAGCAACCAGTAATTTCTAGGGGAATAAAAAGTGCCTCATAAAGCCTCACCATATTATTGCTAAAGGTATTTCATGATGATAATGTAGAGGGTAAAACTTACATGGTTCTCATTTTGTTCAAGTGTTACATTTGACAAATGGCGATTGAGAGCATCAAGACGTTCATCCATTTCCTCTATGTCTGCTACTAGCTGTGCTTTTTCTTTCATTTTGGCTTCAACCTTGATACAAGAGAACAATCAGTTTAGTTCTATTTAAAAAAAAAAAAAAAAAAAAAAAAAAATTGAAAGAGAGAGTTGGGGAGAATTATGGAAACATAATGAAACGAGACAACCAACCAGATTTTCCAAAGTTTTGTTTTCCTCATTTGAAACTGGAATTCGGAAGCCATCAGTCCACCCGAGTTGCTTCAATATGTCAGTAATTTCGCGAACCATTTTGAATCTGATCGTGTGATGTCACTGAGTTGATGTAAGGCCTCAATTCATGTTGTCGTTACTCCTAGACGTTTCAAATGTAAACAGAAAACAAGAACAAAACCGTATGTTGAGGGTCTGGTTACCATGGTAATGGGGCTGATCCACCCTTCCCAGCCAAAGAATTATGCACCTCTCCTTGTTGCTCTCGAGAGATCTCCATTGGGTGCGAGAGAGAAGCTACATCATTCTTTGGCTGGGAAGACTACTGCTCCTTTGCTTCTGCTGCCGCTCTGTTTTTCTCCCGCATATACCGCTGCCAAGCAGGACGCGAAAAGGAGAAGTATTCGCAATTCTGGACCATTTCAAACGATTGTGCATATGTTAAGGAGCTGCAATTTGGTGAGTTCAAATGCTGCCACTAATAAGGAAATATTAATGAGGATGGGATGAAGACGTATCATAACCTCTTCGTCATCACCAAGTGGAGCGGTTTACGTCAGTGATGAATGAAAACTTGTGCTAATTGCAGCTTATTGGTTCGTTTTTAGGTTCCATCTATTTAATAAAAACAATGTCAACTATGGGCATTGTTATCAGAGTGCATTCTGGACCAGATGTGGTACATACTATTGCAAAACCCGTAGCCGAAAGCAATTCTTTGCTAGTTCAATCTCTCAAGGAAGCAAAGGCCGAAGTAAATCAATATCTGACAGAACTGGTGGTTAAGAGTGGTAATCAGGAGCAAACACTAGGTGTGTATATGAACTAAACGTCCATAAATGCGGGAAATTCAAATGAAGTAGCAAGTCAAATCTGTTGTCTGTACCTTCATGTCTACTTATCCAACTCTAGATGGATAAATTTGAATTTACACTGAAGAGTTTAGTGTGAAGAGCTGAATTCAGAGTGGATTGGCAATATAGTTATATCAATATAACTGTCTCTGAAGAAAGCCTGCAAAATGGTCTTTGTTAAAAGATTATTTTTTTCTAAAATTTCAGGAGTGGATGATGCTTGCGATGATGAACAGGATGAAGATGATGATGATGATGATGACAATGCTGGTGAGGAGGATAAACAGACATCTTTGAAGGGCTCATTGAATTCAAAACGAAAACTTGGCAGCAACATTGAGGCTGCAAATGGCTCTAAATTAAAAAGGGCAGATTGAAAATTCTGAGAAGCTTGAAAAACATTATTCAATAAATTTGTTGTTTTGTACTTTTTGATGTATTTTATTCAGAGATTAGCTTGGAGTCTTTACAGTTCTTTTGTACATGAGGAATTAGGACAATACGACACAGAGCCAGAAACATGCAACCATATATTATGTGACACAAAGTTAATGTTCAATTTTACAGGTTTCAGAAAGATCTCTGGCCGGTCCCTCATATACTGTACCCCATATCTTGGCATGGAAAAACATTTCCTCCCACCCCTTCCCCAGCCCCCAAAAGTTAACCCAAGATTTTAAAAATACATGCACCAGTAAAAAAGTGATAGGATATAAATTTTTACATTGAAAAATTCCTCTGCAAACTCATAAAATTTACTCTTAGAATAATATCAGAAAAGTTAAAAATTACCATCTGCATTACATATCAGCAATACATTCAATGCCTTGATCAAGGATTCAAAGTTCGTACGTCCCTAAAATGGTTTTCTTTCAGGCATAAACCTGAAAGTAAAGAAAACAACAGAAGTAACTAGCAAGAGGAGTTACCTACATAAGTACATTAAAAAAATCAAGAACTTTTCTTCGAATGTACATAACTTCAGGAGCTGCACCTTGTTTGGCTCCATTTCAGAATTTGAAAAAGTGAGAAAATTGAACTTCACCATTAATGTTTCTGTTTTACTCAATGAATGGTAAAGTTTTGAATTCTTTTTGCTTGTTAGGGCAAACTTCAGCTTTTACTGCTACAAATATTTTGAACATTTGTGGGAACTAATCTTGTTGACAGTGGTTTTTCTAATTTTTTTTCAATCACCGGACCATCTGCATTTTTTTTTCTATTATTAAATCTTGGACTGAATATGGTATGTTTAGGAAATTAATTCTAAGAAGTTAGGTACTGTCTTTTTTTCTGGGTTTCTTTTGTTTTAGGAAACCTAGACTTTCTACACCTGATCAACAGATGCTAATCAAAATAAGCGACGCCACGTTTGAGTATTAAGTTTGTGACACTGGTATTCTTATCTTCAGTTCCACTTGGCTTGAGGACCTCTGAATTTTTAGAAACTTATGTTCTGTTTTCCAACTTATGTCCAATTAAGAAATATACATTTATATTAACATACTTGTAGAAAAATCACAAGAATAAAGTCTTCAATGATTGCATTCTAAACAATACAGGTTAAGATTAAAGGCATTATTACTTTGGATCATATGAAGGGTGTCAAATACTAAAGAAATTAATAAACTGCAGTCTTGCATTGGCGGTTGGTAGAGAATTAACACTTCTTCCGAAATGAATCTGTAAGGTGTTGTCAGATAATTTTAGTTTCTGACCGCCAATCATGTGTGCAACTTTAAAAAGGAAAAAGACCTTAAGTTTTTATGAATTATGTCAAAGTACTTTTTAAAAATTTGCCTTTCCAAAATTTGCAAAATTATTTATACAGCTCTTAATACATGGGTTTGCAGCTTGCCTACATAGTTTAGGGTAAGAGAACTATTAATTAAACTTCAAAGACATAGTGAGACTGGAATTTACAACTTCACTTTTGATGTATTCCTTAGTCGTTCAACTCATATATTTATTTAAAAACCGTGTCTTTGAGTAGCACTTTTGTCAATAAATCTGTCAACATGCTTTGGCTCGGTAAACTGGTCAGTGATATGTTCATTGATAGTTTTACCCGCATTTATAATTATAAAGAAGTGGAAAATGAAAAGAACGTCACCTTATCCAGATATTTAGGCATGTTTTGGACCATTCTAAACTGTCATAATTGGAATTTTGTTAGATTTTTTTTTTTAATTTTTAAATTCTGAAGATTTGCTGCTTGCAACAAAATGTAGATGCCCTCTTACAAAATGACCCCCTTTACAAAATGACCACATTAATGAGTTAATGTTCTATGGTTGTTTTCCAGAGTTAATGCTCTCAAGGGCAAAGTTATTTCATGTGCAAGATCTTTGAGACACAAAAGTAATTAGCAAATCATCATTCTCACTCCTCACTCCAGTAGGATTAATTAAAAAGTACAGGATGTAAGATAATAGTAAAGATTTTTTAGACATCCTTAAAGCTAGTAGAGTAATGGACTTCAATTCAAATACATTGAATGATCTAGATTTCATCTATTACAGAATTCGATGTGTAAATCTACTTTATAGCACAAAATATAAAGTCCTGAAGATACACAGCTTTTATTGGTCAACAGAGCTGTGTCACTAATCACAAACAGTAGAGAACACGTCTAAGTTTTAAAAAAAGAGTATTTACTTACATGTTATTTCAAGGTAACAAGAAAACACCCCTAGTCCAATAAGGGAAAGACAAATCAGAACTGGTATATCATAAAACATTGCATCAAACCTCCCTTTGGAGAGTTAAACAACCTTACAAGCCTATATTTGCAGTCAAGTCTTTGCAAGTCAGGTTTGCATCAACAATACTGGTTTTCCCTCACAACTCACAAGATGTGAGAAGAAAAATGTTTCAACAATATCAAACCTTAACGGCAAAAGTCATCACGTTTCACCTTGAGTCCCCCCGAATTCTCAATCACACAGTCGGACACCAGGTGAGGGGAGGGGAGGGAAACCAGGCCTCTATTCCAACCTATTCCGAACAAGAATTCAGACACACTTGTCCTACCCGCTACCGACGTGCCATCTCCAGCAGTCAATCACAAAGAAGGAGATGGAAAACAAATGAAATAAAATAAAAGGTCGCGCAGGCTTTTGGCGTCAGTTTGTGCGCGTCGTTACAGCAGGCCTTCCCTCCTCCTCCTCCTCCTTCCTTTTCTCCCCCTCATAAGAGTAACTTCCCTCCTTCACGCAGGGATGTGTGAGGAGCACAGCTTGATACATACCCTTTTGCAAGTAAAAGGGCATTCGTTTCGACATATTATATGTTTTAAAAAAGATGCTAAGTCACACTTTTGCGTGAGGGTCAGGCGTCGAGCAGCACGTGCCACCGGCAGATCTGCTCGCCGCGCACCTCGCACATGTCGTTCCAGTGCGCCGCCTCCTCCTCGCCCGACGACTTGGCGCCCAGCGCGAACCAGCCGATGGCCTCCTTCTTCTTCATGCTGCGCTTGTTGTACACCGAGACGAGCAGCGTCACGTCGGGCAGCTGGAACAAGGCCACCTGCGGCGGCAAGCGGTACGGCGTCAGCAAAGCAGAGTCTCTCTCTCTCTCTCTCTCTCTCTCTCTCTCTCTCTCTCTCTCTCTCTCTCTCTCTCTCTCTCTCTCTCTTTCTCTCTCTCTCTCCCTCTCCCACCTTCCTCCCTCCCTCCATCCCTCCTTTCTCTCTCCCCCCTTCTCTTTCCCTCTCACCTCACCGGGATGTGTTTAGAGAGCGAAGAGGACAAAATACTTGATTTTTTGGACGGGGAAGATGATTAGGCAAAAGTGGCACATCACAAATGGAAAGGGGCGGTCTGTCTGCTAGCAGCAGCAGGAGTAGGTGCGTGTACTTTGCCTAATGGCGCCCCCACAATGGCCGTTACCGAGGCGGAACGCCTGCGACAAACTAGATAGGCCAACCCGCCCAGCACTCGTGTGAAGGTGGCGGCCTACCCGGAGAGCATAATCGCAGGGGGAAAAAGGAATTGAATTCCTGGTACCCAAAATTCTTTTTTTTTTTTTTTTTTACCTCCCAATGAGTTGATTGTGGATCTGAGCCAGCCTAAAGGGTGCATTTTGCAAACTGATCGTCGAAATTCGTAATTCGTTTCGCCAACCTTGATTCCTTAAAACCTTGATTCCCAAAATGCCAATAAGTGATTTCGAATAGCAGTTTGTTCTTATCCTTACCCTCGTCGCACTCTCTAGGGGTGAGAGGAGAGGTGACGCAACACCTCTGAACGCTACGCGCTGCAAAAACAGCAAGGGCGTGCATTTTTTTTTGTTACCTTTTATTGAACTTTTTGCTGGACAAGTTTTGAGTTTTCTGAAACTTTTCTGACTTCTCTTCAATTTTTGGCATTTTTTCTTCTTTTTGAATGTTTCCGAATTTTTCTGGTTTTTCTGCACAAAACGTTCGGAGTGGCCTCTCCCTCGCGCGAAAAAAAAATCGCTATAAGAGCTCATGTGTCAGCTAATATGGCAACAACTAAAAATATGACCTCTTTCAGCTAAATTTTGGCTGAAAAAGCTACTAGCGTTTGCTATACCAGATCGGGCGTTTCCCAGTACAGCCCCCCCCCCAAATACTAAATGAAAGATAATACTAAAATAAGATAATTTTTTTAAAAATGCTTAGGCATTTAAATATTTCAACTACAGCTCAGACGTTTTTTCTCCGTGCGGTAGCCACGAGGCGACCTCGTGCGCCCTGCCCTCGTCTCGTCTCACCTGGAAGATGAACGTCTCCTTGAAGAGGGGGTTGGGCTGGCCGCGGCGCACGGAGGACTTGGCGCGCGCGATCTCCTGGCCGGAGCTGCTGGCGAGCCGGAGGCGGACGTACGTGTCCGGGGCGCGCGTCATGGCCAGGTTGCGGAAGTGGCTGCCCTTGACGAGCTCGACGCTGAGCCGGCCGGTGGTGCCGTTGTAGGCCAGGCCCAGCAGCAGCTCGGGGACGCCGCCGCGCTGCATGGACTGGCTCGAGCCCGTCGAGTCGCTGCGCGCCAGAGAGAGAAGGTCCGAGGCCGAGGTCTTGAGCTGCGGGGGAGGGAGAGAGAGGGAGAGATATGGATAAGGACAAGCCCTACACACGCTAGTGTACAGGAACAAATGTTACATGCGTGTGAGGTTTTTTTTTAATTTTACGAGGGGGTAATCAACTCTGACAAATGTCGTAATAAATTTTTGTAAATTCCTCTGACTTATAATTTTTGCTGATTATGTTACAAAAGCAACATATTGTGCAGTATATAGGTTTTGAATTTCCTTAAAATCTCAATTTTTAAAAATTTTAATCTACTTTACTTTTTTGAGATTTTTTCTTCTAAAGATTTGAATTTTAATAAGTTTTTGAATTTTCCTGTTTGTGAATAATGTCAGTGGTGCACAGCCCCCTCAACACTCTAACTTGTGTGTGCAATTCCACGTGCACTTCGTGGTGTGCTCACTCACCGCCGTGTTGGCGCGCGGCTCCAGGTTGAGCCACACGTTGGTCTCGGCCTCCAGGTTGATGGCGGCGAAGCTGACGACGCACTCGCCGATGAGGCGCTCCCGGCGCATGCGCTCGCAGCCGTATAGCCGGAAGCGCACGCCCATGCTGTTCACGTCCTCGGGGTTGATGCGGTTGAGGAGGAACGACTCCATGAACTGCGGCTGGTCGCCGTGCCGCACCTTGCTCTTGCACTTCTGCTTCTTGGCGGGCAGCAGCAGCAGGCGCACCTGAGGAGGAAGAGGGAAACAGATGTCGAGCTCCTGACTTTTGAACAGCGATAAACATTGGTCGACAGTGAATTTTCGCGAATTTTTCGTGTGAGCGCTGGTGAACGTTCACGCGGTAGTAAGTTCCGGCGGAGCAGCGAGTGCGGGTGCTCGCGGCGAGGTAGGTAAGTGCTCGCTCACTCACTCGCTCACTCACTCGCTCACTCACTCGCTCACTCTCTCTTTCACTCGCCCACTCATTCGGCCGCTCCGTCAACCGGCTCGCCGATTTAACTAGAAGAGGGGGATCATTAGATAGCTCGCAGCTTTTACTTCCGGTTCTGATTGGTTACAAAATATCAGTGTTTTGTTTGCAAAAGATAAAACAAGGGCCAAATAGAACACAAAATGAATTTTGTGATAAGTATGGAACTCGTTCTTTACATAATTATGTGCTACAGAGGTAGGAGTGTAAAACGTTATGTGAGTCGATTGAAGACATTTTCATCTCTGATTTCATCACAGTTCGTGTGTGCAGGGGAAGTTTTTCCCGGGACACTCGCCCTTGCTCGTCTCGGGTGCTCGGGCCTTCTTCGGCCCTCCCGCTCGGGTCCGATTGTTGGGGCGCATAAAGGAGCGCGAGCTGGCGCGAGCCGACTCGGTCTACGACTAGACTCGGAGACTTAGAATGAAAACTCGCACAAAATTTGTTAAGAGTTCTCAAAATAATACTATTAAACGTTAAAAAAGGTTCATTGCTGCAATGCAGAGGAAGGCTTCTAGCTGAGATCAGCGCAAGTTTCATGTCTGTGGGTATTGTACTTGCTGAGATTGAAAACTCCACTTATAAGTTGGGTTATGGACTTAGAATGAAAACATCCAAAATTTGTTAAGTGTTCTCAAAATAATACTATTAAACTTGAAAAATAGTTCATTGTTGGAATAAAGACCAGCATTTCCAGTTTCGAATGGTATAACTATTATGCCTGTGGGTATTGTGAGATCTGAGATGAAAGTGTGGACAGTTAAGGGTTACACTCGACTGAGAACAATACTCGTTCTTTTCACCACTCAGGAGAGAGGTGGTGGTAAAGAACGAGTAAAAAAAATCTTGAGTTTTGAAAGACAGTATCCGAGATCAGGACCGGATGGGAGCTCTGTTAGCCCGCTGGTCGCGCTGTCGCGCACCTGTGTGTGCGTGGAGCCGCCGCGGTCCTTGGCCGGGATGTCTCGCGCCTGCAGCAGGTGGATGGTCATGTTGCGCATGGGCGCGTCGTAGGCGAAGGCCACCTCCAGCTGGCCGCAGGCGCAGATGGGCGCCGGGGTGCCCCTGGCCGCCGCCGCCGCCAGCCGCCCGCCGGCCCCGGCCGAGCCCGCCGTGCCGGCGCTCTGCACGCTCTGGATGTCGGAGGCGGCGCCGTCCTCCTGGTTCATCATGACGATGCACTGCGGGGCGGGGGAGGGGAGGCGAGCGTGAGGACAAGAAGTACACCCGCCTCTACATCGAGGGGAAAACAACTCTGAATTTTCGTGTACAAATTTTGTGAATTTTTTATGAATGTTGTTTGATATAATTTTTTTTTTTTTTTTTTTTTTTTTTTTTGCAATTTCTCTGAACTTTTCTTAATTTTTCTGGATTTCTCTCATTTTTTCAGCATTTTTCTCTGAATTTTACTGAATTACGAAGTGAACACAGATCTCAGAGTTGTCCCCTCCTCGATCTACATTCGCAATTTTTAAAATTTCCGGTGCACATATCGGTGCGCTTACGTCCTGACTCCCACTCTGGTCCCTTGTCGTCGGTTCCGGAACCACCTCCAGCGGCGGTTCTAGCTTCCGGTGCGCGTATCTCGGCGGGTAGCCTGGCCAGATGTTGGTGCTGGCGCTGCCGCCGGCGAAATTAACCACTGAAACCGCGAGAGAGAGAGGTGTCACGATCAGAATAACAGTCAAGTGCGAGGAGGGTGGGGGGGGGGGGGGCTCTGTAGGATGATTCCGCAAGGCCTTTTCGTTTCTCTGTCCACTGTGAAAAATACTCGTAAGGGTTACGGGAAAATTTTCCATGATAAAAGTCATAAAATTACAATTTAAAATTGTAAATTTACAAGCAATCTCTATCGACTTGGAATTGACCGACGAGCAAGAATGGGCTGTCGTAAATTTACGACATATTTTGTAAATCAAAATTACAAAAAATGTCGTAAATTTACAAGGATATTTTTCACAGTGTCCTCATTGAACCAATGGGGCAGGCCACACTACTAGGCGCTCACTCACCAGGCGTGCGGTGCTGGTGATGGTGCCCGGCGGCGGCCCCGGCCCCGCGGCCCTCGCGGTGCCGGAGCATCTTGTCCTCCTCGCTGCAGCCCGAGCTCGTGGACCCGGAGCTGGTGGAGCCCGAGGCGTTGGAGGAGGCGGCCAGCCCCAGGCAGCCGCGCTCCGCCATGGACATGAGGTCGGCGTGCGGCGGGTACGTGTGCGGGCCCGGCTCCGGGTACGGCTCCGGGTACGGCTCCGGGTACGGCTCCGGGTACGGGTACGACAGGTGCCGGCCGTTGGCGGCCACGCCCACGCCGCCCGCACCACCCGTACGGTAGGGTATTTCTGAAGGAGGAGGAGAATCGAGAATCGCACAGTGGTTAGGAGGTACGCGAGAGAGGTTCTACTACACTACAGATTAACGCATATGCGCAAATTTTTCTGCTTTTTCTTGATTTTTCCCTGCTTTGATCTGATTGCGGATTTTGTTTTCTGACTTAGTTCTGGATCTTTTCCATATAGATTCCTGGATTTGTTTATTTCCCGATTTCTTTTTAGTAAAGGACTCCTCGGAGGCACTTCGGCGGCGACCAAAACGACAAACACCGTAAGCTACAGTGTCACAGGGTCCAACGCAGCTCGCCGCGCTTCAAAATTGATCGCAAAGCGTCCACGCAATGCAATGTAAGATCCTGTATACTCACGGATATGCGTGGTCTGGCCGTAGTGGGCCTGCAGCTGGCGGTGGAAGGCGAACTCTGTGCGGCCGGCGGGCTGGCCGGCGCTGCCGAGACCGCTGCCGCCGAGGCCGAGGCCGTGGCCGTGGCTCCCGGAGGCCGCCGGGTCCGTCACCATCTCGGCCTCGAGCTCGAGGCGCCGCCGCCGCCCGTCCTCGTCGCTGTCCGAGCCGCTGCCGGCCTCCTCGAAGGAGAAGCTGCGGCCTGCAACGCCGCGAGAAGAAGAGTGTGACGATAACGCACCGAGGGGAGGCCGCGCGAGGGGGGAAACAACTCTGCATTTTGGTGTACAAATTTTGTGAATTTTCGTTGAATTTTTGTGAATCTTTCCTTGAATTTTACCTAAGTTTTTGTAAATTTTCCCGAATATCTCTGAATTTTCCTGACCTACAAGGTGTACAAAAGCTTCAGACTTATTTCCCCCCCTCGGAGCCGCGACTCTCAATTGTCACTTGATTGCAGGAATGCGGTTCAGGATTTTCACTAGGCGACAGTGTGTTCCTGTACGATTCCGATAGAGTTTTGCATGATTGCAGCGGAATTTAACATAATTGCGTTGGATTTTTTTTTTACATGACTGCAATGGAAGGCGGACACATGATTGCATGAGTCGCCGGCCAACCTCACGCGGCGCGCACCGCGCACCCGCCGGGTGAACCACGGCGAGTCTACATCGGTTGTCCGACCTTTTTTGTGCGACCTCGGGATTTTTGCGGCCGCCACCGTCACCCGTTTCTTTTTGTCCGACCTCATTTTGTCCGACCTGGCAATCTAGGTGTCATCGTTATTATTTTGTCAGACCTCGTTTTCTTCGTCCCCAACGAACCGTTAGAGTCGCCTGCTATCCTCTGCGATGCAGCTCGATTGTCCGACCAGATACTTTCCCCCAAATCTGAAAAAGTGTCTGGATTTTTTCCGACCTTGTTTACACGGGTAAAATGGAGAAGGAATATGTAATATGGTCGGAGCATGCACCGAAAAAATGGTACAACACCTCAAACTCGATTTTTTTTTAAAGATACTTTTTTTAAAAAAAATTGAAAAATTGGTAGGCCCCTACCTAACTCGCAACCTGCGAGCCCCGCCTGCTTAACTTCGGAGTTCTGATGGGATCCGGTGTGTTCCAGGCGACCGCCACCCCACGGGCACGAGAAGTCCTCTCCTCTTCGGGGAGAGTCCCCGCTTAAGGCTGGCGGCCTGTCAGGCCCGCCGTACTACCCTATTTAAACAGCGCCTTGAAGCCGTAGGTAGCATTTCGGACCAACGACTGGGCACCACCGGACCGCATGACCGGTCAGTGGGAGGTAGAGGCAAGGCAGGACGATAGAGGGGGAGAAAAGCAGAAAGAGAAGTTTTTGCGGAAGAGTAAGCGTACGGTTGGTTAGACCTGTACTGACCCGCTCCCGCACAGGTCATGGAAAAGCTGTTTACTAAGGAGCCAGATTCATAGGCCTTACTTCCCCACGAGGGACCACCCCCCGTGGCATGGGACGGAACTTCCTGACAACTCGCTTTCGCTGCCAGTGAAGAACCTACCTGGGAATTGAACCCAGGCCCCAAGTGCCGAGTCTCATGACACCCCGCGGCTTTCGTGGTACTAAGACCACTAGACCGTCGGCGATTCCACGAGGGAGCTCTGTTGAAATGGGGGGTTTGAATTCCACTCCAGGCTGCTGTCCTCGGAAAAATTTATATTTAGCGAGATTCGAACCTGGGTTCCGCGGCTCGCGGGACAACACTGAGCCGGCACGGCTACGACGCCACGGTACGCGCTATCCGCCCACTATGGGTGACGCTGCGAAGAGCCGTAGTCGCCGACGAACCTGTACCGGTGGCGTCATCAGGAAACCTGCTCTCCACGCAGCACGCAGCAGGTATTCGAACTATTCTTTCAATATGGAGTGTGGATTTGTTTTGACTTAATTTATAAAACCTACTTTTTCGTTTTCTCCACTGTACTCGCGTCCCTTCGGGCAACTACAAAGAAACAAAGCTTCTTAAAGAAAAAGGGAAAAAAAAGAAAAAATAATGTGATTGATATTCGAACCTCTGCCTCTCCAGCGACCGGTGCCGATGTGCATACCAATGTCGCCACGCGGACGGCCTAGTGCTGCGTGGAGAGCAGGTTTCCTGATGACGCCACCGGTACAGGTTCGTCGGCGACTACGGCTCTTCGCAGCGTCACCCATTGGGCGGTTATCGTGTACCGTGGCGTCGTAGCCGTGCCGGCTCAGTGTTGTCCCCCGAGCCGCGGAACCCACGTTCGAATCTTGCTAAGTATAAATTTTTCCGACGACAGCAGCCTGGAGTGGAACTCAAACCCCCCATTTCAACGGAGCTCCCTCGTGGAATCGCCGACGGTCTAGTGGTCTTAGTACCACGAAAGCCGCGGGGTGTCATGAGACTCGGCACTTGGGGCCTGGGTTCAATTCCCAGGTAGGTTCTTCACTGGCAGCGAAAGCGAGTTGTCAGGAAGTTCCGTCCCATGCCACGGGGGGTGGTCCCTTGTGGGGAAGTAAGGCCTATGAATCTGGCTCCTTAGTAAACAGCTTTTCCATGACCTGTGCGGGAGCGGGTCAGTACAGGTCTAACCAACCGTACGCTTACTCTTCCGCAAAAACTTCTCTTTCTGCTTTTCTCCCCCTCTATCGTCCTGCCTTGCCTCTACCTCCCACTGACCGGTCATGCGGTCCGGTGGTGCCCAGTCGTTGGTCCGAAATGCTACCTACGGCTTCAAGGCGCTGTTTAAATAGGGTAGTACGGCGGGCCTGACAGGCCGCCAGCCTTAAGCGGGGACTCTCCCCGAAGAGGAGAGGACTTCTCGTGCCCGTGGGGTGGCGGTCGCCTGGAACACACCGGATCCCATCAGAACTCCGAAGTTAAGCAGGCGGGGCTCGCAGGTTGCGAGTTAGGTAGGGGCCTACCAATTTTTCAATTTTTTTTTAAAAAAAGTATCTTTAAAAAAAAATCGAGTTTGAGGTGTTGTACCATTTTTTCGGTGCATGCTCCGACCATATTACATATTCCTTCTCCATTTTACCCGTGTAAACAAGGTCGGAAAAAATCCAGACACTTTTTCAGATTTGGGGGAAAGTATCTGGTCGGACAATCGAGCTGCATCGCAGAGGATAGCAGGCGACTCTAACGGTTCGTTGGGGACGAAGAAAACGAGGTCTGACAAAATAATAACGATGACACCTAGATTGCCAGGTCGGACAAAATGAGGTCGGACAAAAAGAAACGGGTGACGGTGGCGGCCGCAAAAATCCCGAGGTCGCACAAAAAAGGTCGGACAGCCGATGTGCTTCGAACCTCGGGTACCATCCAGTGGGGTGGAACCTGGGCAAGGCCAGGAGGGGCCGGATGAAACCTTACCTGGGACGCGAGCGGGACTTTGCACCTGCACGTCGTGCTCGCCCGCTACCTCTCCACGCTGGCGCGTTTCCACCTGGTCGTCCCGGTTGTCACATCCGGGTACCCGAGTATCCCGGTTCAACCCCATGGTACCGCGCGGGCGAGTGGCGAGTAGTAGGCTGATTCCGAACAGCTTTTAGTAGTGTCGTCTCTCTTCCTCCTTACGCCCTCGTCCCGTAGGTGCGACAAGGTCAGAGAGGAAGAAACCACTGTGCGGAATCACCCTATAGGTGCGCACCCGCCGGCGCGGGTCCGACAGCCGCCCTGCTCGCCCGGATGAGCGGGTACCGCCCCACGCACAGGGCGCCGCCCGTCTGCCCGAGTGTCCGGGGCTCGTGTCCGCGCGGGTCCGACAGCCGCCCTGCTCGCCCGGGCGGCCGGCCCCCGGGCCCCCGGGCCCCCGGGCGGCGGCAACACCACCGCGTCGACTCCACTAACCCCAGCACTTAGGGCAATTGCGGTCGCGTGACCGGGTCATTAGGCTCTACCCCGAGGGGACCTGCCCCTGCCTGTCCCGTTCCCACGTGTATAGAGCATGTATAGGGCGACCCCCGTACCCTGTACCCGCGGGCCCCGGGCACCACGAGCACTGGGCGATGACGCTTGTAACATCACTCACGCCAACCCTGACATCGCCCTCCTCCTCCTCTACTGCCCTCCCCTCCCCCTCCGCCCTTCGGACAGACAGCAGACACAAGTGAGCGCTCCGCGGGGAGCCCCTGTGGGGTAGACAGTCCCGCCACGCACGACGGTGAAGTGGGGCCGCCTACCCCGCTGCGTGCAAAGAGCGCCTCCACCCCCCTCCCTCCCCTCATGACCTTGCCGACGATCATGCCTGTCGCTTAAATTATGGAACTAATATCACATCTCCTTGTGTACTCAAACTCAATCCAAATTTGAGCCGCGAAGCGCAAGTAGGAGTTATGTTGACTAGACTTCATGACCACTTTTTGAACTGTGAGACCTGTTTGACACACCAGAAGTCATTAAAGTCACCTAAGAGAGTTGTCTGGGAAAACTGAACTAGGTCGCGTCGACGTTGATTCCGTTGTAATCATTTCTTGCGGCGGAAAGGTGTGTGCGCCATGGGAGAGAAATCTGCCAAATTTCGCGTCATCCGGATGACGGACCACCCGGAATATCTCCGAGTTATCCTCGAATTTCATTTCTTTTCAAATACAGTGTGGAGTGTTCCTTATCCTTGTGGTACTAGTCTCACTCCTAACGGAACAACAAACCACTGCTATGTGTCACCCGGACGACGCGGGCCGCTGCGGCTGCTGTACTCACTCACCCAGGTCAGTTTTCCTTGGGCGTGGCGCCAGCCGGATGCCCCAGGTGTCATCGCAGCAGTTGAGGCTGTTGATGCCCGTCAGGCACCAGCGCTTGTTCAGGTACAGGATGACGCCCGCGATGACGGCGAGCACGCCAGCCACGCCGACGAGGACCGGCACTGCAACAGAGAGGGCGGGGGGCGTCAGCGCAAGTGTGACCACCTCTCTCCACCTACAGAGGAGAGTGACATTTGTCGCATTTAGCCAACGTCAGGGACATATTATGAACGTAAATGTTTGTCGACAGCGATGCGATGGTTTGTGCTGAGGGGGTGCTTCACTATGAAGTCAAGCGGACACCGATTTATCTGATTTTTCTTGTTTTCGTGATTTTACTTTATTTTTTCTTATTTTTCTGATTTTTTTCTCTTGTTTTTTTCTTATGATTTTTTACTGAATGAACCTGGTCATCCGTAAGTAGTGAGCGAATGAACTTGGTCAGCTGTAAGTGAGCGACATTCGTACACTTTGGATTTTCAGTGCGGGTTGTCACTTCGAACGAACCACATGGTGCTTGCTAAAACTTTTTATTTTTTTTCTCTATTTTCTTTTTCCCCCAGTTCGAGCAGTAGCGACCCTGCACACTTCCCCCTCCCCCCCCCCTCTCTCTCTCTCTCTCTCACCCTCCCTCTCTCTCTAGCGCCCACTCCCCCCCCCCCCCCATGGATCACCGTGTTGCGTGGCGGTCTCGTTCCCCGTACATCCCCCCGGCTGGGAGCTCGTGTCCATGCAACTTCACTTTTTCAGCCCGTCCGGCTTCGGCTCCGGCGCCAACTCCCTCCCACTCGGCGCGGCGGCCAGGTCCAGGTCCAGCGCAGCGCCCCACTTCGGCTCGAATTCCGCGCGCGTTGCCAAGCCAGCTGATAAAACAAATAGTAAACTGGTCTGGACGCTGCCGGAATAATTGAGACCGTTCCATGTTCCATGACAGCGTCAGCAGCAGAAGCAGCCGGAACCGGGGCCCCGCCGCCGTCGGACGGACCGGGGAGGGGGCGCACAGCTCGCGCGACGGCGAAGGCGAAGACGAAGAAGGTGAAGACGATGATGGAGATGACGACGAATTCGACAACGATGTCGGAGTTGACGACGTCTTCGACGACGACACTGTAAATCGAGGAGTGAGAATTCTCGCTCTCAGCAGGAGAGCGAGATTGGTGACCCAAATTTTATCGCTCCTGGGGAGTGATATTATTAATATCACTCCTTTTGAGTCGTTTCGATGACTCAAAACGAGCGATATCAAGTGATCTCGCTCGATTTGAGTGATATAGAATTTCCTCACTCCTTTAGGGCGACGTTATATGCCTCGCTCAATTTCAGTCAGAAGCATGACCCTCAGATTTACAGTGGATGACGGAGATGACGACAAATACGACGACGGAGACGACGACTTGGACAACGATACCACTGCGTCGGCGACGGCGACGAAGAAGGCGAGAAAGAGGAGCAGGACGATGGGTCCTAGTAAGAAAGTACGATGTGGTGGCGACGCGTCAGAAGCGTCCGATGTGAAGCTCCGCTTCAGAAGAGTCCGATGTGGCGCGGCTTTATTTTTCCCTACTTTACAGGACTATTACTCGGCGTAGGAGAGTCGTGTCTTGCTGAGTGATAGATTGGTTTGATCACGAGACAAATGGCTTTAAAATGAGGTATCACACAATACGATACGACACACCTACGTCAAGTAATAAGCCAGCAAAGTAGGAGGAAATAAAGCCGCGCCACATCGTACTTTTCTGAAGCGTAGTTTCACATCGGACGCTTCTGACGCGTCACCACCACATCGTACTTTCTTACTAGGACCCATCGAGGAGCAGACGGCCGGACTCGACTGACACTTACAGTCCCCCCTCCCCCGCCCGCACCTCGGGCGCATATAGCCAGCGTGGTTAATTCATATCGAGGCAGTTGATCACCTTCTCCAGCACGTCGAGCCGACAGGTGCGCTACGGCCGCCGCCGCCGTCTATTTCTGTCCTGCAGGTCCTGCACGACATGCAGGCAGGCAGGTATTGGTGGGGCGGGGTGGGGCGGGGTGGGGCGGGGCGCCGTCGCGTCAGGAAGCCGTCCAGTTCGGCACGGTCACATCCCTCACGCTAGGGGAGCGAGCCCGCCCGCCCGCCCGCCCACCCACACTCGCGGAAAGGTTTTCGGACTCCATCTAGGACATGAGCTTTTTGATGAGTTTTTGGGGGACGTACCCGACTCCACCTCTACAGCGCTTTATTGCCGCACGCCGCGAGGCCGCACGGGACAACAGGTGAACTGAGCATTGCAGGTGGCCTGCAATTAGGGGCAGCGACAAGGCGGACAGAACCGGAGCGGACAGCGCTGGGGGTCGGTCGAAAATATCGGGAAAGGGGTGAGGGTTCTGGCGACCCGGCTGTCCGGCCCCGGCCCCGGCCTCGCGACACGGCAGGGTACAGAGCACGTTAGGCCTGTCCGACTAGATCTAAATCTGACCAGATGCGACCGTGACCGGCTGGCAATGGGGGATCACTCATACAAAATGTGTCCAATGATTTTTTTTTCGGCCTTTGAATTTTTAGCAGATGACACCTTAAACACAACACCTACACTAACCATAAAATTTAACTTGTAATTTTAAGGTGTCAACTAGTTTTTTTTTTAAATAATTTTTTTTTAAAATAAAATATGTCTCTTTTTTGATACATTTTGAACATTCACCCCAACTTCGCAATTTTTTCCTCTTCATTTCGGTTTAATGTTATTTTTTTCTCGATTTGCCGGATTTTTCTGTACCCTTTTCTCTTGATTTTATTTTGATTTTTTTAAATTTTTTTATGTGATTTTTTTGGGGCCGTACAATTATTTTTCGAAGTGACTTCCCCTCGCCGGGTGGGGTGGGCCAGTATCCGACTGATTGCAAACACTTCAGTCCGCTTCAGTCGCATTCCAGAGAGCCAACCGAGAGCGACGGAAAGGAGGACCTTGGATAATTCAGATCTCGGGCGTAAAACATCATTGAAAATGATCCGAATGTATGTGCAGCCCTAGACACTATTTTTTTTAACAGAGCTACGCCAGAATTGAATATAATCCTAGATTTAAACTTGTCACACGAGTAGGTTCTGTTGCTTTGTCATGGTTCCCGCTCCTCCAATCGGGACAAGGTCCTCAATGACTCGGCTCCGTGTCATACCCTGCTGACTTTAATCCGGCGGTAGTGTCATCTTGCGGCGGAAAATTGAATCAGTAGATCACAGCAGTTCCTGCAACTCTAGCCGCGTGGGGCCGCGGGTTGAGCTGGACGAATGTTGCGGGCGTTGCGGGCAAAGCATTTCGGAGATTATTTCGTCGTAGAGTCGTAGTTCGCGTTTGTCACGTATGACAAGAAGCCCGCGGTGGCTGCCGGCGGGTTCGCGTTCGCTGCCGCACTTTTAGGTTAGGTCAGTGTCCTTGTGCCGCAGTCCATGGCCGGCGCAATGCTCCTTGGCAGAGGTGGAGTGCGCGGGCCAGGCTCGGCCGGCGCGGCGGGGTCAAGTTTGGAGGTAACGAGACGGCAACAACTAACTGGCACTGGTATCCGGACAAGAAGAGGAGGATGGAAAAAGTAAGTAGCAAAACTGCATTGGCCTTGTTTCTGTGCAGCTCAGGCAGACAGCCAGTCGCACGTCGCCGGTCCGACCTTTCATCAAAATTCTACCGCTGCTGCAGCTGCGGTCTTTGAGGGTGGAATGGACGACTGTTCGCGCGCGGTTAGCACTGCAGTGCTGCGTGTATTAGACGTTTTGCAATGGAAAGTGTATACTCTACTGCAGTGCGGCTGTTACGTTTGTCTCACGCACGGGGTGCCCCGCACACCCTGCCACCACCTAGCGTCCACGTTCCTCCCCCGTCTAACTTCCATAAATGGGAGTTCCTTCCCCCTTCCCCCTAAAAGCCGACCTCCCCCCCCCCCCCCAATCCTCCCCCTCCCTTTCCCATGCGACTCACTTTGATGAATTCATAACATTTGAAATTATGGCTGCAGTAAAGCGACGCGCAGCCGTATATCGACCTTCGCCGTGCCCCCGCGCAGTCCCCCCCCCCCCCCCCAAGCTTGTCCTGCGGAACTTCCCTCGCCTCGCCTTGGCGGTGTCCCATGGCCACAGCAATGTCCGCATACAGACCGTCGTCGGTGGCGGAGGGACGCGAGACGGTGTGTCATCCACTGGAGAAATGTGTTCAACCGACACACACTCATAAAGGGTGTTGAACACTTTTAGATTCTCAGCGAAAGTGTGTGTGCTAAATGTTAAAGTCCCTGCACAGCTGTTGAGGGTGAGAGCAGTGCCCGTTCATTGTAGATACGAAAAAGTTTTTTTCTCTCTCCTTTTTTTCCCCTTTTGAACGTGTCAAGCTGAAACGAGTGCGCGCGCCCAGAACCACATACACACACACACACACACAGACTAATATTTTACGTGTATACTACTTTCCCTGCCGTGCGGTTGCCGCTTTGCCCAAGTTTTAGTGCGCCCTGTTTCTTTCGGCGGTCGCAGCGCAGCCCGCCCGCGCGCGCGCCGAGCCGTACGCCCGGGCCGGGGAGTCCCCCTTACACCATCGAGGCGGTGTTGAGTAGGGCGGAGAAGGGAAAGGGGTTGGCGGGGAGGGGGGGGGGAGCACGCCGTCGCTTCTGCGGCCGTCAAACCGTATTGCGCTGGGCGAGGAACAAGGCGGACACGACTGGCATACGGAGAGGAGAGAGTCGTCCGGCGGAATACGAGCAGACGGGGGGGGGGGGGGGGCAGGAGGGACACGGCGACGGCCATGTGATGGGAGGTCCGCGTTGAGGGGCCGCGGAGCACTGTAAATACCAGAGCGAGGATTCTCGCCCTCAGGAGAGCGAGAAATTTTCTCTCTCTATAAGAGCGAGGACTGGTTTTCTCACCCAATTAGAGCAATATAATCTCAAAAATTTCGCCCTATTTGAGCGATGATGGGGAAACCTCGCCCCTTTTTGAGTGAGGATTATTTTCCTTTCTCTCGCTTAATTTGGGTGATGTTGTAAATTCTTTCTCAATACGAGCGAGGTTCCTAAACTCTCACCTAAATAGGGCAAGAGAAAAAAATCTCGCTCCTTTTTGATGAGATGTCTCACTCTTGCATTTGCAGTAGTGTACCGGCTCTGGCTCTGGCCAAAGCCGCCCCCCCCTTCCCCCCTCCGTCAGCCGCGTGGCGCTTCCATCAAATCAACCCCTGCACCGCCCCCTCCCCCAAGCAGCCCGTCTCTTCGCTGCCTTAACCTTCATCGGGGTGCCCCCTGCCAACCCCTGCTGCTCTGTGCGCCGTGCCCCCCGGCGCCCCCCGGCGCCCCCCGGCGCCCCCCGGCGCCCCCCGGCGCCCGGTCCCCGCTGAGGGTCAGGATGACTTTCCGGAAAGTTCCGACACAAGGGGGAGAGTGTTCGGCCGATGCGCGCGCCCGCTCCGTGTGCCGGGAGAGGAGAACGGGACAGATGCCATGAAGTCGTCTGACTCGGAAGAAGATTGCTCTCGTGCCTCCGTCCTTGTCGCACCTATGGCGTTGACCCATGTTGGGGATGCCCGCGCTGTATGAGTGCGACAAGGACAGAGGCGCGAGAGCAATCTTCGGAATCAGACGGCAGGCGACGGCCTGCTCTCCAATGCAGCCGGCTGACTCCGTGGATCGCTCTTATACTTCCGTTCTTGTTGCACCCATGGCGACGCGTCGCAGTGCCCGACGGGTGCGACGAGGACAGAAGCAAAGGATCGGTCCTTTTATTCCGACGTGGAACACACGCCTGATACCTAAGAGTGTGAATACCACGTCGAACCATCATCGAATGAGTGCCCATTCATCTTCCTGTCCCTTGAGGTGTTTGACACCCCAAGGAAAATTCACAACTTTACTAGGTCACGGTAAGTTGGGGTTGTGTGGAGGGGGGGGGGATATACGCTCTTCATAGTACGCCACCCCCTCCGTTCTTCCTGCATGTTCCATATCTCAAATTCATATTTACCGCCACCTGCCCGGGGCCGGACACTGACGGGCGGGCACGTTCGCGAGTATTGGCATTTACAGCTCTGTATTTGGAAACACGAGGGGCGTCGTCGCCCGCGTGTAGGAAACCCATAAACGTACCGGGCGCCGGGGAAATGGCTGTCCCCGGGAGGGTCGCCTAGGGCTCCAGGGCGGGCAGTAAGGCGGACGCTGCGCACCTGAACTAGCTCTCGCTCCTGGCCGGGCGGGGCGGGGCGGGGTGGGGTGGGGTGGGGTGGGGGTGGGGATGTCCTTCGAGACTTAGAGGATACCGTGCCGTACATCCCCTTGGCGCCGGGCCGGGCTGGAAGCGTGGCGGCCGGGCCTAGCGGTAGCTTCATTTCGGGTTGTTGCGCAACCCCGCCTCACCCCGGCTCCCAACCCCGCCCCACCCCACCCCACCCCACCCCACCCCACCCCACCCCACCCCACACCACCCCACCCCACCCCACCCCACCCCACCCCACCCCACCCCACCCCACCCCACCCCACCCCACCCCACCCCACCCCTACCCGCCCCGCACGATAGCAGCTCCGCAGCACCTCCTCTCGCCGCGGGAGACCGCTGCTGCTGCTGCTGCTGCTGCCACTTGGCGGGAACAAACACCGCTGCTTGGGCAAAGTCGCCTTAATTTGACGCGGAGCTGGAGGGTGAGGACGAGGAGGAGGAGGAGGAAGAAAAGGAGATGCAGGAGGAGGGGGCCAGGCCGGTGCTTGCCGGGACTGGCGCCAAGGTGAGACTCCATCAGCGTCACGGGTGGGCTCGGTGAAGGGCGGGTGAGCCAGACGAGAGAAGAACTCTCTCTCTCTCTCTCTCTCTCTCTCCCCCCCCCCTCTCTCCCCCCATCCCCTAGGCTGGCGGGGGGGCATCACCGGCATCACGTTCAAGAGACATGGACATAGGGGCGCACCTCGCGTCTTCCATACCGCCTCACTGTAAGGAAAAACTACAGCAAATCCAGTTAATTCTGATGACAGCCTTTACCGTACTTTATTTTATTAGATTTACTGTATTTTCTAACAGGATTCGCTGTACTTCTAGATAAAGTGTACGGTAAACGCTGTACACTGCCTCAGAAAGTACAGCAAATTTTGTCAGGAAGAGTACAGTGAATCCAGTAAAATAAACTACAGAAAAGGCTGGCATAAAAATTAACTGGATTTGCTGTAGTTTCTCTCTACAGTGCTGACGAGTAGGAAGCAGTCTGCGGTACAATCAACCGGAAATTAGGAGGATAGAGGCAAAGCCGAGGGGTACCTCACTCTTTAAATGGGTGTAAACTGATTGGTGGATTGTATTGCGATTGGAAGGAAAATTTGACCAAACTGTAAAGAAATCAAAAATTATGGGCACCAATTCGATATTTTGCAATTTTAATGTGCTCAAAATAGATTTTTGTCGAAAAATCATGTGTCTGGATAGTGATTGGAAAGTGATTGGAGCTGAGGGTGTTCACTGATTGGAGAAGGTGGTCGGCTCTCCGTGTCTGACCGACAAGAGTGTTCGGAAACGTTCGGTCACCGGCAAGTGCGCGACACACATTCGTACAGCCGGAGCCGGAACCCCAGCGCGTGTGTGGCGAAGGAGCCGGGCCGCAGGTTATCTTGGTTCAAATTGTTTTACGGCCGGCCATTGTCTTCCCCGTGTGTCATTGCCTTTGGCCGGGGCCGGGGCCGGGGCCGGGGCCGGGGCCGGGGCCGGGGCCGGGGCCGGGGCCGGGGCCGGGGATACACGGCAGCGAGGCCGCCCGGCGGGGTAGAGGGAGGTATGGCGGGGCTCGAGGCACTCCGTGGCGGAAATCCCAAGTCTGGTCGATACACGGTGCGCGGGGCCTGGCGGGCGGGGCGGGGCGGGGCGGGGCGGGGCGGGGCGGGGCGGGGCGGGGCAGGGTGCGGCAGGGCGGACCCACCGTGGTAGGGCAGGGCAGTGTAGGGCGAATAGCGAGGGGGGTTGGGGGGGGGGGGGTTGGGCTGAGCCTTCTTCACAACTGCGGACGGGGTGATGCTGTCCTCTCCCGAGATCTATCCTGGCTACCTTGAGCGCCTTTATACCCCCCCCCTCTCTCTCTCTCTCTCTCTCCCCCCCACACACACACACACACACTCGCACTCTCTCGTCGACCACCTCTCTCCCCAGTCACTCTATGCCAAACATTTGGCCCAAGTTTGAGCGGCCCCATGCCACGCCACGCCAAGTCACGCCGGTCTCGGCAAAGCTCTCACCCCTCCCGTTCCTCCATCGAGCCAATGCAGATCGTGGCTCGTGGCTCGACGCAAAATCAAACGCCATGGAGGAATGCGAGTGGAGTGGGGTGCCATCTCAATCCATCTCTGCTGCTGGAACCCGGCCCGGCCAGCGAACCCCTTCTACCCGTTCCAAGATTCCTCGACTGCTGAACGCCAAGGCCAAGGGACAGGCAAATAAAAACGGAGAAAATCAGAGTTGCCATAAAGTTAGCAGTAAATACGTTGACGAAAAATTAAGTATCGCAAAGCTTTCTGCATCTGCTCCTGCCTTGCACGCACGTCACGGTGTACCGTGACGCACAGTCCGAAGGTGTTGGTGTTGCCTTATTGTAGTGCCTTTTTCTTCGCTTCCACTACTCCCACACCAAATTCCTTTCCCCCCCGATTCTCACGCATTCTTTCGGGGGAGAAATGGAAATGGGGCGGTCCATAGAGGTTGCCAGGCACAGCGCTCAGTGGTGATCTGCTCAACATATTGAACACGGGAACATCACTGCAGGTCCGTGTGGGCAGCGCCCCCCCTCCCCCCCCCCACACACACGCACACACGCATACAGGTTGTCGCTTCCGTATACACCCTATAACGCACGCTATTGTTCCACGAACTCCGCATCAACCCGCCCCACCCCGCCCCACCCCGCCCCGCCCCGCCCCACCCTACCACTCGCGCCACGCCGCACGGGGAGGGAAGCTCAAGGTCATGCTGAATGCTCAACTCTCCCGCCTGCGCCCGCCCCACTCTGCTCCGCTGCCTCCCCGGCTCCAGGGGGAAAATAAATTCCCTCTCCAACTTGCTTTGCGCGGTCGCTCTCCCCGCCGCGCCGTCGAGCGCGGGAGACGCGAGGGGATTTTCTTTCCAAGTGCGCGCCAGATGGTGATGACACGTCTCGTTGCGGGGTAATTTTTCCCCTCTTTTCCGTGCGTGTTTCGGTGGTGGTTTCGGTGTGGCAGATGGACAGACGGACGCGGACAGTCAGACATGATAGGTGAATGGATTTGGCTGTCGGGTGGGTGTCCGGCGGCGAGGGGGCAACCACTCCCTATCCTAGTGTACACAGGATTTCTAATGATATGGGATTTCTATGGATTGCGTAAAGATTTCTCCGGATTTTGTAAAGATTCATATGGTACATTCGGGTACATTTCACAAATATATACCAAATTCCACAAAATTCTAAAAGATTTCACGAGGTTTCATGAGATTTCGCCGATTTCTGTGAGATTTTTATGATATTTCTTGAGATTTCTCAGTTGGATTTCGTAGGATTTCATCGAGATTTCAGAGGATTTCATCGAGATTTCCGAGGGTTTGTACATAGGATTTCACCAGTGGTTGCCCCTTCGTCCGGCGGTCTATGGTCCGGTCGCCCGTGCCGCCATCGACCACCCTGGAGCACCCTGGTGCCGTGCGGCCCCGAGCGCCCAGCTCAATACACAACGACATCAAACATTATTTACAACACATAGTTAGTCGCTCCCCCTTCCACTAGCCTCAGCCTCCCCCCTCCGCCACCTTTCAGTGGGCAGCGTGCCCCACGACACCCTCCCCCACTCTTTGTAACCGTTCCATTGTACCTCCCGTGATGGTGTACCCTTGGTACAACATCCCTAGTTTTGCTGCGGGCAGCACCTCGAGGGTAAGGAGGTATATATATATATATATATATATATATATATATATATATATATATATATATATATATGCTGTACCCTCTCAGCTCGACGGAGGAGGGTACACAATAACACGACGGATGGTGTACCCTTCGACTATATGCACTAGGGATGGTGTACCCCATAACCTAACCCTTCCGTACTGTTGGTGTACCTACCACCCTCCGTTGAGGTAGGGGGGTACACCATCCCTTGTGCCATTGTACCCCCGAGCAGCTGTACGTCCCTCCGTCGAGGTAGGAACGGATAGGAAAGGTACACCATCCTGGGTGCCTTTGTAACCCCTAGGATACCATCCCTAGTGAATGTGTGTGTATCGGCTCCATCCCAAGATCTCCCTCTTCCCTACTCCCTAAAACACTAGAGACACAGCTGCCGCAATTGGTGTATTAAGGTCGGGTTCGGTGAGGAAGGGATGTGGAATGGGACGTCTGCCCCGCCAGTTGACCGCAGATCCGCCTGAAAGAAAACATTACGTAGCTCGACGTGGTATATGGGCTCGCTCTATCCCTCCTTTCTTTCCATTTGGGGTAGAGTCACAAAATGCTATCAATCCTTTTTTTTTGTCCTTGAATTTGTGTAGTATGGTTCTTATGGAAATCAAGGGATCGGTTTTACCGTGTGTTTCTTGAACATTTTGGCCCCTCTTGAAAACTTGTGCAGACCGCGCGGCACTACGAATGTCTCGCTGTGGTAATGAAAAGCCCGGGGGATTTGCGCAGGAATGGGGTCCGGGGAACAGGATGTCTCCATTAGTGAGGAAGGCGAGGCGAGGCGGGGCGGGGCGGGTGCGGGGCGGGTGCGGGGCGGGTGCGGGGCGGGGTGGGGCGGGTGCGGGGCGGGATGGGGCGGGTGCGGCGCCTGCTGCTCCGCCCTCCCTTCCTCCCCGGACCAGACCAGATCGACGCCAGCTCTGCGCTGTGGCTCAGCCTTTACTCGGCGCCGGGCCGGGCTGGGCGCTCCGGTCCTGCCCTCAGCAGGTAAGGTCCCGGGCTTGGGGCTCGCCTCGCGGGCTCGGGGCGGCTGTCCGCTGGGGCTGAGCGCGAAATTGAGTTGACGATGGTCGGGCCGGGCTGGTCCCTAACTGGCCCGGGGGCCCCTCTCGCGACGCCCCATAACGGCACACTGGAAAACGCTAATACGTACGCTGAATTCTCTTGCAAAGCTGAGGAGAATTTTCGAATTGGGCAGTTGTTGCTTTCTACTGACCATTCTTTCGGAAGCGGCGGCCAACTTAAAATAAGGAAGAAAATCGCGTAAACAGAAACATTTCCAAATATACGAAGATGCGGAAAAAATAAAAGAGATTATCAAAAATGCATGGAAATACGCCTAAAAAATGCAAGAAAAACGCAATTATACAAGAAATACACGATAAATCTTCACAGCAATTCAAGAGTTGGCCGCCCTTCGTTTTTTTCGTAAACTCGAGAAAATCCCTGGAAAAATTGGTTTGCGTGTCAGAAGTTTCTGTCATACGCATATAGACAATTTAGAACTCGTTGCAATAACTTCTTAAAATTCTTCATGAGAATAATGCCCCCGTTACGAATCTTTTCTCTGTGAGTATTTTGCAGAGTAGGGAAAGAGAAAAGATGGGACGCTGTGGTGGAGCTCGTGTCGGAAACAGCTGCGAGCAGAGGGGGCGTGATTTATACTGATGAAGTTTTCAGCTCAGCTGATAGGAACGAAAATCATGAAGTATATCGCATAACGCGAGTCATTGCTTTAGTATTACATGAATTTAAAATACATCAAGTCCCACCTCAAAAAAAAGTGGCAAACTTAAAAATATTAAAAAAGACGCGTGCATAGAAGTACTCGAAAATGCACTGAAAATCTACGAGTCATAATTTCTCGCCCCATACGAGTGAGAATTTGAGGGCAATTTTATTACTCTCTGGAGAGTAAAAATATTTTCCTCGCCCTTTATGAGAAAGAATTTTGAGACCTCGCCCAAATAAAGTGAGAATTCGTGCTCAAATTAAGTGAGGTTAAAAAATCCTTACTCAAATAGAGCGAGGCTAAAAAATATCTCGCTCGAAAAGAGTGAGGTTAAAAATTCTCACTCTAATTTAGTATGGAAAAGTGTCCTCTCCCATTTTGAGTGAGAAATTGGATTCCAGGGTTTGCAGTGTGCACGCGAAAAAATATACATTTTTCTTTAAAATACACATAAATGCAGTGAAATACGCATAGAAAAATCCACGTATAAAGCAAAATATGCAGGAAATATGCGAGTTGCCACCCCTTTGCCCCGGTCTAGTCCAGCATGGCGACCCGCCGTCGGAGTAGGTAGGAATGGTCGCCACCGCAGGACCGCGCCGCGCATCGCGTGTGGTTCCCGCCACTGCAATGAATTTTGACGACTCTGCCTGCCGGACCGGGCAGGGCATGGCAGGGCAGGGCCGGGCGGGGCAGGGCAGGGCAGGGCCGGGCAGGGCAGGGCAGGGCCGGGCAGGGCAGGGCAGGGCAGGGCAGGGCAGGGCAGGGCAGGGCAGGGCAGGGCAGGGCAGGGCAGGGCAGGGCAGGGCCGGGCCGGGCCGGGCAGGGCAGGGCAGGGCAGGGCAGGGCAGGGCGGGGCGGGGCAGGGCAGGGCCGGGCAGGGCAGGGCAGGGCCGGGCAGGGCAGGGCAGGGTCGGAGCCCCCTCGGGGGTCGTGCGCTGTGGTTGTCTCTGTGGCACGCGAGGCCGTTCCTCGCCCGCCCCGCCCCGCCCCGCCCCGCCCCGCCCCGCCCCGCCCCGCCCCGCCCCGCCCCGCCCCGCCCCGCCCGGTCAGGACACGGTGTGTCCCCCGTCCCCCTATTGATTTTGGCCCAATGAGCAAGGTGTCCCACGCTATAGAGACTCGATTGTGTTCGGCTGTGCCACGTATACGTGGCGTGGCGCGCGGTGACTTCATAAGTATTTCAAATCCCTCGTCAGGCCGGCGCCCAGGACGCATTTCCTGGTCCGCTCCGCGGCCCCTCCTGTGCCTCGAGAAACTATCTCCTCCCTCTCGCCCCCCTCTCTCTCTTTCTCACTCTCTCTTCCTCTCTTTGCCGCCTACCCCATCGCTCCTTTCTATTTTCTTTGCGAAGTTGGGGACAGCAAAATTGTTTCCCCATCTCAGGCGTCGCCAACAGAGTCGGTCCTTTTTTTGCAATCAGGTGGGGTATTCAGCCAGCAGTGGCTACATCCCCCACCTCATCTTACCCCGCCCTACCGCACCCCATCCATCCTAGCCGCGCCTGTCTACCCCACGTACCGCCACGTGCGGAAAGTCACGGGGACTCCAAAGAAAATACCAGTAGCCGAGGGGTCGTCAACTGCCTTTAGACGTGTACGGAGGAATATTGGTATTATCAGTAATATCAGTGTAATATTAGGGTAATATTGTAATATTGGGGAATATTGTAGGTAATATGGGTAATATTGATGAAATATTGGCAAAAATCTGGGTAATATTGATGTAATATGAAGGTAATATCGGTAATATTGAAGTATTATCGGGGTAATATCAATTTCGTGTACGGAGGAATATCAGAGTTGACGACCCCTTGCCAGTAGCATATGTTAGGCAAAGGACACGGGTACGTGCGGGTACTGTGGGAAGATTCTTTCTTTCTTTCTTTCTTTCTTTCTTTCTTTCTTTCTTTCTTTCTTTCTTTCTTTCTTTCTTTCTTTCTTTCTTCTTCTTCTTCTTCTTCTTCTTCTTCTTCTTCTTCTTCTTCTTCTTCTTCTTCCTCTTCTTTGAATGACAGTAGTTAATGCATCTTAAAATGTGCGTAATTCACTCTACATTTGTTCCCCGCGAGAATGAGAACGCACCATACCATGCGGGGCGGTGCGAGGCGCACTGGCCGACTGTCTATCGACCTCGCTAGCCCAGCCCAGTCCCCCGCCCAGCCTAATGTGGTCCTGACCAAGGAGAAAGAGGGGCGGGGGGAGGCATTTCATGAACCTCGCCACCCTGCGCGGTAAAATAAAATAGCATCGACGTGGTGTGCGCTCAGAGAGAGACGTATGGACTGGACACGTCGAGATTAATCATTTACATTTGACCATTAATGCTGAACGTATGGTTAATGATTCGCTCGCTGGAACGCCCCTCACGTGCACTCTCGTGCTCTTTCATTCTCTCCCTTTATTTTTTCTCTCTTTCTCTTGCTCTTTTTTCTCACCGAATTTCTCTCTTTTTTCAGAAGTCACGCAAAAGTTCTCATAAGTTTTCGAAAAATTAAGACAAAGTCAGAGAGATTTCTGAAAAAAAAAACACTAATTACAAAAATAATAATACAGATAAAAAAAACTAACTTTAAAACGCTATAAAAACTAACAAAATTTTAAAAAACTTTAAGAAAATTCACAAAACTTTACAGTATTTGTTTACCAAAATTCAGAGTTGTTTCTCTATCGGCACGCAGTACACCGGCAAACGCGCGTGCGTGCTTAGACCCACTCGAAGTGCACAAGCGTGTGCACTTGCAGCACGCAAGTCACACGGCACGGCACCTTGGTGCGTCTCATTGAATGGGGCCGCTGCATCACATGAATGGGACTGGTCTGGTCCATGGCGCCGCGTCCCCGGGGCGTGGCGGGGCGTGGCGGGGCGGGGTGGGGCGGGGCGGGGCGGGGCGGGGCGGGGCGGCCCGGGCACCTGGCTGGGGGGCGGGATCAATATGGCGTCGAGGCGAGCCACGTGGTTAACTACCTCCACCCCTCTCACTCCCCTTCCCCCTGGATCCTCCGTCATGCTTCATATATATCTTCCCGACGCACTCCTAGCGTTCTCGCCGTGCACGCAAAATACAATTTATGTGCTTCAAGTTTTTTATTTCGTGGAACCGGCGTCCGGCGCTTCGTGTGCAACAGCGGTGTAAATTTCACGTGACGGTACGTGAATCTTAATTCAGACCATTGAACTGCAGTTGAAGAGGGAATTTTCGTCCATTTTCGTGGGAATTTTAATTCACGAAATTTCAATTCCATGAGCGAACCAAGCCTGTAATTCCCATACGTGCGCGATATTCCCGCGCTCTTGGCTCTGCGGTGTGACTGTTATCATTATCCTTCACTGTTTCGCCCTTCCAACAGGTCGATGTTCGATATTGATAGTGCCTGTCGTAGCCTCGCAGGCCTTGAAGCACGGTTTGTCGTCTCCCTACTAATACAAAACTAACAAAGCAATGCCAACAAGACTAGCAAAACAGCAGCTTTTGTGTATCCCGTAGTTCGTAGTTCGGATAAAGTTGAGAGCGCGGCGACGATTGAAGTGAGCGCGCGTCCTCTGGGAACCCAAGTGCGTAAAGTCCGCGCACTTAAGTCTGCGAATTTCCATCGGTAAACTTTTCTCTTCGTCGCCACGTGTTTGAGTCGAGTCCTCTAGGGAAATTCACACGTTTCCCGCAGATAAAGCGTGCGGGAGACACATTCAAAAGTCACGTTGTCGTTCTGCTGACCTTGATGCTCGCTCAAAAAGAGCACCTATCGCTTCGCTCCTCCGCTTCCCGAATGAGTTTTAATCAACCCTGGTGGTGGTGCCAGGTGTGGACAGTCCGCCGGAGCAAAATGGAGACACGTGCTGGGGTTGCGAATGGGGTCCGGAGCGCCCTGAGGGGTGGGGGGAGGGGGTAATGGGGGGTTGGGGGGGTTGGGGGGGTAATGGGGGGTGGGGGGGGGGGGTGGGTTACGCACGCGCCGCGCCGCCGCACCGCAGCCGTGACCCCGGCGGCGGCCCCAGCCTCAGCCACTGCCAGCCGTCAGCCTGAGAGGTAGGCAAAACGACGCAGGTCTGCACGGCGGGCCTGCCTACCCTCGCCTCCACAGGCGCTCCCTCGCGGCGCGAGTCTGATGCTGATGTCACTCAACGTCATCTCGACACTGTGAAAAATATCTTTGTAGATTTACGATAAATTTTGTAAATCGTGATTTACGAAATATGTTGTAAATTTACGACGGACATTTTTTGCTCGTAAATGAATTTTAAGCCGGTATGTAGTGTAGTGCTTGTAATTTTACGATTTGCAATTGTAATTTTACAACTGCACTTCGTGGAAAATTTTCCCGTAAACTTACGACTATTTTTCACAGTGGACTAAATAAATCAAATCAATCAATCTCTCAAAATTTCGATCTAAATCGGTATCCTTGGTAATCACCGGTGAGCATGAATAGACTTTCGTGAGTAGATGGTTCCGGGTCTCGGCATTTACAGAAGAAGTATAAGGAAATCAACACCGCGGAACCAGTAAGAAAATAGCAGTAGGCCGTCAAGTCTGATATGAGTGCTGCACGAGCGATTCCCGATGACATCTGAGCATAGAAATATGGTTAATAAATCGACAAAAGCGTAAATAGAGTGTACTGGTTTTGGTCTTGATTTCTTAACTTCTCAAAATGCCGAGAGCAGGCGTGGCAGGATCCATCTATTTGCGCTGCATTTTGTACATGGAAATCACCAAAATATTTTTTTAAAAAAAATTTTAAGAGGTTATTTCTCACTGGTATGAAAGATGCAAAGTCTTCGTTAATTGTAAATCACAAAGCGGACGAAAAAATAAAAAATAATTGAGCTCTGAAGCGCGACTATAGAGGGGCGTGTGGTTCGGGTTCGGGTCCAGGGCGCTGAGTGAGGCTGCCGCAGACCCGACCTGTTGCCTCCCTCCGCCCCCTCGGCTGATACCCCCTGACCTTTTAGGGCGGCCTGCAATTCCTTCCTCAGCGCCAGGCGAGCTGTAAAGGTACAGCCCCCTTCCACCCCCACCCCCCTCTTACCTTTATCACTCCTACAGAAAGCGCTCGTTATCACGAATTACTCCGTCCAATTACCGCTCCTTAAACACCTCGGCACGCCCACAGCGCGCCCCAAACCAACCGAGTTACGTTAATTTGACCCCGCATCATCTAGGCTGTTAGCACCGCCGTCCTTTCGTCACGACGCGGTAACGCGCGCGGAAAAGTCGGACCCATAGAATATCGTTATGCCCCGAGTCTTCAGCGCGCCGCACGCGAAATGAAATCGGTCGCGCTCGATATTTGCATTATCCCCGCGGGCCCGGCGCTGGCTGATTTTCGCGGATTAAACTGAAACTCCGCGGCGTCCAGCGATATAAAAATTGCTAGCGTATAACCAGAATGTCGCGATGTTGTCGGGAGGGGTCCACGTTTGGTCCCTGGGGTCTGCTACCACGCCCCGCGCCCCAACCAGCCCACCCCACCCCACCCCTCCCCACCCCACCTCGACTCTCCCCACCCCACCCCGCCCCGTCCTACCGCACCACGCGGCGCCACGCCATCCGGGGCCGTGCGTCGCGCGTTTGTTATTCCGAGTAGCGGAAAACAATGGACTCGATCTTGTGTCTCCCCGCCCCGCCCCACCCCGCCCCGCCCCGCCCCACCCCGCCCCGCCTCCCTGACCCACGCCTTGACCCAGTTCTACCCCGCAGCGTACCCTGCAGCACTACACTCCGCCCTGCTCTTCCTCTGGAGGGCAAACCACACACACTAACCGTGTACGAATGACTTGTCATGAGGTACTCAGCTGGATATTAAAAACGTTAAGAAAATTCACTTGGTTATAATAGTTCGAGGTGTTTTTATCCGCTATGATTTAACACTGGAGTGTGAGCAAGAGCAACGGTAGACCTACGTCGTCTGATGTCCCCGTGGAAAAAAATCTACATATAAAGGTAACTTCTTTGTATCAGCTGATTGTCCACCCTTAAGAAACAACAATTGTCGTTTCAGTGGACTAAATTGACTTGCTTGAAGAGAAATAAGATTTTCATGGTGCTAGGGAGAGAGAGAGAGAGAGAGAGAGAGAGAGAGAGAGAGAGAGAGAGAGAGAGAGAGAGAGAGAGAGAGAGAGAGAGAGAGAGAGAGAGAGAGACTCGTGGGATGGGACTTCTGTGATGAACCCCCTTTAAAGAAGGGCACGGGTGAATCCCTTTGGCGGATCCTATTTGTGTGCGTGGGGTCGAAAGAAGCGCGTGGCCGCCCCACCCCGCCTTGCCTCACCCCGCCCCGCCCCGCCCCGCCCCGCCCCGCCCCGCCCCGCCCCGCCCCGCCCCGCCCCGCCCCGCCCCGCCCCGCCCCGCCCCGCCCCGCCCCGCCCCGCCCCGCCATGCCCGGTCTTTCCCTCTCTGAGTCGAGGCCTACGTGACCTTCGGCACGGCTCTTGGCGCTTACCTAGAAGCCCGTGAAAAGTCGCCCGCTCTGCATACAAGGAGGGAGAGGGTATGGCTTTAAGACACAATCCATAGCCTGAGATGGTAATTTACTGTGACCTCTGCGAGGCTTTGAGTTTGCAGTTTATGTAATGTCATCGCGAATTTGAGGCTGAACAAAGAATCTCCGAATGTTCACTGAAAAGAGAAGCGTGCAAAACAAAGAGCAAGAAGTACTAGTACCACTACTCAACTATGGCAGGGGCAGTTATGAAATCAATGTTGATCCATCATACTAATATGGTTGTGATCACCGAAATGAGATCGTCTTAGAATATTTTTTCTTTCCATTTTCATTTTTTCTGGTAGCTAACCTGATACTAGGTATAATGTCACACGCGGTCACGATCAGCAGGGAACGAACCAAACCCGTTCAAACTTGGTTAGCTCGCATTTTTCTCCTCCTCGTCATCTTGTGATGAAAACTGCAGGCGTTCGTTGCATTTCACTCAGTATTGAAAATAAAAACGAAGAAGAAAGAAATCGCCTCCACGTTGAGGTAAGACGACAAGCTGAATGAGCAGACCGCTGAGGCGGCGGCGTGCTGCTCGCGCTGGCTGCTGCCCTGCCTGTGCCACCCACAGCCCTGTGCAGTTAGTGAATGGGCTCGTCCGGGAGGTCCGCCCCCCAACCCCCCAGCCTCCCAGCACCACCCCCAGCCCACCGCCATACCACCCCCTGCGCGCCCGACTGAGCCTCTGAATGGCCTGACAGCCAGGCGGGCGCGGGCAGCCTCGCTCGCTACAGCAGACGCCAGGCGCCAGCCCGCGCCAGCCCCGGGGGCCGGGGCCGCCAGCAGGCTGATTCCGAAGATCGCTCTGGCGCCTCCGTCCTAGTCGCACTCATGGGGCCCTGCCATCCCCTACATAGGGCACCGGCATAGGTGCGACAAGGACGGAGGCGCGAGAGCGATCTTCGGAATCAGCCTGCAGCAGCAGTGGCATCGATCTTAAAGCCATCACTCGCCATCTCCCGATATATTCATATGTGTCGGCCCGACGCGACGCCCCGCGCAGCCTCCAGCAGCCTCCAGCAGCCTCCAGCAGCCTCGCTGCGGCGGCGGGGGGAGGGAAATGTTTGAGGAGAAGCGTAAGGAGAAGCGGAAAATAATGTCGAAGAGTTTAGTTTGGCGCGGAAGACTGCCTGCTCTGCCTGAAGTAGGTATGTCCGTCCACGGTCACGCACACGCGCACAGAAGCTCTTTACTTTAAAAGATTTCGTCTCTGGAAAACAAAAATACTACCAGTCCTATGATATGGTCTAAAATAGAAAATAGGAAAAGGAAAATTCTCCCCCTCCTTTGCCTCCACTCTCTCCTCTTCGCTTCTTTCCTTCTCCTTTTCCTCGTCTTTCTCCTCCTCCTTTCTCCTCCTTCTCCTTCTCCTCGTCTCGTCCTCGTTTTCCTCCTGGTTGGCGTTCAGGGTCGCGACACGTTATACGAGAGCGCCCGGGGCAATATCGAGAGAAGCTAGGGAAAACAGATGCCCCCCACCCTCCTCCTTGATATTCCCCCCCTTTCTCTCTCTCTCTCTCTCTCTCTCTCTCTCTCTCACTCTCTCTCTCTCTCTCTCTCTCTCTCCCCCCCCCCCCTTCTCCCTCTCGCTCGTTACACAATAACTCGGATCACCCTGCGGCGAAAGATGCGGGTATTGGTCTGAATGTAGACGATCTCTCTGTTGTCTATCTGATACTTAACCGCACGAGCTCGCCGCGGCTGCGGAGACAACAACTCTAACAGGGTGGCGGCGAAATGGTACTGGCTGCGACCCAAACACGTCGACAGTTTTCCTTGAATATATTGCGGTGCTGAAAGACCGTGAGAACCGCACGGGTTACCAGCAAAATTTTAGCCCCTTTTAACAGAGAGGGACTTTGGACGATACCAGTTTATCGCCGGTGGTATTTTTTTTTCTCCAGGAACATAATTCTTTTTTTCTTCATCACTGAAGCCACCTTGCTCGAAAGGTGGCCTATGAGATCCCCTCCCCGTTGTTAATTTGCTGTTGTAGTTGAACTTCAGCTGCTCGCCGGCCCCGCCATGCCCCGCCACGCCACGCCGCTGCTGCAACACGACGCACCCGCCTGTGACCCAAATCCATTGCAGGCTCGTGACGTCACAAGCAATCACCGCCGCGTCGGTTGAGGGGCGGGTCAGGAAGAGAGCGAGGAGGATGAGGACGAGCAGGAGGATCTTGATGTGCAACGTGGTGGTGGGCCTGGCGGGCACTCAGCGAATCTAAGGTGATACTATATGTCAGTTGCAACTGCAAAACTCGAAAGTGTAGAGCTAGGTTTGCAGTTTAAACTGCGAAACTCTGGAGTATTGCAGTTGTAACTGCGAAACCAAAGTTTCGCAGTTGCAACTGACATATAGTATCACACTTAGATTTGCAGAGCAGCACGGCGGAAGAGCTAGGCGTTAGGGCTCGCCGTTAGAGCTACGCATTAGAGCTCGGCGTAATAGAGCTCGCCGTTAGAGCTCGGCGGCATGGCCCGTCGGCAGAGCACGGAGTCAGCTCAGCGAGCCCAGACCGTTCCCTCTCCTCCCTCCTGAGGCTCCCTACCCCCCGGCGGCGCCTGAGAGCGCCGAGAAGGTAGGCAGCACATCGCACGCGCGCGCACCGACATCCAGGATATTGCCCACGTCCAAGGCGTCTTCTGCTCCGCTCAAGCGGTGTCAAAGGAGATGGAAGTGTCAAAAGTGTATCCCGACGATATTCCGCGCGAAATCTTAATGAAAGCGTGTGGGGTTGGGCGAAGCACATACACTCTAAATGGGAAAGGACATTATTGTATCCAGCTTATTGTGTCTTTGTGCACATCTTCACCAGGATGCAAAATTGTCTTCAATCCGAAGACAAAAGAGGCTGTTTGTACGTCTTCTCAGCAACAAATATGTATCTTCTGGAGATGTGCACAAAGACACAACTAAGCTGGATACCATAATTTCCTTTCCCATATAGAGTGTAGGTTGTCCGACCTGTTTTGTCCGACCTGGCAGTCGGGGTGTCATAGTTATTAATTTGTCAGACCTCGTTTTCTCCGTCCCCAACGAACCGTTAGAGTCGCCTGCTATCCTCTGCGATGCAGCTCGATTGTCCGACCAGATACTTTCCCCCAAATCTGAAAAAGTGCCTGGATTTTTTCCGACCTTGTTTACACGGGTAAAATGGAGAAGGAATATGTAATATGGTCGGAGCATACACCGAAAAAATGGTACAACACCTCAAACTCAATTTTTTTTTAAAGATAGTTTAAAAAAAAAATGAAAAATTGGTAGGCCCCTACCTAACTCGCAACCTGCGAGCCCCGCCTGCTTAACTTCGGAGTTCTGATGGGATCCGGTGTGTTCCAGGCGACCGCCACCCCGCGGGCACGAGAAGTCCTCTCCTCTTCGGGGAGAGTCCCCGCTTAAGGCTGGCGGCCTGTCAGGCCCGCCGTACTACCCTATTTAAACAGCGCCTTGAAGCCGTAGGTAGCATTTCAGACCAACGACTGGGCACCACCGGACCGCATGACCGGTCAGTGGGAGGTAGAGGCAAGGCAGGACGATAGAGGGGGAGAAAAGCAGAAAGAGAAGTTTTTGCGGAAGAGTAAGCGTACGGTTGGTTAGACCTGTACTGACCCGCTCCCGCACAGGTCATGGAAAAGCTGTTTACTAAGGAGCCAGATTCATAGGCCTTACTTCCCCACGAGGGACCACCCCCCGTGGCATGGGACGGAACTTCCTGACAACTCGCTTTCGCTGCCAGTGAAGAACCTACCTGGGAATTGAACCCAGGCCCCAAGTGCCGAGTCTCATGACACCCCGCGGCTTTCGTGGTACTAAGACCACTAGACCGTCGGCGATTCCACGAGGGAGCTCCGTTGAAATGGGGGGTTTGAAATACACTCCAGGCTGCTGTCCTCGGAAAAATTTATATTTAGCAAGATTCGAACCTGGGTTCCGCGGCTCGCGGGACAACACGGAGCCGGCACGGCTACGACGCCACGGTACACGATGCCAGCCCACTGGGGGTGACTCTGCGAAGAGCCGTAGTCGCCGACGGACCTGTTCCGGTGGCGTCATTGGGAAACCTGCTCTCCAGACAGCAATAGTCCGGCCGCGTGGCGACATTGGTATGCACATCGGCACCGGTAACTGGATAGGCAGAGGTTCGAATTCCGATCACAATTTTTTTTAATTTTTTCCCCTTTTTCTTTAAGAAGATTTGTCTCTTTGCAGTTGCCCGAAGGGACGCGAGTACAGAGTACAGTGGATAAAAAGAAAAAGTAAGTTTCATAAAGGGTGACGGACAACTCGTCCCGGTTAACTCGCCACCGGTACAAACTTGCCCCAACCCAACGCGACCCCGTCCCAGCCAGAAACTCGCCCCAGCTTTTGTGCCAACTCGTCCCCGGTATTTCTATGTTTTTATTTATTTATTTATTTATTTATTTATTTATTTATTTATTTATTTATTTATTTATTTATTCATTTATTTGAATTTTAATTTTTTATTCAAGTTTCCCCGCAACATCCCAAAAGTACTTTGCTCCATATTTTCGAGTTGCGATACCCTTACGGTGCATCCACAATAGACACATCAGACACATCGCTTCACAAAATAAGTCCTTTTTATTAAAAATATAATTATTAAAAAATTATTTATATTTGAATGGTATGTGGTATCTATTATCCCCCATCTTGAGACACCATGTCGGGCTAGAGGGAAGTGAAGTTATGTGATGTGATGTGTCTGATGTGGGCTAGGCAGAATGGTTCGAATACCGGTCACAATTTCTTTCAATATAGAGTGTGGATTTGTTTTGACTTAATTTATAAAACCTACTTTTTCTTTTTATGCACTGTACTCGCGTCCCTTCGGGCAACTGCAAAGAGACAAATCTTCTTCAAGAAAAAGGGGACAAATAAAAAAAAATTGTGAACGGTGTTCGAACCTCTGCCTATCCAGTTACCGGTGCCGACGTGCATACCAATGTCGCCACGCGGCCGGGCTATTGCTGCATGGAGAGCAGGTTTCCTGATGACGCCACCGGAACAGGTTCGTCGGCTACTACGGCTCTTCGCAGAGTCACCCCCAGTGGGCGGGCATCGTGTACCGTGGCGTCGTAGCCGTGCCGGCTCCGTGTTGTCCCGCGAGCCGCGGAACCCAGGTTCGAATCTTGCTAAATATAAATTTTTCCGAGGACAGCAGCCTGGAGTGGATTTCAAACCCCCCATTTCAACGGAGCTCCCTCGTGGAATCGCCGACGGTCTAGTGGTCTTAGTACCACGAAAGCCGCGGGGTGTCATGAGACTCGGCACTTGGGGCCTGGGTTCAATTCCCAGGTAGGTTCTTCACTGGCAGCGAAAGCGAGTTGTCAGGAAGTTCCGTCCCATGCCACGGGGGGTGGTCCCTCGTGGGGAAGTAAGGCCTATGAATCTGGCTCCTTAGTAAACAGCTTTTCCATGACCTGTGCGGGAGCGGGTCAGTACAGGTCTAACCAACCGTACGCTTACTCTTCCGCAAAAACTTCTCTTTCTGCTTTTCTCCCCCTCTATCGTCCTGCCTTGCCTCTACCTCCCACTGACCGGTCATGCGGTCCGGTGGTGCCCAGTCGTTGGTCTGAAATGCTACCTACGGCTTCAAGGCGCTGTTTAAATAGGGTAGTACGGCGGGCCTGACAGGCCGCCAGCCTTAAGCGGGGACTCTCCCCGAAGAGGAGAGGACTTCTCGTGCCCGCGGGGTGGCGGTCGCCTGGAACACACCGGATCCCATCAGAACTCCGAAGTTAAGCAGGCGGGGCTCGCAGGTTGCGAGTTAGGTAGGGGCCTACCAATTTTTCATTTTTTTTAAAAATAAATCTTTTAAAAAAAATTGAGTTTGAGGTGTTGTACTATTTTTTCGGTGCATGCTCCGACCATGATACATATTCCTTCTCCATTTTACCCGTGTAAACAAGGTCGGAAAAAATCCAGGCACTTTTTCAGATTTGGGGGAAAGTATCTGGTCGGACAATCGAGCTGCATCGCAGAGGATAGCAGGCGACTCTAACGGTTCGTTGGGGACGGAGAAAACGAGGTCTGACAAATTAATAACTATGACACCCAGATTGCCAGGTCGGACAAAATGAGGTCAGACAAAAAGCAACGGGTGACGGTGGCGGCCGCAAAAATCCCGAGGTCGCACAAAAAAAAAGGTCGGAGAACCGATGTAAACTAGGGTTGGACTCGTTTTGGGGGGACCAAATGTACCTGCTGAGCATGTTCCTATTGGACGATGTCGGAGCGATCTCAGAGGAACGGTAGGATGTGGGACGCATGTCAGGGAGTCCCTTCGACATGACTAAGACACCGTCCGACATCGACCGACTGCCTCATCTGAAATTAGAGATGGAAATTTTCCGGAAACTTTCAAAGTGTCCGAAAAAAACCGGAAAAATAGGAAAAAACGGAAAAATACCGGAAAAATTGGAAAAATTGGTTTTTAAGTCCTGTAGTGGGATATGGACATAAAACCGACTACTTTCGTATTTCATTAGGTCTTTAATTCCACTGGCAGCTCTAGATGACGAACAGGAATCACAAAAAACGCACGAGAAGGAAATGTAAAAGGGTATAAATAGGATGAGTGCACTGAGAAGCGTCTTCACATAGTGATGAAGATATGCTTTTTGCCTATTTCCAGGCGAAAAGTCGTGCTTCTTGCCTATTTTGCAGGATGAATCTTTCCAATTTTTCCGAGGCTAGAGAAAAAAACCGAAAAAAACAGTGTTTTTTTCCAATTTTTCCGGAAACTTCCCGGGCATTTTCATCCCTATCTGAAATTCGTGGACTCGTACACTGGTCATCTAAAAGTGTTCAATACCGGGTTCAACACACATGTAAATGTCCGCTCAACACTTTTGAACACATTGGTTTGCTACGAGAGATGAAGAACCATTTTGAAATTTTGTTTCATGAAAAATAATAATTAAATTTAAAAAAAATAAAAATGACTCGCGCTTTAAATGCAGAAGTTTCTGAAAGCACGGCAGGGGCGGAGTGGCAGATGAGTAGAGAGAGATTCATTCACCAAGTTCCTCCCTCCGCGGTGAACAGAGGGGCCGGGGGAAAGCGGACCATGGACCGTGGACCGTGCGAGAGAGGGTCTTTGTAAAACTTGAGCGGAGCTCGCTGAGAGAGACGGAAAGGCAAAGAAAGAGAGAGGGAAGGAGGGAAAAAGAGGGAGAGAGAGCTGCCTGGACCGTGCTGCCGAGCGACACGTGCTGGTGACCTGATCTGTTGCTCCTCACCTCCCCCTACCCCGTCCCCCTCAAGGACGCCGTCGGCGGAGGGAAAGGGGTGGGCCCTGCCGTGTGAGCAGCGGTGGGGGGGGGGGGGGGGTCAGGCTGCCCTGGGGACCTGGCGCTGAGGTGGTACACCATCACCTACAAGTGTGTGAAAAAAAGGGGGAAAAACATCACTCACGCAGAAGTGAGCGACACTCGCACACTTTCGGATTCCCAAGTGGAGACGAGTGAATTGCTGGCTGGATGTTTCACTCTACTTCCCTCACAGCGCCGCGCCCTTAATTCTCATGATTACCTTGCCTTTCCTCAGGACCCCGGTCCCCCGTCTTCTTTACTTCACCCTCGCACTGGCCGGGGGCCGGTCCCTCGCACCTCGGCACGGCTCCCTGATTTCTCTTTATCTGTCTCCCTTCTCCCCTACTTCAACCCCCCCCCCTTCTCTTCCCCTGCGCCCCCTCTCGCCCTCTCTCTCTTTCTCCCCTCGCTTATCTCTCCTCCTCTCTTCCTGCGCTGCGCCCCGTGCGGTCTGGCCTGGGCCCCTCTGCGGGAAATCAATATGAGAGTGAGGCTGGGCTGGGCTGCCCTGCCCTGCCTCCAGGTGGGAACCAGTGGGAACCTTCATCTCCGCTTCCCCCACTCTCTCTCTCTCTCTCTCTCTCTCTCTCTCTCTCTCTCTCTCTCTCTCTCTCTCTCTCTCTCTCTCTCTCTCTCTCTCCCTCCCTCCCTCTCCCTCTCCCTCTCCCTCTCCCTCTCCCTCTCTCTCTCTCTCTCTCTCTCTCTCTCTCTCTCTCTCTCTCTCTCTCTCTCTCTCTCTCTCCACTGTTATTCAATTCCTGTGACGTCACGTTCTTTTTCATGTGAAAAGTGTCACAGTGTTTAAAATGCAGTGTCACATTCTTTTCAATGTGAATCGCCCAAAATATGCGGGCTAAATTTTAATGTCACATTCAAAAGAATATGACATTAATATTAAAAGGAATGTGACAGTTTTCACATGAAAAAGAATGTGACGTCACAGTAATTGAATAACAGTGTCCCTCCTTCGTTTTCAGAATTAAAGAAAAAATAAAAATAATAATAAAATCCGGAAGCAGCGTAGCTCTCCACCTGTATGGTTCGCCTTGTTTTCCTTCGTGAAAAATCGTATTCCATTTTTCCAATCTAATGTATCAACAAAATTTGGAGTGCCTTGATTTTCTTGAAACTTTTTGGAGACCGAGATGTTGGTTTACAACGGAGGATTATACAGCCATCATTAATTGTTCAAATCCTAGAACTAAACGCTTTATTTGAGATTTTCTGTGCTTTAATCATCTCCAAACACCTGATGATTTTTTTTTTTTTTTGTTTTAATTTTTTGATTTTATTTTGTCGTGGCCGATGACAGGGTGACTATGGTCATACGCGCTCGCTACGCAAGAAATGAATATCCACTGCGGCAACCGGGGCTTATTCGTACCCTTACTGTTATACCCATATACTCAGGAGTTTTTCGGAAATAACGTGTCTTGGCATTTTTCCAACTAAGTCGTGTTCGACCAGGGGAGTGTAGTATGGAAGAGGGCGGGGTAGGAGGGGCGTGGCGGGGCGTGGCGGCGGGGAGTGGTCGGGCGTGCCGTGCGGCAGGTAGGGCGTTGAACTCAAGTGGGGTGCCTCACCCGCCCTCTCACGGGGTGCGGCGTGCCTATACCAGGTACCTCTCTGCTACCCGCGCGTTACCCTATTCCCCCTCTGCCCCCCCCCCCCTTTTCGGGGACCCAGGGGAGGAAGTGGCGCCAAAGCCTGCAGCAGCTACGCTGCGCCGCACTCCCCCTCGCCTTCACTGTGAGAAAAAACTGCAATTTCACTACAATTTTTTACCGTGCGTTATTTCGAAGTACAAAAAAAATATTTTTAAAAAAATTGTACCCGGTATAGGGTAAATCAGTGATGTACGGCAACGAAAACCGTAAACCGTTAATTCAAAACCGTTGTTTAGTTGTATGAGGTACGGTTTTCCTCACAGTGTCACGCCCGTCACCCCCCTGTATTACCCCCTGTATTCTCAGGGGGAAGGGTTCATGGAGCGGAGAACGAATAGCCAGCCAAGGCTCCTGCGCTGCTCGGGGCAGCTTGGACACCGCGGCAGCCTAGCCACCCCAGCCCCAGGGCAGACCCCTCCCTCGCCCGCCTATAGAGCGTAGTTTTAGCTTATCAGGGAAATCATTAACGTGGCGACGTACCTTTTACTCGGCGACAACCCTGCCTAAAATATGGTTGAGAAATCAGTATTATTTTGATTTGGCCGGACGCGAATGGTAGAAAAACATAACGTGACAAATGTCGTACATTGTCGCCGAACTAACAATTTGATTCAAAAGATGGTAACAGACACAATTGCACTTCCCAGGAGGATTTTTTTGAGGAAGTCTCTTCAAAAATTGAGGGAAGTGTCCTCATTTTTCTTAGAGACTTCTCTCAATTTTTTAGGAGACTTCCTCAAAATATGAGTTTTCCTCAAATGACGTGGGATCCTCAAAGTTTCCCCTTTTCCCTCAAAAAATCAGACATTGTTTTTACCGTGTTAAGAATGTCACATCCGATTTCAAGTAGTGGGGTTGCTACAGCGAGTCTCATATTTATGTTAGGTATGTTGCGCAATGGGACTCATCACGTGTGCTGCTGTTCCGTGTCGTCTGCTGGTGGTGGCCAGCGCGATGTGGCACGGCACCCCGCCCCGCCCCGCCCCGCCCCGCCCCGCCCCGCCCCGCCCCGCCCCGCCCCGCGTCCTTGTGGTGATTGGCGTGGAGGTCTATGTGGCTCGGCCCGGTGTGGCCAGGTGCGCCCGCCCCGCCCCGCCCCGCCCCGCCCCGCCCCGCCCCGCCCCGCCCCGCCCCGCCACCCCTCACCCAGCCCCCGCCGCGCCGCGGCAGCCCGGCATGCAATCGATACTCCACTGATCCATCAATTTGTAATTGTCGTAGGCCCCCCGCTCGCGGCCGTACTGTGCGCGAGCGGGCGACGTGTGCGGGACAGTGCCTTTGAGTGATGACGGGAGCAAGCACACCCGCGCCCGCCCCTGCACCGGAAACGGAAGTGCGTGGGGGTGTCGCGCACTTGTAGCAGTGTTGTTTCCATACACTGGAAAAAATAAGCAGGTAGGACGAGAAGGGTTTTCATGCCTTTACCAAGGCATTAAAAATTAGCACCCCTGCAAAGGCATTAAAACTGCCCAAAGGTGTTGAATTTTAATGCCTTTGGAAAATTTCGTGCCTTTGCAAAGGCATTAAAATTTCACACCCCTAGAAAGGCATTAAGTCCTACCTTTGTTTTTCCAGTGTACGTGCAAACTTGCGCTGGAAAAATGTGCGTTGACATTTTACAAGGAGTTTCACATTGTTTGTAAAAGTGACTGTATTTTGGAGTTGACAATGCAGATGCAAGGGTTAGTAGTACTTGTCTCATCGAAAAACAGTTATCGTATTTTCCTGCTGCTGGCTTTATTTCATTGAAAATTTAGGAACCTTGCTCTTCGTGCGAACATGATTCTTAAATATCATTTAAAAGTTTGGATCTATAAAGATTAGATCTATTCGAGTGCAGCATGCAAGCACATTTCGAGCACAGTTCAAGAACGGGAATTCAATAGCTGAAGTCTGTGCTGGAACCGAGAAGTACCTAGAGCTTTTCGAATTGTTCGAATTGGAATCGAATCGAAACGGGGAAATTCAATACGAATCGCGGTTCGAATCGAGTTCGAATTTTTGTTTGATTCGAATAGTTCGAGATTGCACGCACATTAGGTTCAGCTTGACTTCGAATCACACCGTTTTTGTTTTGTTTTGGTTTTTTTTTTTTTTTTTTTTTTTTTTTTGTGTTTTTTTGTTCCACCTTTGACCCGGGCCGGGCGAGGCCAAACGATTTTGGTCACGAAGATGGACGTCGGCCGGTATCGAACAATCGGCCGGCGCGCAGCGGGACACACGCAGGTGAGTTGGGGCGGGGCCGCTGGCTGCGGGAGACAGTCGAACAAATTATCGACCAGGCCGTCCACTCGGCTCGGGTAATGCGGAGCGAAACGTCGCAATCAGAGCGCTGTGACACCGAGTCTGCTGCTGTCCAGTACTTGTCCGTGTGCAACCCCCTGTTTATCACGTACCGCGGGGTGTTTCTTTGAATATGCGTGACAGCGTTGCGCGGGATTGCATACTCGCCAGCGCTGCTGGGGCCATGGCGCCTTACGGGCGAATGGGGTAGGCTGACCCGCAACACTGTTACGCATTTAAAGAAACACCTACAAGCACAAGCGCAACTCAATAGCTGTGTTGAATGACAACTGCTAACTCGCCGGCTGTGCATTTCTAATAAGTGTTTAACGCGATAATTGTGCATTTGCAAGTAAAATGAACTGCGCAGCACAACGACGCTTGCTTTGTTGAACGCATACAACTGCATTACTGTCGAGTTAAACACTTCCTAGTGTACAACTAGTGAGTTAAACACTTGCAATCGTTCAACTTTCGGGTTGAGCATTTTTTTACGTGTCAAACCGCGGCAGTTACTGGGAGTTGCACGCTTCCAGGTTTTTAGCAGTTGCACATTTGGTTTTACTGTGCGTGATTGCTGTCCGGCTGTGAGGTGAGCGGCGGGACGGGTGTGCTAGGTGGAAGAGTTCGAAAGAGTTAGTGTGCCTCTCCCGGCGTCCAGCCCCTCCATCATTTTTATTCTAGTCGGGCACCGTGGTGGTAGCGACCTCGAGGCAGCGGCGGCGCGCCCAAAGCCCAAAGCACCCCGCCAGTGTTCGGATTGCAGAACCGCCGCTTCTGCGCGCGCTCCATAGTTCGAAAAGTGACTTTTTAATCTCAAAACTTTTCGGTAATTACCAGTTCTTGCTCTCCTCTCCTCTCCTCTCCTCTCCTCTCCTCTCCTCTCCTCTCCTCTCCTCTCCTCTCCTCTCCTCTCCTCTCCTCTCCTCTCCTCTCCTCTCCTCTCCTCTCCCACATCCCCGCTGTGAGTGCAGATGATCGTGCTCATAACTCCCTGTCGCAGCCATATGGACCAGTTCGTTTTCATATCGTTTCAAACACATTCGTTTTTCGCAGTTGGTTTTGTTTTCCAATAAGCTGTGTTGCTCTGAAAGTTAACAGTAATGTGTTCTTTTAAAGGTATATTTACTTTCTTTGTGTGGACAAAACATGTAGTTGTCGTCTGTTCTTGACGGTGACGGCAGATAAAATGAATCAAGTTTCGTTTCTGACTGAAAATTATACTCCCCTTACGGAGAATACAAATAAATGTTATGTAGCACTGTAGCTTACGGTAAACTTTCACCATGAGGAGGCCTAATATAATTATTTGTATTCCCTTAGATGTTTTCATTCGTAGGGGACCCACTTGAGATCACTCGATATTGTTTTTGCCGTGCCTATAGGCCCAGGCCAGACCTAGTCCTGGTCTGAATACCATTTCCTTTCCCTGAGGTTCCTGTGCTTCCATTTCCGACCGTAGCCTCCGATTTTATTTATTTTCCCGTTTTATTCTTTCTGCAGACCGCCGCCAAGGCCGCGTCGTCGAGCCAGATAGTATAAGCGGGTCGGGGTAGTGTTGGCAAGGGTGAGCAAGGGGAGGGGTAGGGGGAGAAGGGGGAGAAAGGGAAGGGAGGGGCAGTCGTCGAATGGATTAATGTCCCAGCTCAAACGAGCCTGCCGTAAAACGCTGCCCCATCTGACTGCCCTCGCGCTTCCCCCGCCGCCCCCGCCGCCCCCGCCGCCCCTTCCGCCGCCGCGGCGGGCGACGACGCCTCCAACCCCCACCCCCTCACGCAGCGCGGATGTACAGCGGCGCACTGCGTCGGCTGAGGCTGGGGGGCGGCGGGGGGCGCCTGTAGCCATCTGACCTAGTTAGGGCACAACATACGACCCTAGGGAAGGGCAGAGCAGGCGGGGCCGCGCAGCCAAGGGTATGACGGTTAGGGGAGGGGGGATGACAAAGGGGGACATTTTTAAAAATGAAAGAAAAACGGAATGAGTGCACTGCGCAATGTAATATACGAGAGACCGTTGATATTCAACAATTTCGGAACAGTTTCGAAAACTGACCGTTTTTAACACAAACTGTTTGTCTGATATTCTCATCAGTAGTGTCGCTCAGGACTGTGCGTGTGCGTGCCTCTCTCGACGCCACAATTACACACACACACACACACACACACACACACACACACACACAAACATGCGCTCAAAACATCAGGAAATAGGAGGCTAACTTAACCGTGAAATGAATGCAAAACACGCCAGAATGTGGCGTGCGCGCGTGCAAATGTTGGCACTTCGCACCTCCGTTGTGTCGGGCCGGCGCCGCCGTGCTTACACGCGGAGACCGATCTATCTTGATTATAATTACGCGGGGTGAAGGTCAAGGGGTCGCCGGCCGCTCGCCACCTCGCGCCGGCCCGCCGGGCGAACGGGCGCGTGCAGACAGGCAGGCAGGCAGGCATAAAGATGGTCGGACAGACAGACAGGTAGACAGACAGACAGACAGACAGATAGAGACCTTAACTCGAGGAGGAAACAATTGCTCTAAAATTTTTGTCCACCTCGTAATTCAGTACAATTCAGAAAAATTCAGAAAAGTTCACAGAAATTCTTTAAAAAAAGGAAAATTCAGAAAAAACCACTAAAATTAAAGTTAAATTCAAGTTAAAATTCTCAAAAATTCTATCAACGTTCACAAAAATTCACAACATGTGTACACCAAAAATCAGAGTTGTTTTCGAGGGGTCCGGGTCCACCACTCTGGTAATCCTGTGTACAAGTTGTCCGATAACTACTGGTAATCTTGGTCCTGAAACTCCACTTTTCGTCGTTTTTGTGCTGTTTTGGGTTTTCCCTCGTGGGAATTTGCAAAAAGTGACCTATATGTCAACGTTTCTTTAAAAAATTTACCGAGATTTGTAAGTAATTACTGGTAATCGGTAATCGTGTGTACGCTCCTAAACCGAGTGATGGACCCCTCGGTTGTTCTCCCCTCGCCTTAACTTAACCTATGGACAGACTGTAATTGATTGAATGTACGGTCGGCAGCGGAAGTCTAACAACATTCTACGTACAATTCCCTACAACCTACGATAAACGGCATGCTGTTTTAAATGTGGCTCGGGTAGATTTCGCTGCAGAGGAGGAGCGGAGCGAAGGCTGTGCCAGCACCTGCTGTCGGGGCGCCTGACGGGTAGGCAACACCGCTCTGCGGCCGCGAGTCGGGTTGCCTACTCTAAGATCGACAGGCGTATATTGTGTCGATGGAGGGGAGGTTGCTATCATTGATGGCCAACTCCTATTCGAGGAAACCACCAACACTTCAACACTCGAAAATACACGGAAAATGCAGTGAAACACATAAAACTTCGCAATGAAATACCAAAAGAATGCACAGAAAAACACAACAAAAATACAAGAGATACACGCTAAGTGTGCACAGAAATACTAGAGCTGGCCGCCCCTCGCTTTGTCTCCACTAAGAAAAATCGTTTCTTGAACCAAGTACAATATCAGATCGATAAAATTTAGTTTAAATATAATACCAATTTCACTTTGATTCAATGACAAAACTGTTATAAGGCCACATTCTTCTTGGATCGAGAAACGATTTTTCTGGTTGTGAAAAGGTTCGAAACCGAATGGATTCGGCTCTGATTCGATGCGGAGCGTCTGACGGGAGCGTACAGCAGCAAGTTTCATCCCAGATCCAGGACTTATTTGCAGCAAGAGCCTCATCGCCAGAACCTCGGGGGGACCGGGGATGCCCGAGCCGGGCGGCACCGTAAATCGCCAACAATCTGCATATCAGTGACGCGCGCTGCATGGCGCTGCAGGGTGCGGAGAGCACCATGGTGCATGCGCAACCCTCCGGTATATACGGCCGGCCGGGTATACACTGCACGCAACCACTTGTCCGCATTGTTTTATTTCTTATTCGCGCACACTCGAGCATTAACTTGCTGCAAATGAATTTTCACCAGAATCTTACGCACTCCCAACGGCAGGTGCACGGATGAAAATTCACTCACCTGCAAGTTTTACGGCGGCATATTCATGCCGTTCGTTTGTAGTGTAGGCCTGTGCTTTGCAACACGAACAGTGGGATAGCAAGGTGCAATCAGAAACCACCCCTCTCCTTTTTCTCTTTAACTTTTAAGAAGACGAAAGAAAAGAAGAAGAAGAAAAAGACTTTCATGTATGGGAGCCGTATCGTCTCTGGCGGTAGCCTCAGGTCTACGACCTTCGAAGCCGAGCGGTAGGAGGGACCTGAATGCTTAAACGGAGAACCGGGCGAAAAAAAAAGGGAAGGGAGGGACAGAGCGGTGCAGGCCTTCGTAGAGGGGGCAGGTGCGGGAGGAGAAGGGGGTAGCAGATACAATAACAATGACCACGCAAAATGGACGACGCTTTAAAAAAAAATGGGTTAAAACTGTCTTGAAATTTCAGCGAATGACTCTCGTACTAGAAGCAAACCTAAATTCATTTAAATATTCCTTTTACGCATCGAGTATCTCACTTCTTCCTTCCCCGTCGTTTCAATGTGCTCAGTGTGGGGGTGCGAGTGGTGCACCAAACTTGCCAAATACTTGGGAAAAGGGCATTGTCAGGAAAACAGAACAGGAATAGTGAAAGAAAAAAAAATAGGCATACCAAATTCGACATTCCCGTAACTTGTGATGGCGTCGAACTCGAATACTTTAGCGTAAGTGTCGTCCACCCCTGAAATGAGAGATGGCGATGATATCTTCCTAATTATCTTGAATCAAGGTCAAATACAATATTGTTTACATTGGCCTTCGTTTTCCTCCAAGTCTGTTAGTAGTAACTGCAGCCCCGTTTTTGAAAGTCATGCTTAAAAGCGTCGGAATTTAATCAAATAAGCAACTAAGTATAAAAATCGAAAAATAATGGGTTTCAATATGAAAGAAAACAAAGACAAACACAGTTATGTGGCGTTTGTTCCTGGCGAGGTTCCTTACAGGGATAGAGCAAATAACGATACGTTTTGTATCAGAAATGATGTACCTCAGTCTTCTTTTCCAGAATTCAGAAAAACACGAGGGGCTCACTTCATGTTTGCCAGCACACTTGGTGCATAGAGATGCTGTGAAAGACGCAGAAAAGGGAGGGGGAGAGGGGGGCGAGGACAATAGACGAGGTCAACCTAACCTCAACTCACTCACCGTTCGTGTAGGCCGACTCCGCTGGCATTATCACAGAACTATTTGGCCCGGTGACGTCCGATTATCTTGAGACACGACGCTTCACAAAACGCCGCGCCACACTTTTCACAATTTTTTTTTATCTTTTAAATAAATAGACGGAGAGCGAACTCGGGTGGGGGAAATAAAAACAGTCGAGGCCCCGGCGGGGTGGTTTGGCGTTGGAGAGCAGGACGGAGTCACCCCCGGCTGGCGGGCATGGTCTCGGGGCGCGCCTAGCTGCGCCTAGCCCGGCTCGTCCTTGGTGAGGGCGCACGGCGCCCGGGCCATGGCGCTGACGAGGAGGCCGGGGCCGGGTCGAGGCCGCGGCGGGCGGGGAGGACCAGGCGCGAGTCGACTAGAGGCGATCGGGGCCGGGGCGCGCGGGGGTGCGTCCGGCGAGCTGTCTCCAGCGACACTGCTGGGCCCGGCGTAGCGCTGCCAGCCTGCCCCCCCACCCCCCACCAGCACAGCCAGCCCAGCGGCCACCCCCAGGCCGCCGCGGCTACCCCCTGCGGAGGGAGGGGTACGGGGGCTCACCCCCCACCCCCCGGGGGGGACGCAAGAGAAGACGGAGTGAGGTGGGGCGAGGGCAAGGAGGGAGGGACCCCGGCCCCCCCCCCTCTCTCTCTCGGTCTCTCTCTCCTCCGTCGTGCCGGCTCGCGGGAGGATGAGCTCCCGCTCTCACGCCCTAGCCCTTCATCGCGCTCTTTCGCTGTTTTCATCTCTCTCTCTCTCTCTCTCTCTCTCTCTCTCTCTCTCTCTCTCTCTCTCTCTCTCTCTCTCTCCGTCTTTTCTCTCGTGCTTGCACCCTGCTGTCCTACCAAGGCAACGTATCTGTATGGTGTGAGTTAGCTGTCCCTGCGACATCAATTTTTAAAGCTAAACGCCATTTTTTCCGCTAATTTTCAATCCGGAGATTTCCGTTCTTGGAACGTGGTCTGAATCGGTGTTCCGATCCCCTTCCCTGTGCTAGCTCATGTAAAACTGCTTGGTACGGTGGTCAGGTACGGTTAATCTCCGTACCTCCTTTGAAAGTCACTCCCAAAAGTCTCCACATATTGTGGAGTACAGAACGCCGTAACAGGCTCCGTGTTCGAGACCTTTTTTTTCTTCTTGTTTTTCTTTCTAAACGTGAGTCAGGTGAACATACTTTTGATGACTGTGATTTTTTTGTTTTGTTTTGTTGTGTGTTAAAGGCTTATGATAGAGTTCGATAGACATATCATTGCCGAATTTTAGAGGACTGCGATTGATAATGCTGCCGACATATCAGTGGTATCACTTTGAAAAATAGGATTTGAAGGTGAGATCAGAAAAGCGTAGACGATGCACGGGTAAATTTTGTGTACAATTTTTTCTCTCTTTACACAGGTCCGTTTATTTTGACCACCATTCTTTGTTACAAAATTAACTACATGAAATTCCCTTCAAACACGTAGCGATCAATTCAATGGCAAAATAATAAAAAAATCATAAGCAAACTGCTTGCGGATAAAATAAATACAAGTAAGCAAGATATGGTAAAAATACCTGTTGCCCACATACAATACCTTCGTTGTGCTATTCTATTCTACCCCATTGGAGAGACGAAGTACGTGTTTTCAGGGACGTGTTGTTCGAGTTGGGCCGAGAGTTAGGTCAGCCTCAACCCGATCGATTTTTCCTCCTCAAACTCAAACTGGGAATCCAAGTCTGTGAATATCTCACACCTGCAGATATACGCTTTACCATTCAAGCGCTTGTCCATTGTATGAAGTGAAATTTCCAAGGAAAACTCGCACTTTTACTTGCTCAAGTGTGCAAACGACATTTCACGCGAATGCAAATGTGTAGAATTCACCCACTTGGGTTTCCTGGGCAAGTTCCTCTGGCCCCACCGAAAGGGAAGCCGGGGGGAGCCTTTATAGGAAAAATCATTGTACAGCCACATAAAAATCATTAAAAAAAAAATTTAAAAAAATCAAAATAATATCAGGAAGCAAAATACAGAAAAATATGGAAAATCGAGAACAAATGAACTAAAAAAAAGCACGAAAAAAGCCAGAAATAGCGGTTGGTAAAAAAATATAAATATAGCTAAAAGTGACAGAAATTTTCCTTCAGAAATCAAAAGAAAAATCAAAACAAAACATCAAAACATCATTGTACACATTTTGTATGTGTGATACCCCCCTCGGGCTCGGCTATCCGGACGTCTCTGACTCAGTGGCGTAGCAAAAGCGCGAGGCAGTCGGCAGAGTCACACGAGGCATCGTGCGGGTTCACTACGCCATTGAAACGTGAGCGAACGTGAGCGCCCGGCGGTATAGGGCGAGAGGTGCCTTTTTTCCTCGATACACGTCGTTATGAAGGAACTTTCCTCGCAGGCTCTGGATTTGCAGCGAGCGAGCTTAGTAAGACGGAAACCGGGACAACGCTGCCCGGAGAGCGTCAGCTTGCCCACCAAGTATTTTACTTCATTTTTTAAAATTATTTTTACATTTTTAGGCTAGATCAACTGACCTATCCATCCGGTCCTATTGAACGCTGGAATTTTTCTGTGTGCGAGGGCGGGGCGAGGCCCTTGCACGTTTGCGTTGACGAACGTTTCAAGAACAGGGAGCTTAATATAGTAAAACAAGCCCCATCCCCAACCACTGTCCCCTTTCACCTAAGTTTTCCGTCGAGAAAAGGATCACACAGCGAGGTTTTCGGGGACTTGTTTTTCCCGTGGATTCAAGTGTCCGACTTCCAGTATCTTCAGATGCATAAATTGTCCTGAAAAGACCACAAATCAGCTGTAAATCCCAATCTCACGACAAGCTCTGATTCTTTGGCCTGCTGATCAGGAAAAGTTTAAAGAAAATTTAGAATGGTTTCTAAAAACATTTGCGCGCGCGTTCTTTGAAATCTCTTTCCCTCGGGGGCTGGCGTTGGCCTGCCTGGAGGGTGGTTCCGCACAGTGATATCGTCTCTCAGTCTTTGTCGCTCTCATGAGGGCACGGCCACGGGGAGCGAGAGAGAGGGAGAGAGGACACTCATAAACGCCGTTCAGAATCACCCTCCACTGCATGCTGCGGGTCTCAGAAGAAGGAGTCCGTGTCCAGGTTGTCGCCGCCGTACAGGAACTCGTAGACGGCGGCGGCCATGTGGTCCTCGTCGAGGCCGTCCGGGCCTCGGGCCTCGGCCTCCCTGTCGAGGTCCATGGCGCGCGTGTTGGGCAGCAGGTTGTCCTCCAGGCCCTGGCCCTGCGCCGCCTGCTGGTAGCGCTCGCGCACGTCCTTCATGATGCACGCCTCCAGCTTCTTGTGCTTGTAGCAGCGGAAGAAGAACATGGGCCGCAGCAGCTCGCCCGAGAGCATGAACTTGTCCCGCCGCGAGTCCGGGATGCATTGCTGGAACACGAGGCGGGAGATGACACGAAGGGGGCATAAAAAACTATTCTCAATTTAGCTGTCTTAAATTTTGACTATTTTTCTCGAGTTTTTGTGAATTTTCGCGCATTTTACTAAAATTTCTTCAGGAATTGTTTAAAACTTTATCGATTTTCTCCCCGAATTTCTGACTGTCTTGAATTATTTTTTTCCCTTCTTATTTTTATTTTGTGAACTGTTTGTATTTTTTCTTTCTTAATTTTGAAGTGGTCAAAAATTAGTGTTGACGCTGGGCACGAAAAACAAAAAGACAGTGGACATAAAAGCAAGTGAACGCTGTCACACACTTGTGGGTGCTTGTGAATGCCCATTCGCACACTTGAAAGGGGAAAAGGCGGAAAGTTTCCGCGATTACCAACAGAAAACATACCCCTGCAAAGTGTGTGATCTTCCCAAAATTTACGAGCGTGCGAGATTCTCACACTTCACGAGTGTGTTTACGCTTACACACTCACAAATGTGAGACACTTACACACTCAGTCGTGTGTGGCATTCGCACACTCACGAGTGTCGTGCGACGTTTTCACACTTGCAGGCCTGCCATATGTCCCTACACACACGAATGTGTGACATTACACACTTCGAAGTGTGCCACACTACACACTGCAAAGTGTGCGACGATACACGTCTCGAAGTGTGTGACATTCGCACACTTGTGGGCGACGCGTGCATGTTGACGCAGTAGGCTGTGCTGCAGCAGGTCGGCTTACCGAGAACTGCCTGCAGAACTGCACGCCGTCCTGCATGTCCCTGCGGAGCTCGGCGGGCACGGGCAGCCTCCCGATGCGCGCCGCGATGCGGTCAAAGTCCGGTTCCAGCGCCGAGTCCAGCTGTCGGCCGCGAGAGGGACAGAGAGAAAGAGAGAGATACAACATACTCACAAAAACAAACGAATGCAGTAGAAAAGTCAAACGTTAGAGCCGCTGCTGTGTGGAGTAAATTAGATGAGGCGGTCCGGCCGGACCGGCCGTGAAGACCGCGCGACTCCGCTGAAAAGACCCCCCCGCGCGCTTTGTTTTCAGCGGTTTTGCTCATATTTTCGCGAGCCGGCCCCGTGCTTTCTCTCTGCGTGAAATGATTTGTGGAGTTTGTAGAACCTCCCCCCTCCCCTCTCCGCGCGTCTTCGTTTTTTTCTCCTCCTCGCCACGTCACCCAGCGTCGGCAATTACGAGCCGCATTAGAAAGGATGAGCTGCTGCCGAGGAGGGGGCTTTTCTTTTGCTCTTTCCTACTCGCTCAGTTTTTTTTTTTTTTTTTTTTTTTTTTTTTTTTTTACGTCGCCAGAACAGCAGCAGAAACGGCATTGATTGTTTTTAAAAGGCGGGATTAGAGTAATGAGGCAGGAAGGAGGAAACGCAGCAGCAGTAGTAGTGACTCGCGAGGAAGATTAAAAGAAGAAGAAAGAGAGTGATCTCACGCGGGAAGTTATTAGCAGTTGTACGGTACATGAGCGCCCAGCAGAACGGCCACCCAACTGACACCTGCGGATACACGCTGTCAAACCAAGAGTGCAACCGCGGAACACCTGGGAGGAGTGTCCAGCTCCCTGGTTGTCATATACTGTATGCACTGAGAGAAATGTTTCATTGCAGCCATAAAAAATTGTTCGATCGATTCCGTTCGGTCATGGGCATCAAATTTTTAGTCACAGCAACTAAACCTTTGGTTAGAGCAACCAAAATTTCGGTTACAGCAACTAAAATTTTGATGCCTATTACTAAGCTGGACCGACCGAACAAAATTTGATTATGGGTATCAAAATTTTGATGGCTGCAACGAAACATTTCTCTCAGTGTGCAAGAGTTCAACTCGAACATATGCGCAATTGCAACTTTCCAACGCAACGGCTGGGCACTTGTAAGAACACAACTCGGTGGCATAACACATAGGTTGTCGCACCTAATACTTGACCAAAACTACGGCCACACTTCCTTAGGCGATCTCTCCAGGCGTCACACTTGCTCGTGTGACGCCTGTCACATTAGTGTTTCCAGCGCTGGAGAAGCTCGCTCCAGGTCCTCACGGCGTTATACTCACGTAGCCCAGCTCCTGCATGACGCAGGTGACGTTCTTGACCCTGCCCGTCATCCTGGTGGTCAGGGTCTCGAGCTGGCCCTGCACGTCCAGGTCGCGCGACGCTCTGCTGCTGGCGCCGCCGCCGGGGGTCTTGGCCGCCTTGGAGTTCCTCGAGCTCCTGGAGTAGCGGCTGCCGAAGGCCTGCTGGTAGTACTGCTGCTGCTGCTGCTGCGGCTGCTGGTAGTGGTGCTGGTAGTTGCTCCTGGACTGGTACTGCTGCAGCACCTGCAGGGCCTGCAGCGCCTGCAGGGGGTCCACCTGCGGCATCGCCTGCAGCAGGAGAAGGGCCAGGACGACGTCACGGCACAGCAGGGACACACCGCGCCGCACCGCGCCCACCCAAGTGCGGAAATGTATCGCATGGTTAAGGGTGTGTGAATTCCAATTCTCTCGCACTGAATTTTCCGCGTGCAGCATTCACACACCTAGGTTTCAAGCGCCAATGAAAAATACAATTCTGAATTTTCTTGTTAAAATTGAAGCGATTTTAAAAGTTTTTTTTATTACTTTGGTCACTGGATTTTATTTTTAACTTTTGCGATGTTTGTTAAATCTGTCATTCCAATTCCACGTTATACCGGGTGTATCAGAGAATACCGCGCATGTACGAGTGGGTTTGCCTTCCCAGGGAGTACGGGACGGGGCCTTACACACTGTTATTCAATAACTGTGACGTCACGTTCTATTTCATGTGAAAACTGTCACATTCTTTTGGCTATTATTGTCACATTATTTTGAATGAGATTGTAAAACTCAGTCCGCAAAGTCCAGCCGATTAACGTTAAAACGAATGTGACATCACATTCTGGCCAATGTGACAGTTTGCACACCACTGTGGGAAAAATAGTCTTAAATTTACGACAAATCATGAAATTTATAATTACGATATTGATTTGTAAAGTGACGAATTATGATAAGTAAATTTACGACAAATTTTGTAAATTCTGTTTATGATTTTTTGTTGTAAGAATACAACATTTTCCGTAACGCAACAACAGAAGTAATAAAATTATGAATCGAAGAAATAGAAACCATTTACGAGATTTGTTCGTAAGTTATGACGTTTTGCAGAAAAGTACGAAATTTATCGTAGAGTTACCTCCGCAAGAATACGACAATTTCAATAAACTTACGAGAAATGTCGTAAACTTTCAGGAAACATCGCAAAGTTACGAGAAATGTCGTAAATTTAAGAGAAATTTCGTAAATGTACCAGAAATTTCGTAAATTTACGAGAAATTTCGTGTATTAACGAGAAATTTCGTAAGTCCTTGATAGATGAAATTGAGATTTTTGTGTTATAAATTTATGACATGACTACGAGTGCTAACTGTAAAGTCAACGAAAAAAAATTATAATCTTACTACTTTTTAATAATAGCCAATTACAACATTTACGTCTTTATCAATTACAAACGTGACTCGTAAAAGTACAACAACTGTCATGGAAATTTTTCCCATCACCGCTAAGACTATTTTTCACAGTGACTAAAAAGAATGTGACGTCACAGTAATTGATTTACAGTGCACTCTTAAATTCTTACAATGACAATTCCTCTTCCTCAAAGAATTCTGTGCAATAACCGCAATACTAAGCCAAATTTTTTCCGTAATTATTCTTTGTGATACGAAGAAAAGACTTTTGTATAATACAAGGAATTTTACTTTTTTGTAATACCCGGAAATTTCCTGTATATTACGGCTGCGAAAAATTATTTCTATTATACGAAACAAATATTTGTAGAATATCTAGAGTGTTGGGGCACAGCGAGTAGGCGAACCCGACCGACCACACCGGCGTCTTCTCTGAAAACACCCGGTACAAAGAAATCCACAATCGCTCGCTGTGTACACTCTCATTTCCTTACGGATGTGCTATCTCCATAATACGGAGAATTTTGTGCAAGCGTAATATGGATCACAAATTATCTGTAATACGGATAAAATCATTCGTAATATGGATAATTTAAACCATATTACAAACATGCCTTCATCCATAAAGTATGGACCAAATCCACCGTAACTTACGGATCAAGCAAAGTTTGTAATATGGATTAATTAATCCATATTACGGATGATTTTATCCGTATTACAGATGATTTGTGATCCATATTACGCTTGCACAAAATTCTCCGTATTATGGAGATAGCACATCCGTAAGGAAATGAGAGTGTACCTGGTGGTAGGTGGAGGCGGGGGCCGGCGCGGGGGCGGGCGCCGGGGAGGCGACGCCGGTCGCGGCCTGGTACTGGGACAGGAGGTCGGAGAGCCCCGAGGGCGCCGCCGAGTAGCCGGGGGCGGACGAGTAGCCGGAGGCGGCGGTGTGCGCGGCCGGGGGCGGCGGCGGCGGCGGCGGCGCGGGGGCGGTCTGCTGCGCCACCGGCCTGTAGGCGGAGTACCCTCCCCCCTGCTGCGAACAGAAACCACATATATGTCATATGGGTGACACCGGAGCGAAACGCCTGCCAACTCAAGGGTAGGCCACCCGCTTCGCTCAGCTGCACTCCGGACCAGAATTTGGCCTAGGCGGTCAGGCGCTTACATCTATTTTTGTTGTTGGGTTTTTACTTCTACCTTTTTCCAATTCCTTTTTTTCCCTTTATTTTTCTTTCAGGCCCGGCACAATAACGGCAGGTCCCAGGATCCTCAGAACAGGTGAGCCATCTCCCTGAAATGGGTCAGTTTTATTCTTCCTAGTCCGTCTTGCGGGCGCCGGGAGCGGTGGGGTGAGGTGGGGTGGGGTGGGGCGGGGCGGGGCCGGGCGGGGCGGGCGGGGCGGGGCGGGGCGGGCCGGGGTGGGGCCGCGTCTTGGCCACGATCGTGCAATGGAGTCCAGCTGCTCGCCTGGTGAGACGCCTACCGACGCGCGAGCCCTCGACTTAGCGACAATAACGCGGCGAAAATCGGAAACAATCCCAGTTTAACGAAGCTAGTCACGGCAATGCGGCGGTGTGCCGAAGCTGCACCGTCACAGGCGGACTGTGACTGTGACGAACCATCCGCACGGCACGATACGAGAAGGAGACGAGAGAGAGACGAGAGAGACGAGAGAGAGAGAGAGAGAGAGAGAGAGAGAGAGAGAGAGCTAGAGAGAGAGAGAGAGAGAGAGGGTGATTAATCTTCATTCTCACCCCGGCTGGCCCGGGCTGCCCGGGCCCAGCATCCCCGTGCCTTCCGGCACAACCCGGCGCAACCCGGCGCGGCGCCGCTGGGCGTTGAGATCGCGTGCCGTGCCTGGTATGGTACGCGAGGTGGGGCGGGGCGGGGCGGGGCGGGGCGGGGTGGGGCGTGGTGGGGCGGGGCGGGGCGGGTAATGGCCCTGCTCATTTCATAAGGAGCACCGCGCGTTGTGGGCCGGCCGGCCGGCCGTGGCCTATCCCGCCTGTCACGAGGACTCTGGGGCGGGGCGGGGCGGGAGATGAGACTGAGTGTATGATGACCGTCTCCGTGTCCCGGACGAGCTGAATGCTAACTAGGTTACGTCGTGAGCCCGTGGCGGCGGCGGTGCCAGGCGGACCGCCCGCCCCGCTCTCGACGTGGGTCGAGGGGTCAGCAACTTGGCACATTCAGTGTACAGGCTTGCGGTAATCAGTTCAATATTCAACCATATTCACCCATTTTCAGCAGTATTTCACATAAATCTAACAATATTTCAGCCTCACTTACCAATATTTCACCCAAATTTAGACAAACTTAACTCGAATTTACGAATATTTTACTGATATTCACCAATATTCAACCATATTTAACTATTGGGTGTACCACGAAATCATAAAGTTAATAATAACCCCTCGACGTGGGTCGCAGATCGGCCTCCTCTGAAGCCTCATGGTGGTCATCATCCTGCTGCATACTTACGGCCTGCCTGTTGAGCACGGCGAGGAGCGCCTGCTGCAGGCGGGAGGAGTCGGCCTGCTGCTGCTGCTGCGGCTGCGGCCTGTGGACCCAACAGCAACGGCATCAGTCGTGTCCACGTGCAGTCCACGTGGCATACCAGACAGTGCATGCACTGCACTGCCCAACTGAAAGACTGCAACTCGGTACGTGAACCTGTCCACGTTCAACTCGTCCGTGTAACACTTTGTTGTTGCACTGGAAACAACTCTGAAATTTTTGTACACCTCGTAATTTAGAAAAAAATTCGGAAAATTCATGGAAGGAAAAAAAAAACAGAAAAATTTAGAAAAATTCAAAAAAATTAAGAAAAACCGGAAATATTCAACAAAATTCAGAAAATTTGTTGCACCAGTAAAATTGAGAGTTGCTTCCTGTCTGGCAGTGCGTTTACCTCTGGTGGCGGTGCGGTGGCGGCAGGGCGGCGGGCCTGGTGTCCAGGCGGTCCAGGCCGTTGCCGCCGCCGTGCGCCCCGGGCACTGTCCCCAGGCCGGGCCCTGTCCCCAGGCCGTACGCCAGTCCCGGCGGCAGCGGCGGCGCCGGCAGCGGGCCGCGCTCCTGACACTTGGCGCTCGCGGCGCGCATCTCCTGCCGCACCTCGCGCACCACCTCGGGCCCGAAGCAGCTCTCGTACACCTGTGCACAGACGAGAAGAAAGGGGATTAAGGATTTTTAAAAAAAGCATACAGGGAAAACCCTACATTTTTCTTTGTTTTAAGTCTCTCATACTCATAACTAGAAAATTAGCCCAAAACGTCAGGGGAAATGCCAAGGGGGAAACGACTAAGGTAATCCGGCTGACAGCCGTTAGGTAATCCGGCAGGGTGTAATCCGGGGAAATTCGAAATAATCCGGTGTAATCCGGGGAAATTTTAGGGTAATCCGGGGTAATCCTAGGAAAAAAGCATCGTTATCCGGAGGACACTCCAGAGGAAATCCGAGGTAATCCGGGGTAATCCATAATGCGGCTGACACGAAAATTGACAGTCGTTTCCCCCTCGGGAAATGCGGGCCAAAAGTATTTTATCACTAAAAAGAAATGGGCTCCAATTTTACAGATTACTGAACTTTAGAATCTCAACATATGTATCACGAAATTAGTGCTCGTTTTGTTCGCCTCAAAACGAAATGATATTGATGGTAGATTTTGGTTCAGAGTGACACGGATATTTTGATAATACATTAAAGCAAAGCTTGTCTTCGTGTTCACAGTGTATGCTGCACACTTTCAGGCTTTATAGAGACCTCTTCGACCCTCCATGCGCTTGATAGCTACCGTCTCCGGGCACGTGTGATGATTATTACCTCCCCTCTCTCCCCTTTCCCTCCTCCCCTACATGACCCACGACAGCTCCTCTCCTTCCTCTCTTCATCTTCCACCTTTCTTGTAATTTTTTTTCTCTCTCCCTTTTTCATCCATTCTTTTCCTGGCGGCTCCCGACAAAAATTGACGTGTCATGTCTTTGGCGCGACCGGCCGCTCACGCACGCGCGCGCACGCGTGCTGTCTGTCCAGGGCCGGGCCAGAGTGTCCGGGGGGTATAGAGTTCGTGCCGGTGGTGTGGCGGGGCGGGGTGGGGCGGGGCGTGGTGGGGTGCGGTACGGTGCGGTGTAGCGGTAGCGGTGCGCTGCCGTGCTGTGCGCGGCTCTCAGGTGAAGAAAAAGAAATACGGACGTGTCAGAAGTGAATTAAAAAGTTGCACAGCACGAGCGAAAAAAAATAAGGGGGGAAAATTGTAATGGGATGCGCTATACAGTACAGTAACTGGGCATTGCTAAACCAGGGAAATTATGGGCTTCAACTGTAATGCATTGATGTTTTTGAACTTCATTAAAGTCGCGAATTAAAGAATTTCGGTGAACTTATTCAAACATGAAAGTTTATGAACTTCGACCTTCGGTTTATGCACTCCCCATGGAGCTTGTTTTCCATCCCTTGTTTTAGCAGAACGGTATAGGTTCGCAAAATTTACTTCAAGAATCTGATGAACGAAATATCGATGCGGCGTGCCTGAGTTCGCCCCGGAGGATCTGCCCACGATAGTAACGCTACGCTACGCCACGCCACGTCACGCTTCTCGCACCCTATTGGCCACCTCGGTCGGCGCCCGGAGCCAGCGTTTGCGAGCGTCACGAAAGACCATTCACCAAATAGCAGCAGCAAGTGTGTGGGTGGACGCTCAAAGTGAAGTATTATTTTTGTGATGTGCATTTACTGTGTGAGGACGCATCGGTATTCGCTACATCATCATCATCCCGAAAGGCCTTTACTGCCTGCTATACGGTAAAAACTCAAGTCTGTGAATGTCGCACATTTTTTATGAGGTGTGTTTCCATTCGTACTCATAGCCCTCCAGGTGTGCGAAATTCCCTGAAAAAATCAACTCCTTTTCCTGTTGAAGCGTGGAGGGAAGAAAATACACGCACCCAAAGTGTGCGACGTGTGACATTCACACACTTGCGTTTTCCAGGGTAACTTACTGTACACGCAAACAAGTAATTCGCGTCTGAGCAAAAAAAAAATGCAGGTGTACTATTTTTTTTTGGTGTATAGGCACAGCTAATTTTTAAACTACAGTACTAAATTTGTAGCTACCGTGCTATTTATTTTGCACCTGTAAAAAGTTTTTAGCCGTAGTGCCAATTTTTCACATCTAATTTCTGCTAAGCGATTTCTTTTTCCTGTGGATTTCGAGTGTTTTCAAACGTGCGTTATATGCTGTCATGACTTTCTTTTTTTTAAATTTTGTTAATCTTCCTTTCTGAGCTACCTCTCCTGCCGCAGCCGCAGCCCCCTCCTCCCCCCCCCCTCTCTCTCTCTCTCTCTCTCTCTCTCTCTCTCTCTCTCTCTCTCTCTCTCTCTCTCTCTCTCTCTCTCTCCCCGTGTTGGCTGCAGCGCGTGTCGTGGCCGACTATCTCCTCAATCAGAGACAAGCAGACGCCGCGCCGTGGCCGCCATTAGCATTTCTTTGCGTCCTGCGCCTGGCGACCTGCGAGTGCCTGCGAGGCGAGGCCTGCGAGGCGAGGCCTGCGAGGCGAGGCCTGCGAGGCGAGGCCTGCGAGACGAGGCGTGAGCAGCGGAGAGAGGAGAGCAGAGGTCCTGTCCCTGTCGTCCGCTTCTCGGAATGCCGCACACCGCGGTGCGAGCGCCTAAAACGCGTTTACCCGTACGGTTGCATGCGCTGGCCGCGGCTTTTTACCCAAAATACATACCACATGACTGCGGCAAATATCCACATATGTGTGCCTTTTTTTCCTTTTTCTTTCTGCGTGTTCACGCCTTTGCTGCCCGCGGCGGGGTCGCAACCATCGGAAGGGAGGGAACAACTCTGAATTTTTTCGTATATTTGTCGTGAGTTCCAAATTTTCCTGAATTTTCTGCTAAAAAAAAATAATGTGAATTGTATAAAATCTCATATGCGTGCATAAATGTAGTGTCGTATTTGAATTTTCTCGATTTTTTTATGTGGCTTTTTTCCTGATTGTTTTCTAAGATTTTTCCTCCTACACTGGAAAATAGGCGTAGTTTTACCGAAAAAAAAATCACCAAGTAGAATTGTAAAATGACAATCACGCATCGCAAAGTTACGAGCACTACAGAGTCTTGAAATTCAATTAGAAGCAAGAATAATCTGCAGTAAATTCCCAGCATTTTTCGTCGTACTTTACTAATTAAATTGTAAATCGACAAAAGTATTGTTTACGCTGTAGATAAGTTTGGGGATTGTGCTGAGAGCAGAGCATCTTCGTAAGCTGAAACAAATATTTTACGTGTTGACCGCGAAATTCACTAATTGCCTTCAGAAAAGAGAATTCATATTGTATTCACTCCTTTTCCACTGCGCGAGGACGAAAGATGTCTGACATGACGTTGAAGATAATTGATGTTTTGTGAAAGAAAAGTGCTCTGCTCAGCACACCGCGCGGTACCGGGTCATGTTATTTTGTGAGACGGCCTGTAGCGGCACGCACAGTGGCAGAAACGTGTGTGTGAGAAAGACCAGAGAGAGAGAGAGAGAGAGAGAGAGAGAGAGAGAGAGAGAGAGAGAGAAAGAGAAAGAGAGAGGGAAGGGGGGGGGGTGCCTTGAGGGGACCGCGAACACTCTGGGAGGCCATGACCCGCTCGCGGACACCGACATATAAAACGTGCAACGATGCAACCAGTTGCGTATTTTATGTGGCGCTTCATAGAGATTTAATATCGGAAGTTATTTCTGACGCATTCCTGACACGGTGACCAAAAGTGTGTAAACGTGCATTCGCTCACCAGTAAGTGCGTGATTGTTTTAAACTCGGGTTGAAGTGAGCGACATTCAAACACTTCCCGCGTGCTGCTGTTCGCTCTGCCCCCCTGCTGTGGTGGAGGGCCCTCCGACCACATGCTCACCTGTGCAACAATTAGGAGGCGCCTGTAGCAGTGTGAGGCCCGGGCAGGCCGCCTCACCTGCGCGTGACCGTGTGTGTGTGTGTGTGTGTGTGTGTGTGTGTGTGTGTGTGTGTGTGTGTGTGTGTGTGTGTGTGTGTGCGCGCGTGTGCGTGTTCATGCACACGTCTGTGTGTGCGCGTGTGCCAAGTCAAATAAGCTTTGGAGATGGAATGAGTTCCTTCTTTTTCTCATTCCCATTGCCGAGCCGAGGCAGCAGTCATTTTGCAGACCCCTCCCTCCCCCCCCCTCCCCCGTCTTGGGTGTAACGAGGCCGTACGCACTCCAACCCCACGCTTCAATTTTTTTTTTTAAAGTGTAATTTTTATTTTTTGTTTTAAAGTTTTCTCCCTCGGCAAACTCCGTTCGCGTTTCGTCTGTATTTGGCGATACGGTAAAGGGTTGGTGAAGAGTATAGCGGAAACAGACGCACGCGTGGGTTGCACGTTCACAGGAAACCAAAGAATGTGAACGTCACACATTTTTATTGATGTGTGCATTTCCATTCGTGCACGTCTCTCTCGCCCTCCCTCCACTGTTCAAAATTCTTTGAAGAGTCAACATATATTCATGTTGAAGTATGCACGAGCAGGAAATTCAAACAACTAAGAAAGTGTGTCACATTCACACATTTGGGTTTGCAGCGTTTCTTATCCTCGCTAATAAAAAGAGAAAAAAATGGTGCTCGCGCCTCGCGCGTTGGTCTTACCTTCATCATGGCGTACTTCTTGACGAATCTGTCGTCGCTGCCGGTGTAGCCCGCGGCCGAGGCGGCGCACCACAGCAGCGCCCAGCACAGGGCCAGCTGCCGCGTCATCCTGGAACACGCGGGGAGGCACTTGTCAAAAATCAAAATGACAGACAACTCAGTAAGGTGCATCGTTTGCACGCTTTTTGAGATATCGATATCGGCTCACTTTGCAAAATGTTGTCATCGATACTCTCAGACTTTTTTTTTTTTTATAAAAAAAATATATTTTCTGATTGGAGTGCATCTTCAGGTTCGAATTTTGCGTCAAAAATCCGAAAAATGCCCAAATTTAGCAGTAAATAGGCAACCTGCAATACGCTGCCTGGAGGATCTTGGCTCCCGCTGCTTCACAGGTAAGTCTTCAAATCATTCATCAACCTCACACCTCATGAGCGACCCCAGGAACACTGTCACAATGTTTGGCCTCTTTTATGTTCCAGAAATCAGTATTCTCACTGCTCAGGTTTAAAAAAAGGGACGGAGTGGAGGGGTTACAGTTGTTGGCACAGTAAGAGTGTGCGTTAAAGTCAATCTTATAGTTGCAGAGAACCTAGTAAAATTGTCTTATGCTGTAAGTCAATATTCTTATACAGCAAAGAACACTTCCTCCTGTACCAACAGGCGTTTTGGGAGTGGCCAAGATTTGTATTTCAAGCATGCAAGAACTTAGCGCTTAAGAAGATAACAAAATTTTCGTGGAGCAAAGACACGACCGCTGAGTTAAACCATGCTGGTGGATAAAATCGCAATTTCCCGGTAGGTTTAAAAATAAATAATATTTTTAACAAAAAACACCTTTTGCCGGGAGGCCTCCGACTTCTCTCCGTGGAGACGAGGTGGTCTCCAGGAGGCCGTCCTGGACTGCACTCATGCGGTCCCTCTTTCACTGCATGATTCTCTACCCCTCCCGCCGCCGCCCCTTCGCCTCTCTTATCCTCCTTCCTCTAATCCAACTCGTCAGCGCGCCCTTTCTCATCCCCTCCACCGCCACCCAATCACAAGCTCTAGCCGAGTTATCCATAAGTCATCCTCATATTCTTTTCCCTCACGTCATTTCGAGAGGTGAATGAATGAATGAATGATGGAGGTGCGCTCGAACTGGCATTGCTGCTGACGAGTTCCACAGTTTAATGAGAGACAATTTCTGATGTCGTCTTGGACATCTAATTGGAAACAAAACGAGAAAATAGAAATGAAATCTAAGAAAGTGAAAAAAAAGTGGATAAGAAATTGCGTTTTTATTAAATTCTGCGCCTATTCCCATCTATCAGATGAGAGTTTCCCAACAAATCAAATGTGATGCGCATGATTGCCAACTGGATACTATTAACGCTGTTTTCTCTGCTCGGGGGAGGTGTCGGCAGCAAAAAGGTGCGAAAAGCAAAGCTGCCTGTGCCTGCTCCCCGAGTGTGGGGCACCCTACCCCATTCCACCCAGCCCCCCGCGTAATTGAAAAATGAAAATAACTAGCCATTTACCGACAGCACGCCGTCCAACCGACCATCACTTTATTACCACTCCTCTCGGGAGTGAGTGATGGGAGAGGGAGAGAGAGAGAGGGAGGGAGAGAGAGGGAGGGAGAGAGAGAGAGAGAGAGAGAGAGAGAGAGAGAGAGAGAGAGAGAGAGAGAGAGAGAGAGAGAGGCGATAGAGAATGTGTGAGGAAGTGAAGGCAAAGAGGTGTCCGCTGCTTCCTCGGGAGGTGAAACCACAGACCTGGGTCCTGCAAGTAGTGCGAAATAGAATTGATGTTGATGATACCTTTTACTCGCGGCGCGCCGTTTTGCCAATTTAAATTCGCTCGCGCGCGCCGCGCGCGAAACCGCGGATTAAAACAACTCTCTTTTGCTCGGCGTGGCGTAGCGCGGTGGTGGCCTGGACCGTGATGATGATAGCCTCGCTACAGCCGCTACCGACCACACCGCTGCAGGTGCAGGGAGGTCCGGCCCGACCGGGCCCGACCCCTCGTAAAAACCATATGCGGTGAGGTCCGTTTCGCGCCCCGCCCCGCAACGCCCCGCCCCGCCCCGCCACGCCCCGCCGCGTTGTCTGTCCATCTTAAAGGCTCAACAAGCAGAGCTCAGGGCGCATATGCGGGGGGAAGCTGATTCCGTTTTCCCGGGCGGCTAGCAACTGATTAGCGTGCAGGGCATACTGATTAGCCCACGTGTGTGCGTAAGCGCACAGGAAGAATAGGGGGGGGGGGAGAGAGAGAGAGAGAGAGAGAGAGAGAGAGAGAGAGAGAGAGAGAGAGAGAGAGAGAGGGGCAAGGGCTCAATAACTAGAGCAGAAGGGGCTTCGCGTCGATGGCGCGGAATGGTTTTGTACGGGCAGAACACAGGATGGCCAGGCGGAGCCATAAGGGCGAAGGCGCGCGCTGCCGTTACGGCGCCCTGATCACATACCGGCGGGGCGGGGGGCGGGGCGGGGCGGGCCGGGCCGGGCCGGGGCGTAGTTAAAATAAAAAGCAGCGGTGCGGTCCTGCGCGGCCCCAGCCGCACCCGGATTCTTCCCGATTATTGAGTTTATGTACGGTGGCGGAGCGATGCGGGGCGATAGTAGAGTGATAGCACGTGTGCGCTGCAGCGCGGGCCGCGCGCGGAGGTGCAGCGAGCGGAGCGCTTTATCGCCCCGCCCCACCCCGCCCCACCCCGCCCCACCCCGCCCCACCCCGCCACGCCACGCCCCACCCCGCCACGCCCCGCCCCAACCCGCTCTATGGCTCTATCAGGTCCACCAGGCGCGTAATCATCCTTAATGACCCGAGTAGTAGGATGGGGCGACGGGTGGCCAACTTTTGTATGTCTGTGTACAGTTTGCGTGCATTTGGTTTTTTTCTTGTCCTTTTGTGTTTATATAGTTCAATGAATGAATTTGTATTCAAACACAATTTCAGGGAAATTCTTGTGTATATTGGTGAGTTTTTCTGTGCACGCGGATTTTTGGAGTTGGCTTACTACTCGGATCGGTACGACTGGACTGAGAGTTCGGATACACGCTAGAGCACTGTATAGGAAGGATGCCTCAGACTTCTGAATGTCTAGTTCATGGTCCGAAGGTGAATCATTTAACCTACACAAATTAGTCATCAGGCAGTGAGCCACAGGTTTTCCGACGAAGCCGTAAGTCAGATTTCTATATCCATCCCTCATATCGTAAAATAAGTGGACAGTTTTTCGTTTATTTCGAGCGGTGAGCATTAATACGTATGTTACAGGTATTCGGGTGATACGGTAAAGGGAATCTGAGACTGGGAGAGAGGCGAAAATCTCTGGTGGCATCGCGACGGCTGGCCTCGCGTGGGGCTTCCCTCTGTAGGGCAGTGGTGTGGCCGGTGCGGCGCTGTGCGGCGCTGTGCGGCGCTCTGGAGGAGGATCATTACCCTTAACGGAGTGCGAAGCAGAAGACGGTGTGGTGCGGCCAGTGCGGACCCCGCCCCACCCCGCCCCATCCCGCCCCGCCCCGCCCCGCCCCGCCCCGCCCCGCCCCGCCCCGCCCCGCCCCACGCCCCGCACCTAGCCGCCGGCTGCCGGCCCAGCCGGGACTGTAAATTACGCTAAACTGGACTTGCGCGCACAAGACAGAGGCATCCGTCCGCTGTCGCTCCAGATGCTACAGTCCACCCCGCGGGCTCTGTGTAGAACTTGGGTTTTGCAGCTGCACACCTGGCATCTTGTTGTTCTACTGTTGGATTTACACCGGGGAAAATTTGTTTTGCCACTAAGCTTCTAAAAGTTTCCATCACTTCTGCTGCTGCACTCTGCACTGTAAAAACCTTGCGAAGAAATGCTTCGCATTACGAAGAAAATCGTTCGTAAGCTGCGAAGCATTTGGCTGCTTTGTATTGCGAAGCATTTTCCTTCGTAGTTTGCGAAGAAAATACTTCGTATTGCGAAGCCTTTACGAGCAGACAAATTCTTCGCAACGCTGCGAAGAATTTTCTTCGTAAGAATTTTACAGTGTGCGTCCTGCACTTGCAAAGTGTGTGTCCCAACGCATTTTGGATTCCTTGTGGGTATAACTGGGATTCGGTTTCATTCTCCTCCACAGTAAAAAATCGTTTTAGACTAAAGAAAATCAAACACAAACACACAAACAAACACTCTGTGGAGCGTGTTAGGAAATTATGAATCAAAAACTGTAAAACTAAAAGCACAACGTACAGACTGTGCAACAAATATGTCCGTACAAGTACGATATATTTTGTAATTTACCATTTACGAAATGTGTCGTACATGTCCAACCTGCTCCCGCGTGTTCATCATTCAATATGTGGAGTGCCTGAAAATCTACGAACTTGAATTGTGAATGTGTACGACTTGGTCAATGAAAAATTTTTACAGAAAAAAATATAAAAAAAAAAAAAAAAAAAAAAAAAAACAGACTGCATTGAATTAAATAACAATTACACGCAAAAAACAATCGCTTATAGTTAAAATTAGATTTAAAAAATAGCATCTCGGTTAAACACCTAACCCCGCTGAAAAAAAAAAATTAATGGCAGGACAGCTAGAAAATTAGCATCGTAGCTTAAAAATTAGCACTGTGGCTTAAAAATCAGCTGCGCCTTTATAGCTAAAAAAAATTAGCACACCTGCAATTATTTTTTCTCGAACGCGAATAATTTTTTTGGGTGTACAAAATAAGTAATGGTAAATCTACTACGGTACACATTTTCCACAGTGTAGTCATGTGTGACCTACGTTACTTGATTTCCCCCCCCCCCTTACATTTCCACAGTGCGCTATCGGGATCGGTCCGCGGTGGCCACACTCCCGGTATGAGTTTTACCCGCGCGCCTCACGCACGCTCGCGCTGATCACCTCCTCTGAGAAAAAGACCGGAGCAGCGATAGTCATCGAGCTCGCAGCGACCCGCTGGAGCGTGGCGGGGCGGGGTGGGGCGGGGCGAGGTGGGGCGGGGCGGGGCGGGGCGGGGCGGGGCGGGGCGGGGACGCACGCATCATTGGCGTGAAGGCACGGCACGCCCCCCAGTACCCCCTCGCCACCGCAGCGGAGCAGCGCGAGCAGAGCACTCGCAGTACAAGAAGCAGTGAATTTAATACGTCGCTTTTAACTTGGTTTTAATGAAGTAGTATACTCGAAAACTACCCGTGTAAAACCGTTTGAGGCGGTTTTGTCGGTATAGGTGTTCACTCACCTTTGCGTGTGGTCCGGCAAGTGCGGTCGCGCCGCTGCAGCTGCGTGCCAACGAGTAGCAGCAGCGGCTGCGCGATTTATACAGCGGCGAATCATCTGGGCCGATTATCGGGTACCTGGCAATACCCTCACATCCATACTGCTGCTCTGCGAAAATTATATTCCCACTGTGGAAAATATTTCCGTAGATGTACAATAGCTTCTGTAATTCACAATGTACAACATATCTTGGACGTGTAAGACTTAACGCTTTTCGACTTTGTTGCTCACCAATCGATTCTGAGTTAAAACGTATAGTTATAAAAAATTTACAATATGAATCGTAATTGTACAAGACCTCTCATGGAAAATTTTCCCGTACCCGGTGCAAGAATTTCTCACAGTGCCGTAATCGACAAACAGTGACGCGTCAAAAATGAAAATCAAAGTAATATTTAGTATTTGATACATTTGATACAAAAATACTTAAGACTAATAAAATATTGTAACAAAGGGTGACATATTTTTTTTTTTAAAGCCCAACAATATTTTCAAGAATGGTTCTCTTTGAAAATCAGAGTGTACCAATGTCGCTCACTGACAAGCGATTGATTTTTTGTTCCCTACATCCTATTGTTGGTGTCGGTTGGCGTGCAACGTATCATTTACTCGTTTCCCGTTATTTGTTCTCTGGTAGATATATGGGAGTGATTTGCTACACTTCAAGATTGAGGTTGTTCGCTCGATCACCCGGAAAGCAAAGTGAAGCGTGAGGCACTACCAAAGCGAAGATAGTCTAATTTGTGGAGACTTTTGCCTCGTAGACAGGCAGTCCACCTCACACACAGCAGGTGTATTCGTGGGAAAGTTTTGCCTACTTATCGGGCAACATACTGCTGTTCGCGGCGTGGCTCTACACTACACGGCGATCCCCCCCCCCCCTTCCCCCTTCCCTGCGGCGAGCTCCTCGGGCCTCGGGTCGAGTCGGGTAGTCCAAGCTTTGGTCAGACTTCACACATCTCACTGCATGCACTGCTGGCCTAAACTGGGCGCTCTTCACCCAACTGGAAACTCCGACACACTGTGAGAGAGAGAGAGAGAGAGAGAGAGTGTGTGTGTGTGTGTGCGTGTGTGTGTGCGTGTGTGAGGGGGAGAGAGAGAGAGAGAGGAGAGAGAGAGAGAGAGAGAGAGCTAGCCCGCAGGAGTTTGCGTATGTTGTGAGCATAGGTAAGTGAGTCAGGCCAGTCAGGCGGGCGCCGCGCTGTGCCGCGTCCCCGGCCCTGCCCACGGTTTATCACGTATTCATGCTGTTGTGGTTACCGGGCCGGGCGGTGGCGACCGCCCGGTAGTGCATTAGGGAATGTTGAGAGAGAGAGAGAGAGAGAGAGAGAGAGAGAGAGAGAGAGAGAGAGAGAGAGAGAGAGAGAGAGAGAGAGAGAGAGAGAAGGGGGGGGGGACGAAGAGAAGAGAAAGGGGTGAGGAGGGAAGGAAATCCGCAAGGCAGTTACAATCTGCCATGATCGGAGAGGCCGCCGTTCAATAGAAAACGTTCGAGCGCAGATATGTACGGCGGGTCTGCCTATATACCTGCCACGGCAGAGCGCGCATTTTCGTACTTTCGATCGATAACAAACTGAATATAATGCAAGCCTAAAATTACATAAAACAATTTTGAGGAGATACTGTGGATCTAATACAAGGCAGGACTCGTATGCTAACAGTTGTATACTGTGCATATATTTTCTTTAAAAATACAGAACCAGAAAAACGTGTCGGAAAAAAAGGGTTAACACGGAAGGGACTGAGGTAGAGCGGCCTCGAAATGAACTCGTCCCTCCCGCGGTGCGTAGACCACCGGGCATACCCACCCACCCACCCATCCACCGTATTACTGTACGGTACATTTTATGCAAATTACGCGACACCGCCCCGCCACGCACTGGCCCCGGGGAGGGGAAGTGCTCGAGTTGATGAGGATCCAGGTCAAGAGTGTGATGCGTTTCCACGCGCTACCGCCGCGAGCCGCCCGGGCGCGTGAACGGGTCGGACGGCAGATACATTTTAAGCCCCCCCCTTTTTTTTTCGTGCAATCTGACTAAAGGTGAATAAATGAAGAAAGGACTAGACAAAAATATAATGAAAGACATGACGAAATTTTTCTTTGCATAGTGATTAACGAGATCGATCAGTACTCGTAGGGACCCCTTTAGAACCTTTAGATTAGGAGATTTCTGACCAAGATAATCAAAACGTAAGTTGAGTGGCCAAATGCAATTTAAAGATTAGTGCCCGTGAAGAGATGTGACTAAAACCTGATCAACAATGCTGAGCAGGTTCTCCACGGTAAAAGTAGTTTCTTGTATTTCTAGATCGTTCGTGGATCTTATGGAGAATACCAATGGACATCCAACTCAGATCTTGAAATACAAGAAACTATTTTTACCGTGTCTGACTTCACTTTAATCACCCAGGCACGCACAACACGTAAAAGACAAAATTTGTAAAATAAGACATGGCGCCTACGTCACACTAAGCCGGACATCGGACATATTTCCGAAAATGACCGCGAATACTTTGTGGGAAACTGTTTGCAGTGTGTTTGTGGAGTCCCGGCCGCCCCCGCTACACGAGCTACGCGTTTACTACACGATCTGCGTGTGTAATTGCACAGGTCACCCCGCCCCGCCCCGCCCCGCCCCGCCCGACACAGCGCGCCACTCAGAGCAGCCAGCCAACTTGAAAATTCGCCACATGCCTGGTGCATGCCACCTGCCACTCACACAGTGGCCGGGCTGAGTGATTATCCACTCTTCATAACGCCGCGGCCGTGTGGGATGAGAGGGGATAAGGCACGAGGCACACAACCGCGTCCCACCCCGCGCTATGCGCACCGTGCGATTAGCCTAAACAATTAGACGCAACAGGAATTCTTGTTTTCCCCGTATAAAATGAAAGAACCCTGCGCGTCCTAGATCCCCTTTGTGACGTGCCCTTTAAAATTTGTTCAGGCTGTTCTCATCAACTCGAAACGATTAAAAAAAAAAAATAGTTTTGGCACCGGTTGGTATGACTTCGAAATCTTGTCATACATGGAAAACGTAAAACAGAAAAATAAATCGGCAAATCTACTGTAACGTTAGTCTTGGTTTTCCCTCGTACTCAGATTTTGCGCTTAGGGTCCATTTAAATATCCCCGATAAAGTGCAGTCCCGCTCGGCAAAACTCGTGTCTTAATTTTTTCCTCGAAAAGAAAACTAAGAAAAGTTGCTTGATGTTCAAGCGATTTGTCTTGATTTTCAATAAGATCGGAAAAACCAAGACGAAAGTTCAAACGTGTGCTTGCTTTCCCTGCTGATCGCGGGCAACAAGTGGGTCGCGGATCCGCATGGTAATGGATCGAATTCACTTTCAGGTTCGTATTGATATCGGTATAGCGGATCGCGGATGGGCCGCTAAGGCGCGGCGACACACCTTTACGATTACTGCGTCGATACCTCCTCACCTCCGGACCGGATGCCGCGGCCACGCAGGGGGATCAGCTTCCTGTCGTGTCGTGTGATTCCAAAGATCGTCCTGCTCGCGCCTCCGTCATCCTTGTCGCACTCATGGTGCTCTGCCATCCGCAACGTACGGGGTACCGCTGTGGGTGCGACAAGGACGGAGGCGCGAGAGCGATTTTCTGAATGAGTCGGCTGGCCGCCGCGCGCGGGTCCGAGCAGGGCTATGGTGCAGATCCACACAGCAGCAGCAGCATCCCGCGGGCGGTGAGGTGACGGTGAGCGCGAGAAAAAGTCTCTACACTCCTGAGGTCCGGAGAGGAGAGGAGAGGCCAGGCCGTCGCTCATTTATTTCTCTGCTCTTCCATTAGCTTTCCACACACACTCGCTCGCGCGCGCTGCGCCACTGAGGACCATTCCGTTCGATTGCCGTGCGCCGCCGGCGGGCCTTGCGCCAGGCTACTGCTACTTTTTCTCGCTTCTTTTCTGTCTAAATAGTTTGTTGTTTGTTTTTGCCGACTAGGAATGACCATCGGCGGTACGCGGTGGTGCGGCAAACAGGCTCGCCGCAAGTACCAATTCACGCGCGCGGAGAGTGACCGGAAGCTACTATCCCTGCCCCTTATTCTCTCTCTCTCTCTCTCTCTCTCTCTCTCTCTCTCTCTCTCTCTCTCTCTCTCTCTCTCTCTCGCTCGCTCGCTCGCTCGCTCTCCCGCACTTAGCCGCCACGCCAATAACCGCCTAGCTCGCCGCATCTCCCCTCGCGCCCAGTGCTAATTCTGTACACAACGCGAAACGAGAGAATTTTTTTTGCATCTTGCGCCTCCGGCCCGCTAAGCTCCGCAGTGACTACAATGAGCCATCTAGCAAGCCCATTCCGAACCCCTTAAAGAAAGGGAGTGAGTGAGAGAGAGAGAGAGTGAGAGAGAGAGAGAGAGAGAGAGAGAGAGAGAGAGAGAGAGAGAGAGAGAGAGAAGGGAGAGAGTGAGTGAGAGAGCGAGAGAGAGAGAGAGAGAGAGAGAGAGAGAGAGAGAGAGAGACAGAGAGAGAGAGAGAGGTATTTGCGACCTAAAATGCATAGTGGTGCTTTAGTAAGAGCTCCTTGACTATGACGCCTGATTGTTAGGCAGTAACTTGCACTACTGCTGGGCGGGGTGGCCTACCCTCCGGTCGGCAGGCGCTCAGTCGAGGAGTATCCATAGCAAGAGGGCTCCAGACAGGGGTTAGAAACGGCCTAGGCGGAGCGTGAAGCGATGCTCCCCCACCTGGGTCCGGGCCCGCGTCGCGACCCGTGCGGGTACCGCTTGTTGCAAAAAGACTCGTGTAGCCTTAACTGCTGCACTAATCACAAAACTGAGGACAGATTTGGATTCAGAATGAAATTTCCCTTGTCCCTGGCCCACTCTCGACGAGGTTAAGGTAATACTTTTAATGTTTTATTAGCTCAAACGCAAATTTGTCGCTCGTAGCGCCGCGCGCCGACGACGGACTTTGACTTTTTCGACCTTTTCTACACATTTTAGAGCAAAACTTGCAGTGTACAGGTTGTTCCCCGTCACTTTTTCTATCGAGTTCGGCCATTACATTTGTTGTGGGACACTTGTTAAAGTAAATATAGCAATAAATGTGTCGTCGACAAAGTGACTCCGTAGCGACTACTCAGACTTTACGATTTTTTTCGAATTATTTACCGGCGCCGAGCACATCGACCCCTGTGGCCACTCAACCCTAAATTTAATTCTCTATCTACCACAATTAACGTTTTAAGTCATAGCGCACATTAAAATGAAATCTCGCAAAAGTCCGAAGACGCTGTGAAAAGTGTCGGTTTGGGCACTTCGCACGGGACACGTTATAAATGAAAAATTACTCACCAAATCGACAAAACCTGCTCAGGTTACTAAAATTTGGACTTTTCTACGTCCCTTTGCCAAGTTTCACTAGTTCCTGTCAAGTAATTCAATCGAAATAACACATTTCAAAACTTGTTGTCACAGAACGGGCTCCGCCAGCAGACAACATAACCTCACTGCCCAGAAGATTTTCCATACAACCTGCCCTGCAACAACAAGTTTTGAAATGAGTTATTTCGATTGAAATACTTGACAGGAACTAGTGAAACTTGGCAAAGGGACGTAGAAAAGTCCAAATTTTAGTAACCTGAGCAGGTTTTGTCGATTTGGTGAGTAATTTTTCATTTATAACGTGTCCCGTGCGAAGTGCCCAAACCGACACTTTTCACAGCGTCTTCGGACTTTTGCGAGATTTCATTTTAATGTGCGCTATGACTTAAAACGTTAATTGTGGTAGATAGAGAATTAAATTTAGGGTTGAGTGGCCACAGGGGTCGATGTGCTCGGCGCCGGTAAATAATTCGAAAAAAATCGTAAAGTCTGAGTAGTCGCTACGGAGTCACTTTGTCGACGACACATTTATTGCTATATTTACTTTAACAAGTGTCCCACAACAAATGTAATGGCCGAACTCGATAGAAAAAGTGACGGGGAACAACCTGTACACTGCAAGTTTTGCTCTAAAATGTGTAGAAAAGGTCGAAAAAGTCAAAGTCCGTCGTCGGCGCGCGGCGCTACGAGCGACAAATTTGCGTTTGAGCTAATAAAACATTAAAAGTATTACCTTAACCTCGTCGAGAGTGGGCCAGGGACAAGGGAAATTTCATTCTGAATCCAAATCTGTCCTCAGTTTTGTGATTAGTGCAGCAGTTAAGGCTACACGAGTCTTTTTGCAACAAGCGGTACCCGCACGGGTCGCGACGCGGGCCCGGACCCAGGTGGGGGAGCATCGCTTCACGCTCCGCCTAGGCCGTTTCTAACCCCTGCTCCAGACAATTCTATTTCGCACAGTACGAGCTATCCTAGCGTGAATCGTCATGCAGTATGTGGCAGTCGGTCGGTCGGTCAGGCCCTGGCGCCGCGCCCCGCCGCGAGGCAAAAGCGACGTCCTGGGACCGCCACCGCCGCGGTCAAAACACGGACTAAAAATCCGCCTTTTGTCGGCTACTTTTGTAGCTCTGCTGGGCGAGGTGGGGTGGAGGAGGAGGGGGCGGCAGGGTTCTGTTTGTAGGGAAGAAAAGGAGGCGCAGTCGTTGTCGGCGGTCGACATCGGTCATCTCTCACAGCCGGGCCCGGGGCTGGGCGGGGCGGGGCGGGGCGGGGCGGGGCGGGGCGCGGGGCCGGCGCGGCGGCGGCCGCCTTTCCCAGCCCTGCGGAGACCTGCGGCTGCAGGCGCTGCAGGCCCGCAGGCCTGTTGGCCTGGCTGGCTCCTGTCGTGTCGGTTTTTGTCCTCGCGCCATGCAGCGTCGAGGCGTTTCCCTAAACGGCGCGGCGGGCGCGACTGAAATGTAAAATAATGTGCGCCTGCGCTGATAAAAAAAAAAATAATAAAAAATACAAATAAAAAAAAGTGGGGCAGTTGCAGGCTGACAGAATAAACCATCGCCACAAAGATTTTAAAGAAAAAACCCGCTGCTGTCACCGCGGGGCGAACACTGCAGGAGACCAATCTAGAACCGCCATCGTCAGAGTGACCAGACCGCCGCGCTCAGCACATGTTTCCAATGTCTCATCGGAACCATGTTCACAGTAATGTGAAAGTTCCAGCGATATACAGTTACATATTATTACTTAGATTTTTTTTCCCACTCTTCAGAATACTTGGGAGCAAACGTGAGGTATATCACATTTCTAGAGCCATCCTAGCGATAATATTCGGTACTTAAATGTAAATTATCGCCACTCAATCACTGTAATAGGATTGAGGCATATGACATTCATAACTTACATCCACAGCTTAAAAAAAAATATAATAATAATAATAATAATAATAATAATAATAATAATAATAATAATAATAATAATAATAATAATAATAATAAAATCTCTGTGACCGTCAGAAATCAAAATACCGATAAAGTCTCGTTCATTCGCCGTTCAAGTTTTGTGCTGGTGCTGGGCGGCAAGCATCTCGTCGCGGGAACATCATTTAGCTGAAATCTCGGCGCGGCCTGGCCGGGCCTGGCCTGTGGCGGTGGCAGCCTGTGGCATCCAGACGCGAGATTATGTTTTTGCTTGCAGGACGTACAAGGCGCTCCGCGCGCTGACAGCAGCCTGTCGGGCCCCGCGGCCCGGCTATGCGCCGATTGAAAAGAAATAATAATAACGATTCATTTGGCGATGGTCTGTCTCCCTCCCTGCAGGGCGGCGGCGGCTGCTGCTGCTCTGAGAGGTCTCGTGCGTGCCTGCACGGTCAGCACGCGGCCGCGGCCGGGGCAGGCGGGGCTGGCAGGCGCGCGCGTGTGGGCAGACCGAGCAGGCAGCCGCCGCACCGCACCGCCTCGCCTCGCCCCGCGCTGGTTTGGCGCGGAACTCGGCGGCGTCCGGTTCGGTCCGACTGGGTCCGGGCCGGGCCGGGCTCGCCGGGCTGACCACTGACCGGGACGACGACGACGCGACTGGTTCACTTTGCCCTGATCCCTTCATGTCACTTTCAGGAGGAGCGTTTCGTCTGTCTGCCTGCCTGCCTGTCTGTCTGTCGGGCTGCGGAGCTGGCTGCGACTTTCGCATGTGCGTCACTTTCAGTGTTGTGTTGCAAGGGCGAGAGGGTAACAAGTAAGTTTGAAATTTGTGTACACCTCGTCATTCAAAAAAACTCATTTGACAAATAGGAAAAATTCATTGCGAAGTCCTTGGAAATTCGCAAAGCTCAAGTTATTATTATTATTATATATTTTTTAAAAAAATAAAGATGAAATCTCAAAAAAATCCTGAAACTTCAGAAGAAACACTGGTAAAACTAAAGCGTAGTTGTACGCCTTTTTCAAGCGTACCACACCTTACGCCCTTCTCGAAGCGTGCAATTTCGCTCCAAGGCAATACCCTCAATTCATTTGGCAATGAAAAAAAGGAGTGCATGAACTCTTGTTCGCTTCAATAAGGGCGTAAGGACTCGTACGTTTCAAGAATGCGTTGAACTACTCTTTAGTTTTGCCAGTGAAAATTCACGATATTTTTACACCATAATTCGGCATTGTTCCTCAGAGTCGCTGATTACACTTAGCATTTACATGACATTTACAAAATTACGAATAATGAGAATTATTCGCACACCCGCAGCCGTGTACAGCATTCTCACACCTACAGATTGTCCGTCCAGTGCACGCGTGCCCGTTGAGCTACGAGCGTTCCTCTTTTTAAAGGTCATTATCAAGAACATTCGTGTGGGGTTATATACGGTCGGCTAAAAAGGTATGTCACCCATAAAATGATGAGTGTGACTGATACTGCCGTGTCTAGAGCACTGGGTCACGCTGTTAGGTCCCCTGCCCCGCACCGGCCTGGCCTATGGCGTGGGAGCGCGCGGGCGCCATGCGCCAATGCCGTTACCGGCGGCCTACACGCATCATAACGCTTTATAATTTCGCTTCGCGAGAGTCACACATGCCTAACCTTCCTGTGTGTGTGTGTGTGTGTGTGTGTGTGTGTGTGTGTGTGTGTGTGTACGTGTGCGTGGGGCTCTTCACATCTTCATCGTATTGTTCATTTCTCTGCTCACATGAGCATGGCTGCACCTATCCTAGATTGCGCCCCCTCTCAATTAGGCAATCAGCCATCCGCGGAGAGGGAGAGAGAGAGAGAGAGAGAGAGAGAGAGAGAGAGAGAGAGAGAGAGAGAGAGAGAGAGAGAGAGAGAGAGAGAGAAGCGAGGGGGCGAGAGAAGCGAGGGAGCGAGAGAGGCGTTTAGCGTAGGAGGTGCGCAATCCAAATTAACATGTAAAGCAGCCGCTGGGCAGGGCAGGGCAGGGCAGGTTAGCTGAGAATGCGCAGCGGTTGTTGAAGCAGTGCGGAGTAGCGGACGAGTAATGAGAAATCGTCATTCACTTTAGGGCCCCGGGGCCGGGCGCAACGCGGACCACACAGGAGCGCGCCGCAGCAGCGCGGGAGCCTCTCCATTCATATGAGAGAGAGAGAGAGAGAGAGAGAGAGAGAGAGAGAGAGAGAGAGAGAGAGAGAGAGAGAGAGAGAGAGAGAGAGAGAATTGCAGTGAAACATTCATGAATGGCACGAGACAGCAGTAGCACATGCGCCCGGCGCTCGCAGAGACCAGCGCCGCCGGCTCAACTCTGGAGGGGTGACCATGATGTGGTCACGCACCGCTGTGGGCAGAAAATAAAACGCCCAGGTATTGAATGATAATATGTTGTCGTTGTGAATGACGGTTCAAGCAAGCTGGTGGGGGTATAGAATTTGTAGGAGAATGTTTTGTTTCACACGAGGTTGTAGAGGCTGAGTGATTCGGTCTGCTTTATTCGCGAAGCGGCCTCCCCGCCCCCTTTTCTTTACGGAATTTGAGATGAGCTTGTTTAACTGGTGAAACTTTGGCGCATTTTTCCGACCTTTCTCAAACGTTTTGATATTACGTTTGAAATAAAGCGTCATAGGTGTATCGTATCCGCTCCAATTGTCCAACCTAAATGATCTGTGGTAGGCTTTCTTTCAAGCTTAACCTCTTCAAGCTAAACGTACGCGCCTCATTCAAGCTTACTGTTACGCCTTATTGTTTTACAAGTGGAGCGTCGAGGGAAAAATTGAAGTTGAAATGATTTCTTTAAGACCACCTCAAAAAAGGGCTACAAGGCCCCACTGCAGTGGGCTCTCTTAAAAGTCAGTAGTATCAACAAATGAGTTGATCATAAATATATTGTTCCAGGAGACATAGAGACAGAGGAATTTTGCTGAAGATTTCTCAATTTGTTTAGCTGGATGACGAGTGTGGCCACACTGTGGCCACACACTCGCATTTCCTCTCCTGGCTCCCATTCCGCGCGAGTGGCGATATGAGCGAGTCTAGGATCGTTGCAGATATCGGTCGCGCGCGTTGCATATCGCAGGTTCGTGTGTGTGAGTGAGTGAGTGAGTGAGTGAGTGAGTGAGTGAGTGAGTGAGTGAGTGAGTGAGTGAGTGAGTGAGTGAGTGAGTGAGTGAGTGAGAAAGAGAGATGAAAGGAGAGAGAGGACGGGAGAGAGAGAGACTGATGCCTCCTCTTCGCAGAAAAGAAGCGGACAGCACGTTCCTTAGAGAAAGAGACAAGCCACTCACACGCACGTCAGCGCGCTTGCACCGCGCCGTGATTGACCAGCAGTCTGCACCACCCCTCTCTCTCTCTCTCTCTCTCTCTCTCTCTCTCTCTCTCTCTCTCTCTCTCTCTCTCTCTCTCTCTCTCTCTCTCTCGTCCCGCTGCTTGTGCGGAATATAATTGTGCGCATCGCAGGTGTGTATGCAAAATGCGCCGTCTCTCTCCTTTCCTGTCCCTCTCTTTCCTTTCCGGGCCGAAGGTGCCGTCCGTAGTGAGGAGAGAGAGGTGGAACCAGAGGAACTCGTCGTGCAAAAAGAAGGAGCCGGGACTGCAGAGCAGTGATGAAGATGAAGCGGAACACGTAGGGGAAAGGAGGGGGGGGGGGGGAGTGGCGTGGAACCCTAACGGACGCGATGCTCCAACTTAGTATGTGCGCGGTACTTTGCACCAGAGAGAGAGAGAGAGAGAGAGAGAGAGAGAGAGGAGGGGATAGGCGTGCGGGGACAGAAGGCATAAAGAGGTATGAAAAAGGTGCGACAAGCTGGTAAAGGGAATCATAAGGTCGCGGGGCGTAAAAGAAATGTTCCGCAGAACTTCAACACCTCCAGAGAAGAGACTGCCGTTTAATTTCCTTTGTTGTCATAATTGTATTTTTCTAAAAAGCTGCTCCTGTCATCACTAATAAATGCCTACGGTGAATGTCCCTCTAAGCTACAGTGAACCGCGCAGCTCTGCAGCTTTCACCGCTCACGGTAAGCCATAGCGCCGAGGAGTTCATTGAATAGCTTAGAGGGAAAATCACCGTGAAGTTTTATCAGTAGTGTGGTTTGGATTTGATAGAGAAGCGCAAGAAATGGGATAGCTGTCGTAAATCTACAACCTTGTTTTGGAAATGATGGCTACATTGTAATTCTACTCGTAGGATATTTTACTCAGTGTGCGCCATTTTTGCAGGTGGCGCACGACAGTAGAGGGTCCTCCAGGGGCACGGTGGCGTGGCGGGGCGGGGCGGGGCGGAGCGAGGCGGGGCGGAGCGAGGCGAGGCGCTGGTCGCCCTGGGAACGCCGCGCACCGCTCGCGACGCGACTGTACATCACCTCTCTCTCCCTTCACATCCGAAAGAGCAGAACGCCCTCTCCTCCAGGAAACAACTCCGCCACGCCTCGCCACGCCTCGCCACGCCCCGCCCCGCCCCGCCCCGCCCGGCCCTGCCGTGCCTCCGGCCTAATGCCCGGCTGTTCCCGAATTCACGGTCCTAACGCGCTGCTAACAAATGACTGTGGCTCTCCTCGTGCTCCAGGCGGCTCCTGTCGGGGCGTCGAGGGATGCCGCTGTACCTGTCTCTCTCCCACTCCATCGCCAGCAATTCCTCCTCCTCTGACTATTCCCCTTTTTTTCCCCTCGACAATCATTTACAGTATTTTTTTTTTCACCATCTGCAAACATTTTTGCGAATGTCCTTATCAAATTACTGCTCACTCGTAAAAACTTGACAGAGAGAGAGAGAGAGAGAGAGAGAGAGAGAGAGAGAGAGAGAGAGAGAGAGAGAGAGAGAGAGAAAGGAACCTGTGCAAATAAATTGCACACTTGAGCGAAGTTACACAAACACGACAGTTGTCTAGTCAGCCCGCATTACTTTTGCAAACGTGTGATAACCGACCTAATACTTTCCCCCAAATCTGAAAAAGTGCCTGGATTTTTTCCGACCTTGTTTACACGGGTAAAAAGGAGAAGGAATATTTATCATGGTCGGAGCATGCACCGAAAAAAAGGTACGACACCTCAAATTCAATTTTTTAAAAAGATATTTTTTTTTAAAAAAATGGAAAAATTGGTAGGCCCCTACCTAACTCGCAACCTGCGAGCCCCGCCTGCTTAACTTCGGAGTTCTGATGGGATCCGGTGTGTTCCAGGCGACCGCCACCCCGCGGGCACGAGAAGTCCTCTCCGCTTCGGGGAGAGTCCCCGCTTAAGGCTGGCGGCCTGTCAGGCCCGCCGTACCACCCTATTTAAACAGCGCCTTGAAGCCGTAGGTAGCATTTCAGACCAACGACTGGGCACCACCGGACCGCATGACCGGTCAGTGGGAGGTAGAGGCAAGGCAGGACGATAGAGGGGGAGAAAAGCAGAAAGAGAAGTTTTTGCGGAAGAGTAAGCGTACGGTTGGTTAGACCTGTACTGACCCGCTCCCGCACAGGTCATGGAAAAGCTGTTTACTAAGGAGCCAGATTCATAGGCCTTACTTCCCCACGAGGGACCACCCCCCGTGGCATGGGACGGAACTTCCTGACAACTCGCTTTCGCTGCCAGTGAAGAACCTACCTGGGAATTGAACCCAGGCCCCAAGTGCCGAGTCTCATGACACCCCGCGGCTTTCGTGGTACTAAGACCACTAGACCGTCGGCGATTCCACGAGGGAGCTCCGTTTAAAATGGGGGGTTTGAATTCCACTCCAGGCTGCTGTCCTCGGAAAAATTTATATTTTATAGCAAGATTTGAACCCGGTTTCTGCGGCTCCCGGGACAACACTATGCCGGCACGGCTACGACGCCACGGTACAAGCCGGCCACTAGGGGTGACGCTGCGAAGAGCCGTAGTCGCCGACGAACCTGTACCGGTGGCGTCATCAGTACGCCAGCTCTCCTTGCTGGGACAGCCCAGCCGCGTTGCGACTTTGGTATAGGAGTACTGGGTGGGCACAGGCTCGAATACAGATCACGATTTCTTTTTTTTTTTTTTCCTTTTTCTTTTAGAAGCTTGGTCTCTTTGCTGTTGCCCGGAGGGACGCAAGTACAGTGGATAATAAGAAAAAGTAGGTTTTATAAGTTGAGTCAAAACAAATCCACACTCCATATTGAATCAACGGTTCGAATACCGATCACAATTTCTTTCAATATGGAGTGTGGATTTGTTTTGACTTATTTTATAAAACCTACTTTTTCTGTTTATCCACTACTCGCGTCCCTTCGGACAACTGCAAAGAGACAAAGCTTCTTAAAGAAAAGGGGGGAAAAAAGAAAAAAATGTGATCGGTATTCGAACTTCTGCCTACCCAATGCTATTAACGGTGCCGGTGTGCATACCAATGTCGCCACGCGGCTGGGCTGTTGCAGCATGGAGAGCAGGTGTACTGATGACGCCACCGGTACAGGTTCGTCGGCGACTACGGCTCTTCGCAGCGTCACCCCTAGTGGGCAGGCCGGCTTGTACCGTGGCGAAGTAGCCGTGCCGGCGCAGTGTTGTCCCGGGAGCCGCAGAACCCGGGTTCAAATCTTGCTATAAAATATAAATTTTTCCGAGGACAGCAGCCTGGAGTGGAATTCAAACCCCCCATTTCAACGGAGCTCCCCCGTGGAATCGCCGACGGTCTAGTGGTCTTAGTACCACGAAAGCCGCGGGGTGTCATGAGACTCGGCACTTGGGGCCTGGGTTCAATTCCCAGGTAGGTTCTTCACTGGCAGCGAAAGCGAGTTGTCAGGAAGTTCCGTCCCATGCCACGGGGGGTGGTCCCTCGTGGGGAAGTAAGGCCTATGAATCTGGCTCCTTAGTAAACAGCTTTTCCATGACCTGTGCGGGAGCGGGTCAGTACAGGTCTAACCAACCGTACGCTTACTCTTCCGCAAAAACTTCTCTTTCTGCTTTTCTCCCCCTCTATCGTCCTGCCTTGCCTCTACCTCCCACTGACCGGTCATGCGGTCCGGTGGTGCCCAGTCGTTGGTCTGAAATGCTACCTACGGCTTCAAGGCGCTGTTTAAATAGGGTAGTACGGCGGGCCTGACAGGCCGCCAGCCTTAAGCGGGGACTCTCCCCGAAGAGGAGAGGACTTCTCGTGCCCGTGGGGTGGCGGTCGCCTGGAACACACCGGATCCCATCAGAACTCCGAAGTTAAGCAGGCGGGGCTCGCAGGTTGCGAGTTAGGTAGGGGCCTACCAATTTTTCCATTTTTTTAAAAAAATATCTTTTTAAAAAATTGAATTTGAGGTGTCGTACCTTTTTTTCGGTGCATGCTCCGACCATGATAAATATTCCTTCTCCTTTTTACCCGTGTAAACAAGGTCGGAAAAAATCCAGGCACTTTTTCAGATTTGGGGGAAAGTAATAGGTCGGACAATCGAGCTGCATCGCAGAGAATAGCAGGCGACTCTAACGGTTCGTTGGGGACGGGGAAAACGAGATAGGACAGAAAGATAACTATGACACCCCGATTGCCAGGTCGGACAAAATGAGGTCGAACAAAAAGAAACGTGTGACGGTAGCGGCCGCAAAAATCTCGAGGTCGGACAAAAAAAGGTCGGACAACCGATGTAGACTCTGCGATCTGTTGCGCTCTCTACACGAACACTTTAATGGCGAGCGATATTCCCTATGAATTTTCCAATTTAAACCTCGGCGCGTGCAAATTGTGTGCCCCATTTGCAAAGGGCGCGGCGGGGGGTCCGGCCGCGGCCCCAGCCCTCATTGCTATACGACACGACGCGCGCATTGCGCCATCTTTAACGCAAAATGAAAAACGCCATAAAAAATAAATCGCTATTTACACTCTGCGGCGCCGCGCGCCGCGCCGGCCACATGCCCCCCGCTCTGCCTATAACGCCGGCCGGCCGCCAGGCAGGCCGTTTCTTTGCTTCCCGCTCAATCCCACGCTTTGTCCCATAAACTTATTTTTTTTCTCTCTCTCTCTCTCCCTTTTCCGCCAGCCGGCCGACCAGCCGGCGTCCCGACGCCTAAACGCGCGGCGGCGCGGCGGCGCGACGCTCCTCTGCAAACACTCGCTTCCGGCGGGCAATAATCCATCAGCCCTTCTGACGCGGCGGCGGGGCGGGGCGGGGGCGGCGGGGGGGGCGGGGAGGGGGGAGGGGGTGCGCCGCGGCTTCTCGCCAAATGAGACACGGGGCGAGGCGGGCGCGCAGGGCAGGGCCCTGAAGGCGGGGCGGGGCATCGCCGATGGCACGCTGGCTCGCAGCAGAATCATAGAAAATATAACAAGCTCGAACAGATTTAAACCCGATGAGAAAAACGGCGCCTTATTTGTTTCGAAGCTAGAGCATATTTTAGAAATTCGAGAGGAAGTCCGTAACTAAAGCATAGTTGGATTTTGAAGAGAAATACAAATAAAACTCCTTATCATGAGTCATCGAATTTCTCAAAAAATTATAGGCTCTGGCGGGCTCTGGTTTACATAATCTTGCATTATTACGTTTGCTTAAAAACTCGTAACGTGCTGCCAGAGGGAAACATTTTAATGATATTTTGGGAACCTTCGTTTTTTTCTCCCTGCCTCTTTTTTTTTGTCCACGTCTTCGAGAAGAGAGTAAAGATATTTTTATAAACTTGACAGGCGCACCGACAGACTAGTCGACAGTCGAACTTTATAACATAAGGAAGTCAATCCGAAAGCCGTGACCAACAGCCAACAGCACCGCACATAAAGAAGTTGCGATAAAAAAATATAAAAAAATACGCATTTCGCTCGTCTTGAGAGGGCGTCTGTGCGCTATACAGTAGTTGTATTTTTTTATTAAATGTACTTTTTCCCTCTTATTTGCCGCGGCTGCCGCGCACGGCCATGATCTACTTGCACCGCACCGCCCTTTGGAAATGAAAAGGGAGCCACGTTCACGCCGAGGAATGTCATGGAGTAACATAAACATGTCCGTCATAGAGGAAAGCTCATTTTTTCTTTGGCCCGCTCCGCTCGTCTCGCCGCATTCGACTCACTTGGGTCCGGCCGGCCCGGCCCGGGTGTTCCCTGCCGCCGCAGTGTAAGTAGTAGTAGTAGAAGCCATTGAGGGCTGCAGAGGGCAGCAGCTGCGCCGGCGCGCGCACAGTAAAAACAGTAGGAACCGTAAGCAAACAAGCTGGGCGCGCCGCGCAGGTATTGTATCGGTAAAGTGGTACTCTACATCTGCGGGCAATCACTGGGGCTCTTGTTGTCTGCACTAGGAGGGGCACCGGGCGCCAGGCGTTTCGGAAGTCTGTAACAATAACACACAGCCGAGGGGGCCTCAACTCACCCAAAGTTTGTGCACATGATTTCAAGATTTCTTATGACTGCACATGATTACACCTCTTATAATTGAATGAAATAGTTCGTAAAGTAAATACAAGCCTATTTTGAGCTTTATGAGCCCAAAATACGCACTCAAATCATTTTTTTACGCAATAGATCCACATTTTTTTGACAACGATTTCGAAGATATCAGCGATTGTGTACACATGATTTCAGGAGTTGAGGCCCCCTCGCACACAGCACCCAGCCGAGGTAGGTGGATGGCCGGGTAGCTATGGATGGATAGATGAATAGATAGATGGGAGGATGGATGGATGGATGGATGGATGGATGGATGGATGGATGGATGGATGGATGGATGGATGGATGGATGGATGGATGGATGGATGGATGGATGGGAGGGCATAGGACAAACGGAGGGGACGGGCGAGGGGACCTTCTCGACAACGATCTATCGCAGAATCACAAACACCAAAGGGGAAGTAATCGCAATTACTTTTGAAGTATTAATGTCGTGAATTTTTCAGCTTTTTTGTCAATATTTCTTGGATTTTTATAGGCAGTAAACTTTCGATTTTTGTCTAAATTTTCTTTATTTTTTTAAATATGTTGATCTCTTTATGGTCTTTTTTATTTCTAAATTTTTCTGCGATGTGTTTAAAAATTTCAGAGTTGTTTCCCCCTCGACAACTATGCAGCCATGTGCGATCCACGACATTCTATACAGTGAACGGACCAGCGTTTCGCCTTAACATTTCGGGGAAATGAATGCTGTCGGCGAACTTCACCTCACACGCGATCTGGCAACTTTGACCGTCCGGCATACACACATACATATATATACGAGCGAGTTGAGGCTACTACTCGTCGTGGACGGATGGAACTGGCGGTGCAGCAGCGGGCGCTCACGGCGGGGTGGGGCGGGGTGGGGCGGGGCGGGGTGGGGTGGGGTGGGTTAGGGTGGGGCGGGGCGGGGCGGGGGTAGCGGGCAGGAGCACCGCAATAACTTTTACACTACCCATCTCTGGCACTGGCACTCGCAAAGTGCGCATCAGGCTACCAACGTGTTGCCCCTCCCCTCCCCTCCCCTCTCCGAACTAAGTCATTGTATGTTCCTGTCGTACCCTACCCCTGCCCCCCAACTGGGATTAATCCCCCAGCCAACACACACACTGTGCCACTACTTGGGAGCGGGGAGGCACCCGGCGAGGAGGAGGTTGCCCGGTGCACCACACTCGACCACACCAGCCGTCTCATATGAATGGGTTACCATCTTGTCATAAAATGAGCCTACCCCCCCCCCCCCCTCCTGCGTCTCTCTCTCTCTCTGTCTCACTTTTACCCCTTGTATAACTGCAAGATTCTCTCTTTCTCTTCTGCCCGCATTCTGCTGTCCCTGACCTTGCCACTGCCCCCCCCCCCCACTCGTCCTGTAAGGGCGTCCTCTTAATTGTTAAGTGCCCATTCCGGTCTCTGATTTAAGAAGTAGTCGGTAACAGAGGCACTGCGGTTTGAATGGGTGTCGCCCGTTTCGCTGTTGCGAATCTCTGCCGTCAGACTCAGAAGAGCGTTTTCGTATCTCCGTCCTTGTCACACTCATGGGTTTCGGCCACTACGAGTGAGTGAGAGGACACAACAAAACAATCTTCTGAACCTGCGGGCTGTCCGGGCACGCGCATTCCGCACTCGGTGAGGCAGGAAAGCGCGTCGGTGGAGCAGGTTGGAACTTTGAGTGAGGAGTATAAATGACCCGTCGCTCGTTGGGTTACGATATAAGGTGACGCGTCTGGGATCAATTGAAGTGCTTGGGGAAAAGTACAAATCGAAAATTGGCATACGAAATTTATTGCAGAGATCTGTCAAGTGATGTTAAATAATTTGCAGCAGTTTATGTTTCAAAAACCATCCAAAAGTGGCTGCATTATGTAAAAGTCTTGAGTTTAGGCTGAGAGCACTTTGTGAAGACTATGTTGCTCCGAGTAAGATATCCTTGTTTTTATTTCTTTTTCTTTTTTTTAAAATAATAACCATACTATGACCTTCAATGATTATCGCGTGGGGTGTAATCAAGGATTACAGAAGTGGCAGGCCCCTTGCAAAGTGCATTTGCAGGCCGCCGTGCTCGCGGCGGTGAGCGCGAGTGAGATGGCATGGTCTGGCAGCGCGAGCGCGTGTGTGTGTGCGTAAGAGCGAGAGAGAGAGAGAGATTATATGACTTTGCATGCTTGTGCGTGCGCCATCTCAGACGCAGCGTGTGCGTTTGTGTGTGTGTGTGTGTGTGTGTGTGTGTGTGTGTGTGTGTGTGTGTGTGTGTGTGTGTGTGTGTGTGTGTGTGTGTGTGTGTGTGTGTGTGGCGGAGCGGCAGTTAACCAGAGCTTATGCCTGCTTACGGTGATTGCTCCCCCACGGGATGTTTGGGTGGGACGGAGCAAAAAGGCAGAAGAAGGCTCGCTCCTCTTGCATTAGGTCAAGAGTGAACGGCCGCGGGACCAGTCGCTATCTTGGTGGCAAATTAGTTGAAATAAAAGAGGCGCACACCGACTCAGTTGGCCCGGCGGAAGGGGGCGATGGCGCTTCCGGTCCGGCTTGCGGCGTGAGGATGAACTGAGCTGGTCAGGCCCAGGCGGGCCCAGGCCGCGGCCACGGGCTGGAACTGGAGCAGCTGTTCTCATTTTATGGCGGCCAAGTCGGATGAATTGTTGCGCGTGTTTTAGTCTTATCGCGGGGTATCATTCCTTTTCTTTCGCACTCCGCCGCCAGTCGTATTGTAATGATCATCCTATTTAAATTGGGACGGGTGAGAGGTTGGACTTGGTTGTCAGTAGACACCTAATAATGCTCATTTTAGGAAGCAGCGGGGCTGCCACGCATTCATTTTTATTTTCTCCCCCTCGTCTCCTACTAATGAAGATTTATTCCGACGGTGTACGAGGGCCGAGTGCGTATATTTATGCGCGCGAAACCCGGTGTAAGTGCAGGACGGTAAGCACGCCAAATTAGAAAGAACAGCCCACCCGACCTGGACGGCACTTCAGCCGCACGAGTAGGGTAGAGAAAGAAGAGAGCCTGTAAGGGAACGGATCCGAGGAGGATGAGGGGAGGGCGGGCCCCTCAGACTGCTACACCGCCCCGCCACGCCCACCACGCCCGGGTACAACCGGTAATTAATTAGTTACTCCTCACAGCCTGTCTCGGACCCATATATACACACACACGCACACGCCATCTCTCTTTTACGGAAGCCAACTCTTTGTTTTTATTTTATTTTTTGCCACCATAGGCCGAATATTGGACTGTGTTGTTGCCTCGTTTCACTTGCTTATAAGGAAGCAACGAAATGCTCCCATAGCGGCACACACAATTTTTTTTTTATTTTTTTAAAAAATATATTGTTTGTGGTGGTGCAGTTTCCATGGGCAGACTTGCTGTGCCACACTTTTTGACTTGCAGTTTTTACAGATTTTGCTTGCGCCAAAAATTAAAAACAAGTCCGTCCTCTCTCCATGCCCTCTCTCTTCCTCTCCTACCCCCCTGTAGTTTTCCCTCGTTGTTTTCGTGGAAGTCCTATAAAGGCCCCCAGAACACGCTTTGCGCGGCGCACTTCCGTTCGGACGAGCAGGAACAGACGACACTGTCGCGTTATCCGTCCCGCGTGGGAAGTGGGTCCCCACCCAGGACCGACATCATACCTGCTTACAACCACAATGCACAAAAATTAGCGCTCGCAAAAACAATTACTCCACTCTTTTTCTGTACCCTGCTTTAAGTACGAGCGCCGTGCTTTCGGTGCAGAATCAAGCACCGCTCTGTCTTTCTCGTGAGACTAGCGAGCGTGTGGAACTCTTAGTTGCACATATTCTGATGGTCACGCAGCCACTGTGAAAAATAGCCGTAGGTTTACGGGGAAATTTTTCACAAAGATGGTCGTAAAATTACAATTACAAAACGTAAAATTACAAGCACTTCCTATCGCCTTGAAAAATTCAATCACGAAGAAGAATAGTTTCCGTAAGTTGTAATTTACAAAATAAATCGTAAATTTGCAATCTGTGGTATTTTTAATCAGGCTCTTAATTGTGTCTCACTTATTGATCAGCACCTGTCCTGTGAGCCGTATGTGCCGCAGTTGAACGCTGTCGTTGGTCTAAGAGAAATAAGAGTCGATGTCGATGCGCGAGTTCTCCTCTCTCTCTCTCTCTCTCTCTCTCTCTCTCTCTCTCTCTCTCTCTCTCTCTCTCTCTCTCTCTCTCTCTCTCTCTCTCTCTCTCTCATCATTTGGAATTATAGCGATCTGATCAGCTCGCAGGGACAGCGCGCCGCGCGGACATGCATTCCTCTCCGCAACCTGTCCATAAGGCGACTGACTTCTTGCGCAATTATTGACAAATTGCAAATACGTGGCGTTTTGCGCTAACAAGTTGTTGGCGGCGCCGTGCGACACTGAATGTGAGGATGTGAGGGCGCGCGGGCGGCGGCTGCGGCCGAGCGGAGGACAGAGTTTAGGAGGAGAAAGAGGAGGAAGAGGAGGAGGAGGAGGAGGAAGAGGAAGATGAGGATGAAGAGGAGGACGAGGATAAAAAGGACAAGGATAAGGAGGAGGGAGAGGAGCGAGGAGGATGAAGGGGAGGAGGACGATGATGAAGAGCAGGAGGATAAAAAGGGAGGCGGATGGGAATGAAAATGAAGAGGAGGAGGAGAGGAGGGAGGGACACTGGCCCGACCTGTCATCGTGACGCAGCTATGAAGCCATTGGGCTCCGTATTGACGCGCGCTAGTTATGATTAGAGGCACACGCTGCCGGTTAGATTGGGCGCGGCTAGACGAGCAGACGACGCGACCGCACACACCGGACGCGGAGGAATGGCGCGCTGCAATCCGCCGCGCGTCAAGAAATTTACAGACCCGAATGGCATCCGGACCGAAGGAAGAGTCTGCCACGGCTACAGGCTAGTAGTAGTGCGGCAGGGCAGGGCAGGGCAGGGCAGGGCAGGGCAGGGCAGGGCAGGGCAGGGCAGGGCAGGGCAGGGCAGGGCAGGGCAGGGCGAGGATGCGCAGGGCCATATCCCGTTACCAGGGTGTTGTATATGCCATCGGATAACTATTGGACCTGCCGAGCTATCTGGTGGCCGGCCGGGCCGGGCCGGGCATCGGGCCTGCACGCGCGCGCCTGCTGCCGGTTTGTAAATTTGCAAATCAAACCACGTGGATTTGAGATACGGCACGAGATTCTCGACGACTGACTGCCGTTGCGGCTTCCCTTTTCCAGCGGTTTCCCTTTACCGGCGCGCCGCTTCGAAGCGTGAAGCGCGATCATCGTCGCCGTTCGTCGACATATTACATTGACATTATTGACCTAAAACGACCCTGGGGGCAAATCTGTTCACGAGGCACTGCTTGCCACTCCGCGCAGGTTTTCAGATCAAAACGTTCGCAGGAGTGCTCTTTCTTGGACCACGAAAAAGATATTTGTATATGCCTTGGCGGGCAGCATGCAGTATTAAACTGTTATTGAATTACTGTGACGCGTCACGTTCTTTTTCATGTGAAAAGTGTCACATTGTTTGATGAAATGTTAATGTCACACTCTCTTCAGTGAATCGGCCAAAATATGCGGGCTAAATTTTATAGTCACATTCAAAGAATGTGACATTAATATTAAAAGAAATGTGACAGTTTTCAAATGAAAAAGAATGTGACGTCGCAGTAATTGAATAACAGCTTACACGGTTCGCGCGCTCGGTAAAATTATGATTCTGTGGGAATAATTTCTGTATGACGTTTCACAAAATTGCGATATCAAATATAACTTAATCAACGTAGTCTTTTTCCGTATCAGTATAATACTCATCACAAATTTACCAAAATGTTTTTTACTCGAGGGGTAAACAACTCTGAATTCGGTGTACAAATTTCGTGAATTTGAATTGAATTTGTCTGAATTAAATTGAATTCGTTTTGAATTAGCTTTGAATTTTTTGAATTTATTGCGAAGTTTTTTGAAATTATTGTGAATTTGTTGTGAATTTACTTGAATTCGTTTTGAATTCGATTGAATTTGTTTTGAATTCGTTTTGAATTCGCGTTCAGTGTTGCACGCTCTACCAACTGAGCCACGACGTCTCGGTGATTATACCATGCGACTGGTTGGCGACGTATTTGCCCTGTCCTCCTGGCTGGAGGCTGGGGGATAGGGCAAATCCGACGCGAACCCGTCGCACTGTACAGTCATCGAAACGTCGTGGCTCAGTTGGTAGAGCGCGCAACACCGAACCGAGTGGGCCGAAGTTCAACTCCCACTCGGGAAAGTGTTTTTCGCGCTTGGCATTTCCTTTGGCAGCTGCTCCAGGGCAGGTCAAGTAGAAGTTAAACACGTCTCACCGCCGTTGGCTCGGTGGCTCTGGGCGTTGGGTCGCTTCCTGTTCTGGCTACGTGTCGGCACTCGGGGTTGTGGGTTCGAATCCCGCGTACCCCTCTGAGGTAAGGCCTCTGAAACTGGGTTCAGGAAGCACTGTAAATTGGTTGGCGTCTTTAGACGCCAAAATTTTGGCGTCCTCTGAGAACGCCAAATTTTGGCGTTGAAAGACGCCAATATTTGGCGTTCTTCTTCTCAGAACGCCAAATATTGGCGTCTTTGAACGCCAAGATTTGGCGTTCTCAGAGGACACCAATATTTTGGCGTCTAAAGACGCCAACCAGTTTACAGTGAGTCTAACGCCCTTGACACCGCTCGTACCTCTAGGGGTAGGCCAATGGTGGTACGGGGATCAAATCTGTCGAATTGCGCGATAGGATCGCAGTCAGCAAAGCGCCGGTTCCCATGGAACACCGAAGCAGTTGGCTGCCACAGGGGGTAAAAGCCCTGTGCCTGGCGGGAACCGCAACCTCCTTCGGGAGGTTTACTGCCGCAAAAATTTTCTATGTTTTCACGCCACCCTTTCAATTGCAGAGCAAAATTTGTTTCTGAAAAGCTTAAAAAAAATAATTGAAATAATTGTGATTATTTTGCATTATTGCAAGTTCATTTCCAATAATTTGGAATAAATCGAAATAGTTCACAATAATTTACTAAAAATCCTCTTAAATCATGCAATTGAGAGAATAATTTGGATCACATGTGCGTGTATTTTCTGAGGTCATCCCTGAGTTAGTTTTGAATTCGCGTGAATCAGTTTTGAATTCGCGTGAATTAGTTTGAATTAGTGAGAATTTTGAATTAGTGGTGTACATCAAAATTCGGAGTTATTTACCCCTCGTTTTTACTTCACAAGTAGGAAAAATATTGTAACTTTAATTTTTTTTTTATAGTGTAGGGTTTGTGTGAGAAGAATGATTATCTCGACATATAACTCGATTCGTACAAATTGCAGAAGGAGGTCACGACGGCCGAGACACTGACGCCTCACGTCCCGAATCGAGGGGGCCGGGGCCGGGCCGCTGATCACCGGCAACACCTGATGCGCCCTCCAAACGAAGTGAGGGGGGGGGGGGGGGGGGAGAGAGAGAGAGAGAGAGAGAGAGAGAGAGAGAGAGAGAGAGAGAGAGAGAGAAGCAGAGTCTAGGTTAGGTGAAGAGATTCGATTCGCCTTTACAATTCACATTGTGTGGCTAGGCGGTACGAGGCGTCATGGCGCAGAACTATGGAAGCCATCGTCATGTTCGCCTTGTGGTACGGCTCGGCTCGGCTGGACTGCGCTGTCACCCACCCTATAGTCCACTCTCGGTCTGCTCAGAGGTGACCCCAAAGGAGCCGACACGGCTCGGGGCGGAAAGGTCTAATCACAAGCGCACTGGAAACGACGGGGAAAATAGTTGTAGGTCTCCATATGAAAATTTTCAAGGTGACATAAAAGTTGCAATTGGAAATCTTTGGATAACTTAAAATTTCAGAATTATTCGGCCACACTGCATCAACTATAATCGTCTGCGGACCGAAAATTGACCAATCGGACACTTATGATGCCAAGCGTAAATTTCCAGCATCGTTTCGAAATCCAAAATTTAAATGTACAGCTTTAATCATGTTCAAGAGAATTAGTTTTAGTGTAGCCCTGCTTAGACACGAACCGAAAGTTTGAACGACGTTCGCGGGACGTTTATTTCTTCGCAGGGGCTTACCAACACCTTGGAATCAGAGAGAGACGATCAGCGTAATGCGATCGGGGAAAACAACTCTGAATTTAGATATACTTTTTTTTTTAATTTCTGCATATTTTTGGGAAGTTTTGTGAATTTGTATTAATATTTTTTCACATTTTTGTTAGAATTTTACGTGAATTTTTGTGAATTTTCCAAATTTTCTGATTTTTTCTGAATTTCTGTTAATTTTTCTGAATTACAAGGTGTACTAAAATTTCAGAGCTGTTCCCCGATCGGGATCGGGCAGCCGATGGCACTGCCATGGACAAGAACTGTTCTTCTTCAAGAACTGCCCATTGTCCACCACTAGTGTGCTACTGCTCCCTGGTCAACCCTCAGCGCGCCTCACTGCAATCATTAGCATCCAATTACACTCTCCCAGAACACGTGTGGAGGCAAGTGGAGAGGGCCAGATAGTAGTTTTCGAAACGCTCAAATTCTTTTTAACTGTGTAGAGTGAACGGTAAGGGAAATGCACCCCAGCGCTAAAAGTTGAGAGATACACTGACCGATCGCTATAGGATAGGGAATTTCTAGAAAGACAAATCGGTTTCCTCGTTCACTATTTTTGACTTGTGTGCAAAATCACTCATTCCAAACGAAAAAAAAGTTTGAAAGAGAGAGGAAAAAAAAAGATTGAAACGATGTTATGCCGAAACTCCACAATATGAGTGGAAAAAAAATGTGGAAATTGCTGAAAATCAATCGGAGGTTGTGCGAAAGAGCTCGCGATTTTTCTGCGCTCACCTGGTATCGTCACCGCCGGCTGTCGCGGTCGGAAGTCGCCCTTCTCACTGTCTTGCCCGGGGCGGGGTCGCTACACTGCACCGCACCGCTCCGGCTGCACTTTGCACTCTCACTGCACTGCGAAAACACTCGCGAGTCGCGGACGCTCTGGACACGAGGGGCGCGAGCTACTCTCTATCTCTCTCTCTCTCTCTCCTCTCTGCGGTCCGTGTCTGCGGCGAGCCGGGACGCCACTGAGCGCGCGCCGCCCGCGGCGCGGTCTTTTATAAACGACGCCGGGCCCGCCGGGCGCGGGGCGGTGCGGGGCGGTGCGGGGCGGTGCGGGGCGGGGCGGGGCGGGGTGGGCAGGAGCCACGGTGCTAGTGCGCCCTTCGCCGAAAGTGTATGAGTCTGAAAGCTGGAAAATACCTAATACCAATGCACAGCATTGTTCCGACACTCTGAATATCATGATTCAGTTAATTTTGCCATACCGTAAAAAAAGAAAATTAAGTCCAAGTTTCCGAGAGGTTTGGGAAAATAAACCAAAACGGTACAGTTTATTTTTACTCGGAAAAAATCCTATAGTCCCTTTAAAAACTAGGTCAAAGTCTTTTCCGAGGCCATTTCAGTTTCAGTCAAGCAGTAGCTTTTCAAATTCACAGGAATTTATTTACTGGTGTACCTTTTTCTATTGCGACGCAATACATTTTTTTTTAACAGAAGCAATAAAAAAAACAGTGGAGTTACGTAGGCTGGTGGAAAGGCTAGAAATATTTATGTTTGTAATGAAAACGCAGCACCGAGCTAGTTAAACATCGGGTCTGGTTCGCAGTGCCTGTCGGACAGATTTAACTGTGCAAAGAGTCCATAGCGAGTTTCCCCGACCCGTCCCCGTGTGATTGATACTGTTTTTAAATTCTTTTAATTTAATTTCGCAGCTCAGCGTGACTCACGTTTACGCCCGGCCGCTACTGAAATGTGGCATGTGCACCGCTTTGGTAGGATGAACACTATTTTGAAGAGAACAGCGCGTTATTTCATCGCACGCGATTATTATTATTCTTTTTTTAAATTTGTGGGCGGGGGTAGTGTTTCCTTGCCGTCTGTGAGACTTTAACGTCACACACTTATTGTGGGCTTGCGTATGTTTCCATCATTCGTCTCTCTCTCTCTCTCTCTCTCTCTCTCTCTCTCTCTCTCTCTCTCTTTCTCTCTCTCTCTCTCTCTCTCTCTCCAAGTGTGCGACTTTGACACACTTCTGTTGTCAGTGTGCTCTCTGTAGCGTTTAGGTCTGTCGATTTCCCTTATTGTTCTCTTTATAGCGGCAACATTTAAGTGTCATAACCTAACCTGCCCTATGGCCTGTGTGTCACTTGTGCCAAGGGTGCATCGCGCCGGACTGGGGCGGGCCGAGCCGGCTCAGCCCAAAGGTGCATCGCAGGAAGCAGTGTGGGGCGCTGTAGCTGTACTCCTGCACCGGCGTTGAAGTCTCCTCGACCTCCGGCCTCCGAGCGACCTCCTCTCACTGTGAAAAAAAAAACATGACACGGTGCGCCCGGTGCGGAGCTGCGGAAATTACCGACAATTCCAGTACCGCATGCACTGGAAAAACAATGATGCGATGTCCTACGGTTCCAGGGGTGTTAAGGCCGTTTTAAGTGTGCGAAAGTATACATTTTCAGTTGTATTTTTTTCTTACAAAATATTTTCTTTGTGAGCAAACCAATGACAGTTTAGGCTACATAATAACATTCCTCGCAAAATTCCGCGATAATCGAACGTACATGTGATAGGGTTCTGATAAGCGGTCAGCAAATGAAAGGCAAGTAAAAATGAACACACTTTTAAATTTTTACTTAGGATATTCTTGTATTTAAAAGAGTTCTGTACAACCGTAATACAAAGCCAAATTTTCTTTGTAATTCAAAAGAAAAATCTTTGTAATTCAAAGACAAAATTTGGTGAGTTTCCTGTGTATTCTTTTTATCATACGAAAAGAGTGCAAAAAATGAAATTAATTTTTTGCCACTTTTAAACAGAACCGGCTCGTTTGAAGCGGAATTTTACGTAGATTACGAAAATATGTCTTAAAACACAATTTTATTCAATAGGAAGAAAATATTTCGAAAAACAAAAGGAAACGAACATGAACTGTAATGCCTTTGGAGCTTTCGTGTCTTTTAAAGGTTGGATATCCTACCTTTGTTTTACCAGTGCGACGAATCCGTAGTTAGGTACCGTACCTGTAAGTTTCAAAATCTTGTGGCTAACTGCCGAGTATATATGTTCCCTTTTCGCGAGAGTTTGGCCGCGGTCTTTTTGACAGCGTAGGTCCCGAAAGGGACGACGGGATAGCCCTTGGGGCGGCAGCAGAGACACCGCGTGTCTTTTGGAGCGGACGTCTTACAGCGACACGCAACTACGAGCTCCTCAACAAGTGCGGGCCGGAGGCCATGCCCAGTCAGGACGCTGGCGGACATTTGCGTTTTCGAGGTCGGATGCTGACTGCCCTTCCCCTTCTCTCTCTCTCTCTCTCTCTCTCTCTCTCTCTCTCTCTCTCTCTCTCTCTCTCTCTCTCTCTCTCTCTCTCTCTCTCTCTCTCTCTCCATCTCGCGATACATGTGGGTTAGCCGTGCTGTCACTCAGAAGGGCTCCATTCTCGAGTTTCGCTCAGGAGGTGCCCCGCCCTGCTCGGCCATGTCCAAAATTACGGGGATATTATCACAGGACAAGTAGCACCGCCGCCGCGGTCGTAGGAGAAAAAAAGAAAGCTCGTCTTTCTTTTTCCTTCCTTTTTTTTCTCTCTTTATTGTAGCCCTGTGACTATTTTCGCTCTGTTGTTTGCAGTCGTGGAGTATGTCATTATTCAAAGGACCGGAGAGTCGGCTGCAGTTACACGCATTAACCTTATTAAGATGAGGGATGTCAAAATGTTTGCTTTTTTTTCGGATCTCCGGAGTCTCTTGGCACGACGCACTTAGCGAGACAAGATACCGGTCAGAAACTGACGCCAGATTTGTCCATGGGTCATCTCCTCTAATTTGACGTCAAAGAGGTCTGCAATAAAATCCCGTTATTTTTTTTATTTTTTTTAAATATTGAAAAAAGGTACATTAAAATATAATAATATATTTTTTTAAAGGGATAGTCATGAACATTAAGAGGAAATGAAGAAAAGAAAGGGCGGACAGCAAAATCAAATGTAACGTATATGAAACGTACGGATTAAAAAATAAATCTCCGAACAGTAATCACTGTGACCTCTTGGCCGCCCCTTTTCTCTCGCTAATTAGCCGGGCCCGCGCCGTCGGTACATCATCGCCGTGCTCATGCATCACTCGGCGCGCAGTGCGGGGGCGGGGCGGGGCGGGGCGGGGCGGGGCGGGGCGGGGCGGGGCGGGGCGGGGCGGGGCGGGGCGGGGCGGGGCGGGGCGGGGCGGGGCGGGGCGGGGCGGGGCGGGGCGGGGCGGGGCGGGCGTGGCGGGGCGGGGCGGGCGGGGCAAGGGGCCTAAGTGAAGTGAGGCGACGAGGTGCTTACTCACCGCGAAAACACAACAGCTCCGTTACCGCCGTATTATCTAGGCTAACAACGTTGTACTAAGCGTGTTTATATGAGTGCAATAATGTTTTATGCTATATTTTTAATATAAATATTTTTTTTTCTCGGGAAATTGCGTGTTGTGGAATGATTTGTATAATCAGCACGATCTCCCTCATCATGTCAATATAATCGGTTTCTCATTACAGGTGTAACGCTATAATTCTCGGTGCGTGTGCTACTCGTGCTACCTTATCGAAATCTTCACTTTTATGAGTACATGGGAGTATTAAACGTTAGCGATCGTTGCTTTCGTTCCGCTAAGAGTTTTCTCAGTTGACTGATCACCCAGAATTCTTCTTGTTGCAGCCGTATCGTGGGCATGATTTTTGTGGTTTGTATACTCTGGGAATCCAATTGTGTGAAGCGAGGGGGGTATGCACTCGCGTAATAGTCGGGTCACTCTGTTCTTAATAAAGGCGTAATCGTATGCGTATTAGAAGCGTAATGAGAGCGTTATAGCCAAAATTCTCCATGTTTTCATTATTTTTGTCTCATTTTGGGCTATTCTGCCTGTTTTGGGCCAAATTTTGTACAATTTCGAAACGTAATACAGCGTAATAGGCGTAATAGTCGGGTCACTGATTTTATGAGTGAATTCCTCCTAGGTGTGAAGTGTCGGACATTTGGCTATATCTTGAGAATTGGCATGCGTACTCTTGTCTCTTCAAGCTTTTTTAAAAAAGTAAAAATTACATTTTCCGTAAGATGTGCAATGGAAATTCGCACACTTACGCGCGTAATATTTTCGCAGGTGAGTTTCTAGCGCATCATAGTTGCAATAAAGCATTCCGGTAAAGCTAAAAAAAGAAGAATGCGGGGAACAAGTAAGCGGAAATCCCTTATGCTATAACATGGTGATTTCCGTGTACTTGTTCCCCGCATTCTTTCTTTCTTTTGCGCTTTACCGGAAAGCTTTATTCTTTTTTAAACTTTTATTTTTTTGTTTCGCGGTAGGGGGTGGGTTATGGGGGTTGAATAAAAGTTTGTCGTGATGAACCCCCTTTATTTTCTCAAGCCGCCCGTGTGAGCGTGTGTGTAGCAGGTGGCTCGGCCCCCTCCCCCATCACCACGGCCATCATGAGGCCGGCAGTAACGTGGCGCCCCACCCCGCCCCGCCCCGCCCCGCCCAGTCCACCCATCACTGTCCTCGCGGCCTCCTCGCGGGCCGCCCCCTCTGGCCCGCGGGCCCGACTGAGTTGTAACTCGACTCAAAAGTAGTGCGCGACACACCGGCCCGGCCCGGCCGCACGGCGCTCCGCTCATCTCGGTGCGAAAGCACTCTGTTAAACAGCGCTCCGCGCACCTCTCCCCACTCCGCCCCGCTCCGCATCGTGAAGAACTATGTGCACGCGCACGAGCTACAGCTGCTTGATGACCCGGCGCGGGGCTCGCGGGCGGGCTGCGACCCGTTCCTTTTAAAATACTAATAGTTAAAAACAGCATTAAAAACAAAACTATTTCAAACTAAAGTCGTGTTCCATGAAAGCATTGTCAATTTTCCTTCGATACAGCGTTATCTCTCGCTGGCGATTTGACCCGCTTCACGTGATGGTATATATACCACGACATTCTGACATCGGAACGAGGTCCGCCGTCGCTTCCTGCAATCTGAATACTGACACCACTCTAATATACTACCGAGGATGTGTGCGATGCATACCCCATCACAGGAAGTGTCACCTATGACCTCTCTTATCGTTTTAGCCGACTTTACCCCGCTTTACCCTTACTGTATACTTCACTCAAACTTCTGTCGATTGTAACTACCCTTGCACAGGCGCACGCTGCATGGCGGCAGGCTGATGACTACTCACGGGAGCTGTCGGACCCGTTAATTAGTAACAATGGCTACCCGGCCCGGGCCAAGCTGGGCCACGCCACGCCACGCCGCCGACCGCTACACCTACTAACTTCACCCTAAAGGCCCATTGCACCGGGCGGGGCGGGGCGGGGCGGGGTGGGGTGGGGCAACGTGGGGCGGCCACATTTAGGCCCACAGAGCAGCCGCAGCGCCTCCTCGCGCCGAAACCTCGCCGCGCGAGTCGTCGAGCAGGGAGGTTCTTATCAACCACCGCCCGCCGAAATAAAATATTATGGTCGTTAGAAAAATTGTGTGCCGCTGGCACCGGTTCATTCACTCACTTCCTCACCATTCTTTCGCTTTTGCCTTTAATCAGCAGTTTTTATAATGCTCATGCACGTGTTTCATGACCGAATTCCCGTATCATATCGCTGTCCTACTATCAATGTTTCTCTTTCCCTCCCATGCCAGGCGGGCCGGTTATTCTTTTCTGCATAGCGCCATACATACCTTATCTTTGTATTTTTTTTTCGGATGTGAACGTACCCGCCTGTTTCTTCCCTGTTCGTATGTGAGTGTGTATTAAGAAGAAGCTCAATATGGGAGGCCTCGACCGGTAGGCGGGAGGCACTGGAGTACTGGAAGGCGGAGAAATAGGAGGGGGGAGGGGGGAGAGCCGCATCGGGCCGATAGAGCCGCCGCCAGCGATGGGGAGGAGGGGGGTCACATCGAAAAATCATTGAGCGGCCCCCAAACAATCATTCAAAAAAACAAAAATAATAAAATCAAGCAGAAAGAGAAATCCGAAAAATTGACAACAAATGACAAAAACTGGGGGAAAAAAGAGAAAGCTCAGAAGTAAGGAGGAAAAGAACAAAATTTATCAAAAAATTACAGAAACTTTCCCTATACTCTTGATAAATCAAAACGAAAGTAAAAACACAATTCATTTACTTTTTTAAACGAGACACTATATTCTGAACATTTTATGAGTGATTCCCCGCCTCGATCGCCAGGTAGGCAACGCGCCGTGGTGTGCTCCGGCTGCCTGCCCACCAGGGGCCGTCACGCTCTTTTGGTGCTACTCGTCACGTTCCCAGGCACACGGCTGGCGGCGTCTTTTGACGGCCGTCACGTGACGTCACGTGTGACGGGTTCGCGCGCGGCGCCGGGGGGACTGACTGCCGCGCCGCGATATAATAAAATAATTAAAAGGGGAGAAAAACGACTTCACGGACAGAAACAAAGGGGACTCTTGTCGCGGCGGCCGGTCTGGGCCTCCCTCAAGTGAACCGCCGCCACTCCTCCTGCTCCTCCTCCTCCTCCTCCTCCTCCTCCTCCTGCTCCTCCTGCTCCTCCTCCTCCTGCTCCTCCTCCTCCTGCTCCTCCTGCTCCTCCTCCTCCTCCTCCTCCTGCTCCTCCTCCTCCTCCTCCTGCTCCTCCTCCTCCTGCTCCTCCTGCTCCTCCTCCTCCTCCTCCTCCTCCTCCTCCTCCTCCTGCTCCTCCTGCTCCTCCTCCTCCTGCTCCTCCTCCTCCTGCTCCTCCTGCTCCTCCTCCTCCTCCTCCTGCTCCTCCTCCTCCTCCTGCTCCTCCTCCTCCTCCTCTCCCCTCTTCTTCTCATCCTACTCTTCTTTCGGTCGACAGAGCGGTGAGCGATGAGGCGGCTATATGAGAAATTCAAGCTCACACTCACGCGTCTAGGCCGCAAGGCTATCAACGGCTGCAGGTGAGAGTGACCAGGACCACTGGATCACTGGGGCAACATTGTGTATGTGTGTGTGTGTGTGTGCGTGAGCGACTATGTTTGTGCGTGCGTGTGTGTGTATGTGTGTGCGTGACGTATTGGGGCTAGTTAGGTCGGTAGCGTCAGCGTCGTTGATGCTGCTGCGGTTGTTGGCCAAAGAAGCACCAGCGCAGCTTCAGCGGCTGATGCCGCACCGCGCGCTGCCCCCGTCAGCTCTCTCTCTCTCTCTCTCCCTCTCCCCTCCCTCCCCCCTCTCCCTCTCTCACTTACGGTCATTTACCGGTTCCTCCTCGAGGCTGGATCGAGTAATCCGGCATGACGGACGAGCGACACCCACGCCCCCTGGCGGCTGGCGGGGCCCGTTTCCGTTCCGACTGCTCACCGGTCGGTTCCGTTCCGCCCAATAAGTTCGTCTTTCTCGACCACCGCCGCGCCGCGGAGTCCGTCAACAACCGTATGCACGCCTTATTGCGGCAGGGCGAAGTAGTGTGCAATGTAGGACTCGACATTTTTTTAAGGTGATGGGGTGGGAAAAAAAGCGGAAGACGGACTGCGTGCCGTCACGGTCCCTCCTCGGCAAGGAGTTCAGTGGGGGCAAAGTAGGAAGACTGAAGACTGATCCATCGGCTAATGCACAGCAGGCTGCGAGTGACCCATCTGCAGAGGCACAACAGGCCGAGTGACCCATCCGCACAGGCACAGCAAGCAGGGTTACCCATCTGCAGAGACACAGCAGACATAGTATGACCCATCTGCAGAGGCACAGCAGTCAGGGTGACCCATCTGCAGAGGCACAGCAGGCAGCGTGACCCACCTGCAGAGGCACAGCAGGCAGAGTGACCCATCTGCAGAGGCACAGCAGACAGAGTGACCCATCTGCAGAGGCACAGCAGACAGAGTGACCCATCTGCAGAGGCACAGCAGTCAGAGAGACCCATCTGCAGAGGCACAGCAGGCAGCGTGACCCACCTGCAGAGGCACAGCAGGCAGAGTGACCCATCTGCAGAGGCACAGCAGACAGAGCGACCCATCTGCAGAGGCACAGCAGTCAGAGAGACCCATCTGCAGAGGCACAGCAGGCAGCGTGACCCACCTGCAGAGGCACAGCAGGCAGAGTGACCCATCTGCAGAGGTACAGCAGACAGAGCGACCCATCAGCAGAGGCACAGCAGACAGAGTGACCCACCTGCAGAGTCACAGCAGGCAGAGTGACCCATCTGCAGAGGCACAGCAGGCAGAGTGACCCAACTGCAGAGAGGCAGAGCGGGAAGAGAGCCCTGTTGGCGGGCCCTAACCATTGTGGAGGGTCCCGTACATCAGGTAATACACCTGTCATTTGAGGAGTAAGCGGGGACCGCGGCGGCGCATGAGGCATTGCGGAATGGTGGAGAGAGAGGGGGGTAAACGCGACCTCCACCAGCCATGTGTACAGCGACAAAAGGGACCGAAAGCCCCTGGGCTGGGACGCTCGGACGCTCTCATACTGACCACTGACCCATCTGTCTCTGCGATTGAGAAGCAGGCAGTGCAGTAATAAGCAGCGCCCAAGCTCAGTGGAATAAAAGCAGCCTGATTCTGCTTCCTCCTTTCTGGGTCGGCTGCTCTCACCTGCAATTACATGATAGATAATGTCACTTACCAACAAGAGTGTGGAGAAAATTCACTCACACCCATTTTTCGTCTTCTTTTTTCTCCTTCTTTTTTTATTTCTCTTCTTCTTATTTTTCTCCTTTTCTTCTTCTTCTTCTTCTTCTTCTTCTTCTTCTTCTTCTTCTTCTTCTTCTTCTTCTTCTTCTTCGTCTTCTTCGTCTTCTATCCAAGGTTGTTGTACATTTGGATGACATCCTAGGCTGATTGGTATTCTTTTCATTTTTCCCTATAAACGATCCGATCCGGTGCCTCTCCGCTATAGGACGGCGGGTCCGCCACGGCAACCACTCCGATGCCTCGGCTAGATGCGGCCTGCAGGTGGCAATAGGAACGTGTATTCCCGCGGTGTGAATGGCGAATCAGCCCCGCGCGCTCTGAAAACACGGACCGAATCAACGAGCCGCGCGGGGCAGCAGATCAGCTCAGCGACGTGGAAAATAGCTGTAGATGTACTGGAGAATTCTCAATGCTGTGAAATTACAAATCAAAATTGTGAAATGACAAGCGACATGTATCGACTCGAAATTTTGTGACAAGCAGGTAATGGGCTGCCAAAAATTTACAAAATGTTAAAACATATTAAATTACGAAATATCTGCGAAGAGAATTTTCGCAGTGAGCTCCTGCTTATCCAGGGCAGGGAGATGAGCACACTTTTAAGCGCAAGGGCCCCGCCCGTGATGGCGTGAGCGAGCTGCATTTGTTTTCTGAGAGCGATACCGTGAAAAAATAAATTTTTACATTCTTGAACGAGGTGGCCCGGGCCGGCCGTCCCATCCACAATCGTTGCGAATATCTGCCTCACTTTCCCTCGCCGCGGCGTTATTTGCAATGCTGATGCTCCTTAAGCGGACACCTGCGCGCCTTATTTTCGCGAACGGGTGGAGGTCAAGAAGGCTGCCGGGGACGATGTGGTCGTCGGCTCTGGAAGCTGCTCCAGGAAAGTAAAGATAAGAGGATGGAGATGAATAAAGCGAGGGAACGGAGAATAGGGGAAAACGGGAAGGAAAATGCCGAGAGAGGGTCTGCTTGAGGGCTCGGGGGCTGGTGCCGGTGCCGGTACCGCGCAAAACTTTCGATGCTCTGACACCTCCGCGAACACAACCGGACACCTGTCTGGTCCGGCCCGGCCAGCCGTCCGATTCCGAAGATCGCTCCCCTGCCTCCGTCCTCGTCGCACCTATGGTGGTGTCCTATGCTTGGGGTGGTGTGCCCCGTGAGTGCGACAGAGACAGGGCGAGGAGAGCGCTCTTCTGAATCAGTCAGCTGGCACAGCCATACGGCCCTGGAGGGGGCCGCGTTTGAAGCGTCCGCCGGTCTTTGGCCACTGGCAGCAGCTAGCTAGTACTACAACGAGGAGCGCGTGTTCGGAGACAGTTCCCGAATGAGCCTCCTTCGCTGACTCGCCTCTTCTTGAGCTTAGGTAGACCGGCCCGGCGTGAAACCGCAGCGGACGCTTCGCATCAGGCGGATTCAGGGTATCGTTCTGTAATGTCCTCTCTCTCGCTCCTTATGGGCCTGCCCCGCGAGTGCGACAAGGACAGAGAGACGAAGTGGCCGTGCGGAATCGCCCTGCAGCTCGCAGGGTCGTCTTTCCCGCGGGACTGCTCTCGAGGCGTCCGAGGCGTGACCAGCGAGTGACCAGCGGGTGACCACGGAGGGTCCATTCTAGTGTGCGCTCGAAAAGAATGGGAGCGCAGGGGAGAGGCGAAGTGAGGCGTGGAGGGGAGGGGAGGGGGCCGGCCGGGCCAGCCTGCCTGTTGTGACGGTTTCAAACATCCGCGAACGCACACTCAAAAATGTCACAACTGTTGAGAATCGGTACAAAATGTGACAGGTCAATGATGATGGTGCCTGAATTATTTCATCGGCTTGTCTCCAGTGTGCGTTCGGAGATGAGTTGCAGGATCAGGATCCATCGGCGGACCTTCTTCTGCGTATTTGATGCCAGGGTATATATCGTCATGGGAAGTAGGTCAAATCGCCAGCGAGAGCTAAGGCCGCTTCGAAGGGAAAATTTCACTGTATACACGACTTTAATTTGAAATAATTTTTCTATTGTTCTTCTTCTTCTACGCTGACAAATCTGGGTGCATCTGAGGGTTCCATCACAAGGGTGAGTGTAAAATTATTCAGCTAGGAAACGTAGTTGTTCAGTTTCGCCTCGCCCTAGCCCGGCCCGGCCCGGGGACCTGGTACGGTGCGGCGCGCGGCTGACGCATGGCTGCCGTACCCGCACGACCCCCACTTTGTGCCCCGTGCCTGGCTGCAAGTGATGGAGAATCGGAATAAAATGTGGGAGGTCAATGATGATGCTTCCTGAACATCTTCTTGCACACGGACAGTGCACTCGATAGGCTTCTCGCCTGTGTAGGTTCGCAGGAAGCATCGGCGGACCTCACAAGCAATCCGTGATGCGAGGGTATATATATCGTCATAAGAGGCAGGTCAAATCGCAAGCGAGAGCTAAGGCCGTTTCGAAGGGAAAATTTCACTGAGCACGACTTTAATTTGAATTTTTTTTCTATTGTTCGTCTTCTTCTACGCTGACAAATCGGGATCCATGTGAGGGTTCCATCACTAGGGTGAGTGTTAAATTATTCAGTTAGGAAACGTAGTTCAGTTTCGCCTCGCCCCGGCCCGGGGACCGCTGCCGCATGGCTGCCGTACCCGCACGACCCCCACTTCGTGCCCGCCGTGCCTACGGTGCGTAGCTGCAAGTGTTAAGAATCGGAATAAAATGTGGACGGTCAATGATGATGCTTCCTGAACTGCTTCATTGCAATCTGTTCTTGTTGCACACGGTACACTCAAACGGCTTCTCTCGCAGGAAGCATCGGCGGACCTGTCAGAAAAGGTGTGATGCGAGGGTATATATGGTCATTGGAGGCAGGTCAAACCGCAAGCGAGAGCTAAGGCCGCTTCGAAGGGAAAATTTCACTGTACACGACTTTAATCTGAAATAATTTTGCTATTGTTCTTCTTCTTCTACGCTGACAAATCGGGGTGCGCCGCACCGGTCCTCGGGCCGGGGCGAGGTGAAACTGAACTGCGTCTCTTAACTGAAGAATTTAACACTCACCCTAGTGATCAGTGATAGACCTCTCAGATGCATCCCGTTTTGTCAGCGAAGAGGAAGTAGAACGATACCAAACTTATTTCAAATTAAATAAAGTCGTGTACAGTGAAATTTTCCCTTCGAAGCGGCCCTAGCTGTCACTGGCGATTTGACCTGCCTCCCACGACTATATATACCCTGGCATCACAATTTACTTCGTAGGTCCGCCGTCCGAGGGGTACCTCACTCTTTAAATGGATGTACACGGATTGGAGGGTAGTATTATGATTAGAAGGAAAATTTGACCAAACTTGTAAAAAAGCTATAAATTTTGGGCACCAACTCGATACTTTTCAATTTTATGGGGCTAGAAAGAGATTTTTGTCAAAAAATTATGTGACTGGATAGTGGTTGAAAAATGATTGGAACTCAGGGTGTACACGGATTGGAGAAGGTGAGGTACCCCTCGCCGCCGTCGCTTCCTGCAACTGGAGACAAGCCGTTTGAATTAGAGTGCACTGTGAGTCCTTGTAGAACATAACAGGATGAAGTTTTAAAGTTCAGGAAGCATCATCATTGACCTACCACGCTTTTTACCGATTCTCAACAGTTGTGACAGTTTTGAGTGTTCGTTCGCGGATGTTTGAAACCGTGACAACAGGCAGGCTGGCCGATTACCAATATTAACTTACAGTTTTGGTAAAATTCAAGTGAAAATTCACTCAAATTTTATAAAAACTCGCACCAAAATTCCCAAAACATTCAGAAAAATTCACGACAGTGCATAAAATGTGTATACACCAGAAATGAGCGTTGTTTCACACTCGAGTGTTCCTGCCGGCAAGTAGAAGTGGGGGCGAGTCGAATGGGTTGCCTATCTGTCGGGCGCGCGCTGCTCGCACTTCGCGCAGGATGGGATAAGATCTTGCTGCAGCCGTCGTGCTGCAGCCCGATTCCCGTGCATATACCGGGCGCAGCGGAGGGGGGGGGGGGCAAGTGTGTGTGATATGAAGAGCAGGAGGTGGAGACCCCCCATGGGAACTCCGAGCCCCTGTTTTAACGCCTGGGAATGCGATCATTATCAGACGACGATGAGTATCAGCGGTGCGCAATGAAAGACGGTAGAACCACGCTCTTATTTAGGCCCGCGCATGCACTAACATGTGCGTGTGTGTGCGCGGGCGTTTGTGCGAGTGTTTGTGAGGGAATTTGGTTCCCTGAGGAGCCTACAGACATTACGCATGCGCCGACGACGGGCTGATTTGGAAGTCTCAAAAATAATAAGAATCATAATAACGGCTCCTTGTTGCGGCGAGTCGAGCGTCGAGGCGCATGCATGCATGGGCTGGCGGTCTGGTCATGAGACTATGGCAGGGGCTTATGGACCCGCTGCTCACACAGTCAGCTCCACGGGGGAGCCGAACGCGTCCGAGGTGGATGAAATGTTAACGAGCTGGAATCTGCTGCTCTCGTTTTAACTGCTACGCACACACACGCGCGCGAGCACAGACACACACACACACACACACACACACACAGTACGTACCCGTCGGGTCCCCAGATGAAAGAAGCCCAAACAGGGCGCGGCACGTCACCCTCGTTAGCGGGGCACAGCACTGCCCGCCGTGTGCAAGCGTAATACGGCGCGGGGTGGGGCGGGGTGGGGTGGGGTGGGGCGGGGCGGGGCGGGTGCGGCGACAGCAGCAGGCCAGTGTGGCCGTGCGCCGCGGTGGCCGTCCCGGGTCCGGTCCTATATCGAGCACCCGCCCATGCCGCCATTGCGGCGTGGTCTCGCGTCGTCGCGTCGGAGGCGTCGTTCTGCGCGGCGCGGACGCGACGTGCGTAAAGGGCCCATTCATTACGGGGCGTTCCAGGGCGGGGCGGGGCGGCCTGCGCCCGAGGCACCTGCCGCGACCTCCTCCAACGAGTGCGTGAGTGCCGCGGCGCGGCGGCAGAGGACGGGGCAGGTCCTGCGCGCCCCGCCCCGCCCTGCCGCCCTGCCCCGCCCTGCCCCGCCTGCACGCGGCGGCTTCCTAAAAATTAAGTGGCGGCTTGTCGCGCTGGGGCCCCGCATTAGCCTACATTCCCACGCGACGCCCCAGCCCAGCCGCGGGGCCCCCGAGAGGGACGGTACGGTCAGGGCGCAAGACAGGCGGCTTTGTCACAAAAGTAGGCAATAAGTAGTACAACCCAAAGAACGGTGGAGTCATTGTCGCCAAAAAAAAAGGCAAATTTCCCTCGAACAATCCAGTGTGTGACAGACGGGTATTTCCGCCTGCCTAACAAGCAAATGGTGGACTCATGTGTGGAGAGTTTGCCTAGTAGGCAGGCGGAGATACCTTTGGAGATACCCGTCTGCCACACACTGGTGTATTCGAGGGAAATTTGAAATTTGCCTACTTTTTTTGGGGCGACACTGGATGGAGTAGAGCGACCGCGCTCCTGAGCCCTGAGCCTGCGTACCAGCAGCAAGCAAACAACACGCTCGTGTCCGCTGCACGAGTGCAGAGGCGCAAATGCAGCCCGCTCTGTTTTTGCTCTAATGCTGTATCCCTAGTACCTGTGCCCCCCTCCCCCCTGCCGTAGAGGCATACGGGGGGGGGGGCGGGGGGAAGAACCATCCCTAATGCCTGTGTCACCCCCTGCCGTTGAGGTTGAATAAGGGGGGACACAATTTCTATTGCCTGTGTTTCCCACTCCCCGGGGGGGTCCACCGCCAGTCAGTCCCGTGGGGTCCTTTACTACAAATTCAATCGCACACCGATTCTGATTTTTTTCTAATTTTCCTTGATTTTTTTGGGGGGTGGGGGGGGGGTGAAGGGGGTGGGTGGGTTGAATCTAGATGACCTTTTACTGATTTTGTGTTAGTTTGTACACTGATTTGTTTGAGTGAAGGACCCCTCGGCCACGCCCGGCCCCGCCTCATCTTCACGCGAGGTGCGTTCGCCCCAGGAGCCCTCAGTCATCAGCACGTCCAGCGCGAGGACATCCGGACATGCGGGGAGGGGAGCTGCACGCTGTGGAGCCTTGGCTTGGGCGGCTCCTCTTCGCTCCTCGCTCCTCTCATCTCATCAGTGCATTCCGCGGCACGCTGCCGCTGTACACTGCTGTCCGGCCCGGCCCGGCCCGCCAGACTGATTCAGAAAAGTCCTCTCCTAGCTGTGTCCCTCTCGCACTGAGAGGGTGCGCCCTATACGTGAGACAGAGACAGAGCTAGGGGAGAGCTCTTCAGCGCGCTGTCCCATCCTGGTGGTCCCTATATCCCCGCCGCCGACAAGTCCGCCGCCGAGCTGCCGCTCTGCCCTGGACGTGACAGCATCCGGGCCGCCCCTCTCCACTTGGGCGTACCGCGAGCCACCAGAGCACAGCAAACCTATTCCACCTTGTCTCTCCCTCGCACTTAGGGAGTGTGCCGCAGGTTAGCGCTCTGCCTCTCTCGTGCGCAAGGAGGTTGTCGATGAGTGCAGGCCGAGACGAGACGCGTACGCGTGGCGTACACTGCCCGCCTCTGGGGGAGGCATCATCACACCACTTTCGTTTTTCTTTCGCTGGTCTAAATAAGGAGATGACAAGGCGAATCTTTGGGGAATAGTTAAGAAAAAATATATTTATGAAACCCTTAAAATCATTCCAACCATAACAAAGTGTAAAATTGTTTGTTAAAATATTCATGAGTGCACAAAAATGAACATTTTCTACATTTAAAAAAAATAAAATTGGAGCTGAATTTTTGGAAGCCCAATATTTAATTTTTTTATAAATAAATTGGTAATAAGGTAAGTTATTAAGGCATATTTTCTTAAGATTAATTTTACAGATATAAAAATAGAATAATGTAAAAATTTAACATGAGCTTACAATTAACTTGTTTAACTTGTACAATGGACAAGTCAAAAGTTAAGTTATAACACATTACATATGTAAGAGGTAAATTGTAAAAAAAAAAATTTGGAACACACCTAGGGTTGGCTTTGGGGAGGTTGCTCAGTACAGCCAATGAAGAACCATGCAGAGTAGATAAAAATACCAAAACTTAATACTTATTTAGTTTATAAAATACAAATTTGTTTCCTTTTACATCAAAATACACAGGACTTATACTTAGGGTTCTGTTGCAACTGTAACACCTCACTCAATTTGAAAAGGAGGATCACTCACAGACAAGATTTTATTTTTGGTTACGCTGTCTAGCACCCAACGGGCATTCACACAGTGAGAAGAACTTTTGCTGCCGCAGTTAACTCCAATGATGATACTGGCATCCTTCTGAGATGTTGTTAATTCTGCTCCACATAGCTCCAAAAGTTCTCGAACATCCTTAGCAGGGGGATTTTCAGTCTTTGGCGAAACATAGATAGCTCCAACTTTTGAAAACAGATCATGTTTGAACTCTTTGCCCACTGCCTGGCGCTTCAGTCGACATTGCTAAAAACAAATTAAAAAATATTTTTTAAAAATTGGTTTTAGTTTTTAAAGCTACATGTGAAAGTATATTGTTACAACTACATAGGTTTTACTTTAAATATACACACCCTGACAGCTGGGGAGAATTTTGATAGTTCATATTTCTCTTCATCTAACCATTCTCCTGCTTTAGCAGAATCCAGCATCTGTGAGAATGAATTTTGTCAATAGAGAACAGGAACTCGATATAAAAATCAAGCAAATTCAAAACTTCCACAACAATTACCCATTTTTGGTCCACAAGCCAACATCCTCTCACCATACCCTTCAGCATATTGAGGGTTCTCTTTGGCCCACTGTTTATAACATGTGTGGTTCGAGATGTAACTTTATTCTCCAGCCTCCATCCACATAATGACTCGCCTGCAATGTCAATGCCATTTTGTTCACTGCAAAAGAGAGGAAAACAGGGAACATATTTAGAAGAAAACTTGAAAACTGCAGGTGTTTTAACATGTGAAATTGAACAGTTAAAGAACAATTTCTTGATGGGATTAATTTACTAAAAATCAAAATTATGCGGTTACCCACCTTGCTGTTAAGAAAGTACAAACTATGACTTTTGGTGTATTGCTGGTGTTTGCCCTTGTAAGGCTTCTTGCCAGTCGTTTCTTGGCTACTTCTGACGATTTTCTACCCAATGATTTTGAGCTGGCCTCAGACACATCAGAATGACTTCGAGTCCCTAATAAATTAACAGATGAGTCAGCTCTGCTTTGTCTTGTGGATTTTGTTGGTGTTAAGGGTTCAAGCTTCACCTTTGCCCTTTTAACTTTTACATTTGGTGTAGTTTTAGTTCTTTTCTTGCCACTTTTATTTGAGGAGCTATCACGCTCATGGGTTTCCTCTACAGTTGGAGATGAGGGAGCAGTAGATGTTTCATAAACCTCGCTTCTCTTCTTTACAGGTTCATCGCTTGGAGAGGCAGCTTCTGATATTCTCTTCCTTTTGAAAGAGGAGGTATCAGAACTTTTTGTTAGTTTGGGACTTTTCTTCGATATACTGACTTCTGAATTTGAAGTATCATAACCAGAGCTAGCCTCTTCTTTCAACTTTTTGCTCTCTACATTAGGAGAATCATCATTCAACTCAACAACACATATTACTCTTGCTCTTGTCTGAGGTTTTGTCACACCACTTGGTTTGTTTATGCGTTCGGCTGTACTCGAGGAGCCACTCATATTACCTTGAGTTTCTATATTTTTGGGGGGCCACAAAGATGTTGAGGAGGGCAGAATTTGCCTTTGTCGAACAGACTTTCTTACTGGATTTTTGGTGTTGGAGCAAACTTCTGCATCCTCTGATTCCTTTGACTGAGCTGCAAGGACTGATTCCTGGTTTTCCTCAACGATATCAAGGAATGTAGAGTGCTTCCCTGATTTTGTTAAGATGTTTTTATTGATGGCTTTTTCAGATGAAACCTGTAGAGTCCCCAAGTTGGTCTGTCTGCTGTTTGGTGTTTCAGACTGTTTCTGTCGTGATGAGAAGAGAGGTACTTTGCAGCTCCTCTTCACCCATGAAAATACAGAGCTAGTTAAGGATTGAGTGGGTGATACAATTGAATTATTCTTATCACACTCCACGTCAGCTGCAGGAGTTGGAGGAATAACTGCTGCATTTGGTCCATTGTTTACATCAAGTACACTATCTGGTGTTTCTTCCACATACACAGTGCTGCTCTGATTGTTATGAGGAGTTGTAGCATTCGACAAAAATCTTGGCAAAAATATCTTGTTAATATAGTCCATTGGATTGATGGATCCTTTGCTCTGAACAGCTTTGTCAGTGGTAGAGTTATCTTTTGCTTCACTCTCTGGCTTTTTATCCTGTAGACTGTTTTCATTTTTACTGATATTCTGGAGATCTGAAGAAGTTGGAGGACTCCCATCCTTTTTATCAATAGTTACTGTTTTTTTCATAGGTCTTCTGAGCTTTGCCTTCTTAATTACAAATATAGGAGATGGATTTCTTTCAGTAGCAGATGGTTCTGGTGGTCTTACAAAAGAAGAAAGTTCATCATGGTCCACCTCCTCTGAATCTGGTAATATATTCAATGGACTGTTCACAGAACGTTCAGGTACCATTCCATTGATTAACACTCTGGTACTTGTCGAAGATACTGTAGACTCTGCTTCTGAGGGACAAGTGTTTTGGCAAGTTTGAACAACTTCTTCATCACAAATTGCATCTTCTACAAGAACAATGTGTCCATTATGCTCTTCCGAACCAGATCCCCGTACACTTCCATCATCAACTTCAGGTTGCACAGGTCTATCTGAATTTCTTTGAGCAACAGCATTGTAAGATCTAACAATTTGAGAGAAAGAGACAGGCAGTGCACCAACATTCACAGAACCCTTTCTCATTCTAGCCAATTCATCAATACTTGGCATATCGCCTGGTTCCTGAGATAGTAGCATAAAATCTTCACCAGGTGACTTTGGCAGTGGAAGCTGCACTCTCTGCTTCTGAAGTATAACTGCACTTGCTGACACACTGCCATGACCAGATTGCCCACCTAATTTTGATTGTACTGTTGACTGCCTTGAGCTCCTTCTGGGCATTGAAGTTTTTGATGCACTATCGTTTTTTGAAGGTTTTGAATTTCGAGGTAATGTTTTTTTGTCTGCATTGTGCAATCGTTTCCTCCAGGGTGAAATTTCACTAGACATCCATTCCTCATTGTTTTCTGACATAGATTGAACTACTGTACTTAAGCCTGCCACAAATTCAGCTCGAGAAATGTCTCTGTCACTGGAAATTTTAGAGCGCTTCTTTTTTCTTTTAGCAGTATTTGATGAAGATTCAACTTCTACCTCAGCACAAAAAATTACACTTTCTGAACTTTCTTCTTTCTGAAGAGATTCTGGCAATATTTTTACAATTGCAGGAATATTTTCTGCTGTTGAGGTACCAATTTGTGCTTGTTGTTTTCTTTGAGAAGGAGACTTATTTATGACAACTGGAGTTATTTCTTTCAAAGCCACATGTCTTTTAGGACTTGCAGGCTTTTTGTTATTTCTCTTTGTTGCAAGTTTCTTAGTTTTAGTTTGACTGGTGCTAGAAGATGGCTTCTAAAAGCAAAGTAAAATACAAGTAAGAAAAGGAATTAATGGAACTACTTGAGTATAAGAAAACTGTAGCAGCCAAGTAAGGAGGAAATAATGAAACTTACATTGAAATCACCACGATTGTCATGATCTTCCAGCGGCTGTGGTAATTTAGGTTTACGTCGCTGAATCCTCTTTTGAATTTGATTTGTTTTCATGATAGCAACTTCTTCATCAAAGTCTGGTTGCATTGATTTCAGTTTCTAAAACAAGAATTGCCATGATTACACGGAAATACACAGCAGTTTCATAATTTCGGAGAAATGGCCACAACTTATCTTAAAATATGACTGGACACTTAAGCAAAGAAAAACCTACCTTGAAGTTTTTAAGGCAAGTAGGATCTTCATACAGCTGCTGGCCAATAGGTGGAAAGCCTGCCTCAGACACTTTTGTTAGCTCTTCTTTGCAAGCCTCAATCCACAAAACAGAAACTAAATGACACTTCAGTTTCTTTGCCTTTTTGTATGTAGAAGGCAGGCCTTCATTGAAAATCACATGGGTTACCTGAAAAGAAAAGTCATTACCATAGTAAAAAAGCACTGAAAAATGTTACACACCAAAACTTTTTAAGTCTAAGAAACTAACATCTTTTGTCAGGGTGTCAACTACTCTCGCCCCAAGTTTTCGTAATTCTGCTTTGACGCCTCTGGATCGATTGTCATGACCTGATCTCACTTCCACATACGCTACAATATCTAGGAAAGGAGAAAAATGATGCTTTAATCAGGTCATATTTTATTTTAGACATGTCAACAGAATTGAAACCAACCATTAAGAAGAAGGGATCTCACAGGCTGAGTTGCGAGTACTCCATCATCGTCATTCAGCTCCATTGAACAAAGTTTGCACCGCTAATCTGCAGAAAAAGAAAAAAACAACAACAATGATTGCTGTAAATATTATTATTAAACAGAAATAACACCCAAAACACTTTCTCACAATGAAGTACGCACAGTAACCAAGGAATAGGTTCTGTCAATTAATAATATTATGAATCAATTAGAGTTCTAATGAATTACATGCAAAACCACGAGAACAGTTAAATAATTTCGAATGCCATTGTATTTCGAAAACACTCGAGGTTAAGAGTCCCATAACAAAGATTAAAACTGATCAAAGAGAGCTATGATAAAGAGATTCTTGAATGAACGTCAGTTACCTACTGAGGATTGGAGGCTGGGCTGAAGAGAAGCTAAAATGTGCAAGTGACTGATAAAAACAAGGTCCGTACAAAAATTTTTGTTTGTTTTTCTCCCAAATACGAAACAAATTTTGAATAGAGAGAGGGACGCAGCGATTTGCGCGGTCTTGAGTATCGACTTTTGCCCTATCGATTCTCACGGCTGTCCAGAAACTAATCTCTGATTTTAGGTTCGAATACTTTCACTTTTGACTGTCAATGAACATTTCCGATTCATTACCATCAGATAACAATCACCTGCTCTGAAACTTTCATTCAAAATACCCGGAAAGCGGCGGATTTCTCCCAACGGTCACAGTCAGGTAGAGTCTTCACGGCGAGCGCGCGTGGAGCCATCTATAGGCTCAGCGACGAAACAGAAAATCGACGTTGAAATGTCAAAGATGGCGGAGACGAGAGTGTAACCGATGGATATTGATCATCACATTTGGTCCTTTTCGCGGTGTAAATAAGGGCGTAGCGCCGCGTTGTGACTGGCGACTTGCAGGTCCGGGACCGGCGCTCGCGTGGGCGCAGGACGGGGGCGCGAGGCTGAGGCCCAAATGTGCGAAAAACGCGAGTGAAGTGCCGTGCGCGAGTGTCGGTGTCGGTCGGTGCCCCAGGCCAGGCCCAGGGCCAGCAGGGCCTCGGCGACGACGGAGAGATGGGAGCCCAGCACGGCAAGGAGCGGCCCGTCCCGCAGGGCACCGGGACCCTCGGCGGCAACCTGGGCAACCTCGGGAACCTGACGACGCGGAGCGTCAGGAGCAAGCCGCGGCCGCCGAAGGACGGGCGGCTGCAGGGGAACAACATCTTCACCGAGCACAGTGGTAGGTTGGGGTGCCCGCGGAGCCCGCCCGGCCCCGGCGCGGCGCGGCTCCGGCCCCGGGCAGCCTCCCAGCTCCAGCCGGGATCCTGACGACGCCCCGGGGCCGGCGGGCCTGCGGGGCGAGTCTGTCAGCCAGGGCCGGGCCGGGCCGGGCCGGGCCGGGCCGCTACGGCCTCGCGACATGCAGGGATGGACTCGGGGTGGAACTCAGTTGAGCTGTGGATTTGGGGTGGGAACAGTGACAGGAGATGTGTCAACCTTGTGTGTGATGTGGTGTGTGAGATGCTGGGTTTTGCGTGCGTTTGAGGTTTGTTGGTTTCATGGCATCGGTATGAACTGAGTCCAGATTGTCGTCAGACTAGAGCGAGAGTTGAAAAAAAAGGTAGGAATGAGACTGTCATTCAATTAAATAATTTTACTGCAGTTTTGGGATACAGATTGTCTTCTCCTTTTGTTATTTAAAAAACCGTTGCTCTCTGAAATTACACGTTGCTTTGGAGTATCTCCTGTTCCTGAATCATTTGTGGGACTGTTGTCTCAAATTCCGTTTCTTCGACTAGCTCGCTCACAGTTGAATTTTTTGCAGGTCATCTTAACATGTTGTGCAAATTGAGTCATATTCTGTGATTTAGGTTTACGTTCTTATTAGGCCTATCACTGTCCTTGGATGCAGCACCCCATATGGTGGTCGACAGCTGGTTCCGCCACCACTATGAAAAAGTTTGTTTCTAGGCTACATGACATAATCCTTAAATGTCTATTATTTTATTACCTCAGAGATGCCCCTCTGTGCATGTTCTCCACTTAAAGTCTTCTTTCCCCCTTCATAGGGGATAAAAATTAATTTAAGAGTGTGCTTCTACCCTTGTGGCCTGTGTTCGCGTCCCTCTCTCTGTACCATCGGCCAGCTGCGTCCTGGGAGGGGAGGAGGAGGAGGGAGGCTGCTCCCGCCCCCTCAGCAGAAATGAATCACCGTCCGAGGCGCGCGCTCACGCGCCTTTGCCCCGCCCCGCCCCGCCCCGCCCCGCCCCGCCCCGCCCCGCCCCGCCCCGCCCCGCCCCGTGCCTGGTCCCGGTGCATCGCGCTGCACACCCCCTCCACCTCCTCCTCCTCCCCTAAAGCTCACGGGAGAAATGTTCCTGGTGGCGTAAATCAGAACGATCTCCGGATCGACGGCGACGCCCCCGCGCCCCGCGCGCGCCGCCCTACCCCGCCCCGCCCTACCCCGCCCCGCGCTGCGTCGACTCCCTTCTTCCCCACCCCACCCCACCCGACCCCACCCGACCCCACCCCTCCCCACTTCACCCCACAGCGCACCGCGCGGTACGGTGCGGCACTTTTGTATTCCACATTTACCTCCCTCCCCTCCCCTCCCCTCTGCCGCTCTTCAACCCCGCGCCACTCCCTGCTCCCTCCCCTCCCCTCCTGTCATGAGATGTTAGTTTTCCCTCCTCACTGCGCATAACGAGTGGAAAGGCAAGGGCTGCGGGCCCCTGCACTGCGGACTGCATGCGCCGAGGACCAGCTGCACCAGATGAGTAGGCAATAAGCGGCCGGCGCCTGCCTACTAGGCAATGTGCTCACTCGCCCGCCTGAGGCAAGGAGCTGCCACTTCAAAATGAAAGGAGAGGCTAAAACAGAGTGAATGGAGTTGAAAGCTCCAGCACCTATGCCTTGCCTTCTGGACACACCGGTGCGAATGCGTTGCCTACTTTGCGGGAGCAAGTGCAACATCCCAACACGCTACCGTGTTTGTTAAAGCCACGTAATGCTGCCTGGTAGCTTCTCTGTCAGCTCTGCCGCGAGGACCCACTCACAGCCCGGCCCGGCCCGGCCCCGGCCCGGCACCCTGTTGTTGGACCGTTTGATCTGCTGATCTGCCGACGTTACTGCCCTGATCTGAGCCCGTCCCGCTCCGTCCCGCTGGATCCGGCTCCGGCCCCGCCCCGCCCCAGTTGGGCCTGTTTTGATTCCCTTTTATGTCGTCTATCACATCGTAATACTCTGCCCTCTGCCGTGTGCGGTCTTGTATCCCACGATTTAGTACCAGCGAGCGCGCCCCGGGACATTCAAAGTCAAATTTCAATAACACCGATCGTTGTGGGTCGTCGCGGAGGCTATGGGGAAGTGGAGCCTCCCCTCCCTTCCCCTCCCCTCCGCAGCCTGCGCTCAGGGTCGGATCGGAAGCACGCGCGCCCGTATTTTTATCCTATGGCCTTTCCTATCCCACTATACAGTCCGTATTCCGTATTCCCCCGGCTGCCCACGTGAGCAAACATATATCCAACTTTTATCGGTTGTATCCGGGCCGGTCTTTTGGACCCCTCCCTGGGGCCCGGCCCGGCCCGGCCCGGCCCTGTAGTTGGAGTGAATAAATGGGCTCGAACGAGGCGGGCCCCGCGGCGTCTCTGCTCATTCATTCATTTTGTCCATTCATTCATTAATTTTGATCAATGTTCCATCATGCCGCCGTGCTATGTCGTTCGCCTGGCGGGCGGCGTGTGTAGTCGTAGTGCTTGCCAAGTTGCTGCTGCTGCTCTGCTCCTTCATTCACAGCTCACTCGACTCGGTGTAACACTGAACTGAATGAGCGTGTTGTAAAGGGGGCTGGGGCGGGGCGGGGCGGGGCGGGCCGTAACGCCTCGACACCCTACCACCCTCTCTCCCCCCGCAGCCTCCCGGCCTTGCACCGGCCATCTGCTGCACGGCTGCTGGACCGCTCGAACGCGCCTCTGACACTACTCTCGTGCTGAGTGCCCCCGCCCCGCCCCGCCACGCCACGCCCCTCACACTACTGGGGCCCCCGCAACCCCACAGGCCGCGAGTGGGGGCAAGCGTGATAACCTTTTCTTCATTCGCGGTGCTCTGTGTCCTCCTGCAAGGCGGGGCGGGGCGGGGCGGGGCGGGGCGGGGCGTGGTGGGGTCAGCTGGGTTAACGACCCTCTGCTATGTCGTGTCATCCTCATGCTGCTCCTCTCAATGAATGAATGAAATGACAGAGAGCGCGGCGTAGCAAATGAATGGGTGTGTGTGTGTGTGTGTGTGTGCGTGTTAAATCAATCACTGCGGTGAGTGATGAATGAACGGCGACATTCCTCACGCCAGCGGTCAGCAGGGCATAAAGCGGAGCCCTACTCTGCGCGCGCCGGCGCCCGCAGCCTCGCCCCGCCCCTCCCCTCCCCGCCTCCCACACAGCGCTCTAATCCTCTTTCTACCCGACCCTGACCCGACCCTTTTCCGCGCGAGTCCTCCGTCTGTTTTTCTGCCCACCACGGTCTCTCTACACCGTGCTGCCCACCGACCCCACCCCACCCCACCGCGCCCCGCCCCGCCCCGCCCCGCCGCACCCCGCCATACTCGAGTGCAGTGTGTGTGTCTCGCGGAGTGGAAAGACGTTTGCTTTGGCTTCCCCCCGGCCCTCTGCTCGCCGCCCTGCTGTGAGGAGTGGATGTGCGCAGCCGCCCCGCCCCACCCCACCCCGCCCCGCCCCGCCCCGCCCCGCCCCGCCCCGCCCCCTTTGGGCGGCTGAAGGTGAGAGCTGGCGGGGCGGGGCGGAGGAAGAGGGGTGGCTCCCGCGGCCGAGGGGAGCCCCAAGGCGTATACGGCGCCGGGCCGGGCCGGGCCGGGGTCCGGTGGTCCCGGTGCTGCGGAAACAATGAGCATGAGCCCGACAGCGGAACAATAAATAAATTGAGAGCAAAGCCTTCTTATCCCGGGCCCTGCATCTCATCTGGGCTCGTGGGGGAGCGCCGCCGGGGCGGGGCGCCCTCCCCTCTGGGGCGTGCACCATGCCTATCTGCAGGAGGCAAATCGGCGCGAGCAAATAAAAAATATGACTCGTCGTCTCCGCGATGCCTGAAGGAAGGGGCCTTCCTTACGGATTGAATTTACTCTGCCGTCCCCTTTCTCTCTCACCCGCTCCGTCTCTCCGCCTCTCTCTCTCTTTCGCTCCTCTCCGTACTCCCCTTCTCCCCTCCCCCGCCGGTCCCTGCTTCTTCATTTTCCGGCCCCGGCCCCGGCCCCGGCCCCCGCCCCCTCCGACTTGTGCTGCGTCGTCCAGACAGCGGCGGCGCCGAGTCTACCGTCTGAATCCGGAGATCGCTCTCTTACCTCCGTCCTTGTCGCACTCATGGGGTCCTGCCACCCCCGACATAGGGCGCCGCCACTGGTGCGACAAGGACGGAGGCACGAGGGCGATCTTCGGAATCGCTCGGCTGGCGGGGAAGGGGTATTCTTATTAGCTGGTGGGGCGGGGCGGTGACAGCAGGCGCCTCCCCCTCCCCCCTCAACCTCCTCCTCTTCTCCCTTATTCCCCCCCCCCCCTGCCTCTCCTCGCTCCCACCCCCTTCGCGATGACGCCCCCTCTCGTCGTGGACCCCCTCGAGGGTCTTCTTCAGCCGCCCGCGGTCCCTCCTCAGCCCCGCCCCGCCCCGCCCCGCCCCGCCCCGCCCTGGTGCTGTCGGAGGGGAGGCGCCGCGCCGCGCCCCACTACCCGGGCTGAGCTCGCGGGGTGCGTGCGTGAGGTATAGGTCTTCCCTGCTCATGACGGTTGTCTCTCCCTCCCTCTCTCTCTCTCACACCTCACCCTTCTCATGTCACCCCTCTTTCCATCACCCCATAGGAGAGTTCGATCCCCATGCCCGTGGCCGAGGGGGCAACCACTCCCTGTCCTTGTGTACACAGGATTTCTAATGATATAGGATTTCTATGGATTGCGTAAAGATTTCTCCGGATTTTGTAAAGATTTCATATGGTACATTCGGGTACATTTCACAAATATATACCCAATTCCACAAAATTCTAAAAGATTTCACGAGTTTTCATGGGATTTCTCAAGGTTTCATGAGATTTCACTGATTTCTGTGAGATTTTTTTTATGATATTTCTTGAGATTTCTCAGTTAGATTTCGTAGGATTTCATCGAGATTTCGGAAGATTTCATCGAGATTTCCGAGGGTTTGTACACAGGATTTCACGGGTGGTTGCCCCCTCGCCCGTGGCTGTGCCCGCCGTTCCCCTACCACTCAACCCCGTCCCGCCCTGACCTTCCCCGCCCCGCCGCCCTATGCCACGGAAGCAAGTTGATTCCGAACACCGTTCTGTAGTGTCCTCTCTCTCGCCCCGTACGGCCGCACCCCACGAGTGCGAGAGAGAGAGAGGAGCGGCGCAACCAGTGTGCTGAATCGCCCTACCGCTTCCTCCCTTTATCTCGCCGACTCTCTTTCCGGCTCCTGTCCGCCGCCGCCGCTGCCTCCGTGACCGACTTACGCCAGTAGTGCGAATAACGTTTATGACGGTACGATGACGATCTGGTCTGCGAATAACCGGGCCAGCCGAGTAGCGCGGGATAACGGGCGCTATGGCGCCGGGGACAGGCCTGCTGCCTGTTAGGGACGATAGAAAAAGCCGGGCACAATGTATACAGATATATGAATTTTTGTTAATTTTATGTTCATTTTTTCCCTGAATGTCTTTTGATTTTTCTAAACGTTTTTGAAGGGGGGCGGTGTTGGGCCGGCAGCCCATTGTCCGGTCACGGAGTGCGCAGGGCGCAGGGCACGGGGGCCGTGGTATGGAGTTGGGGCGGGGCGGGTGGCTGTCGCAAAGTGAATCCTCCCACCCCCACCCCCTCCCCGGGGTAGGTAGGTATGAAGGGGTTGGTGCTCGTGAATTACAATGGCCAGCAGCGGACTGACTCAGAAGATCGCTCTCACCTCCCCGTCCTTGTTGCACCCACAGCGGTGCCCAATGCTGGCCATGGTAGTGCTCCGTGAGTGCGACGAGAACAGAGGTATGAAAGCGATCTTCGGAATTGCTCGACAGAACAGGTGAAATGAAAAGGGCGGGAGGATCATGGAGGACAGCGGGAAGAGGAGGTGTCTGCACCTCAGGCAGGACGCAGCCGCGCACCCCGTTGGCTTCATTGAGGTCGAGGTATGTCGAGAGAGAGAGAGAGGTAGAATGAGAGAGGGAGAGGAGAGGAGAGGGGGAAATGGAAATGACAGGATTTTTCGCGCAGATTCTCTCTCCCGGCGGCGGTCGTGCTCCGTGACAGCGAGGATGGGGAGGCAGACAACCGACCGGGGCGGGGCGCGGGGCCGGGCGGGGCGGGGCGGGGCGGGGCGGGGCGGGGCGGGGCGCTCCCACGAGAGATGGAGCGGGCGAAATGAGCAGCAGCCGAGCGGAGCCGGGCGGGTGACGCCAGCGGCCCGGAGCCCGGAGCCCGGAGCCCGGAGCCCGGACCCTGACGATGAAGAGGCGAGGCTTTTGTTTCAAATTTTGGCGGCGAGTGGCGTGCAGCACTGGTGCCCTGCCGCCGCCCTGCCCTGCTTGGCCCGGCGTGGCGCTTGCTCCCACTGCCCCGCCCCGCCGCGCCCCGCCCCGCCCCGCCCCGCCCCGCCCCGCCCCGCCCCGCCCCGCCCCGCCCCGCCCCGGGAACAATAGACCGTCCCCGCGGGCGTGTCCACACCCCGCCGCGCCACGCCCCGCCGTATCGTATCGGAGAGGTCTCCCTGGCGAGGAAAAAGAAAATGAGTTGATGGGGCAGGTCGACTGGCGATTCACCCCGCCCAACGCTCTGCCGCGGCCATCGTGTAGCCTATCGGCCTGCCGGCCCCGCCCATGTCAAAGGACCGCCCAATCTGTTCATTTTTGTGTTCGGGTTTTTCACTCTCCAACGAGTTTCGCGAGCAGTGGCGACCATCGCAATTTTTTTTTACGGTGGTGCCGCAGAGGTGGGCCAGAGGCTCGACCTACCAATCTCCTCGACCCAAAAGATAGCCCTTTTCGAAAAAAATGTGTCCTCTGGCCCAAAACCTTATACCTCCTTTTTCAAAAAGACGGTGGGGCCGCGGCCCTACCGTAAACATACGATGAACGCCACTGTTCGTGAGTATCTGCTAGCATCAGCGAGTATCGAGTATCCGTGAGTATCAACTAGTTTATCCTTGAGTTATAGCGCACATATATATTTTTGTTTTTCTTTGCGAAAAGTTTTCGCAAATATTATCTTGCGAATTTTGTTCCTCGTGTTAAACAGATGTTTTGGTTTTGTATGAACCGCAATGGCTTTGCGCTGGAAATGGCTACGACGACTTCTCGCAAGTGCCCTGCATTTGTCGCGCATACCCCTACGTGTGCGAATACAATTTCTCGCACGCCCCCATGAGTGTAAAAAAAAAAAAAAAAAAAAAAGGAAAAATATTTAATCGGCTGAAAGTGGGCGACTCTCACTCTCGCACTTGGGTGGTCCCCTCCCCCGTCCGCACATTCTCCCCGTTTTTCCGCTCCATACGGCGGACGACGCCCCCGTGTCGGCTCCCGCTGGTCGGAGATCGGCCGATACCACTTCTGTGAGGGGGGGGGGGGGGGTCAGCGGTCCCCGGGGGGTTTGGGGGCTGAAAGGGCTCGCTAGCGTCGAGGGTCGTGCCTAGCCTCATGGATGCCGCCTCGCTTCTATGCCACCGCCGCTCGCGTCACGCTATAGTGTAGTGGCGGCGGGGAGGACAGCAGGGGTGACGCTCTAACAGGGCTTTCGTAACGCCACTCCGCGCGGATGGACGTTAGGAGGGTGTGTGGTAGAAGACACTTGCACCAGAAACACGCAAGTGTGGTGAATCTCGTCGCACAGTTGTAGGTGTGCGAATTCCCATGAGTACACTTGAACACGAAAAGTGTGAACTTTTCAAGAAAATTCGCACACTATTGAAGATAAAGTGTATGATTTGAAATTTACACACCATATGAGTGTGACATTCTCACACCTTTTTCTTTTGCAAATGTGGTTGAGTCGAGTGGTGTTGAAGAGAACCGTAGGCCGTAGGATGCAGCAAGCATGCTGCTCTTTCTCTGCCCTGCATCGCTGATCGGCATCGGCGCCTGCCTGGTAGGCATCGGCTTGACACCCGTGCCTGCGGGTTGCCTAACCTCCAGGCACCTGTGCACTTTGCCTGTGCAGCCCCGGTTGCGTGTGGGAGTGTCGCCTATAGAAAAGTTAAAACAGGTAAGTAATTGCTCAAACGCAGTGTAGGCAAGCGTCCGGCTGCATCTGCACCTGATAATTTTGGCTACATGAACGCACTTGCGCTGATGAGGTGTTGCCTGCTATTAGGCAGGCGACAAAGATTCCCGCTTAAAATTTCTTATGTTAATGCGGCTTATTGCCCACCACTTCTCTGATGTCTACTGACTGCGTACCGCACCGGAACCCCCGTTGGGACGCACAGTAACGCCCACCCCGGCCCCGGCCGGCCGGGCTCGTTTGGCTTTCAAGTGATGCAGTTCGTCCGTGAAAAGGGGAATGCGATGGAGCTGGGGCGTTTCCCCTTCTCTCTACCACCCCTCCCCTCCCCTCCCCCTCCCCTCCCGGAGGCGTGTTTGCTAAAGTGAGACGTCAAGCGATCGCCCCCAGGAAACGGAAGGTATGGGCTGTGAGTTGGGGGCGGGGCGGGGCGGGGCGGGGGTGGTCGCACCTCCGTCTTGCCGCCGAGGAGGTAAACCAAACTTACGCAACCACTGTGAGAAATAACTCGTTGGGGTTACGGTAAAATTTTCCACTACAAATGTCATTGTAAAGCTACGAGAACCAATTGAACAATTACTAAAAATTCTGCGTTTTCGAATACCGGTCCTAAATTTACCAGGTCGTTCGTCAATAACAAATTATTACATTTTTTAAAATAAAAAATTACGGGAATATTCTTTACAGTGACTCGTCATTGTACTCGTCGCGTTGTTGTTTCTTTTTTTTTTCTGCGAAGTTTTGGCTTGCGGGCTTGGGATTGTTATTGTAAATAGTTGTTATCGACCGCCGGACCCGGCCGGACGCGTCTGTCGTGACTTGACCAGTCTGGCATTACGGAGAGGTTTTGGGAGTGGGGGCAGAGCCAGGCAGAGCCGGGCAGAGCCGGGCAGAGCTAGGAGGGTGGGCTCCGCGCGACTCTGCGGGCCGGCGGGGCGCCTGCCTCGCTTCCCCTCTACTTTCTGCACTTTTTTCCCCTTTTGTTTTTCTTTGGACTCTTTGGCGCAGTTTGTGATTGGCGAGTCACCCCGCCGAGGAGGGACTGGCCGGGACGCTCCCGCACTGTAGTCTCAAAGAGCTGAAAAGTCTCGGGGTAAAAAGAGACGCGGGTCATTGAAGCTGCTGGAATGAGGCTCTGAGAAAAATTCGCGTGTCAGACTTCTTGTTGGGATAAAGTAAATGACTCCTTTGATTTTTCTTTGATTCTTATCTTTTTAAATTGTTGCTAGTCAGGAAGTGTAAAGGGAATTTTTAAAACATTCCTCCTGAAAATTTTTTGGCACCTCTAGGAAAAAGTTTTTTTTTTTTTTTTTTTTTTAATTTTTTACTTAGGTGAGTGAGTGAAATTTTTTACACACTTGCAGGTGTGTGAGTGAACTTTTTTACACTCTTGCAGGTGTGTGAGTGAATTTCTTTTTTCCTTTCACTCTGCTTGCAGAGGGTTGCCCGCAGACCATCTATTCCAACGATAATAGATAATAAGGCGCTCCTGTGCGACTGTGAGATGGGCGGTGCGGGGGATGCTGTGGTCCACGGCCTTGGCGGGGCGGGTGGGTGGCGCGGGCGCGCTGCCCTGTGGTGGTGACTCATGCCTCCCCTCCCCTCCCCTCCCCTCCCCTCCCCTCCCCTCCCCTCCCTCCCCTCTTCTGTCCAATTGGGCGCCGGCTCGGCTGGCCTGAGCTGCTGCAGGGCGCGTCGCGACGCGCGCCACGCCGCGCCACGCCGCCGCCGCCGTCGGTTTTACAGCTCGTTTATTTGAATCAGATTATTTTGGCGCGCTCCTCTTTGTCGTAGGTCAGCGGCTTCCGCCCTGTTGCACTCGTCAACTGTCAGTGTCGTTTCGTACAGTGTTTATTTTTCTCGGCATACAGAAAAGTCTCGATCTGTGAACCCATACCCATAACTGACATTTCGAGACGTGTGGTGTGATGTGTGCGTTCTCATTCGTGTGCACTCGAACGAGGAGGAAAAGGGTGCAATTTTTTTTTCGTAGGAATTACACTTGTTTTGAGGAGCAGGCAGTGTAGCAATAAAAATTCACACACCTACAAACGTGTGACATTGACATTCACACACTTTGGTTTCTATTCTATAGCTTTGAAACCTTCCACCGCGCTCCTTTCAGATGCACCTGATTCGTCCCCTTTGCCCCCACCCCACCCTCACCTCAGCCGCATTGAATGGACCACCTCCTCCAGCGAACACGAGGAGACCCGAGACGAATAAACGAAAGAAACGAATTTTGGGCGGCGAGCGGCGAGTGCAACGGCTGAGCACTACGCCAGGCCACGCCGCTGCGGGGCGGGGCGGGGCGGGGCGGGGCGGGGCGGGGCGTGCGAGCAGCTGTGAGAATGGTATGCAGACCGGTCGGATGGATGGGAGGACGCCCCACGCCCCCCACCGCTCCGCCACGCCACGTCTGCGATGATTGCGCGAGGCAGGACGCCGCAGCTCCGGGAGGAAAACAATCCCTCAAGAAAATCTATATCCCGCCTCACCGACAATTTTTATAAAAAAAACTACTGCATTGATTTGGGGAATAGGAATTGTGGGCAGTAATAAAGTGGCTCAAAAAGTGGTACGACTTTGTTCCAAGCGGAGATGGCATCTTCTTTCTCGAAAAAAAAAAAAGAAAAAGAAAGTCCTAACTGGTTAAGAGTAAACCACACTATTAAAAGAAGTTTATCAGAAATTTAAATGAAATTGAACAAATTAAAGTAGTACTTTAAAAAAATAATTGAATCACAGTCACGTTTTTCAGGTAACATTTTAAAACCGACGTGTTGCTTTTATTCGATCTGAACCGAGGCTGTGCTGTGCTCAGAGAGGGCAGGGAAGGAGTATACTGTATGGAAAGGATTGCTTGGTGGGGGGGGGGGGGGGAGGGGACGACTAAAAGCCAATGGGATGTGCGGGCTGAACACCCAGCTGATTTGTCCGAACCCCCTCCCTTCTCGCTCGGCTGCTGCTATGGGGGGGAGCAGTCGACTTATCTCTCTCCAGCACTCACTGGCTACGCGCGGTTGGGCTGGACTATCGAACCAAGCCAAACAGCGGTCTGGTCTGGTGTAGGCCCGGCCGGCTGCCAAAAGATTGTTTTAGTCTTTTGTTACTTTGCTCAGCTCAGAGCGTGCATCGTGTACGTCTGAAAAGACCCCCACCCTCCACCCCACTCCCTGCGTTAGGCCGAGGCCAGTTTACCTCGTTTTGTGTACCCGTAGCGTAATAGCAGAAATCACCGTAATGGCGTACGTTGACACTGCACTGTTAAAAATAGTTGTCAGGAGACGAGAAATTGCGCGACGAGCACCTTGTTCTCGAACAAATCAATTGTTTTTAGTATTACTCCTTTAAATATCCTTATATTTTTACCATTTGGCCCCATACAAGAAACTGATGTGTATGGATGTGTTGTAACGTGACAACAAAACTGTTGTTAACTTTTTAACTAGCACATTTTGTTGGAGAACAGCGAAGTTTGTAATTAATAACCTTTCTGAGCGGTAACAAGACAGAATCACTTTTTTTTGGAATGAACGAAATTTTTCGAACTCTTGACCTGAGACAAAAAGTTTGTTTGTCAACAACATATGTTGTTTAAAAAGTTAACAACAATTTTGCTGTTAATCAACAACAAAAATTTTTACAGTGTGCGCAATATCGGCGTTCTTTTTTAATTGCGAAATTTTGGTATTATTCATTGAGACATAAAACTTGGCTCGGCTGTCTGCAAAGAAATTTTGTGTTATCCTTCCTGAAAATTGGCATTCAGCAGGTGAAAGCATCAGCTCAAAGAGTTTTCCAGCAGGGCTTGAAAGTTAGCTTTACGTGTCTCTGCTCCACGAGGGGCACGGTTAAAATAGTTTCTTGTATTTCAAGATCTGGCTTGGTTGTCCATTATAATTCTCCATAAGATCCAAGAAAGATCTTGAAATACAAGAAACTATTTTTACCGTGGGGCGATCACTCTCCTATAATGTGTATCCATGATTCCCGGAATGATTGATTCCCAATGATTTCCATGCATCTTTTCTTCATTTCTGTTTCCAGCGACAACGCTAGTTTCGGCTGTTTATCACTGATTCCAGGTGTTTCCTGCTTTGTTGTAGTGGTGTTCATTGATTTCCCTATTAATTTTTATGTTGATGATTCCCAGGCTTGTGGACACATGATTCCCAAAGTTATGTCGTCCTCTCGCTGCTCCATTTTAAATTTTTTGTCTCCGCCTGTAATTGAAATGATACTAACTCCTTGTTTTTCTTCTTCTGTCTGTCCGGATAGGTACGTACAGCCCCGCGCGGAGCCCCCCCTCCCCCTGGAGCGTCGGCTATCGGCACGGCCCGGCTGCGCGTGGCGCGGCGCAGACGAGTTGAGCTGTTGTTGGTTTGAGTTGCATGAACCTATCGTGACTAGATTAGCGGCGCGGCGGCGTGACGGTGACGCCTGCTGCTGCTTCTGCTGCTGTGCGCGATATGCAAGAGAGGATAGGATACGCGTCTAACCGATGGGGTCACTTCGAAAAATCATTGTACAGCCCCCAAAAAATCATTTAAAAAAATCAAAAAAAAAAAATCAAAATAAAATCAAGTAGAATGTTGCATAAAAGTCCGAAAAATCGAGAACAAATGAACCCAAAACTGAGAAAAGTGGGAACAAAACAAGAAAAAACACATTTTTTAAAAAAGTAACATATTATTTCTTTTTTATCTCGTGAAAAAACAAAAGAAAAATCAAAATCAAAAATCAAAAAAATCAAAAATAAAAAAAATCATTGTACAAGTTTTATCTGAGTGATCCCCCCCTCGCGTCTAACGGACTCGCTATACTGAGGCGAGAGGGAAATATCACTGATATTAATTTTTGTACACCTCGTAATTTTAAAAACACTCCAAAGTATACAAAAATCTTATTTTGAAAAAAAAATCAGATTTTTTAAAATGACAAATTTATAAAACCTTAAAGGAATTCGAAAAAAAAATTATCTTACAGAAAATCAGAGTTGCTTCCCCCTCGTTTTGGGGCTGAAATGCTCGTGAACTTTGGCCGCATTGCGCGCGCCTGTTCAAAATTTGCGGTGCACCACTGAATGCTCTACCGAAGAGTTTTATGGGAAATTTGGCAAATTCTTTCCTTTCCTTTAATTTTCGCGGTGTACGTATAACGCGCGCTGTCTCTTCGCCGCCGCTGCCATCGCCTCTCTCATTACGCGTAACTGCCATGCAAAGCCCATTCAGTTACGACGGTCACGTAACGAAGTAACGAAATGATCCTCGTGGTACGCCGCCGTCGCTTGGCGTGGCGTAGCGTAGCGTAGGTTCCCCCTAATTGCCGGGTTTTTACTCCCAGAGCCACGCAGTGCCGCCCCGCCCAGCAGCGCGCTGTGTGGTCTTTTATCGCCTCGTTTCACAGCTTGTCCGCTCGCCGCGTCGACATCGTTGTCGTGACCGTGTATATGACGGGGTGACGGGGTGAGGCGGGGCGGGGCGGGGCGGGGCGGGGTGAAGCTGGGTGGACCACCTGCCCGCCCAGCGCTGCACCGCACCCGGCATAAAGCTCTCTCCGTCGCGGCTGCCGCTGCGTTTGGATTGGGACTATGATGATGACCTTTGAACGGGATGGAACGCCTTCTCCCCCTCCCCCTTTCCCAACCTCAGCCCGCCATCCACCCCGCCCCGCCCCGCCCCGCCCCGCCCTGCCCCGGCGCTAGGTGACCCAGCTGGATCCCAGCTGGTGTCTCACTCTTTATACCGCACTCCCCCGCCCCACCCGCGCCTCTGCTAATGCCAAGAGTCCCCCTTCTTTTCCTCTTGTTCATGCTCTTCCTCGCTCCCTCTTCCTCTTTTCTCGTCGAGTCTCCCTTACTCCTCTCTCTCTCTCTCTCTCTCGTTCTCTCCCCTCCCCCTTCTCTCTCTCTCTCCCTCTCTCTCTTCCCCTCTCTCGCCATCTCTCCCTCTCTGCGCCTCTCCCACTTTCGACATAAATTGAGGCATATTATCGTGTCAGTGCTGGGCGTGAGTTATACTACGAGTGCTGCCCTGCCTGCTGGTATGGCAGGATGTCGTGGCGGGGCGTGGCGCGGGTGCGACCGTGTCCCCGTCTTGTCCAACACCCGCGTGACTGTCGTGTCGTGTAACGCTTCCTCTCGTCACCCTGCAAATGTGCGTAGTAACGCAACCTTCGGCCAGCCACGCAGCGTGCTGCTTTGCAGACTCGCGCGAGTGTAACTTCCACGCACACGATGACAACCGGGCTCGCTTCAACTGCACCTTGGGGTTATATCGGCAGCAGTTCGTTATTGTGAACTTGAGACACCTCTCTCTTAGGCAGAGCCGCTGGGCCGTGAACGGACCATCTTCCTAGACCAGGCGGCCGGGCGTAACTCATCATCGAAAACCTACAAGTGTGTACGACAATCTTCTCGAGCTTGTCAGGTTCCCCCAGAGTCTTGGTGCAAGTGGCTCGGCGGCGCGGAGACATGCACGGAAAAAAAATAGTTGTCAGGATTAATAAATTAGCTAATTTTGGGATAGACAAAAAATTCGCTGTGACAGCTAAGAGGTGGTGAGCTGCCAGTCAAAGAATTAGTTGCCACAGCTATGTTTTCCCTGCATGAGCAAACCGGTTTGTTCTGGCAACTAATGGGGTGTTTCGCTGTCAGAGAACAGACCGGTTGGCTCCTTCAGCGACAGCTTCGCTGTGGCAACTCACTCTTGACTGTGGCAGCCAACTCTTAGGTGCCTCACTGAACTCGGGATTATCTATATCCCCAAATCAGCTAATTTTTGTTAGTTCTGAGGACTAATCCTTTTTTCCGTGTGCGCGTTCTCTTTCTTGTAATTTCCCCGGGCGCGCGTGCATGCTGCGGGGCCGCTATGGCACTGTGAGTCACCCAGCCTCAGCAGCAGCCCAGTGTCCGCCTGCCCTGCCCTGCCCTGCCCTGCCCTGCCCTGCCCTGCCCTGCCCTGCCCTGCCCTGCCCTGCCCTGCCCTGGCCTTGGGCCGACCCCGCCCCGCCCCACCCCGCGGCCCCGCGCTGCCCAGATAGCATCTTATTTAAATAGTCTCAGGTATCTCTGCTGCGGGCCGCGCGCGCGCCCGCCGCGTACGTTGTACGGCGGCCGGCCCCAGCCGTGGGAGACCGCCGCGGGTGTTATCGCCGCGTGTTGAGGCGGAGAGCGGGGGGAGGAGGAGGGGAAACGACCTTGAATTTTCATGCACTAATACCGCGAATTTTTCAAAATTTCCCTTGATTTTTGGTAGTTTTTGTTAAAAATCAAACATTTTCTGAATTTTAATGATTTTTCTTTGAAGGCCAGTAATTTTTTTTTTTCAATTCAATTTTTTTTTAAAGTCAGTTTTTTTTTAATTCTTTAAATTACAAGAAGTGTATCAGAAGGAAAAGAAAACAACGTTCGGTGTGGGGGGAGGAAGAGGGATGGCCGCCGCGGGCCGGAACTCCTCGGGGAGCTCTCACTCAATGGTCATGGACCTTGTGGCTCGTGGCGGTGTTCGCGTCCGGCGAAGTGAAGTGAAGAGAAGAGTGGTCGTGGTGTCGTCGCGGCTGGGTGGGGGACATTGATCGAAATGGTGTGGTGTGGTGTCCGCCGCCGCCTCCTCCTCGTCCTCCTCGTCCTCCTCCTCGTCCTCCTCCTCGTCCTCCTCGTCCTCGTCCTCCTCGTCCTCGTCCTCCTCGTCCTCGTCCTCCTCGTCCTCGTCCTCCTCGTCCTCCTCGTCCTCGTCCTCCTCGTCCTCGTCCTCGTCCTCCTCCTCCTCGTCCTCCCCCTCCTCGTCCTCCTCCTCCTCGTCCTCCTCCTCCTCGTCCTCGTCGTCCTCGTCCTCCTCGTCCTCCTCCTCCTCCTCGTCCTCCTCCTCCTCGTCCTCCTCCTCCTCGTCCTCCTCCTCCTCGTCCTCCTCCTCCTCGTCCTCCTCCTCGTCGTCGTCCTCCCCCTCTTCGTTCCCCTCCCCCTCGTCGTCCTCGCCCTCTCCTGTCCCCCGCCGTCCCACAGTGTAACGAAATTGGCAAAAACGCGAAAAAATATTTTATGATTGGAAATAGTAGATTTGGTTGTTTTAAGATGTATCTTTCACGAAAAAAAATTCGCAGGCATCATTCAAGGTCACAACCGGCCAAAAACGTCAAAAAAAAAAGGGTCAAATTACACACACGTAAATGGCCACATTTCACAAAAACCCGAAGTTCCTCACCAGATAAAATTCTTCTGTTGCAGTTTTTTGCAAGGAATCCGAATATGAGGTCGCCAGAATTTTATCTGGTGAGGAACTTGAGATATTTAGCGAAATAGGGCCATTTTTAATTATTTTGGGGGATTTTAATTTTTAGCACGCACACTCAAACTCAAAAGGGGCAAAATCCCAGGTATGCTTCTGTTGCAGTTTTGTGCAAGGAATCCGAATATGAGGTCGCCAGAATTTTATCTGGTGAGGAACTTCGGATTTTTCGTGAAATGTGGCCATATACGTGTTATTTGACCCTTTTTTTTGACGTTTTTGGCCGGTTGTGACCTTGAATGATGCTTGCGAATTTGTTTTCGTGAAAGATACATCTTAAAACATTCAAATCTACCATTTCCAATCATAAAATATTTTTTTCGCGTTATTGCCCATTTCGTTACACTATGCGTACCTCTCCCTCCAGCCTCCCCACGCCTATCCCTCGCGCCTGCCTCCTTGAGTCTTAGCTGCATGCGGATTCAGGGTATATCGTTCTGTAGTGTCTTCTCTCTCGCCCCCTATGGGCGTGCCATGTGAGTGCGAAAAGGACAGAGAGACGAAATCGCCGTGCGGAATCAGCCTGCTGCAGCCGGGGCGGCGCGTTCTGATGCCGTGTAGACAGAACGGCGCCGAGGTGCTCCTGGCCGAGAAGAGAAACCTTGTCGCTGTGGCCTGCGTCCCGTGGACTGTGCCGTGAACGCAGCGCCGGGCCAGAGGACGTCCCCTGTCTCCATGGCAACCTCCCTCCGCCTCGCGCCGTGCGGCGTACCCGGGGGCGGGGGGTGGGGGCCCGGGGGGTGGGACCCAGGGGGGCCGTGCCTCTGCATGAGGGGGGGGGGCAGGCCCGGCCAAGCGGCAACCACCCAGGGGCTGTACATGGTGTTCGCTAGAGCCGTGCACAGCACAGTGGCAGAGCGAACCTCCCCCCTCCCAACCCCCTCCCCCCAATACGAACGCGCCCCCGCCGCTTGGCACCGGACCCCAGGCCCCTAGGGCGCGGGGGGCGCGATATAGTATAGAGGAGGCATCTCTCCCAACCGAGAGGGGTGGGTAGAGATGGAGAGAGAAAGAGAGAGACCTCTTCATTCAATTTGATGCAGGTTGGAGCTCCCGTCCCGTCCCGTCCCACCTCCTCGCTCCGCTGCTCTCCTCCTCCTCCCCACCTGTGTTTGTCCCCGCGGACCCGCCTGGCAGGGCGCGGTGTGCACTGTACGGGCGGCTCGATATGAGCCCCGGGGGAGAGAGCCCCGACCAAATCACGGCTGTATGCTCTCAACCACTCACCTATACGCACGTAGAGCAAACCAAGTTTCTAGGAGGATATATATATATATTCCCTCCGACACCCCTCTAGGACCGCGGTGAGGCGTGGGGCCCCAGCAGCAGCGCCGTGCACCCCGTCACTCTCTCCCCCCACCCCCCCCCCACCCCACCCTCAATCTGGCCTCAGCCTCAGTCAACCTTGCCTGACAACCCTTTCAAAGGGCCCCGCCACGCCCCGCCCCACCCCACCCCACCCCGCCCAGCCACGCCCCGCGCGCTGCCGGCCTGCTCGTCTCGCGCCTGAGTGACCTTCAGTCGGGGGCTGGGGTTGGGGTTGGGGCTGGGCCTGCGATGCGCACTCGCTGCATTGCGTAACCGGGATGCGGGAGGGTCCAGGACTGGTCCAGGACCAGCCCCCAGATTCGGAAGATCGTTTTGTCCTGCCCTCTCACTCCTATAAGTGGCCGAGACCCATGCGTGTGACAAGGACGGAGATACGAAAGCGCTCTTCTGAATGTGACGGCTAACGTCCCCCATCCTTCCACCCCTCACTCGCGTCCGTCAATTTTCTAGCACCTTACTTATCTTCCTTTGTTTTCCCTGTTTTGCGCGGCCATTATTTTAGTCAACCACCTATTTATTTATTTTTTGTTATTTTATTATTTATCTTTTTTTTGTAATTTCATTTTTTATCTTTTTTTTTAAATTTTACTGATTTTTTTAAAAGAATTAATCTGAGTTGTTCTTTTTAATTGAAAGACGCTTCGCAAAAGAAGTAAGACGTCGTTTTCTTTTCTTATCTTTTTCCGTTGTACTTTGTGGGCCGTGGGCCCCCTTGTGAGCGTGCGTGAGGAGTGTCGGGTGTCTCGCCCGGAGCTAAAGCCGCGGCTGAGGCATTGCGTGTGTGTGTGTGTGTCTGTGTGTCTGTGTGTCTGTGTGCGTGCGTTCGCGTTTGAGTGTGCCTGTGGGCAGCGCTGCGTGGTTTCTTACTTGGGAGTTGGGGCGATACTGGCTGAATCAGACTTGGCGGTATATGGCTCGTGTTATTTCTTAGTCACATCGATGATATCTCACTCGCGCGGGCCTCCATTCGCGCCCGTCTATCCGCGTTTGCTCTAATAAATTACAGCGGAATTGCCTGTTTCTAGAGGGCGGGTATCAGCCGGACTACTAGGCAAACGGCGATTTTGAGTGTGAAGAGTGTGCCTAGTAGGCAGGCGGAGATACTCATCTGCCTCACGCAGGTTCGTATGGGAAGTTTTGCCTACTGACCTGGCAACAGCGGTATACACGGTGTAAATAAAAATAGTTTCTTGTATTTCAAGATCTGTCTTGGATGTCCATTGGTATTCTCCATAATATCTAGGAAAGATCTTGAAATACAAGAAAGTATTTTTACACCGTGTGGGGTCGTGCCGAGGGCGAGGGCGCCGTCCGGGTAGGCACGGCGGTCCGCTCTCGTGCGCGGTGGGTTGCCTATCGCGAGGGCGCGGTGTGGCCCAGCGGGAGTCTGAGTCCGGCTCTTGACTGCTCGTGTTCGTCTTGTAGTATCGTGAAGCGATTTTTTTATGAACTGTAACTCGGCGTATCGAGAGGAAAACAAATATATTCATGAATCTACTGAATAGTTGCAGATCTTACTCCACTTTTCTCGCTGTGTATACTTAAATGGCGTGGATATCTGTAGCCGGTCACGCTATGAGAGCCCCAGAGGGCGATATTAACCTGAGATGGTCAGCCTCGATAACGCCATTCCATCGCGTGGGTTCTGCGAGACTGCGGGGCGCACTGCAAGAGTTCGCGATGTCTGGGAATCGATAACGGCAGCACACTCTGGATGACACTTGTCATCCTCTCTTCGAGGAAAACTGCGCCTGTGATGGTTCTGGAGGTTATTCAAGTCAGCTGTGGAGAAAGTCGCCGACAACAACATGAAAAGTGTTCATTATACGCCCTGGCACACGCGCGGGAAATCCAAATATGTGGATGTCAAATACTTTTGTGTCAAGAGCTCGGTCAAGAGTCCCCATTGGCACACTAGACCAGAAACAGTAGGTGTACATTTTCCTAGAATAATTTCACGCCCGCGTTTGTCTTGCTGGTCCAAGTTCCGGAATAGAAGTGACACTCCCGGGAGGAAGGATCTTCAGTTTTAAGATAGTGGTAAAACTGTACTCAAACAGCATTGATACTATTGAAAACTATAGTTTAACTGTAGCACCGGAAAAACAAAGGTGCTTACCCGCACCTTTAAAAGGTGCTAAAGGATTAGTGCCTCTACAAAGGCACGAAAACTGCTAAAGGCACTTATTTTTAGCTCCTTTAAGCCTGTTTAGTGCCTTTTAAAAGGCACTAAACTCAAACTTTCTTTAGCACCCCTGCAAAGGTGCTAGTTAGCACCTTTGTTTTTCCAGGGAGAAAAAGTACCCGTTATTTGAGACAACTGTAGTTTTGTACAGTTAAACTGTAGTTTCTGACACCTCAGTTTGCCCACTGCATATTTAACTGCAGTTAGAGTGCTGCACTGAGAGAAATGTTTCTTTGCAGCCATAAAAAATTGTTCGATCGATTCCGTTTCGTCATGGGCATCAAATTTTTAGTCACAGCAACTAAACCTTTGGTTAGAGCAACCAAACTTTCGGTTACAGCAACTAAAATTTTGATGCCTATTACTAAACGGGACCGACCGAACAAAATTTGATTATGGGTATCAAAATTTTTATGGCTGCAACGAAACATTTCTCTCAGTGTGATCCTTCCACCCGGGGAGAATCTACACTCGTACAAGTGTGTGACATTTTGGGTATTATAAACGCGGTGAGGGAAATGAGTGACTCATGGCGACGTCTCATGAGGAGGACGGCATCTTCATGGAGACGAGGCGCGCGCGTGTGCGCGATGCCTCCTCCGAGATAGAGCGCTTATGCCGCCTCACGTTCAACCCGGGAGCGGACGGATCCAGAGAGGGGGGGGGGGGCTGAAGGGTGTCACGCCCGGATCAACAGGGGCAAGGGAGGGGGGGGGGGGGTAGCTCATATTGCAAACGGACGTGTGGACAGACCTTTGGAATCCGAGAGAGGGATGGATCGAGACTATAGTGGAAGGAGAAGACCTGAGGAGGAAGAAAGGGGGGGGGGGGGGGAGGTGAATGATGCAGACTGAATCAGCCGCAGAGTCGTAGAGTTTTCGACTTTCAAATTGGTTTCCACCTCGAAGCACTCGGTAGAGAATGAAGTAGGTGGTTATTGTGATTTCAGGTGGTAAAAGTTAATACCGAAAAACCACCAGCGAGCTATTGTGACGACCCCCAAAAAACGCGAAATTTTCAAAAAAAAATTAGAAACATCCCGAGAAATTGAGGAAAAAAATATATTCGATACACATTTTTAAAACTAACAGATATTTAGGAAAATTCTTTAACTTTTTGGACATTGGACAACAACATTCCTGGGTTGTTCATTTCTCGGTTTTTTCTCATGTCACCCAAGTCTCCAGCTCAAGGTATCGGATTTTCGAAACCAGTAATTTAATTATGCCCATCAAACAGTTGATCACCGCTAGAAGGTTTTCTTTTTTTTCCGTGCGCCAGCGGTGGCTGCAGTATGAGTAACAGTATGGCAGTAGCAGCAGGTACCAGTCTGCGGGCGGCGGGCACGATTACAGGTACTAGCAGTAGCAGAAGCGGGAACTGGCTGCGCGCGGGCGCGAGTACTACTAGCGGTACCGGCAGGAGGAGCACCCGTGGTACCTCTGGTACCTCCTCACTGCCTCTAATGACGTAACCCGCGTGTAACACCGCGTCTCTCTGCTCTCAAACTTTTGTCCTGGACCCGCCCCGCCCCGCCCCGCCCCGCCCCGCCCCGCCCCGCCCCGCCCGACCAGGCGGCACCACGTGGCGGTGCGTGCGAGGCGGGGCGGGGCGGGGCGGGGCGGGGCGGGGCGGGTCCGATCTCACACGTAACGGGGCTCAGCACAAACCGGCGGCCCCCGATACACTCCCGATTACTCAACCGACAGCGCGCTCCAATTATCGAAAAGCGGATCTATGATGGCCGCGAGGCCCCAGCCCGTAGGCCCCTGCTTTATGGGTTATGGAGAAGAAGAAGGAGAAGAAAATCCGAGCAAAAATGGGGAAATGTCAATCACCGATACCAAAATTCACTGGTGATCTGGCAAAAGAGCGTAAGTCCAGTTTCCCCCTCCTCACCTCTCACCTTTAGGTGAAAGGTGAGAGGTGAGGAGATAAACTGGACTTATGCTCTTTTTTCAGATCACCAGTGAATCGTTGACAAAGACGAAGAACGTTTTGTACAGCAAATAACTTCGGCACAGCACAGTTTATTAATGGACGGGAATATTTCACCTCCGCGACTGGCACAGATGCTGGATGAGGAGCGGCGATGCGAGCTGAGGTGAGGTGTCGCCGGTGCAGCCGAGTGCAACTCCCGTTTTAATTTTCGTCATGGAGCTCTCATTGTTTCGCCCTACATCCCTGGCCTGGCCCCGGTGCGGCCCCGCGGGTGGGAGGGCCTCCTTGAGCCCTTTCATCCGCTGGAGTACGGCGCCTCGCCCCGCCCCGCCCCGCCTCGCCCCTCCCCGCCCCGCCCCGTCCGCGCGCGAAGCCCTTCCCCCCTGTCCCCGCGCTATTATTCGAATCTCCCTCCCGGTGACACGAGCAGAAAAACAGTGTGAGAGAGGCATTGCCTCTCGACCTTTTGCCTTTCATCCCCCTCCCTCCCTCTGACTTTCACCCCGTGCGCTGCGGCCTTCCCCCCCCCCTCCCCCCCCCACCGCACATCTGTCATCTCTCCCGTCCCGTAAAGAGAGCACGTTTAATTACAGGGTTGTTACAGGTCATGGAAAACCTGGAAGTCATGGAAAAGTCATGGAAAAAAATTCGAGTCATGGAAGTCATGAAAAAGTCAGGGAAATCAAGCGCCGAGTCATGGAAGTTTGTTAAATTGCAGTATCTCCCGTGTTCTCTGCCTGCCGCGCCGTAACAAAGGTTTTGCTCGAGGGGGTGCTGTCTTCTAAAATCATTGAACAAGGCCAAAAAAAATCACGAAAAAAAAATCAAAATCACAATCAAAAAAGATAAAAAATTAAAAAAAATCACAGGTTTTCTCAGAAATCCTCCTGGCTGGAGGCTGGGGGATAGGGCAAATACGACGCGAACCCGTCGCACTAGGCAGTCATCGAAACGTCGTGGCTCAGTTGGTAGAGCGCGCAACACTGAACCGAGAGGTCCCAAGTTCGACTCCCACTCGGGAAAGTGTTTTTCGCGCTTGGCATTTCATTTGGCAGCTGCTCCAGGGCAGGTCAAGTAGAAATTAAACACGTCTCACCTCCGTTGGCTCGGTGGCTCTGGGCGTTGGGTCGCTTCCTGTTCTGGCTACGTGTCGGCACTCGGGGTTGTGGGTTCGAATCCCGCGTACCCCTCTGAGGTAAGGCCTCTGAAACTGGGTTCAGGAAGTCTAACGCCCTTGACACCGCTCGTACCTCTAGGGGTAGGCCAATGGTGGTACGGGGATCAAATCTGTCGAATTGCGCGATAGGATCGCAGTCAGCAAAGCGCCGGTTCCCATGGAACACCGAAGCAGTTGGCTGCCACAGGGGGTAAAAGCCCTGTGCCTGGCGGGAACCGCAACCTCCTTCGGGAGGTTTACTGCCGCAAAAATTTTCTATGTTTTCACGTCACCCTTTCAATTGCAGAGCAAAATTTGTTTCTGAAAAGTTTTAAAAATTATTTGAAATAATTGTGATTATTTTGCATTATTGCAAGTTAATTTCCAATAATTTGGAATAAATCGAAATAATTCACCGTAATTTACTAAAAATCCTATTTAATCATGTAATTGAGAGAATAATTTGGATCAGATGTGCGTGTATTTTCTGAGGTCATCCCGAACAATCAAGAAAAATATCGAAAGATCGAAAGATCAGAAAAAAGATCAAAAATCAACAGAAAAATTAAAAAGTCATTTTGAAATCAAAAAAATCAATCCAAAATAAAAAAAAACCGTTTGATTTTTTTGTAATGTAAATCATTGAACAACTGCTACTTGAGACAGCACCCCCTCGGTTTTGCTCTTTTATTTTATGTCGAATGAGTGCCTCAGAGGGCTTTAAAATGGATAAATAAATTGTGCAAGTGCAAGTATTGCTTTACATCGTTTTCTTTTTAAAAACCTAGTCCTATATATGTCTGGGGGAAGGTCATGGAAAACCTCGAATTCAGTCATGGAAAAGTCAGGGAAATAAAAATTCCCGACTCTGTAACAACCCTGAATTACAACACCGGTGTCTTTGCTTTTGAACCAACGGCGCGGAAACAACTCTCTGATTTATTGTGTACAAATGTAGTGATTTTTTTCTTTAAATTTTTCCTAAATTAGTCTCGAATCTTGTAATTTAGTTTAGGTTTTAAAATTTTCACAAATTTCTCCGCAAATTTTATCGGTGGATTTCTTTTTGACTTTCTTTCTTAAATGTTTTCTAAAGAATATGTCATAGCAGCACGGTATGAACGTTTGGTGCCACTAGTGTTGCCGCTGCTCCATTCGCGCTGCTGGTTCTGCTTTCTTCGGATGTGTCACTCGGCACAGCTGTGAGGGCTCCAGTGGCTCTAGTGCTGCCCTCCCCGCCCGACCGGTCGCGGTCGGTGAAATGGCGCTCTGCTCTGCCCGGCTCTGCCCGCGGCCGCGCTTCCTGCTTAGAACCGGCGGACTTTGAGGGTGCGGGTCCTGCCGGGGGATGGTAGGGAGCGAAGGAGAGACAGCAGGATAAGAGGAGGAGGGTATGGGTTGTGGGTAGAAAGTAAAGTGTAGAGAAAAGAGAGGGGGTGCGATAGTGGGGGGGTAGGAGAGAGAGAGAGAGAGAGAGAGAGAGAGAGAGAGAGAGAGAGAGGGAGAAGAGAGAGAGAGAGAAAGGAGAGAGGGAGAGGAGAGAGAGAGAAGGGAGAAGAAAGAGAGAGAGAGAGAGAGAGAGAGAGAGAGAGAGAGAAAAGAGAGAGAGGAAGTGAGGGAGAGAGAGAGCGAAGGGGAGAGAGAGAGAGAGAGAGAGTGGAGAGGAGAGGTGAGAGGGACCGAGGGCGCTAATAAGTATAGTGTGGTGACCGGATTTATTTGTTGGTGTGGAAGAGGGCGGAAGGACCATGGGTGAGAGAGAGTAAGTGGGTGATGGGGGTGGGAGTGGAGGGGGTGGAGAGGGATGAAATAGGGGGAGAGGGAGGGGGGTGGGGGAGTAATGGTGGGGGGGTGAAGGAGGTAGTTATGAGAGAACGGGGCGGGGAGGAGAGGGGGGCGAGGAAGAGGGGGAGAAGAGAGAGAAGAGCTAAGGAGAGAGAGGACGAGATAAGTGATACGCGGCCTCATCACAATGGGGGATAGGCAAGCGCGAACGATACCCTGGCTTGCCGCTCTATGTGGGGAGGGGCCTGAGCGGGCCTGAGGGGGCAATCTGTGAGGTCAGGCAGGACCGACGCGCCGGTGCCGCAAACGCAATTTATGTTATCCTAAGAGGAAGGCTTATGGCGGGCTGCGTAATCGCTCGGCCGGCTCACACACACACACACACACACTTACACACGCGCACACACACACATACACGCACACAGCGAGCTGATGCTGGAGAAAGGTGGGTGACCTCTCCTCTCTCTCGCTCCTGTGAGTGAGGCGATAAGCTTGTCGTTCGCCACCCCATCCCGCCATGGCGAGTCAACATACGAGCTCAGTGCGCCCGAAATACCTTCTTTCCCCTGGATATATACTTGCGCTCTCGTTGCACCAGGTTTCTAAGCCACCAGGAGTTTTCTGAGGGAGGAAATTCGTTGTAGCGTCGCACGGTGTTTCCGAAATTGATTGGACATCTGATCTGAACGCAGTGCTTACCGTGTATTGTTCCGCAAAACCTTTTGCTGTGCTTGGAAACCCATTACCCAAGTGTGTGGTTTCCCCTTCGGACATTTGCCCCTTCAAGTGTACAAATTACCCGGAAACCCCAAAAATTATACCTCAGTCCTTCAAGGGGCGCGACTTGGAATATCCGCACTGTTGCAAACGCCAAAACGTTATGAGGCACTGAGATCTAATTTTTTGTCCTCATCCGTGCTGAGGGGGACCGTATATAGTAGAACTGGACCAGCAGCGCGTGGGCGGCTTTGCAGCCCGTCGTGTTGGGTAACAGTACGGGCGTGAATGGCTGCCCCACCTCGCCCAACCCCACCCTGCCCCACCCCGCCCCGGCATGATCGATTGTGGTTGCGGGGGTCGGTCCCTCTCGGTCCCTCTCTGCCCCTGCCGGTCATGCTCCTCGCCAAAAAGGGATCCGTAAGTGGTCGTAGTGGTCGTTCGGTCCGGCCCGGCTCTGCCCGGTCACGCGGGTCGCGCGCAGTGTGTACGGGAAGCGGATATGACCCCCCCCCCCCCCTCCTGTCCCTCTTCCTCCCCTTTCATTCCCTTATTCTGTTCCCTTCCACCCCCGTTCTCGTCCCAGTCATGTACCAATCATCATACCTCATCCGAACGATGAGTGGGAGGATTTTCATCGGTGGTCCCTTTATTTAAAAAAAAAAAAATTCCGGAAAAAAATCAGTGAAAGTTAAATTCGCTGTACACTTGAATTTATAGAAAAGGCCCCTCGATTTTCACACGCTCCTGCAAGTCATTGATATCAAGTCCGACACTGTGAAAAATATCTTCGTCAATTTTCAACTTTTTTCGTAATTTGCGATATACAACAATTATCATAACCGTTATTGTGAGGGATTGCCGTGAGATTGGCGAAGTATGACGTTTATATGCGAGGGTGTGGGGGCGGGGCGGTGAGCAGCGGTTTTGCGGCGACGTGCCATCCCGCCTGGCGTGCTGGCTGCAGCGTTTCGGTGCGCTTTGGCCGCGCCGTGCGGTACAGCCCCGCCCTGCCCTGCCTCGCCCCGCCCCGCCCCGCCCGGCACTGCCGCGGGGAAGCTGTGCTGCTGCGGGTCGGGTGTCGTAACGCCAAAATGCGCGTCGTCGGGAGTGAAGTCGCATCGCGCCTCAAAAGCGCCTTGATGATGATGGTGATGATAGTGGTGAAAATGATTATGAGCGCTAATAAGTCCCCGCTGGGGCAGGAAAAAAAATGAAAGAAAAATCACGATTGCTTTAACACCTTAACTAGACGAACGAGCACAAGGTGTTTTTTCGTGTCGTTTTTATATTAATTTTACTGAAACTATGGTTGCATTATTCGTCGAGTCTCGAAAGTGAGGAGGGCGTTGACTGCGCGAGTCGCTTAGTGTCGTTAGTGCAAATGTGTGCCGGGAGGGCGGGCCTCGGTGTGTTCCCGCCGATTAGTCATTAGAGCCGCCGGTGAAAGCGCGACGCCACCGCGTGTAGCGTATTCGAATCTGATTGATGGTCGGAGCGGACTGTGATGGAAAGGTGTCGGGCCCGAGCAGCGAGGGGGTGCGGTGCCTTGCACTCTGTGGCTGCGGGGGTGGTGGTGGACCGGGCGCACACGCGCTGAGTGACACCAGAAAAGCTTTCTTTTTGCCTTATTTTTGCCATTTATTTATTATTTTCTCTTATTTTCTCTTTTTGAAATTTTCCTCATTTTTTTGCTCATTCCTCCTGGTTTTCTCTTTTTCTCTTCTTTTTCTCTCTACGTTTTTTTCTCTTTCCCCCTTTCACTCTTTTTCTCTCTTTTCTCTTATTTTTCCTTGTTCTTTTTCTCTTCGTCCCGTATTTTTTTCTTTTTCCTTTAATCGTCGTTCTCTTGATGACGGCTGTAATGAATGTGAGTACGAGTGCGAGGATTCAGATTCAGATTTACTTTCTCATGGCGCCGTGTGCGCCGCATTCGCGCGCGCTGCGCTCCCGCCGCTGCCGCCTTCCGGAAACGGAAGAGTGAGCGAGGTGTGTGGTGCGGCGCCGGCGCCTCGCTTGATCAGCTGCATTTCCTGTTGGACGCTGAGATGGCGAGGGGTTGCTCCTTAGCATGCCCCAGCAACGTCTCTACCGGAAGAGGGGTATAAAGAGACGATCGACTGGACGCATGTGGTCGACATTATGGATGGACAGTCCATCTCTGCGTGAGTTTGCTGACCTGTCAACCTGCTGTCGCGTTTACCGTGTAACATTTTTTTTTCACCCCTAAGTTGACGTACCTATACCTGAGGCGGGCGTTGTCGTTACGTAACAAGTGTACGGGTGAGTTGACCTCCCCCTCCCCCTCCACCCCGCCCCGCCCCATCTCTGGTCGCGGCTGACATCGGGTCGCATTAGGAGAGGAGAGTGATGGCGGCGCCAGGTGAGCCAGCTGTGGTCGCCGGGGGTCTCCCCGCCACACCCCACCCCGCCCCGCCCCGCCCCGCCCCGCCCCGCCCCGCCCCGCCGCCACCGCAGCGGTTACGCACGCGGGCCAGCCGAGTCCATAACGCTGCCGTCGCTCTGCTCATCCTGTGTAAATGTCACGCCGCAAAAGTCGTCTGTCTGTGACTGTAATCTGTAATCCGCGACTGGAGGCGGAGGCAGAGTGGCAGTTTTGCGCGCCTCGGCCGTATTTTTTTGTTATTTCTCGTAATGCACGATTTACTGAATACAGTATACAGTGTACACATTACAGTGAATTTACGCGTCAACCGTCATTTTAAAAACAAAAGTTTCAACAACGGTTAAGACCTTTATTCACAAACAACAAAAATAATCCGTTAAATCTCATTGTAAATTGTGGGGAAGATGATGCTGAATGTACAGTTTTGTTTTACCGTTTTCTCGAGTGCTTTGACGGTTCTTATAGCTTGAGTTTCAAAAAAAAAAATAAAAAAATAGTGCTTTTTGCCAATACATTCCAATTCAATTGGAAAAGGAAGTGATCAAAGTGATTTTTTTTTTCAAGAAAAGTAAAATTGAAATTTTACTAAGTGTTTTGTGGTAGAGATTTTCCGTGAGACTAACAGTGAGCTTGAACCTCGGCTTGAACGGTGTCTGAATTCTAAAATTGCCTCTATCTTGAGAGTATAGAGCACGGCATTGGGGCACCAAGGACCAAGGGCAGCAAGGTGTGAAAGGCTTGCGTGCGTGTCGCTCGAACCGTCGCGTCTCGCAGTCTGCTCGTCCCGTGTCGCGTCACACCTCTGCGGAGCGGAGCGCCTCCCTGCTGCGTGGGCGGGGCGGGGCGGGGCGGGGCGGGGCGGGGCGGGGCGGGGCGGGGCGGGGCGGGGCGGGGTGGGGCGGGGCGGGGCGGGGCGGGGCGGAGCGGGGCGGGGCGGGGCAGGGCAGGGCAGGGCGGGGCGGGGCGGGGCGGGGCGCTGCCCCAGTGCGGGTGCGGGTGTAGGTGGGCGGGTGCTCGTGGCTCCGTGTGGGAAGGTATGCCGGGCAGGACCGCTGTCCAGGAGGATGCGCTGCTCGTTTTGCTGGCGGAACGGAATGCGGCCCGGCCCTCCTCGAGGCGGCCCAACGCCGCCCAGCCCCGCCCCACCCCGCCCCACCCCGCCCCACCCCGCCCCACCCCGCCCCACCGCGCCCCACCGCGCCCCGGCTCTCGGTCTCGCCGTGCGGCAGGTGCCGGCCGGGCCGGCTGGGCACTGGGCACCCACCGCGGCAGCGCCGCCAACGGAACGGGCAACATCGGGCATCTCCTCTGGACACGCCCCGCCCCTATCTCATAGATACTAAACATGAGCAGCGGCACCTGCTCGTCCGACTGCACTTAAACGATCAGCATCAGCTCTCTTGATTACGTAAGAATCACAAATTAAAATGAAAATTCTGCGAAGACTGCTTCTCTGCCTTTTTTCTTTTTTTTTTTGGACCTTGCTCTCTGTTCTCTGGGAGAGCACTGTAGCATCTGGCGCCTCATGACTAAAATATATTTCTAGTGTATTTTTAGTCCAGTCCAAACTGCTAAAAGAAAATAGAAATTAAAAATATATACCAATCTGCCTGTGTGAAAATTTGGAAACGTTTCCTTGTTAACATGTGCCTAAACCTCATGCAAGTCTCTTTGCCACCGCCAGGCTCATCCTAAAAGTCGCAGCGGATATAACCCGAGTTGGAGCTGAAGCCTCCCGCGGCCTAGCGCGCCATGGCGCGGCCCGACCGCCTCCGCGCCTCCGCGGTTGTAGTCTTTTGCGCAACAGGCCGGCTGCGCTGATTGAGACCTAATCCTTTTTGGTCCCCCGCTAGCTGTTAAGTCTTTTCCCCCCCGCGTTTCCGACCCCACGGGAAGTCCGAGCCGCGCTCGCTGTGGGGCTCCACCCGCTGAGCCATGTCTGCCCGCCCGAGTGGTGCTTCACTAGCAGTGTTCTGTGTTGAGAAGTGAAAAGCTCGATGCAAAATGTGACTGGGATAAGACTAGGTGAAACTGGAAAATAACTGTGTCAAACTTGATAAATGATTATGGACTCTGGCGAAAAAAAAAGTGACTTATTAAATAAAAAAAAAGAAATATCGGCAATGAAACATGAATCATCCCGCGAATTTTAGAGAAATTAGTAGTACTTCGTGCGACCGGTTTTTCGTAAATCTACATTGACTGTAAAAAATGAATGGTTGTGTTAAGTGACAGGTCAGAGACCCGTGCTGTGGCTGGTCGCAGTGATCGAGGTTCTCCTCGTCCTCGGTCTGGCTGCCCCCCGCCCTCCCGGCCGCGCGATGCTCGCTCTCACGCCGCTCAGGTGATAATTGGGGCTAAAAGCAGACGCTCTCCGGCGCGGTGTGGACGGGGCGTTACGGGACGGGGAAAAAATCGACGGAAATCTAATAAAAATAAAATAAAAAGCGGTTTTGGGACTGTAGGAAGGCGGCGGTGGTGAGGATAGGGTACGGGCCGAGGAGTGAGCGAGGCGATGTCTAGTAGTCCGAGTTCACGCAACGGGAGGCTAGAGATGCCGCATAATATTTTTAACCAGGGGTGCAGAAATTGGCCAAGTCTATGAGCTCTGATGCAATTAGTGAAGCCCCCCTACTCTTGATCAGGTAGAATAATAAACTATCCGAGGGAGAAGTAACTGAATTGTTTTTGAAAAAAACGGAAAGGTCATCACAACCCGAACAAGTTACAATTCGTGAAATTCCTGATTTCGAGCTGCGAAGAAGTGTTCGGATTTCACAATTGCTTCGTATCTAGCTGGTGCTGGGAAATCACAAGTAATTATTAACAGTGATGTCGTAAATGTGAATTTTCATTATTTTTTTGGTGAATTTTCCTGGATTTTCTCATTTTGTAAGAAAGTATTGAATGTTTTTTGATATTTTTTTTCTGAACTATGAGATGCACAAAAGTTACCGAGTTGTTTCCACTTCGGAACGGTGTCAGCTCTCGCACCTGGACGCGCTCTTCTGGAGTGTGGAACAGGCGGGTGCGCCGGGTGATAGATATTTGTTCGCGATATCGATTCCCAATCCATTTGCGTACGACGCGCGCGCGGCGAGCTAAAGAGAGGCGAGCGAGAGGAAATCGTTAAGTTGAAGGAAACGCCCCGCACAGAGCTAAAGAGAGAGATATATTGCGAACTCTTTTTAATCTCTTGTGCTCGCCGACCGCAGCAGCGCGCCGGCCGCCCGCGCCGGCGAAAGAAAGAAAGAAGGAGATGATTTTGTCTGAGAAACTGGCGGAGAACGAAGGCGGAGGATGAAAATGAAAAGTAAATGGGCCTCGCCTTGCCTCGCAGGGGTCGCGCGGGAGGTAGGGGCGTTTCGTTTCCTGGCGGCTCCGGCCGGACGCGGACTGGATGGGCGCGTTACCTGTACTTACCCGAGCGGCATGGCCCCGCCTGTGAGTGTAATTGCGAAGAGTGGGAAGAAATTAGCAGGCCGGCAAAGGTTGGGACGACGGATTTTTACAGTCGTTATTTGCAATCTCGCTCGAAGTCACAAGTGCGTTCGAAGGTCTCTCACTTCCACCCGTTCACTTATATTTGTAGATATAGGTTAGCGAATTGCCAGTCTTCTTGCTTCTTCACTGTCAAATTTTTCTGTTGTTCCTATCCATGAGATTCCGGATCCTTTAAGTGCTTTATTGGCGGAGCCAACAACACCTGCCCACAATAAGAGGATGGTCACCACAAGCACTCCAATAATGGGACTGTCATTTGACAATTATCGGCCGGATAAAAGTGGAACATTTGAAATCTGTCATAATGAGCTTGAAAATTATTTGTCATTTGCCAATGACGGTAAATTCGTCTAAAATCAATCGATTTTGATAATTTTCTTGTCAAAAGATAGATGTTTTGTCATATATCAGACAAAAAAAAAATTATCATTGGCAGACAATTTCCTTGTCATACAGTAAAGACAAAACATTTTCAACAAGTATCTTGTCACAAAAACAGATCATTTGTCATAAACACAACATGAATTAATTTTCACAAAATATGTTGTAAAATGACGAAAACTTTTAACAGTGATTATGGCTTGTAGCTGCACACAGTTTTTGAAAACTCGTCAAATGAGTGACAGTCTTTTACGATGGTTTCCAGTGCTATTAAGTGCTTTTTCTTTTGTTTTTTCCTGTTTTTTTTCTCTTCTTAATTTTATTTTTCAACTTATGAATTCATTTTCCGAACTATTTTTAGATCCTCTGTGTTTGAATCTTTTTTGTTTCAAGTGCTTAGGATGGTGAAATAGCTCCTGTCGGCACTGCGCAGCTTATCCAGTAATTTTCTTAAAGATTTAAAATTGCGTGGAAAGCGCTTGTACGGCTGAGGAAAATTCCTGCAGAGAGCGGCTTATCCAGCATTTACTACAGATTCATCCTCTCCGCGGCAGCTTGCCTCGCGGTTTTTCTCACGAGAACTTACGGAAACGAAATCGACGCTTCCTCTATATCTTCTCTCTCTCTCTCTCTCTCTCTCTCTCTCTCTCTCTCTCTCTCTCTCTCTCTCTCTCTCTCTCTCTCTCTCTCTCTCTCTCTCTCTCTCTCTCTCTCTCTCTCTCTCTCTCTCTCTCCTTTTTTCTTCCAACCACAAACAACGCGGAGCTCGCGCAAGTGCTGTAGCGACAGACTCCTTCGGCCTTCTTATTCTGCCCTCCTTTATTTTTTATTTTTTTTTAGTTTTACTCTTTACGACGTTTTGCGACGCGATGATGTTCCCCTTTCGTGGCCGCGCGCAGCGAGTTGCAGGAGGTAAGATGCTGCAAACTCGTTACGTCCCAATCCGATGACGTCCCACGAGGAGGAGGAGGAGGAGGAGGAGAAGGAGGATGGCTGTGAGATCTGATAAGGATTTTGCCTCTCTATCCGATTCCGGACTGGCGGGGCCGGGCCGGGTAGGGCTGGTCTGAGCCGCCCGGCCCGGACGGGGTACGGGACGACGGGTCTGCCGTCTGATTCCGAAGATCGCTCTCGTATACCTCCGTCCTTGTCGCACCCATGGCGGTGCGCAGAGCGATCTTCGGAAGCAGACGACTATGCGGGCGGTTCCGGCCGGGCGGGGCCTCCTGCCGGAGGCGAAGGTAGACCCTGAGGAAGGAAAAGGAAACCAGTAGTATAGAAGTGTCGTGGAGCCCGGGAGTTATTTGGATTGGAGAAGTGGGCTAATGCCGGCCGCGCGCGCCGAAAGTTGTCGACATTGCTGTCGTCTGCGCCTTCGGGTTCGGACCTCGCGAGTGTCTCTGCGTGTCTGACTGATCCAGTCGTCGAATGACTCGCTCGGCAAATTTCTCTGTGCACCTGGCTATAGAGATCGGATAGCGAACAGCGATGCTCCCCCCTCCACCCGCACAAGATTCAAGCTCAACGTGGGGCTTGAATTTCTGTACTATCGAAGTGTGCTCCAATAAGTGTCTTTTGCAGCTGCGACTAAGTCGAGTCGAGTCAACTTTTATGGGATTGAGTACAATTTGAGTTCAGAATGAGATCCAAAAAGTTTTGGAGACACTTGGGGCCAAATGATATTAGATTCAATCTCATAGGACCTACAAAGCAAGAACCACTTTTATATTTCCATTTTTTTTTCTTTTTTTATTTTTTTAAAATATTTATGGGTTTAGAAACATCATTTATTTTCTCTGCGTCGCCCATTATTGTGCCTGCTGACTACTACTGTCGCCGTCTTGGTGCTTACGAAACACTTTGCGGTGTCTTCGTTTGGAGTGTATAGAGGTGCCTGGCCCTGGGCTGGGCTGCAGGGAAGTCCATCCGGAGCGGCTTTACCTGCGGTAATCCCCCGGCCATGTCCGGCCGTGCGGTAGTAACGGGTCCATTGGCTCGCACGCCCCTTACCTCGCCCGTGCCGGGCCTGGCCGGGCCGGGCTAGCTTAGCTGTTGTGTAGCGCGGCGGCGCGGGACTCGTATATTTCGCAGCTAGACTCACGTTTCGTCTGATCCCTTTTCTCCTTTGCGGCGGCCGCCTAAAGGCGCGCCTGCTTTTGAGGGTCCCAGTTGCCCAGTACGCGCAACCGTGGAACTCGATAGTTTAATGCGTCTCTCTCCTCCCCCCCCCCCCTCTCTCTCTCTCTCTCTCTCTCTCTCTCTCTCTCTCTCTCTCTCTCTCTCTCTCTCTCTCTCTCTCTCTCTCTCTCTCTCTCTCTCTCTCTCTCACACACACAGACATGTGGTGGCTGCGCGTCGAGCATGTGGAGAGACAGAGACAGACATAGAGAGGAGAGGGGTGTCCTCGGGTTCCCTGGACTCGGCAGTTACTGGAGCCTCCAGCAGCCGGCTCCAGCTCCAGCTCCAGGCAGCCCCGCGGGGATGCCATGCCGACACGTATCCGGAGCGGAGCGCCGCTCTTGCCGGCTGCTGCTGCTGCTGCTGCTCCTGCTGCTGTGTGATTTTCAGTTTTGTCTCGTTCATGCGCGGCAACTCTTTGGATGGGAAGGAACGATGGAAAAAGGAAGAGAGGGAAAGTGCGACGACGATGGAGATGCGGGGTACAGAGAGAAAAAGAGAGGCTGCTTTACACGCGCAACGTGACGCTGTGGAGACGAGAGTCGCGCGTCTATCGTCAGTGCTTATTTCGTTGCCGGAATACCTGTGCGTCCGCGGCGGACCGACGGGACGACGATGCACGAGGCTTGCATTTTGCGGAATACTCCCCTTGCGTGGTACTTTATTTTTTAGGCACGACGTTGCCATATAGTTTCGTCGGAGGATCCGACTTTTTTTTTCTTTTTTTTTCTTTTTTTTTCCTATTTTAATAATCACATTTACATGCTTGAATTTTCAGGGGTGTGTTATGGTTTTCCTTCACCTGGCTGGCAGGGATTCCCGTGACGTCGTCGGGTTGCCGTCGAGGACCGGCGGTGACGTGGCGCGACAATTTAAATTTAGTCTACGGGCGAGATGCAGGTGTAAGGGGAATCTTAGCGAGCGCTTCGCGTACTGTGTGCGAGAGTGAGAGAGACAGATGCTGCCCCGCAGCTGCAGTGGGGCCAACCTACGCGGTACTCGCGGGTGGGCGGCGCCGGCGCAGCTGCGCGGGGAAAGTTTGTGTGAGCAAAGTGTGTTTTGCACACTGCCGACATTGTCGTTTTTTTTTTTCCTTCTATGATTTATCCCGTTGAGGATATTGAGCAAAGTGTTTGCTGTAGGAAACCTCTGGTTCACATTTATTAGTATAGATTTTGATCTCTGCTGGGTTAGAATTTCAATTTTTTTCGTAAGTTTACGACATTTTAACTTAATTTTACGAAAGTATATTTGTGGTATAGTCTAAGAATGCTAAGTCGTCAGAAAATTTCCTTGCAAATTTGTAATTTTACAATTTGTCATTCCTCGTGGAAAATTTTCCTGTTACCACAACGGAGCTACATCTATAACCGTGAGGTCGAAACTCTCAGCGGAGCGCAACTTACCTCATGTTGCCTCCCCCTCCCTCTCTCCCTGTCTGTCTCTGTCGCACACACTCACTGCTTGCCTTTGAAGGAATGTAGGCACCGCTTAATGAAACGAGGAATAACTGCAAATAATGCCTGCGGGGGCTAACGAGCCTTATTGCTGCAAATAGCATCTTATCGGCCGGTAATGGCCGATGGCCGCCGTGTTTGGAAACATCATAATTCCTTGCCGTGCCGAGGCCTGGCGTGGACCTACGGCGAAGCACCCGATCGCCCGTCGTGCAATGCAATCGATGCCATACCTGTCCGTCAAAGTGTAAACAGTCGTACGAACATGGGTTGTGGCGCGCAAGTCGAAATTTACCGCTCGAGTGAAATATTTTGACACTATCGGCAGCGTCATGCACTCGCGCGTTATAAACCGTGTTCAAAGGCTTTTCGACCGCCGCCATTTCCTTCTATGGACTACAGACTTTGGGCTTCTCAGACGGGCCGTGAGTGAACAAGTGCACACACAAACTGACCATCAGCTCAAAGTGCTCTCCATCAAAAGCATTTCTATCTCTCTCTTTCTCTCTTTTGCTCGCTCGCTCGCTCTTTGAATGGTAAAGCGATTCGGCACACGAAGCGTCCGGTCCATGCGCGGGCCGTATTGGGCCGGCGAGCGCGATGCTGGGGATGACGAAGGTGTTCACCGGCGCGAATGGGGCGTGCCGTGCCGGCCAGGCCCTTGCCCTCCGGTCCAGTACACTGCCGAGATAACTGTGCATGTAACGCAATCACGTGCCCAAGCCGAGCGCTGTCGATCTCGCAGGTGTTTTTATGCTGTGGCGTTTTGAGCCGCGTAAGGATGGAACCAACTCTGAAGTTTTGGTTTACAAGTGTCAGGAAATTTTCTGATTTCTCCAGTATACGGTATTTCGTAATTTTTGCGAACTTTAGTTGAATTTGTTTTGCATTGTAAACTTTGAATTTTCCCGAATTTTTTTTCTCTTATTTTTCTGACTGACTTCCTGATATTATTATTTTATTTTTTTTTACTTTTTTTCTGAATGTGTGTAGTTTTTACCTTCTATTTTTTCTTTTTTTTTCCTTTTTCGGAATCTTCCGGAATTTTCCTTTCTAATTTGGAAGTGCATAGAAATAATGCTATAGCTGCGTTTTTCTCTCGGTGTCGGCACTTACGGTAATGAATGCATTCTGCCGTTAGCGCTCATCTGCACAGTGTTGATGGCGCTGCCGCCGTCACGGCCTCCTTGATGGACCGCGGCACCGGTGATCATCAAGGAGGCGCAGGAGGCTGCCGTCGCGCCTCCGTCCTTGTCGCCCCTATGGCGGTGCACCTAGGTTGGGCACGGCAGGGCCCCGTGAGTGCGACAAGGACGGACGGAGGGCTGCACTGCTGTGCCCTTGGCTCATGCTGCAACCATAAGGTTCGCTCCCTAACGGCTCATTCTCGAGTCCCTTGAGCTGCCGTTCACCCGCCTCGCCTCCTGGGCTGGCTGGGCTGGGCTCCCTGATGAATGTTCGCCATTAGCCCGGGCCCAGCCCGGCGGCGCGCGTTTGTTTAGTTACTTTAGGCCCCTGCGGGGAGAGGCCCCCCCCCCTCTTTTCCTCCCATTCATTTGTGGTTTGTGACCGACCTCTTTTATCTGTTACAGGTGGGTATCGCCTGCGGACTGGACCGGAAAATTGCCGTGAGTTTTCTCCTGCTTCTTTTCCTTCCTTTCTTACTCCCCACTTATCACTGTGAGGAAAAACTACAATTTAACAACTGTTTTAAACCGTTTTTTTTCAAAGTACAATAAAAAAACTGTTCAAAAATTGTACCCGTTATAGGGTAAATTAGTGAGGTACGGTAACGAAAACTGTAAACCGTTAATTCAAAACCGTTGTTTCGTTGTATGATGTACGGTTTTTCTCACAGTGATTGCTTTACACAGAGGGTTACCACAAGTCTGTAAAGTCCTGGAAAGTCATTGGGGAAAATAAAGAGGTGTCGAGGTGTCATAGAAAGTCGTGGAAAGTCATGGAAATTGCAGGGAATACTTTGCGGGTGACTGGGACTCTTTGTATAGGATATATTCCAGACGCTCCACCGCTCCACTTGCCGTGCCGTGTCAGCTCGGAGTGCGCCGGCCGACGGGCGAGGTGAGGGAGGCTCGGAAAAGTCATAGAAATTTTACAACTTTTGTCGGGAAAGTCCTGGAAAAGTCATGGAAAATGATGCCAGGGGCTAAAATGTTCGAACCCTGTAACACTATCCGCGCGATAGCTTTAATTTCCCGCACTGCGCGCCGGTATGATCTCCTCCGGACGTCGCGTTCTTACTGCCGCTGTGTGTCGGTAATGAAAGGGAGATGTATTATGATGGACCACAGGGAGGGGACTTATCTGATCTGCATGCTGCTGCAGTCGCACGTGTTTCTTGCTCCTTTCACCGGTGAAAGCGCAGCCGTGCGGCGGATGGGTTGGTGGTGGTGACGCGCTGCGGTGGCTGTGTGCATCCGAGCGCATCCGCAGGCCACCCAGTCTGTCACCCGCATCGGCCAAGCCAAACGTTTGTCGCATCACACCTGGACACGTAATCGCGGGAATTCGCCTTAGATTTCCACAGTTCCGCGGTTACAAAAATTTCTAGTTTTTGCAAAATAAAAATAACAATTCTTTCAGAGAAAGGGTAAAACTTTTTGAAACTCCCTCAGTTTTAGTAAATTTCTTCATTTACAGGAAGTCTTCTCTTAAAAATATAAGGGAAACGTCCTCATATTTTTGAAAACACTTCGTTCCAATCTCTGAATATTTTATCAAATCAGGCTGTTTTTTTTTCCTTTTCAAACTTACTCCCTTTTTCCTCCAAAGACTTTTTTTTATGTATATATAATATATATATTTTTTTAAGGATACTGCTCTTTTTCTTATGTCTGACGGGGCAGGTGTACGAATGTAAATTCATTGAAACACCGTTTGGGGAGTGTTGACATATTCACACTCTTGATGGGTTCCCCGCGGTGCTTGCGTCCGGAAGTGCTGGCGCGGGCGGCGGCGCGGCGGCGCTAGAGCCCTGCTGCGCCATGTAACACACTGGAGAGGAGAGTGGACAGAGCGCGCGCGCGCCGCGGCGCGGCAAACTGGACCGGACTGAGCGCGGCGTGACCAATGTATTAATGAGCCTGATTGGTGCCGAGCAGAGGGGAGCCACACACGTGTCTACGGACCCGCCGGGACCCGCCGGGACCGATGGTACTTTGAATCCGTTGATCCGAGCTAGCGGCCTCGGGCTCGGCCAGTCCCGTCCGCGCAATTGCAAAGGCATCCTGCCGCGCTTCCCCCGGGCGGGCTGGACAGATGGGGCGACCATCCCGCCCGCTACATAGGATGGACGTGCTCTCCCGCGTGAGAGAGAGAGAGAGAGAGAGAGAGAGAAGAGAGATTTGTTGGAAAACCTTAAGGTCAGTGTGAAAAATAGTTGTAGGTGTATACGGGAAAATTTTCCACAGTGAAGTGTAGTCGTAAAATTACAATTTACAAATCGTAAATTTGAAGCACTTCCTATCGCCTTGAAATTCAAGAACAAAAATGGTTCATCGTAAATTAATAACATTTTTTGTTTGTCATAATTTACAAAATGAATCGTAAATCTACAATGATATTTTTCACAGTGGTAAATAAAAAAAATCTCACTCCTATAGACCTGTTTCTGATTTCTTTCTCCTCGTTATGGCTGGTGACGTTTTAAAGCTGCGGGATAACTGCGGGTAACTCATTAATTTATCAGTCTTTCTGACCACTTTTTGTTTGTGAATAGGTAAATAGATTAAAGATTTGAGAAGAAACCGTCAGTAGCTCAAAAGGAACTTATTGTGTGTGACTGATGAAAAAAGTTGTGAGTAGTTCGCAAAGGTTTAACAGAGCAGGAGTACTGGCACTGGCAAACGGAGTCGAAAAGTCAGCACTGAGCCGGTTGGCGTACATTTAGGCATAGCCGCTCTGCCGTGGTACGATCAGTCACGTGCCTGCTCGTGTGAATAGTACTCAGCAGTCTGCCTGTACGATATCATGGTTGTAAGTGGCACAATGACTTTAGAAAGAAAACAGAGAAAGAAAAAAAAATACGACGCGAGGCTTATTCTCGGTTTCCTATTGAGATGCGATATGCAGCTGCTGCTAATCCCTTTGTGCGGCGCGAGCGCTGATCTCGCTAATGCCTCGCGTCCGGTGCAGACCGCTCGACACTCTCAAAAACTTGAGCCGCGCCCACATGACAACGCAGTGTGTTGGCACTAGAGGTCGTAAAGCCTCACACACAAAACAGGATGGTGCCGTCCGTGCAAAAACTTATTGCGTCGTTCGAGGGGAGAACCGAGCCGATAGCAGTATGCTGGTGACGTGATTGGTGACGAGAGAGCACTGTAATTAAATTACTGTGACTGCACTTTCTTTAAAATGTGAAAACTGTTACATTGGCAAGAATGTAATGTCGAGTTCGTTTTAACGTGAATCGGCCGTACTATGTGCGGGCTGAATCTTACTGTCACATTCAAAAGAATAAATAGAATGCGACGTTACAGTAATTAAATTACAGTGAGTTAAGATAGGATGAGGACGAGTGACGTCATAGCCATGGTTTTCAAGGGGGTGGTCACCACCGATCCCGACTATATCCCGCGAACGCCGAACGGATGCTGTGCCAAAAGTGCGTAGTCCTGTGGTTAAAAGTGTGGGACCCGTTGTGTCTTGCAATGAAAAGTGTAAGGGGGCATTGTTTCGTATGCACTGTGAAAAATATGTCTGCAGATTTACGATTCAGTATGTAAATGACGACTCATGAAACATGTTGTAAATTCACGGCAACCCTTTCTTGCTCGTCATTGAATTTCAGGTCGATACGTAGTGATTGTAATTTTACGATTTGAAATTGCAATTTTCCAACTCAACTTCGTTGAAAATTTTCCCGTTAACCTATACGATACTTTTCACAGTGTGGTAAAAAGGGGAAGACCCTGCCTTTATGACGCAGCTACACATACAAGTGTAGGACACTATGGCTATGCATCTCACACTCTAGCACTGTACTATGAATAGTGCTGTAGAGTACATCACTTGAGTTTGCAGAGGGCAGGCGACTGCCGAGTGATCTGAGGCGAGCGGAGTGAAGCGGAGCATAGAGCGCGCGCCTCTTGCCTAGTAGGCAGACGCCGCCGTACTCCTCACCGTGTTTAGGCTTCGTATTGCCTACTCTTTTGGCAACACTGCGTTGCACAAGACTCGGAGAGGGGGTGTTGCTCCTACGGCTTTGCTCCCACCCGCTCTAACCGATACGACAGCGTTGGCCGGGCGGCCGCGCGCTGAATCGGCGTCGTCATCTGTTCGGCATTGTCTCTATCAAGTGGGGCGGTCTCATCGTGATGGCGTTTTTCACTCCATTACGCCCTCGCGGCCCCAGCAGCAGCGCTCTTCTAACGAGGTTCAACGGCCCGCGCCGGCAGCCACCCGCCGTGGGCTAAATCTGATTCTCGCGGTTTGAAGCGCAGCAGCAGCCATCTCGTGGTCCAAATGAAAGAAAAAGAAGGAAAAGGTGGAAAAAATTGGAATAGAATAGAATTGGAGGGCTGCGGCTGATGCAGCGGCTACCATGAGAGCAGAGAGGAGCGGACCAGATGAACTCGTAGGAGTCTCGTGTTTCTGCGACGTGTGATCTTTGTATATCGTGTTCCGGACGCGAGGACCGGGACTTCCCTGTGCCGCGCTGCGCTGCGGGGCGAGGCGAGGCCGAGGCGGGCGTAGCCCCGAACCCGATCCGCATATAGTTTCCTCATTTTGCAGAATTTGAATGGGTGGAGCGATTTTGCGCATCGGACGCCGCGCAGCAGCTCGCATCGCATGTTACGCTCGCGTTGGTGAGAATAAGATATAGAACGTGACGGGACGGTGTCGCCTTTGAACCCTGGGTATTTTTTTTTGTATTTTTTCCTTGTTCCGTGTCAGCGGCGTTTCATGTGATGGGGGGGCAGGAGAGCAGAAAAGGGATCTTGACGATCTCATCTGGGCTGCGCTGGCCTGCGAACGGAACGGGCGGAAGTAACTCCCGCTGCGTCGTGGACAGTTACGGTGTAGCGGTCGTCAAAGTGACCCGAGCTTAAGATGTGTGTGTGTGTGTGTGAGAGAGAGAGAGAGAGAGAGAGAGAGAGAGAGAGAGAGAGAGAGAGAGAGAGAGAGTGCAAGCTAGCTTCGCCGAGCCAAGTTCCGACGCGTAATCGGAGAGCCCTGGACAGGAGGCGACCGCCTATACCGTCATATAACGCAAGAAGCCCAAACTCCTTCCCCCTTTCACACACACACACACATACACACACGCGCGCGCAATGTAACGCAGCTGTGGAAGACGCAAGCAGCAGAGAACGTCATGAAACGCAAACGTTTTGCCTTATTTATAACCGTAACGCATTTGAGGCGCTTTCTTGTTGCATCTAACCACCAGCGCACCACCACCGTACCAGATTACGTATGAAACGTTATGTTGCGCGAGAGATGCGGTTTTGGCGTTTTCCTCATGGCATAGGCTGCTGCTTATGAGCCGTCGCGTCGTAAGGTGAGGTCACTTAAGCGACACCAAGTCCCCCCTCTCCCCCAAAGAAAATAAAGAATAAAAAATAAATTTACAACATATTTTGTAATATTTGCCTATTCATGCTCCTTTAAGAGGGACAAGCCGATACTGGCATTAGATTTTCGAGTTGTACAATTTGATATCGGAACCTAGGAACATGGGCTTTTTAACCAAGCGTCTAAAAGAGTTCAGCACAGTGTTAAACTCGTAAAAGTGTGTGTCTGTTAAACGCTCTTGATTTCAGTGTACGACGTTTCTCGCGGACAAATTTGAACAACCACTGAAACCCGCTGAAACCTCTCACACTTTTTTAAATCACTTTTTGTAGGAAGCTGAGCAAAGTTGTATGCAAAAAAGTTTTAGCTCGATTATCAGCTTAGCTGAAATGAAATTAAATTTAGGCTTAAGTACTCCCCCTTGTCAAAAATTTCATAGAGGACGGAGGGACTCTCCGGGCGT